>CP139504.1:368281354-369596354 GCA_021014915.2 Artemisia tridentata subsp. tridentata | reverse complement strand
AATCTAGTAATTAACCCGACTAATATATTAATTTTCTCATTTTTTTTCAACTACACAGGAAGAGATGGTCCGACTGAGGCAGCCTAGATCTGATATGCCGGCAGACGAGCCGTGCCTCACGGAGGAGGATATATTTGCTCGGGTGATCGGGGGAAAGCAGCGTGGTCATATACCCGGCGTCGGCAGGGTGGTACCCTACTTGAAGAGGCCACGGGTAGACATGCCGCCTCCAGCTCCACCAGGTATGTACAGTTGGATAATATTAAATGACGCATCTTATATATGTATTGAAATGACCGTTTTTAAATTTTGATTATTTCGTTTATAGGTACGTCCGAGCTTAAAGGGAAGCTTGCTGAAGCTACGGGGCAGATTGATGAATTTAAAAAGAGTCTGGCTGAAGCTGAGAAAGAGAGGAAAAAAGAGAAGAAGAAAGCTAAGAAAACTGAGAAGAAGCTCGAGTTGTTGACACGTTATATCTCGAGGAACCCAGACTGGGACGCGTTTCTTAGCCAGGTTGGTTCTTGAGGTGACGCTAGAGGCTGCAGTGGGAGCGGCGCGGGAGGGAGCGGCTCAGTCGCTCCCGCGAGTGGCTCAGGCGGCGAGAGTGGCTCTAGCAGCGGGAGTGGCTCTAGCAGCGGGAGTGATGATGATGATCACGATGACGACGATGGGCTGTAGAGGTATTATTTTGTGTTGTTTTGTCTTTGGAACTATATTTTTGACGACCCCAATCTTATTATCTTTGAACACTTAGGATATTGCAACATTTGTACATATAGTAGCTAGGTTTAGCGATTATAACACCCATTTTGTAAACTTTATGATGTATTTTGAGGGTGTTATAATGTTTATGGCCGTTTTGTAAAGTTTATGGCCGTTTTGTAAAGTTTATTAAGTGTTTAGTGGTTATATATAGCCGTTTTAGCTGTTATAAACTTTATAGCCGTTTTAGCCGTTGTTTGTATTGGAATGTGTGGTTTATAACAGCAGGATTGAAACTGGAATTGGTAGATTTTTGCTGCACATTTTTGTGGCAAAAATCTGGGCAGTGCAGCTGCGCAGCTGCAATATAACTTCCATACCGACGCCATGTCGTCGGTAGGATAATGCATATGTTTGATATTGCAAACTGTACCGACCAAATGACGTCGGCAAAATTTTGCAATTTTGTTGACTTTTCGTTGACTATTGCAAACGGTACCGACAAAAGGGCGTCGGCAACATTTTACTATTTTGTTGACTTTTCGTTGACTACTGCAAATTATACCGACAAATTGTCGTCGGTGACATTTACGTTAATATTTGACTTTTGTTGACTTTATTTAGTTAATCTAATTAAGGCATTAAATATTTATTATGTTACCGACGACTCGGCGTCGGTAACAAATTGTCGAACAAAAACAAACGTTTGACCGAAAAACATGTGGGTCCCGCTCTGTCGTCGGCGTCATTCGTCGGTATGGACGTTGCCGACGTGGCTCTGTCGACTAGTTGTTGCCGACGACATGACGTCGAGAAGGTATGTTGCCGACGTCATGACGTCGGCATGGTTGAAAAAAAGTCGACGCCGGAGCTCCTGAATGTACTAGTGTATCTAAGAGTTGTGCTCAATGCTCTAGGACTTTTTTATTACATTTTTTTCACATTGTGTTGTAAATAGAGTGACAATCAAATCTAATGCAACTGATAGAGGTTATTGTGCTTTCAAAATCTGAAACAAAACTACAAAAGGCTGCAAAACATTATACCAACTTCTATAGGTTTGATAGAGTAGTGGGTTAAGAAACAAAGTACACTTTTGTACGAGGGGGTAAATTGTGAAAACAAAAAAAGAAATATGTCAGAGACAGGTATCGATCCTGTGACCTGTGGGTTATCGGCCCATCACGCTTCCGCTGCGCCACTCTGATTGGTTGATTAATATATTTACATTATACTCATATACTGATGTAATTCGTCTAGCAATTTGTGCACGTCTGAGCTAGTTTATTTGATAGTTTTCAGGATTGTTTTTTTATGTGGCAAATAAAAAATAATGAACCAGTTGCAAACAATCCTAAAGACATTTTATGGCCTTTGCTCCTCCTTCAGGTGAAGGACATAACATCCCAAACTTGCTATGTGTGAAGTCGAACGCGAGAGGTTAACAACAAAAAGTTCTAAGGTTTGCAAAAGCTATTGTACGAGATGGAGTGAGATACTAAAAACAAACCCAAGAATGACCATTGTTAACGGCTGTTCGGTAAACCCAAGAATGACCGTGTCTAGCCGGATATATCTGGGTCTTGGCCGAATAAATCCGGGTCTTGTACTCCCTTTGACCAATACAAGATTTTACTCCGTTGTAAAATTTGCATATATGTGACCGGGATGTCGGATGATTGTTGGCCTAATTCACTGACCCAAGCCAATGGGTCGGTTACAATAACATAGTTGTACTCAAATTAGGATTCTATAGTTATAGTCGGTTTAGGATTATTATGTGGAATTCGAATTGTAGTTGGAGTAGGATTGGTAAGCATGTATCAATCTCTATAAATTCATTGACCTACCGAGCTTGTGGTAGTGCGTGAGAACATCAAAGTTTTGAGCGAAATTTCTTTGTTAATTGGAGAGCTTATTCCAGTAATTGTGTGTTCTTGATGAACTCAAATAAGTACATTTTATTACTATCATTTATCCTATTAATTTGACTTGTTTTATTATATTACGTATGAGAATTGATACTTAATCGTTTACTTTTGTAATTCTCAGATAAAAACAAGCATTTGGTGAAACTAAGCGATTTTGGACTAAAAATGGAGCAAAACAAGCAAGATTGGAAAAGTCTACTGAATTGAAGAGATTAAGGACCATTGCCTGACTTTGAAGAATGCGCCGCATGGATTTATCCCATGCGCCGCATATGAAACCTTGGTCAACGAGAAGAACCAACTTGTTTTACTCCAGATGCGCCGCATGAAGCTCCTGATATGCGGCGTATCAATCTCAAGACTTCACCAGATTTCCAAGATATGGAAGAATATTCGCGAATATTATAATCTTGGACCCCACGCGAAGTTACCTTGATACGCCGCATCGGACCAATCCGATGCGCCGTATCGGCCATATACAATCCTTACCAAGAATTCAAGAAATCAAGTGAAGATTAGAAGCTTAATGAAGAAGTCAGGATTACAAGTCGACACTTGAAGATGCTTTCGTATTTTGGCCATAAAATCTTCATCCGGACTCCGATTTAGTTGATTCAAGCGGCCACGGAAAGAGAAAAAGGAGATCTACCTGTATCTGAAGGAGATGCGGCGCATCTGGTCCTTAGATGCGCCGTATTGGGAGATGAGGCGCATCTGGTATTTAGATGCGCCGTATCGGGTCAGTTTCAGACTTGGAGGCTACGTTTACTTATAGATGCGGCGCATCTAACTCTATAGATGCGCCGTATCGACCCAGATTTCAGAAACTATAAATACCGAACTCATTAACGAATTTGGGCATCTTTGGGAACCCTTAGGGCCATTCCCAGACGATCAAAGCCTCTCAAAACAGCAGAAGATCACCCTTGAAGACCCAATTATACTAGAAGAACATCTCTTATCATTGTTATATTACTTAATCATTCGGTTAGCGTATCGTATTCACTATGTTTCACACTCTATTCGTCTTGATTATGTTTTTGTATTTTGTTACAGAGATTATGGGCTAACACTCTTATGTGTTAGCCAAGTTTATGAGTATTTGATGGTTTAATTAGTTTCTAATTCGATTGGTTGCTTGGTCTTCGTTTTGATTACTTTATTAGTTTATACTTCATTAATATCGTTTGCGTGATTAATGTAAGCCCCTTAAGGGCTAAATAATATATAAACATGGTAATCATTAAGCAGCTTTATGCGGGTTCTGATTAATTGTGACAGGATTAGTCAGTCAAAAAGACTTAAAATGGAATCTAGAATAGGATAGACATAAGTAATCATTAAGGGTTTACTCGCCGATAAGATTAGAGCCAACGCTTTGGTGACTTTTATTAGTGCATTGATAACCTCTGTGTCTAGCTGAGCGTTGATCGGGTCGCCATGCCTCTGCCCTCGCCTATTTAGGATAGACCGCGCCTAGTCGTGAGCACCATCACTACATGTCTTAGAAACTTATCAAAACTTAATCATATATGACTGAACTTGGTTAACACGTTCTTCTTATTTTTGATACCTTCAAGCTTCTAGCGTTTGTTTAGCTTAGTTTAATTAGTTTAGTATAAAACCAAACTCGTGCCAGTCTCTCAGGCTGAACCCCCCCTTTACGTTAGTTTAGAAGAGTCGAATACCTCTAGAATTAGTATATTAGAAATCTCACTCTTAGTGATCGACACCCTACTTACCAACTAGGCTACATTGATCGGGTACACTGCCCGTTAGTGTTGTTATAGGTTAAGTCGGCAAAATATAAATGTAAAACTTGATAAGGAATAATCACCTATACAACGACACATCAGTTCTTAATTCCAGTTTTGTGTGTTATTGATTCTGAGATTTGTACACCTGTGATCTTGAATTGGTATCAAGAGCCAGGTTCACGAATAACGGGCTGGAAGGAGAACAAGTTACACCTGTAACTTACAGTAGAAGGCGAAGAAGAAGGATTGTGGAAGGAGAGTCCAGTCGACCACTTGATGTCCAATATACCAAGCCTGCTCTTCAGTGTCCAATGTTAACAGCAACAAATTATAACATCTGGGCAATAAGAGTTAAAGCCGTATTCCGAGTCCATGGAATACTTGAGGCGCTGGAACCGAAGGATGAAACACCAGTCGATGAAAAGCAAGATCATATGGCAGTGGCGTTACTTTTCCAGGCGATTCCAGAGGAACTTGTTTTTCAAGTATCACAATTCAACACAGCCAAAGAAATCTGGGGAGCTTTAAAGACCAGGTACGTGGGTGTTGATCGTGTACGAGAAGCAAGGTTGCAAACCTTGGAGACGGAATTTGAAGCCTTAAAGATGAAGCCAAACGAATCAGTTGACGACTTCGCGGCCAGGATGGGCAAAATTGTAACTGAAGTTAACAGTTTGGGCACAGCATATGCAGACAAGAAACTCGTAAAGAAGCTGCTTGCATCTGTACCAGATAAGTTTGTTGCAATTGTTGCCTCAATAGAACAATTTGCTGATTTGAATACTATGTCTTTTCAAGAAGCTATTGGCAGATTGAAAGCATTCGAAGGAAGAATGAAGGGTGTTGACACCACTTCTGAAGATCAAGGCAAGTTGATGTTCGGAAGGGCTAAAAGAACTGATAAGAACAAGGCTGAGAAAGGTCGAGGAAGGAACTCCACATCTCGTGGTAGTGGTCGAGCCAATAACCAAAACCGAGGGAACCAAAGCAGCACCGGGAACAATACGGACCAAAAGAAGAACAAGGGACGAGACCTTTCAAAGATTCAATGCTTCAGATGTGATGAATATGGTCACTTTGCTTCTAACTGCCCTGAACGACGTGAACAGAAGCAAAAGCATGAAGCAAACCTTCTGAAAAAGGAGGATGATGATGACCCGACACTTTTTATGATGAAGAGCGTTCAAGAAGTCGTATTCTTGAATGAAGAGAAGATTATCCCAAACCAATTGAATACTAAGCCAAACGAGGAGGACACTTGGTATTTAGATAATGGGGCAAGTAATCACATGACGGGGATCCGAGAATACTTTTCGGAGTTGAATGAGAATATCTCCGGCAGAGTGAAGTTTGGTGATAACTCCTTCATCGAGATAAAAGGGAAGGGTTCGATAATCATTGAAGGGAAAACGGGCGAGCAACGATTGATACGGCGTATTAACTTGTGTCGATACGGCGTATCTATTGTCTGTTAGATACGGCGTATCGATCTTCTGTGACCCCAAAAATATTTTTTTTTTGGTTTTTAATTTTTGTGTTTATTTAATTTTTATTAGTTTAGTTTTTATTTTTATTTTTTGTTTGGTCTACTGTTGGTCTTCTTGGTTGTTTTGTTTTTCAGGAAATCATGGTGATCGAGAAAAACATTAATGAACTGACCATGGAAGAATATTTCCAATATGCAAAATACGATGAAGAAAAGTGGTACACAAGATTCAGGAAAGAAACCAGGTTTGAAGTAAAAGGGCACTTTCTAAAGGAGCTACGCGATAATGCTTTCAGTGGTGCAGAAAATGAGGATGCTAATGAGCATGTTGAAAAAGTGGTCGAGATCGTTGATTTGTTTCATACACCTCATGTAGGGAAAGACCATATAATGTTACAAGTATTCCCGATTTCACTCACTGGACAAGCATATCGATGGATTAAAACTATTCCTGCTAGAAGCATCACTACATGGGCCGATCTGAAGGCTAAATTTTTGAACAAGTATTGTCCTCCATTAATGACTGCAAAGAAGGTTCAAGAAATCAACAACTTTAAGCAAAGACCGGAAGAAACGCTTTATTTGGCGTGGGACAGGTTTAAAGAATTACTTTTTAGATGTCCTCAACATTATTTAACTGACATGCAGGTTGTGATTGCCTTCTATATGGGTTTGGATGTGGCTACTCGGATGCTTTTAGATTCTCAGAGTTTTATACCTAAAATGAATGCTAAAGACGCCTTAACCGCTATACATGAAAGAGCTGACCACTGTTTAAGGTGGTATGATGGGGCATTCAAAAGACATACAGGTAATGATGATTCTGAAATTTTAGCTACAATTACTGTTCAAATAGATAACCTTGGCAGGGAAATAAATAAGATGTATGAAAGGATATATACCATCGATAATCGCTACAAGGGAGGCAATGGACCTCACTCACCTTACCCACCAACTCCACCACCACAAAAAGAGATCTATGACTTCAAAGAAGCCGTCACTAAATTTATAAAAGATGGTGAACTATCAAGAAAAGAGTTGATAGACACAAGTTATCATGAAGCACTTAAAGAGCACAATAAAAATACTACGGATTCAATACATCGTATTGAAGAACATTGCCGTAATATTATAAGCATACTTAGTGTCACAACAAAAGAAAAGAGTATGGTGAAAGGATGTAATGAGATTGATGCTATTATACGTGATAATGTACAACCACAACATGATGAGATAAGTAATTCCGGAGTTAAGCATGATGACAAGGAAACAATAGATAACCTTCTTGTGGATTCTCAGGAAGAAAATAGGAATTCAAATCTCACGGACTCAGAAAGGCTAAACAGGTTTCGGGCTAACCAACATAAACCTGTCCCTTTTCCTAAGCCAAAACCGGAGGTACAATATCAGTGGGAAAAAAATGGAAGAACTTACTTTAGCAATATTCCTCCATCCGTCCCTTTTCCTGAATGCTTTAAGGTAAGTGAACCATATATCCCACCCGGCCCTTTCCCTGGACGAATAAAGAGTGGATGCATACCCATTCCTTTCACTGGACGACCGAAGGTGGAAAACAAAAAGAAGCCATACAAGAAGAAAATAAAGAAGATGAAAGCTAGGAATCAACGGATAAAAGAATCAAAAACACAAGCTCATGTGGAATCTACGACACAAATAGGTGACACCCTTGATTCTCCTTTTATTTTTACTAATGACATAGTTAGTGTTTCTAAACAGGTTGCAAAACCGAATGACGATGTGGTGGAATCTGTTACGTTACAACCTATCATAGACATCACACCACACGATGACACCCAACTAGCACCTGTTAATGTTATCCACCAAATTTTGGTTGAACCTACAAAAGAAATAGATGATGAGCTCTTGGATAATACCATGGTTGAAGAGCAAGAAACTTTGGACTCTACATGGAAAGAAGAGGAGCTCGAAACGATATTCGCCATAGACTCTTTCACATCTTGTATAGAAGTTGAGGGACGCCTAACTACTGACAAGATAGATGAAGAACAATTCATGCACCCTCAATATATTAGTCTCTCATGTGGAATGTTCAAGACATCTAATTTATCAACCAAATCCGGAAAGGTAATGAGTGGAGATCACTACCCACTAAGGTACCATTTTTACTTGACATATCTTTCTACTATAGCAAATTTACACTCTTATAGTGTTTATTGCTATTTTCACCCGCACGTGATTCCAAGTGGGGGGACGTACACCCTATTACCTAGTAAATAAGGGTGGAGTCAGGCTCGTGACTCGAACAAAAACAAGCGCTTCGTGGGAGGCAACCCATGCTTGTCTTTTATTTTCTTTTTAGATTATTTTATTTTCTTGTGTTTGTTTTTATTTGTTTCTTCTACATGACTGTTGTCCGATACAAACGATACGGCGCATCTGTGTACTAGATGCGGCGTATGGCATTTTAATTTTATACACAGCGCATTTAATAATTCGAATACGACGCATCTTTCCCCAAGATACGGCGTATTCTGTTTTTAATAAGAAATTTTTCTAAACGTTAACGCCATACGGCGCATCTGTTTTTACAGATACGGCGTATTTATTATTTAAATTAAAAACAGTTTTCGAATTATTAAACAAATACGGCGTATCGATCTTTATCGATACGGCGCATCTACTAAATCAAAAATCGATTATATTTATTAAAATCTGGATTTGTTACGATTTTTGATAATTTAAACTTGATACGGCGCATTCTAATTCATAAGCGGTGTATCTGTTTTCTGAATAAAAGTTTGATTACATTTTAACGTAATATGATACGGCATATCCAACTTTCTGGATACGGCGCATCGTCCGCAGATATCAGCCATTTTTATTCTTTATATCCGTTTCTAAATTCATTAATTTATCTTCTAGCGAACATATGCTACTGACGATTTTACCTATGATAACAGGTTTTGCTATGGAAGATATGTCAATGAACGGATATCTTGCTAAAGGAACAAAACAACATGATTAATGGATTGGCAATTGAGTGCACCAATTGTCAACGGTGCTTAACAAAGTTCTTTTGATAAAACACGATTTGAAAGGGATTACAACTAGAGGCGGAAAATCAACCTTTCAAATGTGATCGGTATTAAGGAGCTGAACGTGAGTCTAACTTGAAGACTCTGGAATAAAGACAAGTGCTGACCGGGAGACAACCCGGATTTATCTTTTAATTTTCTTTTCTGTGTCGAGTCTGTCAGACCTGCAGAAGATGCAGCGCATTTCCATCATAAGATGCGACGCATCACATGCACTGGTCATATCTTATTTAATTTTCTGCATTTTTTTATTTTTGACTTTAAAACTTTCTGTCAGTTTATCTAATGCGGCGCATCCCTGGTTAAGGATGCGACGCATCTTTTATTCTGATTCGTATTTATTCCAGGCTCAATACGGCGTATCTTTTTCTATAAGATACGGCGTATCGACTGACCTGATGATTTGCAGTTTAATATTTCCTACAGGTTGTTGATGCGGCGTATCCAATATTCCATGGATACGGCGCATCGACACTCTGACCTGTAATTTTTAGTATTTTTATTTTTCTAACCAATGATTAACGAGATGTTCTCGAGTCTATTTTTCTGTGGTCTCTATATTTTTACAGGTCTGGACGATTGAAGATGTTGATGAACTCCCACATCTTATATGCTCGCATTCTTACATGGAGGATCATACCGAGCAAATCTCAGGGGAGTTTTCCGTTCTAATTCTTTCTATTTCCTGTTTTTAATTTCAAATTAAACAACGAGGGCGTTGTTTATCTTAAGTGGGGGGATGGAGAATTAGAACGTTTACTTGTCCTTATTTTTCAAAATTATGCTTAAAATGCGCTTAATATATCAAATTTAAAATTTTTTAGCATATTTTTGTTTAAAGTCTAAATTACATAGCCGCACACATAACATTATTTTCAAAAATTGTGACTTTTCAAAATTCACAAATCTATGAGTGTGCCGGTGACTTGTAAACTTTAGAACTTGGCTTGTATACTATTCGAGACCACCATAATAAGTATTATTTTATATAATTGGAATGACTTGTCTAAATTGGTAAAATTCTAGGATTACACCAGAAAGCCTATTATATGTTATGTGTTATTAGCTAACTACACTGGTTAGTTAACCCCCGTATAAACCCTTTTGTTACTCTCACTTTTAGAGTAAGATACCCCTAGAAAAACACTCAGAGCCATTCCTTTCGTTTCTTACACCTATGTTTAAAATGTTTCGTTACACCCTTACACCTTAGCCTACCCTGTAGATTAGAATCCGTGGTTGGTTAATTGCTATAGGCAAAGTGTGTTTCCTTACATTACCTGTGTTCGCGTGCGTAATTCATTATCTTTGGTTAGGTCGGGAAATTGCACAATGCAATTGGAGTGAAAGTAAATATTGTATATCTTTGAGTTTATTTTTCGTGTGTTTACTACTTTCACTATTACCGTTATTTCTGAAGTATGAAAAGTATGGAAAAATTATCCAGAATTGTCATTATAGTGATGTGGTGAAATTTTACACATCTATGTTTATGTTTGGAAAAAAAAAAAAAAAAAAAAAAAATCGAAAAAATAAGAAAAGAAAAAGAAAGAAAGAAAAGTTGGAAGTTTGTTTTAACCAACTTATGTAAAGTTATGTAAGTGGTCGATATCACCACTAAATGTTATATATTATATCTATGGATTGAATGGGAATTGGCAGTTATGGGAACGCCAATTAAGGTTTATTCTTTGATTAAGATCTTGTTGAGTATAATTCGTGTCTACCTAAAGCGTGTGTTTCAAGTGTTAAAGCGTGAGTTATTCAATGATATGAGTCTTATTCATGGGATGGTTGGGATAGTGATTAACCACACTTAGGATTTTAATTTATTTGTTTTGTTTATTTTTCATTTTACACCAATTTATATCCCAAATATTATCCATACCCTATATTATTCTTTATCCAACCAAACCTTTGATTTATTGAGATTAGGGATTTGAGCAATCTTAAGTATCGTAGTCGTGGATTCGGCTATGTATTTATGATTTTGTCGCCCTTTTTGATATATTATTATTGGTGAAGTTTGGACCTATCTTTAGCCTATTCGAGTTAAGGATTTGAGCAATTGCAAGTATCGTGTTCGTGGATTCGATCATGTATTTGTGATTTTGTCGCCTTTTCTGGAATTTGAGATCGATAGAGAAGAAGAGTAATTAACCCTTAAGCCTCAAAACCCTTTTTACCGCTTTAGACTTGTTATTCCTTGGCTTTAGTGGGGGAGATGTGTATACTTGCCAAGCTTATGATAGAATATTCGTCACGACTGGACAGTTAAACGATTAGATTTGCTTTTATCGAAATATTTTATTCTACTTCTAATTCGTTAAGTGTTTGGTTGTGTGATTATGACAAAAACGAATACATGCTTAAATATAAAAATAAATCCTAATATCTTTTAGGATACATTTTCATAAGATTAATTCTAAGGTTTACTTGGGGACAAGTAAAGTTCAAGTGGGGGGATATTTGATGAACTCAAATAAGTACATTTTATTACTATCATTTATCCTATTAATTTGACTTGTTTTATTATATTACGTATGAGAATTGATACTTAATCGTTTACTTTTGTAATTCTCAGATAAAAACAAGCATTTGGTGAAACTAAGCGATTTTGGACTAAAAATGGAGCAAAACAAGCAAGATTGGAAAAGTCTACTGAATTGAAGAGATTAAGGACCATTGCCTGACTTTGAAGAATGCGCCGCATGGATTTATCCCATGCGCCGCATATGAAACCTTGGTCAACGAGAAGAACCAACTTGTTTTACTCCAGATGCGCCGCATGAAGCTCCTGATATGCGGCGTATCAATCTCAAGACTTCACCAGATTTCCAAGATATGGAAGAATATTCGCGAATATTATAATCTTGGACCCCACGCGAAGTTACCTTGATACGCCGCATCGGACCAATCCGATGTGCCGTATCGGCCATATACAATCCTTACCAAGAATTCAAGAAATCAAGTGAAGATTAGAAGCTTAATGAAGAAGTCAGGATTACAAGTCGACACTTGAAGATGCTTTCGTATTTTGGCCATAAAATCTTCATCCGGACTCCGATTTAGTTGATTCAAGCGGCCACGGAAAGAGAAAAAGGAGATCTACCTGTATCTGAAGGAGATGCGGCGCATCTGGTCCTTAGATGCGCCGTATTGGGAGATGAGGCGCATCTGGTATTTAGATGCGCCGTATCGGGTCAGTTTCAGACTTGGAGGCTACGTTTACTTATAGATGCGGCGCATCTAACTCTATAGATGCGCCGTATCGACCCAGATTTCAGAAACTATAAATACCGAACTCATTAACGAATTTGGGCATCTTTGGGAACCCTTAGGGCCATTCCCAGACGATCAAAGCCTCTCAAAACAGCAGAAGATCACCCTTGAAGACCCAATTATACTAGAAGAACATCTCTTATCATTGTTATATTACTTAATCATTCGGTTAGCGTATCGTATTCACTATGTTTCACACTCTATTCGTCTTGATTATGTTTTTGTATTTTGTTACAGAGATTATGGGCTAACACTCTTATGTGTTAGCCAAGTTTATGAGTATTTGATGGTTTAATTAGTTTCTAATTCGATTGGTTGCTTGGTCTTCGTTTTGATTACTTTATTAGTTTATACTTCATTAATATCGTTTGCGTGATTAATGTAAGCCCCTTAAGGGCTAAATAATATATAAACATGGTAATCATTAAGCAGCTTTATGCGGGTTCTGATTAATTGTGACAGGATTAGTCAGTCAAAAAGACTTAAAATGGAATCTAGAATAGGATAGACATAAGTAATCATTAAGGGTTTACTCGCCGATAAGATTAGAGCCAACGCTTTGGTGACTTTTATTAGTGCATTGATAACCTCTGTGTCTAGCTGAGCGTTGATCGGGTCGCCATGCCTCTGCCCTCGCCTATTTAGGATAGACCGCGCCTAGTCGTGAGCACCATCACTACATGTCTTAGAAACTTATCAAAACTTAATCATATATGACTGAACTTGGTTAACACGTTCTTCTTATTTTTGATACCTTCAAGCTTCTAGCGTTTGTTTAGCTTAGTTTAATTAGTTTAGTATAAAACCAAACTCGTGCCAGTCTCTCAGGCTGAACCCCCCCTTTACGTTAGTTTAGAAGAGTCGAATACCTCTAGAATTAGTATATTAGAAATCTCACTCTTAGTGATCGACACCCTACTTACCAACTAGGCTACATTGATCGGGTACACTGCCCGTTAGTGTTGTTATAGGTTAAGTCGGCAAAATATAAATGTAAAACTTGATAAGGAATAATCACCTATACAACGACACATCAGTTCTTAATTCCAGTTTTGTGTGTTATTGATTCTGAGATTTGTACACCTGTGATCTTGAATTGGTATCAAGAGCCAGGTTCACGAATAACGGGCTGGAAGGAGAACAAGTTACACCTGTAACTTACAGTAGAAGGCGAAGAAGAAGGATTGTGGAAGGAGAGTCCAGTCGACCACTTGATGTCCAAGATACCAAGCCTGCTCTTCAGTGTCCAATGTTAACAGCAACAAATTATAACATCTGGGCAATAAGAGTTAAAGCCGTATTCCGAGTCCATGGAATACTTGAGGCGCTGGAACCGAAGGATGAAACACCAGTCGATGAAAAGCAAGATCATATGGCAGTGGCGTTACTTTTCCAGGCGATTCCAGAGGAACTTGTTTTTCAAGTATCACAATTCAACACAGCCAAAGAAATCTGGGGAGCTTTAAAGACCAGGTACGTGGGTGTTGATCGTGTACGAGAAGCAAGGTTGCAAACCTTGGAGACGGAATTTGAAGGCTTAAAGATGAAGCCAAACGAATCAGTTGACGACTTCGCGGCCAGGATGGGCAAAATTGTAACTGAAGTTAACAGTTTGGGCACAGCATATGCAGACAAGAAACTCGTAAAGAAGCTGCTTGCATCTGTACCAGATAAGTTTGTTGCAATTGTTGCCTCAATAGAACAATTTGCTGATTTGAATACTATGTCTTTTCAAGAAGCTATTGGCAGATTGAAAGCATTCGAAGGTAGAATGAAGGGTGTTGACACCACTTCTGAAGATCAAGGCAAGTTGATGTTCGGAAGGGCTGAAAGATCTGATAAGAACAAGGCTGAGAAAGGTCGAGGAAGGAACTCCACATCTCGTGGTAGTGATCGATCCAATAACCAAAACCAAGGGAACCAAAGCAGCACCGGGAACAATACGGACCAAAAGAAGAACAAGGGACGAGACCTTTCAAAGATTCAATGCTTCAGATGTGATGAATATGGTCACTTTGCTTCTAACTGCCCTGAACGACGTGAACAGAAGCAAAAGCATGAAGCAAACCTTCTGAAAAAGGAGGATGATGATGACCCGACACTTTTTATGATGAAGAGCGTTCAAGAAGTCGTATTCTTGAATGAAGAGAAGATTATCCCAAACCAATTGAATACTAAGCCAAACGAGGAGGACACTTGGTATTTAGATAATGGGGCAAGTAATCACATGACGGGGATCCGAGAATACTTTTCGGAGTTGAATGAGAATATCTCCGGCAGAGTGAAGTTTGGTGATAACTCCTACATCGAGATAAAAGGGAAGGGTTCGATAATCATTGAAGGGAAAACGGGCGAGCAACGATTGATCAGTGGAGTATATTATCTACCCGAGCTAAAAAGCAATATCATTAGTCTTGGGCAAGCTACCGAAGGCGGATGTGACATTCGTATGAGAGGTAGTTATCTCACCATGCGTGACTCGGATGGCAAGCTTCTGATGAAATTTCCTAGAACGAGCAATAGGCTCTACAAAATAAAGCTCCAAGTTGGAAGTCCGGTGTGTCTTAAAGCGAAGATGGAAGATGATGCATGGTTATGGCATGCTAGGATGGGTCACATTAATTTCGAGACAATGGAATTAATGGCAAGGAAGGGCATGGTTGAAAATTTGCCAATAATTCATTGATGCGGTGCGATGTGTCGTTGCGGTTTAGCAGTATTAATGCCTACTCAAGTTTTAAATTTATATTTAGCCGACTTATCAATAACACACACACTTAACGAGCAGTGTACCTGGTCAGTATGAATATAATGGTAAGTAGAGTGTCGATCACTAAGAGTGGAACGTATTATCTAGTTATTCTAATCAGTATTTTAATATATTAAGTTAGCTATACAACCTATTCTAACGCAAGGGGGTTCAGCCTGAGAGACTGGCACGATTTGGTTGCAATTAAATAATAAACTAAACCAATAGGCACGAATCAGCGAATAGCACACACGTACACAGATAAATACTCGAGACAATAAGAAGATCTGTCCTGATAGATAAGTAGTTTGTCACTTGTTTTATTGCTAGTTTTATATGAAGTGTATAGTTCGATGCAACGCACCGAGATTAAGTCCTTTCTCGTTGGTTCTAATCTTATCGGCGAGTAAACCCTTAATGATTACTTATGACTATCCTATTTATCTTTCTTCCTACTTTTCTACAGACGATAGAATGCATAGGCGATCTAATAAATAGGCAAGGGCAGAGGCATGGTGACCCGATCAACGCTCAGCTAGACACAGAGGTTATCAATGCACTAATAAAAGTCACCAAAGACATCAACATATAAACTTAAATTAATGAGAAAGCAGTTTTAAGGGAGTGCAATCTTTCCGTTGTCACATTACACAAGCCACCAATCTTGATGAATTAAAGTTTACTAACACAATAAAACAAAACTACTTAATGAATTAAACACATGCAGCACCTTCTTACAGCTCTTGTATCTTTGTTTGGGTGTGTCTTGTGCTGCCTATTCGTCTGAATTCGTCCTAGGTTTCTGTACTTCGGTCTTCGTATATATTATTCTCCCTTTCGAATTCGTCTGGTCTTGGGGTATTTATAGTTACCGTCTGAGGGTAAGATGCGGCGCATCTAGTAAGTAGATGCGGCGCATTGACTTAACTTCGCGTGGGGTCCAAGATTAATATATTCAGGAATATTCGTACACCGCCAGAAGATGCGGCGTATCTTCATCTTTGGATGCGGCGCATGTCCTTTGCCGTCTTGGATAATATCTTGTGAAATCTTGATAGCGATGCGCCGTATGTAATGAGTGAGATGCGGCGCATCTGGAGCAGAATAGTCTTGATCTTGTACATTTCAGTAGACTCTTAACTTCTTGCATGTTTTGCTCCATAATTAGTCCAAAATCGCCAAGTTTCACCAAATGCTTGTTTTCAACTGAGAATTACAAAAGTAAACGATTAAGTATCAATCCTCATACATAATATAATAAAACAAGTCAAATTAATAGGATAAATGATAGTAATAAAATGTACTTATTTGAGTTCATCATTCATCAAGAGAACAAGTTGTGTGAATCTTGCTTGGTTGGAAAACAAACTAAGAAGGCGTTTCCAAAAGCGGAAAAATTTAGG
The DNA here is from genome assembly GCA_021014915.2 of Artemisia tridentata subsp. tridentata. Classification (NCBI taxonomy): domain Eukaryota; kingdom Viridiplantae; phylum Streptophyta; class Magnoliopsida; order Asterales; family Asteraceae; genus Artemisia; species Artemisia tridentata. The sequence goes on along the minus strand of CP139504.1, from coordinate 369,579,964 downwards.
GCAACACATGTTTTTCAACTTATACATGCTGACCTATGTGGACCAATTTCTCCACCATCCATAGCAGGAAACAGGTACGTGTTCATTTTAATTGATGACTTCTCACAGTTTATGTGGACTTTTGCCTTGAAGGAAAAAGGAGAAGCATTTGAATATTTCAAGAAGTTTAAAGCTCTAGTCGAGAGGAAGGCGGGAAAGAAGATTATAACCCTAAGGACCGATAGAGGAGGTGAATTCACTTCAAGGGAGTTTACCAAGTTTTGTGAAGACGAGGGTATAACAAGACATCTAACCACTCCCTACACACCGTAGCAGAATGGAGTAGTTGAGAGGCGAAACCGTACTCTTATGGGAATGATTAGAAGCATCTTGAAAGCACGAGACGTACCAAATTATATGTGGGCTGAAGGAGTTAGACACGCCACGTTTTTGATTAATAGAGTTTCAACTCGAGCTATAGTTAATCAAACACCATACGAGGCTTTCAAAGGAAAGAAGCCTAACTTGGAGGGTTTGCGGGTATTTGGATGTGTGGCGTATGCAATAGGAACAACGCCATATTTACCCAAGTTAGACGACAGGTCAACACGACTCATTTATATCGGAAACGAGCCTGGAATAAAAGGTTTTCGATTGTTCAATCCAAGACTAAAGAAGGTAGTGGTATGTCGTGATGCGGAGTTTAATGAGGAACTTGGCTGGAAACATGTTGCTGGAAGCGAGACACACGAGCTAAACCCAGGTATGTTTGTCATAGAATGGCATGGTTCTATTGATACGGGTTGTGGATTTGTGAACCCAGGTGTGACTGATGAAGTAGAGGCTGAAAATCAGCATGATGCTGATGAAGATCAACTGGTCAATACCGAACAAGAAAACCCAATCAAGGCTGGGAATGATCTGTTAGCAATTAATTTATGAATTGCAAAAGTGATGGTCATTAGTTTTTAAGAACTTATGTGTGTAATGTAACATGTAGTTAATATTGTGGGCTAGTAGTATTAGTTTAGATAAAGTTCAAGTATATAAGTGTGATACTTATACTAGCCCACATGAAGTCCATGAAAAAGCCCACCAAGCCTTTTGGTTGGCTATGTTGTACGTATAAAACACACACACTTCTTAGTTGTTAGTGTGCCTCATTGTTAGAAAGAGAGTGTGTGTGTTTTACCCTTTAGTCACTTGTATTATTTTCTCTCCAAGCTAATATACATTTGACTAGAAATTTAACCTATGATCAACATCTCTCTTTTTCTTAATATGCTTTTTTGAGTCATCATTGTTCTAGTGTGTTGTGTGATAAAGAGGAAGTGCTCGGTTCATCATTCTAAGTGAAGATCGAGTGCTACAAGTGGTATCAGAGCATAAAAAGAAAAATGTTCAATTTTTTATGCTAAAATCAGTCCGTCTCTCCACAAAAAGTTTCATTTTAATCAAATGTTTTCAAAAATACCACTTCATGCTATTTTTGAGGGGGAGATTAAGTGTTTAAATATAAGGGGGAGAGGACGTGATTAAAATGTGATCGAAAAGAAGTTTTGTGGTTTGAATCTCAAAATGAGTGCTTCAAAAAGACTCAGAACAACCCTCGAATTGACGAAACTAACTATCTGTTATCGAAAAGACTAGTCCTGGACGGGTAATAATTTCAAGCTGGTTTACCAGTAATGTAAACGTGTCTCGCAAAGGACTTGTCTGAGTAGAATGTACCAATTCGAGAGATGATCTTTGAATATGACCAGGACGGGTAATAATTTCAATCTAGTCTAACTAGTGATGTAAGCATGTCTCGCGAAGGTCGTGTTCATTGAAAGTCGATCATTTCAAATGTGCGAACTCTACCCGACATGTGCAATTTATTTCAAAAATGCATGAGCACATGTGAAGAGGGAGTGTTTCAAAAATGCAAAACTCTCGATGTGTTAACAAAATGTGTTTTCTCATAAACACGTTGAGAGATTTTCACAAGGTTTAATGGCATGTGACAAATAATCTAGGATAATCATGGAGTAATAAGGTGATTATGGTTAGGTTATGTCCAATGATCCGCCAGAACCGGAGGGATCTACCCAAGGACTATTCCAATAGCTTAGCATTAGAAGTCCTTAGGTAAGATTGAAAAAAGGAGTATAATGAGAAAGGAGAAAGAAAGGGTTGAAGAATGAAAAAGAAAAGTTTTTGTAAGGGTGAAAAGAAATAGCCCTCCATAAAAACTTAGGTCAGAAACCGGGTCAATACATCTGCTATTGGTACTCACCAAGGTGATACTGGTATTGAAGACAAGACGTCATGGACCCAGTGACGCATTTGCACCACCCCTCCTATCCACTCAAATATCTCTCAAAAGATATTTGTTTCATTTCTCACGGAGAACACTGCATAATCTATCGGCCTCTCACTTCGAGATGTGTTGATATTGAAAAGGTGGCACTCTGCTCCATGCCTCCGACGACTAAAATCAAAACGCACATAATTGAGTTTAGAGACATGAGATTCATCAAAAGATCTCTTAGGAACACTTCCTATGCAATACACTTGTGTTCATCAAAAGGATACAAGTTGTATGAGTCTTAATGAGATCTAAGGATCTTGCCTCACGACATGATGGCCGCTGTACGATTTATTGCTAACTGTCTTATGCAGGTACCGACGAAAGTCCATCTACCATCATCATCTACTTATGACGAAGCATCTGGAATGAAGGAGTAGATCAAGGCAAGAACGACCAATAGATGATTCTTTGAAGATCACAGTGCATGAAGGAACATTGAATGAAGACTATTTTGCATTGACACAGAAAGTTCAAGTCTTTGAAGACAAAAGAACAATCACGGGACCATCATTGAAATGACCATCCCTTAGGGGGAGATTGTTAGCAATTAATTTATGAATTGCAAAAGTGATGGTCATTAGTTTTTAAGAACTTATGTATGTAATGTAACATGTAGTTAATATTGTGGGCTTGTAGTATTAGTTTAGATAAAGTTCAAGTGTATAAGTGTGATACTTATACTAGCCCACATGAAGTCCATGAAAAAGCCCACCAAGCCTTTTGGTTGGCTATGTTGTACGTATAAAACACACACACTTCTCAGTTGTTAGTGTGCCTCATTGTTAGAAAGAGAGTGTATGTGTTTACCCCTTAGTCACTTGTATTATTTTCTCTCCAAGCTAATATACATTTGACTAGAAATTTAACCTATGATCCACATCTCTCTTGTTCTTAATATGCTTTTGTGAGTCATCATTGTTCTAGTGTGTTGTGTGATAAAGAGGAAGTGCTTGGTTCATCATTCTAAGTGAAGATCGAGTGCTACATGATCCTAACCCAGTTTATGCGACAGAAAATCAATCAAGATTGAGGCGTTCTTCGAGGGTTCCAACTATGCCAACCAGATTTAATGACTTTATTATGGGGTCTAGTTCGAGAACCTCAACAGTTAGTGAAGATCAAAATCTGCTTTTAATAGAAGATGATGAACCAAGAACGTTTCAAGAAGCAAAGGTTTCAAGCAAGTGGATGTTTGCTATGAAGCAAGAGATTGAGTCGATCAAGAAGAATGATACATGGGAATTAGTTGAGCCCCCGGTTAATGTTAAACCCATTGGACTAAAGTGGGTGTTTAAAATAAAGAAAAATCCGAATGGCTCAATTAATAAATATAAAGCTCGTGTAGTAGCAAATGGTTATGTTCAAAAGGAAGGAGTTGACTATGACGAGGTATTTGCGCCCGTAGAAAGGATTGAAATGGTGCATTTATTGATCTCATTGGCCGCAAAAGAAGCATGGGAATTACATCATCTGGATGTAAAGTCAGCTTTTCTACATGGAGAATTAGAAGAGCAAGTGTTTGTTACACAACCGGAGGGGTTCGTGAAGAAAGGAGAAGAAAGAAAAATCTACAAGTTAAAAAAGGCGCTCTATGGACTTAAACAAGCCCCGAGGGCGTGGAATACAAAACTTGATAGAGTACTTAAGCAAATGCCGTTTAAACGATGCCAACACGAACAAGCAGTGTATGTGAAGAAGACAAACAAGTCAATCTTGATTATTGCGGTCTATGTAGATGATCTCTTGGTAACCGGTTCGAAGCTTGGCGAAATTGGTGAATTCAAGAAACAAATGCAAGAGAGGTTCGAGATGAGTGATTTGGGAAAATTGAGCTATTATCTTGGCATTGAAGTGAAGCAAGAGGATTCGAGTATCTCAATAAGTCAAGTGGGCTATGCATTGAAGATATTAAAAGATGCTGGAATGCATGAATCGAATTCTACTCAATGTCCATTAGAACCTGGAGTCAAGTTAAGCTTGGATAAGGAAGGAAAACCAGTTGATGCAACATTGTATAGGCGACGAGTTGGTTGTCTAAGGTATTTGCTACACACACGACCCGATTTATCTTATTCTGTTGGTTTGGTTAGTCGTTACATGCAAGAACCAAAAGAATCACATATGGCGGCTGTGAAACAAATACTACGGTATATCCAAGGTAGTTTGAATTTTGGAGTGCGATATAACCAAGAGAAAACCAAGGAGTTGGTGGGGTTTAGTGATAGTAGTTATGCTATGGACCAAGATGATGGTCGAAGCACAACTGGGCACGTATTTTATCTGGGTAAATCACCTATCACTTGGTGCTCACAAAAGCAAAACACGGTGGCTCTATCGTCTTGTGAAGCCGAGTGACAGTAGTTCATGGCTGCAACCTCAGCCGCATGTCAAGGGATATGGTTACGTGGATTGTTGTGTGAAATAACCGGAATAGAGGCGAGAGTGGTGGTCTTATTTGTTGATAACAAATCGGCTATTGCACTAATGAAAAATCCAGTTTTTCACGGGAGAAGCAAACATATAAATACACGTTATCATTTTATCCGAGAGTGTGTTGAAAGAGGTCAAGTACGAGTTGAGCATATAAGAGGTGATTTGCAGCGTGCTGATATCCTGACAAAAGCTCTTGCAAGGATTAAATTCAAGGAGATGAGAGAGCTACTCGGAGTTGAAGACCTTCCTATCTCGAGTCAGAAATTAGGGGTGAATGTTGGCCTAATTCACTGACCCGAGCCAATGGGCAGTTGGAACTGACACCAAGCCAATGGGTCGGTTACAATAACATAGTTGTACTCAAATTAGGATTCTATAGTTATAGTCGGTTTAGGATTATTATGTGGAATTCGAATTGTAGTTGGAGTAGGATTGGTAAGCAAGTATCAATCTCTATAAATTCATTGACCTACCGAGCTTGTGGTAGAGTGTGAGAACATCAAAGTTTTGAGCGAATTTTCTTTGTTAATTGGAGAGCTTATTCCAGTAATTGTGTGTTCTTAATTCCAGTTTTGTGTGTTATTGATTCTGAGATTTGTAAACCTGTGATCTTGAATGATCAACGGATGTCTTAAATACCATACGATATAAAAATGAACTTGGGGATTCTGTTGACCCAAATCAGGCCAAAACGGCTAAAACATACCGAGAATAGAATTTTGAAATTTTCATTACGAGTTTTAAAACAAAAATGAGGTAATTTTAATGTTCTCTCAAATGCAGCATTGTTGGTCGCTTCAAATCTGCTCATTTCGAGCTCCAAGTCATTATGATCATCAAGGAAATCATTCCATTTTGAAGCTGGTCTCTTCAGTTTTGTTACTACTGAGCTTGATCCAATATTGGTGAAACCATGATCAACATTATGGCAGACTGGCCTCTTGAACTTTGACATTATTGAGCTTGTTGCTTTGTACGCAAAACTATGATCAACGTTATCTTTACGCTCAATTTTGTTGTACTCTCCCCATTTTGAAGATACTCCTGTCTCTTTATCGGCGTAGTTATTGTTAAGTTGATTTACAACAAAATCAACTATGTTATGTGTTAGCATCCTGCGTGCACGTGCATTAAAACTAGTTTAGTCTAAAAGTCTAAAACTTTTTACAATTTACATGATAAGTATATTCTCCACACTTAAATTTTGGATGGGTCATTTTTTGTGTGGCATATTACAATAACGATAAACTTTACATAACATGATGTGTGTCAAAGAGTAGCTATACAAGAAAACTGATATTACTGTTCTTTCATTATGAAACTTTTGTAAACAAAAAGTAACTTGTGACAAAATCATGTTCAAAATACGCGTAATACACACAAATTCGGTACCAAAAATCCACATGTGAGCCAGTCATGCGGTGCTAGTTATATTGGGTTTTGAATCCAAATTGGAAGTTGGATGCACATATTCGGTTGGCACAATTCACAAAGGATGAAAATTTTTAGATTTGTCACAAGTGAGCTCACTCGAGAGAACTTAAATTAGCGATTAAGTAAGTAAATAAAAGCTAATGGAAAAAGACAAAGATCTATGACTTTTAGGGTATGAAAGAATTACGGACTATGTAGTTAGTCATATACTCGTATATATTACACATGACTGTTGAAGGCTATCTACGAGTTGTGCTCAATGCTCTAGGACTTTTTTATTACATTTTTTTCACATTGTGTCGTAAATAGAGTGACAATCAAATCTAATGCAACTGATAGAGGTTATTGTGCTTTCAAAATCTGAAACAAAACTACTAAAGGCTGCAAAACATTATACCAACTTCTATAGGTTTGATAGATTAGTGGGTTAAGAAACAAAGTACACTTATGTACGAGGGGGTAAATTGTGAAAACAAAAAAAGAAATATGTCAGAGACAGGTTTCGATCCTGTGACCTGTGGGTAATGGGCCCACCACGCTTCCGCTGCGCCACTCTGATTGGTTGATTATTATATTCACATTATACTCATATACCGGTGTAACTCGTCTAGCAATCTGTGCACGTCGGAGCTAGTTTATTTGATAGTTTCTAGTCTTGTTTTTTTATGTGGCAAATAAAATGAATGATGGTTAAACTGTAAATACAGACAATCGCTACAAAGGCTCATCAAAGAATTCGGATTTTACTTGTGCTCATGCTGCATCAACATTGAAAAATCTTACAAGAAATATTCGGTTTGATATGCTAAACAAAATATTAATGAAACAGTTGCTGACAATCCTAAAGAGATTTTACGGCCTTTGCTCCTTCCTTCAGGTGAAGGACATAACATCCCAGACTTACTATGTGTGTAGTATATATTCGAAAATGTTTTGTTACTTTTACCCATGACTGAACCACTTATCTTTAGTATGATCCAATTTTAATTACGAGTACTAACATTAACATGGGTAGGAACTACATGGCATGTTTAGCATCTCCTATTTAAAGGAGATTAGCTTAAAGAAAGAGGATTAGTACTTCTCTTTTAAAAAAAGTATGAACTCTAAAGCAAATTCATTGAATAACATGTGTACCAACTCCATGCATTTTTAGCTTCTGCTATTTATATGTGATTGGCTTAAAGAAAGAGGGCCAATACATTTTTCTCCACCAATAAAGAATGAACTCTATAGCGAATTCACCGACTTAAAGGGTCAAATTTGAGATTATCTTTTATGCTAAACGGTACTCGTTTCATTTAGTACCGGTTTACCAGAACCGGTACCGGTATAACCCTCGGTTCCGGGGGACAACATATTTTGATCGGAAAAAAATACGGTACCTTGTAAACGGTGCCGGTATGGTGCCAAAATGGTACCATGCTAATCCCTAATTTGACCGTTGGATGGTGTTTGTTAAAAAAAAATAAAAAATAAAAAAATAAAATAAAATAAAAAAAACCAAATAATACACTTTTCCTTCTAAAAATACCACATTCTTTTCTGAGATTTTTTTTTTTTTTTTTTTTTTTTTTTTTTTTTTTTTTTTTTTTTTTTTTTTTTCACTCTACAACTTTTATCTTCTTCAACTATTTTCCAACTAAAAAAATGTCTCACAATACTCCCAAAACCAAAACAACAAAAACCTGACGAAAACAAAACGTTCCAACAACAACCGACACCAATTTTCAATTAATGGGGCACTCAACACCTGTAAATTTTCGACCCACTAGTTTCGCATACTGATCACAACATCAACTACTTACTTATGTAAATAATCCGTTTTCTCCTCCGTATAACCAACAACAACAAAATTATCCTTTCCAACCTCCGTATAACCAACCAATGTACTAACAACAACAACAATCTCAATGTTATCATCCGAAAATGTCACCACCGATGGACCCAGGTCAAAGTTCACAACGATTTTCTCCGGTTAACACTCTTAATCTTGATGATATGGATCAATTTTTTGGTAGTCAAGATTATTCTACTGCCCAAGGTTCGATTGGTCCATCCGAACCTGCCGAAGACGAGTCTCCCGTCAAATGAAAGACTAAAAAAAGACGTCAACAATCTAAGAAGACAGAGAAGGAAAAATCTGAATCCAAAATTGGAAGTTCGATGCTAACAGTACATTCTCGGGTCGCACAATTCAATAGTGATGAAAATTGTTAGATATGTCACAAGTGAGCTCACTCAAGAGAACTTAAACAAGCGATTGAGTAGGTATATAAAAGCTAATAGAAAACCGCAAAGATTTATGACCTTTAGAGTATGAAGAATTACGAAGTATATAGTTAGTCATATACTCATGTATTACACATGACTGTTGAAGGCTATCTAAGAGTTGTGCTCAATGTTCTCGGACTTTATTATTACATTTTTTTCACATTGTGTCATAAATAGAGTGACAATCAAATCTAATGCAACTGATAGAGGTTATTGTGCTTTCAAAATCTGAAACAAAACTACAAAAGGCTGCAAAACATTATACCAACTTCTATAGGTTTGATAGAGTAGTGGGTTAAGAAACAAACTACACTTTTGTACGAGGGGGTGAATTGTGAAAACAAAAAAAGAAATATATCAGAGACAGGTTTCGATCCTGTGACCTGTGGGTTATGGGCCCACCACGCTTCCGCTGCGCCACTCTGATTGGTTGATTATTATATTCACATTATACTCATATGCTGGTGTAACTCGTCTAGCAATCTGTGCACGTCGGAGCTAGTTTATTTGATAGTTTCCAGTCATGTTTTTTTATGTGGCAAATAAAATGAATGATGGTTAAACTGTAAATACAGACAATCACTACAAAGGCTCATCAAAGCATTCGGATTCTACTTGTGCTCATGCTGCATCAACATTGAAAAATCTTACAAGAAATATTCGGTTTGATATGCTAAACAAAATATTAATGAAACAGTTGCTGACAATCCTAAAGAGATTTTACGGCCTTTGCTCCTTCCTTCAGGTGAAGGACATAACATCCCAGACTTACTATGTGTGAAGTATATATTCGAAAATGTTTTGTTACTTTTACCCATGACTGAACCACTTATCTTTAGTATGATCCAATTTTAATTACGAGTACTAACATTAACATGGGTAGGAACTACATGGCATGTTTAGCATCTCCTATTTAAAGGAGATTAGCTTAAAGAAAGAGGATTAGTACTTCTCTTTTAAAAAAAGTATGAACTCTAAAGCAAATTCATTGAATAACATGGGTACCAACTCCATGCATTTTTAGCTTCTGCTATTAATTTGTGATTGGCTTAAAGAAAGAGGGCCAATACATTTTTCTCCACCAATAAAGAATGAACTCTATAGCGAATTCACCGACTTAAAGGGTCAAATTTGAGATTATCTTTTATGCTAAACGGTACTCGTTTCATTTAGTACCGGTTTACCTGAACCGGTACCGGTATACCCTCGGTTCCGGGGGACTACATATTTTGATCGAAAAAAATACGGTACCTTGTAAACGGTGCCGGTACGGTGCCAAAATGGTACCATGCTAATCCCTAATTTGACCGTTGGATGGTGTTTGTTAAAAAAAAAAATAATAATAAAAAAAATTAAAATTTAAATAATACACTTTTCCTTCTAAAAATACCACATTCTTTTCTCAGTTTTTTTTTTTTTTTTTTTTTTTTTTTTTTTTTTTTTTTTTTTTTTTTTCACTCTACAACTTTAATCTTTTTCAACTATTTTCCAACTAAAAAAATGTCTCACAATACTCCCAAAACCAAAACACCAAAAACCTGACGACAACAAAACGTTCCAACAACAACCGACCCCAATTTTCAATTAATGGGGCACTCAACACCTATAAATTTTCGACCCACTAGTTTCGCATACTGATCACAACATCAACTACTTACTTATGTAAATAATCCGTTTTCTCCTCCGTATAACCAACATCAACAAAATTATCCTTTCCAACCTCCGTATAACCAACCAATGTACTAACAACAACAACAATCTCAATATTATCATCCGAAAATGTCACCGCCGATGGACCCAGGTCAAAGTTCTCAACGATTTTCTCCGGTTAACACTCTTAATCTTGATGATATGGATCAATTTTTTGGTAGTCAAGATTATTCTACGGCCCAAGGTTCGATTGGTCCATCCGAACCTGCCGAAGACGAGTCTCCCGTCAAAAGAAAGACTAAAAAAAGACGTCAACAATCTAAGAAGACGGAGAAGGAAAAATCTGAATCCAAAATTGGAAGTTCGATGCTAACAGTACATTCTCGGTTCGCACAATTCACTAGTGATGAAAATTGTTAGATATGTCACAAGTGAGCTCACTCAAGAGAACTTAGACAAGCGATTGAGTAGGTATATAAAAGCTAATAGAAAACCGCAAAGATTTATGACCTTTAGAGTATGAAGAATTACGAAGTATAGAGTTAGTCATATACTCATGTATTACACATGACTGTTGAAGGCTATCTAAGAGTTGTGCCAATGTTCTCGGACTTTATTATTACATTTTTTTCACATTGTGTCATAAATAGAGTGACAATCAAATCTAATGCAACTGATAGAGGTTATTGTGCTTTCAAAATCTGAAACAAAACTACAAAAGGCTCCAAAACATTATACCAACTTCTATAGGTTTGATAGAGTAGTGGGTTAAGAAGCAAACTACACTTTTGTACGAGGGGGTGAATTGTGAAAACAAAAAAAGAAATATTAGAGACAGGTTTCGATCCTGTGACCTGTGGGTTATGGGCCCACCACGCTTCCGCTGCGCCACTCTGATTGGTTGATTATTATATTCACATTATACTCATATACTGGTGTAACTCGTCTAGCAATCTGTGCACGTCGGAGCTAGTTTATTTGATAGTTTCCAGTCTTGTTTTTTTTATGTGGCAAATAAAATGAATGATGGTTAAACTGTAAATACAGACAATCACTATAAAGGCTCATCAAAGCATTCGGATTTTACTTGTGCTCATGCTGCATCAACATTGAAAAATCTTACAAGAAATATTCGGTTTGATATGCTAAACAAAATATTAATGAAACAGTTGCTGACAATCCTAAAGAGATTTTACGGCCTTTGCTCCTTCCTTCAGGTGAAGGACATAACATCCCAGACTTACTATGTGTGTAGTATATATTCGAAAATGTTTTGTTACTTTTACCCATGACTGAACCACTTATCTTTAGTATGATCCAATTTTAATTACGAGTACTAACATTAACATGGGTAGGAACTACATGGCATGTTTGGCATCTCCTATTTAAAGGAGATTAGCTTAAAGAAAGAGGATTAGTACTTCTCTTTTAAAAAAAGTATGAACTCTAAAGCAAATTCATTGAATAACATGGGTACCAACTCCATGCATTTTTAGCTTCTGCTATTAATTTGTGATTGGCTAAAAGAAAGAGGGCCAATACATTTTTCTCCACCAATAAAGAATGAACTCTATAGCGAATTCACCGACTTAAAGGGTCAAATTTGAGATTATCTTTTATGCTAAACGGTACTCGTTTCATTTAGTACCGGTTTACCTAAACCGGTACCGTTATAACCTCGGTAACGGGGGACTACATATTTTGATCGGAAAAAAATACGGTACCTTGTAAACGGTGCCGGTACGGTGCCAAAATGGTACCGTGCTAATCCCTAATTCGACCGTCGGAGGGTGTTTGTTTAAAAAAAAAAAAAAAAAAAAAAAAAAAAAAAAAAAAAAAATTTCAAATAATACACTTTTCCTTCTAAAAATACCACATTTTTTTTTTTTTTTTTTTTTTTTTTTTTTTTTCACTCTACAACTTTTATCTTCTTCAACTATTTTCCAACTAAAAAAATGTCTCACAATACTCCCAAAACCAAAACACCAAAAACCTGACGACAACAAAACGTTCCAACAACAACCGACCCCAATTTTCAATTAATGGGGCACTCAACACCTATAAATTTTCGACCCACTAGTTTCGCATACTGATCACAACATCAACAACTTACTTATGTAAATAATCCGTTTTCTCCTCCGTATAACCAACAACAACAAAATTATCCTTTCCAACCTCCGTATAACCAACCAATGTACTAACAACAACAACAATCTCAATATTATCATCCGAAAATGTCACCGCCGATGGACCCAGGTCAAAGTTCTCAACGATTTTCTCCGGTTAACACTCTTAATCTTGATGATATGGATCAATTTTTTGGTAGTCAAGATTATTCTACTGCCCAAGGTTCGATTGGTCCATCCGAACCTGCCGAAGACGAGTCTCCCGTCAAATGAAAGACTAAAAAAAGACGTCAACAATCTAAGAAGACGGAGAAGGAAAAATCTGAATCCAAAATTGGAAGTTCGATGCTAACAGTACATTCTCGGTTCGCACAATTCAATAGTGATGAAAATTGTTAGATATGTCACAAGTGAGCTCACTCAAGAGAACTTAGACAAGCGATTGAGTTGGTATATAAAAGCTAATAGAAAACCGCAAAGATTTATGACCTTTAGAGTATGAAGAATTACGAAGTATATAGTTAGTCATATACTCATGTATTACACATGACTGTTGAAGGCTATCTAAGAGTTGTGCTCAATGTTCTCGGACTTTTTTATTACATTTTTTTCACATTGTGTCATAAATAGAGTGACAATCAAATCTAATGCAACTGATAGAGGTTATTGTGCTTTCAAAATCTGAAACAAAACTACAAAAGGCTCCAAAACATTATACCAACTTCTATAGGTTTGATAGAGTAGTGGGTTAAGAAACAAACTACACTTTTGTACGAGGGGGTGAATTGTGAAAACAAAAAAAGAAATATCAGAGACAGGTTTCGATCCTGTGACCTGTGGGTTATGGGCCCACCACGCTTTCGCTGCGCCACTCTGATTGGTTGATTATTATATTCACATTATACTCATATACCGGTGTAACTCATCTAGCAATCTGTGCACGTCGGAGCTAGTTTATTTGATAGTTTCTAGTCTTGTTTTTTTATGTGGCAAATAAAATGAATGATGGTTAAACTGTAAATACAGACAATCGCTGTTGTAATATGTGAACTATTAAAAAACATAAACACATAAACATCACAAAGCACGCAGCGGAATAGATCTACAAGAACATGTAATTAATTAAATTAAATAAGACACGTACCTTTTGATTCCTAGCAAGAACAAGGAATCTCTTGAACAAGAACAAATTAATAAACCCTAATAGGATTTATGTATGGATCGATCACACCAAAGATCACAAGCTAAAAGAAGCTTGTCACTCGTTCTTGTACACACGTAATTATAGCGTTTCAATGAGAAAAGCTAGTTTCTTGATCACCAATAAGCCAAACACTTGAATGCTAAAAGCTCAAGCCGAATTCCCTAGTGGGAATAGAAAAAGTCGACTAGCCTTAGCAAGAGGGAAGAAGAAGAGAAGTTAGGCTTGTAGGAGATTCAAGATTAGGTGAAAAACTAAAACACAATGGGATGTATTTATAGTTTTTCTTGCCTTGTCCTCCAAGCCAAACCAAACCGACCCTAAACCCTTAAGGGGAGGGTTCGGCCGGTCCTATGAATCCCACAAGGATTCTGTTTCCTTTTCTTCCACTTTTGCAAAACTAGTCCTTTAACGGTCGTTAGTTAAAACTCCCGTTAAGTACTAACCGTCGTTAAGTGTTTTAATTGGTGAAATGAATAAATAAATAAATACATGAAATATATAATTATTTAATTATTCATCATTGAAACTTTCACGCTAATGTGTGCAATCCCGAGCCTCGGGTTCGAAACCGGACATGTATATATTAATATTTAAACACAAAACCTAACAGCTCCCACTTGGATAAACATTAATATAACAATGACATGGGTCAGCCTAGCTTAACCTTCCCAATGCCCCCAGCTCGATCCGAGTTGTGGTTCTCCTGGTAAAAACCACGTGTGATGAAATTAATCATCATACTTATCCTTTTGTTACTAATACCGCGTTAATTTGGATATGGATCTTTGTCATTCCATAATTAACTTAGTTTCTCGTTTATACATAATTGAACAAGATTACCAAAACATCTGAACGTCTTCCAGATAGACTTTGGGCGTGCGCATGCAAACATCTTGTCAATCCTACGAGTGGCCAAGCAGTATTAAACTTCAACACAAAGTTGAAGGAACAAATCCCTTATTGACTGCGAGCATAACCCTTGAACTTCGCATCATTTCTGAAAATAGCCCTTATAACTACCTTTTACGGTTAGTGTTAGACCACCTTACAGAAAATAAGCTACATCCTCGGCAATTATCTGTCATCTCAAGTCTGAGGATAAATATTCATGATATACTTAATGACTATGATCCATAAAGTATAATCATGTATTTGGGATAAGTCCTATATTCAATTTATCCAATATTGAATATCATGTGATATTGGTGTCTCAACCTTACAGTTCATTCTACCAATCATCACATTTTGTCTTAGTTCAATAATATTCCCATATTATTAATTGACAACGGACTATTTAGAATAAATAAATTATTCACGGATTTAAACATGCAAATATAGGACACAAATATTGATAATGATAATAAACGTTATCCGCACTTTATTTCATTAAAATAATAATTGTTTACACGTCCCTATCGAAATACTAATCCAACAGATTTACATGAAACTATCTGCTAAACGAAGACCAATACCCTGAGCATGGCGATTAAACGTATCTTTAGGTAATGCCTTCGTGAAAGGATCAGCCAGATTGTTATCTGTGTGAACTTTGAGTACTTTGATTTCACCCAGTTCGACTTGTTCACGAACATAGTGCATCTTTCTTTTAAAGTGTCTGGCGCCTTTCATAACTCCAGGTTCATTGGCGAATGTGATTGCAGCAGAGTTGTCACAATACACATTTATAGGTAATTCAATAGACGGCATCACTCCAAGATCCGTAATGAAATTCCTTATCCAAACAGCTTCTTGTGCAGCATCCGATGCAGCATTGTACTCAGCTTCTGTAGCAGACATGGCCGTTGTGCTCTGCTTTTTACTCTTCCAGTCAACTGCTCCTCCATTTATGACAAAGACATAACCCGTTTGCGACTTCGTATCATCTTTATCAGTTTGCCAGGACGCATCGCAGAAACCTGTAACATTCAGTTCTGCGTCTGGATTTCCCCCGAAAACTAAAAACATATCTTTGGTATTCCTTAAATACTTAAGAATGTTTTTAACAGCATGCCAGTGATCTCTCCCTGGATTTTGCTGATATCGACTCGTCAAATTTTGAGCGAATGCCACATCAGGCCTTGTGCATCTAACAGCATACATGATAGATCCCACAGCCGAAGCATACGGAACTTTCTGCATGTATGCCACCTCTTCAGGTTTAGAAGCACACATTTCGCTACTTAAGCCATGATCAACTTGCATGGGCAAATATCCCTTCTTGGAATTTTGCATATTGAATCTTTTCAATATTTTATCCATGTAAGCACTTTGGCTTAATCCGATTAACCGTTTAGATCTGTCTCGATAGATCTTGATTCCAAGGATGTACGCTGCTTCTCCTAAATCCTTCATAGCAAAGCAATTACCAAGATATTCCTTAACTTCATTAAGGCTTGGTATGTGATTTCCCATGATTAATATGTCATCGACATATAGGACAAGAAAAGTAGTGTTACTCCCACTAACTTTGTGGTATACACATGGCTCATTGAAATTTTGAGTAAATCCAAACTTCTTGATTTCCTCATCAAATTTCTTATTCCATTGCCTGGATGCTTGCTTCAATCCATAAATGGATCTTTGAAGTTTGCATACACGCTCAGGAGATTCTGGATTCACAAACCCCTCAGGTTGCGCCATGTAGATATCTTCATCTAGGCGACCATTCAGAAAGGCAGTTTTGACATCCATTTGCCAAATCTCATAGTCATAGTAGGCAGCTATGGCTATAAGAATCCTAATAGCTCTAATGTCGGCCACAGGAGAAAAGGTCTCCTCATAGTCAACACCGTATGTTTGGGTAAAGCCTTTAGCTACCAAACGAGCCTTATAGGTGTGTACATTGCCATCCATGTCAGTCTTTTTCTTGAAGAGCCACTTACACCCAACTACCTTAGCATTGGGTGGAAGATCCACTTCAATCCAGACTTTATTGTCTTTCATGGATTGCATTTCCCCATCCATGGCAATCTGCCATTTTTCCTTTTCAGGACTAATAATGGCAGCTCTATAGCTAGTTGGCTCATCAGTTTGATCCAATAGTATAGTTTCCTCATCATCTATGTTCAAACATAGACGCTCAGGAGCCTTTGCAGATCTTGAAGATCTACGGACGGGTACCACTTCAACTTCAGGTGGAGGACCTAAACTTTCAGGTTCCACAGGAAGTGTGTTAGTACTTTCAGAAGGTGACGTATCTTCATGATCATTTTCAAGATCATATGCCCTCCCACTGATTTCTTGAGATATTAGATTATCTTCAAGAAAATCACCGTACCTAGCCACGATGACCTTATTTTCAGGTGGGACGTAAAAGTAGTAACCCTTCGTTTCCTTAGGGTATCCTACGAAGATACACTTAACAGATCTTTGTTGGAGTTTGTCAGGTGAGTCACGTTTAACAAACGCCTCACAACCCCAGACCTTTAAGTAAGAAAAGTTGGGAGCTTTTCCAGTCCATACTTCATATGGAGTCTTATCAACCTTCTTAGTTGGAATCCTATTCAACACGTGAACAGCCGTTTCAAGAGCATAATCCCAAAAGGATAAAGGAAGAGTTGTAAGATTAAACATAGATCGTACCATATCAAGCAAAGTACGATTTCTCCTTTCAGATACACCATTTTGTTGTGGAGTATAAGGAGAAGTGAGTTGTTGGACAATGCCACACTCAGCTAAATAATCTTTGAACTCTTGGCTCAAATACTCACCACCACGATCGGATCGAAGTGCCTTAATCTTCTTTCCGAGTTGTAATTCTACTTCATTTTTAAAGACCTTGAATGTCTCAAAGACTTCATGTTTATGTTTAAGTAAATAAACATAACCATAACGACTATAGTCATCCGTGAAGGTCAAGAAGTAGACAGCACCACGTTTAGACACATGTCTAAGTGGACCACACACATCCGTGTGTATCAATCCAAGTAGATCCGAAGCCTTCTCCATATTACTATGGAAAGGTTTCTTTGTCATCTTTCCAGATATGCAAGATTCGCATTTATCAACTGAATCATCATTGATATTAGGTAAAAGCCCATCGTGTTGCAGCTTTTCCATGCGATTCTTGCCTATGTGGGCAAGACGGCAGTGCCATAAATAAGACGAGTCCAAGTTAGACTTGACTCTCTTGTTCCCGATGCTATACATAGAATTATTTTTATTGGATACATGGTTATCCATGTCAATTTCAAACACACCATTTAATGAAATAGCATTAAAATAGAAAACAGAATTTAAAGAAACAGAAATTCCATTATCATTAAAAGTATGCTTAAAACCCAAATCCAATAACAAAGAAACTGAAACGACACCTCTAACAATAGAAGGTGCGTAATGACAATTGTTCAAAACTAAAATTAAACCAGATGGTAAAACTAGCTCAAAAGTCCCTATGGCTTCTACTGCTGCACGTATTCCATTTCCCACGTACAAGTAGCATTCTCCATAGTTCAGCTTCTTTGCTCCTCTAAGCCCCTGCGATGTATTACAAATGTGAGTACCACATCCTGTATCATATATCCAGGCATTTTGCTTACGAGGAAAAGAAAATAATTCAACCATAAAAATACCTGAAGTGCTGGCGCCCTGCCCAGCCTTGGCATTCTTATTCTTGCGACACTCCTCTAGCAACAATGGACAGTCACGCTTCCAGTGTCCAGGAGTATTGCAGTGGTGACAAGCAGCCGCATCCTTCTTGGGATAATCCTTCTTGGGAGGAGGATTCTGCTTCTTCGGCTTTTGCTGATAGGTCACAATCTGCTTGCCCTTGTCAGCTTTGCCTTTTCCTTTCTTGTTCACATGTTTCGGTTTACCGGGCTTAGCTACTCTACCACCTCTTATTGCCATAACAGCAGGTGTAGGAGCTTTCTTTGGGAGGGACTTCTCATGCTCAATAAGCATTGCATGCAATTCAGAAAATGTCTTCCCCTTGCAATGCATGTTAAAGTTGCGCACAAAATCACCATATAATTCCTCATTGAGGGATTTGTTGATGAGGCCAACTTTAACGTCTTCCACAAACCCACAATTAAGTTCATCTAGTTGGTCTAGATAACTTTTCACTTTAAGTGCATGATCACTTACGGGTGTTGTGGCATCCTGCTTACACTTGCCCAAGTTGTCAAGTATATCATACAATTCAGCCATTGGTGATTTCTGAAACATACGTGTCAGTTCATCAATCATGTTTTTCGGGCTATAATTCTCAAACTGTTTGACCAGTTGATCATCCATCCCCGATAGCATGAGACAGGCCGCATCATTGTGCCTGTCATAGGTTTCATTGTACCTTCTAAGTATTTCATTAGAAGAGTTTGCAGGAGGAGCTTCTTGAAGAACCTCAGTAAGACATTCATAACGTTTGGCAATCCTAAGAACAAGCCTTAGATTGCGATACCAAGCGTTAAAATTCTTAGTCCCAGTCAGTTTTTCCTTTTCAAGCATCATCTTGAAACAGGAAGTCATGTTTGACGAGTTTCCGGGTTGGGCCATTTCTACAGAAAAAGTTCAAAAGTTAGTACTTTCGATAATTAAACATTTCAAGAAAATTAACCACCCATTGGTTTATAATAACCATTTAATTTTCTATGAAAACTAGGATCCTAATTGACGCCGTTTCATTACATCAGCTTTGGCTGCTAGTAATAAAAGTGCTCAATAAGGTACGGGATCACCCAATTGCCAATGTCAAATTGCAATTCCTAGAAATCTTGGGACTTACATTTATATTGCCAACATCAGTTGCAAAATGTAAGCATGTTTCATCCCCAATTCTTTTATGTCTTGGCGCCGTTTCATTACATCAGCTTTGGCTGCTAGTAATGAAAGTGCCCAATTAAGTTAACCAACTTAAGAAACTGTAAATTGACGTCAGTTTATTGCATTCAGCTTTGGCTGCTAGCAATAAAGTACTCAATTTTACCCTTAGATGACCACCCTTTGAACATCAACATTCAGCTTTGGCTGCTAGTGATGTAGGATGAAACCTTAGGTGTTTCTTTTTGTAGTTGGGTGACATATAACTTAAATTATAGGGTAATAAATTTTTGATGTGTGAAATCAAAAAAAAAAAAAATATGTACAAAGATGTCATGCATTCATCTTTGTATCATATATATTTGCAAAACAAAACCATTTACTCATTCGTAGCTCAAATTATCAAATCTTTTAATTGAGGCGTTGAATAAATTACAACATTGCCTTAAGATGCTTCGTATTAGTTGTGGTGTACTTGGTAAGTCTAAAATTGACGCACAGGCGGGCGTAGGGACGACAGCCGCCGAAGCTGGTTAAAACCGTGCCCCTTTAAGGTCACAATTTAATGCGAACCAACTAGAACCCACTTTTTAGTTTGTCAATTTTAGGTCCGCCGCTTCGACCACTTAATACAGTCGCAATCAATCAACTAAAAGAATATAATTTTCTTGCTAAAACAATTAATGTAGTAAATCTATTATTGCTAGTCTCGCCTGGGAGCAAATTACCGTGCGAAGCGAACCACTGTCGGCACATAAGACTTGGCAATAATTGAAATTACTACAAAGGTTTCATAGTTATTAGTCTTATTTATTTTTATTATGAAAAATTACCCTCTTTTGTAGTTTACAATCCATCATAATTTAAAACACAAAAGATCAAGTAATCCACAAAAATAAATAAACACATAATAACAAATATATGATCATCTACGATATCATATAGCCACATGCAAACCTTTTTCAATAAATCCTATTATTAATTCTATGTGTAATTTAAATGTATTTAACTAACAAAACTCCCATTGGTTTTCGAGCGCATTGTACCCAATGGACCACAGCACCAAATAAATTTGGCCGCGTAAGTTTTAGTTAGTTAGATACCACATTGCACATAACCTTTTAATTAATATATTGAGGTCTTCCCCAATTTTAGATTTATTTAAAACATGTAGCAAACAATTCAAAACAAGCATACAAATTACACCATGACAAATATGCAAGATTTGTCAAGGATACCATATTGATCACATAATCATGCAACACATATTATTATGTCAATATTTAATTGTACGTATCTAATTAATTAGTAACATCACATACGGTACTTACTAATTAATTCCTAAAAATTTTCATGCAATCCTAGGGTTTCTCAAGTTTTAATAAAACAATTAAAAAACCCTAATTTTAATTAATATATAGTCGAACCATATTAGGGTTTTACAAACAAAAACCAAACCCTAATTATTAATTAATGCATGTAATCTCTACAAGATCCAATTTTTAGGTTTAAGTAATTAATTACAAGTTCTAAACGAGGCTCATGATGCCACTGTTGAAATATGTGAACTATTAAAAAACATAAACACATAAACATCACAAAGCACGCAGCGGAATAGATCTACAAGAACATGTAATTAATTAAATTAAATAAGACACGTACCTTTTGATTCCTAGCAAGAACAAGGAATCTCTTGAACAAGAACAAATTAATAAACCCTAATAGGATTTATGTATGGATCGATCACACCAAAGATCACAAGCTAAAAGAAGCTTGTCACTCGTTCTTGTACACACGTAATTATAGCGTTTCAATGAGAAAAGCTAGTTTCTTGATCACCAATAAGCCAAACACTTGAATGCTAAAAGCTCAAGCCGAATTCCCTAGTGGGAATAGAAAAAGTCGACTAGCCTTAGCAAGAGGGAAGAAGAAGAGAAGTTAGGCTTGTAGGAGATTCAAGATTAGGTGAAAAACTAAAACACAATGGGATGTATTTATAGTTTTTCTTGCCTTGTCCTCCAAGCCAAACCAAACCGACCCTAAACCCTTAAGGGGAGGGTTCGGCCGGTCCTATGAATCCCACAAGGATTCTGTTTCCTTTTCTTCCACTTTTGCAAAACTAGTCCTTTAACGGTCGTTAGTTAAAACTCCCGTTAAGTACTAACCGTCGTTAAGTGTTTTAATTGGTGAAATGAATAAATAAATAAATACATGAAATATATAATTATTTAATTATTCATCATTGAAACTTTCACGCTAATGTGTGCAATCCCGAGCCTCGGGTTCGAAACCGGACATGTATATATTAATATTTAAACACAAAACCTAACAATCGCTACAAAGGCTCATCAAAGAATTCGGATTTTACTTGTGCTCATGCTGCATCAACATTGAAAAATCTTACAAGAAATATTCGGTTTGATATGCTAAACAAAATATTAATGAAACAGTTGCTGACAATCCTAAAGAGATTTTACGGCCTTTGCTCCTTCCTTCAGGTGAAGGACATAACATCCCAGACTTACTATGTGTGTAGTATATATTCGAAAATGTTTTGTTACTTTTACCCATGACTGAACCACTTATCTTTAGTATGATCCAATTTTAATTACGAGTACTAACATTAACATGGGTAGGAACTACATGGCATGTTTAGCATCTCCTATTTAAAGGAGATTAGCTTAAAGAAAGAGGATTAGTACTTCTCTTTTAAAAAAAGTATGAACTCTAAAGCAAATTCATTGAATAACATGGGTACCAACTCCATGCATTTTTAGCTTGTGCTATTAATTTGTGATTGGCTTAAAGAAAGAGGGCCAATACATTTTTCTCCACCAATAAAGAATGAACTCTATAGCGAATTCACCGACTTAAAGGGTCAAATTTGAGATTATCTTTTATGCTAAACGGTACTCGTTTCATTTAGTACCGGTTTACCTGAACCGGTACCGGTATACCCTCGGTTCCGGGGGACTACATATTTTGATCGAAAAAAATACGGTACCTTGTAAACGGTGCCGGTACGGTGCCAAAATGGTACCATGCTAATCCCTAATTTGACCGTTGGATGGTATTTGTTAAAAAAAAAAATAATAATAAAAAAAAAAAAATTTAAATAATACACTTTTCCTTCTAAAAATACTACATTCTTTTCTCAGTTTTTTTTTTTTTTTTTTTTTTTTTTTTTTTTTTCACTCTACATCTTTAATCTTTTTCAACTATTTTCCAACTAAAAAAATGTCTCACAATACTCCCAAAACCAAAACACCAAAAACCTGACGAAAACAAAACGTTCCAACAACAACCGACCCCAATTTTCAATTAATGGGGCACTCAACACCTATAAATTTTCGACCCACTAGTTTCGCATACTGATCACAACATCAACAACTTACTTATGTAAATAATCCGTTTTCTCCTCCGTATAACCAACAACAACAAAATTATCCTTTCCAACCTCCGTATAACCAACCAATGTACTAACAACAACAACAATCTCAATATTATCATCCGAAAATGTCACCGCCGATGGACCCAGGTCAAAGTTCTCAACGATTTTCTCCGGTTAACACTCTTAATCTTGATGATATGGATCAATTTTTGGTAGTCAAGATTATTCTACGGCCCAAGGTTCGATTGGTCCATCCAAACCCGCCGAAGACGAGTCTCCCGTCAAATGAAAGACTAAAAAAAGACGTCAACAATCTAAGAAGACGGAGAAGGAAAAATCTGAATCCAAAATTGGAAGTTCGATGCTAACAGTACATTCTCGGTTCGCACAATTCACTAGTGATGAAAATTGTTAGATATGTCACAAGTGAGCTCACTCAAGAGAACTTAAACAAGCGATTGAGTAGGTATATAAAAGCTAATAGAAAACCGCAAAGATTTATGACCTTTAGAGTATGAAGAATTACGAAGTATATAGTTAGTCATATACTCATGTATTACACATGACTGTTGAAGGCTATCTAAGAGTTGTGCTCAATGTTCTCGGACTTTATTATTACATTTTTTTCACATTGTGTCATAAATAGAGTGACAATCAAATCTAATGCAACTGATAGAGGTTATTGTGCTTTCAAAATCTGAAACAAAACTACAAAAGGCTGCAAAACATTATACCAACTTCTATAGGTTTGATAGAGTAGTGGGTTAAGAAACAAACTACACTTTTGTACGAGGGGGTGAATTGTGAAAACAAAAAAAGAAATATCAGAGACAGGTTTCGATCCTGTGACCTGTGGGTTATGGGCCCACCACGCTTCCGCTGCGCCACTCTGATTGGTTGATTATTATATTCACATTATACTCATATGCTGGTGTAACTCGTCTAGCAATCTGTGCACGTCGGAGCTAGTTTATTTGATAGTTTCCAGTCATGTTTTTTTATGTGGCAAATAAAATGAATGATGGTTAAACTGTAAATACAGACAATCACTACAAAGGCTCATCAAAGCATTCGGATTTTACTTGTGCTCATGCTGCATCAACATTGAAAAATCTTACAAGAAATATTCGGTTTGATATGCTAAACAAAATATTAATGAAACAGTTGCTGACAATCCTAAAGAGATTTTACGGCCTTTGCTCCTTCCTTCAGGTGAAGGACATAACATCCCAGACTTACTATGTGTGTAGTATATATTCGAAAATGTTTTGTTACTTTTACCCATGACTGAACCACTTATCTTTAGTATGATCCAATTTTAATTACGAGTACTAACATTAACATGGGTAGGAACTACATGGCATGTTTAGCATCTCCTATTTAAAGGAGATTAGCTTAAAGAAAGAGGATTAGTACTTCTCTTTTAAAAAAAGTATGAACTCTAAAGCAAATTCATTGAATAACATGGGTACCAACTCCATGCATTTTTAGCTTGTGCTATTAATTTGTGATTGGCTTAAAGAAAGAGGGCCAATACATTTTTCTCCACCAATAAAGAATGAACTCTATAGCGAATTCACCGACTTAAAGGGTCAAATTTGAGATTATCTTTTATGCTAAACGGTACTCGTTTCATTTAGTACCGGTTTACCTGAACCGGTACGGGTATACCCTCGGTTCCGGGGGACTACATATTTTGATCGGAAAAAAATACGGTACCTTGTAAACGGTGCCGGTACGGTGCCAAAATGGTACCGTGCTAATCCCTAATTCGACCGTCGGAGGGTGTTTGTTAAAAAAAAAAAAAAAAAAAAAAAAAAAAAAATCAAATAATACACTTTTCCTTCTATAAATACAACATTCTTTTCTCAGTTATGTTTTTTTTTTTTTTTTTTTTTTTTTTTTTTTTTTTTTCACTCTACAACTTTTATCTTCTTCAAGTATTTTCCAACTAAAAAAATGTCTCACAATACTCCCAAAACCAAAACACCAAAAACCTGACGAAAACAAAACGTTCCAACAACAACCGACCCCAATTTTCAATTAATGGGGCACTCAACACCTATAAATTTTCGACCCACTAGTTTCGCATACTGATCACAACATCAACTACTTACTTATGTAAATAATCCGTTTTCTCCTCCGTATAACCAACAACAAAATTATCCTTTCCAACCTCCGTATAACCAACCAATGTACTAACAACAACAACAATCTCAATATTATCATCCGAAAATGTCACCGCCGATGGACCCAGGTCAAAGTTCTCAACGATTTTCTCCGGTTAACACTCTTAATCTTGATGATATGGATCAATTTTTTGGTAGTCAAGATTATTCTACGGCCCAAGGTTCGATTGGTCCATCCGAACCCGCCGAAGACGAGTCTCCCGTCAAATGAAAGACTAAAAAAAGACGTCAACAATCTAAGAAGACGGAGAAGGAAAAATCTGAATCCAAAATTGGAAGTTCGATGCTAACAGTACATTCTCGGTTCACACAATTCACTAGTGATGAAAATTGTTAGATATGTCACAAGTGAGCTCACTCAAGAGAACTTAAACAAGCGATTGAGTAGGTATATAAAAGCTAATAGAAAACCGCAAAGATTTATGACCTTTAGAGTATGAAGAATTACGAAGTATATAGTTAGTCATATACTCATGTATTACACATGACTGTTGAAGGCTATCTAAGAGTTGTGCCAATGTTCTCGGACTTTTTTATTACATTTTTTTCACATTGTGTCATAAATAGAGTGACAATCAAATCTAATGCAACTGACAGAGGTTATTGTGCTTTCAAAATCTGAAACAAAACTACAAAAGGCTCCAAAACATTATACCAACTTCTATAGGTTTGATAGAGTAGTGGGTTAAGAAACAAACTACACTTTTGTACGAGGGGGTGAATTGTGAAAACAAAAAAAGAAATATCAGAGACAGGTTTCGATCCTGTAACCTGTGGGTTATGGGCCCACCACGCTTCCGCTGCGCCACTCTGATTGGTTGATTATTATATTCACATTATACTCATATACTGGTGTAACTCGTCTAGCATTCTGTGCACGTCGGAGCTAGTTTATTTGATAGTTTCCAGTCTTGTTTTTTTATGTGGCAAATAAAATGAATGATGGTTAAACTGTAAATACAGACAATCACTACAAAGGCTCATCAAAGCATTCGGATTCTACTTGTGCTCATGCTGCATCAACATTGAAAAATCTTACAAGAAATATTCGGTTTGATATGCCAAACAAAATATTAATGAAATAGTTGCTGACAATCCTAAAGAGATTTTACGGCCTTTGCTCCTTCCTTCAGGTGAAGGACATAACATCCCAGACTTAATAAGTGTGAAGTATATATTCGAAAATGTTTTGTTACTTTTACACATGACTGAACTACTTATCTTTAGTATGATCCAATTTTAATTACCAGTACTAACATTAACGTGGGTAGGAACTACATGGCATGTTTAGCATCTCCTATTTAATGGAGATTAGCTTAAAGAAAGAGGATTAGTACTTCTCTTTTAAAAAAAGTATGAACTCTAAAGCATATTCATTGAATAACATGGGTACCAACTCCATGCATTTTTAGCTTCTGCTATTAATTTGTGATTGGCTTAAAGAAAGAGGGCCAATACATTTTTCTCCACAATTAAAGAATGAACTCTATAGCGAATTCACCGACCTAAAGGGTCAAATTTGAGATTATCTTTTATGCTAAACGGTACTCGTTTCATTTAGTACCGGTTTACCTGAACCGGTACCGGTATACCCTCGGTTCCGGGGGACTACATATTTTGATCGGAAAAAAATACGGTACCTTGTAAACGGTGCCGGTATGGTGCCAAAATGGTACCATGCTAATCCCTAATTTGACCGTTGGATGGTGTTTTGTTAAAAAAAAAATAATAATAAAAAATATATATATATATAAAAATAAAATAAAATAAATTAAAATAATACACTTTTCCTTCTAAAAATACCACATACTTTTCTCTCTTATTTTATTTTATTTTATTTATTTATTTTTTTTTTTTCACTCTACAACTTTTATCTTCTTCAACTATTTTCCAACTAAAAAAATGTCTCACAATACTCCCAAAACCAAAACACCAAAAACCTGACGACAACAAAACGTTCCAACAACAACCGACCCCAATTTTCAATTAATGGGGCACTCAACACCTATAAATTTTCGACCCACTAGTTTCGCATACTGATCACAACATCAACAACTTACTTATGTAAATAATCCGTTTTCTCCTCCGTATAACCAACAACAACAAAATTATCCTTTCCAACCTCCGTATAACCAACCAATGTACTAACAACAACAACAATCTCAATATTATCATCCGAAAATGTCACCGCCGATGGACCCAGGTCAAAGTTCTCAACGATTTTCTCCGGTTAACACTCTTAATCTTGATGATATGGATCAATTTTTTGGTAGTCAAGATTATTCTACGGCCCAAGGTTCGATTGGTCCATCCGAACCTGCCGAAGACGAGTCTCCCGTCAAATGAAAGACTAAAAAAAGACGTCAACAATCTAAGAAGACGGAGAAGGAAAAATCTGAATCCAAAATTGGAAGTTCGATGCTAACAGTACATTCTCGGTTCGCACAATTCACTAGTGATGAAAATTGTTAGATATGTCACAAGTGAGCTCACTCAAGAGAACTTAAACAAGCGATTGAGTAGGTATATAAAAGCTAATAGAAAACCGCAAAGATTTATGACCTTTAGAGTATGAAGAATTACGAAGTATATAGTTAGTCATATACTCATGTGTTACACATGACTGTTGAAGGCTATCTAAGAGTTGTGCTCAATGTTCTCGGACTTTTTTATTACATTTTTTTCACATTGTGTCATAAATAGAGTGACAATCAAATCTAATGCAACTGATAGAGGTTATTGTGCTTTCAAAATCTGAAACAAAACTATAAAAGGTTCCAAAACATTATACCAACTTCTATAGGTTTGATAGAGTAGTGGGTTAAGAACCAAACTACACTTTTGTACGAGGGGGTGAATTGTGAAAACAAAAAAAGAAATATCAGAGACAGGTTTCGATCCTGTGACCCGTGGGTTATGGGCCCACCACGCTTCCGCTGCGCCACTCTGATTGGTTGATTATTATATTCACATTATACTCATATACTGGTGTAACTCGTCTAGCAATCTGTGCACGTCGGAGCTAGTTTATTTGATAGTTTCCAGTCTTGTTTTTTTATGTGGCAAATAAAATGAATGATGGTTAAACTGTAAATACAGACAATCACTACAAAGGCTCATCAAAGCATTCGGATTCTACTTGTGCTCATGCTGCATCAACATTGAAAAATCTTACAAGAAATATTCGGTTTGATATGCTAAACAAAATATTAATGAAACAGTTGCTGACAATCCTAAAGAGATTTTACGGCCTTTGCTCCTTCCTTCAGGTGAAGGACATAACATCCTTGACTTACTATGTGTGAAATATATATTCGAAAATGTTTTGTTACTTTTACACATGACTGAACCACTTATCTTTAGTATGATCCAATTTTAATTACCAGTACTAACATTAACATGGGTACGAACTACATGGCATGTTTAGCATCTCCTATTTAATGGAGATTAGCTTAAAGAAAGAGGATTAGTACTTCTCTTTTAAAAAAAGTATGAACTCTAAAGCAAATTCATTGAATAACATGGGTACCAACTCCATGCATTTTTAGCTTCTGCTATTAATTTGTGATTGGCTTAAAGAAAGAGGGCCAATACATTTTTATCCACCAATAAAGAATGAACTCTATAGCGAATTCACCGACTTAAAGGGTCAAATTTGAGATTATCTTTTATGCTAAACGGTACTCGTTTCATTTAGTACCGGTTTACCTGAACCGGTACCGGTATACCCTCGGTTCCGGGGGACTACATATTTTGATCGGAAAAAAATACGGTACCTTGTAAACGGTGCCGGTACGGTGCCAAAATGGTACCGTGCTAATCCCTAATTCGACCGTTGGAGGGTGTTTGTAAAAAAAAAACATTTTTTTTTTCAAATAATACACTTTTCCTTCTAAAAATACCACGTGCTTTTCTCAGTTTTTTTTTTTTTTTTTTTTTCACTCTACAACTTTTAACTTCTTCAACTATTCTCCAACTAAAAAAATGTCTCACAATACTCCCAAAACCAAAACACCAAAAACCTGACGAAAACAAAACGTACCAACAACAACCGACCCCAATTTTCAATTAATGGGGCACTCAACACCTATAAATTTTCGACCCACTAGTTTCGCATACTGATCACAACATCAACAACTTACTTATGTAAATAATCCGTTTTCTCCTCCATATAACCAACAACAACAAAATTATCCTTTCCAACCTCCGTATAACCAACCAATGTACTAACAACAACAACAATCTCAATATTATCATCCGAAAATGTCACCACCGATGGACCCTAGTCAAAGTTCTCAACGATTTTCTCCGGTTAACACTCATAATCTTGATGATATGGATCAATTTTTTGGTAGTCAAGATTATTCTACGGCCAAAGGTTCGAATGGTCCATCCGAACCTGCCGAAGACGAGTCTCCCGTCAATTGAAAGACTAAAAAAAGACGTCAACAATCTAAGAAAAAGGAGAAGGAAAAATCTGAATCCAAAATTGGAAGTTCGATGCTAACAGTACATTCTCGGTTCGCACAATTCACTAGTGATGAAAATTGTTAGATATGTCACAAGTGAGCTCACTCAAGAGAACTTAAACAAGCGATTGAGTAGGTATATAAAAGCTAATAGAAAACCGCAAAGATTTATGACCTTTAGAGTATGAAGAATTACGAAGTATATAGTTAGTCATATACTCATGTATTACACATGACTGTTGAAGGCTATCTAAGAGTTGTGCTCAATGTTCTCGGACTTTTTTATTACATTTTTTTCACATTGTGTCATAAATAGAGTGACAATCAAATCTAATGCAACTGATAGAGGTTATTGTGCATTCAAAATATGAAACAAAACTACAAAAGGCTCCAAAACATTATACCAACTTGTATAGGTTTGATAGTGTTAGACTCGCTTTTTTATAAAGATGTCGTCACTCAAGTGAATTGGACTAGGTTTGTATTAAGTAGCTCACACAGGGACTACTTATGTGTAATAGGCAATCTAGTGATGTAAAAGGGCCTATAAGTACCCACATGACTCTCCATGTGGGTTTGTGGGAGTATTGTTTCATTTCATTTGTTTCTTTTAATAAAGCAAACATTTGACCAAGATTCTCTCCACCCTCTCACTACTCTCTCTCTAGAAAGATGAACATCTTCATCTTTCACCAAATCCGGCCACCCGAACCACGAAACATATGAAACTTGGTCTCTACAAGTGGTATACATGAGCCTATCAACAAGCTAGAAGGTTAGTTTGTGTTTGGTTTGTGTTATCTAAAACCAACTGTTGGGTTTCTTGTTTTCTTTCAAATCGTTAGATAAGTTTTATGACCAAGGTGGTGCTTGTTAAGGTATTAACGACTTGGGTTGTGATTGTGTAAGTGTTTCTCAGTTGGTTGTTGGGAAAAATCTGCACTTTTTGGTGTTCATACCTTACTTTGATCGAAGATATTCAAGAAATAAAATCACTTTTGTGTTATTGAATATTATAGTGTTTTATTGACTTGATTTGATTGGTTCAAAGTTGGTACAAGTTGGTGTAATTGGCAGGAATTATAGCAACTTGTGAAAAAGTTGTCAGGGAAAGAAGGCATCACGTGGGCAAGTACTCAAAAAGTCAAAAAAGGTGGGTAAAGTGCGTTTTATCGCATTTGGAAAAAAAAGCTGCGAATTATCGCAATTGGGGTCTCTTATCGCAATTGGAGTTTTATCGCTATTCAGCATTTGTCGCAGTTGAGCTCTTATCGCAGTTCAGGTTTTCTATCGCAATTGAGCTCGGTCAGATCTTATCGCAATTGCAACTGCGATAGTTATCGCATTTGGCCATTTTTTAGCCTTATCGCAGTTGAGCTTTACATTGTGTCATCCGAGATCCTTGGCCTCGTCAGATATCGGACAAAGAAGACCTCTAGGATATCGGACAACAAAGGATTTTGAGCAGTTTTCAGAATTGACATTTTCAGTCCCTGTACTTTCTAGCAGCCCTATAGAACTTCCAGAATTGGCAGTTTTAGCCCTTGTACTTGTGTGAATTGTGTTCAAAGTTAAATAACTTTTAAGGATTTGATTCGAACGTAATTTCGTCAACTCAAAAGTGAACTCGGTATTTTAACTCTTGTATAAGAGTGAAAAATACTTCGACAAAAGGATATCTACCCTCTTGTATAAGAGAGTTAGATTTTATATAAGTTACCGATTATATAAAATTGGATATATTTCTATCTAAGTTGACATTTGGCCATAATTTATATAAATTGTGGTCAAAATAGAAACTTCTATAGAAATTGTCAGTTTATCTAAGTTGTAATTAACATAATTTTGTCGAAATTGTACACTTCTGACTTTGTCTTAATTATACTCTAATCAAATTTGTGTAACGTTATTTGAATTTGTTTCATTCATCTAAACCGACAACTTCAACGATCTTCAATAACAAACCAAGGCTTCACAACAACATCTTCTATTTTGTTGAAACGATCCTCAATCCACTTTATCATACCATATCTTAAAGATGACTACACAACAAGACATTCATGCCGCAGGTTCAGAAAACCGACCTCCAATGTTAGAAAAAGGTGGTTATCTTCCATGGACGAGTCGTATGAAAAGATACATGAAAACCAAGCCTCTAGGACAAGGTAAACTCTTGATCAAATCTATTGAGGAAGGTCCATTCGTGCCTCGCCAGATTCAAGTCACAGCTGGGAATCCTAATGCATCACCTCCAATTAAAGCAACCTTCCGAACTCAAACGGAAGAGGAATACACATTGGCAGATCAGAAGCAAATTGAAGCAGATGACATGGCAATGCATTTAATACAACTTGGTTTACCACAAGAAATATTATGTGCTGTAGACAGTTGTGAAACTGCTTATGCAATGTGGGAACGAGTCAAAAGACTTTGTTATGGTACAGACATTGGTAAACAAGACGTGGAAAACAAGCTTCTGACTGAATGGGAGAAGTTCACATCCACTCCAGCTGAACAGATTGAATCTTACTACACACGGTTTTGCACTCTAATGAATGAGTTGATCAAACACAATTTGGATCATAAACAAATTGTTCAGAACATTAAGTTCATCAACAACCTTCCAGAAGAATGGGGACGATATGTTACTATTGTCAACCAAACTCAAAACCTTCACGAGGTGAACTATGATCAGCTCTACGACTTCCTAAAACAAAACCAAAAAGAGGCAAATGAAGTCAGAACAGAGAAACAAGCTAAACAACAAGATCCTCTTGCACTCATAGTCCAATCACCTACACCTGCAACAGTCAATGCACAACCATCATCATCTTCATCCCAACAATTCATGCAACAACAATTCAATCCTCAAACACCATTCTACCCACAACAACAACATGTAATCCCACAACAACCATACCCGCAACACCCAGATCAACATGATCAGGATGAGTCAACTGATGCTTTGACTCAAGCTTTTGCCTACCTATCAAAAGCATTCCAAGGACGTTACTCCACACCCACCAACAACAATCAACGAATCTCATCGAACACTCGCAACAAGCAGATTGCATAGCCGAGTTTCAACATGGGACAACAAGGACAGATGGTTGGGGGATATGGGAATCAGCAAGGATATGCTCCAAGATATCAGATGGGTAATCAGAATGTAGGGCAGTATGTTGGTAATCAGATGGGTCAGTTTGCAGGAAATCAGATGGGTAATGCTGTTGGTAATCAAAGGGTACAGAATGCTGGGAATCAGTTTGGGAATGTTGCTCAGGGAGCTGGGAATAGGAATCAGGGTAATATGATGAAGTGCTTCAACTGTCAGGGTATTGGACACATGCCTAGGAACTGTCCAGACAAGCCGAATAAGAGGGATCCAGATTACTTGCAGAAAGCATTAATGTTGGCAAACAAGGAAACGGCTGGGCTTCAGTTGAGTGCAGAAGAGAATGACTTCATGGCTATTATGGATCATTCAGAAGATCAAGAGGATATCGATGCAAACTGCATTTTTATGGCTAATCTTCAGGAGGCAAAGTACGACACAGATTCAGAAGCACCTCCTGCTTTTGACACTAATGCTGTTTCTGAGGTACAACCATATGCTACATGTCATAATAATGAAATGTTTGATATGTCACCTCAAAATGAACAGCATCCTGAGACTCCTAATCTCATTTATGATACATACATGGACGAACCAAGTTGTAGTAATACTAATTTGGTAACTCCAGATATGGATCCTAATGATGAATTCGAGTCACAGCATACTGATAATGATGAGGAAACACGTGCTATGTTTGAATCATTATTGCATAATTGTAGTATTGAAATTGAGAAAGTTAAAACGGTCAATCGCGAGGTTAAGGCCGCGAATGAAAAATTGACCGCTGAGCTTGAGAGTTATAAGGTGAATGCAAGAGCTTATGATTTTCATAACGAAAAACAGTCAGAACTTGAGGTTAGCTTAAGAGATTCTGAGTTAAGAGAGAAACGTTTGAAAATAAAATTTGACACTCTCGATGTTAATTTGAATTTGCAAATCAAATCTCTTAACAAAGACATTTCTGAACTAACCAACCAGCTTTCAAAACAAAAAGCAACTTATTCCAATCTTGAAAAAGAAAAGAATGAGTTGCATGAAAGGTTTTCAAAACGTGAAAAAGATCTTCAAAAAGAGATCACTGACAAAAAGGAAACCATTGCAAAGTTGGATGATTTGCTTGTAAAAACGGGTCATTCAGCACAAACAGTTAATTTGTTAATAAACGATCCAAACCCTATTTTACATACATTAAAAAAGGTTGCTATCGGTTATGAAAACCCTTATATTCTCAAGAAAGCTCAGAAAGAACAGAATGTGCTTTTTAATGGTAATTTAATAAATGCTATCCATGACCCTCCTTCGGTTCATGATTCTGATGAAACGATTGAGCTTTCAGAAGAGAGTAGAAAGAAAATGAGACAAAGGAACCCAGAAATAAAACCCATTGACTATCATGAAGCAAACAAACTTGCTGGGGTTCATCTTGTTAAAAAGGAGTCACCTCTGTTTTTTCAAAAACCAGTGGTTTTCACAAGACAAAAAGCTGTCTCAATTCATCTGTCTAACATCGAACAAATGGCATCTAAAAACACTTGTGAAACAAGTGCAGCTAGACTATATTTGGTTGATCTTAAACAGAGAATTGAAACACTTCAAAGTATTGTGGCATCCAAATTAAACAGTAACAAAAAGGACATATTTTCAAGATTTCAGACTGAACTAAAAGGAATGTTTGAACAAGACATTAATCCCCACATTGATGCAATCTATGCGGTTGTTCAAAATGTGGAATACAATCTTTTGAAAGAGTCAGCAGAATTCGTTAAGGACCACAAATCCTTAGTGAATGAAGCAAATGAATACTTGGAACACATAAAAGTTTTGGAAATGCAAAATGACTCTCTCTCTCTTTCGAAGCTCTATCGACCGATATCATGTCTATTATTTTCCAAACATATTCTGTGGAGGATGATGAAACACTTCGAGCTGAGACTTCTCAAATTGTTGAAAAATATGAAAAGGCACTTTTGAAGCTTGAAAAACAAAATTGCACATATTTTAAACAACTTGATACGAAAAAGGAAGAATGCAAGTATGAAAAATTGTCGTATGAGCGTTCTTACAAAAACATGCAAGATCAAATAAATCTTTTGAAGTCTCAGCTAGCAAGTCAAAAAGGGCAGGGTGAGGAATCTATGGGTATTGCACCATTAACCCCCTTGCCTAATGAGAAACAAAAAGGGAAAGCTGTTGTCAAGAACACTAATGTGATAGCACCTGGCCTTTATAGGATTAGTCCCACTACTGCGTCTGCCTCTACATCTAAAACATATAGGGCGATAGACAAAAGTATTAAAGATAATCCAAACGAGATTAGGACTGCTAAAACAACATCTCAGGACAACAACATAAATTCTAATGAGTGTGCCTTACCTTCTACAGGATTAGAAAGCAACTCTAGGAGCAGCAGACAGACTAGGAGCAATATCAAGAAACCTAGTGTCCCATCTGTTTCTGAGAATGCAAGCAAGAAAGTAGAAGAACACCCTAGGAATTTACCGCTTCCCAAGAAGAAACATGTATCATCTAGTTGTAATGATAAGACTCCTGTTTCTAATGCATGTAATGATTCTGATTGTTTAATGCAAAAGAAATCTTTGTCTGTAATGATTCTAGTTGTAATTTACTTTGTATTGTTTATAGGTCTCATTGTAACCATTCACTTGTGACGACATCTTGGAGGGAGATTGTTAGACTCGCTTTTTTATAAAGATGTCGTCACTCAAGTGAATTGGACTAGGTTTGTATTAAGTAGCTCACACAGGGACTACTTATGTGTAATAGGAAATCTAGTGATGTAAAAGGGCCTATAAGTACCCACATGACTCTCCATGTGGGTGTGTGGGAGTATTGTTTCATTTCATTTGTTTCTTTTAATAAAGCAAACATTTGACCAGGATTCTCTCCACTCTCTCACTACTCTCTCTCTAGAAAGATGAACATCTTCATCTTTCACCAAATCCGGCCACCCGAACCACGAAACATATGAAACTTGGTCTCTACAGATAGTGTTAGCTTTAAAGTTTTGTCATATGTCGGGAATTGCATTGTTAGTAAATACGAGGACTAGTCTTACCATTAGGGCAAAGATATCTTTGTATAAATACCCCTCCTAGTTGTGTAGGAGGGTTGGGATTCACAGGTTATTCTTTGGAGGTGTATGTGTGTTCTAGACTTCTCTCTCTAGAATACATATACACCTCCGCCAATCTATTAATAAGATCATGCTTAATCGTTATCTTGTGTTTTCCCCACCTCCATACGTGAATCTATACCTCTACAATTGGTATCAAGAGCTAACCGGGGGCGAATCGTGGTGTTCTTGAGGTAAAAAATGTGATTCGTGGTGTGTTTTTATATTTTTTGTGTTCGGTTTTTGTTCATAAATACCCAGCTGCTACGCTAGTTGATGTGTTTTCTGGGAATCGAATATCAAAAAATAATGTGTAAGGTTGTGTTTGTTCTTGGTTTTGCGACTTAGTTTTGTGACTGAGTGATTATTCTTGGTTAAAAGGCTGCATTCACTTTGGTGTTCTTAGCCTTTTTGATCGAAAATTTTCAAGAATGAATCACGTTATGTGTTTTTGGATATTTTAATTGGATTAATATTTGTTTTGTCCAAGTTGGTACAAGTTGGTGTAAATTGTCAGGAAAGTGGGCAAATGGGTGAAAGTTGTCAGTGGGAAGCGTGGGCTTGTGAGAGAAAAGGACGAAAAGTTAGTATTTTCTGCACTTCTTTCAAAATTCAGAAAGTCAACATAAGTGTCGCAATTGCTGTCTCTCGCATTTGCTACATTTCTTCGAAATTGCAAATTTTCTCGCAATTGCATATTTCCTTCGAAATTGGAAAGTTGTCTCGCAATTGGTGGTGATCTCGCAATTGGACTGCTTTCGAAATTGGCATAGGCTTTCGCAATTCAAGTGTGTTTCGCAATTCCAGAACCTTTTGCAATTGGTCCTTCATCTCGCAATTCAAGAGTATTTTGGCGGGAAAACTTGAGTAAAATTTATTTTTCACAGGAGACTTAACGGTCCATTTTTACGCGAGATTCAAATTCTGGTACAAGAGTGAAAATTTTGGCCTAAAATTCAAATTTTTTGGCCAAAATTCGAATTTTTCGGGGAATTTTCGGCGTAAAAATTTCTTAAACTCAAATTTTTCCAGCATCATTAGAATGTCATTTTATGGCATATTTCACACCAAAATCACAAATGAAATTATCGGACTGCACCTTCAACATCACCACGTATAGCCAAAAAGATCCTGATCAAGATTCACAATCAAATGACAATGGTCAAATTATCAGCTGTGGCTACAAGGATGATGATTCATTATTACTTATTTGAAGTTGAAGTGGAATATCTCGGGTACGTGTACTTAGTATCTTGAAGATATCGGGGTTGGTTGGATGCATGATTCTTCGAGATCCTTGTTTGGGCACTCATGGGAATACTGATTAAGTCTTGGGTTATCTAGTTTTCATAGGTCAAGGGGAGGATGGACGAAGACCTAGTTAACTATCACTTAAAGGAGATACGTTGTAGTACTCAGTGTCACACAAAGATGTGGATAATTCAAGAGATGTTCATATACAGTTAAGGAAGGATGGATGGGTATATGAAACGACCTATGCTTTAAGGAGTTACATTGTAGTGCTCAGTATAGGTTCTTAGTCACACTATCGTGCAAGTTTAAGTCACAAGTTTGGGTTATTCTACTTCAGTCTCAAGTTCGTCATGGTGGGTTTTCTCCATCAGTAGTCACTACATGAAGCCGTTGTTTTTGATTCAGGAGGTTAGATTGGGTTTATCTACATCTTCTCACGGATTACATGAAGTGCTTCCAGTTTGTATTTCACGTACACATCAGTATGCTGATTCCGATAAATCGCAACCAGCAGGGGAGAGAAATGTACGGGCTGATCTCTCATGGGAAAAATAACTGGGATGCATTTGGTGAGATAAAGATGTTGATACCATATTCCCCCGAACTGCAGGGCACTCAGGGCATTCAAAATATGAGGTTGTCAGTTTGGGGGAGAGCAAACCCTGGAGAGCACTCAGGGCACTCTGAATTAAACCCTAATTAGATTTGCTCACTTAGTTCGTCTGCAAGTAAAGAAATGGCGGCTGAGAAGATTATGCAAGCTGAACGAAGTAATGAAGTTTGAAGATCTTTCTCATGTGTTTGTATTGAATTTTACTTGTAGGGAACATTGTAAGCAATTCCCGTATGACATCACTTTGGGGAGAGATTGTTAGCTTTAAAGTTTTGTCATATGTCGGGAATTGCATTGTTAGTAAATACGAGGACTAGTCTTGCCATTAGGGCAAAGATATCTTTGTATAAATACCCCTCCTAGTTGTGTAGGAGGGTTGGGATTCACAGGTTATTCTTTGGAGGTGTATGTGTGTTCTAGACTTCTCTCTCTAGAATACATATACACCTCCGCCAATCTATTAATAAGATCATGCTTAATCGTTATCTTGTGTTTTCCCCACCTCCATACGTGAATCTATACCTCTATAGATAGAGTAGTGGGTTAAGAAACAAACTACACTTTTGTACGAGGGGGTGAATTGTGAAAACAAAAAAAGAAATATATCAGAGACAGGTTTCGATCCTGTGACCTGTGGGTTATGGGCCCACCACGCTTCCGCTGCGCCACTCTGTTGGTTGATTATTATATTCATATTATACTCATATGCGGGTGTAACTCGTCTAGCAATCTGTGCACGTCGGAGCTAGTTTATTTGATAGTTTCCAGTCATGTTTTTTTATGTGGCAAATAAAATGAATGATGGTTAAACTGTAAATACAGACAATCACTACAAAGGCTCATCAAAGCATTCGGATTCTACTTGTGCTCACGCTGCATCAACATTGAAAAATCTTACAAGAAATATTCGGTTTGATATGCTAAACAAAATATTAATGAAACAGTTGCTGACAATCCTAAAGAGATTTTACGGCCTTTGCTCCTTCCTTCAGGTGAAGGACATAACATCCCAGACTTACTATGTGTGAAGTATATATTCGAAAATGTTTTGTTACTTTTAAACATGACTGAACCACTGATCTTTAGTATGATCCAATTTTAATTACCAGTACTAACATTAACATGGGTAGGAACTACATGGCATGTTTAGCAACTCCTATTTAATGGAGATTAGCTTAAAGAAAGAGGATTAGTACTTCTCTTTTAAAAAAAGTATGAACTCTAAAGCAAATTCATTGAATAACATGGGTACCAACTCCATGCATTTTTAGCTTCTGCTATTAATTTGTGATCGGCTTAAAGAAAGAGGGACAATACATTTTTCTCCACCAATAAAGAATGAACTCTATAGCGAATTCACTGACTTAAAGGGTCAAATTTGAGATTATCTTTTATGCTAAACGGTACTCGTTTCATTTAGTTCCGGTTTATCTGAACCGGTACCGGTATACCCTCGTTTCCGGGGGACTACATATTTTGATCTGAAAAAAATACGGTACCTTGTAAACGGTGCCGGTACGGTGCCAAAATGGTACCGTGCTAATCCCTAATTCGACCGTTCGAGGGTGTTTGTTAAAAAAAATATATTTTTTTTCAAATAATACGCTTTTCCTTCTAAAAATACCACATTCCTTTCTCAGTTTTTTTTTTTTTTTTTTTTTTTTTTTTTTTTTTTTTTTTTTTCACTCTACAACTTTTATCTTCTTCAACTATTCTCCAACTAAAAAAATGTCTCACAATACTCCCAAAACCAAATACACCAAAAGCCTGATGACAACAAAACGTTCCAACAACAACCGACTCCAATTTTCAATTAATGGGGCACTCAACACCTATAAATTTTCGACCCACTAGTTTCGCATGCTGATCACAGCATCAACAACTTACTTATGTAAATAATCCGTTTTCTCCTTCGTATAACCAACAACGACAAAAATTATCCTTTCCAACCTCCGTATAACCAACCAATGTACTAACAACAACAACAATCTCAATATTATCATCCGAAAATGTCACCACCGATACCCAGGTCAAAGTTCTCAACGATTTTCTCCGGTTAACACTCTTAATCTTGATGATATGGATCAATTTTTTGATAGTCAAGATTATTCTACGGCCCAAGGTTCGATTGGTCCATCCGAACCCGCCTAAGACGAGTCTCCTGTCAAATGAAAGACTAAAAATAGACGTCAACAATCTAAGAAGACGGAGAAGGAAAAATCTGAATCCAAAATTGGTAGTTCGATGCTAACAGTACATTCTCGGTTCGTACAATTCACTAGTGATGGAAATTGTTAGATATGTCACAAGTGAGCTCACTCAAGAGAACTTAGACAAGCGATTGAGTCGGTATATAAAAGCTAATAGAAAACCGCAAAGAGTTATGACCTTCAGAGTATGAAGAATTACGAAGTATATAGTTAGTCATATACTCATGTATTACACATGACTGTTGAAGGCTATCTAAGAGTTGTGCTCAACGTTCTCGGACTTTTTTAATACATTTTTTTCACATTGTGTCATAAATAGTGTGACAATCAAATCTAATAATGCAACTGATAGAGGTTATTGTGCTTTCAAAATCTGAAACAAAACTACAAAAGGCTGCAAAACATTATACCAACTTCTATAGGTTTGATAGAGTAGTGGGTTAAGAAACAAACTACACTTTTTTACGAGGGGGTGAATTG
The DNA here is from genome assembly GCA_021014915.2 of Artemisia tridentata subsp. tridentata. Taxonomy (NCBI): domain Eukaryota; kingdom Viridiplantae; phylum Streptophyta; class Magnoliopsida; order Asterales; family Asteraceae; genus Artemisia; species Artemisia tridentata. Next base: position 369,539,900 of record CP139504.1, on the reverse strand, counting down.
TGAAAACAAAAAAAGAAATATATCCGTGACAGGTTTCGATCCTGTCACCTGTGGGTTATGGGCCCACCACGCTTCCGCTGCGCCACTCTGATTGGTTGATTATTATATTCACATTATACTCATATGCTGGTGTAACTCGTCTAGCAATCTGTGCACGTCGGAGCTAGTTTATTTGATAGTTTCCAGTCATGTTTTTTTATGTGGCAAATAAAATGAATGATGGTTAAACTGTAAATACAGACAATCACTACAAAGGCTCATCAAAGCATTCGGATTCTACTTGTGCTCATGCTGCATCAACATTGAAAAATCTTACAAGAAATATTCGGTTTGATATGCTAAACAAAATATTAATGAAACAGTTGCTGACAATCCTAAAGAGATTTTACGGCCTTTGCTCCTTCCTTCAGGTGAAGGACATAACATCCCAGACTTACTATGTGTGAAGTATATATTCGAAAATGTTTTGTTACTTTTACACATGACTGAACCACTTATCTTTAGTATGATCCAATTTTAATTACCAGTACTAACATTAACATGGGTACGAACTACATGGCATGTTTAGCATCTCCTATTTAATGGAGATTAGCTTAAAGAAAGAGGATTAGTACTTCTCTTTTAAAAAAAGTATTAACTCTAAAGCAAATTCATTGAATAACATGGGTACCAACTCCATGCATTTTTAGCTTCTGCTATTAATTTGTGATTGGCTTAAAGAAAGAGGGCCAATACATTTTTCTCCACCAATAAAGAATGAACTCTATAGCGAATTCACCGACTTAAAGGGTCAAATTTGAGATTATCTTTTATGCTAAACGATACTCGTTTCATTTAGTACCGGTTTACCTGAACCGGTACCGTTATACCCTTGGTTCCGGGAGACTACATATTTTGATCGGAAAAAAATACGGTAACTTGTAAACGGTGCCGGTACGGTGCCAAAATGGTACCGTGCTAATCCCTAATTCGACCGTCGGAGGGTGTTTGTTAAAAAAAAAACATTTTTTTTCAAATAATACACTTTTCCTTCTATAAATACCACATTCTTTTCTCAGTTATTTTTTTTTTTTTTTTTTTTTTTTTTCACTCTACAACTTTTATCTTCTTCAACTATTCTCCAACTAAAAAAATGTCTCACAATACTCCCAAAACCAAAACACCAAAAACCTGACGACAACAAAACGTTCCAACAACCGACCCCAATTTTCAATTAATGGGGCACTCAACACCTATAAATTTTCGACCCACTAGTTTCGCATACTGATCACAACATCAACAACTTACTTATGTAAATAATCCGTTTTCTCCTCCGTATAACCAACAACAACAAAATTATCCTTTCCAACCTCCGTATAACCAACCAATGTACTAACAACAACAACAATCTCAATATTATCATCCGAAAATGTCACCACCGATGGACCCAGGTCAAAGTTCTCAACGATTTTCTCCGGTTAACACTCTTAATCTTAATGATATGGATCAATTTTTTGGTAGTCAAGATTATTCTACGGCCCAAGGTTCGATTGGTCCATCCGAACCCGCCGAAGACGAGTCTCCCGTCAAATGAAAGACTAAAAAAAGACGTCAACAATCTAAGAAGACGGAGAAGGAAAAATCTGAATCCAAAATTGGAAATTCGATGCTAACAGTACATTCTCGGTTCGCACAATTCACTAGTGATGGAAATTGTTAGATATGTCACAAGTGAGCTCACTCAAGAGAACTTAGACAAGCGATTGAGTAGGTATAAAAAAGCTAATAGAAAACCGCAAAGAGTTATGACCTTTAGAGTATGAAGAATTACGAAGTATATAGTTAGTCATATACTCATGTATTACACATGACTGTTGAAGGCTATCTAAGAGTTGTGCTCAACGTTCTCGGACTTTTTTAATACATTTTTTTCACATTGTGTTATAAATAGAGTGACAATCAAATCTAATAATGCAACTGATAGAGGTTATTGTGCTTTCAAAATCTGAAACAAAACTACAAAAGGCTGCAAAACATTATACCAACTTCTATAGGTTTGATAGAGTAGTGGGTTAAGAAACAAACTACACTTTTTTACGAGGGGGTGAATTGTGAAAACAAAAAAAGAAATATATCAGTGACAGGTTTCGATCCTGTCACCTGTGGGTTATGTCCCACCACGCTTCCGCTGCGCCACTCTGATTGGTTGATTATTATATTCACATTATACTCATATGCTGGTGTAACTCGTCTAGCAATCTGTGCACGTCGGAGCTAGTTTATTTGATAGTTTCCAGTCATGTTTTTTTATGTGGCAAATAAAATGAATGATGGTTAAACTGTAAATACAGACAATCACTACAAAGGCTCATCAAAGCATTTGGATTCTACTTGTGCTCATGCTGCATCAACATTGAAAAATCTTACAAGAAATATTCGGTTTGATATGCTAAACAAAATATTAATGAAACAGTTGCTGACAATCCTAAAGAGATTTTACGGCCTTTGCTCCTTCCTTCAGGTGAAGGACATAACATCCCAGACTTACTATGTGTGAAGTATATATTCGAAAATGTTTTGTTAATTTGACACATGACTGAACCACTTATCTTTAGTATGATCCAATTTTAATTACTAGTACTAACATTAACATGGGTACGGACTACATGGCATGTTTAGCATCTCCTATTTAATGGAGATTAGCTTAAAGAAAGAGGATTAGTACTTCTCTTTTAAAAAAAGTATGAACTCTAAAGCAAATTCATTGAATAACATGGGTACCAACTCCATGCATTTTTAGCTTCTGCTATTAATTTGTGATTGGCTTAAAGAAAGAGGGCCAATACATTTTTCTCCACCAATAAAGAATGAACTCTATAGCGAATTCACCGACTTAAAGGGTCAAATTTGAGATTATCTTTTATGCTAAACGGTACTCGTTTCATTTAGTACCGGTTTACCTGAACCGGTACCGGTATACCCTCGGTTCCGGGAGACTACATATTTTGATCGGAAAAAAATACGGTACCTTGTAAACGGTGCCGGTACGGTGCCAAAATGGTACCGTGCTAATCCCTAATTCGACCGTTGGAGTGTGTTTGTTAAAAAAAAAACATTTTTTTTCAAATAATACACTTTTCCTTCTAAAAATACCACATTCTTTTCTCAGTTTTTTTTTTTTTTTTTTTTTTTTTTTTCACTCTACAACTTTTATCTTCTTCAACTATTCTCCAACTAAAAAAATGTCTCACAATACTCCCAAAACCAAAACACCAAAAACCTGATGACAACAAAACGTTCCAACAACCGACCCCAATTTTCAATTAATGGGGCACTCAACACCTATAAATTTTCGACCCACTAGTTTCGCATACTGATCACAACATCAACAACTTACTTATGTAAATAATCCGTTTTCTCCTCCGTATAACCAACAACAACAAAATTATCCTTTCCAACCTCCGTATAACCAACCAATGTACTAACAACAACAACAATCTCAATATTATCATCCGAAAATGTCACCACCGATGGACCCAGGTCAAAGTTCTCAACGATTTTCTCCGGTTAACACTCTTAATCTTAATGATATGGATCAATTTTTTGGTAGTCAAGATTATTCTACGGCCCAAGGTTCGATTGGTCCATCCGAACCCGCCGAAGACGAGTCTCCCGTCAAATGAAAGACTAAAAAAAGACGTCAACAATCTAAGAAGACGGAGAAGGAAAAATCTGAATCCAAAATTGGAAATTCGATGCTAACAGTACATTCTCGGTTCGCACAATTCACTAGTGATGGAAATTGTTAGATATGTCACAAGTGAGCTCACTCAAGAGAACTTAGACAAGCGATTGAGTAGGTATAAAAAAGCTAATAGAAAACCGCAAAGAGTTATGACCTTTAGAGTATGAAGAATTACGAAGTATATAGTTAGTCATATACTCATGTATTACACATGACTGTTGAAGGCTATCTAAGAGTTGTGCTCAACGTTCTCGGACTTTTTTAATACATTTTTTTCACATTGTGTTATAAATAGAGTGACAATCAAATCTAATAATGCAACTGATAGAGGTTATTGTGCTTTCAAAATCTGAAACAAAACTACAAAAGGCTGCAAAACATTATACCAACTTCTATAGGTTTGATAGAGTAGTGGGTTAAGAAACAAACTACACTTTTTTACGAGGGGGTGAATTGTGAAAACAAAAAAAGAAATATATCAGTGACAGGTTTCGATCCTGTCACCTGTGGGTTATGTCCCACCACGCTTCCGCTGCGCCACTCTGATTGGTTGATTATTATATTCACATTATACTCATATACTGGTGTAACTCGTCTAGCAATCTGTGCACGTCGGAGCTAGTTTATTTGATAGTTTCCAGTCTTGTTTTTTTTATGTGGCAAATAAAATGAATGATGGTAAAACTGTAAATACAGACAATCACTACAAAGGCTCATCAAAGCATTTGGATTCTACTTGTGCTCATGCTGCATCAACATTGAAAAATCTTACAAGAAATATTCGGTTTGATATGCTAAACAAAATATTAATGAAACAGTTGCTGACAATCCTAAAGAGATTTTACGGCCTTTGCTCCTTCCTTCAGGTGAAGGACATAACATCCAGACTTACTATGTGTGAAGTATATATTCGAAAATGTTTTGTTAATTTGACACATGACTGAACCACTTATCTTTAGTATGATCCAATTTTAATTACTAGTACTAACATTAACATGGGTACGAACTACATGGCATGTTTAGCATCTCCTATTTAATGGAGATTAGCTTAAAGAAAGAGGATTAGTACTTCTCTTTTAAAAAAAGTATGAACTCTAAAGCAAATTCATTGAATAACATGGGTACCAACTCCATGCATTTTTAGCTTCTGCTATTAATTTGTGATTGGCTTAAAGAAAGAGGGCCAATACATTTTTCTCCACCAATAAAGAATGAACTCTATAGCGAATTCACCGACTTAAAGGGTCAAATTTGAGATTATCTTTTATGCTAAACGGTACTCGTTTCATTTAGTACCGGTTTACCTGAACCGGTACCGGTATACCCTCGGTTCCGGGAGACTACATATTTTGATCGGAAAAAAATACGGTACCTTGTAAACGGTGCCGGTACGGTGCCAAAATGGTACCGTGCTAATCCCTAATTCGACCGTTGGAGTGTGTTTGTTAAAAAAAAAACATTTTTTTTCAAATAATACACTTTTCCTTCTAAAAATACCACATTCTTTTCTCAGTTATTTTTTTTTTTTTTTTTTTTTTTTCACTCTACAACTTTTATCTTCTTCAACTATTCTCCAACTAAAAAAATGTCTCACAATACTCCCAAAACCAAAACACCAAAAACCTGATGACAACAAAACGTTCCAACAACCGACCCCAATTTTCAATTAATGGGGCACTCAACACCTATAAATTTTCGACCCACTAGTTTCGCATACTGATCACAACATCAACAACTTACTTATGTAAATAATCCGTTTTCTCCTCCGTATAACCAACAACAACAAAATTATCCTTTCCAACCTCCGTATAACCAACCAATGTACTAACAACAACAACAATCTCAATATTATCATCCGAAAATGTCACCGCCGATGGACCCAGGTCAAAGTTCTCAACGATTTTCTCCGGTTAACACTCTTAATCTTAATGATATGGATCAATTTTTTGGTAGTCAAGATTATTCTACGGCCCAAGGTTCGATTGGTCCATCCGAACCCGCCGAAGACGAGTCTCCCGTCAAATGAAAGACTAAAAAAAGACGTCAACAATCTAAGAAGACGGAGAAGGAAAAATCTGAATCCAAAATTGGAAATTCGATGCTAACAGTACATTCTCGGTTCGCACAATTCACTAGTGATGGAAATTGTTAGATATGTCACAAGTGAGCTCACTCAAGAGAACTTAGACAAGCGATTGAGTAGGTATAAAAAAGCTAATAGAAAACCGCAAAGAGTTATGACCTTTAGAGTATGAAGAATTACGAAGTATATAGTTAGTCATATACTCATGTATTACACATGACTGTTGAAGGCTATCTAAGAGTTGTGCTCAACGTTCTCGGACTTTTTTAATACATTTTTTTCACATTGTGTTATAAATAGAGTGACAATCAAATCTAATAATGCAACTGATAGAGGTTATTGTGCTTTCAAAATCTGAAACAAAACTACAAAAGGCTGCAAAACATTATACCAACTTCTATAGGTTTGATAGAGTAGTGGGTTAAGAAACAAACTACACTTTTTTACGAGGGGGTGAATTGTGAAAACAAAAAAAGAAATATATCAGTGACAGGTTTCGATCCTGTCACCTGTGGGTTATGTCCCACCACGCTTCCGCTGCGCCACTCTGATTGGTTGATTATTATATTCATATTATACTCATATACTGGTGTAACTCGTCTAGCAATCTGTGCACGTCGGAGCTAGTTTATTTGATAGTTTCCAGTCTTGTTTTTTTATGTGGCAAATAAAATGAATGATGGTTAAACTTTAAATACAGACAATCACTACAAAGGCTCATCAAAGCATTTGGATTCTACTTGTGCTCATGCTGCATCAACATTGAAAAATCTTACAAGAAATATTCGGTTTGATATGCTAAACAAAATATTAATGAAACAGTTGCTGACAATCCTAAAGAGATTTTACGGCCTTTGCTCCTTCCTTCAGGTGAAGGACATAACATCCCAGACTTACTATGTGTGAAGTATATATTCGAAAATGTTTTGTTAATTTGACACATGACTGAACCACTTATCTTTAGTATGATCCAATTTTAATTACTAGTACTAACATTAACATGGGTACGGACTACATGGCATGTTTAGCATCTCCTATTTAATGGAGATTAGCTTAAAGAAAGAGGATTAGTACTTCTCTTTTAAAAAAAGTATGAACTCTAAAGCAAATTCATTGAATAACATGGGTACCAACTCCATGCATTTTTAGCTTCTGCTATTAATTTGTGATTGGCTTAAAGAAAGAGGGCCAATACATTTTTCTCCACCAATAAAGAATGAACTCTATAGCGAATTCACCGACTTAAAGGGTCAAATTTGAGATTATCTTTTATGCTAAACGGTACTCGTTTCATTTAGTACCGGTTTACCTGAACCGGTACCCGGTATACCCTCGGTTCCGGGAGACTACATATTTTGATCGGAAAAAAATACGGTACCTTGTAAACGGTGCCGGTACGGTGCCAAAATGGTACCGTGCTAATCCCTAATTCGACCGTCGGAGGGTGTTTGTAAAAAAAAAAACATTTTTTTTCAAATAATACACTTTTCCTTCTATAAATACCACATTCTTTTCTCAGTTTTTTTTTTTTTTTTTTTTTTTTTTCACTCTACAACTTTTATCTTCTTCAACTATTCTCCAACTAAAAAAATGTCTCACAATACTCCCAAAACCAAAACACCAAAAACCTGATGACAACAAAACGTTCCAACAACAACCGACCCCAATTTTCAATTAATGGGGCACTCAACACCTATAAATTTTCGACCCACTAGTTTCGCATACTGATCACAACATCAACAACTTACTTATGTAAATAATCCGTTTTCTCCTCCGTATAACCAACAACAACAAAATTATCCTTTCCAACCTCCGTATAACCAACCAATGTACTAACAACAACAACAATCTCAATATTATCATCCGAAAATGTCACCACTGATGGACCCAGGTCAAAGTTCTCAACGATTTTCTCTCGGTTAACACTCTTAATCTTAATGATATGGATCAATTTTTTGGTAGTCAAGATTATTCTACGGCCCAAGGTTCGATTGGTCCATCCGAACCCGCCGAAGACGAGTCTCCCGTCAAATGAAAGACTAAAAAAAGACGTCAACAATCTAAGAAGACGGAGAAGGAAAAATCTGAATCCAAAATTGGAAGTTCGATGCTAACAGTACATTCTCGGTTCGCACAATTCACTAGTGATGAAAATTGTTAGATATGTCACAAGGGAGCTCACTCAAGAGAACTTAGACAAGCGATTGAGTAGGTATAAAAAAGCTAATAGAAAACCGCAAAGAGTTATGACCTTTAGAGTATGAAGAATTACGAAGTATATAGTTAGTCATATACTCATGTATTACACATGACTGTTGAAGGCTATCTAAGAGTTGTGCTCAATGTTCTCGGACTTTTTTATTACATTTTTTTCACATTGTGTCATAAATAGAGTGACAATCAAATCTAATAATGCAACTGATAGAGGTTATTGTGCTTTCAAAATCTGAAACAAAACTACAAAAGGCTGCAAAACATTATACCAACTTCTATAGGTTTGATAGAGTAGTGGGTTAAGAAACAAACTACACTTTTGTACGAGGGGGTGAATTGTGGAAACAAAAAAGGAAATATATCAGAGACAGGTTTCGATCCTGTGACCTGTGGGTTATGGGCCCACCACGCTTCCGCTGCGCCACTCTGATTGGTTGATTATTATATTCACATTATACTCATATGCTGGTGTAACTCGTCTAGCAATCTGTGCACGTCGGAGCTAGTTTATTTGATAGTTTCCAGTCATGTTTTTTTATGTGGCAAATAAAATGAATGATGGTTAAACTGTAAATACAGACAATCACTACAAAGGCTCATCAAAGCATTCGGATTCTACTTGTGCTCATGCTGCATCAACATTGAAAAATCTTACAAGAAATATTCGGTTTGATATGCTAAACAAAATATTAATGAAACAGTTGCTGACAATCCTAAAGAGATTTTACGGCCTTTGCTCCTTCCTTCAGGTGAAGGACATAACATCCCAGACTTACTATGTGTGAAGTATATATTCGAAAATGTTTTGTTACTTTTACACATGACTGAACCACTTATCTTTAGTTTGATCCAATTTTAATTACCAGTACTAACATTAACATGGGTACGAACTACATGGCATGTTTAGCATCTCCTATTTAATGGAGATTAGCTTAAAGAAAGAGGATTAGTACTTCTCTTTTAAAAAAGGTATGAACTCTAAAGCAAATTCATTGAATAACATGGGTACCAACTCCATGCATTTTTAGCTTCTGCTATTAATTTGTGATTGGCTTAAAGAAAGAGGGCCAATACATTTTTCTCCACCAATAAAGAATGAACTCTATAGCGAATTCACCGACTTAAAGGGTCAAATTTGAGATTATCTTTTATGCTAAACGGTACTCGTTTCATTTAGTACCGGTTTACCTGAACCGGTACCGGTGTACCCTCGGTTCCGGGGGACTACATATTTTGATCGGAAAAAAATACGGTACCTTGTAAACGGTGCCGGTACGGTGCCAAAATGGTACCGTGCTAATCCCTAATTCGACCGTCGGAGGGTGTTTGTTTAAAAAAAAAATATTTTTTTTCAAATAATACGCTTTTCCTTCTATAAATACCACTTCTTTTCTCATTTTTTTTTTTTTTTTTTTCACTCTACAACTTTTATCTTCTTCAACTATTCTCCAACTAAAAAAATGTCTCACAATACTCCCAAAACCAAAACACCAAAAACCTGACGACAACAAAACGTTCCAACAACAACCGACCCCAATTTTCAATTAATGGGGCACTCAACACCTATAAATTTTCGACCCACTAGTTTCGCATACTGATCACAACATCAACAACTTACTTATGTAAATAATCCGTTTTCTCCTCCGTATAACCAACAACAACAAAATTATCCTTTCCAACCTCCGTATAACCAACCAATGTACTAACAACAACAACAATCTCAATATTATCATCCGAAAATGTCACCACCGATGGCCCAGGTCAAAGTTCTCAACGATTTTCTCCGGTTAACACTCTTAATCTTGATGATATGGATCAATTTTTTGGTAGTCAAGATTATTCTACGGCCCAAGGTTCGATTGGTCCATCCGAACCCGCCTAAGACGAGTCTCCCGTCAAATGAAAGACTAAAAATAGATGTCAACAATCTAAGAAGATGGAGAAGGAAAAATCTGAATCCAAAATTGGTAGTTCGATGCTAACAGTACATTCTCGGTTCGCACAATTCACTAGTGATGGAAATTGTTAGATATGTCACAAGTGAGCTCACTCAAGAGAACTTAGACAAGCGATTGAGTAGGTATAAAAAAGCTAATAGAAAACCGCAAAGAGTTATGACCTTTAGAGTATGAAGAATTACGAAGTATATAGTTAGTCATATACTCATGTATTACACATGACTGTTGAAGGCTATCTAAGAGTTGTGCTCAATGTTCTCGGACTTTTTTAATACATTTTTTTCACATTGTGTCATAAATAGAGTGACAATCAAATCTAATAATGCAACTGATAGAGGTTATTGTGCTTTCAAAATCTGAAACAAAACTACAAAAGGCTGCAAAACATTATACCAACTTCTATAGGTTTGATAGAGTAGTGGGTTAAGAAACAAACTACACTTTTGTACGAGGGGGTGAATTGTGGAAACAAAAAAGGAAATATATCAGAGACAGGTTTCGATCCTGTGACCTGTGGGTTATGGGCCCACCACGCTTCCGCTGCGCCACTCTGATTGGTTGTGTTAGACTCGCTTTTTTATAAAGATGTCGTCACTCACGTGAATTGGACTAGATGTGTATTAAGTAGTTAACGCAGGGACTACTTATGTTTAAATGGCAAAGATAGTGATGTAAAAGGTCCTATAAATACCCCACATGTCTCTCCATGTGGGGTGTGGATACTTGTGTATTATTTGTTTTTTCATCTTTCAATAAAGATAAACATTCAGTCACTCCACCCTCTCACTAACTTCTCTCTAGAAAGATGAACACCTTCATCTTTAACAGCCAACCGAGGCCACCCGAACCACAGAAACACACGATTATTAGTCATTACAATATTAACATCAAGTAACATGTAAACATGGTATTATTAGTTCATTTAATACTTCAAAACTTATGACACTATGACACAAGTTAAAAAAAGCTAAAATTTATTAATGGTAAAAGATGTGCATTCCTCAAGCACATATTGGTTGTTCACAACATAAAAATGCTTTTTTGTTCAACCAACAGGCACATATTGAAAATGTCTTAGAGAAGCGAAGTAAAGAAAAAGTCTACTATAATCTTCTAAGATTGAAAGCTTCAGTTGATGAGATTCATTGTCGACATTTCAAGTTTGTGCTTTTTGAGGGCATGATGAAAGTCCCAATTCAAAATTCAGATGTAATTTTCTCTAAATGTTGAACTACTAGCTTCTTGTAATGATGAGCTTGCCATAGCTGTGGTAAAGTACACTTCAGGAGATATTAAAAAGGAACTTCTTGCTATTATTACAAATGAGTAATGTGGCTCAGCCGCAACCGCGCGTTGCGGCCACTTTTAGTTTGACATTTGTTTCGAACAATTTTTGGTATAAACTAATAAGATGGATACATTCTTTTTGTCTAACGGAATGGTTGAAGTATGCTTTTTATTGTTTATGTTTAATTTTAATGTTATCATCAATACTTTAAAGCATCAATAATGTTAGGTGACGATGTTGACATATAACACATTGTCTCAATTTATACCAACAATTTAAGAAACTAAACAAATCGATTAACTTTAATAGCCTAAATTCTGCTAATTTTCAATGTTTTACAATATACATAAAACATTTATACAAAAGAACTCTTTAACTGTTGCATAAAAGGATAGGAATAAACGAAGATACAAATAAAGCTCACGCTATCAATCTTAAATTTATTATATGCTTCTTGTAACCAAGTTTCCAAATACCCAACCAATGTTGATGAACACTGATGCTCTTCGTTTTTGTATGATGTTAATTACCTATACTTTAAAAGCATTAACCTTGCAATGTGTGTATCTTCAAGAACTCCCTGCGTAGTGCGTTGTAAACAATTTAAGTCATATATTTGCTGTAAATTACTGATAGCAAATGAAAATGAGATTAGCAAATGACTTCACATATAACACATTGCCTCAATTGATATTGATGTATAACATACACTCATGTATACATAACATATACAAAAATAAAAACACATTTTAGATTTAACATATTATACAAATAGTCATAGAACGCAACACCTGTACATAAATAAACTTCCATAAAGAACTCTAAAAATCCATACAACAAAACCAAACAGTCATTCTAGTATAAGATATCATCGACATTATTATGCATCCTAGACTTATTGTATGCTTCCTCTATCTTATCAGCCAAAACTTCCTATTCATCAATATATTTTTCCTCTTGAACCAACACCCACTCGCACCTCCTCTTCTTCCCCCATTTTTTTCTCGCACCAGATCCCTACATGTAGCATAGCAGTGTTTATTAGACAATGACTGCAAGCTAGATAAGTTACCGTGCACAAATGCACATAATTTCATACCAAATCAAAGTCCAAAAAACATATAAAGCCTATCATAACAGGCGTTCACATGATACTTTCAATCAGAAAAGCAGCCGGACGAAACTGTTTGAATGGTACCTAATAAAAAAAAAAAAAAAAAGGCTCATATCTATCAGAAAAAGTGAAATACCCATGCGTTGCCCGGGTAAACTGCTAAATCGTATTTGTTAAATTAAGAATTGAGATAGAAAATAGAAAAATTAAATATAGTCACACATATTCCATTTTACATAGTTTTTTTTTGATACATTATGAAAAAAACAACAATTAAAAATTTATAAAACTGTATTACAAATAGTTGGATCCTTGTTACATGTCGTTCCACGTTTAGTTAAGTTTATAGAATTGGGTGTCATCTATGTATAACGTAGGCATGGATTAATGTCTTTTACTTCTATATCTTTTGTGACTTCAATTAAAGTATCAACATATTTAATCATTGGTTATATGCTATTATGGCCAATATCTAAAACATCATATTACAAAATCTATTATATCTATTATACATTTATGGCGCGACCGGCCCGAAAATCTTTTGCAACCCGTTTGAGCCCGGGTTTGGGTTACGCATTGGATTGCTGTTGGGTCATCCAACTGTTGGCCTTCACTCACATACCTTCCTTTTCCTTGAGATCCAGAATGGTTATTCCCGGTATCTTTACCCGACGGTTCTTTTGCCTTTTCCGATCCGAGTTTATGGGTTATTTTGCAGCTACAGTGCTCTGTGAGGGGATCTACAGTTGCATGAATAGTATCTTTATTAATTTTTTAATTTTGTGGTTCTTTTTAGTCCATTTGTTGTTGCTACAGTCATTAGGTTGCTTATATCCACACTTTTGGATCTGATTTAGGTGTTCTGCCATTTTTTGTGATAAAAAAAAAAAAAAAAAAAAAAAAAAAAAACGGGTGCTTTGATTGTGTGGGAGAAGCGTTTTCGGGCATTCATTGTAGGTTCTGTTTTTTTTTTTTAGTATGTTTGGTTTATTTCATCATCTCATTTAACCTGCCTCTGCATGTCATTTAAGCTCAGTTTGCATTTAATAATGGATATAACTACCTTTCTTTAGGTCCTGTAGAGTATTTATTATGGTTGTTGGTTAATTTTTTTTGTCACACATTTATGATTGTCTATTTTGTTTAGGGTTTTCTGCCAATTATAGGAATTGCTATTTTAGGTTCTCTTGCGATATTTTGTTCCCTGTTTTGTATTAAATCAGTGTGTGTTTTTTTTTTAATAGTGATCTCTAACTTCTTTTGCCTTCTTTTCCTGACATTGGCTTCATACGTTTGTGAATCACTGTTTAAAAATGTTGTTGTTACTCATAGTGATTACTTATAAAGTGTTTGTCATTGTTTTTGGGTTATCTGTTTTTTGTTGGTTCTTCTATCTTTGTCTTGTTGTTTGTAAGTATGAAAAAAAATGCTACAATAAAACCAAATGCTACACGTCATGCCCAAAATATAAGAAAGCCAATTTTGGAAAACCCAAAAATGAATAACGAGATGGCTATAAATGGTTGTGCCAACTCCGCGTGGAAAGGTCAGAGTCAACATGATGTCGTACCTCCCTTGGCATTAAGTGTTGGTGCTTCCAAAGGTTAGTTTGTTTCATATAGTTGCTAGAATTTTTATAGAGTTTATGTTCATGTTTTTGTCTTTTCAATTTTGGGCAATGCTATTTTGGTAGGAAATACGTGCCTAACAGCCCGGGAACTTCGCCATGAACGTCGTTGTCGTGCAACCGCCGTGCATGTGCCACCCACCGCTATTTTAAGTGGCGGCACTTTCTTCAGCAGCCATCGTGTGAAACGTTGTAATACGAATGGCCAGATTGGTCGGTGGTTCTTTACGGTGCTTTTTTTTGTATTTTTATGATGGCAAAAGTTAACGTCCATCTTTATGTATGTGTTAAAAAATGCAGGCACACCTGTGTGTAAACGCGCAAGGGGGGAAAAAACCCTGCCAGCGGATGTGGCTCCCATTTGCACTGATCCTGTTGATGCTGCTGCTTTAGCAGGATCTTCATTGGCCCGTCCAACTGTAGGTGCAAATATTGGTGTTGATTTCCAAGGTTGATGAAATCACTCTTTTATGCTTTATTCCTTGACCACCAATTACTTTATTATTATAGTCTTAGGCCACTACTGCAGGAACAGTTTCTTTGTTACACAGACCATTTAGGAACCTTCTTGGTAACATCCGTTTCTGGTTCAGGCATTCAGCCGCATGCTGTTGGCAAATCAGCTTCGAATAATAGTGACACGTGTGTCCAACCAAAATCCACCGAAAGAAATGAATCATGCAGGCGATCTTTGCGCCTGCGGTCTTCAGCAGGTGATGTCCAATGTCACCAGTCTATCGCGTCTGATCGTCTAGAGGCCAAATCAGGTTTGCCTACAAATGGAGGTAGCTTCTGGTGTTGTTTTCTCTGATACCATGCGAGTTTCTCCTAACAGATTTTACCATATTAATGGGTTTCTTTTTTTATTCAAAACAGGCACCCGTCCAGATGTTCTACGCCAATCAATTGCTGGTAAGGAAGGTTTGCCTCACAGTTATATGATACTCCGATTTTTCCCAAATTAGTTTGTTACATGTTGTGATAACATACAGGGGTTTGCACACATGATCGTACGTGTTCTGTGTCCTTGGAAGCTCCTCATATTGGATCATCGTCTCATGCAAGTAAAGGTAATAATTACTTTATTAGGCATGCCATTTTAGGACCTTCTGGCTAACATGCGGCTCCCCTGTAGGAATGGACTCAAATGCTATAAACCAATCAACTTCCAATAATAGTAAGAAGACTGCTGAAAAATACTCAGTTGAAAAAAGTGAATCACGCAGACGATCTTTGCGGCTACAGTCTTCGACAAGTAACGGGCAACATGGCACCTCTATTGTGTCTGATAATCTAGACTTCGGATCGTCTTTCTCTGCAAATGGAGGTCAGCTTCTGTCTTATCTTTTGTAATAGTATGTGAGTTTTTTCTATTAGCTTTCGCTATATTAATAGAATCTTTTTATATTTAAAATAGGCCCTGATATAAATCGTAAACGAAAATCAACTAGCGTGAATGGCGATAGGTTTTTACAAAAAACTAAAAAGAGTAAAACAACATCTGCTGGCACCTCAAGGAATGTTCGGAAATGTTCTTCCCATACTCATTTCAATGATGATGTTGATAATCCTGTTCAACAGCCACCTTCTCATGCAATTAGAGGTAACCATCAAAGATTCCTTTTCCAGCAGCTTCCTTTTCATTCAACTAACTTGATTGCAGTGTTTTGATTAACCCTTTTTCTTTCAGTTGGTGTAGATACGCCGGTCACCTATCAAGATTTAGGCGATTGTAAACAGCGATGCCGACATTGCAAAGCCATGTTTTGGCTTAACGAACACCTTAAAGGTCGTTCCAACAATGGTCAGCCTGAATATCATTTGTGCTGCGGAGGTGGTAAAGTTTTCATGGATCCCGAGATTCGGCCACCTGCATATATGAGGGAACTTCTTGAAGACAACAATTTTATGCAGAATATAAGAGCTTACAATCAAATGTTTGCCATGACTTCATTTGGCGCCAAGATTGACAATACAATTAATGAAGGAAGAGGTCCGTATGTTTTTAAAGTTTCTGGTCAGATATATCATTGGATTGGTTCCCTGTGTCCTGCTGCCAATGATTCGCCCTGCTTTTTACAGTTGTATATCTACGATACACGTAATGAAGTGGAAAACAGGATGGCCCATTTTGAAGGATCTAATACATCTGCGATAGATCCACAAGTCGTTCAAGGACTCATCCACTTTTTAGACGATCACAATGAGCTGGTACGCCTGTTCAGAACTGCACGGGACAAATGTGCTGAGGCTGATGTTCCTGACTTTAAGGTTCGGCTCTATGGTGGTGGAGGTGCGCGCCGTTATGAGTTGCCAACATCTGATGCTTTAGGAGCCATAGTGTTTGACAATGGTCCAACAACCGAAGCAGACTATGATGTTATAATTGAATTAAGAGGTGGGGTGCCACAAAGGATAAATAAGCTTCATCAATCATACATGTCATTACAGTTCCCACTCATTTTCATTTATGGTCAGCCTGGATTTCATACACAGTTAAGATTAAAAGCTGCAGATCCGTCCGGTAGGAGCAAACGAGTTTCAATGAACGCGTTTTACACGTACCAGCTGCACCCAAGACATGGGCAGTATGATTTAATCCTCCGGGTAGGGCGTCTTTTACAACAGTATGTTGTTGCTGTTTATTGTTGTATAGAACAGAATAGAACGGATTTCTATAGAACGCATCAAAATGATATCCGAGGAGAATATTTGTCAGGACTTTATGATGCAATTTCAAGAGGTGATCGTGATGGTTCAGAAGTCGGTTCAAGAATAATTTTGCCGTCTTCGTTCACTAGGGGTCCTAGATATATGTATAGCCATTATCTGGATGCATTGGCGATTTGTCGTGTCCTTGGTAATCCACAGTTTTTTATAACCTTCACATGTAATGTGAATTGGCCTGAAATACAGCGATACATGGCATTGTTTCCTCATTTGAGTGCATCAGATAGAGCATATGTGGTATGTAGAGTTTTTGAGCAAAAGATTAAAGCATTTATCAAGTTTCTTAAAGAAAAGCAAACTTTCGGACATATCACAGGAGGTATGCATATCTTTTGTGCTGAATGTTTTTTGTAGTTTATGTTCTGTTCAGATTTACAATGTCAGTAGATATACCATGTAATGTACAGGGCTATTGACCAATTTTTAATTTTCATATTGTTTAATATGCAGTGTTGTACACTGTTGAGTTCCAGAAGCGTGGGTTACCACATTGTCACACGCTGGTTTGTGTCTCTCCATCGCAAAAAATTCAAAATGCTCAAGATGTTGACCAATATATTTCAGCCAAGCTGCCAGACCCAGCTGTCGATCCTTATGGGTACAAAATTGTTTCTGAAATGATGATGCATGGCCCATGCGGGAAAGCCAATCTGGGTGCGCCGTGTATGCAAGGCGAGTTTTGCACAAAAAAATTCCCAAAGAAATACAACAATGAGACGTTTTTTGATGCCGAAGGACGGGTGCATTATAGAAGAAGGCAAGCAAATACTTCAGTTACTAAACACCAGGTCAAACTTGACAACAGCTATGTCGTCCCATATAACCGGTCTTTATGCTTAGCATTTTCTGCCCATATAAATGTTGAATATTGTGGGTGGAGCATGCTAATAAAGTACCTGTTTAAGTACATATCAAAAGGGACGGACCGGATATTTGCACACGTCAGCAGATCTATAGGTGATGCAGCTACCTCTGCAGTCCAACGACAATCTTGCATTGATGAAATCCAAAATTTTGTCGACGGTCGTTTCATATGTCCTCATGAAGCCTAGTGGAGAATCCTTAAATTTGAAATACACAGTAGAGAGCCAGTTGTCCAAATACTTTCAGTCCACCTTGAATGCATGCAACATATGACCTTTCGAGCCTATGAAAATTTAGAATCAGTTGTCAACCGTCCAGATAAGAAGATGACCACATTGACAGAATGGTTTGCTTACAACAGTGAAAACGTAGATGGTCGCCATTTGACTTATCTGCAGTTTCCATCACAGTTTGTGTGGTATGCAGACAGTAGATCGTGGTCGAAAAGAAAGATTGCCAGGTATTCTGTTGGTCGTCTTGCATATGTGCATCTAAGTTTAGGAGAGCTTTTTTACTTTCGAATGTTGCTATGTCATCAGCGAGGCTGTAAGAGCTATGCAGATGTCCAAACAGTTAACCGAGTTGTATATCCTACATATCGAGCTGCATGTCACGCTCTGGGTTTACTTGGTGATGATAAAGAGTGGGATACAACCATTGAAGAAGCATGTATTTCAGCAACATCACCAGAACTAAGGTTTGTTTTTGCTCAAATTCTTACTCATTGCGAAGTAGCAAATCCAATCCACCTTTGGAATAAATATTGTCATCAAATGGGCCATGATATTCCCACCATTGTTTCACAATCTGTTAGGATTCCTAACTACTATGTGAATGATGATGAATTACAAGGTTACATATTATATGAGCTACAGATACTGCTAAGCAGCTGTGGTAAGTTGGTCAAGGATTATGGTTTGCAGCCACCTCCAAAAGACATGCTTGATCAATTGAAGAATCGGTTGCTGATGGAAGAAAAGAATTACAATAGAGCATTGTTGGCACAAGAAAAGGCTGATTCAGTGCCTAAGTTAAATGCTGACTAAAGAAGAATTTATGAGCTCATTCTAAATGCGTTTGCAAGAGGTAGGCAGGAACTGATATTTGTGTATGGCCATGGAGGAACTGGTAAAACCTTTTTTTGTGGAAAGCTATTATTAGTGCTTTACGATGTGAAGGTAACATTGTGCTTGCAGTCGCTTCTTCTGGTATTGCTTCCCTACTTCTTCCATCAGGAAGGACTGCGCATTCAAGATTTAAACTGCCTCTAGAACTCACAGATGAGTCACTTTGTAGAGTTAAAAAAAATACTCATATCGAAAACCTGTTAGCTGAAACAAATTTGATCATTTGGGATGAGGCACCTATGAATGATCGGCGCTGCTTTGAGGCATTAGATAGGACACTTAGAGACATACTAGATGCACCAGACGTTCCCTTTGGTGGGAAAACAGTTATTTTAGGAGGCGATTTTCGACAAACGCTGCCTGTCAAAAAGGGTGCTCCAAAAATGGAAATAGTTTTGTCTTCTTTTGCAAGTTCTCACCTCTGGCCACATTTTAAGCTAATGACATTGAAGGAGAACATGAGGCTTTTTCGATTAGGAATTAGCTTAGAAGAACAGAACTTGGCCCACTCTTTTGCAGCTTGGCTTCTTGATATTGGTGATGGGAAGCTCGGAGAACCTGACGAACAAGATAGCAAAAATACATCATGGGTTGAAATTCCAGATAGGTATTGTATAGAAGATAGCACAGAAGGTTTGTCAAAGCTGATAGATTTTATTTATGACCAACCCACACTCCGAACACCTTCAGCAATGACTCTACAGCAAAAAGCTATTGTTTGTCCAAAAAATGAGACTGCAGACATTATTAACACACAGGTTTTATCAATGTTTGAAGGTGAAGTTACAAGTTATGCAAGCCATGATATGGCTATTCCAATCAACAGTTCTGCTGCTGAAACTGAGATGTTGTATCCTGCTGAATATCTAAACACATTTAACTTATCAGGATTTCCGCCACATCAACTCGATCTTAAAGTTGGAGCACCTGTGATGCTTTTAAGAAATGTTAGTTTAGCAGGTGGTTTATGCAATGGGACATGCATGATAGTCACACAACTTATGTCAAGGCTTATTGAAGTGCAAATCATCACAGGCACAAGAGTCGGTGAAAAGGTCTTCATACACAGGATACCTTTGATTCATAAAGATCCAAATCTTCCTTTCTCTTTCAAGCGCAACCAATTCCCAATAAAACTCTGTTATGCAATGACAATCAACAAAAGTCAAGGGCAATCTCTTAACAAAATTGGTGTTTACCTTCCGCAGCTAGTTTTTGGGCATGGGCAGTTATATGTTGCTCTTTCTAGAGCTACATCTCCTCATGGTTTAAAAATTCTCATGAAACAGCAAGACAATAGAAGACCAAACGAAACTAAAAATATAGTTTACAAAGACTTTTTGACAAATATAGGACGTTCATAGTCATTTTTGCATCGCAGAGTCATACTCAGATATTTTTCGTTCTACCTTTTTTTTTCTTTTGTTTTTATTATTTATTTTTCTTTTTTCCAATTATTTTTTTATTTTATTTTATCATTAACAATGTTAAATATGGCCTCACAACTACATGTCAATTATTGATTACTTCATAAAGGTATCACAAAAATAGAAAAATACAAATACATTTTGTAAAAACCTGTCTTATATACCACTTGCTGTTGCATTCTTTTTTAACTGATTGGTCTTGCCATCATCTTTTGTTACCGTTTTTTTGTTTATAACGCAACTTAGAAATACAGGTACATTTTGTAGAAGCCTGTCTTATATAGCATCTGCCATTGCATTATTTTTTAACTTATTGATCTTACCATCTTCGTTTCTTACCGTTTTTCCATTATAACTCACAATCATTTATTATATACTTATAGTTAAATGGCAGACCCTGCAAGCAGTGACAAACAGCATTCATCTGTGCGAAAAATGGTTGCAAATAGCAGCGGTACAGTATCTGAGGTCGAGCATGTGTTTAAACAGGCAATCATTGAAACCACCTGTCCCACAGAGATTGCAGTAATTGCTAAGTTACACCCCAACTCTTATGACAAGGTCATTGAAGTTAGGGTATATAGAAAATGGATTTCGGTGACCTATTCAAAGAAAGCTGGAGGTGAATTCTCCCAAAAAAAAATGAAACTGCGTTCTGCTGCATATTGATAGATGAAGAGGTATGTCAACCTTCATGTTATGTAAACAATACATATTAGTTCCTTCACTTTTAATACCAACGCATTTATATAAACAGGGCAATGCTATACAGGCAAACATGAATGTCAAAGAAATTGATTATTTTGACCCAAAAATTAAACTTGGATCCACCTACAGAATTTCAGATTTCATGTGTGAACCCGCCAGTGCATACCAGCAGACAGTTGATAACAGAACAGCCCTGCGCTTTGGGAGAATCACGAAATTCACCCCTATAACAGCACCAAACATTCCACACCACTATTTTAAATTTGTATCATACAACCACCTTCAATCCAAAGTGCCAACAGAAGATGCGACAGGGAAAATCCAATACCCAATGCTCACAGGTCATGCTCTGAACCTTAATTTTTCTACACACAGCAAAATTTACAAAGCATGATACTTATTTCATTGCAGATTATATTGGGTGCCTAAGATCAGTCGGACCATTAAAGCGTAAACAAAATGCCAACCAAGATGAGACCGTGTACAGAAAACTTAGCATCGAAAACCTAAGGCATGTGACGTTAAAGAAATTAATCATTTTTTGTGAAGAATCTATTCATTATTCAATAGCACTTTACTTATGTTAACAGCGGTAATGTTATTGAGTTGACACTATGGGATGCGGTGGCCCAAAATTTTGAGCAAACTAGACTTGAAGAGATGGAACAACCTGTTATAATTGCAGTCAGCTCTTGCCGTGTCACGCGCTTTAAAGGTGTTGTATTCATACCTTACCTTACACATCTATATTAATAATTAATTACTCATGCATTTGTAAATATTTGTGTGGCAGATTATCAGTTAACAGCGACGTCAGCAACACACTTTTACCTAAACCCAAACATACCGGAGGCTGAAGAAACACGACAGCAGTAAGAATCTATTAACCAAAAAAACTAAATTCCTACATATTGACATACCAACTGCTTAAAACAAATTCATTGCAACTTTCTAAATTATGCCAGATACAGAGACAGACACCAAGCAGCTCCACCGCTACGCATCTGCATAACACCGTATGAAGATGCTCAAAAAGAAATGTTGAGAAACCGATTTCCATTGAAAACACTTTTGGATCAAAATCCAGAAGCATACAAGGTAAATTTACTGAAATTTACAGCAAATTTTTAATTAAAATTTTGCCAATACATCACACTACATGCAATATTTCTTAGGCCGTTAGATTCACTGCTGAAGCAACAATAAGCAGCATCAACATCAACAGAGACTGGTTCTACATATCTTGCAATAAATGCCTTTTAAAAGTTAGGGAAGAAGATGGAATCTATCGCTGCTTAGATCATGGAAAGCAAGAGCAGCCATGCTATAGGTAAATAATGTTGTAACTCACATTTAGGCAACCTAAAGAAAATAGCAAACGTTAAATGATCCTTTCACTTTCTTCATTATACACAGGTATAATTTCAAAGGTTTTATCACAGACCAATCTGCAACTGCTCCAATGACTTTCTTCACCCCTGCTGCTGACGACATAGTAGGATTTTCATGCTCAGAGTTGATTTCGATGCACACAGTGGTAGACCTTCAACAAATACCAGTAGAAATCTTTGCAGCAGAAGGACAAAACAATATTTTCCAGTTTCATTACAATCAAACAGGGAGATCAGTGGATTTCACTTTAGATAAGGTTTTCAAAAAGACAAACAAACGACTCAAAACAACACCACCGATCAATGCAAACTCAGGTTCTCAAATTTATCTGACCAACCCCTCTTATTTAAATATACTTTTTGCAAATGTAAATGTTAACTATTATGTTTTATGAAAACTAGGTATGCAGTCAACACCTGTGCAAGAAAACCCAGGTACCGCCTTTTGTTTTATTAGCATATCTTATTTAAAGAAAGCATTTGTAAATGTAAATATTACCTATTTTTCCCTTCTTTTTTTTTTTTTTTTTTTTTTTTTTTTTTTTTTTTTTTAATAAAACTAGGGACACCGCCAACACCCATGCTTATAACAAATCAAGCTGACCAACAAGCATATCCATCTGAGAATACACCAGAACAAACCAAATCAAGACTGGTGAAAAAACAGTTATTCCAAGATCAGACAACACCTGTGAAGAAACACAAAGGTATTTTACAAAATTTATTTAGCATGTAGACTCCAGAATATATTACACACATATCACAAACACTATCACACCATAACTGACACTAAACTTAAAGACAGTAGCAAAATTTAAAATACATGAAACAAAATAGATTATGCCGAGAAATCTAAAACACCCTTAAGTTTTTTAATAAAGATATCCTTATTACGAGCATTCAGCTCTAGCTCAGCTGTTAGTATTTGCATTTGCATGACCTTTTGATCATCTTTTGCCTGTTCCTGTCTAAGAAACTCAGCCGTTTTTTGCGCATAAATGTTTCCAACACTTTCGAGCTCCAGAATAAAGCTTGCCCTTTCACGAGTTATACCAAGCAGCCTTGCACATATTGCATTCATCTGCTGTGCCATTTGAATGTCTTCGATTGCTGATTTACGACAATATAAAACTAGCATCTCAGACCAGTTGTTAGAGTTTGCCTCAACCCTAAGTTGGTCACACCTAGGGTGTCTAGACATTCTGGCTTCTTGCTTTTGTATGCAAATGAGAAAACTCCCTTACCAAAAAAATTTTTTTAAGCAGCACTATCTTAAATAGATACCAAAACTCAAAAAAAAATCCCGTGACCTATTAGCATAGGATAACTATTAGAACAACACCCTTTTTGCATCCATTATAGGCATTCATATTAGCTGTGCCTGTTCTACTTGCAGTGTCTTCTGTTCAACTATGCTACCATCCAAAATAGGCACAAATAATTAGCCTGCAGTCTTGAAAAATTGCCACAAATAATAGAGTACCAATTGTTTTTTTTTTAAATCAGAATGCCATTTAAAAATATAAAAAACATAAAAACCTATTTCATTATTCAAATATCTCATGATTACTTTTCCTCACTCTAAATTACACCTCATTGTTATCTCATAAACTGATTATTTTGATTTTTGTAGCAACAGCAGAATGATCATCACAACAGCAGCTGAAACCAAGAGTTGTTCAAAGAAAGAAGTCTAAATGAAGATAAAAAAGTCATCTGACCAGCCAACATCAGCCTTTTGTAAATACTAAAACTTATTGCACCACTTAGTAATCATCAGTATGTTTTCAGATATATTTGTGCACCACCTACGCAAATACGTCTAAAAACATCTATAACTGCTAAACCATCCATCTTTTGTAACACATGTACCATGCAGTTGCATTTGCATATGGGTTTGTCTATTATTTTTTGTACAACATTGGCATTCCTAAACAAAAAAACTTATGTATGTTAAAAAACTTTATGCTATCTTATATCATCTTTTCTTAATAGCTTATACAATTCTTATCTCTTATTCAACCTTACATAACGAAACGTCCCGCAGCAACGCGCGGGTTACATCCCTCGTTATAACTAAACTGTAAAACACAATGACAAACCATACCCTTAATATTCAGCTCCTTTAACCGAAAGACCAAATACATTCTTAAAAGTGTCAAATCTCACATGCTTAACCGAAATTTTTTGTCCGGTATGAGTTTGTAGTTTCTAAATATGACAAAATCGAAACGGTCTATGGAAAATAAGACAGCGTAATTGTTGATTTTTTGTAATAAAAGGTGTAGTTAATTACTGAAGTCAAATGCCAATATGAGTCCATGAGGGGGTGCCAAGAAGTATTGTCCCTCATTTCCATTACACCATAATCTTAATTAATACATAGATTGAAGAGGGAAGTGGTTAAACGAATTAAGCGAAGAAACTCAATACAACCTTGAACAACACGTACCACAACCACAACAAATTGGAAACCTTCTCCTAAATGTCATTCCAATCTGATCGTAACTGAAGCCATAAGACCGTAAACAATGGCTTGTGTGAAAGCATGTTGGAACATGTGTAATTCAAAACAGATACACAGTTTATTAATCTTGATCATGAGCCATGATATAAAAGGTACTGCCAAAAGCAAGTGATTTCTTTCAAGAGAATTTTGAAATTTAATTGGCATTCAATTTAAAGTATCAACAAATATCACGATATTTTTGCTACAGATTACTTATATTGAACCTAGCTAGTTACATTTGTATTCAAACTTATAATTATAATAGAACATGTGGTAATTAAATATTTGCCTCCCTAAAATTAAGGTAATGATTAAGTTCATTTTAAACGGTTGAGATTTATTATCAATTTGATCCTACGGTGGAAAGGGGATGCCATGTCATCATTTTTTCTCTCTGCTCCGTCGACAATATATATATTTCAAAATATTGACCGACTTTCGTCAAAAAATTAGATAAAACTACTACGGAACACACATAGACTCGCAATCACTCTTTCTCTCTCCCACACCACTTATTTTGAATTAGGACACATATAACCCTAGTTATTAAGGAAGCAGTAAACGGCATCGTTTCTCACAACAAAGAAAATATATTTAGAACAACTGACCTTGCTTTAGTGATTTTGATAATCAATGAAACGCACCAATTCCTCGCTTCCCTTTTGGAAGTGCACCAACTAGTTATTGCCTATGAATCTAAGCCCAAAAAAGTGATTCATACCCTAAAGGATATAAATGAGCAAAATCCATGATACCATAGAAGGAACCAAAGAGCTTGCTCGTTATGCTCAACGTAAGGGAAGTCAAAGACCTGTAACAACAATTGCTCTTCTACCTCCCAACTAACGTAATCTACACGAATGATTGGTTTGGGTTAATGAGTAATAGATACAATCTATTTTCATACCAACATGGCATCCCTATATCGAAAATAAATAATTGTAAACTCATCATATTCTAGAACGAAAAATCACTTTTCTTTACTAAGCGGTAGCAGTTATGAAAACAACAATTATGGCAACGACTTACAAAGCAACGCGCAAAATCATCACACCTGAAAATGCACCAAATTTTAATAAATATCAGGAATAGTCTACTCTCCTAAGGCAATAAGTACTGTGAAACCAAATAATGCACAACAAATAAAATTAGCATCTATAACCAAGTTTGAACATAGTTTATAGATGACATATTGAAAAGGCATTCATAACCACATGCTAAACTTAATCACAATTCACTGTGTACCAAAAATTATACAACATATATAAAATTAGCAGCCATGACCACATAGCAAAACCAAAACATACAAAAATAATCAATATCACATATCCATTCCTAAATCCAAACCCAAAATATTCGCACACACATAATTGGATTAACGAATTATTTATTTAGACACAGCGTTTAGCACAAAAAATAACATGAAAAGCAATAACACAACCACCCGCACAAGCACGTCTATTAAATATCAACACGCGCCAACCACAATTTCCTGTACACTGCTTGCACACTCTTTAACATCATCCTCAGAATCTGTCTTAGTCCAAGACCTAAGAGGTTTGAGCTGCTAATTGGAGCATTGTCATCATAAGTAGTCTCATTATCGTTGAATAATGTTGGTAGCCCTTCTCCTTTAAACACTTACACTATTCAAACAATAAAAGTTAAGGCCATCCAAATCACGTGATTCAATATTTTTCTTTGTGCTAGTTTAAATGAGGCAGCAATAAAGTACATGAATAAAAAACTAAAAAATTTACATATGTTGCAAACATACAAATACATTCAATAACATACCTTAAGAAATGCATCCATCTATGGAGAATGTGCCAACATGATAGGCTCAATGGTTCCATAGGGTTCCTGGTATCTCGTAACGATATCCTCCTCTAAGTATCATAAAGAACCCTTTATCGATTTTTTCCATCCTCCTCATCTCAACATTGATACCTCCAATAGACATATCCTCAATACCTAGGAACAGAAGACGTCAACATTTAAAGGACCTTTATTTTGGGCATTGCATAATCAACATATCAGTTTTTAAAATAAAACATGCACATGTATTGCATCAATGTAACACCCCGCCTTTTCGGAGCATTAAACCCTCTTATTTACCTTATATCAGCGGAAGCGTCTACTCTTACTTGATCTCAATTAATATCTTGATTCCTAAAGCAGCTCATCTAGGTTGCAAAAAATTTAAAAGAGTTTTGGTCAGCCAAAGGCCTAGTGAGAATTCATGGTTTTCACGTACAAAACAAATTATATAATATCAAACACTTTTCCAATAATAACGAACTTGTAAAACGATCATGCAATTTGTTAAAATTCACATAAGTGCTATTTAGTTACCACATATTCTTATTCGATTCAATTATCAACAATTTAGATATAAATCAACGTTCAACTTATATCACGATACAACATATACCAACTACTCATACTTTCGTTCGGTTCAACGGTTCCAACTATTCAACATATACCCGTTCGGTTCAACGGTTCCAACGATTCATATTTCCATTCGGTTTAACGGTTCCAACAATTTATATTTCTGTTCGGTTCAACGGTTCCAACTATTCATATTTCCGTTCAGTTCAACGGTTCCAACTATTCATATTTTCGTTCGGTTCAACGGTTCCAACAATTATCACATCACACTCACAATTTACTATTTAACGATTCACAATTCATGATTTAACATTTATATATCTCAACATATTATCAAACAATCAATACACGTAGCAAATAATGATCATTTAAACAAATTTGCATGATAGTCTATTTTCAATAAAAAGTGCAACCCAATTTAAAAGCACGTGAAAACTCATCTCATATAACATATATGACTTTACTTCTCGTGTCAACAAAGGCTCCTTTAAAGAACAATGTTATTCCACTCGAAAACCATCAATGAAATCATTTTTTTTTTCTGCCGTTCATAGTTATTTTTCCCTAGGGTTTTATGGACTTTGTGAATATGTTCTATAGACCACGAATTCCTTCTTTATCACACAAACAAACACACGATGACACTCACAAACACAATAAGAACACAAGAGTAGATGTATGGATCATATGGAGTTATTTCAAGTCAAATGTTTATTAGCTTTAACAAAGATAAACAAACACAGACTTTTGGGACCTTTGCACACACACACACTCTTTTTCTTATGATAAAATGAGGCACTTTTTGAGCAGAGGTGTGTGTGTGCGTTAAATATGACACAGCCAATCCATGGGCTTGGATGGACTTTAGTTAGAACTTGGATGTGGGCTTAGAAATTGTATTACACTTATACAAATTAACCACTAACTAAACTAATACTTCTAGCCCACTTCATTTAGAACATATTATACATGACACTTAAGTACAAGACAACAAATGTCCATCACTTTCTAAATAGCATTAAAATAAATGCTAACAATCTCCCCCTAAGGGATGGTCATTTCAATGATGCTCCCGTGATTGGTCTTTTGCTTTTGACGTCTTGAACTTCGTGTGTCATTGTATAATATTTTTCATTTGATGTTCCTTCATGCACTGTGATCTTCAAAGATCGTCTTTTGGTCGTTCTTGCCTTGATCTACTTCTTCTGTCCGGATGCGTCGTCGTTGTAGATGATGATGGTGGATGGACTTTCGTCGGTACCTGCATAAGACAGTTAGCAATAAATCATCCAGCTGCCATCATATCGTGAGGCAAGATCCTTAGATCTCATTAAGACTCATACAACTTGTATCCTTTTGAGTGAACACAAGTGTATTGCATAGGAAGTGTTCCTAAGAGATCTTTTGATGAATCTCATGTCTCTAGACTCAATAATGTGCGTTTTGGTTTTAGTCGTCGGAGGCATGGAGCAGAGTGCCACCTTTTCAATATCAACACTTCTCGGAGTGAGAGGTCGATAGATTATGCAGTGTTCTCCGTGAGAAATGAAACAAATATCTTTTGAGAGATATCTGAGTGGATAGGAGGGGTGGTGCAAATGCGTCACTGGGTCCATGACGTCTTGTCTTCAATACCTGTATCACCTTAGTGAGTACCGATAGCAGATGTATTGACCCGGTTTCTGACCTAAGTTTTCATGGAGGGCTATTTCTTTTCACCCTTACAAAAACTTTTCTTTTTCATTCTTCAACCCCTTCTTTCTCCTTTCTCATTATACTCCTTTTTTCAATCTTACCTAAGGACTTCTAATGCTAAGCTATTGGAATAGTCCTTGGGTAGATCCCTCCGGTTCTGGCGGATCATTGGACATAACCTAACCATAATCACCTTATTACTCCATGATTATCCTAGATTATTTGTCACATGCCATTAAACCTTGTGAAAATCTCTCAACGTGTTTATGAGAAAACACATTTTGTTAACACATCGAGAGTTTTACATTTTTGAAACACTCCCCCTTCACATGTGCTCATGCATTTTTGAAATAAATTGCACATGTTGGGTAGAGTTCGCACATTTGAAATGATCAATTTTCAATGAACATGACCTTCGCGAGACACGCTTACATCACTAGTTACACTAGCTTGAAATTATTACCCGTCCCGGTCATATTCAATGATCATCTCTCGAATTGGTACATTCTACTTAGACAAGTCCTTTGCGAGACACGCTTACATCACTGGTAAACCAGCTTGAAATTATTACCCGTCCAGGACATGTCTTTTCGAGAACGGACATTTAGTTTCGTCAATTCGAGGGTTCATGCTGAGTCTTTTTGAAGAACTCGTTTTGAGATTCAAACGATAAAACTTCTTTTAGATCACATTTTAATCACGTCCTCTCCCCCATATTTATAATAAACACCTAATCTCCCCCTCAAAAATAGCATGAAGTGGTATTTTTGAAAACAGTTGATTAAAATAAAACTTTTTGTGGAGAGACGGACTGATTTTAGCATGAAAAATGGAACATTTTTCTTTTTCTACTCCCCCTTAATCAGAGCAAATGGTTAAACTTTTGAGTTTAAAAGCATTTAGTGGTCTTTGAGGGAGTTTTTGTGAGCACAAAATTTATAAAAAGACTTTGAAAAATCTTTTGAAACAATTTTGATTAAGTGCTCACGGGTTTTAGCTTTTCGCCATTAACATTGCGAGTTCTGATCGGAAATAACCAGAAGTCATTCAATGTAGCGCGGGTTTCGTACTGAAATGCACGAAAGCCGTTTTGAAGAAAAATTTGAGAAACGACATGTTTTAGAAAAACATAAGAAAGAACTCTCGCTCAAGCATCTGTACATGCCCGTATCATTGTTGAATGACATTTCTAAGTACGTACAGAATATTGATTAGACGAGAGACATGTCGTGAGAAGAATATTTTTGGTTTTTGATGTATTATATTTTTTATGGCTTTTTTAAAATTTTCTATATTTACAGTATAGATTTTAACAAGTATATATTTACAAAAATATTTATATGCGAAGCTTGTTGATATAAATCAAGAAGATTCGAGAAGACTTTCTAACTCTTCGGGAGTTAGGCTTCGCATTCCAATTCGACGAACTAAGTTTTCAAACCGCTCTTTTGGGAGGGCCTTAGTAAATAGATCGGCGAGCTGGTATTCAGTCTTCACAAAAAACAATTCAACAATACCCTCTTTAACGTGCTCTTTTATGAAGTGGTAGCGGACTCTAATATGCTTGGTCTTCGAGTGTTGCACTGGGTTGCACGAGATGGCTATGGCACTTTTTGAATCGCAATACAAAGGTATGCGGTTGAAAGAGAAACCATAATCTGTGAGTTGTGTCCTCATCCATAGAACTTGGGCACAACACGCAGATAGAGACACATACTCGGCCTCTGCTGTTGATAAAGCAGTGCAGTCTTGTTTCCTTGATGACCAGCCTACTAGCTTTTCTCCCAGAAATTGCGCTCCGCCTGATGTACTTTTCGATGTTACTTGGCATCCAGCATGATCGGCATCTGAAAATGCAATTAGTGTAAACTCCGAATCCTTCGGATACCAAAGTCCCATGTTAATGGTTCTTCGAAGGTATCGAAAGATCCGTTTAACCTCTTGGAGGTGAAGTTCGGTAGGCCTTGCCTGAAACCGTGCAAGTAAGCAAACAGCAAAATGAATATCTGGTCGGCTTGCAGTTAGGTACATGAGAGAACCAATCATGCTCCGATATTTCTTCGGATCCATGGGTTTCCCATATAGGTCAACGCCAATTTTTGGTGAAGTGACCATTAGAGTACCAACAGAGTCACAATTTTCCATTCCATGTTTTTTCAAAATCTCAATTGTGTATTTAGCTTGATTAAGAAAAATTCCACGTGGGGATTGATGAATTTGTAAGCCTAAAAAGAATTTTAATTCACCCATCATGGACATTTCGAATTTGCTTTTCATGAGATTTTCAAAATGTTTTGAATGTTGCGGATTAGTGGACCCAAATATGATGTCGTCCACGTAAATCTGAACAATCAAAATGTCATTTTTGTATTTTCTTGTAAACAAGGTTGGATCAATTGTTCCTTTGGTGAAATTATTTGACAACAAGAAAGATGATAACTCGTCATACCACGCCCGTGGGGCTTGTTTCAGACCATAGATTGCCTTCTTTAGCTTGTAGACGTATTCCGGATGATCTTTGTCAACGAAACCGTCTGGTTGACTCACATACACTTCTTCTTTTAGAGTTCCATTCAAGAAAGCTGTCTTGATGTCCATCTGATAAACCGTGATGTTCTTGTGAGCGGCATAAGCTAAGAAAATCCTGACTGCTTCAAGCCTTGCAACTGGTGCGAATGACTCTTCAAAATCTATCCCTTCTTCTTGTCTGTATCCCTTTGCCACCATACGAGCTTTGTTACGAATCACAGTCATTTCTTCATCCTTTTTGTTTTTCCATAACCACTTAAGATCAATGACTAGTTTGTCAATTGGTCTTGGAACTAAATCCCAGGTGTCATGGATTTGAAATTGAAGAAGTTCTTCCTACATCGCTTCAATCCAGGCATTATCTGCCATTGCTTCCCGAATGTTCTTAGGTTCTATGAGACTGACTGAGCAGACATAGATGCACATGTCGCAATCGGTGTGAAGCTGTTTTCTCGTCTGAATTGGTCTTGAGGGTTCACCAATAACCTGTTCAATCGGATGGTCTTTTGTCCACTGTAATGTTGAAGGGTACCTTGGACTGAATAAATGTGTGTTAGTCGGTTCATGTAATCTGGAAGATGATTCACCAGATTCCGTTCCAAACGGGTTTTCAAAGACTTCTTCGTCTAACACAGCATTATTTTGTTCTTGCTCATCAATTCTGGGTAGAACAATTTCAATGAATGGAGTTGCTGGAGTAAATGTAGATGATGTTGATATTGAGGGAGTTGGTGCGCCAGCTTCGAATGTTGTGGATGCATCTGGATTTGGTGGTGGTGGTGGTGGTTGATGTTGAGTGGATGCAGCGGAATGTTGGTTAGATGCATTTTTCGAAGCGCCACGATAGTATTCATCGTACATGAACTCGAAGAAATTATCCAGTTCTTGAGTTGTGGGTTGTTCTTCATGAATTGATTGAGCTCCTTGAGGTGCGAGTCCCGAACTGATATGTCCGGAAGTCATTGGGTTAAGCGCGGGTTCTAGAGCGAGTCTCTCAGAAGCCATTTGTGAAATTTCATCAAATTTCACATTCATCGTCTCCATTATCTTTTTCGTTCTCCTGTTATACACCCTAAATGCCTTCGAGTTTTCAGAATAACCAATGAAGATTCCAATATCACCCTTAGCCTTCAACTTTCCCAGATCTTCCCTGTCATTTGTTGGATAGCATAAAGCGCCAAATACATGAAGATAAGAAATATCCGGTTTTCGGTTGTTGATAAGTTCATATGGGGTTTTATTGAATCTTGGATGGATTAGGGATCGGTTTTGAGTAAAACAAGCAGTAGAAACAGCATCAGCCCATAGGAATAACAGTGCACTGGAATAGATCAGCATAGTGCGAGCAGCTTCTACAAGGGTTCGATTCCTTCTTTCAACTACCCCATTCTGCTGTGGAGTTTTAACAGCTGATGTCTGGTGAGTAATACCAGTTTCTTCAAAGAATGTTCTTAACTCCTGATTGACAAATTCCATGCCATTATCCGTTCTTACTATCCTAACTGGAGCTTGAAATAGAACTTGAATCCGCTTCAGAAAGGTGATGATGGTGCTTGGTGCTTCATCTTTTGATCTCAAGAACTTTACCCATGTATATCTTGAATAGTCGTCAACAATTACAAGAATATACTTTTTCCCATTTATGCTTTGAACTCTCATCGGGCCACATAAGTCCATGTGCAGCAAATGCAACCTATCAACCGAACTAGGTACGGGTTTAGGTTTATATGTTGCTCTTTTGCTCTTTCCTTGCTCACATGATGGACATAGGTGTTCTTTGGTGTATTTAAATTTAGGAAGACCGGAGACGATGTTGTCTTTGGCAAGCTTGTTGATCGTGTCAAATTTCAGATGGGACAAATGTCTATACCATAACCAGGATTTTTTTTCACCTGCCCTGGTCATGAGACAAATCGGAGATGAAGAGGCCATTTGGTTTATGTCAATTGCATAGAGATTGGTGCCACGATTCCCAATTAAGAGATCATTCCCCACCAAATTCCTGACAAAACAAGTGTTTCTCCTAAAAGCAACCTCTAAATCAGCATCACAAAACTGCCCGACTGAGAACAGATTGTGTCCCAACCCTTCGACATAGTAAACCCGAGTGATTAAGTAGTTTCCAAACCGAAGATCTCCATAACCCAGAATAGCTGCAACATGATCATTCCCAAAACGTACAGTCCCCATGAACTGCCACACAAAATTGATCAGCAGCTTCAGATTCCCGGTCATGTGCTTGGAGCAACCCGAGTCGACGATCCAAAGACAGATTTCAATGACCTGCAAAGAACAGATGATTTTGTATATGGAAACCGTTTAACATTTGGTTCCAGTGGGTTAGATGAAACAGGTGAAGTACACTTAGAATTGGTTTCCGTTGATGCATTGGGAACTATTTCTAATGTGCCATTCTTAAGTGTAAACATTCTACCCGTTGGTTTCCATGCACAAAACTTAGAGTGATCCTTAGGCAATAGGCTGCTAGTGGTTTTCCTAGCTTTTGCAATAAGTCTTCGAATATATCTAGACTTAGCCTTAGTTACTAAAGGAACCTTTTTCTGTTCAGGCATATCATTATTTTTCACATCATTAGAAACATTATCATCACAAGCATTTACAGATGAAGTTTTCTATTGCATTAAACAATCAGAATCATTACATGCATTAGAAACAGGAGTCTTATCATTACAACTAGATGATACATGTTTCTTCTTGGAAAGCGGTAAATTCCTAGGGTGTTCTTCTACTTTCTTGCTTGCACTCTCAGAAACAGGCGAGACACTAGGTTTCTTGTTATTGCTCCTAGACTGTCTTTTGCTCCTAGAGTTGCTTTCTATTCCTGTAGAAGGTAAGGCACACTCATTAGAATTTTTGTTGTTGTCCTTAGATGTTGTGGTAGCATTCCTAGACTCATTTGGAGTATCTTTCTTACTTTTGTCTATCGCCCTATATGTTTTAGATGTAGAGGCAGACACAGTAGTGGGACTAATCCTATAAAGGCCAGGTGCTATTACTTTTGATGTTTGGACAACTGCTTTCTCTTTTTGTTTCTCACTAGGCAAGGGGGTTGATGGTGCAATACCCGTAGTTTCCTCACCCTGCCCTTTTTGACTTGCAAGCTAAGACTTCAAAAGATTTATTTGATCTTGCATGTTTTTGTAAGAACACTCATACGACAATTTGTCATACTTGCATTCTTCCTTTTTCGTATCAAGTTGTTTAAAATATGTGCAATTTTGTTTCTCAAGCTTTAAAAGTGCCTTTTCATATTTTTCAACAATTTGAGAAGTCTCAGCTCGAAGTGTTTCATCATCCTCAACAGAATATGTTTGGAAAATAATAGACATAATATCGGTCGATAGAGCTTCGAAAGAGAGAGAGTCATTTTGCATTTCCAAAACTTTTATGTGTTCCAAGTATTCATTTGCTTCATTCACTAA
Source organism: Artemisia tridentata subsp. tridentata (assembly GCA_021014915.2). NCBI lineage: Eukaryota > Viridiplantae > Streptophyta > Magnoliopsida > Asterales > Asteraceae > Artemisia > Artemisia tridentata. The sequence goes on along the minus strand of CP139504.1, from coordinate 369,505,078 downwards.
GGATTTGTGGTCCTTAACGAATTCTGCTGACTCTTTCAAAAAATTGTATTCCACATTTTGAACAACCGCATAGATTGCATCAATGTGTGGATTAATGTCTTGTTCAAACATTCCTTTTAGTTCAGTCTGAAATCTTGAAAACCAGTCTTTGTTGTTACTGTTTGTTTTGGATGCCACAATACTTTGAAGTGTTTCAATTCTCTGTTTAAGATCAACCAAATATAGTCTAGCTGCACTTGTTTCACAAGTGTTTTTAGATGCCATTTGTTCGATGTTAGGCAGATGTTTTGAAACAGCTTTTTGTCTTGTGAAAACCACTGGTTTTTGAAAAAACAGAGGTGACTCCTTTTGAACAAGATGAACCCCAGCAAGTTTGTTAACTTCATTATAGTCAATGGGTTTTATTTCTCTGTTCAATTGTCGCATTTTCTTTCTACTCTCTTCTGACAGCTCAATCGTTTCGCAAGAATCATAACCCGAAGGAGGGTCATGGATAGCATTTATTAAATTACCATTAAAAAGCACATTCTGTTCTTTTTGAGCTTTCTTGAGAATATAAGGGTTTTCATAACCGATAGCCACCTTTTTAATGTATGTAAAATCAGGTTTGGATCGTTTATTAACAAGTTAACTGTTTGTGCAGAATGACCCGTTTTTACAAGCAAATCATCCAACTTTGCAATGGTTTCCTTTTTGTCATTGATCTCTTTAAGAAGATCCTTTTCACGTTTTGAAAACCTTTCATTCAACTCCTTCTTTTCTTTTTCAAGATTGGAATAAGTTGATTTTTGTTTTGAAAGCTGGTTGGTTAGTTCAGAAATTTCTTTGTTAAGAGATTTGATTTGCAAATTCAAATTAACATCGAGAGTGACAAATTTTATTTGCAAATGTTTCTCTCTTGACTCAGAATCTCTTAAGCTAACCTCAAGTTCTGACTGTTTTTCGTTATGAAAATCATAAGCTCTTGCATTCACCTTATAACTCTCAAGCTCAGCGGTCAATTTTTCATTCGCGGCCTTAACATCGCGATTGACCGTTTTAACTTTCTCAATTTCAATACTACAATTATGCAATAATGATTCAAACATAGCACGTGTTTCCTCATCATTATCAGTATGCTGTGAATCGAATTCATCATTAGGATCCATATCTGGAGTTACCAAATTAGTATTACTACAGCTTGGTTCGTCCATATATGTATCGAAAATGAGATTAGGAGTCTCAGGATGCTATTCATTTTGAGGTGACATATCAAACATTTCATTATTGTGACATGTAGCATATGGTTGTACCTCAGAAACCGCATTAGTGTCAAAAGCAGGAGGTGCTTCTGAATCTGTGTCGTACTTTGCCTCCTGAAGATTAGCCATAAAAATGCAGTTTGCATCGATGTCCTCTTGATCTTCTGAAGCATCCATAATAGCCATGAAGTCATTCTCTTCTGCACTCAACTGAAGCCCAGCCGTTTCCTTGTTTGCCAACATTAATGCTTTCTGCAAGTCAGCTGGATCCCTCTTATTCGGCTTGTCTGGACAGTTCCTAGCCATGTGACCAATACCCTGACAGTTGAAGCACTTCATCACATTACCCTGATTCCTATTCCCAGCTCCTTGAGCAACATTCCCAAACTGATTCCCAGCATTCTGTACCCTTTGATTACCAACAGCAATACCCATCTGATTCCCTGCAAACTGACCCATCTGATTAACAACATACTGCCCTGCATTCTGATTACCCATCTGATATCTTGGAGCATATCCCTGCTGATTCCCATATCCCCCAACCATCTAACCTTGCTGTCCCATGTTGAAACTCGGCTGTGCAATCTGCTTGTTGCGAGTGTTCGATGAGATTCGTTGATTGTTGTTGGTGGGTGTGGAGTAACGTCCTTGGAATACTTTTGATAGGTAGGCAAAAGCTTGAGTCAAAGCATCAGTTGACTCATCCTGATCATGTTGATCTGGGTGTTGCGGGTATTGTTGTTGTGGGATTACATGTTGTTGTTGTGGGTAGAACGGTGTTTGAGGATTGAATTGTTGTTGCATGAATTGTTGGGATGAAGATGATGATGGTTGTGCATTGACTGTTGCAGGTGTAGGTGATTGGACTATGAGTGCAAGAGGATCTTGTTGTTTAGCTTGTTTCTCTGTTCTGACTTTATTTGCCTCTTTTTGGTTTTGTTTAAGGAAGTCATAGAGCTGATCATAGTTCACCTCGTGAAGGTTTTGAGTTTGGTTGACAATAGTAACATATCGTCCCCATTCTTCTGGAAGGTTGTTGATGAACTTGATGTTCTAAACAATTTGTTTATGATCCAAATTGTGTCTGATCAACTCATTCATTAGAGTACAAAACCGTGTGTAGTAAGATTCAATCTGTTCAGCTGGAGTGGATGTGAACTTCTCCCATTCAGTCAGAAGCTTGTTTTCCACGTCTTGTTTACCAATGTCTGTACCATAACAGAGTCTTTTGACGCGTTCCCACATTGCATAAGCAGTTTCACAACTGTCTACAGCACAGAATATTTCTTGTGGTAAACCAAGTTGGATTAAATGCATTGCCATGTCATCTGCTTCAATTTGCTTCTGATCTGCCAATGTGTATTCCTCTTCCGTTTGAGTCCGAAAGGTTGCTTTAATTGGAGGTCTTGCATCAGGATTCCCAGCTGTGACTTGAATCTGACGAGGCACGAATGGACCTTCCTCTATGGATTTGATCAGGAGTTTACCTTGTCCTAGAGGCTTGGTTTTCATGTATCTTTTCATACGACTCGTCCATGGAAGATAACCACCATTTTCTAACATTGGAGGTCGGTTTTCTGAACCTGCGGCATGAATGTCTTGTTGTGTAGTCATCTTTGAAATTATGTATGATAAAGTGGATTGAGGATCGTTTCAACAAAATAGAAGTTGTTGTCGTTGAAGGTTGAACTTGAACTTGGTTGTTGTTGATGATTGTTGAAGTTGTAGTTTAGATAATCGAAACAAATTTAAATAAAGTTACAAAATCTGATTAGAGTATAATTAAGACAAAGTCAAAAGATTACACTTTTGAGTTGACGAAATTACGTTCGAATCAAATCCTTAAAAGTTATTTAACTTTGAAATCAATTCACACAAGTACAAGGGCCAAAACTGCCAAATCTGGAAGTTCCCAAAGGCTGCTGGAAAGTACAGGGACTGAAATTGACAAATCTGAAAACTGCTGAAAAACCCTTTGTTTTCCGATATCGCAGAACCCTTCTTTGTCCGATATCGCAATTGGCAGAAGATATCGGACAACACAGAGTTGCGAAGTCTGATGTTGAACTGCGATAAGACCCGAAATTAGATAACTATGAATTGCGATAAGTCAACTGCGATAAGTCAACTGCGATATGTCAACTGCGATATGTCAACTGCGATAGGTATCTGAGTTCGAATTGCGATAAACTTGTTCATCTGCAATTGCGATAGAATATCCGAATTGCGATAAATCGCTGCTTTTCACTGAAATGCGATAAAATGGCTGAAATGCGATAAAACGCTGTCTTGATTGCAATTGCGATAAAACGCTGAGTTACACCACTTTTTGACTTTCTTCCACTTGCAACCTTATCACTTAAGATTTTCTCTTACGACTTTTCACCCACTAGCTAATATTCCTGACACTTTCTACAACTTGACCAATAATATCAAGGAAATCACAAATAAAATATTCAACAACACAAAAAGTGAATTTCTTTTCCTGTGATTCGATCAAAAGGACTAAGAACACCACCAAAATTGCAGATTTTTTCCAACAAATGAGAAATACTTACTGAAACATAACAAACACAACCTTGCAAATGATTTTTGCTATTCGATTCCAAGAAGACTACAACACACTATCACGTTTTTAAGAAGCTAAAAAAAACGCAACACTTAGTTTTCTTGTAGAAACAAACCGAACACACAAACTTTACCTTCTACCTTGTTGGTAGGCTCATGTATACCACTTGTAAACCACGACTTCCTTCTTTATCACACAAACAAACACACGATGACACTCACAAACACAATAAGAACACAAGAGTAGACGTATGGATCATATGGAGATATTTCAAGTCAAATGTTTATTAGCTTTAACAAAGATAAACAAACACAGACTTTTGGGACCTTTGCACACACACACACTCTTTTTCTTATGATAAAATGAGGCACTTTTTGAGCAGAGGTGTGTGTGCGCGTTAAATATGACACAACCAATCCATGGGCTTGGATGGGCTTTAGTTAGAACTTGGATGTGGGCTTAGAAATTGTATTACACTTATACAAATTAACCACTAACTAAAATAATACTTCTAGCCCACTTCATTTAGAACATATTATACATGACACTTAAGTACAAAATAACAAATGTCCATCACTTTCTAAATAGCATTAAAATAAATGCTAACATGTTCCCTAATAGCCATTTGGGTCTATTGGCTTTCGTATTATATACTTACTTTTTGGGTCAAATGATCCTCATAAATCGGATGAAAATAACAAGCCCATCCCACGTTAGTACTACTAGTACTCTTTCAAATTAGAAACTAATATAAGTAACTAATCCTCCTTTTCTTTCAAGTATTGTCCATGAAACCCACCAACTTTATTATCTATTTCAACTTAAAAGTATTAGTATTTTCTTATTATTCATTTTTATGCTTCATCAAACATAACTTTTTTATTTTCATTCATTTCCGCACATATATTACTAAGCAACACCTATGACAAATTTTGCATTATAAGAAAAACATTACGGGTAAGCTAACAAATTGTATTTTGTCTTACGGGTTATTATAATTCTTTGACTTACTGACTGTTGGTTGTGCACCCGACAAAGTTCCCATGATAACAACATCAATGACGATCTGAAAACATGAAAGCAAATATAAGAACTAATCCTTACTAAGTTTTAAAACCACAAAGACAATCAAGAAGCTATGTTGAAAGATACAAACTGCAAAAGATGATAAAGTTCCTATATTTATCTATTCAAACACACGGCACACAAAACACAATGATTTGTCAAAATAAGAACCAATAGCCTTTTTAACTAACATCATAGAACTACAAATCAAACTTTATCAAAAAACACTTATTACCACATGTTATACAAAGTATAGAATCAAAAGGCATGAACACGAAGCAAAAACCCAAAGTATCAAAAGACCATTCATCTTATTTACCTACTTCTAAATTGAAATGCTTCTAGAACAAAATAAGTTATGGGTCGCTGCAGAAATAGAACGGCAGATTTGGGTAGCCGCGGAATTGGCTCGATGCAGAAAAATTGGTTGCTGAATTTTCTGCTGCAGCCTGCAGGTTTTGGGTTAAAATAGGATATGCAGGTTTTGGGTTGAAATTGGAACGGTTGTTTGTGGAAGTGTTCTAAAAAATGGATGGCTTTTGGAACACTCCTAGTGAAAAGTGTTCCAAAATATTGGATATATCAATATGTTGGAACTGTCATTGTGGAACGGTTAATACAAAAAACGTTCCTAAAAATGACACTTTGGGAACGGTTATAAAACAGCTCCAAAAAGTTTTTATCTTTTGGAACAGTCACATAGGGAACGTTAGTTTAAGCGTTCCAAAAAGCCTTTATAAACGTTCCTAAATATGATTTTGTGTACTAGTGACAATATTCCATTAATGTATTGATTATTATGCATAAAGTTTGGCAACATGCACCTAAAGATCATTGGCAACACCAAGCAATCAGTGTCAACGTTATAAGGAAAAATGACGACTCAAAGTTTGAACTTATCCGTGAGTTCAAGTTTAGCTTATTTGGTGTTAAGGAATAGGAGATGATGCTAACAATCCTGAAGAATAAGAAGGGAACAAATGTTGCATCACTACTCAGATCACTTGGTAAGAGGTTTAAAGAGCTCAGACAACAAGAAAAAATGTTGGGAATAAATCAAAGAAAGGCTCTGACTATCCAGGATCAAAAGAGGTCTCTGATCCTCAAAAGAAAAGAGAAAGATCCACTGAAGCTGAAGTTGAACCTAAAGTCTTCGTCCCTGGTCTTCATTACAATAGAGCACATCCTGTGGGAGTTACATTCAAGGGAGGACTAGTCATTGAGAAGCCTGAGCATGGGATCTTCTTCATAGATGTGTTTGGAAAGCCAGCTTTTCATATAGTCTCAGACCTTCATATTATTAACACTTCAAATCTCGTCTGCTACAAGATTGCAGCTCTGAAGGAAAAGACTCCCGAAGGTCAAAAGATAGTCAAGATCTTGGATAACCTTATTAACATCAAGGAGGACAGGCACATCCTCGTTACCAAAAAGATAAAGATTGAAATGATTGAGGCATTGAATGAACAAAGCTAGATAGTAACTTGTAATATGTGGCTTAGTCTTTTGTAATCGATAAGTAACAATGATCCACTTAGTTTCATAACCGGTCTTTACTTAAAGTTCAGTTGTAAGAAGAATTTGTTTTGCTCACTTACAATGAAAAACACTTAAGCTCTGTTCTCGAGTTTTTTTTTTTTTTTTTTTTTTTTTTTTTTGAAGGAATGGAAGGGGACGGGAAGGAAAATAAAAAATTATTGGTGTTCTTAAGTTTTTTTTAGGAAAGAAAAGTAGGGATGGGAAAGGGGAGGGAGGGAAATTACGGGCTTTTTTGTGTACATCTGTTCCTCCGAATATTGAGGGGATTAGGAAAGGAAGTGGGTTAGTTAATTCATGGGCTTGTGTAAAATTACAAATATATCCTCAATATTCATGCACGTTTTTTGTTTATACTAATGGTAATCTTTTTCTCATTTATTCAAATATTAGAATTTTGTATTGTTTCGTAATAAGTACAAAACTAGTAAAAAAAGATAAAATGCAAGTTTTTGAGGCATGCTAACAGTAGCTCGTGAGGAATTGTCATGTGGTCTAGTTATTGTTTTTTGACTACTAGCTACTGGTACATCTCTAATTAATAAAAATGTGTATTATGCATTTCTACGTTTTTCTTCATGGCATTCTTCACATGCTCTATGACCTTAGTTTTATAATCAGCTAGTATTTGGGGTCATATTTTTTTTACTCCACTGATTGCCGTACATACATGCTACAAATTGAGGATATCAAAATTAATTAACGTATATATAGTGTTGGATTAGTCTGTGTTGCGTATGTTCCCAGAACAGGGTGTAGATAATCAATGAGTACTCGATATCACTTGAAATCGTGTGATCACTTTCCAATAGAAACTATTCAACCCTATTGATGCGTGGTTTTGCAACCTTACAACAGGTTTTACCTCTCGAGGGATCTCAAGAGGCTTACAACCCCACCAGGCAGTGTACCTGACCGATGTAGTATAGTGTAGTGGTAAGTACGGGGGATTGATCGTTCTCCACAGGGAATAGTGTTCGTTAGGTATGAAAGACTACTCTAATAGGTCTAAGGGTTGAAGAAGATTCTTATTGTATTTTTTTATAATTTTATGAAAGCAAGTAAAATCTCGGGTTTGAAAGAGTGGGCGGAATTAGTTGCTAGTCAACTAACCCAAATTACTACGAATGCAAATAAAATAAAATAACTGAAAGTAAAATGTTGGTGAAAACTTAAGTGTAGAGAAATGTGTTCACTTAGATTTCCTTACTCCCTAACTATCTTTTACCGGTTGATTAGTGTGTATTAGTTGCGTGGATGACGGGTGTATTCCTTAATACCAATCGTGGGGTGGCGTACGTACTTCCCCAACTCTACAAGCTCCTACTTCACTCCTATGTCGAGCCGGCTAGGAAGCTCCTAACATGGGATCACTAGAATTCGCTTGTGCATTAAATACAACCATAAAAACCTTTAGTACGCATTTGGTTCATGTTTCTTAAGACGTTCAAGCAAGTTACCGAATAGGAAGTTAGCCAGTTTTCTTAAGCCTAACATAGATAAACAATCATCCAATACAACTAATAACACACCAATAACCAATAATCAATAGCTAGGTTTCATTAGATCTAAGCAAACACAAGATAAATCTAGCCTAACATGTTAAACAAAAGACAAGAACAAGATAGAATCAAACAACACATAGACATATTGAATGATTAATTGATAACTTATCTTTCAATGTAACATGGAAGATCTCAAGGCAAAAAGCCTTGAAAAAGATGCTAAAATCGTCTTAGGGTTTTATCCCAAAAATTCCACACTAAGCTCTCTCTTTAATGACAAAAAATTAGAAAACTATATATAGACTTTTGGATCTGACGGCGTCACGTTATGGAGTGTGACGCCGTCACCTCGCCGCTTTTAGGGTTCCCGGATGACCTTCCTGACGCCGTCCCTCTTTAGCTCTCCAAAATCCATTCTGGCTTATCAAGGCTTGACGCCGTCAGACCTTGAACGTGACGCCGTCCCTCTTTGAATTAAGCCGTGACGCCCTTGATCAGGTTAAAGCGTGACGCCGTCAGAATTTACATGCAATTTTCACTGGCTTATCATGAGTAAATTTCACATCCACCTTTTCTTGCCAAGCCATGACGCCGTCCAGAGTAAAATCTGACGCCGTCAAAGGTAACTTTTAGCCGATTTTTGAGACTTTGTCGTTTTCTTCACTTTTATGCTCCAAAAACATCCAAAATGCCTCCTTTTCCAGATTTCTCCTCAAAAGTACCTAAAATGACAAAAGGAACGATTTAGGGCAATATTTGATCAAATAAATACGATTTAGGGCTTAAATGACCCCTTAAAAGCGGTACACTTTTCGCTTCATCAAATACCCTTACACTTGAGATTTGCTTGTCCTCAAGCAAATGCGCTTTTATTCTAATCAAAATACAGGTTAGGGGTCATTTAATGCAAACATAAAAGTAATTACAACAAATAATCGTTCCACTTCAATCATAATAAGCACGGAGATTATAAACTAGTACCTCACAAGTAGTGTTTAGATACTCACATCTCTCAAGTGTCATCAAAATAAATCTCATAAATGAAAACGGATAATATCTCTCACTACCTGTCATAGCAAATAGATTACCATAGGCTTGGGAAAGGATCGAAAACCTCCTCCACTAGGCGTAAGAACCTAAGATAAACTATCAAAGAGGGCTTTTACATGGGTTATAACGTTAGGTGTAGGGAAAAGGAAAACACGGTTTTGTTGGATAAAGGATATTTTACTGGTGGCGAGTTAAAGATCTTGATTAATTACATGTACTATACAATGTTGCTAAGCCAAGACTCGACTCCATCTTAAGCTAGAAACAAAATAACAATATAACAAAAACATAAAAATAAACATAAAATGAAACGGGATGGTAGTCCGTATGTTTTTTCTACTTTTCTTTTTCTCATTTTTTTGTATTTTTCTTGATTTTTTCGATTTTTTTTTTTTTTTTTTTTCATACACTCTTGCCCTACCATCCAAAATAATACATCATAGGGGCGTTGCATTCCCCTTACACTTGAACTTTTACATAACTTTACAATTAACTATTCTAATGACTCGAATTAAGATAATTGAAAAACTTGGAGTACTTTTAAAATATTTAGCACATATGGGGGTAATAAATGATGTTCTTCCCCATTACTCCATTACACTAGTACTTTACCCATGAGTCCCAATCGTCCCAAAACAATATGTACAAGGATATGACTCGACTTAGCAACCATGTAATCAATTAGATAGTTAACTTGGGTTTAAACAAATGTTGTAACAATAATGCACTAAAAACGAGTGCATACAAGGTAGGCTAAGGCGATTTGGGTGTACATTTTAGTGGGGTGTAACAAATTCTTCCTTTAAGTAAAATGCTTAAAGGTCGAAACGAAAAGATAGGCTCTGAGGGGTGTACTAGGGGTATCGTGTACTAAAAATGAGTACAACGCAAAGGGTGTGGGAGAATTACTTGACCAATGTAGCCAAAGTAATTATAACAAAAACACAGGTGTAAAACAATGGGTTAATCCTAATGCCTCTTATCATGTAGTAAATCTAACTACACGAATGTAGTCTCACTTGTGGCCTCGGAATGGTCCTAACGCAAGTTCTAGAATCTAAGTGCTACCGGTACACACATCATAGCATAAATGCTTTTCCTACCAATTCTAGGGGCGAACCTCACATATTTGGGGGTGGAAAATTTTTTAGTGGTGCGGTTTTTGTGCTAGTCATATAACTCCTATCCATGAGACGCTCATTAAGATCAAAGTTTCACTCCTATGTGTTGTAAAAAATTTTAAATTTGGCAATAAAATTACTTTAACAAGTATTTCTCTCAGTTTTATTACACATCTACTATTAAACAAACAAAAATCAAGCGCAATTGTATTCTCTAAGGTATCGTACTTTACCCCCCCTTACACTTAAGATGAACATTGTCCCCAATGTTCAAATAACAAGATGTAAAAGTAAATAAGGTAAAAGAATGAAATCAAATACTCCCCTGATTCGCTCGGTGGATAAAGAGGTAACATGGTTAGATCTTCTTCCAAGGTAATGTTGAAGCTTCAAGACTAAAGCAGCGCCATAAGCTTGATTCAAAACATTTCCTTGTCCAAAATAACCTGTTAAACCTAAGAAAACAAACACGAAAACCTACATAACATCGGCGGGATAAATCTATATATAAGGATATAATGCTTGTGGAATGATAATTTTGCAGATTCCTGGAGATTATAAGTTGGAGATTTAATAAAAACTTTTTTAAAAACAAAACTTTCAAAAATTTCTGAAAATTAAATCTGACGCCGTCAGGTTATAAACCCTGACGCCGTCAGAAATGACCTGACAAAAATTTTCATTTTAAGTTTCCGGAAAATTTCTGGAAAAACCTTTACCTTACTTCCTGGAAATCCTGCAAAACATCATTATGACTCGATACAAGCATTTGACTCAAACAAATACTAATATGTATGTTCATTTAATATTATTACGATTCATGTTCATTTGTGTTCTAATAAACCAATTTAGATTTCCCTTACACTTATCTTTTGCAAAATACCTTTATATGTAGTTAAGACGAAGTTAAAAACAAAATAAAGCATTTTCACAAATTAATTTTGAACATGAATCAATAATAATAAAATTTAAACACACGTACGGAAACAAATAAAAACAAACAAACAAACAAATAAACACACAAAGCAAATAAAGCTTGGGTTGCCTCCCAAGAAGCGCTTTTCTTTATTAACGAGTCTTGTAGCTAGACTCAAAGTCACGTACATTACGTCACTTTTTCATCAAAATTTATATCATCCTCATTGATCATCTCATTACCATTCTCTTGATAATGCTTGACTCGTTGTATATTTACAGTGAATTCTCTATCTTCGTCGTCAATCAACACAACGGCTCCGGTTTTAGAGGAGCTCCTTACGGTAAAGGGTCCATACCATCTAGATTTAAGTTTTCCAGGAAATAGTCTTAAGCGAGAATTATATAATAAGACCTTGTCTCCTTCTGAAAACTCCTTTGGTCTCTTAATCCGTTGGTCATGCCATCTTTTTGCCCTTTCTTTGTATGTAATGGAAGATTCATAAGCCTCTAATCTCAATTCATCGAGCTCTTGGAGCTGTAAGAATCTATTTGTTCCCGCGACCGTATAATCCAAATTACAAGCCTTAAGTGCCCAATATGCCTTGTGTTCCAGTTCTACTGGAAGGTGGCATGCCTTGCCATATACCATACGGAACGGGGTTGTCCCGATTGGCGTCTTATAAGCGGTTCGAAATGCCCACAAAGCTTCATCGAGCTTAAAAGACCAATCTTTTCGGTTTTGATTAACCGTTTTCCTCCAATATTCTCTTTATGGCTCTATTAGTGTTTTCGACTTGACCGTTGGTTTGAGGATGGTAAGCGGTGGAGAATCGGTGAGAGACTCCATATCTTTTCATAACTTTCTCCATTTGCGAATTGCAAAAATGGGTTCCCCTGTCACTAATAAGAGCCTTCGGAATTCCGAACCTAGCGAACAATTTTTTTAAGAAATGAATTACTACCCTAGCATCGTTAGTCCTAAGGGCTTGTGCTTCCACCCATTTCGAAACATAATCGATGGCCACTAAGATGTATTCATTCCCACCTGAAGATGGGAAGGGTCCCATGAAATCAATTCCCCAAACATCGAAAACCTCACAAACTTGTATATAATTCTGTGGGGCTTCATCCCTCCTAGAGATATTCCCAGCTCTTTGACATGCGTCACAGGTTTGTATCATTCCCTTCACATCACGAAATATTGTAGGCCAATAGAATCCTGCGTCGAAGACCTTTCGTGCAGTAGTGTTCATTCCGTGATGTCCTCCCGATGGACCGGCATGACACTCTTTCATAATTCTGACAGCCTCTCTTTCCGAAACACAACGCCTGATTACCTGATCCGGACATCTTCGGAATAAGATGCGTGGTTTTGTAACCTTACAACAGGTTTTACCTCTCGAGGGATCTCAAGAGGCTTACAACCCCACCAGGCAGTGTACCTGACCGATGTAGTATAGTGTAGTGGTAAGTACGGGGGATTGATCGTTCTCCACAGGGAATAGTGTTCGTTAGGTATGAAAAGCTACTCTAATAGGTCTAAGGGTTGAGGAAGATTCTTTTTATGTTTTTATATTTTTTTATGAAAGCAAGTAAAATCTCGGTTTTGAAAGAGTGGGCGGAATTAGTTGCTAGTCAACTAACCCAAATAACTACAGATGCAAATAAAATAAATAACTAAAAATGAAAATGTGGTGAGAAACTTATGTGTAGAGAAATGTGTTTACTTAGATTTCCTTACTCCCTAACTATCTTTTACCGGTTAATTAGTGTGTATTAGTCGCGTGGATGACGGGTGTATTCCTTAATACCATTCGTGGGGTGGCGTACATACTTCCCCAACTCTACAAGCTCCTACTTCACTCCTATGTCGAGCCGGCTAGGAAGCTCCTAACATGGGATCACTAGAATTCGCTTGTGCATTAAATACAACCATAAAAACCTTTAGTACGCATTTGGTTCATGTTTCTTAAGACGTTCAAGCAAGTTACCGAATAGGAAGTTAGCCAGTTTTCTTAAGCCTAACATAGATAAACAATCATCCAATACAACTAATAACACACTAATAACCAATAATCAATAGCTAGGTTTCATTAGATCTAAGCAAACACAAGATAAATTTAGCCTAACATGTTAATCAAAAGACAAGAATAAGATAAAATCAAACAACACATAGACATATTGAATGATTAATTGATAACTTATCTTCAATGTAACATGGAAGATCTCAAGGCAAAAAGCCTTGAAAAAGAAGCTAAATTCGTCTTAGGGTTTTCTCCCAAAATTCCACACACTAAGCTCTCTCTTAATGACAAAAAATTAGAAAACTATATATAGATTTTTGGATCTGACGGCGTCACCTTATGGAGTGTGACGCCGTCACCTCACCGCTTCTAGGGTTCCCGGATGACCTTCTTGACGCCGTCCCTCTTTAGCTCTTCAAAAATCCATTCTGGCTTATCAAGGCTTGACGCCATCGAACCTTTAACGTGACGCCGTCCCCTTTTGATTTAAGCCGTGACGCCCTTGATCAGGTTAAAGCGTGACGCCGTCAGAATTCACATGCTATTTTCACTGGCTTATCATGAGTAAATTTCACGTCCAACTTTTCTTGCCAAGGCATGACGCCGTCCAGGGTAAATTGTGACGCCGTCAAAGGTAACTTTTAGCCGATTTTTGAGACTTTGCCGTTTTCTTCACTTTTATGCTCCAAAAACGTCCAAAATGCCTCCTTTTCCAGATTTCTCCTCAAAAGTACCTAAAATGACAAAAGGAACGATTTAGGGCGATATTTGATCAAATAAATACGATTTAGGGCTTAAATGACCCCTTAAAAGCGGTACACTTTTCGCTTCATCAAATACCCTTACACTTGAGATTTGCTTGTCCTCAAGCAAATGCGCTTTTATTCTAATCAAAATACAAGTTAGGGGTCATTTAATGCAAACATAAAAGTAATTACAACAAATATTCGTTCCACTTCAATCATAATAAGCACGGAGATTATAAACTAGCACCTCACAAGTAGTGTTTAGATACTCACATCTCTCAAGTGTCATCAAAATAAATCTCATAAATGAAAACGGATAATATCTCTCACTACCTGTCATAGCAAATAGATTACCATAGGCTTGGGAAAGGATCGAAAACCTCCTCCACTAGGCGTAAGCACCTAAGATAAACTATCAAAGAGGGCTTTTACATGGGTTATAACGTTAGGTGTAGGGAAAAGGAAAACACGGTTTTGTTGGATAAGGGATATTTTACTGGTGGCGAGTTAAAGATCTTGATTAATTACATGTACTATACAATGTTGCTAAGCCAAGACTCGACTCCATCTTAAGCTAGAAACAAAATAACAATATAACAAAAACATAAAAATAAACATAAAATGAAACGGGATGGTAGTCCGTATGTTTTTTCTACTTTTCTTTTTCTCATTTTTTTGTATTTTTCTTGATTTTTTCGATTTTTTTTTTTTTTTTTTTTCATACACTCTTGCCCTACCATCCAAAATAATACATCATAGGGGCGTTGCATTCCCCTTACACTTGAACTTTTACATAACTTTACAATTAACTATTCTAATGACTCGAATTAAGATAATTGAAAAACTTGGAGTACTTTTAAAACATTTAGCACATATGGGGGTAATAAATGATGTTCTTCACCATTACTCCATTACACTAGTACTTTACCCATGAGTCCCAATCGTCCCAAAACAATATGTACAAGGATATGACTCGACTTAGCAACCATGTAATCAACTAGATAATTAACTTGGGTTTAAACAAATGTTGTAACAATAATGCACTAAAAATGAGTGCATACAAGGTAGGCTAAGGCGATTTGGGTGTACATTTAAGTGGGGTGTAACAAATTCTTCCTTTAAGTAAAATGCTTAAAGGTCGAAACGAAAAGATAGGCTCTGAGGGGTGTACTAGGGGTATCGTGTACTAAAAATGAGTACAACGCAAAGGGTGTGGGAGAATTACTTGACCAATGTAGCCAAAGTAATTATAACAAAAACACAGGTGTAAAACAATGGGTTAATCCTAATGCCTCTTATCATGTAGTAAATCTAACTACACGAATGTAGTCTCACTTGTGGCCTTGGAATGGTCCTAACGCAAGTTCTAGAATCTAAGTGCTACCGGTACACACATCATAGCATAAATGCTTTTCCTACCAATTCTAGGGGCGAACCTCACATATTTGGGGGTGGAAAAATTTTTAGTGGTACGGTTTTTTGTGCTAGTCATATAACTCCTATCCGTGAGACGCTCATTAAGATCAAATTTTCACTCCTATATGTTGTAAAAAATTTTAAATTTGGCACTAAAATTGCCCTAACAGGTATTTATCTCAGTTTTATTACACATCTACCATCAAACAAACAAAAGTCAAGCGTAATTGTATTCTCTAAAATCGTACTTTTACCCTCCCCTTACACTTAAGATGAACATTGTCCCCAATGTTCAAATAACAAGATGTAAAAGCAAAAAGTAAAAGAATGAAATCAAATACTCCCCTGATTCGCTCGGTGGATAATGAAATTACACGGTTAAATCTTCCTCCAAGGTAATGTTGAAGCTCCAAGACTAATGCATCGCCAAAAGCTTGATTCCATAAACATCTCCTTGTCCAAAATAACCTGTTAAACCTGAGAAAACAAACACGAAAACCTGCATAACATTGGCGGGATAAATCTATATATAAGGATATAATGCTTGTGGAATGATAATTTTGCAGATTCCTGGAGATTATAAGTTGGAGATTTAATGAAAACTTTTTATGAAAACAAAACTTTCAAAAATTTCTGGAAATTAAATCTGACGCCGTCAGGTTATAAACCTTGACGCCGTCAGAAATGACCTGACAAAAATTTTCATTTTAAGTTTTCGGAAAATTTCTGGAAAAACCTTTACCTTACTTCCTGGAAATCCTGCAAAACATCATTATGACTCGATACAAGCATTTGACTCAAACAAATACTAATATGTATGTTAATTTATTATTATTATGATTCATGTTCATTTGTGTTCTAATAAACCGATTTAGATTTCCCTTACACTTAACTTTTGCAAAATACCTTTATATGTAGTTAAGACGAAGTTAAAAACAAAATAAAGCATTTTCACAAATTAGTTTTTGAACATGAATCAATAATGATAAAAATTAAACACACATACGGAAACAAATAAAAACAAACAAACAAACGAATAAACACACAAAGCAAATAAAACAAATAAAGCTTGGGTTGCCTCCCAAGAAGCGCTTTTCTTTATTAACGAGTCTTGTAGCTAGACTCAAAGTCACGTACATTACGTGACTCCATCTTCAGTCACAGTTCCTAGGCCATTCTCCTTTGATCCTCTATCAGAATCACTTTCATAGTAAAGGTATTTCGGGTCCACGTGATCAAAAGGATTGTTTCGGTATTTAGAACCAAGTTCCTTATCGTGCTTAAAGAATCCGCTTGACAGGTCAAAAGTATCCTTACATCCCCTTCTCACATCATTATCACATAACACGAGTTGGGAACTTAACCCATCGAGCCCTTTATAATCAATCTCCTTGAATTCTCTCATCTTGTAAGGCGTTTGGTATGAGATTTCCCTAATCCCATCGGTGAAAGTCATGATCCCATTGAGCTCGTCCACAACCAAGCTTGTGGCCTGGCAAAAAGGTGCCCCAAAAACAACTTGTGATAACCTGGGATCGATGTACTCTTCGATATTATCGACGATTGCGAAGCTCATAGTGAATGTCATATTTCCTACAAACACCTGTATATCATCATCTATGCCGATGTCGTCCTTCCCTTTATGAATCATCCCCCATCTGCAAATGTTGTTATAATGAAACAAGGACATCACATTTTTGGGTAAACATGTGTCAATGTAAACATTATAAAAATGCTTGTGACCAATCATGCAAGGTATTTTGAGATTATTTGGATCATGTCGCTTAATTCGGCCAGGCCTTCTATCGTGTAACCCCCATGTGTTGCCACTTGCTGATGGTTGATACTCATACACTTCTTCACAGCCATCCCGAAAAATCACTTTCCTGACACCATCGGTAAATAATGCACTCCTATCATCTTCATCGAGTATCACTCCCGTTGCTTTTATGAATGGTTTGCCTAGAACAAGGCCAGTTAAGGATGGGCTGATGATAGAGTTCATGTTATTAATTACAGTTAACTCGATATGAAAGAGGAACTTTTCTATCACAATTGGTACCCTCCTTATTACCCCGATGATATTAGACCCTTCATATTTGACTTGTTCAGTGAAGGCTTCGTTATATAGAGAGAGGGATATTGCGCTCATAGAAGAGTTGGGGTTTATGTAGGCATCTTTTATAAACTTTTTCCTAGTGGTGCAAGATATCTTAAAGACCCTAGGAGCGCCATCCTCTATTCTCTCTCCGAATCCCATGGGCGACCTTGCTGTGCCCCTCTCAAGTTCCTCTACCAGGGGGCGGTCTAGCAGTCCTGGGAGCCCATGAGGCATTTCGGATTTCTCTTCCGAGCCCTCCTCATCACTCACCTCTATTGTACTCGAGTTCTTTGGTGAGTCTAGATAGTCGTCGGGCGCCTCGGGTTTCTTTTCGGGAACTTCACCCTCCATTTCATTGTCCACATTCTTGGTTGTTTGTTGGTCCAAATTTGGTTTAGGAACAGGTATTGTTGTAATGGTGTTCACGAAGTGGAGAGGTTTCGAAGGGGTATGAGTATCTCCTGTTTTTTTTTTTCGTTTTGTGATATGTATTTGAAGAGTTTACTAGGGTGCTTGATTTTTACAGGAGGGGGTGTTTGGTGGGTCACCGTAACAGATTTGATCTCATTAACTCGTGCCAACTCACAAGTTGACCTGCCAGCAAGGCGATCATTGATAACCTTTAACAGGTTATCAACCTTGTTGTTCATATCAACTTGCTGTTGTCTGAATTGATTCTCAAGTTTGGAGAGCTGTGTTTCTTGAGAGAGAATGAATTTTTGCAGTGATTCCTCGCGATTTTGTTGTTTATGCGTGTGTCGCTGAGGATAATGTTCAGACCAGGTGAGCGGGGTAGAGTCATTGAATGATACGCTACGAGTTTGGTTCCAACTAAAATTTGGCTTATTCTTCCATGCCTCATACCCATCTTCGGAATTTTTGGGCCCATAATTAGTGGTGAACCACTTATCTCCCGCCTTATCGATTCGCGAGGATGCGAATTCTTTGAAAGCTTGTTTGGGAAGTTCCATGCAATCATGAGTGTCGTGGGGACCACTACATAATTTACATGAAGAAGTGATTTTGTTTACTTGGCTTGAAGGTTTAGGAGCCTCGTAGGATTTCATGAGAAACTTGACTTGGTCTTCAAGTTCTATGATCCTACGGTCGGAAGTGCTTGAATTGTTCGAAGGCAAAGATATTGCCTTGACCGTTTTATTCAAATCACGGGGATCACTCCAACTTTCGTTGACATAAAGAGCAAGATCCTCTAGGAGAGCCCATGATTGTTCCGAACTTAGATCACGTAGCTTGCCACCGGCCGATTGGTCAATGGTTTGCCTCGTGGAGAGATTGATATGGTCATAGAAGATTTGGACTTGGAGCCAAAGTTCTATGCCATGGTGGGGGACTTTTTGGAGTAAGTCCTTGAATCGAGTCCATGCCTCGTAGAGAGTTTCGCCTTGACGTTGTTGGAACATCAAGATATCATTCCTTAGCTTGGTAGTTCTTCCCGGTGGGAAAAACTGAGCAAGGAAACGAGTGGTGAGATCATCCCAAGAGGTAATGGATCCTGCGGGTTGACGTTCTAGCCACTGGCTAGCTTGATCCCGCAAAGAGAATTGAAAGAGACGCAATCGGGTCGTCTCTCGAGTGGCAACATCAAGGTCTATAGAATCAACGATTTTAAGAAAGTCCTTGAGGTGTTGATTAGGATCTTCGGAACGAAGTCCATGGAATGCGCATCCGCTTTGCACCAACCGGATGGTGTCGGATCGCAAGGGTGTGATATTGGCTCCTTGAGTGAGCTCAATGGTGTTTCGATAGCCATGGTGGCTAGGACGGGAATACTCTCCTAAAGTACGGGCTCTAGGAGGTGGTGGTTGTTGTGGTGGTGGGTTGTGGGGGTTAAGGATATTACCATCTTCCATGATGTCAGATGGTATGGTTACGAACAAAGACACGAAGAAAATAGATAGACTAAAGAAAACCTAGAAAAATAAAATAAAAATCTCACTAGAAAGGAATCTAGTGAGTAGACCTAATAGAAATAAAAATTCAACCTAAACAATAACTATTCCCCGGCAGCGGCGCCAAAAACTTGATGCGTGGTTTTGTAACCTTACAACAGGTTTTACCTCTCGAGGGATCTCAAGAGGCTTACAACCACACCAGGCAGTGTACCTGACCGATGTAGTATAGTGTAGTGGTAAGTACGGGGGATTGATCGTTCTCCACAGGGAATAGTGTTCGTTAGGTATGAAAGACTACTCTAATAGGTCTAAGGGTTGAGGAAGATTCTTTTTATGTTTTTATATTTTTTTATGAAAGCAAGTAAAATCTCGGTTTTGAAAGAGTGGGCGGAATTAGTTGCTAGTCAACTAACCCAAATAACTACAGATGCAAATAAAATAAATAACTGAAAATGAAAATGTGGTGAGAAACTTATGTGTAGAGAAATGTGTTTACTTAGATTTCCTTACTCCCTAACTATCTTTTACCGGTTAATTAGTGTGTATTAGTCGCGTGGATGACGGGTGTATTCCTTAATACCATTCGTGGGGTGGCGTACATACTTCCCCAACTCTACAAGCTCCTACTTCACTCCTATGTCGAGCCGGCTAGGAAGCTCCTAACATGGGATCACTAGAATTCGCTTGTGCATTAAATACAACCATAAAAACCTTTAGTACGCATTTGGTTCATGTTTCTTAAGACGTTCAAGCAAGTTACCGAATAGGAAGTTAGCCAGTTTTCTTAAGCCTAACATAGATAAACAATCATCCAATACAACTAATAACACACTAATAACCAATAATCAATAGCTAGGTTTCATTAGATCTAAGCAAACACAAGATAAATTTAGCCTAACATGTTAATCAAAAGACAAGAATAAGATAAAATCAAACAACACATAGACATATTGAATGATTAATTGATAACTTATCTTCAATGTAACATGGAAGATCTCAAGGCAAAAAGCCTTGAAAAAGAAGCTAAATTCGTCTTAGGGTTTTCTCCCAAAATTCCACACACTAAGCTCTCTCTTAATGACAAAAAATTAGAAAACTATATATAGATTTTTGGATCTGACGGCGTCACCTTATGGAGTGTGACGCCGTCACCTCGCCGCTTCTAGGGTTCCCGGATGACCTTCTTGACGCCGTCCCTCTTTAGCTCTTCAAAAATCCATTCTGGCTTATCAAGGCTTGACGCCGTCGAACCTTTAACGTGACGCCGTCCCCTTTTGATTTAAGCCGTGACGCCCTTGATCAGGTTAAAGCGTGACGCCGTCAGAATTCACATGCTATTTTCACTGGCTTATCATGAGTAAATTTCACGTCCAACTTTTCTTGCCAAGGCATGACGCCGTCCAGGGTAAATTGTGATGCCGTCAAAGGTAACTTTTAGCCGATTTTTGAGACTTTGCCGTTTTCTTCACTTTTATGCTCCAAAAACGTCCAAAATGCCTCCTTTTCTAGATTTCTCCTCAAAAGTACCTAAAATGACAAAAGGAACGATTTAGGGCGATATTTGATCAAATAAATACGATTTAGGGCTTAAATGACCCCTTAAAAGCGGTACACTTTTCGCTTCATCACCTGATCCGGACATCTTCGGAATAAGAAGGGTTCATCCCAAAAGTAGTACTTTAATTGATTAAAGAACCTCTTTTTTTCATGCCTGCTCATATGCTCAGGAATGACTCTACTCGCCAGGTAGTTAGCATAATCCGCATACCAAGGTTCAGAATCATTTATTGACATGAGCTGCTCTTCAGGAAATGTTTCCCGGATCTCACTCTTGTCAGATTCAGCGAGGCTGGGGTTTTCGAGACGAGAGAGATGATCAGCCGCAAGATTCTCTGCTCCTTTCTTATCACGAATTTCAACATCGAACTCTTGCAATAGTAGGATCCAACGAAGTAACCGTGGTTTAGCATCCTGTTTAGCGAAAAGATATCGAATGGCTGAATGATCCGTAAAAACAACCGTTTTAGAAAGGACCAGATACTGGCGAAATTTATCAAAAGCGAATACCACGGCTAGTAATTCCTTTTCAGTGGTAGTGTAGTTTTCTTGAGCAGGATTCATGGTTTTGCTAGCGTAGTATATTGGCTGAAAGTGTTTGTTAAGCCTTTGGCCTAATACTGCTCCAACAGCATAATCACTAGCATCGCACATGATTTCAAAGGGTAACTCCCAGTTAGGGGTAACCATAATTGGAGCTTGGGTAAGTTCATGCTTCAATAGATCGAATGCGTCCTTGCACTCTTGAGAGAAGTCGAACGGGGCATCCTTCATGAGCAACTGAGTCATTGGTTTAGCTACCTTTGAGAAATCTTTAATGAATCTCCTATAGAAGCCAGCATGACCTAAAAAGCTACGGATTGCTTTGACAGTCGTCGGATAGGGAAGTTTGGATATAGCTTCAATTTTTGCCCGATCTACTTCAATTCCACTTCCTGAAATTTTGTGCCCTAGCACAATCCCCTCTTTTACCATAAAGTGGCATTTTTCCCAGTTTAGAACCAAGTTGGTCTCCTCACAACGTTTGAGCATTTTCTCAAGGTTAGCAAGACAGCGATCAAAAGAGTTTCCAAAGACTGAAAAATCATCCATGAAGACCTCCATGCTGTCTTCCATTAACTCATGGAAGATTGCCGTCATGTAGCGCTGGAAAGTGGCGGGGGCGTTACATAGTCCAAAGGGCATTCGCTTGTAGGCGAAGGTGCCATAAGGGCATGTAAACGTAGTCTTTTCTTGGTCCTCAGGAGCGATAGGGATTTGGAAATACCCTGAGAACCCATCTAGGAAGCAGTAGTACTCATGCCCTGCTAGCCTTTCCAACATTTGGTCGATAAATGGGAGAGGGAAATGATCCTTTCGGGTTGCATCATTTAACTTCCTATAATCAATGCATACACGCCATCCAGTCACCGTTCGTTGAGGCACTAACTCATCCTTATCGTTCTTCACCACCGTCATTCCTCCCTTTTTTGGTACAACCTGTACAGGACTTACCCATGGACTGTCCGAAATCGGGTAAATTAGCCCTGCATCTAGGAGCTTAATGACTTCCTTCTTTACGACTTCCTTTATGTTGGGATTTACTCGCCTTTGAGGTTGCACGGTGGGTTTATAATCCTCCTCCATGAGGATTTTATGCGTGCAAAAGGTAGAGTCAATCCCCTTGATATCGGCTACACTCCATGCTATAACTCCTTTATATTTTTTTAAAACTCCTAAGAGTTTATCCTTTTGTTCACTTTTCAAAGAAGAGCTTACGATTACCGGAAGTTGATCTTTTCCTTGAAGGAAGGCATATTCAAGGTTGTTCGGGAGTTCCTTGAGTTCTAACGTGGGTGGCTCGATGATGGAAGGTTTAAGTTTGTTCTCGGGTTTACGAAGCTCAAGCTGTTCGATTTCTTGTCTGGGATAGAAGGAGACTGCATTCACATCCATAGTCTTCTCCTCCTCTAAGATGGGTAAGAAAGCTTCATCTCGCAACCAACCAGCTTCCACCTGTTCATCTACACAATTGTCAATCTCGTCGGATAGTTCATTGATTTCTCCGATGAAATATAACTGATTATCTGCCTCGAGAGAAAGATTCATTGTGTCTTTGATGTCGAAGGTTAAGCTATCGGCCCCCACTCGTAAGGTTAGTTTGCCGTCATGAACATCAATAACAGCACGAGCAGTTGCAAGGAATGGTCTTCCTAGAATGATGGGCACAAGATCGTCTTCTTCCATTTCTAGGATGACGAAGTCAACTGGATATTTGAACTTCCCTACCTTAACCAGCACATTCTCGCATATTCCTAAGGGGTATTTGACTGATCTATCGGCAAGTTGGATGCTCATACGGGTTGGTTTCAACCCAGAATACCCTAGCTTGAGGAACATGGAATGCGGCATAAGATTGATGCTTGCTCCTAGGTCGGCTAAAGCATTTTTGACTGAAAGAGATCCAATCGAACAGGGCAAGGTGAAACTACCTGGATCGTCCACCTTCTTTGGTAGCCCTCGTTGAGTCACCACAGAACATTCCTCTCCTAAGGTTACAAGACCCTCGAGCCCTTTTCTGTTGGTTAGCAACTTCTTGAAGTATGTACTATATTTGGGCATATGGTAACATGCATCAAGAAGGGGTATTGTGACGACCGAATTCCTCAAATATGACAAGAATCTTTTATTATCGTTTTCGACCTTTTGATTCTTGAGACGGGACGGGTATGGGACTTTAATGGGCTGTTTGGTTGGAGTAGGTGGAGAGGGAGTTACCGGAGGGGTTTGTTCGGGATTCTCATCGTTCACATTATCTTCCTCCTCATGAGGGGTGTTGGGCTCCACGACGTTAGATGGTTGAGCTGGGTAGGGTGGATCCTTAGTAGTTGTTCCAGCACGAGTGGTGATGGCGAGTAAGGGATCTCTTTGAGGTTCGCCAAGGCTGTCGAGAGTGGCGTTGAGCTCTGCGAAATTGGCCCTCACGTCGTTTTGTTGGCTAATGATAAGGTTGTCGAGACCATTTAGTTGCAGATTCTTTTCAAACGTGAAATGCCCGAGATCATCCTCAAAGGTGCTCCTGACCTTATAGTCAGGATATTCTCCTCCTCCCTCTTCTCTCACAAGATTTCCCCAAGGGGTGAAATCATTGTTTTGGTAGAAAGTTAAGAGCGAAGGATCATCGAAGATATCGTGGCTTGACAAGCATGCTTGTTCGGTGGTGGTATCATCCTCGCATTCCTCCACTTCATGCGGGCCACCACATTGATCACAGATCAAGTATGGGTTTGATAACCGCTTAGTTGGTTGCGACTTGTCTAGATAAGATACCTGATCATTCAATCTACTCACCCGGCTAGCAAAAGGAGGCTTTTTCATGATCTTGGAAACGCTCATGATCGAATCGGGTTCATCCCAGGTATCGTCTTGATCATTCGTGTATTCCTCAATTCTATTCCATCCTTCCTCAACGCTTAGTTTGGCTATTTTTCCTTTTGATGAATTATTAATGCCCAATTGGTCGTTTTTGGAGACACTGTCATAAAAGATTTGGACAAGAAGCCAGAGTTCAATGCCATGATGAGGGACTTGTCTAATCAGATCCTTGAATCTAACCCAAGATTTGTGAATAGGTTCTGCTGGTCCAACATGGAAGCGGAGGATTTCGTCTCTCAACGTTGAAGTTCTTCCTATGGGAAAGAATTTCTCATAGAATTTTGAGATAAGCTGTTCCCATGTGAAGATGGATTCGGATGGAAGTTGGTTATACCAGTTTCCGGCTTTTTCATAAAGGGTGAAGGGAAAGAATCGAAGCCGGGAGGTATCTCTAGTAGCCCCATCCGTATGGAGGGTATCCACTATTTTCAGGAAGTCCTTGATGTGTTGGATCGGATCTTCAGTTTTCAATCCGTGGAATTTGCATACACTTTGGACAAGCCAGATATCGGTTGCACGCAAGACCCCATCCGTGCGCTCATTTGGAAAAACGATAGCATTGGAAAAACCACGAGGGGTGGGAGAAGAGTAGTCCTTGAGACATTTAGGGATTGGGATTTCGGGAACTTCCATTTCGTGATTGGGTTGAGGGCTAGGAGGTGTAGAATGATGATTGGATTCTTCCTCGGAGAGGGCATCATCAAAATTGATAGTGGATGGTTCAGCCACTTGGCGGAGTCGCCTTAATTTATGCATTTCCCTTTCGGGTTCAGCATAGGGTGTGGCAAGACTCTTTATCGAGCTTCGGCTCCTAGTGATTCTAAGATTACGGGGGTCATCATCCAAAATTAGGGAATATCCTCCTAAAGTGCGGGCTCTAGGAGGTGGTGGTTGTTGTGGTGGTGGGTTGTTGGGATTAAGGATATTACCATCTTCCATGATGTCGGATGGTATGGTTACGAACAAAGACACGAAGAAAATAGATAGACTAAAGAAAACCTAGAAAAAGAAAATAAAAATCTCACTAGAAGGGAATCTAGTGAGTAGACCTATAAAGTAAAAATTCAACCTAAACAATAACTATTCCCCGGCAGCGGCGCCAAAAACTTGATGCGTGGTTTTGCAACCTTACAACAGGTTTTACCTCTCGAGGGATCTCAAGAGGCTTACAACCCCACCAGGCAATGTACCTGACCGATGTAGTATAGTGTAGTGGTAAGTACGGGGGATTGATCGTTCTCCACAGGGAATAGTGTTCGTTAGGTATGAAAGACTACTCTAATAGGTCTAAGGGTTGAAGAAGATTCTTTTTGTATTTTTTTATAATTTTATGAAAGCAAGTAAAATCTCGGGTTTGAAAGAGTGGGCGGAATTAGTTGCTAGTCAACTAACCCAAATTACTACGAATGCAAATAAAATAAAATAACTGAAAGTAAAATGTTGGTGAAAACTTAAGTGTAGAGAAATGTGTTCACTTAGATTTCCTTACTCCCTAACTATCTTTTACCGGTTGATTAGTGTGTATTAGTTGCGTGGATGACGGGTGTATTCCTTAATACCAATCGTGGGGTGGCGTACGTACTTCCCCAACTCTACAAGCTCCTACTTCACTCCTATGTCGAGCCGGCTAGGAAGCTCCTAACATGGGATCACTAGAATTCGCTTGTGCATTAAATACAACCATAAAAACCTTTAGTACGCATTTGGTTCATGTTTCTTAAGACGTTCAAGCAAGTTACCGAATAGGAAGTTAGCCAGTTTTCTTAAGCCTAACATAGATAAACAATCATCCAATACAACTAATAACACACCAATAACCAATAATCAATAGCTAGGTTTCATTAGATCTAAGCAAACACAAGATAAATCTAGCCTAACATGTTAAACAAAAGACAAGAACAAGATAGAATCAAACAACACATAGACATATTGAATGATTAATTGATAACTTATCTTTCAATGTAACATGGAAGATCTCAAGGCAAAAAGCCTTGAAAAAGATGCTAAAATCGTCTTAGGGTTTTCTCCCAAAAATTCCACACTAAGCTCTCTCTTTAATGACAAAAAATTAGAAAACTATATATAGACTTTTGGATCTGACGGCGTCACGTTATGGAGTGTGACGCCGTCACCTCGCCGCTTTTAGGGTTCCCGGATGACCTTCTTGACGCCGTCCCTCTTTAGCTCTCCAAAATCCGTTCTGGCTTATCAAGGCTTGACGCCGTCAGACCTTGAACGTGACGCCGTCCCTCTTTGAATTAAGCCGTGACGCCCTTGATCAGGTTAAAGCGTGACGCCGTCAGAATTTACATGCAATTTTCACTGGCTTATCATGAGTAAATTTCACATCCACCTTTTCTTGCCAAGCCATGACGCCGTCCAGAGTAAAATCTGACGCCGTCAAAGGTAACTTTTAGCCGATTTTTGAGACTTTGTCGTTTTCTTCACTTTTATGCTCCAAAAACATCCAAAATGCCTCCTTTTCCAGATTTCTCCTCAAAAGTACCTAAAATGACAAAAGGAACGATTTAGGGCAATATTTGATCAAATAAATACGATTTAGGGCTTAAATGACCCCTTAAAAGCGGTACACTTTTCGCTTCATCACCTATGCCTGGGTTACACGAATATCTCTATGGGATAAGACCAAGTGGTGTTCTTGTTTTAGGCACAAATCAAGAACCTGTTCGCATTCAAGTGTTTAGGGTTTGTATATTGTATATCCATGCAGTTATGTTATGATCTCTATTTATAATAGATATTACTCAAACCCTATCCCATGGAATTATGAGTGATTAACGGCCCATTAATCATACCATAATAGTTTCCATAATAGCAGGGATCAGTGGTTAAACGAGCAGTACTAACTTCCAGCAGTACTAACTTATGCCCAGCAGTACTAACTTTGCCCAGCAGTACTAACTTTAGTACTAGCAGTAGTAACATTAGTACTAGCAACATTAACTCCGTGAAGGATTAAACCTTCTGATGAGTTACTCCAAACCACTATTAGAGTCAGGGTAGTCAGGGACCTGATGGGCGTACACTCCGTACCTTCAAACCCATTACCAGGTGTAAACTGATCCCTCAAGTGCACTAAATTTTCCAACAATTCTCCCCAAATTTAGTTCACTTCCTTTGCATGAAAAATAAACATTAAACAAAATATTTGCATAAATGAAAATATCTTGAAGATTGAATTCCCATCTTAGTACATTACACGTTCAAATATTCGAGAATCAGAGTGTTCTAAGAATTGAACCCTTCAACCCATTTGAATACCTGAAGATAAAATACACACAAGTTTTCAAACACTTAAATGCTCCTGACACTAAATAAGCCATGTGTCCATATCCAATTCATAAATGTTGTAAAAGCTAAAAGTCCATAGCTCCCTGAAGCGGCAAAACTTCAACATTCACATAGGTGGTTCCTCTTTATTCATGCTCCTGCTTATCACTTTTCAAAGAAATTAACCATTGAGAAGTAAAGACTTCATCCTCCTTTTCAGCAGGTTCCTGAGCACAACCTTGGGATGATTGTAAAACATGTGCTCCAGTTCACTAAATGTTCAGCTTTCCACATTGAACTCAGCTCCCAAGTTTCCTCAGGAGGGAGTTGGGTGTCTTAGCATTCAGTGACTAAGTTGGACTTTAAACCCATCCCTTTAGCAGACTTTAAAACCAAGTCTCTAGCCAAACCCTTCGTCAAGTGATCAGCTAAATTTTGTTGAGATCTAACAAACTCTATAGATACCACCCCATTCATGATAAGCTCACGAATCATGCTATGCCTGACACCTAAGTGTCTAGACTTCCCATTGTACATCTTATCACAACGGATAGAAATAGGTGCTACAGGTTTAGGCCACAATGGAATCTCAAGAAGCAAGTTTTTCAACCATTCAGCTTCTTTACCAGCAGCTGCTAAAGCCACAAATTCAGATTCCATTGTTGAACTGGTGATGCAAGTTTGCTTCTTGGATGCCCAAGAAATTGCACCTCCACCAAGTAGGAATACCCAGCCACTGGTAGACGAATTGTCTTCAGTGTTACTGATCCAACTTGCATCAGTGTATCCTTCTAATACTGAAGGATAACCAGTATATGAGAGACTATAATCCATAGTTTTCTTCAAATACTTCAGTACCCTCTGAACTGCTTGCCAGTGATGAACACTAGAGTTACTAGTATACCTGCTCAGTTTACCCACTGCAAAAGCAATATCAGGTCTTGTATAAGTCATGGCATATATCAGGCAGCCAATCACCCTAGAATACTCAAGTTGAGATACAGCCTTACCAGTATTAGGCATCAGCTTCTCACTTGTATCCATAGGAGTACTCACTGGAGTACAATCAAAGTAATTAAATTTCCTCAACACCTTCTCAATGTAATGAGACTGAGAGATAGAAATTTTGTTACTTTCATCTTTAATCCTTATACCAAGGATAACATCAGCCTCCCACATGTCCTTCATGGAGAACCTTGATGACAAAAATTCCTTTGTCGGGTCAACCTAATTTTGGTTAGTGCCAAAGATCAGCTGTCATCAACATATAGGCAAATGATGACTCTTTTACCAGATTCATCAAATTTGCTATATACACATTTGTCAGCTTGATTAAGAAGATAACTATTTGACAAAACCACTTCATCAAATTTTTGATGTCATTGCTTAGGTGCCTATTTTAGTCCATACAGAGACTTAATCAGTTTACACCTTGTTTTCATTTCCAGGCATGATGAAGCCCTGAGGTTGGTTCATATAAACCTCCTCATCTAAGTCACCATTCAAGAAAGTTGTCTTCACATCCATCTGATGAATAATCAGATTGTGAATTGATGCCAAAGCAATCAGCAATCTTATGGTACTGATACATGCCAAAGGGGCATAAGTATCAAAGTAGTCTATCCCTGACATTTGTTTAAAGCCCTGAATGACTAGTCTAGCCTTGAACTTTTCAATAGTTCCATCTACCTTCATTTTCCTTTTGAAAATCCATTTGCAACCTAGAGGTTTGCAACCAGGTGGTAGATCAACCAACACCCAAGTGTTGTTGCCCATGATGGAATCCATTTCATCATTAATTGCTTCTTTCCAGAAAGCAACATCCTGGGACTTCATTGCTTCATCAAAAGTTTTAGGATCATCCTCAACAATGAAGCAATAGGAGTATTGGTCAGAGACCTCATCCATTGTTCCTTCAATCAAATATAATTGAACCTCAGGTCCAAATGACTTTGGAGTCCTGACCCTATTTGTAACACCCCGAAAATCAGGTCCAGCGGAAGCATACATGTCACTGGGGTGCTATTTAATTGGTATCACAACACAAGGTACAAAGAACGATTTTACCTCAACCGTTTAGAATAAAATTCATTTACAAAAAGTAATAAATTTACATTGTTCAAAAGTAATGCGGAAATAGGCCCATAAAATGAGTAAAGCGGTCCCAACATATATATCAGAGTCGTCTATGACCATGCCCCTTGCCAAGCGCCTCCAGAAATAAGCTATCACCTTAAATCTGAAAATACATGCTAAAAGGGTCAGCTTACGCTGGTAAGTTCATAGGTTTTAGTTTAAAACAGTGTGGTTGAACCAAAAGGTTTTCGAGCTCAAATCATTATTCACTAACAAGTCAAGTCCAACGTAGGCTCACACTGCCTAAATCACAGTTCCAGAACCAAATCCGCAAATACTAACATGGTCAAAGCATCTTGAACCATAATCAATCATACAGATACTACACTCATATAGAGTCACGCAAGTTTAAATGTTACGCTAGCTAGGTCGTAAAAGTCAAATCACAACAATAATTCACTGTAGGTGCACCCTACAGAAGTTTATAGGCACAAGAGCCCTGAGTAATAGGCACAAAAAGCCCTCGTTAATAATTATCCTGCACTAATGCAGCTCATAACAATAACTCCGCACAATTGCATACATGGAATAATAACCTTAGCCAGCTCACGTAACAGTTTCATAAGCCACAATCACAAGTTCAGGCCACGACAAATAAACAGGTAAGCACATAACGCATTCAAATAGCCAGGTCAAATATTTCAGCCAAACAGTACGTTTGAGAAAACAAATCACGTTTCAAGTAAAACAAGTATTGAGTTTAAGTAGAAATGAGCATGTATTCTCCCCCAAAATAGTTATAAAACCGGTAAAAGTAGGGGCCATGAACTCACCTTAGCCACAGCAATGCAAAGATCACAACTGACACGACTGGCATCGAGAAGCAACACACAACAGTCTCAAGACATACGGCACAATGGTTCCAAGATATACAAACACAACGGTACACAATAATAAAGTCTATAAAAGACAACGTGTCGTAGTTTTCGTGGATTTCTCGATTTCAAAACTTATCAAAAGTTTAGTATCAGCGTTTCGTGTGGTGGTAAGAAAACTTAGACTCAACATACAACTCACGCCAAAGAGAAATAGAGACCGACAAAGTCGAGAATTACTTACTAGACTCAAGCTAACAAAGGAAATCCAGAAAATAACGACAAAAAATCATATTAATACAAATAGATCAATTGGTAAGTTCCGGTATTTACCCCATATTCCCAAATAGCTTGAAAAAGTAATTTAAGTTTTTGTAACAAAAGTCACTTGAAATAAAGGCATTAGTTTGAAATGTTTTATAAATTTCGGCTTTACGCGTCCATTTATGCAACATTCCCAAGTCATCGAGAGTTTAATAAGAATCATTTTCCTCAAAACAATTTAATATAAAATTATTAAAAGGTATTCATTGAATATTAGACATTATTGCCTTATTGTGTAATTGTTGCGAATCAAATATATTAAATTCGTAGCGAGTCTAATATATTGTATTCGTTCAAGTTCAATAAGTCCAGAATGTCCAATTGTCCAAGTCATAATCAGTATTAAAACCGTATCAAGTGTATAATCCGATAAGCCCAAAGTAAATCCAAATACAAGTCCAAGTGATATTCCAAGAATTCCAAGTCCACATTATATCCGAAACTTACCAAGAGCCCCAATGTTCAAAAACGATACAAACTAGTTAGTCCAATGATCCAATATCCGCAACATAATAATCACATAATTAAACTCATCAATTAAAAATAAAAGCACACCCTAATGGTTGCTAGTGACCGAAGTAAAACAACCAGCCCCATACGGGGCTTTGTGGTCGACTCGACACCAACAGAACTGAATCACCCTTTCGGGTTGTCAACCAAATCAACACCAACATGATCACACAAAACCCAAATGAACCCTCTTGCTTTTGACAAACAAATCAAAACGCACTTATCTTGACTGGAAATTAACAACAAGCAACACACCCCATGTGGGTCTCGTTAACCAACAACTACATCAACCACGACATCCCTAGGTGTCCCGTCACCCCAACAAGGCCAACTATAGACAACGCACCCATACGAGTCTACATATAACGCAACACCAAAACCAGTCAAACCCAAATCCAGGAACCACACTTGACCAAAGCAAACATTTACCAACATCAATCTTACCATAACATAACTCTAGATCGAAACCAAAAAGAGAGTCTGACCCAACTCTTGTCATCACACGACATCAAGCAAACGTTAATTCAAATCCGTTTTTACCACATGAAAACATTTCCAAAACAGGTTTTAATCCGTATTTTAATCACGAAAAACTAGTAACTCTTTGTAATAAATTTGAATCCACGAAAACAATAACAATACAAATCGATTTCATCCAAAGACAATAAATAATAAATGGTTTTCTCGATTTTACCATGTCGAGAAAAGAGAGAAGGGGGGGGGGGAATGACAACGGTGGTGGGGCTGTGGTGATGGTAACCACCTTCAGACCAAAACAATAACTTGAAACAACCCTTCGATCTACACTCGTATGGCTACAAAATGGTGTCGCCAGAATTTCGCCGAAAAATCTTTAGGATATCAAGAGAGACAGGAAAGAGTTGGGGGTGGTGGCTCACGGCGGAAAGGTGGCTGTGGTGAATGGAACTCACGGATGGACCCTCATACAACTTCAAAACATTAAGAATAAGGGGGTAGAGGTGATGTTTTAATGGTGGTGATGGTGGTGGCATCTTGTAGTTGACGGCTGTAGGAGGCAGAGGAGGGGGAAGGAAAATCTAACCCTATAAGAGTTATAAAGATACTTATATAGGCTAGGTTTAGGTTTAGAAAAACCTTAGGGACCAAATATTTCACAATTAAAGTCTAGGGGCGGCGGTGAATCTTTTACTGCAGGGACCATAGTTGTAGTTTTTGTAATCTTTCACGTAATGAGGCTCGGGGCTCATTTACGCTAGCAAACGATCGATTCAAGAATCGAGATTTGCGCCATTGCACTCAGAATAATTTTTCCAATATAAATGACTAATCATACGCCTCGTTTCTCACAAATAATAAAATAATCAAATCAAATCATCGGTTGTGCCAGTACACGTTGTGTACAAATTCCACGTTTCGCGAGATAACTTCACGTTTTATGGTCAAATGAGCTCGGCAAGGTTCGTAAATGAAAAAAAGGGATAACCTCGTATAAAAATACGTTCGGAAAATTACGGGTTGTCACAGCCTCACCTCCTTAAACGGAATCGCATCCTCGCGATTCAATTCAAGTTACTCATTACGGTTGAAAAGAGATGAGTACATACACACGAGGATTCATCCTCACATTCCCACGTGAATTCAGGACCTTTTCGCGAGTTTCAACGGACTTTGTCGATAGGAATGCGACTTTACTAAAGTCGTTCGACTTCACGGTTCATAATTTTGATAGGTTTCTCAACAAGGTTTAAACATTCATAAATCTGGATTTCTCCCGGAGGAATAGCAACTGCCTCATCGGCAAGTCATTTCTTCACATTGCACATAAAAACAAAAAACGTTGCGAACACTGCTGAGCCCTGACGGTAGTTCGAGTCTGTGAGCTACCGGTCCAACTCTAGCAAAGATTTCAAAAGGATCAATATAGGGAGGATTAAGCTTTCCACGGTTACTAAGCGTATCACGCTTTCTCATGGCGAATCTTTAAGCATAATCTAGGTTTTTAACTGGTAATTCAAGAGGTTTACGTCATTTGTCAGTATAACTTTCTGACGATTCGTGAGCATCTTGCAACTCAGTTCTGATCTGAACGATCTTCTCGGTAGTCTCATGAACAAGTTCAGGGTCAGTAAGCTGGGTATCCCCAACTTCTACCCAACAAGTCGGAGATCGACTACAAAGCACTTCACACGGTGTCGTTGAAATACTGGAGTTGTAGGTGTCGTTATAAGAGAATTTGGCCAACGGGAGGTGTCAATCCCAACCATTGCCACACTCGATTTCTCAGGTAGAGGTGCGGGATTCGCTCCTGAGGTCTAGCTTCTGATATAGCAGCAAAAATAGCAAATCGACTTACAAAATGATCCGTGAAGTGATTCGTGAAGCAGCTTATAGGATAATAGGAAAACAATTTCATCGTTTATAAAATTGTAGTAAGGTCAAAATTTTGATTTTTAGTTTGATTCATAACATCGTAACAGGAAAGCAGTTCGCCATTTATAAAATGGTAGTAAGATCAAAATTTTGATTTTCGTGAAATAGCAGTAAAACATTTTGTAGGATGACCGCAAATGGTTGGTAGAAAAATCAAATGCAGTTTGTAAATTAATGGCAAAACAGTTTATTATCCTATAAGGGGTTAGTAAAGATAACTGTATTTCCGAGGGACGGGAGAGAGGTTAGGTGGTTGTCCCAAGGAACGCAGTTCAGGTTACTCCTTAAGGTCTTAACATTTCTGCTGGGCGTGGAATCTCTGCCAAATGGAGAGTTTAGCGAGTTCAGAGTACAAATCTGAGGGAGGATGTTGATTGCTACTAGCAATTAGTTGGTTGAATCAGTAATGTACATAGTACTTAACGCGGAAAGTACAACATTGATTGAACAACATTGATTGAGCACAAGGCTTAGGGTAGAGGTGACTGTAACAAGGCCACAACAAAAACAAGGCCGAATAACAATTCCAAATCCAGGATGACGTCCAAAATCACAAAATCAAACAACCCAAATTCAATCAGAATCAAAACCAATCCAAACATAGCCAATATCGAATCCAAACGTAGCCAAAATCAAATCTAAACGTGGCCAAAATCAAATCTACACATTCCAGTAAGCTCAGACGGGCTTATTACGCTCTTAAGGGGTTACAAATAAGTAACTCGGATTCAAATGGTGCCAATCGGATCTAACTTGACCCGATGCAAATAACGGCCAGATGGCACAAACAGGATTTCCATATAACGGAGACATATAGCGGTGCCAGGAGCATTACGGTTCATGCGGTGTTGTGATGCTAGTGTGTTGTGTGTGTGAAAGTAATATTCAATGTCCGTGTACACACGCAAAACTTTACCATTTCCAAAATCAAAAACCAACCCGAACATAATTCCATTATAACTACTCCCAGTATTGCAAAATTCACCTCTGAGTCGGACATAGGTGATCAGGCTATGTCCCACTGTCCCTGGTTGAATATAGGTGATCAGTCTATATTCACCCGAGGTTCAATGAATTTTGGAATACTCAGCCTAGTTTATACTAGTAGTAGGTGATCAGTCTATATTCACCCGAGGTTCGGTGAGTGCATAAGCATGTAGGAATGCTTATAGTGAACAACTAAAATAGGCGGATATAAAATATCCGATAGTCAGGCACACATCTCAACAAATATATAATCCAGCATCTCAACAAACAACTCGTCAAATATATCATGAACATCTCATCTAATATATCATTACTCGTCTCATCAATTATATCCTCAAACAAAATCATACGCGAGGCATCAGCTTGGCAGGCAGGCACGTGGCGGTCATAGGGTTAAGTTTTCATGAAAGTGGTTATAGTCCAGGTTTTAGAAAATAAACCCAGTTCTCTATAACCTAGGCTCTGATACCAATCTGTAACACCCTGAAAATCGGGTCCAGCGGAAGCATACATGTCACTGGGGTGCTACTTAATTGGTATCACAACACAAGGTACAAAGAACGGTTTTACCTCAACCGTTTAGAATAAAATTCATTTACAAAAAGTAATAAATTTACATTATTCAAAAGTAATGCGGAAATAGGCCCATAAAAAGAGTAAAGCGGTCCCAACATATATATCAGAGTCGTCTATGACCATGCCCCTTCCCAAGCTCCTCCAGAAATAAGCTATCACCTTAAACCTGAAAATACATACTAAAAGGGTCAGCTTATGCTGGTGAGTTCACAAGTTTTAGTTTAAAACAGTGTGGTTGAACCAAAAGGTTTTCGAGTTCAAATCATCATTCACAAACAAGTCAAGTCCAACGTAGGCTCACACTGCCTAAATCACAGTTCCAGAACCAAATCCGCAAATACTAACATAGTCAAAGCATCTTGAACCATAATCAATCATACAGATACTACACTCATATAGTGTCACGCAAGTTTAACTGTTACGTTGGCTAGGTCGCAAAAGTCAAATCACAACAATAATTCACTGTAGGTGCACCCTACAGAAGTCTATAGGCACAAGAGCCCTGTGTAATAGGCACAAAAAGCCCTCGTTAATAATTATCCTGCACTAATGCAGCTTATAACAATAACTCCGCACAATTGCAGACATGGAATAATACTCTTAGCCAGCTCGCGTAATAGTTTCATAAGCCACAATCACAAGTTCAGGCCACAACAAATAAACAGGTAAGCACACAATGCATTCAAATAGCCAGGTCATATATTTCAGCCAAACAGTACGTTTGAGAAAATAAATCACGTTTCAAGTAAAACAAGCATTGAGTTTAAGTAGAAATGAGCATGTATTCTCCCCTAAAATAGTTTTAAAACCGGTAAAAGTAGGGGCCATGAACTCACCTTAGCCACAGCAATGCAAAGATCACAACTGACACGACTGGCATCGAGAAGCAAAACACAACAGTCTCAAGACATACGGCACGACGGTTCCAAGATATACAGGCACAACGGTACACAACGGTCTAGGATCGGCACAACCTAATACGTATACGGTTTTCTCAAAATACGTCTCGCACAATAATAAAGTCTATAAAAGACAACGTGTCGTAGTTTTCGTGGATTACTCGATTTCTAAACTTATCAAAAGTTTAGTATCAACGTTTCGTGTGGTGATAAGAAAACATAGACTCGACATACAACTTACGCCAAAGAGAAATAGACATCGACAAAGTCGAGAATTACTTACTAGACTCAAGCTAACAAAGGAAATCCAGAAAATAACGACAAAAAATCATATTAATACAAATAGATCAATTGGTAAGTTCCGGTATTTACCCCATATTCCCAAATAGCTTGAAAAAGTAATTTAAGTTTTTGTAATAAAAGTCACTTGAAATAAAGGCATTAGGTTGAAATGTTTTATAAATTTCGGCTTTACGCGTCCATTTATGCAACATTCCCAAGTCATCAAGACTTTAATAAGAATCATTGCCTTATTGTGTAATTGTTGCGAATCAAATATATTAAATTCGTCGCGAGTCTAATATATTGTATTCGTTTCAAGTTCAATAAGTCCATAATGTCCAATTGTCCAAGTCATAATCAGTATTAAAACCGTATCAAGTGTATAATCCGATAAGCCCAAAGTAAATTCAAATATACGTCCAAGTGATATTCCAAGAATTCCAAGTCCACATTATATCTGAAACTTACCAAGAGCCCCAATGTTCAAAAACGATACAAACTAGTTAGTCCAATGAACTAATATCCGCAACATAATAATCACATGATTAAACTCATCAATTAAAAATTAAAGCACACCCTAATGGTTGCTAGTGACCGAAGTAAAACAACCAGCCCCATACTGGGTTTTGTGGTCGACTCGACACCAACAGAACTGACTTACCCTTTCGGGTTGTCAACCAAATTGACACCAATATGATCACAAAAAACCCAAACGAACCCTCTTGTTTTTGACAAACAATTCAAAACGCACTTATCTTGACTGGAAATTAACAACAAGCAACACACCCCATGTGGGTCTCGTTAACCAACAACAACGTCAACCACGACATCCCTAGGTGTCCCATCACCCCAACCAGGCCAACTATAGACAACGCACCCATACGGGTCTACATCTAACGCAACACCAAATCCAGTCAAACCCAAATCCAGGAACCACACTCGGCCAAAGCAAACATTTACCAACATCAGTCTTACCATAACTGTGGAAAACTACAAGGGGAGGCTGAATAGTTTTACCAGTTTTTAAGTTCTTTTAAAACTTCTTTAAAGAATTTATTTATGAAAAACCTTGATTCGAATCTTATGTGCAATCAATCAACACCAATATGAACTACACACTAAACTAACTAATTATAAGTAATGAAAGTAAAAAGAAGAGATGGAAAGATCAAACCGGGACAAAGGATTTATAGTGGTTCGGCTACGAAGCTCTTCTTCGTCCTACTCCACTCCCCGAGTACCACACTCGAGAGTTTCAAGCACTATGTCAACAACCTCCCTTTAGGCGGAGAAAACCGTACACGTCGCTTAACTTGTTTTCCAACACTAAGCTAGATGTCGAGTGCTAATCTTAGCTAGCACCAATCTACCACGATCTACCCGATCCTTTCAACTTCACACACTCAACACACAAGACTCAAGAGATCCCCAAGATCTCACAAGATCACAATGATCACTTCTCACTTGACTCAACCTATTCTATCAACACTTGATCAATCTTGATCAACACTCAAGCCCAATGGCTACTAGAGATAATCACTATCTCTATAAGATCACAATGATCTTCACTCACACTCTCACAAAAGAAAAATGATCTTGATGTATGCTATGATACAACAAGAGTGTAACCAATGTTACAAGTAAACTAACTACAACTACAACTCTTGTATCTTCTTGGATACCTTGAGTTCTTCTCTTGCAAATGAAGAGGAATGAAGAGGATCTCTAAGTTGGATGATTGGATCACTCTTGAACAAAAGAAAACCTAACTAAATGATCAATAAGATAGAATGTGAAGAGAGTATTAAACTCAGAAAATTTTGTGTGTGAAAGGATGCCCAAAATCTGTGAAGTGGGCTGGTATTTATAGGCAGAAAAAATCTGGTCGTTATAGAGGGACGGCTCCACTAAATCACACACGGCTCCACTAAATTTAGTGGAACCGTGGAGCCGTGTCAGACAAAAATGCTCCTCTTTTTGTCTTTTCTGGTGAAAACTTATTAGGGGAAGTTTGGAGCTGATTTTGGCGGGAAAAATAGCTGTTATGTATTTTAAACTTATTTTTCCATTAAAACATTTCTTAATTATTCAAAAATAATTTGTAAAGTATATTTTTGAAAGAAATGTTTTGTCACATAAAAATGTGAAGTCTTAATCACAAATTCACTTCTTTGATCATTAGTTAAGTTGTAAATTTGTTCTAGAGTGATTTGTGTAGAAACGGGATCTTCCGATTAAAAACTTGTTTACGTTAATTTTAACGTAACGTGTTTTCACATTTTGTCATCCTCAAAACGTGAAGTTATCGAAAGATAGAAATAACATTTTTAGAACATTATTTGCATCAACAATCTCCCCATTTTTGATGATGACAAAACATAAACTCATTTTAAGTTAAATTTAGTTTTAACAAGTTTTTAATGAGTTTACTCCCATTTCTCCCCTTTTTTGTCGAAGCAAAAAGGTTGCTAAGGCTCCCCCTTGATGTATACCCCCCCTTGTTTGGAGGACACCAAGGAATCGAGAAATGACTCGTGCAACAAAACAAAGTTAGAAAGCAAATATACAAGTTCTAACATGTAGCACATATGACAAATATCTAATCACAAAAATATGGCTAAGTAGCCAAAAATAAACATGAAACAATCACATGAAAGCCCATTCATTCATAAAAATAAAACAAATGTCATACATATGTATGACTACATCATAGAAGCAAAACAAACTACAAGAAAGCACATAAACGTCAATAGTGGTATGAGACTTCAAGATTTGCTTCAAACGTCAAAAGGGTCCTAAGCTTTTATTTGAAAAACTAAACATAACCATGTTTAGTTGGTTGGGCTATTTGGTGGTGGAGGGGGTAGTATGATGGGTCCTTGTAGTGGTGTGAGGAGGTGCTCAAGGTAGGAGAATTGAAGACTCAACTCATCTCTAAGGCACATGATAAGGTGTTGGTTGTGGTGACAACAAGGACAACTTAAGGTATGTGGTTGTAGGGGATAAAGAATGGGATGACCCATTAAAGGTTGTGGTGATGGTGAGAGTGAAGATGATGATGTGTTACTCCCTAGTTCAAAGGGAGTTGGTAGTGATAAGGTGAGTGTTAAGGCTAGTGGTTGAAGAGGACTTGGTTGAGACAAAGGTGTGGTGATTCTTTTGGTGGAGGTGGATGATGATGTTGGCCTTGTTGAGTTGGCCTTTGATGGAGCTAGGGGTGTAGAGATTGAGGAGGTTGATTTGGTTGAGGTTTGTGGTGTGTGGGCTTCTTCATCATCATCCAAAGTTAGATCAATGAGAATTATCTCATTGGAAGGTTTAGTTGAGGCTTGTGGTGTGTCTACATTTTTTATCCATTGATCAATACGAATTGTCTCATTGGTTGGTTTGAGGGTAAATCTTGGCTTTTTAGCTTTGTGTGAAGTGGTAGCCATTGTGGAAGACATGATAAGTGAATGGTGTGTGTGGGATGTTGGTGGAAGAGAAATGCATGATATGAGCTTATATAGCCAAATCAAAGCATGCAAGGATGGATAGGATGGTGGATTTGGGGATTTGGGTGTATTGGAATCAGCTTGTGTTGGCAGATTTCCAGGAAAAGAGAGTCAAAAAGTGGAAGAGAACAGTTAAATTCATCTTTCCAGGGTACGGTACCACTAAATGACCCACGGCACCACTAAATTTAGTGGAGCCGTGCCCTGTTTAGTGGAGCCGTGGCCTGTAGTTGACTCTTTTTCCAGTTCTGCAGGTTCTAGGCTGCCTAAAATGGGTAATTCTGGGTGGACTATTTTGCAGCAAATCCCAAAGCCTCAATCCACTAAAGAATGATCACATAGATTTCCTAACACTAGTATCAACTAGCAACTAAAATTATCATGTGATTTTCTAAGTTTAGGCAACTATTAAACATGCATCATTCTAGGCAATTTTATCATCTAGTGCATGCAATAAAATAAAAGAAAATTTATGAACTAGACAAAGCTCACAAAGGTAATAAAACATAAAGATTGATTAACTTGTTAAAGTAACCAATCTCAAGTAAAAAAATTATTAAGACAATTTAAACTTGTTAATGTTAGATGGACATTGCCATGACCCCATTAATAATAGCTTAATAATACTTAAGTTAGTGACACCACTTAAGTTAGTAATCTCTAATCTCTCTCTCTTCCGCACACCTTCATTCATCATCACTTGATGAAACATCATAGCACGATACCGAACCATCATCATGATTCTCTCGAGATGATGTACATTCCCAATATAGAGATGTGTAGGTGTTTTGGGTTAAAGGAGCCATGGTGGGATTGACAAAGAGATATCGATTGTTTTGGAGGTGAGGGAAAGATGTCATGACAAACCGATATAGACGAGTCAACAACATCCCATAGGGTATCGCCTTATTTAGTCGACCCCTGACACTGACAATTCTCCTTGCTACGAAGTAAGCGAGATTGTAGGGTTGCTCGGTGACTAGACAATACAACATATGAGCACAACACGCCAGAAGTTGCTCACGGTTGTGAGGAAGACAGAAGACATTTTCACGGATGACTTCTATCCATCTACGTAGATGTGGGTGAATTTCATCAACAAAGTTTGATCCTCGTTATGTACGAGTTTAACTTGTCGGTAGAATTCAAGAATGAATCGAGGACAAATTTGATCATTGATCCGAAACAAGCAATCGAATCCGATTTCTTGAAACATGATTTGGATGTGATCATGGTTGAGAAAGGATGATTCGACAATTCGTCCTTCATGAAAAAGACGAGACTCTAGGTGTTGGAAACTTTGTATGTGAGAAAGTGGGGTGTCAGGTTCAGTTGATGGTTTGGGAATGTAATCATCTGTTAGTTCATGATCATAATCAAACATGTGATATCTCTTGTTACCTATGAAAAATTTATCAAAAATTAAAATTAAAACTATTTCATTTCAAAGGCATGTGCCTAGTGTGTGCCTATATGCAAACTATGTGGAGGTGCGATAATCTCGACTCTAAAACAAAACTAATGAGATTACCCAAACACTCCTAACTTTATTTTTGCTCAATCGAATATGTCGAAGAGTACATATTAATTATGTAATTCGATCGATATTTGTGAGATCATGTATGCATGTAAAAACGTTTTTAGTTTGCATTAACAATGGGTAAAAAATGTTTCATGAACCTAGTTTCGTGAACCTTTTCGAAAACAATGGAATTGGGGTGTTTGGTAAAAGCATCATCTTGGCGCAAAAATTCTTAAAATTGAAAAGCCTTGAAATTAATCATTCCTAATCCAATTTTAATCATCCTAGACATGATTCCACTAAAATAATTGATCTTAATCCGATTTAAATGGTTAAATTCGGACTAGGTTATGCAATATGAGTGGGTTTATAAAAATCCTAGGTTTAGGGAATCATGTAAGTACTACATTGTCTAATTCTAGTCCTTATTGCATAAAAGTTTAACTAAAAGTGAAAAACCCCAATTTAGTTTTATGCATAAAAACAAACCATAGACTCAAATAAGGGAAATAGAGTTAAATGACTTACAAGTCATGTTGAATAGGTAAAAGTAGTTGGTAATCTTGAGAATCAATGTCTTGAATTAGATCTTGAAGAGATGTAACTGAGTTATGGGTTGTGAGGTTTGTTCTTGACAGCAGTTCACAGTGGGTATATTTGTTTGAAATGGTTGTGCAGAGAGAGGAGGGAAAGAAAAATGGGCTACATCAGATACACGGTACCACTAATGTTTAGTGGTGCCGTGCCACTTTAGTGGAGCCGTCTGTGTCTGAGATCCATTTTTGTTCTCTTTTGACTCTTGACTGATTAATCTTACTTATTTAGCAAGACTTTTTGACGCGAGGAAAGAATTTATTCCTAATAAACTCTTCTAACGAGGACGACTAAGCGTAATGACAAGAAATAACCTTGGTATTTCCGGGGAAATACATAAATGGTTATTGGAGGAAAGTGAGGATAGACTTTCAATATTTCCCGTGAAATATGTAGAAGTCAAGAGACGAGATGTAGAGGATGACTACAATATTTCCAGTGAAATGTTTAATTAGTCATGAGCGGAATGAGACGGATGACTCATGGAGTTATGATGCGAGACGAGAGAAATGACTTCAATATTTCCAGTGAAATATTAAAAAGTCATATGACGAGACGTACGGAATGACTTAATATTTCCAGTGAAATATCTAACAGTCATGAGACGAGACGTAAGGAATAACTTAAATATTTCCAGTGAAATATTTAGCGAGTTACGAGATAGAACGTAAGGGATGACTTTAATATTTCCAGTGAAATATTGAAATAGTCATGAGTGAGATGAGAAGGATGACTCAAAAAGTCATAAAATGCGACGTGAGAAATGACTTCAATATTTCCAGTGAAATATTTAGAATGTCATGAGATGAGATATGAGAGATGACTTCAATAATTCCGAAGAAATATTCAAATAGTCATAAGAGGGGTGTGAAGAACGTATTGGTTAGAATATCGACGATGTTGTCCTTTAAGGGAAACTTTTCTAAGAAAAGATTTCTCTTTTGACATCATCATGATGGAGGAGATGACGTACTTCGATAAGCTTCGTACATGAGCAATCCACGGGGTTCTCGGTCAAGTCTATTTGCACCTCAGCTATCACTCTTCATAGGAGTGTTGTTGAGATGGACGTCTCATTTGATTAGAGTTTGTCTCATCCATAGTGTTTGTTGTCATGCCTTTTCAGCGCTTACGTATTCGGCTTCGGTAGTGGAGATAGTAAGAGTGATTTGTTTCTTGAAGAACCAAGAAGTTTAGCAACAACCTATGAGGGTACAAACATCACTCTCTCTTTATCAATCCACATTATCTCCCGCATTATCAGAGTTGGTATAGACAACAGTTTCTACACCAATCTCCTTGAGATATCATAATCTCAAGTGTATAGTGCCATTAATGCATCGGAAGATACATCAAACGCTTTAAGTTAAGAAGTTTTGGGATCCTTCTTACAAGCGGGCACAAAGCCAGACACTAGACATGATGTCGGGCCTACTTGCCGTTAGGTAAATTAAGTTACCTTTCATGCCCCTAACCTAGTAATATCCGCGCACTCACCTTCATCGTCTCTTGTGAGATTCATTTTTGCGGATAAGGGCGTTAATATCAATTAAGATTTTTCTAAGCTAAGTATCTTATACATATATAGTATACTTAGGTTTATGAGGATACTTTCTTCAAGTAATATTATACACGGGTTAGGGAAGAAACTTGATTCACTCATCATACTCATCTCAAACTTGTCACGCATGATCTTTGAGCGATCATTGTACATTTCTGGACAAGTTGAGTAAGCCATAATTGTCTTTGACAAATATTT
Source organism: Artemisia tridentata subsp. tridentata (assembly GCA_021014915.2). NCBI lineage: Eukaryota > Viridiplantae > Streptophyta > Magnoliopsida > Asterales > Asteraceae > Artemisia > Artemisia tridentata. The sequence goes on along the minus strand of CP139504.1, from coordinate 369,461,301 downwards.
TAGACATGATGAAATGTGAATTTCGTTTCTTTGTGATAGTGCCTACTATGTTAGATTCTAATAACACTACATGCTTAGCATTTCTACTAACAAAGGGTGTTTTAAGAAAGCGTACCTTAGCCTGAGGTGTTGCCCTTAAAACTAGAAGACTAGACTACCTTTGTTGAGAGCTAAGCAAGATTAGACAAGACTTGACATTGCGACACAAGATTAGTGCAATCACTAATCATACTCCATTTGTTGGACTTCAATTTTATTTACAACCAAGTTTATCTAGCAAAACAGAAATTCAAGCATCTGGTCCCCAATATCTCATGGGTCCAAAGTTGTTAGTGTTAAACATCCTACGCATTTGTTGCATTAGTTTAGGATGTGAGAATGGAGGACACATTTCCCATGGTAAGTAACTTTGTGATTGAAGGTTATTCCAAGTTTCGAGGAAGTTACTTGGATAATTTTGTCTTCTAAATTTACCTCTCGGTAGAGGATTTCTAGACCGAGGTTGGGGAGAATTTGTTTTTCTAGGTGGAGGAGTCGTTGACCTAGTGTCGGGCTTTACAAATCCAAGTCCAGGAGTTGACAAGGGTTTGTAAAAGCTTTTGACTTCCTCTATGCTAGCAATAGGTACTTTAGTACCATTTACAACTATATGACTTGGTTTAGGACTTAAGTTATTTTTCAAAATTGACCCTGATCTGACCTCAGCACCAGACGGTACCACGGTACCACTAATTTTAGTGGTGCCGTCTGTACCTTTAGTGGTGCCGTCACCTTCAGACTCAGACATTTCAGACTTTACAAATTTTACTTGTTTAGTACTACTTGTTGAAGCCTGATTTGGGTCAAATCCTAAACCCGCACGGTCATGTTCATTATACCTAATGTTTTCAAGCATATCATTAAGTGCTTTTGTTCCTTCTTCAAACCTAGTGATTCTCAAAGCATTTTCTTTGAGTTTCTCATTTTCTTCTTGAAGACTTATGCATGACCTACACTCTACGTCTACTTCTTTATTATTCTCAAGTCTTTTGACTTGATCCTTAAGTTCTAACACTTGCAATTCGAGTTCATGCAATTTTAATTTTAGTGTTTTGTTTCTACCTAAAATTTTAGAACTAACTTCGCATAGTTTATTATATTCATCATGTAATCTATTGTCATCTATTGACGAATTATCATCACTATAATAAGAAGAGTCGAAATGTACCTCATTAGAAGCTTGAGCCATTAGGCATGTTTCATCGTTGGGCTTCTTCTCTTCTTCTTCACCGCTATCACTCCAAGAGCCTCCTATGAAAGCTCTTTGATTGTTGATTTTCGGTGGTTTGGGACATTCTCCTATGAGATGATTAGGATCTCCGCATCTAAAGCATTTCCTATCACTTGTCCCTTTCCTTTCATCTCGGTTCTTTTGGAATGACCTCTTTTCATCGCGAGGTTGTCTAGGAATTCTACCTTTCCTCCTAAAGAACTTTCTAAAGTTTCTAACGGCTAGTGCATACTCTTCATCTTCACTATCAGAACTCAAACATTCCTCATCACTAGACTCCTTCTTGGCTTTCAATGCTAGAGATCTAACTCTCTCGCTTTTGCCTTTGACTATATCAGAGTCCTTCTTGATTATCATCTCGTGAACTTTCAAGTTTCCTATTAGTTCATCGAGTGACAATGTCGCCAAGTCCTTTGACTCTTCAATGGCGGTGACCTTTGCTCTCCATTTAGGATGTAGAGCCCTAAGAAACTTCCTAACATAATTCTTGCTAGAGTAACCTTCATCAAGAGCTTTAAGACTAGTGATAATAGTATTAAATCTAGCAAAAGCATTATCTATTGACCCATCTTCCGAAATGGAAAATTGTTCATATTGTTGAACAAGAAGATCTATCTTGTTCTCTTTGACTTGATTATTACCTTAGTGAGTGACTAACAAAGTTTTCCAAATATCTTTTGCCGTATTACATATAAAAATTCTTTCAAATTCCTTTTTAAGCAAAGCATTTTAAATCATCATTTTAGCCTCATTATTTTTGGCTAGTTTTCTTTTAAGTTCATCACTTTGTTTATCATAAGGAACTATTCCATCCTTTCTAGTTTCCGGATTCTTTTGAATCCGTTGAAAGTCACCCTCGGTAATAATATGCCAAAGATCAATGTCTTTTGATTTCACATACATTTCGAATCTTTTTTTCCAATAAATAAAACAATCGGTTTCAAAAAGTGGTGGTCTTTGCATAGATTGCCCTTCTAGATATTTGTCAGAATCCATTGATCGACTCAAGTTTTAAAATACAGTTTACTTAAAAATCTTGACTGACGTGGCTACTGATACCAATTGTGGAAAACTAGAAGGGGGGGTTGAATAGTTTTACCGGTTTTTAAGTTCTTTTAAAACTTCTTTAAAGACTTTACTTATGAAAAACCTTGATTCGAATCTTATGTGCAATCAATCAACACCAATATGAACTACACACTAAACTAACTAATTATAAGTAATGAAAGTAAAAAAGAAGAGATGGAAAGATCAAACCAGGACAAAGGATTTATAGTGGTTCGGCTACGAAGCTCTTCTTCGCCCTACTCTCCACTCCCCGAGTACCACACTCGAGAGTTTCAAGCACTATGTCAACAACCTCCCTTTAGGCGGAGAAAACCGTACACGTCGCTTAACTTGTTTTCCGACACTAAGCTAGATGTCGAGTGCTAATCTTAGCTAGCACCAATCTACCACGATCTACCCGATCCTTTCAACTTCACACACTCAACACACAAGACTCAAGAGATCCCCAAGATCTCACAAGATCACAATGATCACTTCTCACTTGACTCAACCTATTCTATCAACACTTGATCAATCTTGATCAACACTCAAGCCCAATGGCTACTAGAGATAATCACTATCTCTATAAGATCACAATGATCTTCACTCACACTCTCACAAAATAAAAATGATCTTGATGTATGCTATGATACAACAAGAGTGTAACCAATGTTACAAGTAAACTAACTACAACTACAACTCTTGTATCTTCTTGGATACCTTGAGTTCTTCTCTTGCAAATGAAGAGGAATGAAGAGGATCTCTAAGTTGGATGATTGGATCACTCTTGAACAAAAGAAAACCTAACTAAATGATCAATAAGATAGGATGTGTAGAGAGTATTAAACTCAGAAAGTTTTGTGTGTGAAAGGATGCCTAAAATCTGTGAAGTGGGCTAGTATTTATAGGCAGAAAAAATATGGCCATTATAGAGGGACGGCTCCACTAAATCACACACGGCTCCATTAAATTTAGTGGAACCGTGAAGCCGTGTCAGACAAAAACGCTCATCTTTTTGTCTTTTCTGGTGAAAACTTATTTGGGGAAGTTTGGAGCTGATTTTGGGGGGAAAATTGTTGTTATGTATTTTAAACTTATTTTTCCATTAAAACATTTCTTAATTATTCAAAAATAATTTGTAAAGTATATTTTTGAAAGAAATGTTTTGTCACATAAAAATGTGAAGTCTTAATCACAAATTCACTTCTTTGATCATTAGTTAAGTTGTAAATTTGTTCTAGAGTGATTTGTGTAGAAACAGGATCTTCCGATTAAAAACTTGTTTACGTTAATTTTAACGAAACGTGTTTTCACATTTTGTCATCCTCAAAACGTGAAGTTATCGAAAGATAGAAATAACATTTTTAGAACATTATTTGCATCAACAATAACATAACTCTAGATCGAAACCAAAAAGAGAGTCTGACCCAACTCTTGTCATCACACGACATCAAGCAAACATTAATTCAAATCCATTTTTACCACACAAAAACATTTCCAAAACAGGTTTTAATCCGTATTTTAATCACAAAAAACCAGTAACTCGTTGTAATAAATTTGAATCCACGAAAACAATAACAATACAAATCGATTTCATCCAAAGACAATAAATAATGAATGGTTTTCTCGATTTTACCATGTCGAGAAAAGAGAAAAGAGGGGGGGGATGACGGCGGTAGTGGGGGCTGTGGTGATGGTGACCACCTTCGGACCAAAACAATAACTTGAAACAACCCTTCGATCTACACTCGTATGGCTACAAAATGGTGTCGCCAGAATTTCACCGGAAAATCTTTAGGATATCAAGAGAGACAGGAAAGAGATGGGGGTGATGGCTCACGACGGCAAGGTGGCTGTGGTGAATGGAACTCGCGGATGGACCCTCAAACAACTTTAAAATACTAAGAATAAGGTGGGAGAGGTAATGTTTTAACGGTGGTGATGGCGGTGTAAGGTGATGGTGGTGGCATCTTGTGGTTGACAGCTGCAGGAGGCAGAAGAGGGGGTGGGGAAGGAAAATCTAACCCTAGTAGAGTTATAAAGATGCTTATATAGGCTAGGTTTAGGTTTAGATAAACCTTAGGGACCAAATCTGTCACAATTAAAGTCTAGGGGCGGCGGTGAATCTTTTACTGTAGGGACCATAGTTGTAGTTTTTGTAATCTTTCACGTAATGAGGCTCAGGGCTCATTTAGGCTAGCAAATGATCGATTCAAGTCTCGAGATTTGCGCCATTGCACTCAGAATAATTTTTCCAATAAAAATGACTATTCATACGCCTCGTTTCTCACAAATAATAAACTAATCAAATCAAATCGCTAGTTGTGCCAGTACGCGTTGTGTACAAATTCTACATTTCATGAGATAACTTCACGTTTTATGGTCAAATGAGCTCGGAGAGGTTCGTAAATGAAAAACAGGGATAACCTCGTATAAAAATACGTTCGGAAAATTACGGGTTGTCACACTATTGCTCCTTCTAAGCTCAGGTTTAGGTTGTTGTACCATAACCTCATCATAGACCTCTGAAACACCAATGTCATTAGTTCCATTTAGAATCCTTTGACTTGGTCTAGGGACTGATGAGAACCTATTCTCATCAAAGATTGCATCCCTTGATTTAATTATTTAATTAATTGAAACAGATTCATTAGGTTCAATAACATAGAACCTATATGCATTGGAATGCTCAACATATCCAACAAAGATACATTCAATGCCTCTTTCACCCAAATTTTTTTGCTTTGGATCAGGGAGTCTTACAATGGCCCTACAACCCCAAACCCTGAGAAAGTTCAGGTTGGCTTTTCTTTTAGTCCAGAATTCATAAGGGGTAACCTTGTTCCTTTTATTGGGAACCCTATTTAGTAAATAGCAAGCTGTTAACATAGCTTCACCCCAGGACCCTTGACTCAACCCTGAATAGGATAACATGGAATTAACCATCTCCTTCAGTACCCTGTTTTTCCTTTCAGAGATACCATTTTGCTGTGGAGTATAGGGAGCAGTCATATCATGGATTATTCCAACAGACTGAAAATACATAGTATCTATGTACTCACCTCCCCTATCAGTCCTTAACCTTTTGATTAGGGACCCTTGTTGTAATTCAACTTCAGTTTTAAACATTTTAAATTTATCTAATGCTTCATCCTTAGTATGTAACAAATAAACATAACCAAACCTAGAAGCATCATCAATAAATGTCACACATTATTTCTGATTCCCCAAAGAGGGAGTAGCATGTAAATCACATAGGTCACTATGAATCAGCTCCAAAACTTTAGTTTCATGTTTTATACTTTGAAATGGTTTCTTAGTTATTTTGGTCATCATGCAAGTTTTACACTTTTCAGTGTCCATATCAAAGGCTGAAATTAACCCATCCTTAGACATATCTCGCATCCTCTTAAAGTGTACATGGCCAAGTCTAGCATGCCATAGGGTTGAATCATTTAGTTTAGAGGTTGACATAAAGACTGAATTAGCAATATCATTAACAATATTAAGCCTGAACATTTGATTACACAAATAGCCAAAACCAATAAACACATCATGTTTAGACAAAACAAACTTATAAGATTCAATAACTTGTTTATAAACACAATTATTCAAAACACTACTAGAAACCAAATTCTTTCTAATATTAGGAACATGTAAAACATTAAACAAAGAAGCAATCTTTCCAGAACTACTTCTTAAATCCACACATCCTCTTCCATGCACCAGGGTTGTTGACTCATTTCCTATATGAAGAATAGAACCATCATTCAGTGACTCATAGGTCTTGAACCAGCTTCTATCTTTACACACATGGATTGTTGCACCAGAGTCAACCCACCACGCAACATCATCATCCTACACAAAGTATGCCTCAGATATATATATATATATATATATATATATATATATATATATATATATATATATATATATATATATATATATATATATATATATATATATATATATATATATATAACATAAAAAATCTGAAAAGACTTATTAAATATATTTTGACCTTTCAGAGAATTGGTATTACCATTCCCTGATCCATTTGCGCCTGATCCATTGGCTTTGTTGCCAACTTTAACACCCTTACAATCTTTTCTGAAGTGTCCAGTTTTCCCATACTTCCAACAAGTAGCTTTTTTCTTCTTGTTAAGATCAGCTTTGGTGTTATCCTGATGTTTACGTTTGCCCTTGTTGTCATTGTACCTGGGGGAGTTGTTATGCTCCACCATATTGACAACTGATGGACCAGTAGCATTGCTACTCTTTGGCTTGTCACTGTCTTGCACTCTAAGTGATTCCCCAATGCGCAATTGACTGGCCAACTCAACAAGAGTCAGTTCCTCCTTCTTATGTTTCAACATATGCTTGAAATCTTTCCAAGAAGGAGTGAGTTTATCAATGACACAAGAGACTGAAATAGTCTCATCCATGTTCATTTTGTGTTGTGTGAATCTACCAAGTATAATAAGAAGTTCATTTTATTGTTCCATGACAGGTCTAGAATCGACCATTTTGTAATTGTTAAAGTTACTTACAAGGAACTTCTTACTTGATGCATCCCCAGCCATATATTTGGCTTCCAAGGATTCCCATAGTTCTTTAACAGATTCCACATTTTGATAAATATCAAATAAAGAATCAGACATACCATTGAGGATTAAACCTCTGCAAATGTAGTTGTCATTCTCCCACTTGTTCCTTCTCCTCATGTCTTCCACAGTAGCATCATCCCCATCATTAGGAATAGGAGTGCTCAGAACATACACCACACTCATGCTTGACAACAAGAAGTGCATCTTCTTTTGCCATCTTCTGAAATCGACACCTTCAAACTTTTCCAGTTTGGAAAAGTTAGCAGCCATATGCTTCATAGCAGCAGCCATTGATTATCACTAAATAGTTTCTATTGATTGTTGGATTAGTTTGTGTTGCGTGTGTTCCCAGAACAGGGTGTAGATAATCAATGAGTACTGGATATCACTTGAAATCGTGTGATCACTTTCCATAGAAACTATTCGACCCTATGCATAGGTTACATGAATATCTCTATGGGATAAGACCAAGTGGTGTTCTTGTTTTAGGTGCAAATCAAGAACCTGTTCGCATTCAAGTGTTTAGTGTTTGTCTATTGTATATCCATGCAGTTATGCTATGATCTCTATTTATAGTATAGATTACTCAAACCCTAGCCCATGGAATTATGAGTGATTAACGGCCCATTAATCATACCATAATAGTTTCCATAATAGCAGGGATCAGTGGTTAAACAAGCAATACTAACTTCCAGCAGTACTAACTTATGCCCAGCAGTACTAACTTTGCCCAGCAGTACTAACTTTAGTACTAGTAGCATTAGCTCTGTGAAGGATTAAACCTTCTGATGAGTTACTCCAAACCACTATTAGAGTCAGGGTAGTCAGGGACCTGATGAGTGTACACTCTGTACCTCCAGACCCATTACCATGTGTGAACTGATCCCTTAAGTGCACTAAATTTTCCAACATATAGTTTGGAGGGTATACTGGTAATTTTTTTAGTTTCTATATCATTTCCTTCCTACTTAAAAATACAAACTAAAGAACACAAATTGCAATAACCATTTTCTCCATCTTGTCATCCTTTACTTTGCCCTTCCCATCCCATACCTTTCCATTCTTTTAAATTTAGAGTCGAGAACAGAGCGTTATGCTATATTTATATCCAAATAGGAGGAGATTGTTGGGCCAATTTAGTGCCCAATAGTCTTCGAATATGATTTGAATTAAAATAAGTGTAAACTAGTCCCTGTATAGAAAGTAGTATTCAGGGAGTCATCTTCAAGAAGTTCTTCAGAATCTAATAAAAGACTCAACATAACTTGAGGCGGAACTCAGAGAGTAAAAGAGAGAATCAAGAAGATGATGATGAAGTCAGTGAGTGATGACAATAACTCACTAACTCCCTCAACGCTAAAGACATTCTGAGACTTAGATACTTTTGAAAACTATCTAAGTCATTGTATAATAGGCGAAAACTTTCCTGCGAATATAAGTGTAAAGCACTTATCAAAAGTCAATAAAGTAATTTAGTTGGTAAAAATGTACAAACAGTTTTCAACACGGTTGCATAAAGCATGTGTAGACATATCATAGGAATAGAAGGATTGTACTACACCTATAAACACATGACACGTTCCTTTTACCCCATGTGTTTTCATATGATACTCGCCTATAAATAGGAATGTTTTAAAATATTAAATGTTATCCCTTGTATTAAAAGCTATAACACTAGAGCTCATTTACTCTTCAAAATAAAACAAAGTCCCTTAATAGAAATTGGTATTCAGTTGGTATAACATAGTTCTTACTTAAACAATTACTTAGGTTTGTGTCTAATTTTAGTGAGGATATCACACCATATATTGTCATTCAATCTAGATTGTTATTCCGCAAATAATATAGTGTAAATTCTTTTTATACTTCTAATAAAAATTTAAACGTTGAAAAATATCCTTGTGCTTAACTTTTACATTTATATATCTTTGTGAAGTTAAACTTACATTATTATGACATGAGTTGATTAGATAAACTTAGTTTATATTTTATAATCAACTAAACAGGAACAACATTTCATATTTATAGCCTCATGCATACTTTTGGATTTTTCTCTATTTATCGTCACATTGTTCCTTCACCTATAATATGAGAAGATGAATATTTTCAATTTGGGGTTCCATTTTTGTACATACCAGATATAGGATTTTCATTCAAGAAAGTTTTTGGAATATAAATTCAAATTGTTGAAGATGACTTAGTGATGAAGCGAAAAGTGTACCGCTTTTAAGGGGTCATTTAAGCCTTAAATCGTATTTATTTGATCAAATATTGCCCTAAATCGTTCCTTTTGTCATTTTAGGTACTTTTGAGGAGAAATCGGGAAAAGGAGGCATTTTGGACGTTTTTGGAGCATAAAAGTGAAGAAAACGGCAAAGTCTCAAAAATCGGCTAAAAGTTACTCTTGACGGCGTCAGACCTTACTCTGGACGGCGTCATGCCTTGGCAAGAAAGTTGGACGTGAAATTTACTCATGACGGGCCAGTGAAAATAGCATGTGAATTCTGACGGCGTCACGCTTTAACTTGATCGAGGGCGTCACGGCTTAAATCATAAGGGGACGGCGTCACGTTCATGGTTCGACGGCGTCAAGCCTTGATAAGCCAGAATGGATTTTTGAAGAGCTAAAGAGGGACGGCGTCAAGAAGGTCATCCGGGAACCCTAAAAGCGGCGAGGTGACGGCGTCACACTCCATAAGGTGACGCCGTCAGATCCAAAAATCTATATATAGTTTTCTAATTTTTTGTCATTAGAGAGAGCTTAGTGTGTGGAATTTTGGGAGAAAACCCTAAGACGATTTTAGCTACTTTTTCAGGGCTTTTTGCCTTGAGATCTTCCATGTTTCATTGAAAGATAAGTTATCAATTAATCATTCAATATGTCTATGTGTTGTTTGATTCTATCTTATTCTTGTCTTTTGTTTAACATGTTAGGCTAAATTTATCTTGTGTTTGCTTAGATCTAATGAAACCTAGCTATTGATTATTGGTTGTTAGTGTGTTATTAGTTGTATTGGATGATTGTTTATCTATGTTAGGCTTAAGAAAACTGGCTAACTTCCTATTCGGTAACTTGCTTGAACGTCTTAAGAAACATGAACCAAACGCGTACTAAAGGTTTTTATGGTTGTATTTAATGCACAAGCGAATTCTAGTGATCCCATGTTAGGAGCTTCCTAGCCGGCTCGACATAGGAGTGAAGTAGGAGCTTGTAGAGTTGGGGAAGTAAGTACGCCACCCCACGAATGGTATTAAGGAATACACCCGTCATCCACGCAACTAATACACACTAATTAACCGGTAAAAGATAGTTAGGGAGTAAGGAAATCTAAGTAAACACATTTCTCTACACATAAGTTTCTCACCACATTTTATTTTCAGTTATTTATTTTATTTGCATTCGTAGTAATTTGGGTTAGTTGACTAGCAACTAATTCCGCCCACTCCTTCAAACCCGAGATTTTACTTGCTTTCATAAAATTATAAAAACATAAAAAAGAATCTTCCTCAACCCTTAGACCTAATTAGAGTAGCCTTTCATACCTAACGAACACTATTCCCTGTGGAGAACGATCAATCCCCCGTACTTACCACTACACTATACTACATCGGTCAGGTACACTGCCTGGTGGGGTTGTAAGCCTCTTGAGATCCCTCGAGAGGTAAAACCTGTTGTAAGGTTACAAAACCACGCATCAAGTTTTTGGCGCCGTTGCCGGGGAATAGTTATTGTTTAGGTTGAATTTTTATTTCTGTTAGGTCTACTCACTAGATTCCTTTCTAGTGAGATTTTTATTTTATTTTTCTAGGTTTTCTTTAGTCTATCTATTTTCTTCGTGTCTTTGTTCGTAACCATACCATCCGACATCATGGAAGATGGTAATATCCTTAACCCCCACAACCCACCACCACAACAACCACAACCACCTCCTAGAGCCCGTACTTTAGGAGAGTATTCCCGTCCTAGCCACCATGGCTATCGAAACACCATTGAGCTCACTCAAGGAGCCAATATCACACCCTTGCGATCCGACACCATCCGGTTGGTGCAAAGCGGATGCGCATTCCATGGACTTCGTTCTGAAGATCCTAATCAACATCTCAAGGACTTTCTTAAAATTGTTGATTCTATAGACCTTGATGTTGCCACTCGAGAGACGACCCGATTGCGTCTCTTCCAATTCTCTTTGCGGGACCAAGCTAGTCAGTGGCTAGAACGTCAACCCGCAGGATCCATCACCTCTTGGGATGATCTCACCACTCGTTTCCTTGCTCAGTTTTTCCCACCGGGAAGAACTACCAAGCTAAGGAATGATATCTTGATGTTCCAACAACGTCAAGGCGAAACTCTCTACGAGGCATGGACTCGATTCAAGGACTTACTCCAAAAAGTCCCTCACCATGGCATAGAACTTTGGCTCCAAGTCCAAATCTTCTATGACCATATCAATCTCTACACGAGGCAAACCATTGACCAATCGGCCGGTGGCAAGCTACGTGATCTAAGTGCGGAACAATCATGGGCTCTCCTAGAGGATCTTGCTCTTTATGACAACGAAAGTTGGAGTGATCCCCGTGATTTGAATAAAACGGTCAAGGCAATATCTTTGCCTTCTAACAATTCAAGCACTTCTGACCGTAGGATCATAGAACTTGAAGACCAAGTCAAGTTTCTCATGATATCCTACGAGGCTCCTAAACCTTCAAGCCAAGTGAACAAAATCACTTCTTCATGTGAATTATGTAGTGGTCCCCACGACACTCGTGATTGCATGGAACTCCCCGAACAAGCTTTTGTGGACTACGCATCCTCGCGTACCGACGGAGCGGGAGACAAGTGGTACACTTTCAAACCCGAGCCAAACCATTACGGTGATACATACAACCCCTCATGGAAAAATCACCCGAACCTTAGGTGGAAACAAAACCAAAACACGCAACAAACCAATTCTTCCAACCCACCTAATCGTTTCCAATCAAGCGGTTCCAACTCGAACCGTACTTTCAACAACAATCCTTCCGGCAATGGTAGTACCAATAACTTTGAAGGATTGATGTCTCAATTTATGGCATCTCAAGAAGCTCGTTTAGCCAAGTTTGAAGCCGATTTCAAACAAAAACAAAGCGAGATGACCGATAAGATTGACACCTTGTTGAAAGCCCTCAATGACCGAGAAATGGGAGCACTCCCTAGCAACACGGTCAAGAACCCGAAACTAAACGTCAACGCTATTTCATCGGTTTCGTCCCCTAGTTCTTGTCCACAATATTATTCGGTCAATTCCATGAGCACGTGTTTCAAACAAACCCAAGTCGTTCCAAATGACCAAGAAGTTATGACATCCAAATTGGTCAACAACATAGTTGAAACACCTCCCACTCAAAACCTTGACGAAGAATTCAAGGAGCTCCACCTTGAAAGTCCGGTTGATGATGAGTTGGATGAGAAGAAGCTCAAGTTAGGCGAAAAAAGGGACCGCCTTTGTTCAAAACAAGCTACCTAAGAAGTTAGATGATCCAGGCTTATTTGTTCTACCTTGCAAGATCGGTAATTCGGAGGCTTATGACACATTAGCCGATCTTGGATCAAGCCTTAACCTACTTCCGTTACCTCTCTACACCTCTCTAAAACTTGGAAAACTTGAAGAAACCGAGGTGATAATAGGCTTAGCGGATGGAAGTGTTGCTTACCCGGTTGGAGTAGTTAAGGACGTGTTAGTGCACATTGGAAAACTAACCATTTTAGCCGATTTCCACGTCCTTGATATGGTTGGCGACCCTACATGCCCCTTGTTGATAGGTAGAGGATTTTTGGCGACCGCTAGTGCTATGATTGATTGTAAGGAATCCAAGATAGCGGTAGGAGAAGGAGATACTTGGTCAGTCTATGATGTTAAGAAACACGCCTATGATACTAGTGAGGAACCGACACCCCATTGGTTAGAATTAAATAGGAGACCATCTAGATATGGACCTTGGATAGATAAAGGCTTCATAGGACCCCAACGCCCATTTTACCTAGAAGAGGACTTTGTTAACCGAACACATACGGTAGAACAACTCTTGGCTAGGGACACCGAATTGGATCCATTTGAAGACCCTCTAGTTTTTAGAAGGATGATTGATTTCCTAGGAGTTTTGCCAATTAACCTAGGAATGAATAAGTGGATTTGTGAGGAAGATGATCATAAGTGGAATTGGGATAAACCACCCAAAGATGGAGATGGGTCATGGCATATTAAGATGACATTGTATGACCCGGATGGAGAGAAGTTTGAAAAGATATATCGTACTAAGCGGACCAATAGGAAACTTCAATCCAAGCTTAACCCTAAAGACGTCCTCGATGACGAGCTCACTTATATAGGGTAGCGTGACTTTGAGTCTAGCTACAAGACTCGTTAATAAAGAAAAGCGCTTCTTGGGAGGCAACCCAAGCTTTATCTTATTTATTTGCTTTGTGTGTTTATTTGTTTGTTCGTTTGTTTTTATTTATTGCCGTATGTGTGTTTAATTTTTATCATTATTGATTCATGTTCAAAACTAATTTGTGAAAATGCTTTATTTTGTTTTTAACTTCGTCTTAACTACATATAAAGGTATTTTGCAAAAGATAAGTGTAAGGGAAATCTAAATCGGTTTATTAGAACACAAATTAACATGAATCGTAATAATAATAAATTAACATACATATTAGTGTGTGTTTGAGTCAAATGCTTGTATCGAGTCATAATGATGTTTTGCAGGATTTCCAGGAAGTAAGGTAAAGGTTTTTCCAGAAATTTTCCGGAAACTTAAAATGAAAATTTTTGTCAGGTCATTTCTGACGGCGTTAGGGGTTATAACCTGACGGCGTCAGATTTAATTTCCAGAAATTTTTGAAAGTTTTGTTTTAAAAAAGTTTTTATTAAAATCTCCAACTTATAATCTCCAGGAATCTGCAAAATTATCATTCCACAAGCATTATATCCTTATATATAGATTTTTCCCGCCGATGTTATGCAGGTTTTCGTGTTTGTTTTCTCAGGTTTAACAGGTTATTTTGGACAAGGAAATGTATGTGGAATCAAGCTTATGGCGATGCATTAGTCTTGGAGCTTCTACATTACCTTGGAGGAAGATTTAACCGTGTAATTTCATTATCCACCGAGCGAATCAGGGGAGTATTTGATTTCATTCTTTTACTTTTTTCTTTTACATCTTGTTACTTGAACATTGGGGACAATGTTCATCTTAAGTGTAAGGGGGGGTAAAAGTACGATTTTAGAGAATACAATTGCGCTTGATTTTTGTTTGTTTAATAGTAGATGTGTAATAAAACTAAGATAAATACTTGTTAGGGTAATTTTAGTGCCAAATTTAAATTTTTTTTACAACATATAGGAGTGAAACTTTGATCTTAATGAGCGTCTCATGGATAGGAGTTATATGACTAGCACAAAAACCGTACCACTAAAAAATTTTCCACCCCCAAATATGTGAGGTTCGCCCCTAGAATTGGTAGGAAAAGCATTTATGCTATGATGTGTGTACCGGTAGCACTTAGATTCTAGAACTTGCGTTAGGACCATTCCAAGGCCACAAGTGAGACTACATTCGTGTAGTTAGATTTACTACATGATAAGAGGCATTAGGATTAACCCATTGTTTTACACCTGTGTTTTTGTTATAATTACATTGGCTACATTGGTCAAGTAATTCTCCCACACCCTTTGCGTTGTACTCATTTTTAGTACACGATACCCCTAGTACACCCCTCAGAGCCTATCTTTTCGTTTCGACCTTTAAGCATTTTACTTAAAGGAAGAATTTGTTACACCCCACTTAAATGTACACCCAAATCGCCTTAGCCTACCTTGTATGCACTCATCTTTAGTGCATTATTGTGACAACATTTGTTTAAACCCAAGTTAATTATCTAGTTGATTACATGGTTGCTAAGTCGAGTCATATCCTTGTACATATTGTTTTGGGACGATTGGGACTCATGGGTAAAGTACTAGTGTAATGGAGTAATGGGGAAGAACATCATTTATTACCCCCATATGTGCTAAATATTTTAAAAGTACTCCAAGTTTTTCAATTATCTTAATTCGAGTCATTAGATTAGTATTTGTAAAGTTATGTAAAAGTTCAAGTGTAAGGGGAATGCAATGCCCCTATGATGTATTATTTTGGATGGTAGGGCAAGAGTGTATGCAAAAAAAAAAAAATAATAATAAAAAAAAAAAAAAAAAAAAAAAAAAAAAATCGAAAAATCAAGAAAAACACAAAAAAATGAGAAAAAGAAAAATAGAAAAAACATACGGACTACCATCCCGTTTCATTTTATGTTTATTTTATGTTTTTGTTATTTTATCATTAGCTTAAGATCGAGTCTAGTCTTGGCTTAGCAACATTGTATAGTACATGTAATTGATCAAGATCTTTAACTCGCCACCAGTAAAACATCCTTTATCCAACAAAACCGTGTTTTCCTTTTCCCTACACCTAACGTTATAACCCATTTAAAAGCCCTCTTTGATAGTTTATCTTAGGTGCTTACGCCTAGTGGAGGAGGTTTTCGATCCTTTCCCAAGCCTATGGTAATCTATTTGCTATGACAGGTAGTGAGAGATATTTTCCGTTTTCATTTATGAGATTTATTTTGATGACACTTGAGAGATGTGAGTATCTAAACACTACTTGTGAGGTGCTAGTTTATAATCTCCGTGCTTATTATGATTGAAGTGGAACGATTATTTGTTGTAATTACTTTTATGTTAGCATTAAATGACCTCTAACTTATATTTTAATTAGAATAAAAGCACATTTGCTTGAGGACAAGCAAATCTCAAGTGTAAGGGTATTTGATGAAGCGAAAAGTGTACCGCTTTTAAGGGGTCATTTAAGCCTTAAATCGTATTTATTTGATCAAATATTGCCCTAAATCGTTCCTTTTGTCATTTTAGGTACTTTTGAGGAGAAATCGGGAAAAGGAGGCATTTTGGACGTTTTTGGAGCATAAAAGTGAAGAAAACGGCAAAGTCTCAAAAATCGGCTAAAAGTTACTCTTGACGGCGTCAGACCTTACTCTGGACGGCGTCATGCCTTGGCAAGAAAGTTGGACGTGAAATTTACTCATGACGGGCCAGTGAAAATAGCATGTGAATTCTGACGGCGTCACGCTTTAACTTGATCGAGGGCGTCACGGCTTAAATCATAAGGGGACGGCGTCACGTTCATGGTTCGACGGCGTCAAGCCTTGATAAGCCAGAATGGATTTTTGAAGAGCTAAAGAGGGACGGCGTCAAGAAGGTCATCCGGGAACCCTAAAAGCGGCGAGGTGACGGCGTCACACTCCATAAGGTGACGCCGTCAGATCCAAAAATCTATATATAGTTTTCTAATTTTTTGTCATTAGAGAGAGCTTAGTGTGTGGAATTTTGGGAGAAAACCCTAAGACGATTTTAGCTACTTTTTCAGGGCTTTTTGCCTTGAGATCTTCCATGTTTCATTGAAAGATAAGTTATCAATTAATCATTCAATATGTCTATGTGTTGTTTGATTCTATCTTATTCTTGTCTTTTGTTTAACATGTTAGGCTAAATTTATCTTGTGTTTGCTTAGATCTAATGAAACCTAGCTATTGATTATTGGTTGTTAGTGTGTTATTAGTTGTATTGGATGATTGTTTATCTATGTTAGGCTTAAGAAAACTGGCTAACTTCCTATTCGGTAACTTGCTTGAACGTCTTAAGAAACATGAACCAAACGCGTACTAAAGGTTTTTATGGTTGTATTTAATGCACAAGCGAATTCTAGTGATCCCATGTTAGGAGCTTCCTAGCCGGCTCGACATAGGAGTGAAGTAGGAGCTTGTAGAGTTGGGGAAGTAAGTACGCCATCCCACGAATGGTATTAAGGAATACACCCGTCATCCACGCAACTAATACACACTAATTAACCGGTAAAAGATAGTTAGGGAGTAAGGAAATCTAAGTAAACACATTTCTCTACACATAAGTTTCTCACCACATTTTATTTTTAGTTATTTATTTTATTTGCATTCGTAGTAATTTGGGTTAGTTGACTAGCAACTAATTCCGCCCACTCCTTCAAACCCGAGATTTTACTTGCTTTCATAAAATTATAAAAACATAAAAAAGAATCTTCCTCAACCCTTAGACCTAATTAGAGTAGCCTTTCATACCTAACGAACACTATTCCCTGTGGAGAACGATCAATCCCCCGTACTTACCACTACACTATACTACATCGGTCAGGTACACTGCCTGGTGGGGTTGTAAGCCTCTTGAGATCCCTCGAGAGGTAAAACCTGTTGTAAGGTTACAAAACCACGCATCACTTAGGAAGTCATGTTCCCATTCTTATAGATGATTAGCAATCACTGGTATAAAAAGTGGTATTGGTCACTCCAAAAATGTGTGACGATATGCATATAGTCACACACGTTTTTTTTTTTTTGTGTGTCACCAAAGGTCGCGCCACCGTAGGTGGCATATGGTGACATTGTTTAGTTTGTGGCCATTTTCATTGAAAAAGAATGACCAAAACCCGAATATGTGTGACAAATTAGGCACAAGTTTTGTTGGATTAATCAGTATCAGTGACCGTAAACACTTTATAGTCACACAAATGTTTTTTTAGAATAACTATTGTTAGTCCTTTGGCCACATAAATATATAATATATGTGACATTTGAGATGATTTATTCAAGTAATGTGTATTTTGTGTGACTATTTCCCATCCTGTGGCCACATGAATATATAATAAATGTAACGTTTGTGATGATTTAGTCACACAACGTGTGTTTTTTTTTTGGAGTTAGTTACATACAATTTAAAAAATAGTGGCCAAAAGTGTTAATAAGTGTGACCATATGCTTTTTAAAATCAAGTAAAACTGTATTTGTGTGACTATTGTTCATCCAATTGCCACGTGAATTTTATGTTTGTGTGACCTTTTGTAATATTTAGTCACACAAAGCATGTTTTTTTGTATATTTAGTCACATACAATTAAGCATAAAGTGACCAAAAGGTGTTAATAAGTGTGACCATATGCTGTTTAAAGTAAAGAAATGTGTATTTTGTGTGACTATTGTTCATCCAATGGCCACTTGAATTTTATGTTTGTGTGGCCTTTTGTAATATTTAGTCACACAAAGCATTTTTATTTTGGGTATTTAGTCACATACAATTAAGCATAAAGTGGCCAAAAGTGTTAATAAATGTGACCATATGTTGTTTAAAGTGAAGAAATGTGTATTTTGTGTGACTATTAATCATCCAATGGCCACATGAATGTTATGTTTGTGTGGCCTTTTGTAATATTTATTCACACAAAGCATGTTTGTTTTGGGTATTTAGTCACATACAAATAAGCAAAAAGTAGCCAAAAGTGTTAATAAGTGTGACCATATGTTGTTTAAAGTGAAGAAATGTGTATTTTGTGTGACTATTGTTCATCCAATGGCCACTTGAATTTTATGTTTTTGTGGCCTTTTGTAATATTTAGTCACACAAAGCATGTTTATTTTGGGTATTTAGTCACATACAATTAAGCATAAAGTGGCCAAACGTGTTAATAAGTGTGATCATATGCTGTTTAATGTGAAGAAATGTGTATTTTGTGTGACTATTGTTCATCCAATGGCCACATGAATTTTTAGTTTGTGTGGCATTTTGTAATATTTAGTCACACAAAGGATTTTTTTGGGTGTATTTAGTCACATACAATTAAGCATAAAGTGACCAATAGTGTTAATAAATGTGACCATATGCTGTTTAAAGTGAAGAAATGTTTATTTTGTGTGACTATTGATCATCCAATGGTCACATGATTTTTATGTTTGTGTGGCCTTTTGTAATATTTAGTCACACAAAGCATTTTTTTTTGTTGGTATTTAGACACATACAATTAAGCAAAAAGTGGCCAAAAGCGTTAATAAGTGTGACAATATGCTGTTTAATGTGAAGAAATGTGTATTTTGCGTGACTATTGTTCATCCAATAGTCACATGAATTTTTAGTTTGTGTGGCATTTTTTAATATTTAGTCACACTTCGAATTAAACAAAGAGTGACAAATAATGTTGATAAGCGTGACCATATTATGTGAGTGCATCTTTTAGTCACAGGGTTACTACTGCTAGTACTAAGTTAGTACTGCTGGAGCAGAGTTACTACTGCTAGTACTAAGTTAGTCCTGCTGAAGCAGATTTACTACTGATAGTACTATGTTAGTGTTGTTGGAATGAGTATATATATATAAAACATAATTAAAAACAAACAAAAATTTCAAATTGAATAAAACTCAAATGTATATAACTGAACCAAATATACAATTGTAATGTCGTACATAATCAAATTCTCAAGTACCATAATTTAAAGCCTTTTGACTCTTCGCCTTCGTAGCTTGCAATTGCCTTTGCATGGCTTCAATAGAGACATAATTTTTGCGCTTCGATGGTACTTTTGGTCTAGAATTGTTTTCAGTAATCTTTTGCATCGTAGTTGGTGGTGTAACCTATAGTAAACAAAAGACGCTTGTATCAAACATTAAATTAAATATGAAGAATTATATATATGTAGGTTGAAAAAACACATGTATGTACCTCCTCTTCAAGAATAACTTGCTCCTTTGGCCATGCAAAGAAACCACCTACGCCTTCCTTAACTGTTTTTAACCCATTATTTCATACGTCCGGTATGCATACTGCATCCACTAACAATGAATCAATTTACACTCTGTAGCAATCATTTGGGAGTGCTTGCTTATGCAGCATTTGTTTTCCATGAGACTTGTATACGGTACCCAAAACAACAATATTTGATTTCTTTAAGTGCCACAGTTTGCACTTAAATGTCTAAAAAAAAGAATTTTTGCATGTATATATCAGAAATTATTTAAACAAAAAAAAATAACAAGAAACATGTTGAAATACATACTGTTGGTAGTGCTTGTGTTGGAGACACATTTTGATGCGATTGGGAATCTGGAGACCCGTTTTGTCATGACTTAGGCGTTTTCTTAGGTCTGACAGTTTTAACAGGTTCCTATATGTATATATAAAACACGTTACATTATTTAAACAAAAGAATAACAAGAAACATGTTGAAATACATACTGTTGGTAGTCCTTTTGTTGGAGACACATTTCCTTGCGATTGGGAATCTACAGACCCGTTTCGTCGTGACTTAGGTGTTTTCTTAGGTCTGACAGTTTTAACAGGTTCCTATATGTATATATAAAACACGGTACATTAGTCATGTATGTAAAATTCAAAAATCAAAGGGGGATGTTTTATTACTTACCATTGTTTCCATTACCTTTTCCGAAGTTACAAGCCCATTAGACTTCTTCTGAATTCTCGCATCTTTATCACGTACAACATCACTTGACTGAGTTCCGTCCACCTCATAAGCGCTGCTATCTATATTATCAATGGCCATTGGAGTCACCTGCAATATAAATTAAGAAATACATTGACTCATCAGTTTATGTTCAATGCCTGCTATCATTAGCATCAGTGGTGTTAGCATTAGAAAATAAAATTGTTAACAACATAAAAAATGGCTTACATCTGAGGCTACTGGCAATTGAGATGACAAATTTAACTGCACCCCTTGTTTACTCAACTGTTCCATCAGTTGACTGAGTATTTCCTTTGTTTATGTCATCTCATTGGACAATTTCTTGACCAATACATCTTTTTCTGTCATCTCGGTGGACAATTTCTTGACCAATAAATCTTTTTGTTGACGCTCGCGTCTCTCATTATCAAGTTGAGTTTGAAGTAACTCAATTCTTTCATCAGTTTCTTGTCTGCTTCGAGGAAGACCAAAATACCTCTTGTATGTAACTCCACTTCCCACTCCTCTTGCATAACCTCCCTTTTCCTTACCAAACACAACTGTCATGGCATCAGTGCCATTATCAAGATTCAAGGTTCCTTCCTTGATCTTGTCATCAGCTTCTTTCTGCAAAAAAAATATGGGAAATGTTGGGATTAAAAGTCTTCTTGATGCTGTTAGAGTTAGTGCTGCTCATGAACTTCAATGAAAAATATGCCAAGTGTTTACTACTGCTAGTACACAGTTACTGCTGTTAGTACGCAGTTAATACTGCTGGTATACAAGTTACTACTGCTAGTACACAGTTAATGCTGCTGGTATATAAGCATAATAATAGAATTTGCAGTCAAACTTACAAGTTTATCTCCCACTGATCTAATCTCATCATCTGGATATTCTCCGTCTTTGTTTACCCTTCCTTTCAACCACATTATACCACGCGGGGGTTCTTCATCTGCTTCAATTTCTTTATTTTCGATCTAATAAACATCAAATGCATACACATGTAAAGTTAAACCAAGATAATCGAAAATATGAGGGTATTAAATGAAAATGTACAAATTGTGCAATGTAAACAGATTCATTTCTCAAACTGATCGTCTCTCAATTTGTAAAACAAACATTATGTAATCTTACCATTTTCTCTTTCACATAAACATATCCACCTCGTCCCATTTTATGCTGATAAATATTTTTGGAACGCGCCATTTTAGCTTTATCTGATTTCTCCTAAAAACACAAAATCATAAGGCGTTTAGATGCGGTAATGCTGCAAACTGAAAATTATGAAATGACATATAGACTTAAATAAAGATGACTAATTAAAACCTTGTATGCATCGGTGGTCGTGTAGTTTACAAACTCGACCCAGTCTTCTGATTTCACAATTGCACTATACTTGGCTGGGACTTCATTCAGTTTCGAAGGTGTATTTAGGAATACTTATTTTTCTCTGAGTTTCATTATGAAATTCCTTAGCAGTTGACCAAGACGATGCATTACCAATTTTCTGAATGTCAAGTCAACATCAAAATATCGCTGCAAAGATTAACACAATGTTGTTAATTAGTTGCACATAATGTAACTGCATAGATAAACTTATGTAGTACTGGGTTAAAAAATAGTATATATATGTACCGTGATTTCATCCCATAGTTTATCTCTTGATTCTTTATCCACCTTCTTCCAGGATAGAATCTTCAAACCTATGTGCTCATGAACCAGATCTCCTAAAAAAACTCAAAAACAGTGCTCTGTGTAACCCTGATACCCTATTCAACGCATCGAAGGTTACCTTGAGCTTTATTCCACCAGGTTTGCCATATTCCATGCGAAACTTATATAGCCTGGTTATGCCCCTCTTAGCTAGTTTCTGATCTGATTGGTTGGTTCCAACCGCATCTTCATCATCAGAATACTTCTCATATTCATATTCTAAGTTGTTATCATCATGTTCATTATCAGAAGGAAGCAAAAGATGATGATCAACAATGGGTTGAATTTCCATGACTCTTGAGCAACAATGGGTAAAAGAAAATGATTCTGGCTTGGAGAGTAATGGTGATAGAAGATTTGATTTTTGTGTTTTCTTTGCAGTCTTTTTTTAGGAGAGAAAAGAGGGTTTATGAAGAATATGAATCGTTATTCTTGGTAACTGCTTTTAATTAGGTGATTTAAAAATTTTGGATCAAAATTTTGGCTCCAAGTTCTAATTTGAAATTAACAATTTAATTATTTAAAATTTTTGCCTTTGAACCTGTTAATTAAAGCATAAACTTGAATAAATTAAAAATTCACACAGCTTTACATTCAACAATAAACTTCAAGTTTACACAGATCATGGACACAAATGCAGCCCATTTCAAAATGTTATATATCATTATCTTAATCGCAAATCATGAACCAAGATCATGAACACAAACTGCATATCAAATCAAGAACTCAAATTTACACAATTACACCAAGATCATGAACACAAACTGATACCATTTAACACAAACTGCTACCATTAAATCATAAACCAACATGAAATCAAGAACACAAACTGCTACCATTAAATAAATATGTGCAATCATCAAATCAACAACAGAAACTGCTACCATTAAATCTAACTGTGCAATCATCACATCAAGAACACAAATTGCTACCATTTAACAAACCAAAATACTATCATTAAAGTTATAAAATAGATACAGTTAAACTATTAATAATTACATTCATCCAAATGTCAGAACTACTACTTTTTGTGTAATTTAGAATCTTTACTTGGAAAGACCATTTTTTTCTCCTGTACTAGCCTGCACATTGACTGCACTTTCACATGCAAACACTATTTTTTTCTCCAAACAAGCCTGCACATTGACAAGCCTTCACATATCCACCAAACAAGCCTTCACATACCCATTATATAAAGGCATAACCACCTACCCTTCAACAATCAGTAACAAAAAACTACAATTGAAAGAATGAGTAGCAACAAGAAACAAGGTATTGTCTTGTTCATGTGATATCTGCAAACACACCTTTCATTTTTTTTTTTAATTTTTTAATTTTTTTTTCCAAAAATCATTAAGATTTCCAGCAGTGAAGATTCAAGTTCTGATTCACATCCAATGTCATGGGCTGACTATTTTCCAAAGGATTATTAACCAAAACAGCTTGCAAAGATTGGTTCAAGCTCAAACAAGGTTGATTCCAGCAACAGTCTAACCTCAAAACAGCTTGCAAAGATTGCTTTTGATGATAGGATTAAGGTTCTAGGCATGCCAAACAAGGAAAATTGTGAACTGATTGGTATCAAGCCTTTTGCAGGCAAAGGCAAAAAAAAAAATGGTTTAGTGGTATGTTTAGGACTTTCCTATCAAGCCTTGCAATAAAACTCTTTGTAACACCTAAGGAACTGATCTATGTAATTTGACTTCCTAAAGTCAATTTTAAGCTTTAATCTAGTAACATGAAAACTACAAATTACATAAACATCAAAACTGCATATACATGAAATTACAAGAAAACTGCAAATTCTTTCATTGCTAATAACTGTTTGACTTTATGGAGTCAAATACCATTACAACAAAAACTATACTACCACAACATATGGCATACAATCCTATACAATACTACACAATCCACACAATCCTACACTATCCTACCCAATCCTCATACCTAATACAACACACAGAAGAAACAATATCCCAACCAAAATGACAAAAATTATGTCATACAAGTGTAATTTTGACTTTGTGACAGTCAACTCATGTATAAGCCTAGATTTCTCCATTGCTAGCATACCAATGTGTTCTTGCATATCTGTCGTTTGACTAACTCTCTTGACCCTTGAATGCAAATCCAATAGCAGTTGCCTATAGTAATCACTTGGTAAATCGTCATCAAAAAATTGATATACATTACACTTGCTTCTCTTGTCCTGAATTTAAAATAACAGCACCCCCATCAATTATAAAAGAATAAAAAAATAAAAATAAAAATAAAACACTCAATTAAAAAATTAGGGCTTACATAATCGGGGCAAGCAATAAACCTTTTTCCTGGGTTCTCCGGTGTTTCAAGCCATTTTCACATTTAAACGATGACCACATTCACAAAAGGGTCGAACATACTGGCCAATTACACAAGGAGTGCCAGGTGCATAAGACGCCATGGTGGTGGTAGTGGTGGTGGTTGGTTTTATCAGTGGTTACTATAGGAACAATTATCCCAATTTTTTACATTTAGAAACAATTATCCCAATTTTTTAAAAGTTAAAGAAAATGAATATCGTATCAAACGATTTAACGCAACGTACTCGGCACGATATTCACCAAAAAAATCAAATGCGCAGGAGTTTTCAAAAGTTAATCATTCTCATTTCCAAAAATAATCTCGTTTTAGCCTTTTAAAAGGGTTTGGTATCATCATTCGTGTAACGGTAGAGAACACGGACTCATGAGTACTCACTCCAAAAAAACGAATAACCGAATAGTCAAGAAGAGTATTGACGATAACTCGAGTCGAGACGAGATGATGAAAAGAAGTCAAAGAGATAATTAACAACAAACATATCAAATAAGATAAGTTGATTGGTAATCGTCGGTATTTTCCCATAATCCCATTTATTAGTACAAGGTATACTCGTTTTATGATTTAAAACAAGTTTGGACTTACGACAAAATTAATCTTTGGAAATAACAAAATTTCGCCATGACTCTTTCATTTATTGAACGTTTTCAAGTCAAAAGACTTTATTGAAAATCAATTTTCCGAGTAATTTATAATATAACGAGTATTTATATAAACCCTAAACCATAAACCCTAAACCATAAACCCTAAATGCTAAACCAATCCGTAACTCAAACAATAACCAAACGAATAGTCCAATAAATCCAAATATGTTAGTCTACGGGTAGCATGTCTCGAATAGTCCAATAGCTCTCGTGTGTTCCATTTTTATCCCAAATGTCTCACGCAAGGTTTTCAAAATCAGGATGATCCTACTTAGGATCGATTTCGTCTTTGCAAGATCGAGATCGTAAGATCGGATCGGGATCTTAAGATCCTACTATAATGTCATTTTGTTAATAGTTTTTGTAATATTATACAAATCTATAAATTAATATATATCATAAACACAAATTATGTAAATATTTCATAGAAATGTTGTCTTAAATTATGATTATGAAAATTTTAAGAATATTAACATGTTGTTTTTTTTTTTTAATTCTACAAAATACATTCCATAAATTTTTAGTTTTTTTAGTTTGTGGTTCGAGAAAAGTAAGATCGGATCGTATTAGATCTTAAGATCCTATGGTAAAGATCGGGATCCTATAAGATCTTAAGCTTTTAAAGATCCTTTGTAAGATCCGGATCGTTTTTGCTTTGCAGTATCGTAAAATCGTAAGATCCTAAGATCAGGATCGGGATCCTGACAACCATGGTCTCACGTACACTTCTAATTTTCTTACTTCGTTATTAACCAAATTTAATAACAAATATCTTTACAACTTTTAATTTAACAATTGTTTTTATTTCTTTCTTTTATTTTGTCCAAGTCGAGTCAATATCAAGTCGCAACAAATGAGTTACTATTTCCTTTCGAGTCACGGTCAAACATTTATTCCCTCGGGTCAATAATAATGAACCCGATCCCAAATCATTCTATACATTCCCTCGGTTTTATTTTGTCGAGTCAAACCATAATCAACAAGTCAATTAGTCTCACAATTCCAAATCAACTACGCTAGTAATATCACAATATCGGCAAGCCAAGGTCGCAGCGAGACCATGGGGTCTCGGCTAACGTTTGACGCTTCCAAACATCACAAACAAAATCCAAACCATACCAAACGGACCAAGGTTTATACCAAATCCAAGACAATCAAACCGGACCAAAGTCAATCCAACACCAAACACAAACCAAATCGGACCAATATTATTCCGGGATCAAACTATCACCAAATCGGACAAAAAAATTGTTGGAAATATTGAGTTTGGAAGTTTATTATTCACAAAGCATGAGATACAACTAGTTGTTGCATCAACTCATTGTACATGGTAAGTCAATACTTGGTAAAAGGAAATTGGAGACTTTTTCGTACAACTGCTTCCACTATTCCTTATCTTTAGGATGAGGTTTAACATCTCTTCAATTCACAGCTTACTTTTGGAGCCTTTGGCGCCTTTGGTCCCTTTTCCCGCCTAAAGTCTTGGGAACCGTTCATCTACCTCTCTAGCCTATTTATACCTATCGATTGTATACCAAAGAACACACACAAACACATATATCCCTTTCAATTCAAAGAAAACTTCAACAATGGCAGCAAATAATGGTAACTTTCAAAATGATGCAGAAGAGTACGAGTTCGTGTTAAACAACTATTTGTTGTTTGACGCAGTGTTTGATGCTTTCGGGGATGAACCCATTGCAGAATATGGGTCGTATAGGCAGGTAGATACGTAGATGAGGAGAAGAATTTTGAACTGGCTGCATACAAAATACTTTTATTGGGATGAGGTTTTGGGACTGAATGAGGTGGAGAAGGAGGAAGAAGATGAAGAGGAGGAGGAGGATCAACAGGATGCGGAGGTGGCTCAAAGTGAGGTGGTGCAGCAAAATGAAGAGGATCAACAGCAAAATGTGGTGGAGCAGCAAAATGTGGTGGTGCATCAAAACTAGGGGGAGTAGCAAGATGGGTTTGAAGACCCTTATGATCTAGAAAAGAGGATTCGCGATCTTGAAATTATGTTTCAACGACTCGAGGAAAGGAAGAAATGAATGGAAAGCAGGGAAGAGAGCTATGGTTCTAACAATTTGGTGTGAAATGGAGTGAAGCAGTTTATGATGATGGTGTTTTTATGTTTTTAGTATGTTTAGTATTTAGGTTGGATAATTAGATGTATGGTTGTATCTTTTATGAATGGTTGTAGCTTTTAAAAAATATCAATGAAATATTTGATGTTTAATTAATTGTTTATGGTTGCTTGTGAATGTTTGATTTAAGGAAGTCAACAAACCAAAATTTGCATAAGGGTAAGTGGTGAAAAGAATGCTGAGGGTTTATGGGCAAAAGAGGAATTGTTATCTGTGTTTCCCCTGATGTTAAAGGGGTGTTTGGTTTCTTGGATAATAGCAGTCTTTTTTAAAAATCTACTCTTTAATACTTAGAAGACTATTAACACTGAAACAGTAAACTGTGTTGTAATGCAAGAACAACAATATCACCAAAACTGATTAAGTGTCTTCCTTTACACTTAATCCCTTCCAAATGTATGAGTGCAGTATGGTTTTAAAAGAAAATTGAGTTCATACTGCTGAGAAAAAGTTTTTGCACAAAGTTTGTACTGCTAGGCAAAAGTTTGTACTGCTAGCATAAAACTTTGTACTGTTGGGTAGCCGTTAGTACTGTTTGGGTAATAACCGTGTTTTATTAATAGTTGTTGGGGTAATTTTTGTCAATTACTTCGCTTAAGGGTTTCATACATTGGATAATTCTCTTTCTTTATCTAATTTATACGATTTCTTCAAACTAAAGAAATAATTTATTGAAGTCGGTCCAATCGAAACCATAAGTATTCTCTATAAAATCCTAATTGGCTTTACCAAACATACTTTCTCTCATAAACGATCATAACCCAGCACTCTAATCAAGCCTTTAATAAATTTTCATGGAAAATTTAGAGTTTTGTGATAGACATAACCAGGTTGCATTCTTGGAGAAACCAGAAGGGAGTCAAGACTTCCACCAAATAGTAGATTTTCTAAACACTACCCACATCAGGTATGCTCTTACAGTCAATCCTACTATCTATGTCTCTCAAATCAAACAGTTTTGGCAGACTGTTACTACCAATACATTTGAGAATGGAGACAAAGAGTTAATTGCAACAGTTGATGGCGAAACAATAACTATTACTGAGTCATCTGTTAGGAGGCATCTCCATTTAGCAGATGACAATGGTATTAGTTCTTTGCCTAATACTGAAATTTTTCATCACATTTCCAGAATGGGGTATGACATATTTCCAGAATGGCGTAAAAATGAAACATAGAAACAAGCTACAGATAAGCTGCTAAAAATAAAACAAGCAAATAAGCTCAAAACATATAGTCTATAAGACGAATACGAAAAAGGTATAATCGAAAAAGACCCAAGGGCGGAGATGGTTGAGTTGTTGGTGTTGTGAAGGGGAGGTCACAGGTTCGATACCTGTGGCTTCCTTTTTGGTATTTCCCTCCCCAAAATTTTTAAAAAGCCCCCCATATTTTTTTCAGCAAATTTCAAAAGCCCACATATTTTTTTAAAAAGCCCCCCATATTTTTTTTCAGCAAATTTCAAATTTCTCATATTTCTCACCAATCACAGCCACCAGTCACCATTCACCAGTCACGTCACAGCCACCAGTCACCAATCACAGCCACCACTCACCATCCACCACTCGCCGGTCCGGCCATCAACAACGGAGGGAGGTTCATTTAGATCTAAATTAGGTACTTTTTTGAATTAGGAAATCATTATTATTATTATTTTGGTACTGCAATGGTGAAATTATATTATTCTCGAAATTGTTTTTACAATTATAAACATGACAGATTTAAAACACCATAAACATAACAGTTTTAAAAACACTGTTACATTCATTACCCCAAACACTCCTTAAAACTGCCATAAACATAACAGTTTTAAAAACACTATTACATTGATCCAGCACAGCAAATTCTGCCCAGATAGATTCCACTTTCCATTGTAATTATACACAAATGATTTGATGCTTATATTGGTTTAATTTGTGACTTGTAGGATATGTACGTTACCATTTGACCTCAACAATAGCATGGACAAGTCTTGGATGAGAACTAGTAGGACCAAGAAACAATATGTTGATGGAGTAGAAGCGTTTATTAAGTATGCAGTACACAACTTGCAGAAGATGAGGAACATCTGTAATACCCAAAAATCTAAAACATGTAAAAAGACCAAAATGCCCCTACAACTTTAAATTTTGATTAAAGAGTTTATAAAGCGCCAAATTTGTCCCGAACCTTTGGAAATGAACAAGATACGAAGTCAAGCAATTTATGATACAACATTTAACATTTTAGAGTATACAAAAGATTATAAAAACACACATGTATACACCTTGGCCGATTTAATGCATATATATTTTATTTAAAATTTGTAAAACATTTAAATAACAAATATAAACAAGATAATATCAAATAAAAATAGGAAATCTTCCCATATAATTTTGTGATCTTTTTTTGATACTATCTTGGGCCGAAAATGTGGTAACCCTCCCCATTCGACTCGGCATTATAATCCCTTCCATATTCCTTTTTGCCGAAAACCCTAAAACACACATAATTCTCTCAAAACTTCATACGGCTTCCTAAAAATCATTGGGCATTTTTCTGGTATTTTTCTCAACCTAAAGAAGCTTGGAAAAATAGTGTGAAGGTCGTGGGGTTGTTCTTTTGCTTGTGGTGATTTATTTGGTGTCGACAAGGGTTCGCTAGGTATATTTTTGATACGCCTCTTCCACTCGTGCTAGCCTTCATCTAGTATTTTTCACACCTTGTTTACATCATTTTTGGTCTATGAAAATTGATCTAACCAAACCATGCCCATCTATTTGGTCATTTGGAAATTAAAGGCATAAAACACGTATAATATACAAAACATGTTATACGATTTTCTGGGTGATGTAATCATTTTATTTGAACATTATATGAAGTATAAGGCCTGGGAAAAATGTTGGTACGATTTTTAAAAGCCTAGATCAGTCGCTACAATTTTTAGGGCTTAAAACAAGTATAAAATCGAATACCCTTTATACAAATTTTTTGGGTGCAAGGCTTAATTTATTTAGACACTATACAATATATATAACTCTATAAAAATGGTAGTTCAAATTGTGGAGGCCTGTTTTTGTCCATGTCGAATGAAGTTTGTAATCAGGTTTTATGAAAAACATGAAATAAAATGAAAACCCTAGCATACGAATTAGGGTTAGGGTTTATATTGTTAGATCTGATGTAATTAATGCTATAATGATTGAATAATTATGGGATAATGATTGGGACACTTTAGGGTTTGGTTTTGCAAAATAAAAGTCTATACGATTGGGTTTTTAAACTAGAAGGGTATGTTTTGCCAACTTTGAAACTTCTGGGATATTTTTGTAATGTCATATAAGTCAGTAGGAATGTGGGAAAAATATAACTTGAGGGTCCTAAGTGTAAATATTGCAAGAAAATGAATTAATTGTATTTATAAGGTACGATTTGAAATTAATTAAAATAGAGGGACTAAAAGTGTAAATTCTGGAAACTTGAAGTTATTCTGAGTAAATAATGTCATTAAGGGTGTAATGTGTAATTTTGAGTATTTATGGGCTTGATATGTAATTATAAATAAATTATGATTTAAATTTTGTAAAGTTAAGGGACCAATTGTGTAATTAATGAATTCTGAGGAGTCTAATTCGTACTTTATATAATTCTAAATTTATGTTCTGTAACTTTATAAAATAAGGTACTTGTTTGGTAAATATGAATATTATAGGGATTAAAACATGAATTATGTAAATGTAGGGTTTGTTTTGTAAATTATATAACTAAAGGGGTATAAACTGTAAATTGGGAAAACTTAAGAGATTAAAATGTCATTCTGAATAAAGTGTGTATTAAATCAGTAACTTAAAGTATTTTCATGATTAAACCCTTGAATTAGATGAATTTACAATAAAACCCTAAGCTATGTATACTTGTCATAATTAACCTTAAACTTTCGTAACTTGATAAAATGTACCTTGGTTCCATAATAATCTTAATAAGGACTTAACCTAATCTGTAATATTAATAACTTACTAAATCTGGAAAGTTTCTAAAAATAGAAAGTTACTTAAAATGGAAAGGTAACTAAGAATCCACTTGTCATTCTGTTTTCTACTCCCTTAGGTTCGAGGAAGGAGTAACTTGATCTCTGTCAGCTTTTATCTTGTATTCTTGCTCTACAAATAAGGTACAGATATTTCGTCCTTTTCAGTAAGGGTTTTTCATTTCCCTTTTCTTTCAATTTCTCATTCTTCCTTATTAGGATTCCCTATACCATTGCTATGTTCCCTGCTGTTTGTGAACCTTTCATATGATCTCTTGTTTTGTGAACCTTCCATGTGATCTTTTGTTTTGTGAGCCTTTCATGAACTGTTTGTTTTGATCGCTTGTCCTGAACCCTGACCTGTGAACCTTGTTTTAAACCATAATCCGATATACTTGATTTATTTTGATATAAACTTTAATCTGTTAAATCCTTATTTGAACCTAAATGATTTTGAACTATTATTAAACCACATATGAAACTGTTTGGGAAAAGCTATTTTAAAAAGAAACGAAACCACTTTTAATGAAAGTTACTAAAAGTTTTGGAAGACCATTTTGAAGAAAACTATTTTGTAAGATCAGTTGTTATGAAAACCATTTTTGAAGGATTGTTTAAATGGACTTTTAAATAGAAACCTTTTTAGATAAACTGTTGATATGAAACTTTGATTATAAACTTTTGTTATACTCTTTTGAACCATTCGATATAGTCCTTTTAATCTGAACTTACACTTTGATATAAAACTTAACCTGATAAATTCTAACTTGAACATTTGATATTTAATTCTGAACTGTTTGACATGAACCTTTGCCATGTACCCTTAGGATTTGATTTTTGATTATTTTGATAGTACATCTGACCTTTGACCTACAGTTTGATATCCGAGCCAATCACTAGGCATGAGGGTTTCATGTCCATGTCATTGACGCACCTCTGACATGACTCTAGGGCAGGAGAGTGATGACCTGTTCCGTCCCTTATTTATTATTTGCTATGGCCATTATGATTATTATTATTGATTTGTCTGCGGGGGCGTATGGGTGCATCCTAGATTTGACTTGTTATCTGATTATTGTTATTTGTTAATTGTTATATTTATCTGGTGACTGATGGTGTGTGCGATACACGTCTTTCACATTTTCTGGGAGCTGATCACTCCATTGATACATGAGGACACCCCTCATATTATCTGTTACTTGAGAGGCATCCCCTCTAGATTGCTTATGTGTTTACACTGTTATGATATTATCTGTTATCTGGGCTCGTGATAGATTTCTGTTTCCTTTATCTTATGAATCTTATAAATTTCTTTTCTACTTGTTCTTTTCCTTTTTCTTTAACCTTATTTCTTAATTACTCCTGACTCTTATTCCTACACCCTGATTTGCCGGTATGAACTGTATTCTTAATCTTTTGATTTTGCTATCTATTATTGTCTTGTTACCGTCATATCTGTTCACTGAGCTCTCGTAGCTCAGCCGCATTTCTTTTCCTGCGGCAGGTTTTAGTAGGAAGCTGGGAATGAGTGAAGAGTGTACC
The DNA here is from genome assembly GCA_021014915.2 of Artemisia tridentata subsp. tridentata. Lineage (NCBI taxonomy): Eukaryota > Viridiplantae > Streptophyta > Magnoliopsida > Asterales > Asteraceae > Artemisia > Artemisia tridentata. The sequence continues at coordinate 369,428,605 of CP139504.1, read as the reverse complement.
TTTGGATTTAGAAGATTGGATAGCTATTCTGGATTTAGAGTTGAATAGAAGATAATATACTTTAGACATAATGCTTTGAAAGTTTTCATTTGTAACCCTGTAGATTTAATATTCCTTTTGTTATCCTTTGAGATTTTTGTATTATTGAAGATGTATGTTTTTTTTTGTTCTGATATGAATCCATTGTTGTGATATCTTTACCCTTGTGATGAGGCGAAAAGTGTACCGCTTTTAAGGGGTCATTTAAGCCCGAAATCGTATTTATTTGATCAAATATTGCCCTAAATCGTTCCTTTTGTCATTTTAGGTACTTTTGAGGAGAAATCTGGAAAAGGAGGCATTTTGGACGTTTTTGGAGCATTAAAGTGAAGAATACGACAAAGTCTCAAAATCGGCTGAAATTTACCTTTGACGGCGTCAGAATCATCTCTTGACGGCGTCATTCCTTGGCAAGAAAAGTGGGATGTGAAATTTACTCATGACGGGCCAGTGAGTTAGCATGTGAATTCTGACGGCGTCACGCTTTAACTAAATCAAGGGCGTCACGGCTTAAATCATAAGGGGACGGCGTCACGTTCAGGGTTAGACGGCGTCAAGCCTTGATAGGCCAGAATGGATTTTTGAAGAGCTAAAGAGGGACGGCGTCAAGAAGGTCACCCGGGAACCCTAAAAGCGGCGAGGTGACGGCGTCACAATGCATAAGGTGACGCCGTCAGATCCAAAAATCTATATATAGTTTTCTAATTTTTTGTCATTAGAGAGAGCTTAGTGTGTGGAATTTTGGGATAAAACCCTAAGACGATTTTAGCATCTTTTTCAGGGCTTTTTGCCTTGAGATCTTCCATGTTTCATTGAAAGATAAGTTATCAATTAATCATTCAATATGTCTATGTGTTGTTTGATTCTATCTTATGCTTGTCTTTTGTTTAACATGTTAGGCTAATTTTATCTTGTGTTTGCTTAGATCTAATGAAACCTAGCTATTGATTATTGGTTGTTAGTGTGTTGTTAGTTGTATTGGATGATTGTTTATCTATGTTAGGCTTAATAAAACTGGCTAACTTCCTATTCGGTAACTTGCTTGAACGTCTTAAGAAACATGAACCAAACGCGTACTAAAGGTTTTTATGGTTGTATTTAATGCACAAGCGAATTCTAGTGATCCCATGTTAGGAGCTTCCTAGCCGGCTCGACATAGGAGTGAAGTAGGAGCTTGTAGAGTTGGGGAAGTAAGTACGCCACCCCACGAATGGTATTAAGGAATACACCCGTCATCCACGCGACTAATACACACTAATTAACCGGTAAAAGATAGTTAGGGAGTAAGGAAATCTAAGTAAACACATTTCTCTACACATAAGTTTCTCACCACTTTTCATTTTTGTTATTTTATTTTATTTGCATTCGTAGCCATTTGGGTTAGTTGACTAGCAACTAATTCCGCCCACTCCTTCAAACCCGAGATTTTACTTGCTTTCATAAAATTATAAAAACATAAAAAAGAATCTTCCTCAACCCTTAGACCTAATTAGAGTAGCCTTTCATACCTAACGAACACTATTCCCTGTGGAGAACGATCAATCCCCCGTACTTACCACTACACTATACTACATCGGTCAGGTACACTGCCTGGTGGGGTTGTAAGCCTCTTGAGATCCCTCGAGAGGTAAAACCTGTTGTAAGGTTACAAAACCACGCACATCAAGTTTTTGGCGCCGCTGCCGGGGAATAGTTATTGTTTAGGTTGAATTTTTATTTTATTAGGTCTACTCACTAGATTCCTTTCTAGTGAGATTTTTATTTTATTTGTTTTTAGGTTTTCTTTAGTCTATCTATTTTTCTTTGTGTGTTTGTTCGTAATTTCCATTGACTCTTCCGTTCACCATTATGGAGTACGCGAATCCACCATACCACCAACCACAAAGGCCATTCTACCCTATTGACATATCGAATTTCAAACAATATCGAGATGAACCCATATATGATGCATGGACTCGTTTTAGAAATTTACTCCGAAAATTCCCTCATCATAGTTTCGCTTTAGCATCCCTAACCCGAACCTTTTACTATCGTGTTGGCCAATATGACCAAATGCGCATTGAGGATTTTGCCAATGGGGACTTTAGGGAATTAAGTGCTGAAGAAGCATGGGATGCCATAGAAGATTGTGCCCAATATTATTATAGGGTAGACAACCCAACAAACGTTAGTACAAGTCAATTGAATATAAATTTCCAGGATCATGAAACAAGTTTGTTTGGGGATGAGGGTAGAGTTGAGCCACCTAGTTGCATGTCATGGTTAGGCACTACCATAATACAGGATGAACACATAGGTGACCTTGATGTGATGGAGGATTTAGCCGAACATGATCACATTAATCAAAAAGACCTAGGTTTTATGATTGATGACGTTGAATCTCAAGAAACACATGATGAATCTTTTAGGCAATTTGAATATAGCAGTCAGAATATTAAGGATGATCCTTATGATTCGGACATAGAAGTTGAGATGCCTAGAGAAGCACTTGAGATACTTGGGAAAATGTTAGGGTTAGATCCTACTAAAACACATGATGAGGATATAGGTGATCTAGACACAAGGAATGATGAGGTTAGTAACATAAGCCCGCTAAGTACCTCACAAGTCCTACCATCATTTGAGGCACCCACACCGCCCGTGACTTACCCGAAAGAAGTAGAAGAGACTATAGGAACCCCAATAGAGGTAGAGCCCTTGGACCAAACAAAACTAGAAGAAATAGGTTTGAATACTTGTAGTCATAACCTTTCTTTTAGTTCTATGTAAGTTCCTAGTTTTGATGAACCGGAGCCTAAACCAAAACCGTTACCTAATCTTCCATCCTTAGATGTGAACTTAGGAATTGAATTAGGTCCCGATCCACCCATCAAACCATGTAGTCCAGGTAATGTTAAGATTAAGGTAGTAGACTCTAGGCCATGTGGAGTGGAAGCTAATATAGGAGTGAACCATGACCTTACATACTTACATCACCCATTCATGATTGATCACAAGAAACATTATGGGTTTAAACCGGGTTTATTAGGTCAAGATGGATTCCCAACTAGGAATCTCTCGAAGTTAATAGAAGATGATCCCTTTTTAGGAGAAAACTTTAATTCACCCATTGACCAAAGTGAACTAGGTAAGGTTATGATGAAAAGAGCACACCCCTTTGAGTGTATAATTCATCCACCACTCTTTCCTCACGCGGCATACTTCCACCAAGATGGTGTGTATCGCTACTATCACCCGCACTTAATCCTAAGTGTAGGGAAAACCTCTCCTTTATCCATTAAATAAGGGTAGAGTCAGGCTCATGACTCGAACAAAAACAAGCGCTTCTTGGGAGGCAACCCAAGCTTTATTTGCTTTGTGTGTTTATTTATTTGTTTGTTTGTTTTTATTTGTTTCCGTATGTGTGTTTAATTTTTATTATTATTGGTTCATGTTAAAAACTAATTTGTGAAAATGCTTTATTTTGTTTTTAACTTCGTCTTAACTACATATAAAGGTATTTTGCAAAAGATAAGTGTAAGGGAAATCTAAATCGGTTTATTAGAACACATATTAACATGAATCGTAATAATAATAAATTAACATACATATCCGTATTTGTTTGAGTCAAATGCTTGTATCGAGTCATAGTGATGTTTTGCAGGATTTCCAGGAAGTAAGGTAAAGGTTTTTCCAGAAATTTTCCGGAAACTTAAAATGAAAATTTTTGTCAGGTCATTTATGACGGCGTCAGGGGTTATAACCTGACGGCGTCAGATTTAATTTCCAGAAATTTTTGAAAGTTTTGTTTTCATAAAAAGTTTTTATTAAATCTCCAACTTATAATCTCCAGGAATCTGCAAAATTATCATTCCACAAGCATTATATCCTTATATATAGATTTTATCCCGCCGATGTTATGCAGGTTTTCGTGTTTGTTTTCTCAGGTTAACAGGTTATTTTGGACAAGGAAATGTTTATGGAATCAAGCTTATGGCGATGCATTAGTCATGGAGCTTCAACATTCTCTTTGGAGGAAGATCTAACCGTGTAATTTCATTATCCACCGAGCGAATCAGGGGAGTATTTGATTTCATTCTTTTACTTTTTGCTTTTACATCTTGTTATTTGAACATTGGGGACAATGTTCATCTTAAGTGTAAGGGGAGGGTAAAAGTACGATTTTAGAGAATACAATTGCGCTTGATTTTTGTTTGTTTAATAGTAGATGTGTAATAAAACTGAGAGGAATACTTGTTAGGGTAATTTTAGTGCCAAATTTAAAATTTTTTACAACATATAGGAGTGAAACTTTGATCTTAATGAGCGTCTCACGGATAGGAGTTATATGACTAGCACAAAAAACCGTACCACTAAAAAATTTTCCACCCCAAATATGTGAGGTTCACCCCTAGAATTGGTAGGAAAAGCATTTATGCTATGATGTGTGTACCGGTAGCACTTAGATTCTAGAACTTGCGTTAGGACCATTCCGAGGCCACAAGTGAGACTACATTCGTGTAGTTAGATTTACTACATGATAAGAGGCATTAGGATTAACCCATTGTTTTACACCTGTGTTTTTGTTATAATTACGTTGGCTACATTGGTCAAGTAATTCTCCCACACCCTTTGCGTTGTACTCATTTTTAGTACACGATACCCCTAGTACACCCCTCAGAGCCTATCTTTTCGTTTCGACCTTTAAGCATTTTACTTAAAGGAAGAATTTGTTACACCCCACTAAAATGTACACCCAAATCGCCTTAGCCTACCTTGTATGCACTCATCTTTAGTGCATTATTGTTGCAACATTTGTTTAAACCCAAGTTAATTATCTAGTTGATTACATGGTTGCTAAGTCGAGTCATATCCTTGTACATATTGTTTTGGGACGATTGGGACTCATGGGTAAAGTACTAGTGTAATGGAGTAATGGGGAAGAACATCATTTATTACCCCCATATGTGCTAAATATTTTAAAAGTACTCCAAGTTTTTCGATTATCTTAATTCGAGTCATTAGAATAGTTATTTGTAAAGTTATGTAAAAGTTCAAGTGTAAGGGGAATGCAACGCCCCTATGATGTATTATTTTGGATGGTAGGGCAAGAGTGTATGCAATTAAAAAAAAAAAAAAAAAAAAAAAAATCAGAAAAAAATAAAGAAAAATACAAAAAAAAAAATGAGAAAAAGAAAAAATAGAAAAAACATACGGACTACCATCCCGTTTCATTTTATGTTTGCTTTATATTTTTGTTATTTTGTTATTTCGTTTTTAGCTTAAGATCGAGTCGAGTCTTGGCTTAGCAACATTGTATAGTACATGTAATTGATCAAGATCTTTAACTAGCCACCAGTAAAATATCCCGTATCCAACAAAACCGTGTTTTCCTTTTCCCTACACCTAACGTTATAACCCATTTAAAAGCCCTCTTTGATAGTTTATCTTAGGTGCTTACGCCTAGTGGAGGAGGTTTTCGATCCTTTCCCAAGCCTATGGTAATCTATTTGCTATGACAGGTAGTGAGAGATATTTTCCGTTTTCATTTATGAGATTTATTTTGATGACACTTGAGAGATGTGAGTATCTAAACACTACTTGTGAGGTGCTAGTATGTAATCTCCGTGCTTATTATGATTGAAGTGGAACGAATATTTGTTGTAATTACTTTTATGTTTGCATTAAATGACCCCTAACTTGTATTTTGATTAGAATAAAAGCGCATTTGCTTGAGGACAAGCAAATCTCAAGTGTAAGGGTATTTGATGAGGCGAAAAGTGTACCGCTTTTAAGGGGTCATTTAAGCCCGAAATCGTATTTATTTGATCAAATATTGCCCTAAATCGTTCCTTTTGTCATTTTAGGTACTTTTGAGGAGAAATCTGGAAAAGGAGGCATTTTGGACGTTTTTGGAGCATTAAAGTGAAGAATACGACAAAGTCTCAAAATCGGCTGAAATTTACCTTTGACGGCGTCAGAATCATCTCTTGACGGCGTCATTCCTTGGCAAGAAAAGTGGGATGTGAAATTTACTCATGACGGGCCAGTGAGTTAGCATGTGAATTCTGACGGCGTCACGCTTTAACTAAATCAAGGGCGTCACGGCTTAAATCATAAGGGGACGGCGTCACGTTCAGGGTTAGACGGCGTCAAGCCTTGATAGGCCAGAATGGATTTTTGAAGAGCTAAAGAGGGACGGCGTCAAGAAGGTCACCCGGGAACCCTAAAAGCGGCGAGGTGACGGCGTCACAATGCATAAGGTGACGCCGTCAGATCCAAAAATCTATATATAGTTTTCTAATTTTTTGTCATTAGAGAGAGCTTAGTGTGTGGAATTTTGGGATAAAACCCTAAGACGATTTTAGCATCTTTTTCAGGGCTTTTTGCCTTGAGATCTTCCATGTTTCATTGAAAGATAAGTTATCAATTAATCATTCAATATGTCTATGTGTTGTTTGATTCTATCTTATGCTTGTCTTTTGTTTAACATGTTAGGCTAATTTTATCTTGTGTTTGCTTAGATCTAATGAAACCTAGCTATTGATTATTGGTTGTTAGTGTGTTGTTAGTTGTATTGGATGATTGTTTATCTATGTTAGGCTTAAGAAAACTGGCTAACTTCCTATTCGGTAACTTGCTTGAACGTCTTAAGAAACATGAACCAAACGCGTACTAAAGGTTTTTATGGTTGTATTTAATGCACAAGCGAATTCTAGTGATCCCATGTTAGGAGCTTCCTAGCCGGCTCGACATAGGAGTGAAGTAGGAGCTTGTAGAGTTGGGGAAGTAAGTACGCCACCCCACGAATGGTATTAAGGAATACACCCGTCATCCACGCGACTAATACACACTAATTAACCGGTAAAAGATAGTTAGGGAGTAAGGAAATCTAAGTAAACACATTTCTCTACACATAAGTTTCTCACCACTTTTCATTTTTGTTATTTTATTTTATTTGCATTCGTAGCCATTTGGGTTAGTTGACTAGCAACTAATTCCGCCCACTCCTTCAAACCCGAGATTTTACTTGCTTTCATAAAATTATAAAAACATAAAAAAGAATCTTCCTCAACCCTTAGACCTAATTAGAGTAGCCTTTCATACCTAACGAACACTATTCCCTGTGGAGAACGATCAATCCCCCGTACTTACCACTACACTATACTACATCGGTCAGGTACACTGCCTGGTGGGGTTGTAAGCCTCTTGAGATCCCTCGAGAGGTAAAACCTGTTGTAAGGTTACAAAACCACGCACATCACCTTGTCGGGTTGGGGTGTTACAACATCGACTCACGAGGTAATAAACAACAGCTTAAGATGTCTTGTCCGTGTACCACATGTTTAAACCACATAGAGCAGAAAGTGGAGGAAGTGCAGTTCCATTTATTCTACCACGGGATTGATCAAAGCTACACAAAATGAGATAAACATAGAGAAAAGGATGAGCAAGCAACAACTGCCCAAATACCTGTTAATGCTACAATAGATGAGTTTGTTGACGACACGGATTTCGACATGGATTTTGGTTCAGAAATTCCAACAGATGGCCCAACAACAATAGAAATGGTTAATGCTACAAAAGAAAGTTTTGATGAGGCTGACCTTGCCAAGTTTCAAGAACTATTATTAGACGCGGAGAAACCACTTTACAAAGGATATCCAGACTTCACAAAGTTGTCCACAATAGTTAAACTACTCAACTTGAAGGGTAAGTATGGAGCTTCTGATAAGTTCTTTACTGAATTACTAGGATTGTTAAAAAAGATGCTACCTGCTGGTAACGAAATGGTTGAAAAAACTTATCAGCCAAAAAACTAATGAGAATGATGGGATCAGGATACAAAAAGATACATGTATGTAGCAACAACTGCATTCTTTACTAGAAGGATAACAAGGAGTTGACTGTTTGTCCAACTTGTGGGATATCAAGATGGAAGGTGGATAATAAGACAAATAAAGTGTACGAAAACATTCCAGAAAAGGTAATGTGGTACTTTCCAATAATACCAAGACTGCAACGACTCTTTAAGTTAGAAAGTATTTCAGAAGATCTAAGATGGCATGCAACAAGGAGGATAATAGATGGTGTTTTAAGTCACCCCGCAGATTCATAGGCATGGCGTACCATAGATGAAAAATTCCCCAAAATTGCTAAAGATCCGAGAAATCTACGGCTAGAAATATCGGATGATGGGGTTGACGTCAACTCAGGAACTAGGCATCACAGTGTCTGGCCAGTTTTATCTATCATATACAACCTTCCTCCATGGTTGTGTATGAAAAGAAAGTTTATCATGCTTTCGGTATTAATATCGGGATACCCGGGAAATGATATCGATGTATTTTTAGAACAATTGGTTGATGATCTGCATACCTTATTCGAGACAGGGGTGGATACATATGATGCTTCCACAAAAGAAAACTTTAATCTGCGTACCGTTGTGTTATGGACGATAAATGATTACCCTACACTTGGTACATTATGTGGCTGCCCATACAGTGGATTCAAAGGTTGTGTAGTATGTGGGAAAGATACACACTTTTTTAGACTTTCTGCCTCATCCAAGCAAAGTTATGCTGGACACAGACGATATCTACCATACAACCATCCGTTCAGAAGGCAAACGAAGGCATTTAATGGACAAGAAGAATTTCAGCATTGTCCAAATCCATTGACCAGGGAACAAATATACAACGAGGTACAACATATTGAAAATAAGTGGGGAAAAGGAAAACGAACAAACAATAGCACCTCGAAAAACCAAGAAGATACCAGAGGCAGAGGTGGGAAGATTAAAAAGCAGAAAAGGAAAACAACAGAAGAAAAGGGTAGTTCAAGCCAAGTAAATGAAGCATATTGGAAGAAATTCAACATTTGGTATCGAAAGCTAAGGTATTGGAGGCATAATTCTGTTCCGCATTGTATTGACTTCATGTATGTAGAAAAGAATGTTGGTGAGAGTCTAGTCAGAACTTTGCTGAATGTTCCTGGAAAGACAAAAGATGGAATGAATGCTCGATTGGATCTGGAAGAGTTGGGGATAAAAAAAGAGTTGTTTGGTAAGCAAGAAGCAGACAAAACAACACTACCTCCAGCAGGTTACACATTAACAAATGCTGAAAAAGACATTTTTTGTGAAACGTTATGCAACATCAGGGTACCACAAGGCTATTGTTCAAATTTCTCTAGTTTGGTCAGCCTAAATGATAGGAAGCTCATTGGCCTAAAATCGCATGACTATCACATGCTAATGCAAGAGTTTTTGCTCATTGCTATATGTTCAATCATGCACCCACCCACACGATATGCTATTATCAGGTTTTGCTTTTTCGTTAAATCTATATGTAGGAAAGAAATCAGCTTGCAAGAACTAGATAAGATGCAAGAAGAACTTGTTGTGACACTGTGCCTACTCGAGAAGTTCTTTCATGCGTCATTTTTTGATATTATGATACACTTGACTGTGCACGTAACTAGGGGGTAAAATTATGTGGTCCCATATGCTTTCGGTGGATGTATCCCTTCGAAAGATGTATGAAGGTTATTAAAGGACATGTGCGAAACAGAAATAGACCAAAGGGATGCATTGCTGAGGAGACTATCGCGGAAGAAACAATAGAGTTTTTTAGCGAATATCATAAAACCATGAAAAGTATTGGTATCCCACCTGATAAACATGTAACCAATGAAAATGAGGATGGAAAGCCATTGTTGGCAGGCAAATCAAGTGAAGTTTCCGGAGAATTCTTTCAGAAAGCACATTTGTATGTAATACAAAATACATATGAAATTCAACCGTATATCGAGTAAGTATTACTAACACATGTATATTTCGTTGCTTAAAATGTTCTATCAAATATAATAATCAAAGACATTTATTTGTTTCAGGCGACACAAGCAAGTTTTGAAAACAAAAAACCCGGGTAAACGAATGGCATTGCTGGAGATTGAGCACAGTAAATCTTTTGCTAAGTGGTTACGCGAAGAGGTAATTACTCGTATGTTGTTTAAATTGTTTGTTTGTTGCTAAAAAGAAGTGAGTTGAGATAAAAATGTGAAGTGTGTTTTATTGATAAGTCCTTAACTGGTGTTTGTGATAAGTTGTATAAACCATTAATTAGGTGTACCATTCACCCAGAAAAACTCATAGCTACAAGCTCCAAAACCAATAGTAGTAGTCTATAATAAATAAGCACTTAGCAATGATCTGCCCAGCAACTTTGTCAGTCATAGAACCTATCATCATAATTTTCCGTCCTGTATATGACATTAGATAGAGGTCCACCATCACACCATTTCATTATCCCAAACACTCCTATTCTTTAATTGTTTGTTTGTTGTTCCTGCAATTTAAAGGTAATATATACTTGTAATGAAATTCAGGTTGAGAGAGAGTTAGCGATATCCAAAGATAGTGTATCAGAAACTGTGAGGTGGATATCATTTGGACCACGCGCCAGCATAGTGAAATACGAGGCATATAACATCAATAGGTATACATTTAGTACGAAAAGTAATGATGGCATAGTTTACCAGAACAGTGGGGTTAGTGTTGAGGCAGTAGATCTTCACATATCCAAAGAAGTTGCAACCACAAGAAAAGCATTTTATTATGGGGTTTTACAAGAGATATGGGTACTAGATTACCGTTTCAGGCAAATTCCTCTTTTCAAATGTGATTGGGTTAATCAAAAAACTAGTGGGGTCAAATGCGATAATCTTGGTTATACGTTGGTAGACCTGAATAGTTTAGGCCACAAGGGTGATCCGTTCATATTAGCCTCACAAGCACGACAAGTGTTTTATGTGAAAGACCAGGTAGATAAAAAATTGTCTATTGTCTTTAAAACACCTACCAAGAATTACAAAGATACATATGACGAAGTCGATGAGGAATTTAGTACAGTCATTCACGAGCACAATGATAACATATTGCCACGTGTAAATCAACGTGACTTGGGTAACGAATCACGAAATGACTACTATCGAACCGACTGTGAAGGTATTGTTATATGAAAATCCAAGTGAAGCATGTCATGCTCAAGTTGTCACACTTTGTATAAGGATTTATGTTTGTCAGCAGAACCTATTTAAGCTTTTGTTTTGCTGAAAATACTCTTGTAAAGGATTTCAATTTATCTATTAATTGCTTACTTCATGTTGGGATTAAAAGCTGCTGGTTGAAGTTAATACTACTAGTGTAACAGTTAAGACTGCTGGTTGAAGTTAAGACTGCTGGAGAACTTCAAAGGAAATACACCAAGTGGTTAGTGCTGCTAGTACAAAAGTTACTATTGTTGGGCTTAAAGTTAATGCTGCTCAAGGCTAAGTGCAAGGTTACTACTGCTATTGTTAAGTTAGTATGTAACACCCCAACCCGAAAGTGGTCGAAATGCCACGTTATGGTGTCACATAAGAACATAAGAAATAACGCAAGCGGAAGATTTATTAAATAAGTACCAAAGTCATAAAAACCAAAGACTTCCAAAGTACTAAATCCAAACGATGTCTAAACCAAAGGAAAATATCCAAAACATATTTCTAATAATCATAAGTTCAACAATGGGAAACTAAGCAAGGTAGGTCTTCTAAGCTCCTACTCTCATCACTCATGCCCAGCATCCCGCTTATTACCTGCCGCAGGGAAAAGAAAATGCGGCTGAGCTAACGCTCAGTGAACAGATATAAATAATGAAAGGTAATAAGCAAACGAATGAATAAAGTAATAAACTGAATATGAATAGGTATACGAAACAAAGTCAAGGGAATCTGCTGAATAATATATCATACGTCATGAGAAATGAATGAATAGGAAATTAAAATAACAAGGAATGCCCACGAGCCCTAAACAAAAATGTCTAAACATGATACATGAATAGACCCAAATCAGATAAACATAATCATAGCAAAGCTAAATATAATGTACACATGATATGCATCTCATGATGTACCAAATATGATATGGGGTGTATGGCAGACACCATCCCTTCACTAAATACCTGAACTAAACAAAGTACCTAGGATGCATCCATACGCTCCCTGCAAAACAAATATACATATACAAGTTCAAGACTATGCATACGTATGTTAGTATAATAATAATAAATATGGCGGCCATGGTTGCTATATAGCATGAGTGGGAACGCTGTGGACTAATCACACCTCCACAGAACAGTGTCATGCCATAGGTGCCTCTATGACATGGTCATGGTACCTCCATGACTAGTTCAAATAGCTCGGGCAACAAAGGTAAACAAATGATATGAACCAAATATAAAGGCAGTCATTAATCATATAACTGAAAGGGAAATCTAATCAACTGAATAGAATAAGCATAGCAAAACGGATAAGGAACAAAGTAGAATAACAGAAATCAGGAAACAAGTCATGAGAGAAAAGCCTTACTGAAAAAGGGTGGAATATCTGTACCTTAGCAAGCAATGAAATGGAAACAAAATGAAATGAACACAGGGACGAGAATCACTCCTTCTTCAGAGAATCTACGTGGATTATGGATCAATTATTATTATTTAGGAGTCCGTTTTAAATGTTATTATTTGTCATAACTGATTCTTAAATACTTATAATTATTCATTAATTGTGATTAGGGTTTCATTACTGAAATTAGGTTAACATATGTTTAAGATTATCCGTATTAATGTTACAAATGTAATTTAGGACAAAGCACATTAAATGGGGTTAGGTTACATTAAATCCTTAACTTATAATATAGTTCAGATTTTATCTTATACTGGTCCAGATATTTATGAATTTTATACCATACTTAATTGTCTACTGTGGAGTTCAAATATTTATCATAGATACTTATACATGTTGGGTACTTACAGTAATTTTCCCAGATTTTATTTCAAAGTGATAGTACCATTTCAAAAATCATTTTCCCAAACCTGCCCAGAAAGTGCACTGCAGGTATACCCCGAAAGTTTGCATTTTCCTACCCCATTAGAACCCTTCATAAAAATCTATAAAAATTTCAGTAAGTCCCATAAATCCTAAATATTCTACATTTAAAATTAGACCTCCTAATTCCTCACTGTTTGGGAGTTAAAATTCAAAAACACCAGCTGAATGTCCAGACTCCTAAACTCAGGACTTGACATCTAATGTTCTAAAAATCAAAAAGTCACCTACCCAACCTCTAAAAGTTATGAAATTTTATATACAGATAGCGCACAACCTAAACTTAGTATTAGACTCAAAAGCTTGCAAAAACACGTTGGCATCTTCAAATTAGACCCTTTTAAACCCGACCCAAATTCAGAACAACATGCAGTTGAGACAGAAACAACAAAACAGCCCACAAAATGCGATACAAATCTCACATAAAATCACACAACTCCAAGCCCTAACCCACACATTAAATACATACGACCCACATTAAATAGCTAGGGTTTCCAACATGTAATCAATGTTCCATTAATGATTGTACGGAGGTTTAAATGACAGAAACTTAGGGCTCGAATTTAGTTTAGGTCGACATAAAATAAACAAGGTTCGACACAGGTCATATGTGGCATACAACTTTTGTATGTATAGGTGTTCATATTAAACGAGACAATAAGCAAATAATGGCAGCACGAATAGATAAAAACAAGCAGTATACAGGTTTTAGATTAGGTTTAATATAGCTATAAATCGTGTATAGTTATTTGTGAGACGAGAAAGAACATGCGAGTACCTTTGGGGGCTGGAACGAGAGTAAACCAAAACAAGGACACACGACTAGTAACAAGGCTGTAATACTACTCCAATGATCACCAAGGGGCTGCTACTTTCGACCTCCAACCTTGGAATGAAGAACTGATTTTTACTTTTATTTTTTTTATCGGTGGGATGAGGATGAGAGAAAAGGCCGAATATAATGGATGGGAAAAGCGTGTGGAATAAGTAGGAAATAATAAAGACCGAATATTGGGTAGAAATTAGGGAGATCAAATCTTCTAATTAAGTAAATAATTTGATCCTATCACTAGTTATATGTAATTTATATTTAGTTTTGGTATTTAAATTTATAAAGTATAGTTTAGGTTTTAATTTATTTAAAGTGTACTAGCAGGGTACCCGCGCGTTGCGGCGGCGGGTACCCTGAAATAGAATTTTTCGGTGAATCATGTATTTTAGTTTATTATGTTCTTTTTGACAATAAATTTATGGATATCAAGAATTTTGTTTAGCTCGTGCCCGTTCGGGCTCGAGCCCGTTTGGGCTCAAGCCCATTTGGCCCGTTGCCCGTTCGGGCTTGAATATTTGTATAATGTGCTTTATTATTTGTATTAGTGACATATAATGCAGGAATTGTGTTTAAGTTGGTTGTACAATATGCTTGATAATTTGTATTTCTTATGTAAGGGGTGTTTTAATAACTGCATTAATTGTATTTATTGACCCGTTAATTAATTGTATTTAATGTACATAATGACTACATTAAATTTTAAGGCATTAAATGCCCAATTGTGTTTAAATTAGTTGTACCTTTAGCAAAAATATTTGTAATGCTGAATTTTAAGGCATTAAAAAAATTCATGTGTGGAAGCTTAATTATATTGTACTTTGTGGTTAAAAAGTTGTATATTTAGATGAATGAGTGTTTTTAATAGCGTATTAATTGTATTAAATGAGTAGTGTGTTTTTAGTTTTATGTGTGCATTAATTAGTTGTAAACATAGCTTTTTCATATGTACAACTGAATTTTAAGTTTTTGATGTAATTAATGTTGGAAAATTATGTTTAAACATGTTTTACTTTTAGCTTCTTTACTTGTATTGCTGAATTTTAAGTATTACTATTTATAGTATTGCTGAATTTTAAGTATTACTATTTATAGAAGGCCTAAATGCATTATAATATATTTAAAGTGTATAACATATGGTTTAAATGTCCAAATTTTATTATTGACTTAGGTTATAAATTCAAATTATCAAATAAACGTGCTTATGGATTTTTGGGTTTTACAACTCTTCCCCTCTAAAAATAAAATTTCATCCGCGAAATTAACATGAAAGATAAAAAGAAAACGTACCAGTCATCGAAAGAAATGCAGATAACTAGCTCGCATAGATTCTTCGGTCTCCCAAGTAGCTTCACGCTCGGGATGATTCTTCCAAAGGATCTTAACGAATGGAATCGTTTTATTTCTCATGACTCGCTCCTGACGGTCCAAAATGGCCTCAGGCTCCTCAACAAAAGACAAATCTTCCCGAATTTGATCAAATGGATACGAAACCACATGCAAATTGTATCCTCTCAATAGGGACACATGGGACGCATTATTAACATGAGACAATTGCGGAGGTAACGCCAAACGATAAGATACTTCACCAATACGCTCTACGATTTCAAAAGGACCAATGAAGTGCGGACTCAGCTTCCCTTTAATACCAAAACGTTTAACACCTCTGCATGGAGACACCTTAAGAAATACACGATAACTGACATTGAATTCCAAATCCCTTCTATGACGATCAGCATAACTCTTTTGTCGTGCCCTTGCTTCTTTGAGTTTCTTCTTAGCAATGGCAACGTTCTCATTAGTCACCTCAATCAACTCCGGTCCTTCAATAAGTTGTTCCCCAACTTCATTCCAACATATAGGAGCTCTACATTTCCGTCCATACAATAGTTCAAAGGGAGCTGCTTTGATGCTAGCATGCCAACTGTTGTTGTAAGCAAATTCCACCAAACACAAATACTCATCCCAATTTCCAGTCCATTCAAGAGCACAAGACCTCAACATATCCTCCAAGGTCTGAATAGTCTGTTCCGTCTGTCCATCAGTCTGAGGATGGAATGTTGTACTAAAATTGAGTCTAGTACCCCAAGCTTTCTTTAACCCCTTCCAGAAATGAGAAGTAAAACATGGATCTCTATCAGACACGATTGCTGCTGGAGTACCATGTAATCGAAATATCTCCTGCCAAAATATTTCTGCCAACCTACCAACCGAAAAGTCTTCAGGATGGGTAAAAAGTGAGCTGACTTGGTTAAACGATCAACGACAACCCAGATAGCATCATTCCTCTTCTGTGTGCGAGGTAATCCCGTCACAAAGTCCATGGAAATCTGATCCCACTTCCAAGTAGGAATATCCAATGGTTGTAAAAGACCGCTAGCATGTTGATGCTCAATCTTCACTTACTGACATGTCAAACACTTGGCCACAAACGTAGCCACATCCCGCTTCATCCCATTCCACCAGAAATGTTGCTTCAAATCTTTATACATCTTGGTAGAACCAGGATGGATAGTGAAAGGAGAACTATGTACTTCAGACAACACAGCTTCTCGAATAGAAGGATCACCAGGAACACACAAACGATCACCGTACCATACAATTCCATCACCGTCAACACGAAACTCCGTCTGTTTACCCTCTTCAAGGTTCTGAATTATAGACCACAATTCGCCATCGTCTTTCTGCGCTTCCTTAACCCGAAGTATAAGGTTAGGCTCAACCTTCAAACTCGCCCAATAACCATCTAAACCCCGAATACATAGTTCAACCTCCATAAGTTCCAAGTCATTGAGAATCTTTGGTGCAATATCAAGACTAGCCAAGATCCCAGACTTCCTACTAAGAGCATCTGCAACCACATTCGCCTTGCCTGGATGATACTGAATGTTTGCATCATAATCCTTAAGGAGTTCCAACCAACGCCTCTGTCTCATATTCAACTCCTTCTGAGTAAAGATATACTTGAGACTTTTATGATCGGTAAAGATGTCACAAGTTTTGCCATACAAATAATGTCGCCATATCTTAAGGGCAAACACGACTGCTGCCAACTCCAAGTCGTGTGTAGGATAATTTGCCTCATACGGTTTCAGCTGCCTAGATGCATAAGAAATAACTTTACCGTGTTGCATAAGGACACATCCCAGACCTTTCTTTGAAGCATCAATGTAAATCTGAAAACCACCAGTTCCTGAAGGAAGAGTAAGCATAGGAGCAGACACCAATCTCTTCTTCAACTCTTCAAAACTCTTTTCCCGTTCTTCATCCCAAACAAACTTCTCACCTTTTCGCATAAGCTTCGTCAACGGTAAAGCTAATCATGAGAATCCTTCCACAAACCTCCTGTAATAACCAGCAAGACCCAAGAAACTCCTAACCTCGGTCACTGTCGTCGGTCTTGGCCATTTAGTGATAGCCTCAACCTTCGCAGGATCCATGGTAATACCATCCGCCGATACAATATAGCCTAAGAAAGCCACCTGCTCCAACCAAAATTCGCACTTCGAAAACTTAGCGTACAACTTCTTCTGACGTAAATCCCCAATACAATACGAAGATGCTCTTCATGTTTCTTCTTCGTCTTCGAATATACAAGAATGTCGTCAATGAACACGATAACGAATTCGTCCAGAAATTCATGGAAAACACGATTCATCAGGTCCATGAACACAGCTGGAGCATTGGTCAAACGAAACGGCATCACCAAGAATTCATAGTGACCATAACATGTACGGAAGGCAGTCTTAGGAACATCCTGCTCTTTTACCCGTAACTAACGGTAGCTGGACCTCAAATGAATCTTAGAAAAGAAACTTGCACCCTGAAGTTGGTCGAACAAATCGTCGATGCGGGTTAAAGGATAATGGTTACGAATAGTAATACGGTTCAACTCTCGGTAGTCAATGCACAACCTCATACTACCGTCCTTCTTCTTCACAAACAAAACGGGAGCACCCCAAGGAGAAACACTTGGACGAATGAATCCATGCTCTAGAAGTTCTTGCAACTGCTCCTTTAATTCCTTCAACTCAATCAGAGCCATACGGTATAGAGCTTTGGAAATGGGTTCAGCCCCATGAATAAGTTCAATGCCGAATTCTACTTCATGTTCAGGTGGTATTCCAGGAAGGTCTTCTGGAAATACATAAGGAAAATCCTGAACAACCGGATGACTCTCGAGGTGAGGACCATCCAATGAATTGTCCTTGATAGAGGCCAAGAAACCTTCACAAACATGGGAGATTAAGGTACGAGCCTTCAGAGCGAAAATGATCTTAATGGGTTTACCGGATGGGGAACCATGGTAGACAAATTCCGAATTATTTAAATCACCAAATATAACACGCTTGGTATGACAATCAATAGTGGTTCGATGTGTAGTCAACCAATCCATGCCCAAAATGATATCAAAATCACACATGTCTAACGGATACAGATTAGCAGAACGAATTCTATCGTCAAATCGAAGCGGACAGTTTAGATACTTGTGACGAATGATCACAAGATCTTTCATAGGAGTAGAGATCGATAAAGCATAATCAAGTTGTGTGGGGGAAACAGTTATGTGTTTAGCAAATTTAACGAAAACCACAGAGTGAGTTGCACCAGTATCAAATAAGACAAATACAGCACGATCATACATAAAAAGAATTCCCGAAATGGTACCTGAAGAGTTTGCTGCCTGATCTCTGGTCAAGGAGAACACTCGACCCTTCGCAGCAGGTGGTTTATCGTTCTTATTACCCCTACCACCGTTTCCACCATTCTTAGGGCAATCCCTAGCCATATGCCCAGTCAACCCACAAATAAAGCACGCTCCAGTAACACGATGACAAGGTTTGCCCGGATGCAACTTTCCACACGTCTCACAGGGTGGAGAAGAAGCCTGATCGGGAAATCTCTTCGGGTTAGAGGAACCCGAAGCATGGTTGGAGTGCTGACCATGATCACGATCACGTCCATACCTCTGACCACTGTTGTTACCCTGCCTGGCAAGAACTCGTCTATCAAACCCCTTCTGATCATAGGGCCGCTGCTCATAACCCCTCTGATTGTTGCTCTGAACTGCTGGCCTAATTCGGTCCCCATTATGATCTCTCTTGTTGTTCTGCCTAGCTCTCTCTCTTGTAGTATCTCAATATTTCGAGCAGCATTGCCCACCTGGGCTACATCTGTGAACTCCATATTAACCATCCCATCCAAAATCCCATCATTAAGAGCCCACTTAAAATGTTTAGCCTGCTCAGCCTATGTACCTGCCTTAGACCCCAAAAAACCAACCAACCTAAGGAAATGCTTCATGAATTCAGTACTCAGCTCATCCTCACCCTGACAAATAGTATGATACTCACGCTCATACTTCTGCTGTTCAGACAACGGGAAAAACTGTAGAAAGAAAAGGTCTCGGAAATCATTCCATGACAAAGCAGCCACATACGACTCACCACCCTTTGCCTGCTTATGAGCCTTCCACCAACTCAAAGCATCGCCTTCCAGCTTATAGCTAGCCAGCCTAGCTTTAAATTCATCCACACAGCCCAAAACCTCAAAAATCTTCTCTATATGGGCAATCCAATTCTCAGCATCCACAGGAGTAACAGCCGAGCTAAAGGATCGCGGCTTCTGCTTCACAAATTTTTCTAACCAAGTATGGATGTTAGTGGGCTGACCACCACCAGAACTTCCACTACCAGATGCCTGTCCCTGACGGACCTCCTCGGCAATTTAGGCAGTAAGATTCGGTAACAAAGCATTTACAACATTTTGAACTGCTGCAGCAAATGCAGGGTTTGAGGTAAAGTCTTCGGTAGTACGGGTGGTCACCATCTGAACGGTCCACAAACGGATTAGTAAGATAAAAAGAGCATAATATCAAAGTATGGAAGGAAAATATCAAAAGGAAAGAGCATAGCAAAGGAAGCCTAATGTCTACCCAAATCCTCACAGGTCATATCCTAAGTTCTACAGGGCGAAACCGGGCTCTAATACCATAATTGTAATACCCCAACCCGAAAGGGGTCGAAATGCCACGTTATGGTGTCACATCAGAACATAATAAATAATGCAAGTGGAAGATTTATTAAATAAATACCAAAGTCATAAAAACCAAAGACTTCCAAAGTACTAAATCCAAACAATGTCTAAACCAAAGGAAAATATCCAAAACATATGTCTAATAATCATAAGTTCAACAATGGGAAACTAAGCAAGGTAGGTCTTCTAAGCTCCTACTCTCATCACTCATGCCCAGCATCCCGCTTATTACCTGCCGCAGGGAAAAGAAAATGCAGCTGAGCTAACGCTCAGTGAACAGATATAAATAATGAAAGGTAATAAGCAAACGAATGAATAAAGTAATAAACTGAATATGAATAGGTATTCGAAACAAAGTCAAGGGAATATGCTGAACAATATATCATACGTCATGAGAAATGAATGAATAGGAAATTAAAATAACAAGGAATGCCCACGAGCCCTAAACAAAAATGTCTAAACACGATACATGAATAGACCCAAATCAGATAAACATCATCATAGCAAAGCATAATATAATGTACACATGATATGCATCTCATGATGTACCAAATGTGATATGGGGTGTATGGCACACACCATCCATTCACTAAATACCTGAACTGAACAAAGTACCTAGGATGCATCCATCTGCTCCCTGCAAAACAGGTATACATATACAAGTTCGAGACTGTGCATACGTATGTTAGTATAATAATAATAATAAATATGGCGGCCATGGTTGCTATATAGCATGAGTGCGAACGCTATGGACTAATCACACCTCCACAGAACAGTGTCATGCCATAGGTGCCTCTGTGACATGGTCATGGTACCTCCATGACTAGTTCAAATAGCTCTGGCAACAAAGGTAAACAAATGATATGAACCAAATATAAAGGCCGTCATTAATCATATAACTAAAAGGGAAATCTAATCAACTGAATAGAATAAGCATAGCAAAACGGATAAGGAACAAAGTAGAATAACAGAAATCAGGAAACAAGTCATGAGAGAAAACCCTTACTGAAAAAGGGCGGAATATCTGTACCTTAGCAAGCAATGAAATGGAAAC
Organism: Artemisia tridentata subsp. tridentata; assembly: GCA_021014915.2. Classification (NCBI taxonomy): domain Eukaryota; kingdom Viridiplantae; phylum Streptophyta; class Magnoliopsida; order Asterales; family Asteraceae; genus Artemisia; species Artemisia tridentata. The sequence continues at coordinate 369,407,741 of CP139504.1, read as the reverse complement.
GAAATGAAATGAACACAGGGACGGGAATCACTCCTTCTTCAGAGAATCTACATGAATTATGGATCAATTATTATTATTTAGGAGTCCGTTTTAAATGTCATTATTTGTCATAACTGATTCTTAAATACTTATAGTTATTCATTAATTGTGATTAGGGTTTCATTACTGAAATTAGGTTAACATATGTTTAAGAGTATCCGTATTAACGTTACAAATGTAATTTAGGTCAAAACACATTAAATGGGATTAGGTTACATTAAATCCTTAACTTATAATATAGTTCAGATTTTATCTTATTCTAGTCCCGATATTTATGAATTTTATACCATACTTATGTGTCTACTGGGGAGCTCAAATATTTATCATAGATACTAATACATGTTGGGTACTTACAGTAATTTTCTCAGATTTTATTTCAAAGTGATAGTACCATTTAAAAAATCATTTTCCCAAACCTACCCAGAAAGTGCACTGCAAGTATACCCCGAAAGTTTGCATTTGCTTACCCCATTAGAACCTTTCAGAAAAATCTATAAAAATTTCAGTAAGTCCCATACATCCTAAATATTCTACTTGTAAAATGAGTCTCCTAATTCCTCACTGTTTGGAAGTTAAAATTCAAAAATACCAGCTGAATGTCCAGACTCCTAAACTCAGGATTGACATCTAATGTTCTAAAAATCAAAAAGTTACCTACCTGACCTCCAAAAGTTATGAAATTTTATATACAGATAGCAAATAACCTAAACTTAGTATTAGACTCAAAAATCTTGCAAAAACACGTTGGCATCATCAAATTAGACCCTTTTAAACGCAACCCAAATTCTGAACAGCATGCAGTTGAGACAGAAACAACACAAACTTAACGACCCATATTAATTTCCTAGGGTTTCCAGAAGTTACTAGCCACATTAATGATCCTTTATTACAAATTTTAGGGTTGAATAATGGTTATATACCTGTCGACCTAAGGGCTGGAAAAAGGGCATCAAAACAGCCCACAAAACGCGACACAAATCTCACATAAAATCACACAACTCCAAGCCCTAACCTACACATTAAATACATACGACCCACATTAAGTAGCTAGGGTTTCCAACATGTAATCAATGTTCCCTTAATGATTGTACGGAGGTTTAAATGACAGAAACTTAGGGCTCGAATTTAGTTTAGGTCGACAGAAAATAAACAAGGTCCGACACAGGTCATATGTGGCGTACAACTTTTGTATGTATAGGTGTTCATATTAAACGAGACAATAAGCAAATAATGGCAGCACGAATAGATAAAAACAAGCAGTATACAGGTTTTAGATTAGGTTTAATATAGCTATAAATCATGTATAGTTATTTTTGAGACGAGAAAGAACATGCGAGTACCTTTGGGGGCTGGAACGAGAGTAAACCAAAACAAGGACACACGACTAGTAACAAGGCTGTAATACTACTCCAATGCATATCGTGACTAATGCTTCAAACTTACTTTTCAGTTGTCAGACATTTCAAATTCATATGTGGCTAAATATTCAGCAAAAAATAACAGTCACTTTTAAATAATGTGTGAGAAACTTGACTATATGATTTAGCCACATACACAATTACTTCATGTAACCATATATGGATTTTGGTCACACTGTTCAATTGTGTTACATATATTTGTCACATATGTATATATATAGTGTGACTAATGTTTCAAACTTATTTTATCTGTCACATATCCCAAATTATAAGTGACTAAATAATCAAAAAAAATTTTACCAGATACCTCTAGTCACAAAAATATTCAAATGTGTGACAATGAAATTCTGAAATGGTTACACAAGTCGGATCAAGTGTGGCTGTTTATTTTATTCTTGTACATTTAGTCACATAAATATGTTACTGTGTGGCCGTTCAAAATACCACATGTGTGACGAAATCCCATATATGTACTAGTGAATGGAAGGTGTTGCATATTGTTGACACTAATCTGCAGTGTCGTAGCTAAGCGAATAGAGGCCCTGTGCAAAAGCTTATACAATAACTAAATACGATGGTCAAAATTATATTATACCAACTATGGAAACCAAAATCATAGTGTTTTGATGAACTGTTTTAAGTATTAACAAATATTTACAACATAAGATTGTACAACGGTAACATTTTGTTTGTTAAAAATGAATTTTGAGCCTCAAATTATATAACGGGGTATATATTTTGAAAAATATGAGGCCCTGTACTGTAGCACACCTCGCACACCCTCATATACGGCTCTGGTAATCGGAATACTATGCTTTATCTCAATGTTTCATAATTTTGTCGAAAAAGTTTAGAAGATGAGTTTTGATGATTCAAAAGATAGATACTCATATATTATTCAATCCAAACAATAGTAGCGGAAATGATACATGAACTCACATTCATTACTGTTCCATAAATCCATCAAATTCATACGGATAATTATTTCGAGTAGGAAATCAAACGACACCTTAGGGGCCGTTTAGTTGGTAAAAAATTTCCATTTCTTTTAGGAAATTTTTCATATGAAAAGGGAAAAATTGAAAATCCATTTAGTTATACTTTTTTTCAAAAATATTTTAAAAAAGTGAAATTCTCATTCTCAAAATTTTAACTAAAAAATTGAAAAGCCGATTCTACTCTTCTCACTTTCTTAATTTTCATTTTTTTATACGTCCGTTTTCGTCCGCTTTTATACGTTTTTATACGTTTTCATCCGTTTTTATACGTTTTTAACCGTTTTCATCCGTTTTATATGATTTCGTTAGTTTTATACGTTTTCATCCATTTTAACCGTTTACGTTCGTTTTGTATGTTTTTGTACGTTTTTATATATTTTTCATCCGTTTTTGTACATTTTCGTCCGTTTTTATACGCTTTTATACGTTTCTATACGTTTTTATTTTTTAAACGTTTTTGTTCGTTTTCATCCGTTTGTGTACGTTTCGTCCGTTTTTATACGACTTTTTATACATTTTCATCCGTTTTATACGTTTTCATCTATTTCATACGTTTTTATACGTTTTCGTTCGTTTTTATACGTTTTCATCCGTTTATATACGTTTTCATCCGTTTTTATACGTTTTCGCCCATTTTAATATGTTTTTATACGTTTTCGTCTGTTTTATACGTTTTCATCTATTTTCATCCGTTTTTATACGTTTTCATCGGTTCTTATACGTTTTCGCTTGTATATACGTTTTTATACGTTTTCGTCCATTTTTATATGCTTTTATATGTTTTCATCCGTTTTTATACGTTTTCATACGTTTTCATCCATTTTCGACCGTTTTCGTACGTTTTTATACGTTTTCATCCGTTTTTTATATGTTCATCCGTTCTTATACGTTTACGTCCATTTTTATACGTTTCATCTGTTTTTATACGTTTTCAACAAAAATGAGTATTTAAAAGGTGCAAACGTACATAATAAAAGGTATGACCATTCAAACCATATATATACACATCTTTACTGTACCATCCTAAAAAATCCAGAGACCAATAAATGGAGGGATTAGAATGAATGGTGTGTATGTGACAGAGTTTTCAAACCTGCATCTTTGACCATCTCTTTCTATAACTAACGCATAAAGTTTTCATCTGTTTTTATACGCTTTTATAAGTTTTCATCTATTTTGATACATTTTCGTCTGTTTTTATACGTTTTCAAATGCTTTCATCCGTTTCGTAGGTTTTCGTCCGCTTTCGTCCAATTTTATAGGTCTTTATACGTTCAAAAACGTATAAAACATACAAAAACTTACAAAAATGGACGAAAATTTATAAAAACGTACTAAAGCATACAAAACGCATAAAAACAGATATAAACGGATGAAAACATAAAACAAAGTATAAAATGTATAAAAACGGTAAAAAACATACAAAAGCGTACAAAAATGCACAAAACGGATAAAAACGAATAAAACCGGACGAGAACAGATGAAAAAGTATAAAAAAGTATAAAAATGAATGAAAACGGACGAAAACGTATAAAACCGGACGAAAACGGATGAAAACGTATAAAAACATCTAAAAGCGTATAAAACGGACGAAAACGTATAATAACGTGTAAAAACGAATGAAAACGTATAAAAACGGTCAAAAACGGATGAAAACGTATAAAAACGTACAAAACGGATGAAACCGGACGAGAACGGATGAAAAAGTATAAAAACGTGTAAAAATATAAAAATGAAAACGTATCAAAATGGGTGAAAACGTATAAAAATGGATTGAAAATGAATGAAAACGTATAAAAATGGATGAAAGCATATAAAGCCGTACAAAAACGTATAAAACGGATAAAAACATATGAAAACGTACAAAGATCCAATATGAAAAAAAGGTTGATTATAAAAAGATAAATGCTTGAAAAGGGCTTCATCTAAACATATTTTCATTTTTCTGAAAAGGAAAAATATAGTTCCATTTAAACGGGTTTTCAAGATTCTCAACTCTTCTCTAGAGAAGAAAAACCAATCCCTTCTTTAGGAATTTAGAAACGGAAAAATAGGAAATTTTTTTCCCAACTAAACGGCCCTTTAGTTTCTCAACTACTATCATAGCAAAATCCTAACAATTAAAAATAACTTACAACCCTCCTAATCAAATTATCAAAACTAAACAATTACCCGCGCATAGCGGCAATAATGTATAGTAGCGTCAAATATGTGTATTTATTTATTTTTATTGTATACATGGGTGTAAATGTGGGTGAAAAAAGTTTTTTGATTGAAGCAATGAATTGTAATTAAGTATTTAAATCATTAATATATTTATTGTCTTTTATAAATAAAAATATTTTAGCAAACAACATTGCTCATTTTATAAATTTTAAAATCTTTTTATATGTAGTAAATATAACATTGCTATACACTCCTATATTTTATGCCTACTTTTCGACTAATTATCCATCTTCATCTAAACAATTATTTTGTTCAAATGTTATATAAAACAGAAAGATAAGTAACAATGTCTAGTAGGAAAAAATTTTCATTTCTCAATATAAGACAAGAGTAAATTGCAAAAAATTGTCCCTGTGTTATTGCCAAATTGCAAGTGCAATCATTATTTTTTCGAAAGTGCATACGTCGTCTTTGTGCAAAACTATTGGTGCAGATATCGTCCTTGCTTCATAATGAAATGACTGAAATGCCTCAAAGTCAAACGACAATGTCTCATTGAAGGAAAGGGCATTCAAATCATTCCACTTTGAGGTTGAGACGATATCCGCACTAATAGTTTTCCACAAAGAAAACATATGCATTTTTGTAAAGATAAAGACTAAAGAATGCATCTACAATTTTGACATGTCACAAGAAGGATTTTTGCATATAAAAGTAGAGTGGTAAGTTTCTACACCGTCACAAAATTTACAAATCTAACTATATATAAAGAATGAGTTGCAAGTTGAACATTTAATGAATGTGAGCATTAATGGTATAAGCTAAGCAACTCAAATATCAAGATTAAGCTAACAAGGTTCCCTAATGTGGAGCTTCTTTTGAAAGCTTTTAAGAGATTTAAAGAGCTTTTAAAGTTGCATAATGCAAAGATTTAATGCATGTTTACAAATAACCTCAAATACAATCGTTGATGTGTTGCTAAAGAATTAAACTTCACTCATAAATGGGAATACTAATTGCACTAAAAAATAACCAAGCTCTTTTCAAGTCTCCATTATTTAATGTTATAGTCCTTTCACTTGCTTGCAAATTGCACATTAAATGGATTATACACAACATCTTGCCTTCACTTCTCTATATAAAGACCACCACCTTATTCTTCCCTCCTCACAACCACCATATTTGTCTCTAAACACACACCTCTTTCTCTATATACACCACCATTCACAACCATGCTCGAGGCACCAAACGACCACATCGCGACGACGATGTAACTTCTAACCCTGATGAAGTCCAACAAAGAATACTATATGAAATATTTGCACAAAAGGCTAACGTCGAGTACCTTAGTCGATACTGTCTTTATGGAAAAACTGATCGTGAAATGTTTATCTTTAATATGTGACTTACTTTTGGTTTGTTTTTTTTTTCTTTCTTGCATTTGCAGCCGAAATTGAGTCGAAGGTGATGCCTTCTCTCAACCTTTCATCCTTATATTGTAAGATTCTTTTTATATTTATGTTTCTACAGCTGCTCAACATGATCAACAGAATGATAAGTCATGTCGGTAATTGATATAAAGGCAGTACGCTCACAAGAAGATGAGTATTTTGGGGAGGTAAAGAATGTGTGATTTAGTGATATCTCTAATTCTAACAACAAGTTTATTTCATGACTTGCTTGCCAAGAACCGTGCTTTTGCAATCATGTATTTAATTCAGAAAATTATCTAAATTTTTTCTCATATTTTGAATGCCTAAACATTGTAATGCAGGCAATCCATACAATCTGACTCATTCAATACCAGGTTGTACTATGTATCTGCAAACAAAATAGCTAGGACTAGCAAAACCCTAGAAAATATGATGACAGAACATTAAGGTTTTAAATAGAAGCAATAGAATGTCCAGCAGCGAAACCCTTTTTCACTCTTTCAATAAGTTTACAACCACTACAAAGCTTCTGTAGCAGCAGTAACTTGATAAGAACGAGCAGCTTTAAGTTCTTCAAACAACATAAAAACTTGCCCTAGCAGTACAAACGACCATACGTTGACAATACTAACTTGATAAGGTAGCACTAATTACCTTCGAGCAGAACAAACTGATAACACATGAGGAGCAGTACTAATTTTCCATGGCAGTATAAACTGATATAAGCAGTACGAACGACTTACAAGCAGTACTAATATTACCCACAAGCAGTATTAAGTGAACAATAGCAGTACTAACCTTTCAAACGCAGCAGTACTAACGCAAACGCATAGCAGTACTAACTTTTAAACCATCAGCGTATACTGATTGGGTGGATCAACGTATACTGAATAAAACTATCAGCATAAACGTGAACAAGTTGCATTAAAAGATGATGTGAAGTTGCTTTCATTTAAACATGTTCTTCTTTTAATCAACACCATTCATCTATTTTAAAAATGATGAAGGATCTAATAGTGTAGTAATATAAAAATACCTTTTAAATAGCTTTTGTGTACAGTTGGCTCCTTTCTATCACAAAATAGTGGTTGTTGGGTACACATTTCTTATGTAATCAAGTCTTGGTCATATTTATTGTACAAGGTTGCTATTATAAGGCCTTTATGTTAGATCATATGTCACAACCCTATTAGAAGGCCTATGGGCCGCGACATAGGTGCTTGGTTTCTAGAAGATATTAGTAAGGTGTTGCCCTAGAAGCATGCCTATAAATAGACATGTAATCTACTCTTATTATTGTTCGTTTTTATTCACTATTGTAAGGAACCTTTGCTACTCTAACGTGTGAATAAGAATCTGCCATTCTCTTCTCTTCTTCTCTCTTTCTCTCATCTTATACGTGATTATATTACTTGTGTTAAGCTTAATCTAGGACCTAACAAGTGGTATCATTCGCTAGAAGATCATTGAGTAGTGTGTTATTGCTTAGTTCGTAGTTTATATCTAGTTTACGTTTGGTTTTGTAGTGAATTAGTGACAAAATCTCATTTCTAGCACTTAATCTTCACACTTGTAAAGTGTTAAGATCTCTATAGTGTTTAGAAGTTTGATTTATAGTCAAAAGGTTAGATCTTTTTCGAATTTCACTAGTTTTACATTCGGTTTCATAGTTTCATCTCATCAAAATTCATCAAATTTCATTTAAAACATTAAAGCTTGAAACTTTCTTATTATTTAAGTGTTTTTAAACGTTTTGATCCAAAGAGTTTCAGTTTAAACATCGTTTTTGATTGGTAAAAAGCGTTTTGATTAAACTGTGTTTCTATCGGAATTGGAGAAAAGGGTTTGTCGGAATTCGTTACGAGGGTTTATCGGAATTGGTGATTAGGGTTTATCGGAATTGGAACAATTAGGGTTTATCGGATTTGACGACCTAAGGCTTATCGGAATTGTTACTCAGTAGATTCCTTGCTTGTACAAGCTTGTGAAAATACTTCGACTTTGAGGAAAATCTCCTATCTTGTATAAGTTAGTGAGAAAATTATCAAAATTGCAATTCAGATACGTTATCGAAATTGCCAAGTTCTATCGCAATTCAGATAAGTTATCGACATTGCAAAGTTCTGTCGAAATTGCAAAGTTCATCGCAATTCCAAAGATCCATCGAAATTGAATAGTCCATCAGAATTCAGCTACTTTTGTCGGAACTAGATAAATCCACCGGAATTGGAAATTTCATCGGAATTCAGATAATTCATCGCAATTCAGTGACCTCGTCGCAATTGGTAACTATGAATAGTGTTTTGTCAGAATTGAGTGTGAACAGTGTTTTTTGGAATTGAAAGTGAACAGTAAAAAATCTTAATTCATACCAAATCAAAACCAAACTTTAGAACTCACAACACACTTCTCAATTGTCTAAAAGATCCATAAGAACACAAGTTACTTCTACAAGAATGTCTCAACCACCGAACTACAACTACTTTTACAATCAACAACAGCAGTATCATCAGCAACACCAATATCCTCAACAACAACAGTATCCTCAACAACAACTTTTTATGCAACAACATCAATTTTTCCCACAACAACAATTCCCTCAACAACAACCATATCAACAACAACCAATGCAGTCCTACCCACTTCCAGCAAAACAACCACACTGGTTTGATCAGATGTGTGAAGCCATAAGTAGTCAACAATCAAGACATGAGGCTGGATCATTAGACACACCTCCTATGCTCACTCCGGGTAACTATGTGCAATGGGCAAGTCAATTCTTACAGTTCATTGAACTCAAGAAACCGCATGGCAAATACATGAAAAAGTCTATCATTGAAGGACCATTCCAAGTGCCAACTACAACGGTTCCTGGAGATCCAAATTCTATTCCTCCAAGAGAAGCAACTGTGACCTCTATTCCTGATGCTCAGCTTACTGCAGAACAACTACTTCATCGTGAAGCTAATGAACTTGCAATGTCCTACATCCTTCAAGGAATTCCTAATCCAATCTTCGGAAGTATTGATGCTCAGAAAACTGCTAAGGACATGTGGGAACACGTTCATCTACTAATGAAAGGAACTGAATTGAACCAAGAAGATATGGAATCAAAACTCTATCTCGAATACACAATGTTCATGATTGAAGCAGGAGAATCACTAGAGTCTTATTACCATCGGTTCACCAACATCATAAATGACTTGGACAGACATAACATAGTTTTACCCAGGATTGCAGTCAACACAAAGTTCCTCAGTTGTCTTGGTCCAGACTGGCAGAAATATGTCACCTTTGTTCGTCAAGCAAAAAATATACACAACGCATCTTATGGGTTGTTGTATGATTATTTGAAGCATCATCAGTCTGAAGTTGACAAAGATAGAGCTGCTCGTGGTAGTTATTCACCGTCAACAACTCCAAACTCACTGGCATTGATAGCTCAATCTCACTTTGCTCCACAATCAAATCATGCTTTTGTCCAACAACAACATCACTTTGCTTATCCTCAACAAACCTCATCGAATCAACTCATTCCATATGAATCAACACCGCAATCAACTGACAATCAACTTGTTCCTTATGACAACACGGAGACCGTGCTTTACTCCAATGCAAACAGTGATGAAGATGATGCATTCAACTCATTGAATGAAGGATTTTCATTAATTGCTCGTGCTTTCAGCAAGTTCTCCAACAAATCCAACAATCGTCTTCGTACTTCATCCAACACTCGAAATCAAGCTGTTGTCCAAGATGGAAGAGTTGAGATTCAGAATCGAGCTTATGGAAGAAATGGATCGGGAGGTTACATGGGCAACTCAGGAACTGGGCAAAGGTTTAATGCAGCAGGTAGCAGTAGGAACAATGTTGGTACTCCACAGAGAAGGGCTGAGATTGTTGAAACCAGGAATCAAGGGATTGGAAATACAATGGTTAGATGTTACAACTGCAATGGGAAAGGTCATTTGGCTAGTGCATGCCCCAAACCGAGAACAAGAGGCAGTGAGTATCACAAGCAAGCACTACTTCTTGCTCTTAAGGATGAATCTGGGGGCACTCTTACTGAAAAAGAGAACAACTTCATGGCAAATGCATACTCTGATGATGATATGGAAGACTTGGAAGCTAATGCAGCCGTGATGTTGATGGCCAACATGCAGGAATTGCACATGAGTGAAACAGGCCCAGTATATGATACTGACGGTCTGTCTCAGGTACCTGATTCAACATGTCTAATACATGAAATTGTATCACCATCTGCATCTGCATCAAACGAGGAGCAAGTTGTTCAAGATGATGCATTCTTATCTCCTCAAGAAGATGACCACCCAAACCCAGTTGGACTCACAAAAATCCCAGATTGATAAATGCAATGAGATCAATAGAAACTTAAAAGCAAAAGTTGCATTATTGACTAAGGATCTTGAGTGCTATAAAATACAACTTACAAATTATGAAACAAAAGAAAAACGCGAAAAAAGTTTTGAAGTTGCATTCCAAAAATCTTATGTTAAAGAACAAGAGTTAGAACATCAGATACGAGAATTAACTGTTTCCAAAAATAACTTGATTTCTCAAATGGAACAAGAAAAATTAGATTTCAAACAACAGGTTGAACACCTAAATTCTGAACTTTCAAAAACAAAAACAGAGTTGTCAACTTGTCAAACTAGTTTTTCTGAACATAAACAAAGGTCAAGGAAACGGATTGATTCTTATCTTGAGGAAATCGTAGAGTTAGAATGTAAACTAAAAGAGTTTCAAAAGGTTGTTTATAAAACTGGTGAGTCGGTAACAACAATTTAGAAGTTTACCCTAAAACAAAATCCCCAAGGACATGGCTTTGCTATTGGGGATGACAAACCACATTTTCTACACAAAGCACTCAAGGAAAATTCAAAGTTGTATAGTGCAGAACATCTTTTTGATGACTCTATTATGCATGTTGTTGTACATAATTGTGAGGAAGAAATGGAACAGGAAGAAGACAGTCGATCTAAAATGAGCAATGTCAAGTTTAATAAACCATTTGATTACTCAAAAGTACCTCATATTGCCGACACCTTCGTTCCTCAACAAGATAAAACAGAACAATCATGGTTTTTAATGCAAATGAATGAATCTTCTTCTGAGTTTGGTCCTGTCAAACCAATGGCACAAGTAAATGGTCCTTTACCAAATTCGGGTGTAATTGCACCATTACCAAAAAGATGTCGTGTACTTAGATATTTTGATACATTTATGGAAGACATAAAATTTTTGGAACAAGCAATTGAACGTAATTCTGAGATAACAGTTTCCACTTTTCTTTCTCCTTACGAAAAAGAAGAGCGAGAAATTTTTCAAAAATAATTTTTACCATATGTTCAACATTTGCGTCTTTGTGCTACACACTGGGAACAGGAACTTCAATCATAAGTAACATCCATGATGAACACTTTCAATGCAACTGAAAATGCGATCTCACAACAAAAACGTCGAAACATAGTTTTACAAAAAGAAGCAGATCGACTCTTGGAAGATATTCTATGTTCTGATATTATCTTTGTGTTCATGAATTCCATTTATGTGTCTTGTTATGCTATGCTTGTTGATGATCACTCTTCTGAAACTGAAATGTTGAGACTTGAAATTGTGAATTTAAAAAGAGAAAATGAGAGAATTAGCAAAATCAATGATGATGTTGATGTGCCCGTTTAGAGTGCCAGTTTTAAATTTATAAACACGATCTACCAATGATTCAAACAAAACACATACGAGCAAGTATACTCGTCCGTGTGTAGTAAGAGATGATATGGTAAGCCGAGGTCATTCACAAGGATTTGTTTAGTTTTATGAAACGTGAGTTGAATATAAAATTGTGCTTTATCAATGACTCTAATAGCAAGCAAATAATGATGATGATGTAAATTCAATATATAAAAACTACACTTGCCTAGACTAGTTTGCACAATTCCCTTGATATGATTATGACAATGGTTCAAATCGATTATGATCAAATAAATTAGATGGTGTTCTAATTTGATTAGTTGATGTACTAATCTACTTGTTTTTCAACACTTTCAATCCTCGTCAAGATTTTAAGATGACAAAAACAATATTAAGTTTTGATCCAACAAGACTAACATAATTCAATCACTTGATTCGCTATCGCTTCACAAGTAATTGACAACCACACTTTTAGTTTTCTAAGTTTAACCAAGTTTCCTATGAAATGGTCAATACATAAAGTAACACCCTCATAGACAAAGGTTTACAATTGATTGAATAACAATGACTCTTTCGACCTATTACACCATTAACAATCAACCAAACTTGATAACTCTTTTGTTTATGAAAACTTCAAAGTACAATTCGATCTTAGTATTAGCTTTTCATAGAATTAGAACCATAGAGTCATAATCAATCAATATTCATGTAACAAACATCATCTAGGCAAGTGCACAAGGCACTTAGCCACTCATGGCAAACAAAGAAATAACCACAGAAAATTGATCACTTGAAAACATGATTAAGAAGTCTTACAAAAGTTGTAATGATGATTACAAGAGTTAGGAACAATTATGAGATGATCAACAATGATTCCTTTGATGATTATGATGATGAATAAATGATGTAAGCTAACTTCTTCCTGCGTTTTCTTCCCTTGTAGCCTTCTGGAGAGAGTAAATTGATTATAAGTAGTAGATGATGGATAATAGCCTTCTCTATGATTATTTTCTCTCTAATCCAAGTATACTTATTAATAGAATGACTCCCCTTGGCCACCAAGCAATTTTCTTATGCACAAAGTGTCATTAAAATCTGGACTTGGAGTAATTATGGTGTAATGACAACCCACATGAGTTGAAGTCTCAACCTGAGGTTCAGTCCCAGCCCAAGGTTTGAAGTAAGGTTGGCATGGTATTGTTGAACCTTGGGTTGAACTTGAGCCTTAGATGTATTTCTTGAACCTTTGGTTGAGGAAGCAAGCCATAATTCTTTGTATGCAACTTCTCATTCAATTCATCAACACTTGATCTTTTCTTGAGCTCGGAAATCTTTGGAATCTTGATTCTTTATCTTTGATGATCGTTCCGACGTCTTTATTATGGGTAGAATCTTTCGTTGTGCATAAGCTCTTGATTTAACGACTTTTCCACATCTTTCTAGCTATTCCCTTGGACTTGATTGTACCTGGACCTGAATACATCTTTCATACCTTTTAAGCGTAAAATGTTCACAAATACAACCAAATACAATGCACAAACATAGAAATAACGCGACTAAAACATGTACAAAATGAGCGTTATCAAATCCCCCACACTTACACTTTGCTTGCCCTCAAGCAAATCTAGCTTTTAAAAATAAATCCACATGATATAAATGAAAATGATTCTAAAAATGGGATGCAAATCCATCAAGTACAAGTACGAGATAAGATCCATCTTTTTAAGCTTTATAAGTGAAAAGTCGAGATGTTTGACAATACCTTAATGATTCTCTTGCTTGATAACATGTTAAAACACCTCACGAAAAAGGAATGAAGTATAATTCACTCAACACTCATTTATTTAGTGGGTGAGTATATAAGAAAATAACACTCAGTGCTCAGTCATGATCTAAATATTACCATAAGCTTGTACAAGAAACAAAACTCCACCGACGTGGCGTAAGCACCAAGTGTAAACATCTAAGAGGAATTTTATTCGGGTTGTAACGTTTAGGCTTCGAGTTAATATGGGTGTGGATACGACATGGGAATATTTATGAAATTGGTTTTAAAATAAAAGCTTTACAAATAGTCAAAGTCTACAACCAATTGCTACTAGCTACGCCAACCACTATCACATGAACTTGAGAATTCATCCTTGATCGATATCATACTTTCATAGCTCATTGGCTATTTTTGTCACCATACAATTGCGATGATTTATTATTATATATATATATATATATATATATATATATATATATATATATTTTTTTTTTTTTTTTTTTTTGTTGTTGGCCACATGTTTCGGCCATCGATCATAATTCTAATAGATCTTCCATGAGATTATCATAGAGTTTGCAACTTTCTCAAAAATTCAAGGATTTCCCACATAACAACCATCTTTCCAAGTAGCTAGTAACCAACCAAGACTTGACTATAGGTAAGGTTAAGGCTAAAAGTGTAAAATATTTTTGTATTTTAATTTTTTTTCTAGATGTAACAAAAGAAAAGAATGGCTCAGAGGGTGAACTAATGGTATCTAGCACTAAAATAGAGTGCTAACAAATGGGTCCATATGGGTGGTTAACTAACCGATGTGGCTAGCTAATATATCATTAGATGTAAAATGGAAGGCCATTTGGTTAAAATCCTAAGGTTGCCTCTTATCACACGAATACACTTATATCACACAAATGTGATCTCACTGCGGTCTGGTAATGATTTGCATGTACAAGTTCTAGAATAAATGAAATCACCGGCACTCTCATAGAAAAAAGATCAAGCATAAAAAATGTATGCTATATAAGAATAGGCTCAAATCCTCACAATTTTTGGTAGAATGGGCTATAATTGTGCTAGCAATGTTATCGATCCTAAAAATGGATTGCAATGTCAATCAGGACACATCTCGAATTTTCAAAAATTACATGTTTTATTCAGTGGATTGATCTAGTTATTCTAATATAAATTATCCTAAATGTGCGAAAACAACTAGATTATAAGGGCAAACAATTTAAAACTAGGCTCAAAAATATAGAAAATTTAAAATTCAGTTTCATTTTCCTATTTCCTCCCCCCCCCCCCCCACTTAAGTTTGACATTGTCCTCAATGTAATGAACGATGAACCATAAAAATAGGGAAATGGAACATAAAAGAAATGATACTGCCTGAGCCTCGGAATCTAGATCGAGCTCCAAATGAGATATTGAGATCGAACGATTCCACATCTTCAAGATCAAGCATCGTAACCTGCAGTAATCTTCATATACAAAAACAAACAAACACACAAAATGCAAAATATTTTTTTGGATTTTTTTTATTTATTTTTTCATCAACGCCCCAACACTTATGGTGAAACCATTGGGGCATAAAAATAAACAAACAATTAATAACACATGGGTTGCCTCCCGAGAAGCGCTTAATTTATTAGCGAGTCATCAGCCTGACTCGATCTTTCTCACTTTCGTGGTTTATGTTTGGGATTCTTTCCCGACTTCTTGGGAATATACACCACGTTTCCTTTCACTATTCCTTTTCCGGTTTTATCAATATCATGTAGCTTTGTGGTATCGCAAGTTTTAGGAAGAACATCCCAGATGAATCCTGTTTTCGCAGCCCATGGTATTACTTTTTTATAATCTGCTGGAAAAGGTGCCATGAATGGAATAGCAGTGTATTTCTTTTTATCAAGCAGTTCAAGTGGAATTTCCTCACTTGACATTTCATTCAGTTGCTCCTCATCATGATAAATCTTGATACGATGTCCATTAACAATGAAACTTCCACCGTGCTTGTCATATAACTCGACATATCCGGATGGAAAACCATGTTTTACCATGAATGGACCAAACCATTTGGTTCTTAGTTTAGGAGCTTTGAATTTGTACTTAGAATTGAACAAAAGCACTTTGTCTCCGGCTTTGAATTCTTTTCGGATTCTGAGTTTCCTATCATGGTAAGCTTTTGTTCGAGCTTTGTACAACTTGGAATTCTCATACGCTTGGAGTCTTAACTCATCGAGTTCATGCAATTTCAAGAATCGTTTTTCTCCAGCAATTTTGAGATCGGGGTTACATTGCCTCAACGCCCAGTATGCGCGGTGTTCAATTTCAAACGGCAAATGACAAGTTTTTCCATATATGAGTCTATACGGAGTTGTGCCAATTGGAGTTTTATATGCCGTTCTAAACGCCCATAGAGCATCATCGAGTTTCCTTGACCAAACGGAAGGATTATCCTTAACCGTTTTTTCAAGTATTCTTTTCAAAGCTCTATTGGTGTTTTCAACTTGACCACTGGTTTGAGGATGGTATGCTGTTGCGAAACGATGATGAACTCCATATCGTTTCATAGCTTTCTCCATTTGATGGTTACAGAAGTGAGTTCCTCTGTCGCTTATCAAAGCTTTTGGTATTCCAAATTGAGAGAAAAGCTTTTTCAGAAAATTTACAACCACTCGTGCATCATTAGTGGGTAAAGCTTCCGCTTCGGCCCATTTGGATACATAGTCAATTGCAACGAGGATGTATTCGAACTTATGAGATTTTGGAAAAGGACCCATGAAGTCAATTCCCCATATATCAAAGATTTCAGAAACTTGTATGCTCTTTTGTGGCATTTCGTCTCTACGAGAAAGACTACCAGACTTTTGGCAAGCATCATAATTCTGCACAAGCGTATGAGCTTCTTTAAAAATTGTCGGCCAATAAAATCCCGCATCAAAAACTTTTTTAGCGGTTGTAGACGGACCGTAATGTCCTCCAGTTGGGCCGTGATGACATTCATCGAGAATTCTTCGGGTCTCTGAACCATACACGCATCTTCTAATTATCCCATCGGGACACATTTTAAATAGATACGGTTCATTCCAAAAATAGTGTTTAAGGTCTGCAAAAAATTTACTACGCTGAGCGTGGGTTAGACCTTTTTGTAACACTCCTCCGACTAAATAATTTGCAAAATCTGCAAACCATGGAACTTCTTCATTTTCAATTCCCATAAGAGTTTCGTCGGGAAAATTATCATCAATCTCATCTTCACCGAATTCATCTAAATTAGGATTTTCTAATCGAGACAAATGATCTGCTGCAACATTTTCCGCACCTTTCTTATTTTGGATTTCTATGTCGAATTCTTGAAGCAATAAAATCCATCGAATAAGACGTGGTTTGGCATCTTGTTTGGCAAACAGATATTTAAGAGCTGAATGATCGGTGAATAAAATTGTCTTTAACAAAATGAGATAAGAACGAAATTTTTCAAACACAAAAACTACAGCCAAAAGTTCTTTTTCAGTGACCGTGTAGGTTTGTTGAGCACTATTCAAGGTTTTGCTAGCAAAGTAAATAGGACGAAAATGTTTTCCATCACGTTGTCCTAATACTGCTTGATGCGTGGTTTTGGAACCTTACAACAGGTTTTACCTCTCGAGGGATCTCAAGAGGCTTACAACCCCACCAGGCAGTGTACCTGACCGATGTAGTATAGTGTAGTGGTAAGTACGGGGGATTGATCGTTCTCCACAGGTAATAGTGTTCGTTAGGTATGAAAAACTACTCTAATAGGTTTAAGGGTTGAGGAAGATTCTTTTTGTGTTTTTATAATTTTATGAAAGCAAGTAAAATCTCGGGTTTGAAGGAGTGGGCGGAATTAGTTGCTAGTCAACTAACCCAAATTACTACGAATGCAAATAAAATAAAATAACAAAAATGAAAATGTTGGAGAAGACTTAAGTGTAGAGAAATGTGTTTACTTAGATTTCCTTACTCCCTAACTATCTTTTACTGGTTGATTAGTGTGTATTAGTCGCGTGGATGACGGGTGTATTCCTAAATACCAATCGTGGGGTGGCGTACGTACTTCCCCAACTCTACAAGCTCCTACTTCACTCCTATGTCGAGCCGGCTAGGAAGCTCCTAACATGGGATCACTAGAATTCGCTTGTGCATTAAATACAACCATAAAAACCTTTAGTACGCATTTGGTTCATGTTTCTTAAGACATTCAAGCAAGTTACCGAATAGGAAGTTAGCCAGTTTTCTTAAGCCTAACATAGATAAACAATCATCCAATACAACTAATAACACACTAATAACCAATAATCAATAGCTAGGTTTCATTAGATCTAAGCAAACACAAGATAAATTTAGCCTAACATGTTAAACAAAAGACAAGAACAAGATAAAATCAAACAACACATAGACATATTGAATGATTAATTGATAACTTATCTTTCAATGTAACATGGAAGATCTCAAGGCAAAAAGCCTTGAAAAAGATGCTAAAATCGTCTTAGGGTTTTCTCCCAAAAATTCCACACTAAGCTCTCCCCAATGACAAAAAATTAGAAAACTATATATAGACTTTTGGATCTGACGGCGTCACCTTATGGAGTGTGACGCCGTCACCTCGCCGCTTTTAGGGTTCCCGGATGACCTTCTTGACGCCGTCCCTCTTTAGCTCTCCAAAATCCGTTCTGGCTTATCAAGGCTTGACGCCGTCAGCTCTTGAACGTGACGCCGTCCCTCTTTGATTTAAGCCGTGACGCCCTTGATCAGGTTAAAGCGTGACGCCGTCAGAATTTACATGCAATTTTCACTGGCTTATCATGAGTAAATTTCACATCCACCTTTTCTTGCCAAGCCATGACGCCGTCCAGAGTAAAATCTGACGCCGTCAAGGGTAACTTTTAGCCGATTTTTGAGACTTTGTCGTTTTCTTCACTTATATGCTCCAAAAACGTCCAAAATGCCTCCTTTTCCAGATTTCTCCTCAAAAGTACCTAAAATGACAAAAGGAACGATTTAGGGCAATATTTGATCAAATAAATACGATTTAGGGCTTAAATGACCCCTTAAAAGTGGTACACTTTTCGCTTCATCAAATACCCTTACACTTGAGATTTGCTTGTCCTCAAGCAAATGCGCTTTTATTCTAATCAAAATACAGGTTAGGGGTCATTTAATGCAAACATAAAAGTAATTACAACAAATAATCGTTCCACTTCAATCATAATAAGCATGGAGATTATAAACTAGCACCTCACAAGTAGTGTTTAGATACTCACATCTCTCAAGTGTCATCAAAATAAATCTCATAAATGAAAACGGATAATATCTCTCACTACCTGTCATAGCAAATAGATTACCATAGGCTTGGGAAAGGATCGAAAACCTCCTCCACTAGGCGTAAGCACCTAAGATAAACTATCAAAGAGGGCTTTTAAATGGGTTATAACGTTAGGTGTAGGGAAAAGGAAAACACGGTTTTGTTGGATAAAGGATATTTTACTGGTGGCGAGTTAAAGATCTTGATCAATTACATGTACTATACAATGTTGCTAAGCCAAGACTCGACTCAATCTTAAGCTAGAAACAAAATAACAAAATAACAAAAACATAAAATGAAACGGGATGGTAGTCCGTATGTTTTTTTCTATTTTTCTTTTTCTCATTTTTTTGTATTTTTCTTGATTTTTTCGATTTTTTTTTTTTTTTCATACACTCTTGCCCTACCATCCAAAATAATACATCATAGGGGCATTGCATTCCCCTTACACTTGAACTTTTACATAACTTTACAATTAACTATTCTAATGACTCGAATTAAGATAATTGAAAAACTTGGAGTACTTTTAAAATATTTAGCACATATGGGGGTAATAAATGATGTTCTTCCCCATTACTCCATTACACTAGTACTTTACCCATGAGTCCCAATCGTCCCAAAACAATATGTACAAAGATATGACTCGACTTAGCAACCATGTAATCAACTAGATAATTAACTTGGGTTTAAACAAATATTGTAACAATAATGCACTAAAGATGAGTGCATACAAGGTAGGCTAAGGCGATTTGGGTGTACATTTAAGTGGGGTGTAAACAAATTCTTCCTTTAAGTAAAATGCTTAAAGGTTGAAACGAAAAGATAGGCTCTGAGGGGTGTACTAGGGGTATCGTGTACTAAAAATGAGTACAACGCAAAGGGTGTGGGAGAATTACTTGACCAATGTAGCCAAAGTAATTATAACAAAAAACACAGGTGTAAAACAATGGGTTAATCCTAATGCCTCTTATCATGTAGTAAATCTAACTACACGAATGTAGTCTCACTTGTGGCCTTGGAATGGTCCTAACGCAAGTTCTAGAATCTAAGTGCTACCGGTACACACATCATAGCATAAATGCTTTTCCTACCAATTCTAGGGGCGAACCTCACATTTGGGGGTGGAAAATTTTTTAGTGGTACGGTTTTTGTGCTAGTCATATAACTCCTATCCGTGAGACGCTCATTAAGATCAAAGTTTCACTCCTATATGTTGTAAAAAATTTTAAATTTGGCACTAAAATTACCTTAACAAGTATTTCTCTCAGTTTTATTACACATCTACTATTAAACAAACAAAAATCAAGTGTAATAGTATTCTCTAATCGTACTTTTACCCTCCCCTTACACTTAAGATGAACATTGTCCCCAATGTTCAAATAACAAGATGTAAAAGCATAAAGTAAAAGAATGAAATCAAATACTCCCCTGATTCGCTCGGTGGATAATGAAATAATACGGTTAAATCTTCTTCCAAGGTAATGTTGAAGCTCCATGACTAATGCATCGCCAAAAGCTTGATTCAAAACATTTCCTTGTCCAAAATAACCTGTTAAACCTGAGAAAACAAACACGAAAACCTGCATAACATCGGCGAGATAAAATCTATATATAAGGATATAATGCTTGTGGAATGATAACTTTGCAGATTCCTGGAGATTATAAGTTGGAGATTTTAATAAAAACTTTTTAAAAACAAAACTTTCAAAAATTTCTGAAAATTAAATCTGACGCCGTCAGGTTATAGACCCTGACGCCGTCAGAAATGACCTGACAAAAATTTTCATTTTAAGTTTCCGGAAAATTTCTGGAAAAACCTTTACCTTACTTCCTGGAAATCCTGCAAAACATCATTACGACTCGATACAAGCATTTGACTCAAACAAATACGAATATGCATGTTAATTTATTATTATTACGATTCATGTTAATTTGTGTTCTAATAAACCAATTTAGATTTCCCTTACACTTATCTTTTGCAAAATACCTTTATATGTAGTTAAGACGAAGTTAAAAACAAAATAAAGCATTTTCACAAATTAGTTTTTAACATGAATCAATAAGAATAAAAATTAAACATACATACGGAAACAAATAAAAACAAACAAACAAACAAATAAACACACAAATCAAATAAATAAAATAAAGCTTGGGTTGCCTCCCAAGAAGCGCTTTTCTTTATTAACGAGTCTTGTAGCTAGACTCAAAGTCACTCTACCCTATATAAGTGAGCTCGTCATCGAGGACGTCTTTAGGGTTAAGCTTGGATTGAAGTTTCCTATTGGTCCGCTTAGTACGATATATCTTTTCAAACTTCTCTCCATCCGGGTCATACAGTGTCATCTTAATATGCCATGACCCATCTCCATCTTTGGTTGGTTTGTCCCAATCCCACTTGTGATCATCCTCCTCACAAGTCCACTTATTCATCCCTAGGTTAATTGGCAAAACTCCTAGGAACTCAATCATCCTTCTAAAAACTAGAGGGTCTTCAAATGGATCCAATTCGGTGTCCCTAGCCAAGAGTTGTTCTACCGTATGTGTTCGGTTCACAAAGTCCTCTTCTAGGTAAAATGGGCGTTGGGGTCCTATGAAGCCTCTATCTATCCAAGGTCCATATCTAGATGGTCTCCTATTCAACTCTAACCAATGGGGTGTCGGTTCATCACTAGTATCATAAGCATGTTTCTTCACATCATAGACTGACCAAGTATCTCCTTCTCCTACCGCTATCTTAGATTCCTTACAATCAATCATAGCACTAGCGGTCGCCAAAAATCCTCTACCTATCAACAAGGGGCATGTAGGGTCGCTAACCATATCAAGGACGTGGAAATCGGCTAAAATGGTTAGTTTTCCAATGTGCACTAACACGTCCTTAACTACTCCAACCGGGTAAGCAACACTTCCATCCGCTAAACCTATTATCACCTCTGTTTCTTCAAGTTTTCCTAGTTTTAGAGAGGTGTAGAGAGGTAACGGAAGTAGGTTAATGCTTGATCCAAGATCGGCTAATGTGTCATAAGCCTCCGAATTACCGATCTTGCAAGGTAGAACGAATAAGCCCGGGTCATCTAACTTCTTAGGTAGTTTGTTTTGAACGAAGGCGGTTCCTTTTTCGCCTAACTTGAGCTTCTTCTCATCCAACACATCAACAACCGGACTTTCAAGGTGGAGCTCCTTGAATTCTTCGTCAAGGTTTTGAGTGGAAGGTGTTTCAACTATGTTGTTGACCAATTTGGATGTCATAACTTCTTGGTCATTTGGAACGACTTGGGTTTGTTTGAAACACGTGCTCGTGGAATTGACCGAATAATATTGTGGACAAGAACTAGGGGACGAAACCGATGAAATAGCGTTGACGTTTAGTTTCGGGTTCTTGACCGTGTTGCTAGGGAGTGCTCCCATTTCTCGGTCATTGAGGGCTTTCAACAAGGTGTCAATCTTATTGGTCATCTCGCTTTGTTTTTGTTTGAAATCGGCTTCAAACTTGGCTAAATGAGCTTCTTGAGATGCCATAAATTGAGACATCAATCCTTCAAAGTTATTGGTACTACCATTGCCGGAAGGATTGTTGTTGAAAGTACGGTTCGAGTTGGAACCGCTTGATTGGAAACGATTAGGTGGGTTGGAAGAATTGGGTTGTTGTGCGTTTTGGTTTTGTTTCCACCTAAGGTTCGGGTGATTTTTCCATGAAGGGTTGTATGTATCACCGTAATGGTTTGGCTCGGGTTTGAAAGTGTACCACTTGTCTCCCGCTCCGTCGGTACGCGAGGATGCGTAGTCCACAAAAGCTTGTTCGGGGAGTTCCATGCAATCATGAGTGTCGTGGGGACCACTACATAATTTACACGAAGAAGTGATTTTGTTCACTTGGCTTGAAGGTTTAGGAGTCTCGTAGGATTTCATGAGAAACTTGACTTGGTCTTCAAGTTCTATGATCCTACGGTCGGAAGTGCTTGAATTGTTCAAAGGCAAAGATATTGCCTTGACCGTTTTATTCAAATCACGGGGATCACTCCAACTTTCGTTGTCATAAAGAGCAAGATCCTCTAGGAGAGCCCATGATTGTTCCGCACTTAGATCACGTAGCTTACCACCGGCCGATTGGTCAATGGTTTGCCTTGTGTAGAGATTGATATGGTCATAGAAGATTTGGACTTGGAGCCAAAGTTCTATGCCATGGTGAGGGACTTTTTGGAGTAAGTCCTTGAATCGAGTCCATGCCTCGTAGAGAGTTTCTCCTTGACGTTGTTGGAACATCAAGATATCATTCCTTAGCTTGGTAGTTCTTCCCGGTGGGAAAAACTGAGCAAGGAAACGAGTGGTGAGATCATCCCAAGAGGTGATGGATCCTGCGGGTTGACGTTCTAGCCATTGACTAGCTTGGTCCCGCAGAGAGAATTGGAAGAGACGCAATCGGGTCGTCTCTCGAGTGGCAACATCAAGGTCTATAGAATCAACGATTTTAAGAAAGTCCTTAAGATGTTGATTAGGATCTTCGGAACGAAGTCCATGGAATGCGCATCCGCTTTGCACCAACCGGATGGTGTCGGATCGCAAGGGTGTGACATTGGCTCCTGAAGTGAGCTCAATGGTGTTTCGATAGCCATGGTGGCTAGGACGGGAATACTCTCCTAAAGTACGGGCTCTAGGAGGTGGTGGTTGTTGTGGTGGTGGGTTGTTGGGATTAAGGATATTACCATCTTCCATGATGTCGGATGGTATGGTTACGAACAAAGACACGAAGAAAATAGATAGACTAAAGAAAACCTAGAAAAATAAAACAAAAATCTCACTAGAAAGGAATCTAGTGAGTAGACCTAATAGAAATAACAATTCAACCTAAACAATAACTATTCTCCGGCAACGGCGCCAAAAACTTGATGCGTGGTTTTGCAACCTTACAACAGGTTTTACCTCTCGAGGGATCTCAAGAGGCTTACAACCCCACCAGGCAGTGTACCTGACCGATGTAGTATAGTGTAGTGGTAAGTACGGGGGATTGATCGTTCTCCACAGGGAATAGTGTTCGTTAGGTATGAAAAACTACTCTAATAGGTCTAAGGGTTGAGGAAGATTCTTTTTGTGTTTTTATAATTTTATGAAAGCAAGTAAAATCTCGGGTTTGAAGAAGTGGGCGGAATTAGTTGCTAGTCAACTAACCCAAATTACTACGAATGCAAATAAAATAAAATAACAAAAATGAAAATGTTGGAGAAGACTTAAGTGTAGAGAAATGTGTTTACTTAGATTTCCTTACTCCCTAACTATCTTTTACCGGTTGATTAGTGTGTATTAGTCGCGTGGATGACGGGTGTATTCCTAAATACCAATCGTGGGGTGGCGTACGTACTTCCCCAACTCTACAAGCTCCTACTTCACTCCTATGTCGAGCCGGCTAGGAAGCTCCTAACATGGGATCACTAGAATTCGCTTGTGCATTAAATATAACCATAAAAACCTTTAGTACGCATTTGGTTCATGTTTCTTAAGACGTTCAAGCAAGTTACCGAATAGGAAGTTAGCCAGTTTTCTTAAGCCTAACATAGATAAACAATCATCCAATACAACTAATAACACACTAATAACCAATAATCAATAGCTAGGTTTCATTAGATCTAAGCAAACACAAGATAAATTTAGCCTAACATGTTAAACAAAAGACAAGAACAAGATAAAATCAAACAACACATAGACATATTGAATGATTAATTGATAACTTATCTTTCAATGTAACATGGAAGATCTCAAGGCAAAAAGCCTTGAAAAAGATGCTAAAATCGTCTTAGGGTTTTCTCCCAAAAATTCCACACTAAGCTCTCCCCAATGACAAAAAATTAGAAAACTATATATAGACTTTTGGATCTGACGGCGTCACCTTATGGAGTGTGACGCCGTCACCTCGCCACTTTTAAGGTTCCCGGATGACTTTCTTGACGCCGTCCCTCTTTAGCTCTCCAAAATCCGTTATGGCTTATCAAGGCTTGACGCCGTCAGCTCTTGAACGTGACGCCGTCCCTTTTTGATTTAAGCCGTGACGCCCTTGATCAGGTTAAAGCGTGACGCCGTCAGAATTTACATGCAATTTTCACTGGCTTATCATGAGTAAATTTCACATCCACCTTTTCTTGCCAAGCCATGACGCCGTCCAGAGTAAAATCTGACGCCGTCAAGGGTAACTTTTAGCCGATTTTTGAGACTTTGTCGTTTTCTTCACTTATATGCTCCAAAAACGTCCAAAATGCCTCCTTTTCCAGATTTCTCCTCAAAAGTACCTAAAATGACAAAAGGAACGATTTAGGGCAATATTTGATCAAATAAATACGATTTAGGGCTTAAATGACCCCTTAAAAGCGGTACACTTTTCGCTTCATCACTGCTCCAACGGTAAAATCACTTGCATCACACATAAGTTCAAATAGCCACGACCAATCTGGTGAAACCATAATCAGTGCATTTGTTAACTTATTTTTGAGCATTTTGAATGCCTTGATGCATTCTTCATTGAAATCAAAAACTGAATCTTTCTCGAGAAGCTTCATCATAGGACGAGATATTTTGGAAAATATTTGATGAATCTGCGGTAGAATCCCGCATGTCCCAAGAAACTCCTAACGCCTTTGACGTTAGTCGGGGGTGGTAACTTAGCAATAGCATCTATTTTTGCTTTGTCTACTTTGATTCCCTTGCTAGAAATCTTGTGACCAAGCACAATGCCTTCTGTCACCATAAAGAGACATTTTTCCCAGTTTAGCACGAGATGAGCGGTTTTACATCTTTCAAGCATTTTATCAAGATTGGAAAGGCACGACTCGAATGAGTCTCCAAATACCGAGAAATCATCCATGAAAACTTCCATGGAGGTTTCAAGCATATCTTGAAAAATAGCAATCATGCATCTTTGAAATGTTGCTGGTGCGTTGCAAAGACCAAAAGGCATACGCCTATACGCATATGTGCCAAAAGGACACGTGAACGTGGTCTTTTCTTGATCAGCTGGATCAATTGGAATTTGGAAATAACCGGAAAATCCATCGAGAAAACAAAAGACTTTGTTCCCCGCAAGTTTTTCCAACATTTGATCCATGAACGGTAAAGGAAAATGATCCTTCCTGGTGGCGTCATTTAATTTGAGATAATCAATGCATACTCGCCAACCAGTTATGGTTCTGGTCGGAACAAGTTCATTACGTTCATTAGTTACAACGATTGTTCCTCCTTTCTTAGGAACACAGTGAACAGGACTCACCCATGAACTATCCTCAATGGGGTAAATAATACCAGCATCAAGAAGTTTGATTATTTCCTTCTTAACAACTTCCTTCATGTTTGGGTTGAGTCTTCGTTGTCTTTGAACAACGGGTTTGGAATCGTTTTCGAAATTGATTTTGTGTTTGCAAAAGTTTGGACTTATTCCACGAATGTCAGAAGTTTTCCAAGCGAAAGCTTCTTTATTATTTTTGAGCACAGAAACAAGATGTTCTTTTTCATCGGGTTTGAGTGCTGAAGATATGACAACCGGAAGAAGAGATTTTTCTTCCAAGAATGCATATTCCAGATGATCGGGAAGAGGTTTCAAGATGAGATCCGTCGGTGGATCTTCAATTGAGGTTTTGATTCTCATTTCATCATTGAATTCCAACTCCTCAAAGTTAGTTTTTTCTTCCTCAGAAATTTCTTCGGTGTCTATCTGCATAAATTCAGCGAATTCTCTGTCGAGATCTTCATCACTTATTTGTCCAGATGCTTTATGAGTCTTAATTCTTTCATCAAGCAACTCATCGAATGTTTCCTCTGTAATTTCATCGATAACATCAATGCTATAACAAGTGTCATCATTCGCATGAGAATATTTCATGGCTTGATTAATTGAAAAATAGATTCTTTCATCTCTAACTCCAAGATTGAGTTCTTTGTTTTTGACTCGAATGATAGTATCGGCGGTGTTTA
Organism: Artemisia tridentata subsp. tridentata; assembly: GCA_021014915.2. Classification (NCBI taxonomy): domain Eukaryota; kingdom Viridiplantae; phylum Streptophyta; class Magnoliopsida; order Asterales; family Asteraceae; genus Artemisia; species Artemisia tridentata. The sequence goes on along the minus strand of CP139504.1, from coordinate 369,380,928 downwards.
GGAAAGGTCTTCCTAATATCAATGGAACTTTGCTATCTTCCTCCATCTCGAGGATCACAAAATCAACGGGAAAAACGAATTGCCCAACTTGAACAAGCATGTTTTCAGCTACTCCAACAGGATATCGGATAGTATGATTTGCTAAACGTATACTCATTCTTGTGGGTTTCAAGGTATCGATCGAAAGCTTCGCATACAATGAGTATGGCATAAGATTGATACTTGCACCGAGATCGGCTAAAGCATAACAAGTAATTGAATTTCCCAAAGTACACGGGATAAGAAAACTTCCAGGATCACCGAGTTTTTTCGGTAGTTTGTTTTCGACAATGGCTGAGCAATCTTCATTCAAGAAGGTAGCGGAAATATTTTCCATTTTGCTTTTGTTGCTCACAAGTTCTTTCAAAAACTTCCCATAATTGGGCATACCAGCTAGGACATCAACAAGAGGAACGTTGATCCTAACTTCTTTGATTAAGTCAATGAACTTGCCATATTTTCCTTCCATCTTTTCTTTCCTCTAACGTTGAGGATATGGAATTATTGGTTTATATGCTTTGAGCTGAGGAGTGGGTTTAACAACTGGTGTAGGAATTGGTTCGTTATCTTTTGGTTCTTCTTCTGCTTCATCCTCACTATCATCATGAATGATAGTGGTTGTTTTGGTTGGGTTTGGTGGTGGATCATAAGATAGACCACTACGAGTGAATACGGCATTTACATGCTCATTTCTCGTTTGAGGTGGACGATAAGATCTAGATGATGATGGCTTCGGGTTGGATTGAGTATTGCTTGGCAAAGTACCCGATGGTCTTGCAGCGAATTGATCAGAAAGACGACCAAATTTGGTTTCAAGGTCTTGGATAGAAGCTTGATGATTCTTTTGACCTTGTTCGACTTTGCTTTTAAGCATGAAGAATTGGTTTTTCATAAATTCATTCATTTGCTTTTGAGCATGCACGAATTCACGCATGGTTTTTTTGAATTCAGATTCTTCATTTTTTGTTTCACGTGTTTGTGATGATGAACGGTTATCATCACGAGATGATGTTTGACGGTTGTCGTCACGAGGTTGGGAACTACGATTATCATCCCTCGGTGGACGATCTTGCCAATCTCTAGAATTTCTACCGTAGTAGTTTCCACGATATCCTCCTCCTCGATATCCTCCATAAACATAATTGGCTTCGGCTTCGGGACCTCCCATGGGTTTATCATCACACTCGGATGATGAATGGTTTCCACCACAATAGTTGCAACCATCGCGCATTTCTTTGATCTCTTGTTGGATACTTTGGAATTTAGAATCAATTTTGGTGGTGAGATCTTTCCTCATGTCCATGATTATGGAATTTTCATTCGTTCCTTCGGCGAATGCAATGGTTTTTCATTGAGGTTTGGTTTTGGCATCCTTAGACCAATCGAGCTTAAGAAGTACACGGTCTTCTAGTAAAGTGTAAGCTTCGTTAGGGGTCTTATAAAGGAAATTTGTAATAACCCATAATTTTCAAGTTATTAATTGCCTGTAAACTCAAAGTAATCAATTATGAGATTTAATCCAAGCGATATTTTTTTTTCTAAAGTGCTACTCTATGTAAACTAAGGAACAACAAATGATATTGCCAAACAAACAATGTGGCAAAACACACATTCCATTTTTACTGGAACCACACGCGTCCCGACACCGTGATAGTATGGCATAAGTCAAATAATTTAATATCGAGAGTTATTAAAGCTCGAGGTTCGTTAAATTCCCTCGAGCGTTACGAAATCAAAAACATTCCCACGTCTCACTTTTTATTTAACCTCCACCTTTTAATTTATATACACACTCACCTTTTATTTTCTTACTTAACATTTACCTTTTACTTACCACCTCTTATTATACTCAAAATACAAAAAAAGGTAAAAATAATAAAATCCCTTTCTTATCCCCTCGCTACCCCACACCTCCTTCTCACTCTCCTCAAATGCTCCATCTGTTTTGCTTCATCTGTTTCGCTTCTCTTCTGCATTTCCCTGCTCCTCTGAATCGCTGCTATCTCCATAACAATAAAAACATCACTATCTTCACTTGTCTACTTCTTCAATACTAAATCAAACAAAACCAAGTGACGAAGGATAAAAACAAGATCAACTTGTCACCACTTCTATGCATCCGCTGCCACCCCCTGTCAAGCCCTAAGTCAACCAAACGAGCCAAGAGGTGACGATATAGTTTCCTTCTTTAGCCATAGAGCGTCTGTGGATGAGGAGAGAAGGAATCAAACCTTCCTTGGTTACTCCTTTAAAGTCCTACCGATCCCTAGCAAGTCCCCTTACCCTCAAATTTACTATCAATTCGAAAATAAGAGAAGTAGCAACCAGTTATAGGTGAGAGCGCGTTCGGAAGCAAAGGGGTGTGTGGATTTGCTTGGTTTGAATCGGGTTCTATCGATCTCATTTGGGTTTCCTTCGATCTTGTCTCAACTTCCTAGTAGTCAACTACTAGTTGTCACGCGTTTGAATTACTACCTACCAGTTGATTCTATTGCATCCCAGATTACTACTATTACTGCGGTGAGTTCATAGTCCCACATTTTTTTTTACGATTTTAAACCCGTGTGGAGATACATGCTACTACTTTTTATGATCACAATTGCTTGAAAACTATATGTCTATCTAAATGTGTTATTGCCTAAGTACAACTATTATTATATCGATTACTGTCGATACTATCAAATACTGTTGATACGATTATTATATCGATTACTGTCGATACTATCAATTACTGTTGATGCTACTGATATATCGATTTATGTCAATACTACCAATTACTGTTGGTACACTGTTAACACTTTGGTTTCATTAGCTTAGTGCAATAATAACTACTTTCGATTTATGGGTGTAACAACGGAACCCATTACCTCTTAAACTTGAAATCTTGTGATCAATTATTTTACTACTAAACACTATGGATTCACTCAACCTTTGTGTTGACTCTTTTAAGCATGTTTTATCTCAGGTAACTAAGGAATCTCAAGGCACGGAGTTGGCAAGGGCATTGGAAACCTACCCCTTTTTATTTCAAATAATTATATCATTCTTTTCAAACTCATCATCACTTTTGTGAAAAGCTATCTCTTTTGGAAAACATTGTGTAACTTCGAATATTGAGCTTTCATTTAATGATATAAATTCTACTTTTAACAATTATCTATGCTTACGACTGTGATCTAATTGGTAATACCCCGTTCAAGTCTTCCGCTGCTTCATTTCGATTTTCGGGGTGTTACAGATTGGCATCAGAGCCTAGGTTATAGAGAACCAAGTGATTTTCAAAACACTGGACTATAACCACGATTTCTAAAAGGACCATTTTAAACCTTACCACCTTATGCCCTCCGTGCCAACACCTTGCTAACGCTTGCATTGAGATTTGCTTGGCAGATTATGCATCACTCATGAACTTTTGCATTGAGATTTGCTTGGCAGATTATGCATAACGAACGAATTTTTATCACTATAGAATATAGCATTGAGATTTGCTTGGCAGATTATGCATAAGAATTAGTTTTATCACCTACGAATGTTACTACGACTAATGCATGTTTATATTATTAATGACTTACACTCATATATGTTGGGATATTACAGTACCATGTCTTCTTATTCATCCTACCTTACTGAGACCATCCCCTGTACTATTCGCACTTCCCCAGTTATTCAGATCATACCAAACTCAGGTGATTCCTATATGTTAACGTCTCAGACTCCCCATACCCAAAGCCCCGACATCACGGAACCCATGCTCACGTTACCCAACTCGGTATCGTCCATACCCTTACTCCCACACTCACTCATCCACTTACCACGATCGAAGAGAATCGTCATGCCACATAGTAGTGAAATGTTGGAGGAGGTGCCCAGTACATTCGAGGTTGGTCAAAGTTCAAGGAGAACTCAAACAGAGACAGAGGATGACATGGTATGGAGAGATATACCATGTATAGACGACCGCATTACCACTATGGAGAGATCGGACTACATACCTCACTTATCATCGTTCGAGCCTTCGAACACTCCATACCCAGAGGCAACTTCAAAGGGTACAGAGGCGAATGTGGTTACCCAGATGCAGACCCAGTTAGACTCACTGGCTAGGAGAGTAGAGCTTCACTCCGAGTATCTAGATGAAATACCAGCCGATCGTTTTGATTCATACGACCAAGACCTTAGTGCATTGTTCAGGAGGATGTCTATCAGGAGACAAGAGATCTCCGATGTGAGTTTCAGAGTTGATACCCTTGAGCAGGCATAGACTGTAGCCCAGGGGGCAGTCCAGGGATTACAAGATAGGGTAAGAGATGTTGAGAGAACTTTACGGGTGGCCAGGGATACAGAAAGAACACAGAGTCAGAGGATTTCCGCCTTAGAGGCTATGTTGGTTGCCCAGTTGAGTATAAACCAAGTATTCCAGAGACGCTTCGTAGATGATGAGAGGATTGAGGAGTTGACAGAGACAGTTCAAGCACTACAGCGCCGCTTAGATGGGGCATCGGGTAGTTCTTAGATTTTAATGTATCAGTTGTGGTTAGACATCTAGCGTACTGTTTGTGACGTAATAAGGAAACTTGAATTTGATTGTTTTGTAAGCAAACGAATCAAGATTATGAAGACAAATATTGTATGTTATGATTTCCAGAATTTGATGTAAAATTTATGATTACCTTGTTGTTTCATCTTATTTGTATGTGTTGTGGATGGTGCTCGATTATGTTGTGATGTATTTATGATTGTGATAATTATTGATGTAATGCAGGGGCGATCACTTCATGTGTTTACATGATGGTGACATAATTATCGTGATTTCTTTTCCTCATCATCGATGTGTTACATTATGATAGTTTTGTTATGAAGTATATATGATTACCTTGTTAATTGACCATACTCCAACACCAACTCAACCACGAAACAGATAAATTCTAAATATGTGTTCTTGTGTCATTGTTAGAACATGGCTACCCGCAGCAGAACAACAGATGCAGTCGCCGGAACAATCATGACCCCAGAAGAGATCCGCCGGTTGATCACTGAGAGCGTAACCGCTGCGTTAGTGGCTCAAGCTTCAGCCACGACTCCCACTGGCAGTGCCACAAGGCCCACTGACGAAAGCGAGACAGTTGTGACTCGAAAATGCACCTACAAAGAATTCATGAGTTGTAAACCACCAACTTTCAAAGGTACCGAAGGAGTAACGGAGTTAGCTCGATGGTTTGAGCGCTCAGAAACTGTTTTCACAAGAAGTGGTTGTGCAGAAGGCAATAAGGTCACCTTTGCTACTGGCACACTAGAGGATGACGCTCTATCATGGTGGAACTCCACTGCCCAGAAAATGGGTACTGAAAGGGCTTACCAACTCCCTTGGGCCGAGTTTAAGCAGAAAATGTTGAAGAAGTATTGCCCACGTACTGAAATCCGAAAACTGGAAGATGAGTTTGATCGTCTAGTGGTGAAAGGATATGACATTAGGACCTATGATAGAAGGTTCCAAGAACTCTCTCTGCTATGCCCGACCAAGGCGCCGGACTTTGAGAAAACACTAGAAAGGTATGTTGAAGGGTTGCCTAGGAGCATAGAAGGAATTGTCACTGTATCCAAACCTGAGACACTAGAAGAGGCCATGGAAACTGCTCAAAAGCTATTGGAGAGGGAAATCAAACGTAGTCAAACTCAAGGAAGCAGCAATCACAAACAAAAATTTGATGATCGCAAGGGCAATCACAACAACAGCTCGCATCACAACAACAACACTCATCACAACAACAACAACCACCACCACCAACAAAACAGAGAGCAAAAAGTCGCAAGGGCTTATATGGTTGCACCAACAAAAGGCAGAGTTTATGCTGGGAACCACCCACTGTGCGATCAGTGCAATTGGCACCACTCAGGGCCTTGCACTGTTAAGTGTGGAAGCTGCCACAGAGTAGGCCATCAGACCAAGAATTGCAAGGATAGAGGCACCGTTGCTGGGAATGACTTACAGTGAGTAGTGACTTGTTTTGGCTGTGGGGAGCGTGGACACTACAGGAACGAATGCCCTCAGAACCGTGGGCAAAAAGTCGAAGGTGCTCGCGAGAGAGCATATATGTTGGAGGGAGGAGAAGCTCACCAGGACCTCAACAACGCGACGGACTGATGAAGTTTAGAATTTAGCAATCCTATTCCCTTATGTATTATGTTGTACTAAGTCTACGACATCCCTAGTATCCGGATTTTTAAGACTACTTTCTGTTCTATAAACAACTTGCTGTGATAATTCCCGATCTATTGTACTTTCTATTCCTTTCTGATTTCCATATTATCAACAAATTCGTTATCATTCATAACATCTTTCCTTAAATTGCCATTTTGTAAACGGCATGGGTTGAATCTATTTAAACACTGAGAATTATAACGACTAAACCGAACATCACATCATTGTTCCTAAATTATACATAGCCTAGCTACCTATGTCTAATTCAGGAGGGATCATGTTATGCTGGGAGCAGTTATTTATAAATCCTAACATAAACAAACTGATTCATCATCTACAAAAGCTGAAGATTAGCAAATTTCTCTACATTCACCAAGTTCTCGACCGGAACCCTCATTGTTAAAATTTGTTATTAACAAACTCCTTTGTTTAACGGGTAGGTTACCCCCACAGATTTTTGATAATCATGAAACCCTGGTCATACCTTTGAAAGAAATTCGACTTGACGATAAGCTAAATTTTGTCGAAGAACCAATGGAGATTTTGGATAGAGATGTCAAACAATTAAAACAAAGCCGTATCCCTATTGTCAAAGTTAGATGGAACTCTGAGAGAGGACCAGAGTACACCTGGGAACGCGAAGACCAAATTCGTGCTAAATACCCTCACCCATTCGATAAGATAACCCCGACCGCTACCACATCTTAGGATTCGGGACGAATCCAGTCTAACGGGTAGGTACTGTAATAACCCGTAATTTTCTAGTTATTAATTGCCTGTAAACTCGAAGTAATCAATTATGAGATTTAATCCAAGCTATATTTTTTTTCTCTAAAGTGCTACTCTGTGTAAACTATGAAACGAAAAATGATATTGCCAAACGAACAATGTGGCAAAACACATGTTCCATTTTTACTGGAACCACACGCGTCCCGACACCGTGATAGTATGGCAAAAGTCTAATAATTTAATACCGAGAGTTAATAAAGCTCGAGGTTCGTTAAATTCCCTCGAGCGTTACGAAATCAAAAACATTCCCATGTCTCACTTTTTATTTAACCTCCACCTTTTAATTTATATACACACTCACATTTTATTTTCTTACTTAACATTTACCTTTTACTTACCACCTCTTATTATACTCAAAATACAAAAAAAGGTAAAAATAATAAAATCCCTTTCTTATCCCCTCGCTACCCCACACCTCCTTCTCACTCTCCTCAATTGCTCCATTTGTTTTGCTTCATCTGTTTCGCTTCTCTTCTGCATTTCCCTGCTCCTCTGAATCGCTGCTATCTCCATAACAACAAAAACATCACTATCTTCACTTGTCTACTTCTTCAATACTAAATCAAACAAAACCAAGTGACGAAGGATAAAAACAAGATCAACTTGTCACCACTTCTATGCATCCGCTGCCACCCCCTGTCGAGCCCTAAGTCAACCAAACGAGCCAAGAGGTGACGATATAGTTTCCTTCTTTAGCCATGGAGCGTCTGTGGATGAGGAGAGAAGGAATCAAACCTTCCTTGGTTACTCCTTTAAAGTCCTACCGATCCCTAGCAAGTCCCCACACCCTCAAATTTACTATCAATTCGAAAATAAGAGAAGTAGCAACCATTTATAGTGGAGAGCGCGTTCGGAAGCAAAGGGGTGTGTGGATTTGCTTGGTTTGAATCGGGTTCTATCGATCTCATTTGGGTTTCCTTCGATCTTGTCTCAACTTCCTAGTAGTCAACTACTAATTGTCGCGCGTTGGAATTACTACCTACCAGTTGATTCTATTGCATCCCAGATTACTACTACTACTGAGGTGAGTTCATAGTCCCACATTTTTTTACGATTTTAAACCCGTGGGGAGATACATGCTACTACTTTTTATGATCACAATTGCTTGAAAACTATATGTCTATCTAAATGTGTTATTGCCTAAGTACAACTATTATTATATCGATTACTGTCGATACTATCAACTACTGTTGATACGATTATTATATCGATTACTGTCGATACTATCAATTACTGTTGATGCTACTGATATACCGATTTATGTCAATACTACCAGTTACTGTTGGTACACTGTTAACACTTTGGTTTCATTAGCTTAGTGCAATAATAACTACTTTCGATTTATGGGTGTAACAACGGAACCCATTACCTCTTAAACTTGAAATCTTGTGATCAATTATTTTACTACTAAACACTATGGATTCACTCAACCTTTGTGTTGACTCTTTTAAGCATGTTTTATCTCAGGTAACTAAGGAATCTCAAGGCACGGAGTTGGCAAGGGCATTGGAAACCTACCCCTTTTTATTTCAAATAATTATATCATTCTTTTCAAACCCATCATCACTTTTTTGAAAAGCTATCTCTTTTGGAAAACATTGTGTAACTTCGAATATTGAGCTTTCATTTAATGATATAAATTCTACTTTTAACAATTATCTATGCTTACGACTGTGATCTAATTGGTAATACCCCGTTTAAGTCTTCCGCTGCTTCATTTCGATTTTCGGGGTGTTACAAAATTCCTCCGGCATTAAGGATACCTTGAGTTGTGTCATCGAGACCATGGTAAAAGATTTTGATGATATTACCACGAGACAAACCATGCCCATGACAACTTCGGAGCATGTTTTTCATTCGAAGCCAAGCTTCGACAAGATTTTCTCCTTCTTTGTGAGTGAAACTACGAATTTCACCTAAGAGACGATCAAACATGGCCGGTGGGAAGAAACGACCAACAAATGCTTCTCTCATTTGGTCCCAAGTTGTGATCACTCCGGGGCTTAATTCGTTATACCAAATTTTCGCTTCTCCGGTGAGAGGCGATGGAAAGAGTTTGAGGCGGATTGCATTTGTATTGGTGTTCCCATAACGAAACATGTCACAAATTTCAAGAAAATCGGTGATATGTTTGTGTTGATCGGATTTAACTCGACCATCAAATTGAGTGTCTTTAATCATCAAAAGATGATGACCTTTGATAGTAAAGTTTTCTCCAAGATTAACGGGAACAATGGCGGCCGCGGGTGTAGGAGCTACAACCCTATTGGTATCCCACATGGGTTGATCGTCAGCCATTGGAAATGGTAATTCAAGGAAAAGGTTAACAATTGGGTGAACTTCAGAGAGATTATCTGTTGGGAATTAAATATTCTGAAGTTAGAGTATTAGAATTTACTCTAAGTTGAAGGTACTGCTAGTTCATGATCAAGGTACTGCTAGTACATAAAGGTACTGCTAGAGCAAGAAGGTACTGCTAGTTCAAGTTGAAGGTATTGCTAGTTGTATATGGTACTGCTGATCAGTGACTCATAGGATAAGATCGAAAAGATATTTATTGTATTTTGGTCAAACATATACGGTAGATAATATCTTACTCCATGTGCTTAGTTAACAAGTTGTATACATAGATACATGTTGTATCTTATGTACTGACACAATAAGCATAAGTTAAATAAGTAAGTCGGTCAAGACTTTAAGCAATTTGTAAAGATCTTTTGCAAACTATAAAAGAGATCTTAGTCTAGTGAATATGGATATATCTGTTAAGACATAGAACAAACAAAATAACATATTACAAATCTAGAAGTATAAGATTCAAGGTTTTGTAACCCTAGTGATAAACACAAGATCACTCGTATTATTTGGAATAATATTGAATCGTTTAGTGTAAAACTTTCTTTGTTCATTGTTAAGCAACAAATATAATTCTTCCATTTCCATAACATACATAACCTTCTAAGTGTGGTTAAGTAAATTCCGCGTGCTTAATCATATTAACTCAATATATCTTATACACAAAGACACAAGGTTTAACCACCTTAACCGTGTATCAAATCAGGACCTCTCAGTTGGTATCAGAGCTAACAGGTTGATATATTTGATTTAGAAGAAACAGAAATGGATGCACATGATGCTCAAACAAATGTTGCTGCAAAGTTGCCCATGATCAAACCCAATGAGTTTGAGTTATGGAGGATGAGAATTGAGCAATATTTCATGGTCCAAGATTATACTCTTTGGGATATAATTATATATGGTGATTCTTTTTCACCAAGTTACTCAGATGTTGTCCTAGAAGGTAAAACAAGTAGGAAAAGAAATACTGGACCAGTGTCAAATGAAGAGAAGATACTGAAGAGAAATGATCAGAAAGCAAGAAATTTGCTGCTCATGACCATTCCTGGTGAGCAGATGCTATCATTTAACAAGTATCTTGATGCAAAAACTCTTTTTGAAGAGATTTGTGCATATTTTGGTGGTAATGAAACTACCAAAAAGACACAGAAGACACTACTAAAGCAACAATTTGAAAACTTTACTGCTTTTAGTAATGAGTCTCTTGATAAGTTATTCTCAAGATTACATAAGCTTGTCAGTCAGTTAGCTGTGTTAGGTGTTGAGACAGAGAAGGAAGATCTCAACATGAAGTTTTTAAGAAGTCTACAAGATGAGTTCCACACTCATGTTATTGTCTGGATGAACAAACCAGACATTGAAACAATGAAGCTCAATGATTTGTACAACAACTTCAAAATTGTTGAACAAAGTCTTAGAAAGTCCGGAACTTATGGTACTAGTTCTGGGAATGTGGCACTTTTGTCATCTCCTAGTATTGGTAAGGCTGAAGAGGTAGAAGAAGTTGAAAGTGTTTCTAATGCTACAAATGATGGTCCTTCTACTAGTTCACAAAAGACTGTTGCAGGACTTGGTGATCCAGCATTCTATGTATTTATATCTAGTCAGTCTAGTGGTTCTCCTCTAAATCATGAAGACCTAGAGCAGGTTGATGGTGATGATTTGGAAGAGATGGACATCAAATGGCAGGTTGCTTTGCTCAGCATGAGAGCCAAGAAGCATTGGCAAAGAACTGGGAAGCAAATTACCATAAATGGTAATGATACTGCTGGGTTTGATAAAAAGAAAGTGGAGTGTTTCAACTGTCATAGGTTAGGACACTTTGCTAAGGAGTGTAGAAGCCCAAGAAAGCAGGAGAATAGAAACACATGGTATAAGCAAGATAGGAGAAAGGAAGTTACTGTTGAAGAGCCAAAGGCTATGTTGGCTATTGATGGTATTGGTTATGATTGGAGCTCTATGGCTATTGAAGAGGATGCACCACCGAATGCTGCTCTTTTGGCCAATGAATTTGCTCTAATGGCCCATTCTGATTCAGAGGTAAACAATATTATATCTTGTACTGAATCATGTCCTAATCTTAAAGCTTATGAAGACCTTAATAAGAGACTTGAAGCTCATAGAGAAGAGCTACTTAACTCTCTTTTTAATTTGGCTAATCACAAAAGAGGTCTAGCTGTTTTAGAAAAACAGGTCTTACATTTTAAAGATAATGAAATTCATTTTGCTGATGACATCAATATACTAAAAAATGACATTAAGATCAGAGATGAGTGTATTGTTGAGTTGAATGATTCATTAGCTAAACACAAAAATGAAAGAGAAAATGTAAAGGTTTCTGTGGATGTTTTGGCACATTCCTCAGAAGGATTCAATAAGCTTTGGGAAGCCCAAGTTATTGATAAGGTTAATTCTGGTGTTGGATTTAAGTCTGTACCCCCACCATACAGAGGTGTTCATTCACCTCCAGGTATTGATTTAGCACACACAGGTTTACCTGAGTTTCAAGAACCAATCATGGAATATGGTTCTAAGGTCACTAAATCTCCTAAGATAGAAAAGGTAAGTAAAAGTTTAGATAAAACTTTATCTTATCAGGACAAGGTGTCCTTTGTTAAGAAAGAAGATGCTATAGTTGTTGAGGATTGCACAACTGATAGTGATAGTGATGAAGAAGAACAGGTTATGTCTAAGCCTGTCTTGGTTAAGAAAGTAGGAACAAGTATTCCTAAGAGATTCAATCACAACACTAACAGGCCTAAGTCAAATGTTAAGATTGTTAGGAAACCAGTTAGATATTGTGAACAATATAGAACAACAAACAAGCCCAGAGGTAACCAAAGGAATTGGAACAACCTCAAGTCTAACCAATTAGGTGATGACTTTGCATTTTATAATAAAGCTTGTTATGCATGTGGTAGTTTTGACCATCTTGCAGCTTTCTGCAACCAAAGGGTAACTGGGTATGAAAACAATAGGGTGAACTACAAAAGGCAAACTCCTCAAACTCATTTTTACTCTAATACTCATAGAACTAAACCCAGAACAGTCTCAAACAAGTCTGGACCCAAAGGTCCTGACAGACAAAAAGGTCCTGCTAATACAGACAAAAAGGTACTGCCAGAACAAATTAAAGGTACTGGTAGATCAAAAGGTACTGTTAGACCTATGATGACTGTTAAACCAAAATCAACAGCTAAGGATGCAAAAACAACTTTCACACATGCATCTAAAACTGTTCTAAGACCCATTCAAACAAAAGCAGTGATCCACAAACAAATTTGGAGACCAAAGGGTGTAACTTCAAAGTTAGCAGACTCTGCTAAGCATGTTATTCACTCTGCTGCTAAGGGTAATAGGGAAAATGCTGTTAAGGCCTCAGCATGTTGGATTCAAAAATCCAATGTTGCATCAACAGTCCTTAAGAGATTAAATTACATTGATGCAAGAGGCAGATCCAAGTCAGTAATGGCTTGGATCCCCAAAGAAAACTAACACTCTTATTTGTGTGCAGGAACATTCTATTGATCATCAAGATCAAGGATACTCAGATAGTGGATGTTCCAATCACATGACCGGCAACATGTCTTATCTTTCAGATTTTCAAGATTTCAATGGAGGATATGTTACCTTTGGAGGTGGTTTTCGTGGCAAAATTTCTGGTAAAGGTACTATTAAAACCGGAAATTTAGATTTTGAAAATGTGTACTATGTACAAGAGTTAAAGTATAATCTTTTTAGTGTTTCACAAATGTGTGACAAAAAGAATAATGTTCTTTTTACTGACACTGAATGTCTTGTTCTATCTAAGGATTTTAAGATGCCTGATGAAAATCAAGTACTTCTTAGAATTCCTAGAAAGGCCAACATGTATAGTGTTGATATGAAGAACATCATTTCTAAAAAGGATTTAACTTGTCTTGTATCAAAGGCCACATTAGATGAATCAATGTTATGGCATAGAAGGCTTGGTCATATTAATTTCAAAACCATAAATAAAATTGTTAAGAATGGTTTGGTAAGAGGTTTACCTCACAAAAGATTTGAAAATGATCAAACATGCATTGCTTGTCTAAAAGGCAAACAACACAAAGCCACTTGTAAGCCCAAAATTTTTAACTCTATCAATCAGTCATTGTTTATGCTTCATATGGACTTATTTGGACCAGTTTCAGTAAGGAGTATACAACATAAAAAATATTGTCTTGTTATAACTGATGACTATAGTAGATTTACATGGGTTTTCTTTTTAGCCACTAAGGATGAGACATCAAGCATCCTTAAGGAATTCATTACACTGATAGAAAACCAAGTAAGCAAGAAAGTAAAAGTCATTAGGAGTGATAATGGGACAGAGTTTAGAAATAGAGTTATGGATGATTTCTGCAAAGAAAAAGGTATTAGAAGAGAATATAGTGTTGCTAGAACACCACAACAGAATGGAGTGGTTGAAAGAAAGAATAGAACACTAATTGAAGCTGCTAGAACAATGTTAGCTGATTCTAAGCTACCTATAATCTTTTGGGCAGAAGCAATTAACACTGCTTGCTATGTTCAAAATAGAGTTTTAATTGTGCAGCCTCACAATAAGACATCATATGAACTCTTTAATGGTAGAACTCCTGCAATAGGATTTCTTAGACCTTTTGGATGTCATGTGACCATTCTCAATACCTTAGACCATTTAGGAAAATTCGATGGAAAAGCAGATGAAGGTTTCTTAGTTGGATATTCTCTTGTTAGCAAAGCTTTTAGAGTTTACAACTTAAGAACTGAGAAAGTTCAAGAAGAACTACATGTGGAGTTTCAGGAAAACAAATCCAATGTAGTAGGTCAAGGACCAAAATGGATATTTGATCTTGATTATCTAACAAATTCTATGAATTATATACCTGTTGTTGCAAAAACTAACAATTTTTCAGGTTCACAAGCAACAAATGAGGTGGAGTTAGATAAAGATCAATCTGATGTCATTATGCCATTGTGGTCAAGTACCAGTGTGGATTTAGCTTCAAACATTGATGGATCTTCTTCTGGTAAAGCAAAAGAAGATGTTGAGGCTCAAAGAAAAGATGTTGGAACAGAGGAACGACTCAATATGTTAAATATTGATGGTACTGCTGAGACAGAGCAAGGTACTGCTAGTACTTCTAAAGGTACTGGTAGTTCATTTGAAGGAACTGTTAGTTCAGTTGAAGGTCCTGCTGGTCCTTCACACTCCAAAGATGCAGAGTTCCAAGAAGATGAAGTAGATTTGACTAATCTTTCATCATCTTATCATGTTCCTACTACACCACACACAAGAATTCACAAAGTTCACTCCCTGGATAATGTGATTGGAGATATACAATCTGGTGTGAAGACAAGAAGACAACTAGTCTCTTCAGACCAAAAAGGGATTCTTGATGCCCTTTATGCTTCAAAACAACATGAGCTTTCAAACTCTTGTTTATTTGTATGTTTTCTCTCTCAAAAGGAACCAAAGAATATTCTTACAGCCCTAGATGATTCAAGCGGGGTAGAGGCTATGCAAGAAGAGCTTCTTCAGTTCAAGATTCAAAAGGTTTGGGTGCTAGTTAATTTACCTAGGAATGAAAAGGTAATTGGCACTAGATGGGTTTTTAAGAACAAAAGGGATGACAGAGGAATTGTGATCAAGAATAAGGCTAGACTAGTAGCACAAGGGTACACACAAGAAGAAGGAATAGATTATGATGAAGTTTATGCTCCTATAGCAAGGATTGAGGCAATTAGGCTGTTTCTAGCTTATGCTTCATTTTTAGGCTTCACAGTCTACCAAATGGATGTCAAAAGCGCATTTTTATATGGTGAAATTGGAAGAGAGGTATATGTTTCACAACCTCCTGGTTTCATTGATCCATTACATCCAAACAAAGTGTACAGAGTAGTGAAAGCTCTCTATGGTCTTCATCAGGCGCCAAGAGCTTGGTATGCAACACTAGCTTCCTATTTATTAGAAAATGGATTTCAAAGAGGAAAGATTGATTAGACACTTTTCATCAAACAGCACAAGAAGGATCTTCTGTTAGTGCAGGCGTATGTGGATGACATTATCTTTGGATCTACAAGGAAGGAAATGTGTTTAGAATTTGAGAAGCTTATGCAAGATAAGTTTCAAATGAGTTCTATGGGAGAACTTACATTCTTTTTGGGTTTGCAAGTTAAGCAATCATCTGAAGGCATATTTATCAGTCAAGACAAATATGTTGCAGAGATGCTTAGAAAATTTCAATTTGCTGATTCAAAAATAGCAAGCACACCAATGGACTCTGAGAAGCACCTTCTGAAAGATGAAGATGGAGAAAATATAGATGTACACAGTTACAGATCTATGATAGGCTCTTTGATGTACCTTACATCATCTAGACCTGATATCATGTTTCCTGTTTGTGTCTGTGCAAGATTTCAAATTACTCCAAAGGTTTCTCACTTAACTGCAGTCAAGAGAATTTTTAGATATCTTAAAGGTCAACCAAGGTTGGGCATATAGTATTCTAGAGAATCTCCTTTTGACTTGGTAGCATATTTGGATAGTGATTATGCTGGTGCTAGCTTGGACAAAAAGTCAACAACTGGAGGATGTCAATTCCTTGGGTGTAGACTTGTCTCATGGCAGTGTAAGAAGCAAACAAGTGTGGCAAATTCAACAACTGAAGCTGAATATATAGCTGCTGCAAGTTGCTCTAGTCAAGTTCTATGGCTTCAAAACCAACTCCTTGATTATGGGTACAATTTCTTAAACACTGTTATTTATATTGATAATAGTAGTACAATTTGTATTATTAAAAATCCTGTACAACACTCTAAAACAAAACACATTGAAATTAGACATCACTTTATAAGAGATTGCAATGAGAAAAGATTAATTCAAGTTCTTAAAATTGCTTCAGAGCATAATTTTGCAGATCTATTAACAAAAGCTTTTGATGTTTCAAGGTTTCAGTATTTAATAGCAAGTATTGGAATGCTTAATCTTTAAATTTTTCAATATGATGTGTTTTTGTACATAAATTTTTGTTGGTACTGCTGGATTTATAAGGTACTGCTAATATATCAAAATTTGAATTGTGTTATTCATACAGTTGGTTTTATGTTTAAACTAATGCAAGACAAGTACTTGGTACATTGTTCTTTTGGTTTTAGACTAACTATTTCAGGTATGAATATGTGAACACAAAGGATATTTCAAGTGAAATGGGAACAGCAGAATGCTTATCAAATTGCTGACCATATTAGGTTTATGATGGACTAAGTTTAGGAATTTAACCTCCTTAAAACTTCTTTCTTGAAATCTAGTTATGATATTTCACATTGAATTGATGACTTAGTTGATCAGATAGTAACTGATACAACTCACTTTCTATCATTTTATACTTTTAAGTATAATGAGTTAGTCTAAGGACATCTGATAGAAAGAACAGCTAGTAAAAGTGAATCTAACACTTGTGTTGGAGGTAACAATTGCTATGAGCTGGAAACCCTGTCAAGAAAATCTTTTGAGTAGATTTATCTTTTCACAGGCAGTTAGTGATAACTGAATACATTGGTTCTCACACAACCAGAGGTTGCTTTAAACCAAAATTTTGATTAGGTGTCTGTTATACACTTGATTCTTTCAAAATGGTTGGAAGTAGTATGATTTTTCAATTCTAAAATCATGAACATACTACTAAGTTAAAATGATTTCTTAAAAGGATTTTCAAGGATTCACAAAAACCATCCATTGATGGATTCTGAATCAAAATGTCCACTGATTCACCTCTCATAGGAGTTAACACACCTAGAAGTGATGAGGACAGTAACTTAAACTCTTAAGGAATTGATGGCTTCATGTACAATATTGTCTGACAACAAAAGTTACACATTGATAGATCAGTCAAAGGTACATAGTGAGATCTTCCAAACAAGGGGAGGAAATATTTGCTTCAGGGGAGGTAACAATCTCAGGGGAGGAAATAATAGCCCAGAAAGGAAGAATATACCAATATATGGAAGGAGAAGACAAGAGCATACAAGATGATGATGTAGAGGTTGAAAATGATTAGAATAGATCAAATATCTAGAAGGGATGAAGCATTTCTAAAGGAGAAAGTTCTATCTAGATCAAACGAAGGAAAGTTTCAATTTCAGTTCATTATGTTTGTTTATCACTTGCAAAGGCATGTTGATAGATGATTTCACTTGTTGAAATCATTGCCTCTTAAAATTCCTCCATCCAAGGAAATTGCACCATCTTTTGGTACAATGTTTTCATATTGCTAAAGTCAAAGAAGAACAAAGCAGATGAGTTCAGAATAAGAAGAATAGTTCAGATTCATGAAGTGTTTGAAAGATCTTTTCAAGTCCTCATTTAATTCAGAAAACATGTTTGAATTAATTCACATGTTTAGGGGAGGATTGTTGGGAATTAAATATTCTGAAGTTAGAGTATTAGAATTTACTCTAAGTTGAAGGTACTGCTAGTTCATGATCAAGGTACTGCTAGTACATAAAGGTACTGCTAGAGCAAGAAGGTACTGCTAGTTCAAGTTAAAGGTACTGCTGGTTGTATATGGTACTGCTGATCAGTGACTCATAGGATAAGATCGAAAAGATATTTATTGTATTTTGGTCAAACATATACGGTAGATAATATCTTACTCCATGTGCTTAGTTAACAAGTTGTATACATAGATACATGTTGTATCTTATGTACTGACACAATAAGCATAAGTTAAACAAGTAAGTCGGTCAAGACTTTAAGCAATTTGTAAAGATCTTTTGCAAACTATAAAAGAGATCTTAGTCTAGTGAATATGGATATATCTGTTAAGACATAGAACAAACAAAAATAACATATTACAAATCTAGAAGTATAAGATTCAAGGTTTTGTAACCCTAGTGATAAACACAAGATCACTTGTATTATTTGGAATAATATTGAATCGTTTAGTGTAAAACTTTCTTTGTTCATTGTTAAGCAACAAATATAATTCTTCCATTTCCATAACATACATAACCTTCTAAGTGTGGTTAAGTAAATTCCGCGTGCTTAATCATATTAACTCAATATATCTTATACACAAAGACACAAGGTTTAACCACCTTAACCGTGTATCAAATCAGGACCTCTCATTATCAAATGGTGGGTTGACGATTTTTGGTATTCTTTGGTTTGGTGGAACAAATGGGGTTTTCTTTTTGCGAAATAAACTTTCAGGGTTAGACAATGGTGTACTTAATTCTTCGCTTGAAGAGCGAGGGGTCATACACGAGAGAAACGAGCCAATCGAAAAGGATTAAAAACTAAAAAGAAAAATAAATTTTTTTTTATGCACAGTAGCCGGCGGTTTGGAGATGAACCGGGCGGTTGGGGTGGGACTGGTTCACAGAAGACAATGAACCGGATCGGCTGGAATTTGAACCGGACGGCTGAGGTTGACTGGGTTTTACCGAGAGTTTGAACCGGGTCGGTTCAATAATGGACCGGCGGTTGAGTTGAACTAGGTCGACAGAAGTGAATGAACCGGGGCGGTTCCGGTTTGAACCAGCGGTTTGGTGGTTAGAAAGTTTTACCGAGAGTTTGAACCACAGCGGTTCGGATTTGACCCGGCGGTTTGGACTTTTTTTGGATTTACCGAGAGTTTGAACCGCGTGGTTCAGATTGAACCGCGATTTCCTGGATGAAATTTTCAAAGAACATTTAAAGGAAAAGCTTAGAAACAAGAACAAAACACAAAAATTATAAACAAAAACTCACAAAAACGTGAACAAATCCCCGGCAACGGCGCCAAAAACTTGATGTGCCCGTTTAGAGTGCAAGTTTTAAATTTATAAACACGATCTACCAATGATTCAAACGAAACACATACGAGCAAGTATACTCGTCCGTGTGTAGTAAGAGGTGATATGGTAAGCCGAGGTCGTTCACAAGGATTTGTTTAGTTTTATGAAACGTGAGTTGAATATAAAATTGTGCTTTATCAATGATTCTAATAGCAAGCAAATAGTGATGATGATGTAAATTCAATATATAAAAACTACACTTGCCTAGACTAGTTTGCACAATTCCCTTGATTTGATTATGACAATGGTTCAAATCGATTATGATCAAATAAATTAGATGGTGTTCTAATTTGATTAGTTGATGTACTAATCTACTTGTTTTTCAACACTTTCAATCCTCGTCAAGATTTTAAGATGACAAAAACAATATTAAGTTTTGATCCAACAAGACTAACACAATTCAATCACTTGATTCGCTATCGTTTCACAAGTAATTGACAACCACACTTTTAGTTTTCTAAGTTTAACCAAGTTTCCTATGAAATGGTCAATACATAAGGTAACACCCTCATAGACAAAGGTTTACAATTGATTGAATAACAATGACTCTTTCGACCTATTACACCATTAACAATCAACCAAACTTGATAACTCTTTTGTTTATGAAAACTTCAAAGTACAATTCGATCTTAGTATTAGCTTTTCATAGAATTAGAACCATAGAGTCATAATCAATCAATATTCATGTAACAAACATCATCTAGGCAAGTGCACAAGGCACTTAGCCACTCATGGCAAACAAAGAAATAACCACAGAAAATTGATCACTTGAAAACATGATTAAGAAGTCTTACAAAAGTTGTAATGATGATTACAAGAGTTAGGAACAATTATGAGATGATCAACAATGATTCCTTTGATGATTATGATGATGAATAAAAGATGTAAGCTAACTTCTTCCTGCATTTTCTTCCCTTGTAGCCTTCTTGAGAGAGTAAATTGATTATAAGTAGTAGATGATGGATAATAGCCTTCTCTATGATTCTCTTTTTTTCTCTAATCCAAGTATACTTATTAATAGAATGAATCCCCCTGGCCACCAAGCAATTTTCTTGTGCACAAAGTGTCATTAAAATCTGGACTTGGAGTAATTATGGTGTAATGACAACCCACGTGAAGAGTTAGTTCATTAAATATAGTCATTAAGTGTGCCAGGAGTTGCATCAACCCAAGGTTGAAGTCTCAACCTGAGGTTCAGTCCCAGCCCAAGGTTTGAAGTAAGGTTGGCATGGTATTGTTGAACCTTGGGTTGAACTTGAGCCTTAGATGTATTTCTTGAACCTTTGGTTGAGGAAGCAAGCCATAATTCTTTGTATGCAACTTCTCATTCAATTCATCAACACTTAATCTTTTCTTGAGCTCGGGAATCTTTGGAATCTTGATTCTTTATCTTTGATGATCGTTCCGACGTCTTTATTATGGGTAGAATCTTTCGTTGTGCATAAGCTCTTGATTTATCGACTTTTCCACATCTTTCTAGCTATTCCCTTGGACTTGATTGTACCTGGACCTGAATACATCTTTCATACCTTTTAAGCGTAAAATGTTCACAAATACAACCAAATATAATGCACAAACATAGAAATAACGCGACTAAAACATGTACAAAATGAGCGTTATCAGATGTGCAAAATAAACTGTCAAAAGAAAATTTTCAACTCAATAAAAAGCTGCAATGGTGTCAAACTCAAAGTCTTGATTTTGTGTTAAAATTACAAAGTCAAAAATAAACAATGTCCTTTCAAAACAGTCACGCTTCCAAAGTTCAGAATCTTGAAAATGAAAATTTTGTTTTAAAACGTCAAATTTTTTATTATGAAAAGGACATTGATGAAGTTTGTCAAAATCGGAATGACACTGTTCGCTTAAACAAAGAATTGGATTCAAAAATTCAACAAAAGAATCACATCATCATTGAACTCAAAGAGAAAATTAAATTACTTGAAAAAG
Organism: Artemisia tridentata subsp. tridentata; assembly: GCA_021014915.2. Lineage (NCBI taxonomy): Eukaryota > Viridiplantae > Streptophyta > Magnoliopsida > Asterales > Asteraceae > Artemisia > Artemisia tridentata. Next base: position 369,359,747 of record CP139504.1, on the reverse strand, counting down.
GGAAGTTTGTTCACACAAATGTGATTGCACCAGGAATATATAAAGTGGATAAAACACCTAGGCAAGCATCCCCTCAGACTACTAATTTGAATGCTTCGACTTCTACAGGAATAGTCACCCCTCCTAGCGTTAGTAGATCCAAGCCTAAGAGCAACAAAAAGAAGACTAGTATCTGGCAACGTAAGAGCGGCACACTAAAAGACCAAGAAGTAGAAGACCACCTTAGGAGTTTGAATAAAAAGCATGTTGCGTCTGATGTAGAATCAAACTTAAAAACTTGTAATTCTAATCTTGATGTAACAAATGCTAAGACTTTGAATGTTATGAATGTTTTGAATGTTGATGCTTCTTGTGTGTTTTGTCGTACAAGCATGTTATCTGGTGATCATAAAAAGTGTGTTGCAAAATCTCTTTTGTCTCGTAATAAGAAACGTACATATGGCATTTCCTCTAGGCCCACTACTGCTTCTAAGTCTATATTAGGAAAACCGCCAAGTGTAGTTTCTAAGAATGCCATAGACAAAACCATAGTTGCAAATAAAACAATCCAATCACCTAGTGCATTTACTAAGAAGAAAGCTGAATCTAGTTGGACATGGCAACGTTGGCTACAAAGGAAACCTAGTTTTACTTGGTTACCTAAAATGCTTAATAACTGTGCTACTAACCCAACGGGTTCCACCGTTACCATCTCTTCATCTTCATTGTCTTCATGTGATGCAGGTGATTCAAATTGTTCTTTGGATTGTTGATAGCGACTGTTCCCGACATATGACAGGCAACCTCAAACTTTTAGTAAACTTTGTTGCAAAGTTCATAGGCACTGTCAGATTCGGGAATGATCATTTTGCTGCTATCATGGGCTATTGAAACTATGTCAATGGCAATATCAAGATTAACTGTGTATATTATGTCGAAGGCCTTGGTCACAACCTTTTCTCAGTAGGGCAATTTTGTGATGGTAATTTGGAAGTAGCTTTTAGGGAGAAAACTTGCTTCGTTCGTGATTTATAAGGAAACGACCTCATAACGGGCAAACGCGGAACAAGTCTCTACACCATTTCTATGTCTGACATGACCGCTTCTTCTCCTATATGTTTACTCTCCAAAGCACACTCTATAAAATCCTGGTTATGGCACAAACGACTGTCTCATTTGAATTTCAAGACCATGACAGATCTTGCTCGTCATAAACTAGTCGACGGTCTTCCAAGGTTTCGGTATGCAAAAGATCACCTATGTTCAGCATGTGAACAAGGGAAAAGTACTCGTGCTCATTTTCCTTCTAAAACCAAACACAATACTGATCATGTTCTTCAACTTCTCCATATGGATTTGTGTGGCCCGATGCGTGTTCAAACAATCAACGGGAAATGCTACATTTTGGTAATCGTCAATGATTTTTCCAGATTGACTTGGGTCTACTTTCTACGAACCAAAGATCATGCTCCTTCGATGATCATCACCTTTCTCATTAAAATTCAGGTTCAGCTTCGCAATACAGTTAGAAAAGTCAGAACAAACAATGGAACTGAATTCAAGAATCAAACTCTTCGAGATTACTTTGAGAAAGTGGGAATTGAACATCAAACATCTATTGCCAGAAGTCTAGAACAGAATGGGGTTGTCGAAAGACGCAACAGTACGTTAATGGAAGCTGCAAGGACGATGTTAATCAACGCTCAATTACCTAATTACCTACGGGCTGAAGCTGTCTCAACCGCATGTTACACTCAAAACCGTTGCATGATCACCAAACGGCATAACAAAACTGTGGAAAACTAGAAGGGGTGGTTGAATAGTTTTACGTCTTTTTGAGTAATTATAAAAACTTTGTTTTATACTTTTAAAAAACTTTAGATTCTAGTTTATTATGAAAAATAAAACTTAAATCTTATTATTAGTTATATATGTATTCTTTTAAATTGATTGTAAAAGTTTTGGTTTCTTGAATGGATTTTCAATTTGATCTTTATGTGAAGTCAACCTCTAATTAATACTAGCAATTATATAAGCCTATGTGTATGAAAGTAATGACGATGCAAGTAAAGAAATAAATAAGGTATGGAAAGATCTAACCGAGACACGAGAGATTTATAGTGGTTCGGCTACAAGGACACCTTCCTTGCCCTACTCCACTCCCCGAGCACACCTTGCTCGAGAGTTTTCTTCACAACTTCAATAAGCTCCCTTATGGCGGAGAAAACCGTACACAACTTTGGCTTACACGGGTTTAACGACACAAAGCTAAATGTCGAGTTCTAATCGTAGCTAGAACCAATCTCACAACTTCACAACACAACTTCTTCACAACATATTCACGACTACTTCACAACGGCTTCACGACTGCTTCACGACTTCTTCACGACTTCTTCACGACTTCAACACGACCGCTACACAACCTCTATGATGCGGCTTCACGACTTCAACACTATGTCTTCATGACTAAGACTTCACGACTTCAACATGACCGCTACACAACCTCTATGCTACGGCTTCACGACTTCAACACTAGGACTTCGCGACTAGGACTTCACGACTTCAACACGACCGCTACACAACTTCTATGCTACGGCTTCACGACTTCAACACAAGGACTTCACGTCTTCTAAGCTACGGCTTCACAACTTCTACACCACTGGTTCACGACATCTACACAACGGCTTCACGACTTCTACACAATGGCTTCACGACTTCTACACAACGGCTTCACGACTTCTACACTTTGACATCACAACTTCTATACCACAACTACTTATACAACATCTTCACTACTTACACCCAACACTAATCTACAACACACACCTTACATACAATTGAATGAATGATTTACAAACTTTGTTAAACACACAACTTAAGTAACAAAATGATACTAAGTTGTAATACTTCTAATCTTGATTGATAGAAGTATTCTTCTTTTGCACTTAGATGGTGGAAGCTTGGATCACTTGGAAACCAATGCTTAAGATTACATGATCAAAGGTTTATTTAAGATATGAAATGAGATCTACAACATAAAGTTTTAGTGCAAAAGGATGAGTAAAAATCCAGGGGAAGGCTGGTATTTATAGGGAAAAATCTGGACAGCTGGAGCCTACTGGAGCGGGGGCGGTCCCCTTAAATAGGGGGCGGTCCCCTTAATTATTAATGGGGCCGCCTAGCAAAATTAAGGGGGCCGCCCCTACTGAACGTTGGCCAATTTTGTCCTTTTGTGGGGAAGGTTTTTCTGGAACATTTTAACTGATTTTGGTTAAAAATTTGAATTCATATTTTTATAAAAGATTAAACATTTTTATTTAATACCAAAAATGTTTTTCAAAAATATATTAAATGTTTTTGATGTTTTATAAAAAATCTAGTTATTAAGAAAATGTTCCTTTGATCATATAATGCATTAAGCATTAGTTCATTCATACCTTAAGTGATTTTAGTTGTAGAAGTGAATATTTACAACTAAGTACTTGTTTAACTTATAAGTTTATGTTTTAATGAGTTTACATTTTGTGATCATCAAAACATAGAGATATGAATAAATATTGATAATGTTTTTAGGCATTTATTTATGTCAACTATCTCCCCCTTTTTGATGATTACAAAACCTAAACTCATTAAATCCAAAAAGTTATTTTTGGACAAGTATTTAGTGAGTTTATATTCACTTCTCCCCCTTTTTGTAGCATCAAAAAGGTTGAGCCGACAAGTTTTAGAAACAAAATTTGTCAGAACGAGAACTCCCCCTTGATGTGTGCTCCTCCTCGTTTGAGGGCACCAAGGAATCGATACATGGAATACTTGCAAGTAAAATATTAGAAGCACAAGCATATATATAGCTAAAATAAGCATGCATATAAAGACATTCATTAACAATGTTGTGTATCAATACACAACCATCCAAGATTATATTCAATCCTACATTAGCTAGTAAGTAATGCAATCTACATAATCATTCTAGGAGTACATGATCTTCCATGGGGCTTGCACACAAAATGGTTTGAAAAATTATTTTTGATTAAGCATTGCATATGCTTAATTTGGTGAGAGTGAAGGTGGTGGTAGTGTAGTGGGTGAAAATGATGGAGGTTGTGGTGGAGGTTGGTTGTTAAGCATGTGTTCAAGGGATGAAAACATGTAGTGTATCTCATCTCTAAGACCAAAGATGACGGTTCGGTTGTGGGTGTGGTGGTATTGGTGATGATGAGAAATGAGCATCAAGAGGTGTTATTGGTGATATGAAAATGACAAGTTGGGTGAATGGAGGTTCTTGAGTAGGAGGTGGAGTTGATGCTCTTGATGGTGGTGATGAAAGGTGTGAGTTGATGTAGTTATTGATGGATGAAAGGGTGTTTTTGATGGTGTATTTGGTGCACTTGGGGATTAACATTGAGGTGGTGGTGATGGAGTTTTGGTGTCTTAGAGATGATTTTGGTGATAGCATGGTGAATGAAAATGGGTGTTTGATGGAGGTGATGGTTGATTTAGGTAAGGTTTGGGCTAGATAAAAGGGGTCGCAAGATGCAAAAGAAAACAATAAATTTTACTGCCAGATGGCCGGTCCCCTTAATTGTAGGCCGGCCCCCTTAAAATTAAGGGGACCGCCTAGGGAATTAAGGGGGCCGCCCATCTGGTGTTTTCCCAGGCGACCAAATTTGAAAAATTTCCAGAAAATGGTCATTTTTAGGGTGTTTTTGCAGCAAGCTCCATTTGAATCATGTACATCAAGAATGATTAAATAGTGACATAAACATGTTAATTACGCATGCATACATTTAAAACATATTATGAAATAAGCATGTTATTAATCATCAAGCATGTATATATATCATGATATCAAGTATACAAGCAATAAGCATAACAATCATATATTAAAGACAAGAAATAAAGTATTCATTAGTTGAAAATAATTATGTTAAAAACATAATTATTGATACAACACATATTTTGCTTATAGCATGCAATAAGTAGAAAATTTTAAATTGCCTAAGAGATCCATTGGACTTGCTTGAGACATGAAAACGTGGATTATTTTGGATGGATGATGGTAAAGAGGGGGTAAAAAAAATGTTGGATTAATGGGGTTGTAAGTTTGGGTGTATGGATGTTGGAGAGAGTGTTGATAGAGGAATTGGAGGTGGAGAGCTTGGACTTGACCATGTTGAATGAGGGTTTTGATGTTGTTCAAGTGGTGGTGTTGGATTAGATCTAGTGAGAAGATACTCAATCCAAGTGAGACGCTCATTTAAGGTGATGGTTTGATTTTGGAGAAAGATGCAACAAGGACTATTGTTGACATGTTTCTCAATTTGACTCAAGTGATGTGGTGATGATGGTAATGATGGTGAGATGGATGGTGATGATGGTAATGATGGTTTGATTTTGGAGAAAGATGCAACAAGGACAATTGTTGACATGTTTCTCAATTTGACTCAAGTGATGTGGTGATGATGGTAATAATGGTGATATGGATGGTGATGGGTTTAAGTTGCTTTAAGCAAGGTGCAAAGCAAGGAGAGCATTAAGCTCATGGGCTTCCTTGAGTTCTTCAATGAACTTCAAGTGTTGAGTGAAAGGTGATGATAATGGAGAGTGGTTGTTATTTGGTGGAAGTGGTGGTGACACTTTTGGTGGTGGAGACAATTGTGAACTTGGGTAATTATGAGTGAACGAAGGTGGACATATGGATGATTGGTTATGTGTGTGAAAGGGTTCATTAGGATGAGGTTTAGGTGTTGGTTGAGTTTGAACAACATCATTTGTTGGGTTATGGAAAATGTCAAGCTTCCTCCTCCAAAAGAGTATTTATGGTGTAGTGATGATGTGATTGTGGAAGGTAAATTTTGGAGGGTGGTTTAATTTGTGACAAAATGTGTTTGTGAATTTTGGGAAGTATAGGATAAAATGGGTTTAAAAATAGAAAAAGGGAGCAGCACCTTCGACCATCAGATGGCCGGTCCCCTTAATTAAGGGGCCGGTCCCCTTAAAGATTAAGGGGGCCGCCTAATGAATTAAGGGGGCCGCCCATCTGCTGATTTCCAGGTTACTGGAAATGGGTTTTTGGCAGAAAATTGTTGAAAGGGTTGTGTTTTTGGGTTTAGTTTCAAGCAAGTCCAACTTCTTTCAAGGCAATTTAGGATTTAATAACTCATATATGCTAAGCATATTTATTTAAGCAACTTTATCTAACATGCAAACTACTCATTAAGCATATAACATGTATATACATATATTAGACAAGAAGATAATACATAGCACCATGTAATTCATAGTATTATACTTAGGAAGATTAAAAGGCTAGTTAATTAATCCTAATGATTATCTATGTACAAGGGAATGGGGAGTTGTGATAGAATGGACTTCTAGACTTGTACCAAGTGAGATCTTTAATAAGTAAACCATGATTTTTCATTTTTGATTTAGTTCACTTATAAGTGTCATATACACAAGTATATATGACATATATGATATCACCAAGCATGATTTAAAGAAATGTTTTTGGCATTATTCAACAATGCTTGAAAGTAGGTTTTATGTGAATGTGAAAAATATATTACTGAAATAGTTTTGGCTTTATTTCAAAATGTTTTTATGAGGAAAGAAAACATATTTTTCCAATCTTTGGTTTTTGATAAACACGTAATTATAGACACAAGTTTGGAAGAAAGGTAGGATGGTGAAACATGTTTATTAGAAATGTGTCATAATCTTTTGAAAAATCATTTTTCGAAAATGTGAAGTTTTTGCAAATTTAAAAATAAGTCCCATTAATTATAGGTTTTTAAAAAATGGTTTATAAAAGATCTCATGCTCAAGTCTATTGTCACATGCTACCTCTTTCTACATATCCTATGGCATTTAAGCATGTATTATGACTAAATACAAAAATACATCATGTCAGAGTAGTTAGAGAAAAACAAAAGCTATTATAATGACAATGCATTTAACAACTAAACAAATAATTACGAAGGCATGCAGTCAAATCACATAGGAGCAAGTAAACATCTAGAAATTTTATATATGCAAGATGACATACATCTAGGAATGAAAAGCTCTAGTGAAAAGCAAAGTTCATAACAGTAAACTATCGTTAGGTATATTTAGGAAGAATAATGTATTCAAGTTGGAGAATGAGTATGAGACTATTACTAGTGGTGCTCAATTCAGGCTAAACACGACCGTTTTTACAGGTTACACACACCCAACTTCTCACATAGAAGCAATTCAACCATTAGGTCAAATTGAGTTTCTAGTCAATAGATTCTCCAGTAGTCATTCTCTTTTTAGAAGAAATTAAGTTCCTAAATTTACCTATCGAAGAGTACCAAATATGAAGATTGCTTGGTTTACTAATACTTAGGGGGGCTAACTAAAGAGTTTCTAGTTCATTAAGCCACAGAACGAATATAACTAAAGTGTAAAGGCAAAGCAACCTATCAGACTAAGCGTATCCAAAGGCATTAATAAGATTATATGCATGAAGTAATTACTTATGAAATTTAAAAAGAGAACTTACCTCACGTCCTAGCTTTTCTTCGTAATGTCTCAGATGATGATCGATGTGTGAATGATAGGTGAGTCGGATGATTATCTTCTCCTTCGTCTGTGTCACTCCATGATCTTGGATTGAGTTCACTTTTGAGTTGATTCATGTAGTCTTCGTCGCTAACACCTACATTAACAACATTTGGACTAGTAGCACATGTATCTATTTTATCTAAATGTTTATCTATTAAATTTTCTAAGATAACTAATTCATGTACAAGATCAAAATCCTCATCTTTGGCTTGACATTTTTCTTGATGAAAGTTTAAGAAATTTTTCCAAATATCATTTGCCGTTTTACAGAAGAATATTCTTTCATATTCAACTTTCGGCAAGGTTTTATAAATAATTATTTTAGCTTTATTATTTATTTCATTCTTTGTTTTCAAATAATCAATTTGACTTTCAAAATCCGTTTTTGTTTGTCTTTCAAAATCCATTTTTGTTTGATTTTCAAAATATGTTTTTGTTTAACTTTCAAAATATGTTTTTGTTTGACTTTCAAAATCACCAATCGAAATGACATGCCAAAGATCTAGATCAATTGATTTCACATAAGTTTCAAATTTATTTTTCCATTCAAGAAAAGTATAGTTTTCAAATAGTGGTGGTTTTAGCAAAGATTCCCCTTCTAGATATTTTTCAAATTCCATAGATCGATTCAAGTTTTAAAATACAGTATATTTTAAAGATCTTGATTGACGTGGCTCTTGATACCAATTGTGGAAAACTAGAAGGGGGGGTTGAATAGTTTTACGTCTTTTTAATTTATTATAAAAACTTTGTTTTATACTTTTAAAAAACTTTAGATTCTAGTTTGTTATGAAAAATAAAACTTAAATCTTATTATTAGTTATATATGTATTCTTTTAAATTGATTGTAAAAGTTTTGGTTTCTTGAATGGATTTCAATTTGATCTTTATGTGAAGTCGACCTCTAATTAATACTAGCAATTATATAAGCCTATGTGTATAAAAGTAATGACGATGCAAGTAAAGAAATAAATAAGGTATGGAAAGATCTAACCGAGACACGAGAGATTTATAGTGGTTCGGCTACAAGGACACCTTCCTTGCCCTACTCCACTCCCCGAGCACACCTTGCTCGAGAGTTTTCTTCACAACTTCAATAAGCTCCCTTATGGCGGAGAAAACCGTACACAACTTTGGCTTACACGGGTTTAACGACACAAAGCTAAATGTCGAGTTCTAATCGTAGCTAGAACCAATCTCACAACTTCACAACACAACTTCTTCACAACATATTCACGACTACTTCACAACGGCTTCACGACTGCTTCACGACTTCTTCACGACTTCTTCACGACTTCAACACGACCGCTACACAACCTCTATGATGCGGCTTCACGACTTCAACACTATGTCTTCATGACTAAGACTTCACGACTTCAACATGACCGCTACACAACCTCTATGCTACGGCTTCACGACTTCAACACTAGGACTTCACGACTAGGACTTCACGGCTTCAACACGACCGCTACACAACTTCTATGCTACAGCTTCACGACTTCAACACAAGGACTTCACGTCTTCTAAGCTACGGCTTCACAACTTCTACACCACTGGTTCACGACATCTACACAACGGCTTCACGACTTCTACACAACGGCTTCACGACTTCTACACTTTGACCTCACAACTTCTATACCACAACTACTTATACAACATCTTCACTACTTACACACAACACTAATCTACAGCACACACCTTACATACAACTGAATGAATGATTTACAAACTTTGTTAAACACACAACTTAAGTAACAAAATGATACTAAGTTGTAATACTTCTAATCTTGATTGATAGAAGTATTCTTCTTTTGCACTTGGATGGTGGAAGCTTGGATCACTTGGAAACCAATGCTTAAGATTACATGATCAAAGGTTTATTTAAGATATGAAATGAGATCTACAACAGAAAGTTTTAGTGCAAAAGGATGAGTAAAAATCCAGGGGAAGGCTGGTATTTATAGGGAAAAATCTGGACAGCTGGAGCCTATTGGAGCGGGGGCGGTCCCCTTAAATAGGGGGCGGTCCCCTTAATTATTAAGGGGGCCGCCTAGCAAAATTAAGGGGGCCGCCCCTACTGAACGTTGGCCAATTTTGTCCTTTTGTGGGGAAGGTTTTTCTGGAACATTTTAACTGATTTTGGTTAAAAATTTGAATTCATATTTTTATAAAAGATTAAACATTTTTATTTAATACCAAAAATGTTTTTCAAAAATATATAAAATGTTTTTGATGTTTTATAAAAAATCTAGTTATTAATAAAATGTTCCTTTGATCATATAATGCATTAAGCATTAGTTCATTCATACCTTAAGTGATTTTAGTTGTAGAAGTGAATATTTACAACTAAGTACTTGTTTAATTTATAAGTTTATGTTTTAATGAGTTTACATTTTGTGATCATCAAAACATAGAGATATGAATAAATATTGATAATGGTTTTAGGCATTTATTTATGTCAACAAAAACTCCATATGAGCTTGTTCACAATCGTAAACCAAACATAAATTACTTTTTTGTATTTGGTGCCCTCTGTTACCCAAATAATGATCGTGATGACTATGGAAAACTAAAAGCCAAAGCTGACATTGGTATCTTTATTGGATATTGTGAGAACTCTAAAGGTTTTCGTATCTGGAACTGTCGCACTAGAGAAATTCAAGAGACAGTACATGCTAATTTTGATGAACTCACAAAAATGGCTTCTGAGCAAAACAGCTTAGGACCCGCAACTAACCGTCTAAACTTTCCTGATCAATCAGCTGCACCACTCTCCCTCAACCGTAAGGATTTGGAAACCTTGTTTGCTCCACTGTTCGATGATTCTTTTGCAAATCATGCACCAGATGTATCACCAAGTTCCGCTGCACAACCTGATCATACTCCAGTACCTGATACACCTACTACAACAACAACAGTTGCTGCAGACGCACCTTCAACTGAAACACCATCAACAGAAGAACAAACTGCTTCCAATACTGAGAATGCAGCTGAAGATCTCCTACAAAAAGATGTACCCACACCTGCAAATTATGATGGAAATGCATTCTTTAATCCATTTGCTCTGGCTCCAACCGTTCCTGATATTGCTGAGTCATTTACAAGCAACTTGGATCCGTCTAATATGCACAATAATTTTCATCATTAACCTTCAACCCAAAAATGGACAAGATATCATCCTTTAGTAAATGTGATTGGTCATCCAGACAATCCAGTCATGACAAGAAAAAAACTTCACACAGATGGTGAAACATGCATTTATGAACTTACCGTCTGTCAAGCAGAACCAAAAAATATTAAAGAAGCCATGACTTATGACAAATGGATTGAATCAATGCAAGAATAACTTGATCAATTCAAACGTCTTGAAGTCTGGGAATTGGTAGAAAGACCTGATGGAGTCTATGTTTTCGAACTTAAATGGATTTGGAAAAATAAACTGGATGCTGATGGAACAGTTATTTGTAACAAATCTCGTCTGGTTGCCAAAGGTTTCAGCCAAGAAGAAGGCATTGACTTTGAAGAATCATTTGCACCAGTGGCTAGACTTGAAGCTGTCCGCATGTTTCTGGCGTATGCTGCCCACAAGAACATAACCGTTTATCAAATGGACATAAAGACTGCATTCCTGAATGGACAACTCCGTGAAGAAGTGTATGTCACACAACCAGAGGGCTTCATTGATCCAGATCATCCAAATCATGTGTACAGACTCAAGAAAGCCCTCTATGGCCTTAAACAAGCCCCGAGGGCATGGTACGATAAACTGTCCGCATTCTTAATTGCTAATCACTTTACCAAAGGATCAGTTGATCCCACACTGTTTATACAAAAACACGGGGAGGAAATCTTAATTGTTCAAATTTATGTTGATGATATCATTTTTGGTTCAACACATAAAAAGTACTCTAATGCTTTTGCAAAACTAATGAAACAAAATTTTGAGATGTCTATGATGGGTGAACTTACGTTCTTTTTAGGACTTCAAGTTCATCAATCACGCCGTGGTATTTTTCTAAATCAGTCCAAATATGCTCTAGATATTTTAAAGAAACACGGCATGACAAGTTGTGACACATATAATACTCCTATGTCTGCATCATCTCCAAAGCTGGATGCTGATTTACATGGAACACCAATTGACCCTACAAAATACCGAAGTATGATTGGGTCACTCATGTATCTAACAGCTAGCCGACCAGATATTGTTTTTGTTGTATATCTTTGCTCTCGCTATCAGTCTCGACCTACTGAAAGACACCTCTCTGAGGTTAAAAGAATCCTTCGATACATAAAGGGAACCATTCATTTGGGGATCTGGTATCCGAAGGATTCTGGCTTTGAACTAATTGCTTTTTCAGATGCTGATCATGCAGGATGTCTAGATACACGTAAAAGTACATCTGGGGGAGTGCAGTTTCTAGGAGAAAAACTTGTATCTTGGTAGTCAAAGAAGTAGGATTGTACCTCACTGTCATCAACAGAATCAGAATATGTAGCCATGTCAGCATGTTGTGCTCAATTCATTTGGATGTGATCACAGTTGATGGACTATGGTTACATTTTCAACAAGATTCCCATGTACTGTGACTCCAAGAGTGCCATTGCCATCTCATGCAACACAGTTCAACACTCGAAGTCTAAACACATTGCACTTCGATATCATTTCATCAAGGAGCATGTGTAACAGGGTACTATTGAATTATATTTTGTGGGTACTGAATACCAATTGGCAGACTTATTCACCAAAGCCTTGTCCTATGCAAGATTTGTGGAATTAGTTCATCAAATTGGTATGAGGTGTTTGACTCCAAAGGATTTAAACAATTTTCTTACAAACAACTAAGAAAGTCAAACACCAAAACTATCTTTGTAAATATTTTATCAAAAACACCAAAAAGATTTTCATTTTTATTATAAAAAAAATGCAAGTACAAAATTTCCATCAACACTTTGTTCATTTAAACACATTACTAATTCTTTCTGAACAAGTGTTGAGGGGGGAGTATGAAATTCAAATTTTAAAATTTTCATTAAAATTTGTACTTGCATAAATCCTTAAAATGGTTGCTTTATAAAGTGGTGGTAATATTATCTGTGTGATACTCTCCTTGATCTTTAAAATATTTTTCAAATACTCATAAGTCAAGGGGGGGTATTAAATTGTTCTTGTCAAAATGATGTTAAAGATTTGTGAGTAAGGACCTTAATTGAAAAAAATATGTGGTTAAGGGACTTAATGTGACAAAGTTGGAAACTGAAAACTTTAACAAAACAAAAGTAAAAAATTGCAATAATTGCACTTGTATCGCAGTTATTACATCTTCACCTACATCATTTACTTTTCACCAAACCTAATCCACGACTCAAATTCAATCTTCAAATATGATCCAACTGCTTAATTTTTCTAAATTGACTAAAATAGGTTTAGGGTTTATGTCGAATTGGGTTTATATGATGTTGAGTGTTTGAGACTAAATTGAATGGTGGGAAATGGTCGGAATTGAGTCCTAAACATGTTATGAATGTTTAATCACACCCAGAAACTCGAATTGATGATTGTTCAAAATTAGGGTTCATACGTTAAATTTGGGGAAAATCATGTGATTGTGTTTTGGCCTAATTAATTGGTTGGGATATTGTTCTTATAAGTCGTATAACATGATTTGATCATTGAATCAAACCCAGAGACACATTTGAATGAATTTAGATGTGTAGGGTTTAAGATGAACTCGACAAGGTTCAATCTCTTTGATTCGTGGCTAAAAAATGTTAATATATAGACAAATGAGCTTTGAAACATCAAACGAATCTATTGGAATCAAACAAACAAACTTATAACATGTTTAAATGAAATCCGGTGATTCTTAGAATAGGGTTTGTCGGAATTGCAACATGTTGCATTCTAATTTGATAAACAGGGTTTAGATGTGGGTAAATGAACGTAATGAGCATGTTATAACTTGTGATTTGATTTAAATTGGACAGGAAAACCAAATTCGATAAAGATTCAAGAAAATGTATGTCTACAGTGTTTGTCGCAATTTCTTGTATAAGAAATTGTCGAAATTGCAATATCCGTTGAAATTGGATAAGTCTTGTCGGAATTGCAAAATCCATCGGAAATGGATAAAGTTGTCGCAATTGCACAAAACTTATCAAAATTCAAAATTTTCATCGCAATTGGGCAAATTTTATCGCAATTCCAAATTTCCATCGCAATTGGACATGGCTTATCGCAATTCAGATTTTTTTCATCGCAATTGAACAAATGTCATCTAAATTCAAAAGTCATCGGAATTGGATAAAAAAAATCTTGTCAGAATTGTAAAACCATCGGAATTGGCCAAAACTGTCGCAATTCATTAAAATTGTCGAAATTCAATCACAAGTTGTCGAAATTGATTGATGTGCAATTTAATAAAATCAGTTTCTAACTTGTAATCCACACAACACTAAAACATGTAAAATCAAATTAAGCAACAAAAGGGTCACATGAATGATAATAAGATTAACAATTTGCTAACCTTCATGTATCTTGCAAATCTGTTCTGATTGATGTTTCAGATATCTCAAATGGTTGCACAACAACCACTCCCAATGCTCACCAAGGAAGACGTTTTTCCACAAGACTATGATGTGGAAATTGGCAAGAACAATGCTCGCGTGGAATTTCACAAGATAAAGTGTGCGGAACCTACCTGTCAAATAGCCATAGAGATTCTCAAGTTACACAAGTGTAGGAGCATGCTGGACAAGTCAGCTTCTATTCCAGAGTTTTATATTCATCAAATGTGGAAAACAATGAAGCTAGACGTGGGAGAAGAATCTTTTACTTGCACTTTGGATCGAAAAGAAGTGACTGTAGATATCAACTATCTCCGCAAGGCCTTACTCTTGCCAGAAGCTCCTGAACCTGCCAAGAAATTCCATCCAACACCCTCTGAAGAAGATGTTCTCAACTTCCTGATGGAGATTGGCTATGATGCACAACCTGACAAGCCTTTGAAGAGATTCTCCAAGGTCGAAGCTAAACTAATCCCCCAACCTTGGAGAACTATATACTATATCTTGGCCCGATCAGTCTCCGGAAGGGAAAGTGGTCATGAGAACCCCCGTCTGTCTCATCTACAAATTTTATGGGGCATTGTTAACCAAAAGCAAATTGACTATGCTCAACTCATCTGGGAGGACATCGTCTTCCAAATTCAAAGTCACTACCTCAAACCTCTCACCAAAATCCCGTTCGTCAGATACACCAAGCTTATCATCTATCATCTACTTGAAGACAACACTGACATCCCTCAATGTCTTGAAGACCAAGAAAAGCATTTATTTGCTATGGATAAAACCATCAGTTCAGTCTACATCCCTAAAGGCAGCACACGTAAACAAGGGATGAGACTACCTGAAGCTCTTCTGACGGAAAAGATAAAGAAAACAAAAGCGTACATCAGTTATGATAAAGCATTCAATGAGGGACATGTAGGTTTCTGCAAGTACGATGATGAGCCTGCTCCAGCTAGGACTCGATCAAAGGAAGGAAGCAAGTCAGGCAGCACTTCTAGCACATCTAAGAAGATCAAACCAGCTGCTCCTAAATACACAAAGAGGAGAGTTCTGGTTAAGATTGCTAAGCCCGAACCAGAAGAAGAAAAGATTTTTGAAGAAGAGGGATCCAGTTCTAATACGGAGACTGATGATGAACCAACAATCTATAAGGAAGAAATAGCTACAAAGATTGCTTTAGAAGAAAGCCGTGTGTCCTTTAAAGCTGATGAAGAAAGGCGGAGAAAGATGATGCTTGAAGAACAGATGAGACTTGATGAAGAATTAGCCAAAGACTTTGATGAAGGCCAGACCTCTGTCGATCCGGTTAATCAACCCGATGGGTCTGGGGTTGTAAAAGAAGCTATTCCACCTCGTTCAGATCCGGTTAATCAACCCGGTAATGACGAGAAAAAGGATGAGGATGAACAGGCGAGAGACTTTGACATGGATGAGGATGATAAGACAGAGAAGGTGCTCAGTGATGAGGAAGTGATCAGAAAAGCTGCTGCAGAGCTGGAATTGGAAAAGAAAATGGAGGAAGAAGAAAGGTTGGCTGAGGAAAAGGAAGCCGACCAATATATTCAAACACCTCCAACCACTCCTCCACACTCTCCACCAATTATTCATGAAACACCTCCAGTACCTCAGCAAGCTTCTCCACCCAAAGTTCAAAAACTTCCTGAATCATCCACACACTCTTCACCACCACTACCAACAAAAACAGCAACAAGCAAATCAAGTAAGAAATCAAGAAAGATGACTAGGCTTAAAAGGGATGAAATAATCTCCCAAGCTTCAAAAAGGGTGAAGCAGACTGTAAAGCTGGCACGAGCTAAGAAAGATGACCAGCTTCGTGACCAAATCGAAACTTTGACTAATATGGTCACCAGCCTTGCAGGACAAGTGAACGAGCTTCAAAACACAAAAGATCGTGTCGATGAGTTCCTTTCAGATGACGTTTAAGAAAGGATGCTCAATGCGATCAAGGGCAATACTAAAGTATACTTGAAGAAGTACTTGCCTAAGATTGCATCTAAGAATGTGGAAGAATATCTTGATCCGAACATCGAAGATATGCTCAAGAATATTGTGGCTACAGTTCCACTTGTCCTTCAAACCCAACCTACGGAGCCTAAAGAACCAACTCTGGAAGAGCTCCAACTTAAACTCTTTAAAACCTTAACAAGCATTACCTCACCAACTCCTGAGCAAATAGCCATCACTAAGGCTATAAAGGCAAATATTGAGAAGGAGTCATGCAAAGCTGAGGCCGACAAATGTAAACGTCCAAGAGAGGACGAAGACCCAGATCCAAACTCACAAGCCAAGAAACAAAAGGGTGTCGGTGGATCTGCTTCTCAACTTAAAGAACCTGTCGGACCTTCAGCAACCACAACAACCTCCCAACTACCAAAGGCTTCCGGCTCCGGACCTACTGTAATGGAGCATCAGTTTGAGTTTACTACAAATGAGGAATTTCCATTTCAACAACATCAAGATCAACTAGATTCACCACCCAAGTCAAAAGCATCAACATCTAAACCTGGCAAGAAGACAACTTCCAAAAGACCAACTGTTGTCTCCTGGCTAGATGAAGACACGACAAAAGGGAATGAATGGTTTGATCAACTTGTCAGTGCTCAACCTTATATAGACGAAGACTCCATGATCGAAGGTCGCACACTTAAGTTCACGCAAAAACTCAAACGTGACCAACGCATCAAGAAACTCACAAAAGGAGAACTTCGTCGAATCAAGAATAATGCCTTCAATCTATTGAAAGATAGGTCTTCCAGTGCCGCTGAACTTGAATATCACCTGGAAAACATTGCACGAGCAATGTCTAGTGAGTTTAGCTGGACCAATCCAGATGTGCATGTAGTTGATAGCACTTCTCAACCAAATCAACCATACATTACAGATTGGACAAAGCCACTGTCGGTGATTGGAGCTTCAGACCAACCTGTTGTCCCGTATAAATTCTTCTTCAACAACGACCTCGAACTCCTTATGCACGGCATCAAGTGCCAACCCAAATATGCAACTTCCATAACCTTGATCCCTGTAGCAAGCTATCCATAATCTGCCATCGAAGAAACTGCTACAAGACTCTTCGTTACAAACAGAGTACAGTATGATCAAGATGTGCAACTGGGAATTTATCACTGGTTTGAGAAGAGGAAAACATGGTACAAAAGTAAACTCACAAAGAAGTCTCCAACTCCAGTGATGAGTGATCTCAGGATACTTGCTGTGGTCAGTCTTGAAGCAGAAAAGAGGTATGATTATACCTTTCTAACTAAAATCAAGGTTAGAAGACAAGATCAACAGATGTACACATTTTCAGAAGCAGATTTCCCAGACTTGAACCTCAACGACCTTGAAGACATGTATCTCATCAAGGTTCAAGGGAAAATGCAACACTTCTCCACTGATCTTAATTACGCGTTCAGCACTTCAATACTACACTTCATCAAAAGGAAGATTATACAAGAACGTGTAGAAGACTTGCAGCTTGGGGTCGAGAGCTATCAAAGGAAGATTAATTTAACTGCACCAGTTCTATATCTTCCTGAGATCAACCAAGAGCCCCAGTATACCATGAAGAAAGAACCAACCTTCGGGTTTGTTTACAAGAGTGATCTTTCAATCAACTGCTTCATGGGATACAAAGAGGTTCACAAGTTCTGTGACCACACGCTCAAGAAAGTTCGTGATGGGTTGGTGATTCGAGTTAGAGATCGAGAGTTATACAAGACCAGCAGGTGGACAGCTTCTCAACTAAGAGAAGTTCATCAATTCATTCTGAAGATCGAGAGAAGGCTTGTTCATAGAGGTCAGATGAGTAGACTTGAAAGTTATGTTGGAGGAAGACCATCGTTCCCGATCAGGAATTTTCAAAGACCTAATCCAGTTTTTACTGTCTTCAGAAGCACGGAATGATGTAAGAGTTGGATAATTTCTTGATTCATTATACTTGCTTGTATCATTTATTATGGCTTATGCACAGATAACAGTGCACAACCCGTTCTTGTAAAGAAAGGACCCTGAGATACGCTTCAGTGCCTCAATCATAATATAAGGAGCGAAAGCTTCTTACTTTTGAGTAGAATTAATCAGAATTTTCTAAGTTTTTCAAAATTCTGCTCAAAAGAACAAGTATTCCCTTGTTAATGGGGAGTACTTGAAACAAAATCATTGTTCAAACACGAAAGTTCTTGTTGAAATTCTTCCCATAAACCTCAAAAAGCATATTTTAATCATAAGTTTTCCAAAAACAACATGAATATGCTATTTTCGAGGGGGAGAATAAGTATTTGATTAAAATATGGTAACTAAAAATATGAAATCTCGCATGAGTTCGACTCAGATTTCACCTAAGAATTGACGAATATCAAATGTCATTAATCGAAAGGACTTGTCCTGGACGGGTAATAATTTCAAGCTGGTTTATCCAGTCATGTAAACATGTCTCGCAAAGGACTTGTCTGAGTAGAGTGTACCGATTTTGAGAGATTCTTATTTGAATATGACCTGGACGGGTAATAATTTCAAGCTAGTTTAACTAGTGATGTAAATGTGTCTCACAACGGTCATATTCACTGAAAATCAATCAATTCAAAAAGTGCTAACTCCACCCGACATGTGCAAATTTACCTTAAAAACTCATGAGCACATGTGAAGGGGGAGTATTTCTGAAAATGCAAAACTCTCAAAGTGTTAACAATATATGTTTTACAATCATAAACACTTTGAGAGATTTTCAAATGATTGGTTTATGGCAACATAGGATAGTCATGGAGATATAAGGTGACTAAGTATAGGAATTATGTCCTATGATCCGCCAGAGCCGGAGGGATCTACCCATGGACAATACCAATAGTTTAGAACTAGAAAGTCCTTAGGTATGATTAATAAAAAAGGAGTAAAGAAATGAAAGGAGAAAGAAGGGGTTGAAGAATTAAAAAGAAAAGTAAAAGAAAGGGTGAAAAGAAATAGCCCTCCATATGTTCAACCTTAGGGCAGAAACCGGGTTCAATTCATATGCTACTGGTTACGGTGACACCGGTATTGAAGACTAAGCCGTCATGGACCCAGTGACGCACTGCACTAAACCTTCTAGCCACTCAAGTGTCTCTCAAAAGATACTTGTTTCATTTCTCACGGAGAACCCTTCATAATCTATCAACCTCTCATTCCGAGATGAGTTGATATTGAAAAGGAGGCACTCTGTTCCATGCCTCCGACGACTAAAAAACCAATGAGCACTAAAATCGAGTCTAGAGCCGCGAGATACATCAAAAGATCTCTTAGGAACACTTAATATTTCTACACTGGTTGTTCAACAATAAGGACACCAGTTGTAAATTACAAGAGTCCTACGCAGATCTTAGTAATCTGCCTAGAACATTCATGAGGGAATTCACAAATTGTGATTCTCAGTGATTGAGTGGAAATACCTGCCAGGGTCAACATCAAACAGCCCTGACAACAGGTCACTTCGGTAATCCCTTGTGGATTACGCTTAGTGTTCGAGGTGGCTCCTAACGGTCTACAGTCGTGGAGTGATACTTCGGTATACTTCAGCGGCTCACCTGAATCGTTGATACACTTCGGTGTATCTGTGTTAGCTCTCTTGGGGGCATCCGATTCAGGAACGGCCTTGGCAAGGATTAGAGAAAGTCTTCACACTATGCTATTGACGATCTCGAAGTTCGAACCTGTAAGTGTCGGATACTTTATTGCTAACTGTTTACTTGCAGGTATATATGGAGACTAGGAGTTCCACCACCACCATTTCCATCATGCTCATGCTAATATCATGAAGAAAGTTCTCACAAAGACTAAGCTAAGGAAAAACAAACGTTCAAAGAAGTCAAAGAAAGTCAAAGACCAAGTCAAAACAAACGTTCAAAAGTCAAAGATTGAAGCTAAAGAAGTGAGAACTACTTGAAGTATGAAGATCAAAAGTCAAAAGAAGTATGAGCATGGTGAAAAAGACGTAAAGACACCGTGATTAAAGAACGTTGGAGGAAGGCAGATCATGACAGTACCATATCACTCACAACAAGAACGAAGAACAAAGATACTAAAGACGTCGAAGCCTAAGAAGCAAAGAAGACGTCAAGCAACCTTGATGACCAATCCTTAGGGGGAGATTGTTGGGAACACATTTCTTATGTAATCAAGTCTTGGTCATATTTATTATACAAGGTTGCTATTATAAGGCCTTTATGTTAGATCATATGTCACGGCCCTATTAGAAGGCCTATGGGTCGTGACATAGGTGTTTGGTTTCTAGAAGATATTAGTAAGGTGTTGCCCTAGAAGCACGCCTATAAATAGACATGTAATCTACTCTTATTATTGTTGGTTTTTATTCACTATTGTAAGGAACCTTTGCTACTCTAACGTGTGAATAAGAATCCACCATTCTCTTCTCTTCTTCTCTCTTTCTCTCATCTTATATGTGATTATATTACTTGTGTTAAGCTTAATCTAGGACCTAACAGTGGTCTTCAAAAATAAGGTTAGGGTGTGCTTGATTTTCTTATTAAAAAACATTAAGATATTTTATTAATGTTTATATAAAACATCAATTGCTAATCCTATTAGAGAAATGTGGGAATAATATTACAAATTTGTGTAAATACTCTTTCTCTATAACTTACATCTGCCCATATGATTCTATTAATTCTCATTTTCTTCACAAATTTTTGTTTTAACAGATGCAGTTGTCTCCAGATTCGATGTTGTCTATGCAATATGGATTACTTTATTATTTAAGTCAATGTACAATATTTGAGGAAGATATTCAAGACTTTGCCATGTGAATGGATCATGAGACACTTTGACTCACCAATATTCCTATTTAGTTACTGTTGTTGGATTTTGTTAAAATATTACTCTACTTTTTTCTGTAGAGGTGACTTATTGAATGGGTTGGATAATGGGTCACAACGGGTATATATATTTGTACACACTTGGTTGGACGAGTTGTAATTTGTAAAGCTGCCAATATAATTTTCTACTGAAGCTGTCAATATAATTTTTTATTAAGGTGTCAACTTTTCTTTGATATTTTGCTTATACTAAAGATCATGTGAGCGATATTTTTTATCGATAAAAATGGTTCAAGACAGAAGCTTTCCATGAACTACGAGGATTGTAGAAGCTAAAAAAAGGTGGTTTGTTTAGATTTGTCCGATCTGAAAAGACATAATGCACATGTAGCTCGAGCTCTAACGCTAAAACAATAAACGCATGATCCTACCAGAGAACAATAAGGAGGTTCATATCTTAGTTTTCTTTTACCTAAACTGGTTGTTAAATCGTACCTTTTGAATCATGTAACTGTGTTCCGTTAGCAAACTATAACATTGCCTAAAAATGAATAAGCTTCATCAGTGACATTTTATATATATCATCATAAAGTTATACCTTTAATATTTTGTTTGTCTTACATGTTTGTCTTTATTGTAGCAGAATTAAAAAGAAGCATTCTCAACAATTAACATGTTAAAATGGATAGTATTTTCCAGGTGAGCGGAGGTTATAAATATGTGCCTCATCTTTCTATACACTCATGTGATATTGTAACCACTGTAAGATTTCCCTATATAATTATCTAGTACTTATCCTTTTTCCACGTAGAAATTTTTTTATCTGATTTCAATTCTTGACTTATGTGATATAAATTATATTCCTGATAAACGTGCTTGCAACCCAACCTCAACTGATTTAGTATTTAAACAATCTTTGACCTAAAACTTTATGAGATCCCATTTACCACTTTACGTTATTTCGTTAACGTATATTTAAAACTAAACGTTTCTTATTTAATAAGAGTTTTTACGAAACCTTAAACTACCATAGCAACATATAAAAATAACGAAACCCTAAAAACACTAAAATACAATTTATTTGAATAATATACAAGTCACTAAAGCACAGAAACCCTAATACCACTATAACTCCCGAATAAACCATAATTTCACCAAACTATTATTATATGTAATAAATTCGCAAAACCTAAATAATATTTTTACAAAATATATATGTACAAGTCTTCTAAATCAAGGTACAAGTCATTAATGCATAAATAATAAAACCTTATATAAAACTTAATAAATGTTTATTTTAAAGGCATAAATTGTAATAATTTCACATATTAATTTTTAAAATAAGTTTATAAATTTATAAAATAAATGTACAAACCCTCAAACTCATGGTACAACTCTCCAATGCACAAAATCTTAAAAACTCATTTATATGTATTTAAAGCTTAATAAAAATTATATAAAAATTATATAAAATTAAGAAATAATTAAAATTATATTTTCCTAACCCTAGTACAACCTTGTTAAAGCTATAGTACAACCTCATAATGCACAAAATCACTTTCCCACCTAAATATGTAATTCGATATACATTTATTTATTTCATAGAAATCTAAAAATCATAACTAACTAAACCCTAAACCTAGAAAACCCTAATCTTACCTTAAACCCTAGAGTACTAGTTAACTAATCCCTAGGTACAACTCCCTAATGCACCTAACGAAACTAAACTACTCAAATTCACCTAGTATAGTTCGAATGGGACTAGAACACTAACCCTAAGTCATTTTCTTAAACCCTAAGCTTCCATTTGGAAGAACCTTAATTAGCCACATTTCCCCCTTCTAGATAAAGCCTAAGTGTATGGTACATAGAGTTAAACATCTCATTTCCTCCTCTAACTCTATGTGGCGCCTAAAACAGCCACACAGATCACCAACACACTCCTCAATAACCCTACTAGAACTCATTAGAAACCCTAATCCTTCCCTATAAATAGAAAGCACCCCAAAAACCCTAATCCACTATCACCACCTATCGAACCAACCCCCACAGCCACATACACATCCATTTCTGTTTCCACAACCCTCAAACAAGATCATAATAACCTTAAGGAAGCCAAGAAAGAGCGGATATAGGTTTAGAGATCATTTCGTGAACCCTAGCTCATAATTTGCCCTAATCGACTTATATTTCAAAAGGTATGTTCTCATCCTTTTTAATCTTTTTTTTCTACACTTAATATACTCTTAATAACACATATGAACACTCACTAAAACATGTAATAGCATAATCAAATTATTTATTTTCTTTTGTTCTTATCGAGTAGCAAAAACAAACACACTCTTAAAAATTATTTCTAAAAACCCTAGAACACTTAAAATGATTTAGAGACCCCTTAAATATGTTAAGCATACTGTAAATAACATGAGTTCTCTAGTTAATAAGGTCGAATATCGAAAACTAATTTTTTTTTTCTTTTCTGCTACTGTCGCGACCAACAGCAAACCCTGGGTTTGTTTACTAAATTTTGACCTTTAAATGGACACCTAAAATTCTAGGTTTTTGCACACTATTAGACCATTAAATTAGCTAACTATAGGAAAAAGAATCGGGTCATTTGACTAAGAAACGAGTGAGATATGGTTGTTTATTTTCAGGTGTTTTCTGCCTCGACACACTGATCAAACGCACCCTTTAGAAATTGTTTGTGAGCTCGTGAGTTCGAATCATGTACTGAATTATTGTAGAAATCAAGTTTATAAAGTAATGAACAAATTTACAAAGGATTCGGAAAAGATTTTGTCCTAAATCGTAAGATATAAAATGTTTTTAATGAATAAGGATATCGTATGTAATTTACTAGAAGTCTCAAGGGTATTTATTGCCAGATTTCAAACTAAAATTATAAAAAGGATTATGCATGCTGTCGACCTAAACCCTAGGGGTAAAAAGTGTCATTTTTGAAACTGTAGGGGTAAAAATTGTCATTTAATCAAAGTTGAAGGGTAAAAGTTGTCAATATATATAACCTTAGGGGAAGAAGTGAAAATGTTCAAATTATAATTAATAATTATATTTATTATTATTATTATTATTATTATTATTATTATTATTATTATTATTATTATTATTATTATTATTATTATTATTATTATTATTATTATTATTATTATTATTATTATTATTATTAATATTATTATTATTAGAATTATTAATAATAAGAATTAAAATACGTTTTCTACGATAACGAACGATCGGAACAAATAATAAAACTTATATGTTCAGAAACAGTTACTGAAAACTTGACATAACCAACCCAGGTTGCAAGCCGGAGACGTTTATCAACTTTATTTAAACTTTGTTTTTCCATCCAGACTTTCAGGTGAGTTTATAGTCCCACTTTTCCTTTACGTTTTTCTAAATATGTGGGGAGATACATGCTATCAAACCGAACACAAGTATTTTCCTGATTGTTATTGCACTAGGCTAACTGTCCCTTATTATTGAGATTGTATTTATTGAAAGACCCTCATATCATGCACCATTAGTCACCCGCAGGGTGAGCGCGAATATAGTGAATAGATCTATTGGCCTGACGACCCATTTGTATTAGCCGGATGGATACCCTTAGGGGTAGCCGGTTATGCAGATGCATTATATTTGATTTCTTAAACTCGGGGGCAAGACCACTCTCATTTAATTATGTTTGTGGAACCTGGAAACTGTTAACGCATTGCGTGTCATGAGGTTTAGTGCAATATTCCGAACCATGATTGAACTGATTTCTTTACTATTTACCTTGTGTTCAAAACTATTTATTACTTTAAACACTATAGATTCACTCAACCTTTGTATTGGCTTTTTAAGCATGTTTATCTCAGGTAACTAGGAGTATGGCTATCGGCACAGAGTGGCTATGGACTTTATTTTTATAATAAAAGTGTCCACGTTGTTATCATTCAATGAATAATGTATCTTTTATAACATATTTTCTGAACCTCCCTCTGGGACCTATATTATGTACTCTGATATTAAATAAATGAATGATAACAATTTTTTTAAAAAACGTCTCTTTTCGAGTCGTTTTCTATTCTCATGACTGTGAACCGTGAAGTAGCACCCCAAACTCATATTCCGCTGCGTATATAAAAAACGAGGGTGTTACAGAGTGGTATCAGAGCTCATGGTTATAGAGAACCAAATGTTTTCAAACATTGAACTATAACCAATTTTCACAAAACTTACCCGGAGTCCTTCGTGCCATGACCAAATTGTTTATACATGGTTTATTGTTAATTGTTTAGTTATATAGTGGAAATATTCATACTTACCGGGTGGTTACAGAGCTATGGTTTCTCCTCCTCATTCTATTACTCTTACGTCGGATCTGGAAAATGTCGCGATTGTACCTGACGTCATGGCAGTACCAAGACGAGTAACGGATTTGGATTCATCTGAAGATGTTACTGTGGTACCTGAGATTTCTCCGGTATTCGAGCATGATACAGAGTCGGATCCCTCTGAAGAACCGTCCGAAGACACTTTGATGCCTGATATTGTGCCATTTTCTGATGATCCTTACATACAGACCAGAGAGAGAGCTCATACCTTTACCAATGGAGGGTCAACTGAACCAGATTCCTCTTCAGTTATGGAGATACAGCCAGAGAGAATCCGAAGGACGGCACATATGAGAATGCTTCCCGTGTTTTCCTCACCCTTACCTCATCCATATCCATATATTTTGTTTACTTTTGAACTCTCAGTCCTAACGTCTTTACCTCCGCCGCCACCGTCATCTACCGATTTCACTCCTCCATCCATACCGTTTGAACTAAGTGATGAGGTCCAAGCCATTATAGCCCGATATAATACTGTACCTCGGTCACCTACTTCTGACGTCTCTACCCCTCCGCGAGTCTTCGAAATAGGAGAAAGTTCCCAAGCAGCGCAGGAACGTCAACCATCTGTCTCTACTCTTTTGTCACGGCTAGAGCGCCAAGAGGAGCAGATTGAGACTGCATTGGGGCATCTCGACAAACTTCCATTAGAGTGCATTGAAGGCATTGAATGCATAATAGAAGATTTAATGACGGATCAGGAGGTGATACAGCAAAAGGTGAATGAAAACCGTGAAGAGTTTGAGAAGCATTACGAGCAGGTTAAACGTGAAATACCTTTTGTTTATGAAAATGAGCTAAAATTGATAGAAGAAATGATCAAAAGGAATGAGGAACTGGCAACGGCACAGAACCGGATCGCGGTCTTGGAAATGACGGTCACAGAGATGCAGACGAACATGCAAGTCCTCCTTAGCATGATAGCTGAACTTAAGGGAGCTCTCGGTAGATAGTAGACTAGATCGATATATATATATATATATTATCTTTTGGTGCTACGTCTAAATTTTGGAAGTACATAGTATAGACATAGCACTAGTATGCAGTGTGTATCAAACAGCTTTTGTACTTTATGTTGGCCATGAGATATGTAGCATAAATAAGACACTTGTGGCAATTTTGTTATGTATAACAAAATAACAAGTTATTTATGACTATATATGGCTAAGATATTTGGCTGTGTATGATATAATCACAATTCAAAGCGTGTGTTTTCTTAATAATAGAAGTATGTCTCGCAAATCCCCAGAACCAGCCATGTCCCAGGCTGCTATCTGAAAGCTTGTTGCAGACACTGTTGCTGCAGCACTTGAGACTCAAGCAGCGGAAATGGCTCGTACTGGAAGCTCAAGCCGACCCAATGGAGAGAGTGAGTCAGCAAATGCTCGCAAGTGCACTTACAAAGATTTCATGAACTGCAAACCGACTTTCTTCAAAGGAACAGAAGGAGCTACAGAATTAGCTCGTTGGTTTGAACGTACGGAAGTGGTCTTTGTAAGGAGCGGGTGTTCTGACGACTGCAAAGTTGCTTTCGCTACCGGGACTTTGTTAGATGATGCCTTATCTTGGTGGTCTGCTACTTCCCGGACCATGGGAATAGAAGCAGCTCATCAACTCACTTGGGATGATCTTAAGAAGAAAATACTGAAGAAGTATTGTCCCCGTACCGAAATCAAAAAGTTGGAAGATGAATTTCACCAGCTAGCGGTGAAAGGAACAGATGTCAAGGCATACAATAGAAGGTTTCAGGAGCTTGCTCTCCTGTGTCCTACTATGGTGCCTGATCTTGAGAAGTTGCTGGAGAAATATGTTGAAGGGTTACCTCAGAGCATCGAGGGGAATGTTACTGTTTCAAGGCCTCAATCGCTGGAAGAAGCCATGACCACAGCTCAGAAGCTGATGGATCGGGAAATCAAGCGAAATTCTATTCAGGGAATTAGCGATCACAAATGAAAGTTTGATGATAGTAGAAATTTCCGTCATTACGACAATCGTCCCAATAACAACCGTCACATTCAAAACAACTACCACCAAAACCGTAACCAACACCATCACCAGCAAAACCATCGTCAGGAAGCTGCCAAAACCTATACTACCGCTCCTACTGAGAAGAGTGGTTATGTCGGAACGAAGCGGTTATGCAATCGATGCTTGTTGCACCACTTTGGTCCGTGCACTGTCAAGTGCCTGAAGTGTCAAAGATAGGACATCAGACCAAAGACTGTAAGGCGACAGGAGCGAATCTGCAACCGGTGATCGTGACATGCCACGGATGTGGGGAGAAAGGGAATTATAGGAACCAGTGTCCTAAGCTGAACGCAAATCCGAACAATGGTGCACGCGGACGAGTATACGTGTTGGGAGATGGCAATGCGCAGCAGAACCCGGATATAGTTACGGGTATGTTTCCTCTCAATCAACATTTAGCTAAAGTATTATTTGATACCGGAGCCGATAAAAGTTATATATCTCTTGCTTTCACTACTTTACTTAAACTCACTCCCACTGCCTTAAACCATACCTACGAAATTGAGCTAGCTAATGAAAAATTAGTAGGCACTAATTCTATAATCTGAGGCTGTAACTTAACCCTACTAAATCAGCCTTTCGACATCGACCTCATGCCTATTGAACTAGGAAGCTTTGACATAATCATTGGTATGGATTGGTTATCCAAATGTCATGCAAAGATTTTATGCGATGAGAAAGTGGTTCACATCCCTTTTGAGGATGAGACTTTGATTATTCGGGGTGATCAAAGTAAAACTCGCCTAAGCATAATATCTTGCATCAAAACCATGAAATATATCAACCGAGGATGTCAAACATTCTTAGCTTATGTGACAGAGAAGAAGACGGATGAAAAATGATTGGAAGACGTACCTGTAGTACGAGATTTTCCAGAAGTATTTGATGAAGAGTTACTTGGACTCCCACCTGTTCGTCAGGTAGAGTTTCAGATCGACTTGGTGCCAGGAGCAGCGCCAGTAGCACGAGCATAAAAGCTTAAAATGATGAATCTAACTTGTATCCGTACTTGGTAGATTTGCATCACATCTTTTTAAACATCCTTGTGTACCATGTGGATAATAGTTTTTATTGCTAGATTTGCTTGAGGGCAAGCAAAGTTCAAGTGTGGGGGATTTGATAACGCTCAAATTGTGCATGTTTTTAGTAGCGTTATTCGTGTTTTTATGTATGCTTTTTGGTTATATTTATATGCTTTTGTTACTAAATCGTACCAAAGTGTGTTTGCAAAGCATATGTGGCCAAAAACAGGAAAAAGGAAGAAAAAGATGAGAAAAAGGAGAAAGAAGGACATATTTATGAAAGTGCGAAGATTCTTATACAAAGACCCAATCAAAAAGGCATTTCAAAGAATGAAGGTCCAAGTATTCATGTCGATTAGCTTCAAAGATGTTGAAAACATCAAGTTTGGATGAAGAACCGAAGAACCAAAAAGGAAAAATCAAGCCAAGACGACAAAAGTCCAAGAAAAAGTCCAAGCAGCAGTGATCCATCCGATCGGTCACCGCCCGCAACCGATTCGGATGGAGGTTGTATCGAAGACCAACCGATCGGTTGGACATATTACCGATCGGTTGGAAGCTTGCTGACTTGCCAAAACTTCATCATTAAGATATGTGACTCTACACATCCGGTTCTAGGTCCTTCCACTCATAATTCTAGTCTATTCAATACTACTTGGAGGACAAGAGAAGCATTTATGAACTTAGACCCTTGGTTGGAGTATTAATTGGACCATTTGATGAGTATTTAGGATAGAATATCAAGAAAACACAAAAGAGAGGAAGCAACCACTCATAAAAATACTCTCAAAATTCATCCTTAGAAGTCCAGGAAACTTTAGAGGTCCAAGAAGTCATCATTTGAAGGTCGTAACATCAAGGAATCATCACCAACCTTTTGGTTATCATCATCTCATCATTTGTAATCTTATTTCAATCATTGTAAGACTTTCAATTATGGTTTTTAATGTTCAAAGTTATGAGTTTATGTTTATGTTTGCTATGAGTGGCTAGTGCCTTTGTGCACTTGCTTAGATGATGTGTATTACCAATTGATATGCGTATGATTGTGATGACATGTTTTAATTCAATTTCAAGTTGATTCTAAGATCCAATCGTGATTAAGTTTTGTAGTGACATTTGTTGAATCAAGTTTAACTAGTTGCTAATAATCTTAAGGGTCGAAAGAACTATTGTTATTCAACTAGTTATAATCACTTGTCTATGAGTGATTGTTTTTACCCATTATTCTTGATTACACAAAGAAAGTTAATTGTGGTTGTAATGAGAATGCTTTTGTCTATCAAAAATAGGATTGATGGTAAACCATTTCAAGGGTCGAAAGATTAATAGTTTACTCTCAATTGTGACCTTTTGTCTATAATCGGTTACCTTTTGTATTGACCATTTCCTAAGCTATTTGATTAAGCAAAAGATGATTTTTGTGTTTAAGGTACACCAACTTATGAACCTTAAATCGATCTTGAATTGAGTGGTTAAACGTAATGCTTGTTTTTATGAACTAAAATCTTGACGAAGGTTTAATTTGTAGAAACAATAGATTAGTTCACCAAACTAATTATCATAACCAACATGTTATCCAAAGTTATCACAATCATGCTTATCAAGGAGTAGTATGCTAGTCTAAGCAAGTGTAGTTTTTAATCATTTGAATTATTCTATTTTTCATTACTTGTTAAGGAATTTACTTCTAGTAGCTTACAATTCGATTCACTACACAAATCCCTGCGAACGATCCCGACTTACCATCACAATCTTGCTATAACGGACGAGTTCACTTGCTCGTATGTGTTGTTTCTAGATTCGGTAATTCGACCTTTATAAATTTAAAACTTGTACTCACACTCGACACATCAAGTTTTTGGCGCCGTTGCCGGGGATTTTGATCGTGTTTCTGTAGGTTTTAGAAGTTCATAGTTCGTTTTCATAAAAAAAAAGTTTTTCGAGCTGATCATCCGATCGGTTGTCCAATTTTTAATTTTACCGAGAGCTCCATCCGATCGGTAGTAACTTCTATCCGATCAGTTTTTCACCAAAATCAATTTTACCGAGACAAGTATCCGATCGGTATTTCATCCATCCGATCGGATCACCAAACCTGATTTTTCAAACTGTTTCCATTCTTTAATCGTGTGTTTAAACATTGCCTCGATTCTCTTGGGAATTGTATGAACACTCGATCAACTGGAATAGAACCAATTTCACCTTTTTCAGATCCCGAACGTTTAGTCCGAAGACAAAGAAAGAAAAGAAAACCATTTGTTCCATTAGCCAACCGTATATCAAGAGTACGAAACCCACCATTTGAAAATCTTTGTGAAGCTAAAGTCGTTTATAACCCATTCACCGAGCAACCTTTTCCCATGGCTGACGATAGACCCATGTGGGAAGCCAACCGAACCGTAGCACCCACTCCTGGAGCTGCTATTGTTACTGTCAACCTAGGTGACAATTTCACCGTGAAAGGTCACCATCTTTCTATGATCAAAGACCGTCAATTTGATGGCTGTTCGAGGGCCGATCCTCATAAGCACATTGCCGAATTCATCGAAATTTGTGGCATGTTCCGATATGGCGACACCAATGTGGATGCCATTGAACTCAAACTTTTTCCATCATCACTTGCTGGAGACGCAAAAGTGTGGTATAATGAATTAACCCCAGGAACTATCAATACTTGGGAGGAGATGAGGCAAGCTTTTGTAAGCCGATTCTTTCCACCTGCCATGTTTGATCGACTCATGGGAGAAATTCGTGCTTTCACACAAAACCCTAACGAATCGCTCGTCGAAGCCTGGCTTCGTATGAAAGATTTGCTTCGTAGTTGTCATGGACATGGTTTAGGACGAGGAACCATTATCCAAATCTTCTACCATGGACTAGATGAAGCATCTCAAGGAATTCTTGATGCTGGAGGAATTTTTCTTTATAAGACTCCAAACCAGGCATAACAATTGCTAGAAGACCGAGTTCTTCTCAAACTCGACTGGTCAAAAGATGCCAAAACCAAACCCTTACGAAAAACCGTTGCTTTTGCTGAAAGTTCTGATACCTCTAAACTCATGGAGAAAATGGAAACATTAACTTCGAAAATCGATTCGCAATACAAAGACCTTAAAGGAGAAATGAAAGAAATGCGAGACGGTTGTAACAACTGTGGAGGTAATCACCCATCATCAGAATGTGACGACCAACCAATGGACCAACCCAAAGAAGGAGAAGCCAATTATGTCCAAGGAGGATACCGTGGAGGCGGTTATCTTGGAAATTATTACGGACGAAATTCTGTAAATTGGCAAGATCGTCAACAACGGGATAACAACCGTGATTCTCAACCACGAGTAGACAATCAAACCACACAAACCTCTGACAAAAAAGCAGAAGAATCCGATTTTGAGAAAATGATGAGAGAATTCGTAACTGCTCAAAAATCAACCAATGAGTTTGTCAAGAACCAATTTTTCAATCTCAAAACCAAGGTTGAGCAAGGTCAGAAAAATCATCAAGCATCGATTCAAGATCTTGAAAACAAATTTGGTAGACTTTCTGATCAAATTTCTTCCCGACCATCTGGTTCGTTGCCAAGTAATACCCAAACCAACCCTAAGCCGACATCATCTGGATCGAACGATAAAACTTATCGTCCACCACAGACTCGAAATGAGCATATAAATGCTGTATTCACAAGAAGTGGTCTTTCTTATGATCCACCACCCAATCCAAATGATACCACGATCATCGATGATGATAGTGAGGAGGAAGAAGAAGCAAAAAAGGAAAATACCAAAAAAGCACCACCCAAACCCATCCCACCAGTTAAGGCGTATTCACCAAAAATTCCATATCCTCAAAGCCTTAAGAAAGAAAGAATGGAAGAATGTTATAAGAAGTTTGTTGAAATAATCAAAGAAGTTAGACTCAATGTTCCCCTCGTTGATGTTTTAGCTAGAATGCCCAATTATGGGAAATTTTTGAAAGAACTTCTTAATAACAAGAACAAGTTGGAGCAAATATCCGCTACCTTTCTGAATGAAGAATGTTCAGCCATTGTTCAAAACAAAATTCCACCGAAACTAGGAGATCCTGGAAGTTTTTTGATTCCGTGCACGTTAGGAAACAATATCACATGCGATGCTTTAGCCAATTTAGGTACAAGTATCAATTTGATGCCCTATTCATTATATTCTAAACT
Source organism: Artemisia tridentata subsp. tridentata (assembly GCA_021014915.2). Taxonomy (NCBI): domain Eukaryota; kingdom Viridiplantae; phylum Streptophyta; class Magnoliopsida; order Asterales; family Asteraceae; genus Artemisia; species Artemisia tridentata. The sequence goes on along the minus strand of CP139504.1, from coordinate 369,327,142 downwards.
TTCCATCAATACCTTGAAACCTACAAGGATGAGTATTTGATTAGCATATCATTCTTATCAATATCCTGTTGGAATTGCTGAGAATTTGCTTGTCCAAGTTGGTAAATTCATTTTTCCTGTGGATTTTGTGATCTTAGAAATGGAGGAAGATAGTAGAGTACCTCTTATTTTAGGAAGACCTTTCCTAAACACCGCTGATGCGATCATCAAAGTAAAAGGAAAAGAACTGAATCTTGGAGTTGGAGATGATGGAATTACCTTTTTAATCGATAAAGCAATGCAATATCCATATTCCAGTGATGACACTTGTTTTAACGTTGATGTAATCGATGAAGTCACTGAAGAAGAATTGGATGCATTACTTGACGATTCTTATCCATTCATGACTACTTCAGAAAAAATTAGTGAAACAAACTTTGATAAAGAATTCGCTGATTTTATGAAAGTAAAGTTTGAAGAAGAAGAAGAAACAGAAGTTGAAGAAGGAGAAATAGAAGAAGATTTTGAGGAAATCGCTTTTAATGATCAATTGAGAATCAAAACATCTCTTCAAGAACCACCAACTGATCTTGAGCTGAAACCACTTCCCGAAAATCTTGAGTATGCTTACTTGGAGGATAATTCACTTCTTCCAGTAGTCATATCTTCGTTGCTCAAAGATAAGGAAAAAGAATGCCTCATTTCTGTTCTCAAGAAGCATAAAAGAGCTTTTGCGTGGAAAACATCTGACATCCCAGGAATCAGTCCTGATTTTTGTAAACACAAAATCAATTTCGAAGAAGATGCAAAGCCCGTTGTAGAAAGACAACGTCGACTCAATCCCAACATGAAAGAAGTTGTTAAAAAAGAAATCATCAAACTTCTTGATGCTGGTATCATTTACCCCATCGAGGATAGTCCTTGGGTGAGTCCAGTTCACTGTGTTCCGAAAAAAGGAGAAATGATTGTTGTGACTAACGAACAAAATGAATTAGTTCCTACTAGAACTGTCACAGGATGGCGAGTATGTATTGATTACAGAAAATTAAACAAAGCCACCAGAAAATATCATTTTCCTTTGCCATTCATGGATCAAATGCTTGAGAGATTAGCAGGGAACGAGTACTTTTGTTTGCTTGATGGTTTTTCAGGATATTTCCAAATTCCCATTGATCCTGTTGATCAAGAAAAGACTACATTCACATGTCCCTTTGGAACTTACGCTTATCGGCGTATGCCTTTTGGATTGTGTAATGCACCTGCTACTTTTCAGAGATGTATGATTGCTATATTCCAAGACATGCTTGAAACATCGATGGAAGTTTTCATGGATGACTTTTCAGTTTTTGGAAGCTCATTTGAAGCTTGTCTTTCTAATCTCGACAAAATGCTCGAAAGATGCGAAACTGCACATCTTGTTCTCAACTGGGAAAAATGCCATTTCATGGTGACTGAAGGAATTGTGCTAGGACACAAAATTTCCAATGCAGGAATGGAGGTTGACAAAGCAAAAATAGATGTTATCACCAAATTACCACCTCCAACAAACGTTAAAGCCGTTAGAAGTTTTCTAGGACATGCCGGTTTTTACCGTCGTTTCATTAAGGATTTTTCCAAAATATCTCGTCCAATGACGAAACTTCTAGAAAAAGATTATGTTTTTGACTTCAATGCAGATTGCATGAAGGCATTCGAAACATTGAAAACCCAACTGACTAGTGCACCCATTATGGTTTCACCTAATTGGTCACTACCATTCGAGCTCATGTGCGACGCAAGCGATTTTGCGGTTGGAGCTGTATCAGGTCAACGTGAAGGAAAACATTTTCATCCTATATACTTCGCCAGCAAAACACTCAATAATGCGCAACAAAACTATACGGTTACGGAGAAAGAATTTTTAGCCATTGTTTTTGCTTTCGACAAATTCAGATCTTATCTTGTGCTTTCAAAAACAATTGTGTTCACTGATCATTCAGCGCTCAAATATCTGTTTGCCAAACAAGATGCAAAACCGCGTATTATCCGATGGATTTTTCTACTCCAAGAGTTAGACTCGCTTTTTTATAAAGATGTCGTCACTCACGTGAATTGGACTAGGTTTGTATTAAGTAGCTCACGCAGGGACTACTTATGTTTAATTGGCAAACTAGTGATGTAAAAGGGCCTATAAGTACCCACATGACTCTCCATGTGGGTGTGTGGGAATACTTTGTACCATTCATTTGTTACTTTTAATAAAGATAACATTTGACAGATTCTCCACCCTCTCTCTAAAATGAAGATCTTCTTCATCTTCAGCCAACCAAGGCCACCAGAACCACGAAATACATGAATCTTGGTCTTTACAATTGGTATCAAGAGCTAACCAGGGGAGATTCTTGGTGAGTTTACTGATTTTTGTGGTTCGATTCAAGTTTTAGGCTGTTTTTTTTCTTCTTTTTAGTCATCGGAAATTTTTTTCCGGTCATCGAAATTTATTTCCGTTTCATACGGAAAAAAAACAAGCCTAGTAGTGGTCTTATGTATCTATAATATGGTCAAAAGTCTCTAATCGATGTGTATAAGGGTATTGTTCTGGCAACAGTTCGCTACTCAAGGTTTATTTGAGATTGTTTTGATCTTTAATCCGTGATATGTGGTAGATCTGCTAGATATATGGTTGAGTTTTATGCTCAAAATGGGTTTTATGGTCAGATCTGGGCAAAAAAAGATGGTCGGAAAATGGTCGGAAAGTGAACAGCGGACCTCAATTATTGGACTCAATTATTGCTGCAATTTCGATAAAGGAGTTGACTTTTATCGCGATTGAAATTTTATCGCAATTGAAATTTTATCGCGATTGGGATTTTATCTTGATTGGCATTTTATCACGATTGGAACTTTATCGCGATTGAAATTTTATCGCAATTGAGATTTATCGCAGTTGGTATTTATCGCAGTTGGGATTTATCGCAAATCTATTTTATCGCAATTGAGAAATATGTCCGCTTATAATCCTTCCACTTTGAAACCCTTCAACTTAGAATCCCTTAAAAAAAAAGTTTTTTGGCGGGAAAACGCGAGTAAAATTTAATTTTTTCAGGTGATTAAACGTTCAATTTTTACGTGAGATTCAAATTTTGGTATAATAGTAAAAATTTTGGCCCAAAATTCGAATTTTTCAGCAAAATTTGACGTCAAAATTCGAATTTTGCAACCTTACAACAGGTTTTACCTCTCGAGGGATCTCAAGAGGCTTACAACCCCACCAGGCAGTGTACCTGACCGATGTAGTATAGTGTAGTGGTAAGTACAGGGGATTGATTGTTCTCCACAGGGAATAGTGTTCGTTAGGTATGAAAAACTACTCTAATTAGGTCTAAGGGTGAAGGAAGATTATTTTTTGTATTTTTATATTTTTTTTATGAAAGCAAGTAAAATCTCGGGTTTGAAGGAGTGGGCGGAATTAGTTGCTAGTCAACTAACCCAAATTACTACAATTGCAAATAAAATAAAATAACTGAAAATGAAAAGGTTGTGAAACTTATGTGGAGAGAAATGTGTTTACTTAGATTTCCTTACTCCCTAACTATCTTTTACCGGTTGATTAGTGTGTATTAATTGCGTGGATGACGGGTGTATTCCTTAATACCAATCGTGGGGTGGCGTACATACTTCCCCAACTCTACAAGCTCCTACTTCACTCCTATGTCGAGCCGGCTAAGAAGCTCCTAACATGGGATCACTAGAATTCGCTCATGCATTAAATACAACCATAAAAACCTAGTACGCATTGGTTCTTGTTTCTTAAGACGTTCAAGCAAGTTACCGTATAGGAAGTTAGCCAGTTTTCTTAAGCCTAACATCGATAAACAATCATCCAATACAATTAATAACACACTAATAACCAATAATTAATAGTTAGGTTTCATTAGATCTAAGCAAACACAAGATAAATCTAGCCTAGCATGTTAATCAAAAGACAAGAACAAGATATAATCAAACAACACATAGACATATTGATTGATTAAGTGATTACTTATCTTTAATTAAACATGGGAGATCCAAGGGTATGAAAACCCTTAAAAATGGCAGAAATTCGTCTTAGGGTTTCTCCTCACAAAGTTGCACACTAATGACAAAAAATTGCAAAACTATATATAGAGTTTAAGGGCTGACGGCGTCACGTTGTAGATCTTGACGCCATCACCTCGCCGTATCTAGGGTTCCCGGATGGCCTTCTTGACGCCGTCCCTCTTTAGTGCTCCAAAATCCGCTCTGGCTTATCAAAGGTTGACGCCGTCAGAATAGGGCTTGACGCCGTCCCTCTTTAGCTTAAACCGTGACGGCCTTGATCACCTTAAAGGGTGACGCCGTCAGACTTCCTTTGTAAAACTCCCTGGCTTATCATGTGTATTTTTCATATCCACCTCTTTTGCCAAGCCGTGACGCCGTCAAGAGCAATACTTGACACCGTCAAAGGTACTTTTCCAGCCGATTTTGAGACTTTGTCGTTTTCTTCACTTTTATGCTCCAAAAACGTCCAAAATGCTTCCTTCTCCAGATTTCTTCTCCAAAGTACCTAAAATGACAAAAGGAACGATTTAGGGCAATATTTGATCAAATAAATACGATTTAGGGCTTAAATGACCCCCTAAAAGCGGTACACTTTTCGCTTCATCAAATACCCTTACACTTGAGATTTGCTTGTCCTCAAGCAAATGCACTTTTATTCTAATCAAAATACAAGTTAGGGGTCATTTAATGCTAATATAAAAGTAATTACAATAAATAGTCGTTCCACTTTAATCATAATAAGCACGGAGATTACAAACTAGCACCTCACAAGTAGTGTTTAGATACTCACATCTCTCAAGTGTCATCAAAATAAATCTCATAAATGAAAACGGATAATATCTCTCACTACCTGTCATAGCAAATAGATTACCCTAGGCTTGGGAAAGGATCGAAAACCTCCTCCACTAGGCGTAAGCACCTAAGATAAACTATCAAAGAGGGCTTTTACATGGGTTATAACGTGAGGTGTAGGGATATGATAAACACGGTTTTGTTGGATAAGGGATATTTTACTGGTGGCGAGTTAAAGATCTTGATTAATTACATGTAAAATATGGCGTTGCTAAGCCAAGACTAGACTCGACTTAAGCTAAAAACAAAATAACAAAAACATAAAATAAACATAAAATGAAACGGGATGGTAGTCCGTATGTTTTTTTCTACTTTTCTTTTTCTCATTTTTTTGTATTTTTCTTGATTTTTTCGATTTTTTTTTTTCATACACTCTTGCCCTACCATCCCAAATAATACATCATAGGGGCCTCGGTTCTCCCCTTACACTTGAACTTTTACATAACTTTACAAATAATTATTCTAATGACTCGAATTAAGATAATCGAAACACTTGGAGTACTTTTTAAAATATTTAGCACATATGGGGGTAATAATGTTGTTCTTCCCCATTACTCCATTACACTAGTACTTTACCCATGAGTCCCAATCGTCCCAAAACAATATGTACAAGGATATGACTCGACTTAGCAACCATGTAATCAATTAGATAATTAACTAAGGGTTTAAACAAATGTTGTCACAATAATGCACTAAAAATGAGTGCATACAAGGTAGGCTAAGGCGATTTGGGTGTACATTTAAGTGGGGTGTAACAAATTCTTCCTTTAAGTAAAATGCTTAAAGGTCGAAACGAAAAGATAGGCTCTGAGGGGTGTACTAGGGGTATCGTGTACTAAAAATGAGTACAACGCAAAGGGTGTGGGAGAATTACTTGACCAATGTAGCCAATGTAATTATAACAAAAACACAGGTGTAAAACAATGGGTTAATCCTAATGCCTCTTATCATTTAGTAAATCTAACTACACGAATGTAGTCTCACTTGTGGCCTCGGAATGGTCCTAATGCAAGTTCTAGAATCTAAGTGCTACCGGTACACACATCATAGCATAAATGCTTTTCCTACCAATTCTAGGGGCGAACCTCACATATTTAGGGGTGGAAAATTTTTTAGTGGTACGGTTTTTGTGCTAGTCATATAACTCCTATCCATGAGACGCTCATTAAAATCAAAGTTTCACTCCTATATGTTGTAAAAAAATTTAAATTTGGCACTAAAATTGCCCTAACAGGTATTTATCTCAGTTTTATTACACATTTACCATTAAACAAACAAAAATCAAGCGTAATAGCATTCTCTTAAGTATCGTATTTTTACCCCCCCCCCCCTTACACTTAAGATGAACATTGTCCCCAATGTTCAAATAACAAGATGTAAAAGTAAATAAGGTAAAAGAATGAAATCAAATACTCCCCTGATTCGCTCGGTGGATAAAGAGGTAACATGGTTAGATCTTCTTCCAAGAGAATGTAGAAGCTCCAAGACTAAAGCATCGCCAAAAGCTTGATTCCACATACATCTCCTTGTCCAAAATAACCTGTTAATCCTGAGAAAACAAGCACGAAAACCTGCATAACATCGGCGGGATAAATTCTATATAAGGATATAATGCTTGTGGAATGATAATTTTGCAGATTCCTGGAGTTTATAAGTTAGAGATTTAATAAAAACTTTTTATGAAAACAAAACTTTCAAAAATTTCAGAAAATTAGAACCTGACGCCGTCAGGTTGTAAAGCCTGACGCCGTCAGAAATGATCTGACAGAATTCTCATGTTAAGTTTCCGGAAAATTTCTGGAAAAACCTATACCTTACTTCCTGGAATTCCTGCAAAACATCATTATGACTCGATACAAGCATTTGACTCAAACAATTACTAATATGTATGTTAATTTAATATTATTACGATTCATGTTCATTCTTGTTCTTGTAAACCGATTTGGATTTCCCTTACACTTATCTTTTGCAAAATACCTTTATATGTAGTTAAGATGAAGTTAAAAACAAGATAAAGCATTTTCACAATTTAGTTTTGAACATGAATCAATAATAATAAAAATTAAACACACATACGGAAACAAATAAAATCAAACAAACAAATAAATAAACACACAAAGCAAATAAAGCTTGGGTTGCCTCCCAAGAAGCGCTTTTCTTTATTAACGAGTCTTGTAGCTAGACTCAAAGTCACGTACATTACGTGACTCCATCATTGGTCACGGTTCCTAGGCCATTCTCATTTCCGGTTTTATATTCCGGTCCTAATTTCAAACAATCCTTGTAGAAACCGGATATCCTTTCCATAACATAGTCTACTCCTTTACTTCTATCCTCATCATTCCTATAGTAGACCGCTTGCTTAAGCTCCTTCTCAACATTTGACAAGTGTTGGAATTGCTCTATCTTATATGGCATTTGGTAGTTTACCTCATCGGTCTCATCCTTAAATCTAACTATCCCTAAGGAAGGTTCATAAGTCATTCTAGAGACCTCAACAAATGGTTTTCCAAAAACCACTTGAGTTAAGCATGCATCGACTATTGGGCGGATATCTTCTACAATTACAAAGTCGGTGACATAGGTGAAGTTTCCTACATAAACCGGTAATCCCTTAACTCTTCCCGTGAAGTTACTCATCCAACCCTTATCAGGGAACATCCTATACCCAAGTTGATTTTTCATTATCAAGTTGTAGTGGGCTCTAGTCATGATGTTTATGGGCGATCTAAGGTCGATGTAAGCTTTCCACACATGCAAATGTCCGATGTTGCATGGTATGTTGAGATTAGAAGGGTCGCCCATTTTTATAATTGGTCTACCTAGGAAGTATGGTGTCTCGGGGTCATCGAATAAGTCTGTATGATATGCGCGCTCTTCCTTAGTGGGTAGCCTATTGAAGTAGTCCTCATCATCATCCACTTCTTCAATCTCACTTTTCCTAACTTCTTTATCAACCTCGACTTTCTTAACCTCATCCTCAGGTTCACTATTATCCTCATTCCTATCAATTGGTTTGATAGTGACAATGTTGACGAAGTGGACGTGTTTGGATGAAGAGGGGTCTTTTACTTGGGGTCCGCTATTTGTGTTCCTAGCGTCCTTATGTGGAGGTGATAGCACTTGGTTATTGAGGGCTTTCAATAAGTTGTCAATTTTATTGGTCATCTCCGTTTGTTGTTGATTGAATTCGGATTCGAATCTAGCTATCCGAGCTTCTTGGGATGCCATAAATTTGGACATCAATCCTTCAAGATTATTGGTACTACCATAATTGTTGGAAGGATTGTTATTGAAAGTACGGTTCGAGGATGAACCGCTTGATTGGAAACGATTAGGTGGGTTGGAAGAATTGGTTTGTTGTGCGTTTTGGTTTTGTTTCCACCTAAGGTTTGGGTGATTTTTCCATGAGGGGTTGTATGAATCACCGTAGGGGTTTGGCTCGGGTTTGAAAGTGTACCACTTGTCTCCCGCTCCGTCGGTACGCGAGGATGCGTAGTCCGCAAAAGCTTGTTCGGGGAGTTCCATGCAATCACGAGTGTCGTGGGGACCACTACATAATTCACATGAAGAAGTGATTTTGTTCACTTGGCTTGAAGGTTTAGGAGCCTCGTAGGATTTCATAAGAAACTTGACTTGGTCTTCAAGTTCTATGATCCTACGGTCGGAAGTGCTTGAATTGTTCGAAGGCAAAGATATTGCCTTGACCGTTTTATTCAAATCACGGGGATCACTCCAACTTTCGTTGTCATAAAGAGCAAGATCTTCTAGGAGAGCCCATGATTGTTCCGCACTTAGATCATGTAGCTTACCACCGGCCGATTGGTCAATGGTTTGCCTCGTGGAGAGATTGATATGGTCATAGAAGATTTGGACTTGGAGCCAAAGTTCTATGCCATGGTGAGGGACTTTTTGGAGTAAGTCCTTGAATCGAGTTCATGCCTCGTAGAGGGTTTCGCCTTGACGTTGTTGGAACATCAAGATATCATTCCTTAGCTTGGTAGTTCTTCCTGGTGGGAAAAACTGAGCGAGGAAACGAGTGGTGAGATCATCCCAAGAGGTGATGGATCCTGCGGGTAGACGCTCTAGCCATTGACTAGCTTGGTCCCGCAGAGAGAATTGAAAGAGACGCAGTCGGGTCGTCTCTCGAGTGGCAACATCAAGGTCTATGGAATCAACGATTTTGAGAAAGTCCTTGAGATGTTGATTAGGATCTTCAGAACGAAGTCCATGGAATGCGCATCCGCTTTGCACCAACCGGATGGTGTCGGATCGCAAGGGTGTGATATTGGCTCCTTGAGTGACGCCAAAAACTTGATGCGTGGTTTTGCGACCTTACAACAGGTTTTACCTCTCGAGGGATCTCAAGAGGCTTACAACCCCACCAGGCAGTGTACCTGACCGATGTAGTATAGTGTAGTGGTAAGTACGGGGGATTGATCGTTCTCCACAGGGAATAGTGTTCGTTAGGTATGAAAAACTACTCTAATTAGGTCTAAGGGTTGAGGAAGATTCTTTTTATGTTTTTATATTTTTATGAAAGCAAGTAAAATCTCGGGTTTGAAGGAGTGGGCGGAATTAGTTGCTAGTCAACTAACCCAAATTACTACGAATGCAAATAAAATAAAATAACAAAAATGAAAATGTTGGTGAGAAACTTATGTGTAGAGAAATGTGTTTACTTAGATTTCCTTACTCCCTAACTATCTTTTACCGGTTAATTAGTGTGTATTAGTCGCGTGGATGACGGGTGTATTCCTTAATACCATTCGTGGGGTGGCGTACTTACTTCCCCAACTCTACAAGCTCCTACTTCACTCCTATGTCGAGCCGGCTAGGAAGCTCCTAACATGGGATCACTAGAATTCGCTTGTGCATTAAATACAACCATAAAAACCTTTAGTACGCGTTTGGTTCATGTTTCTTAAGACGTTCAAGCAAGTTACCGAATAGGAAGTTAGCCAGTTTTCTTAAGCCTAACATAGATAAACAATCATCCAATACAACTAACAACACACTAATAACCAATAATCAATAGCTAGGTTTCATTAGATCTAAGCAAACACAAGATAAATCTAGCCTAACATGTTAATCAAAAGACAAGAATAAGATAAAATCAAACAACACATAGACATATTGAATGATTAATTGATAACTTATCTTCAATGTAACATGGAAGATCTCAAGGCAAAAAGCCTTGAAAAAGAAGCTAAAATCGTCTTAGGGTTTTCTCCCAAAATTCCACACACTAAGCTCTCTTTAATGACAAAAAATTAGAAAACTATATATAGACTTTTGCATCTGACGGCGTCACCTTATGGAGTGTGACGCCGTCACCTCGCCGCTTCTAGGGTTCCCGGATGACCTTCTTGACGCCGTCCCTCTTTAGCTCTTCAAAAATCCATTCTGGCTTATCAAGGCTTGACGCCGTCAGCTCGTGAACGTGACGCCGTCCCCTTTTGATTTAAGCCGTGACGCCCTTGATCAAGTTAAAGCGTGACGCCGTCAGAATTCACATGCTATTTTCACTGGCTCATCATGAGTAAATTTCACGTCCACCTTTTCTTGCCAAGCCATGACGCCGTCCAGAGTAAAATCTGACGCCGTCAAAGGTAACTTTTAGCCGATTTTTGAGACTTTGTCGTTTTCTTCACTTTTATGCTCCAAAAACGTCCAAAATGCCTCCTTTTCCAGATTTCTCCTCAAAAGTACCTAAAATGACAAAAGGAACGATTTAGGGCAATATTTGATCAAATAAATACGATTTAGGGCTTAAATGACCCCTTAAAAGCGGTACACTTTTCGCTTCATCAAATACCCTTACACTTGAGATTTGCTTGTCCTCAAGCAAATGCGCTTTTATTCTAATCAAAATACAAGTTAGGGGTCATTTAATGCAAACATAAAAGTAATTACAACAAATAATCGTTCCACTTCAATCATAATAAGCACGGAGATTACATACTAGCACCTCACAAGTAGTGTTTAGATACTCACATCTCTCAAGTGTCATCAAAATAAATCTCATAAATGAAAACGGATAATATCTCTCACTACCTGTCATAGCAAATAGATTACCATAGGCTTGGGAAAGGATCGAAAACCTCCTCCACTAGGCGTAAGCACCAAAGATAAACTATCAAAGAGGGCTTTTAAATGGGTTATAACGTTAGGTGTAGGGAAAAGGAAAACACGGTTTGGTTGGATAAGGGATATTTTACTGGTGGCTAGTTAAAAATCTTGATCAATTACATGTACTATACAATGTTGCTAAGCCAAGACTAGACTCGATCTTAAGCTAAAAACAAAATAACAAAAACATAAAATAAACATAAAATGAAACGGGATGGTAGTCCGTATGTTTTTTCTATTTTTCTTTTTCTCATTTTTTTTTGTATTTTTCTTGATTTTTTCGATTTTTTTTTTTTTTTTTTTTTTTTTTTTTTTTTGCATACACTTTTGCCCTACCATCCAAAATAATACATCATAGGGGCATTGCATCCCCCTTACACTTGAACTTTTACATAACTTTACAAATACTAATCTAATGACTCGAATTAAGATAATTGAAAAACTTGGAGTACTTTTTTTAAAATTATTAGCACATATGGGGTAATAAATGATGTTCTTCCCCATTACTCCATTACACTAGTACTTTACCCATGAGTCCCAATCGTCCCAAAACAATATGTACAAGGATATGACTCGACCTAGCAACCATGTAATCAACTAGATAATTAACTTGGGTTTAAACAAATGTTGTCACAATAATGCACTAAAAATGAGTGCATACAAGGTAGGCTAAGGCGATTTGGGTGTACATTTAAGTGAGGTGTAACAAATTCTTCCTTTAAGTAAAATGCTTAAAGGTCGAAACGAAAAGATAGGCTCTGAGGGGTGTACTAGGGGTATCGTGTACTAAAAATGAGTACAACGCAAAGGGTGTGGGAGAATTACTTGACCAATGTAGCCAATGTAATTATAACAAAAACACAGGTGTAAAACAACGGGTTAATCCTAATGCCTCTTATCATGTAGTAAATCTAACTACACGAATGTAGTCTCACTTGTGGCCTTGGAATGGTCCTAACGCAAGTTCTAGAATCTAAGTGCTACCGGTACACACATCATAGCATAAATGCTTTTCCTACCAATTCTAGGGGCGAACCTCACATATTTGGGGGTGGAAAATTTTTTAGTGGTACGGTTTTTGTGCTAGTCATATAACTCCTATCCGTGAGACGCTCATTAAGATCAAAGTTTCACTCCTATATGTTGTAAAAAATTTTAAATTTGGCACTAAAATTACCCTAACAGGTATTTATCTCAGTTTTATTACACATCTACTATTAAACAAACAAAAATCAAGCGTAATAGCATTCTCTAAAGTATCGTACTTTTACCCCCCCCCCCCCCCTTACACTTAAGATGAACATTGTCCCCAATGTTCAAATAACAAGATGTAAAAGTGAAAAGGTAAAAGAATGAAATCAAATACTCCCCTGATTCGTTCGGTGGATAAAGAGGTAACATGGTTAGATCTTCTTCCAAGGTAATGTAGAAGCTTCAAGACTAATGCATCGCCAAAAGCTTGATTCCACATACATCTCCTTGTCCAAAATAACCTGTTAATCCTGAGAAAACAAACAAGAAAAACCAAGGCATCAAACCGAACAAAGACAACTCACAACTAGGTGTAATTCCAGACTTAGAAATAAAACAACTAAAGATATAATGCTTGCGGAATGAATGTTTTGCAGATTCCTGGAGTTTATAAGTTAGAGATTTATTAAAAACTTTTTATGATTCCGGTAGAAAAACAAAACTTTCAAAAATTTCAGAAAATTAAAACCTGACGCCGTCAGGTTGTAAGGCCTGACGCCGTCAGAAATGATCTGACAGAATTCTCATGTTAAGTTTCCGGAAAATTTCTGGAAAAACCTATACCTTACTTCCTGGAATTCCTGCAAAACTTCATTATGACTCGATACAAGCATTTGACTCAAACAAATACTAATATGCATGCTTATATCTCATTGTTATCGTTCATGTTCAATCTTGTTCTTAAAAACAAATTTGGATTTCCCTTACACTTATCTTTTGCAAAATACCTTTATATGTAGTTAAGACGAAGTTAAAAACAAAATAAAGCATTTTCACAATTTATATTTGAGACATGAACAGTAAACAAAAAGAATAAGAAATGCATACGGAAACAAATAAAATTAAATAAACAAACAATCAAACAAATAAAGCAAATAAAGCTTGGGTTGCCTCCCAATAAGCGCTTGTTTTTGTTCGAGTCACGAGCCTGACTCTACCCTTATTTAACAAAAATAGGGGAGGTTTTCCCTACACTTAGGATTAAGTGCGGGTGATAGTAGCGATACACACCAGCTCGGTAGGAGTATGCTACGTGAGGAAAGAGTGGTGGATGAATTATATGCTCAAAGGGGTGTGCTCCTTTCATCATAACCTTACCTAGTTCACTTTGGTCAATGGGTGAATTAAAGTTTTCTCCTAAAAAGGGATCATCTTCTATCAACTTCGAGAGATTCCTAGCTGGGAATCCATCTTGACCTAATAAACCCGGTTTAAACCCATAGTGTTTCTTGTGATTAATCATGAATGGGTGATGTAAGTATGAAAGGTTATGGTTCACTCCTATGTCAGCTTCCTCTCTACAAGGCTTAGAGTCTACTACCTTCAACATAAAACTACCCGGACTATATGGTTTGATGGGTGGGTCGGGACCTAATTCAATTCCTAAGTTCACATCTAAGGATGGAAGATTAGGTAACGGTTTTGGTTTAGGCTCCGGTTCATCAAAACTAGGAACTTCCATAGAACTAAAAGAAAGGTTATGACTACAAGTATTCAAACCTATTTCTTCTAGTTTTGTTTGGTCCAAGGGCTCGACCTCTATTGGGGTTCCTATAGTCTCTTCTACTCCTTCCGGGTAAGTCACGGGCGGTGTGGGTGCCTCACATGATGGTAGGACTTGTGAGGTACTTAGCGGGCTTATGTTACTAACCTCATCATTCCTTGTGTCTAGATCACCTATATCTTCATCATGTGTTTTAGTAGGATCTAACCCTAACATTTTCCCAAGTATCTCAAGTGCTTCTCTAGGCATCTCAACTTCTATGTCCGAATCATAAGGATCATCCTTAATATTCTGACTGCTATATTCAAATTGCCTAAAAGATTCATCATGTGTTTCTTGAGATTCAACGTCATCGATCATAAAACCTAGGTCTTTTTGATCAATGTGATCATGTTCGGCTAAATCCTCCATCACGTCAAGATCACCTAAGTGTTTGTTTTGTACTATGGCATTACATGACAACCACTTAGGTATCTCAACACTAATGTATTCATCCCCAAACAAACTTGTTTCATGATCCAGGAAATTTATATTCAATTGACTTGTACTAACGTTTGTTGGGTTGTCTACCCTATAATAATATTGGGCACAATCTTCTATGGCACCCCATGCTTCTTCAGCACTTAATTCCCTAAAGTCCCCATTGGCAAAATCCTCAATGCGCATTTGGTCATATTGGCCAACACGATAGTAAAAGGTTCGGGTTAGGGATGCTAAAGCGAAACTATGATGAGGGAATTTTCGGAGTAAATTTCTAAAACGAGTCCATGCATCATATATGGGTTCATCTCGATATTGTTTGAAATTCGAGATGTCAATAGGGTAGAATGGCCTTTGTGGTTGGTGGTATGGTGGATTCGCGTACTCCATAATGGTGAACGGAAAAGTCAATGGAAATTACGAACAAACACACAAAGAAAAAGATAGACTAAAGAAAACCTAGAAAAATAAATTAAAATCTCACTAGAAAGGAATCTAGTGAGTAGACCTATAAAGTAAAAATTCAACCTAAACAATAACTATTCCCCGGCAGCGGCGCCAAAAACTTGATGCGTGGTTTTGTAACCTTACAACAGGTTTTACCTCTCGAGGGATCTCAAGAGGCTTACAACCCCACCAGGCAGTGTACCTGACCGATGTAGTATAGTGTAGTGGTAAGTACGGGGGATTGATCGTTCTCCACAGGGAATAGTGTTCGTTAGGTGTGAAAGGCTACTCTAATTAGGTCTAAGGGTTGAGGAAGATTCTTTTTATGTTTTTATAGTTTTTATGAAAGCAAGTAAAATCTCGGGTTTGAAGGAGTGGGCGGAATTAGTTGCTAGTCAACTAACCCAATTTACTACGAATGCAAATAAAATAAAATAACAAAAATGAAAATGTTGGTGAGAAACTTATGTGTAGAGAAATGTGTTTACTTAGATTTCCTTACTCCCTAACTATCTTTTACCGGTTAATTAGTGTGTATTAGTCGCGTGGATGACGGGTGTATTCCTTAATACCATTCGTGGGGTGGCGTACTTACTTCCCCAACTCTACAAGCTCCTACTTCACTCCTATGTCGAGCCGGCTAGGAAGCTCCTAACATGGGATCACTAGAATTCGCTTGTGCATTAAATACAACCATAAAAACCTTTAGTACGCGTTTGGTTCATGTTTCTTAAGACGTTCAAGCAAGTTACCGAATAGGAAGTTAGCCAGTTTTCTTAAGCCTAACATAGATAAACAATCATCCAATACAACTAACAACACACTAATAACCAATAATCAATAGCTAGGTTTCATTAGATCTAAGCAAACACAAGATAAATCTAGCCTAACATGTTAATCAAAAGACAAGAATAAGATAAAATCAAACAACACATAGACATATTGAATGATTAATTGATAACTTATCTTCAATGTAACATGGAAGATCTCAAGGCAAAAAGCCTTGAAAAAGAAGCTAAAATCGTCTTAGGGTTTTCTCCAAAATTCCACACACTAAGCTCTCTTTAATGACAAAAAATTAGAAAACTATATATAGACTTTTGCATCTGACGGCGTCACCTTATGGAGTGTGACGCCGTCACCTCGCCGCTTCTAGGGTTCCCGGATGACCTTCTTGACGCCGTCCCTCTTTAGCTCTTCAAAAATCCATTCTGGCTTATCAAGGCTTGACGCCGTCAGCTCGTGAACGTGACGCCGTCCCCTTTTGATTTAAGCCGTGACGCCCTTGATCAAGTTAAAGCGTGACGCCGTCAGAATTCACATGCTATTTTCACTGGCTCATCATGAGTAAATTTCACGTCCACCTTTTCTGCCAAGCCATGACGCCGTCCAGAGTAAAATCTGACGCCGTCAAAGGTAACTTTTAGCCGATTTTTGAGACTTTGTCGTTTTCTTCACTTTTATGCTCCAAAAACGTCCAAAATGCCTCCTTTTCCAGATTTCTCCTCAAAAGTACCTAAAATGACAAAAGGAACGATTTAGGGCAATATTTGATCAAATAAATACGATTTAGGGCTTAAATGACCCCTTAAAAGCGGTACACTTTTCGCTTCATCAAGTGAGCTCAATGGTGTTTCGATAGCCATGGTGGCTAGGACGGGAGTAGTCTCCTAAGGTACGGGCTCTAGGAGGTGGGTGTTGTTGTGGTGGTGGGTTATTGGGATCAAGGATATTACCACCTTCCATGATGTCGGATGGTAATGGTTACGAACAAAGAAACGAAGAAAAAAGATAGACTAAAGAAATCCTAGAAAAATAAAATAAAAATCTCACTAGAAAGGAATCTAGTGAGTAGACCTAATAAAATAAAAATTCAACCTAAACAATAACTATTCCCCGGCAGCGGCGCCAAAAACTTGATGCATGGTTTTGCAACCTTACAACAGGTTTTACCTCTCGAGGGATCTCAAGAGGCTTACAAACCCACCAAGCAGTGTACCTGACCGATGTAGTATAGTGTAGTGGTAAGTACGGGGGATTGATCGTTCTCCACAGGGAATAGTGTTCGTTAGGTATGAAAAACTACTCTAATTAGGTCTAAGGGTGAAGGAAGATTATTTTTTGTATTTTTATATTTT
Source organism: Artemisia tridentata subsp. tridentata (assembly GCA_021014915.2). Lineage (NCBI taxonomy): Eukaryota > Viridiplantae > Streptophyta > Magnoliopsida > Asterales > Asteraceae > Artemisia > Artemisia tridentata. The sequence goes on along the minus strand of CP139504.1, from coordinate 369,310,300 downwards.
TTTATGAAAGCAAGTAAAATCTCGTGTTTGAAGGAGTGGGCGGAATTAGTTGCTAGTCAACTAACCCAAATTACTACAATTGCAAATAAAATAAAATAACTGAAAATGAAAAGGTTGTGAAACTTATGTGGAGAGAAATGTGTTTACTTAGATTTCCTTACTCCCCAACTATCTTTTACCGGTTGATTAGTGTGTATTAATTGTGTGGATGACGGGTGTATTCCTTAATACCAATCGTGGGGTGGTGTACGTACTTCCCCAACTCTACAAGCTCCTACTTCACTCCTATGTCAAGCCGGCTAAGAAGCTCCTAACATGGGATCACTAGAATTCGCTCATGCAATAAATACAACCATAAAAACCTAGTACGCATTGGTTCTTGTTTCTTAAGACGTTCAAGCAAGTTACCGTATAGGAAGTTAGCCAGTTTTCTTAAGCCTAACATCGATAAACAATCATCCAATACAATTAATAACACACTAATAACCAATAATTAATAGTTAGGTTTCATTAGATCTAAGCAAACACAAGATAAATCTAGCCTAGCATGTTAATCAAAAGACAAGAACAAGATATAATCAAACAACACATAGACATATTGATTGATTAAGTGATTACTTATCTTCAATTAAACATGGGAGATCCAAGGGTATGAAAACCCTTAAAAATGGCAGAAATTCGTCTTATGGTTTCTCCTCACAAAGTTGCACACTAATGACAAAAAATTGCAAAACTATATATAGAGTTTAAGGGCTGACGGCGTCACGTTGTAGATCTTGAAGCCGTCACCTCGCCGTGTCTAGGGTTCCCGGATGGCCTTCTTGACGCCGTCCCTCTTTAGTGCTCCAAAATCCGCTCTGGCTTATCAAAGGTTGACGCCGTCAGAATAGGGCTTGACGCCGTCCCTCTTTAGCTTAAACCGTGACGGCCTTGATCACCTTAAAGGGTGACGCCGTTAGACTTCCTTTGTAAAACTCCCTGGCTTATCATGTGTATTTTTCATATCCACCTCTTTTGCCAAGCCGTGACGCCGTCAAGAGCAATACTTGACACCGTCAAAGGTACTTTTCCAGCCGATTTTGAGACTTTGTCGTTTTCTTCACTTTTATGCTCCAAAAACGTCCAAAATGCTTCCTTTTCCAGATTTCTTCTCCAAAGTACCTAAAATGACAAAAGGAACGATTTAGGGCAATATTTGATCAAATAAATACGATTTAGGGCTTAAATGACCCCCTAAAAGCGGTACACTTTTCGCTTCATCAAATGACTACGGAGAAGAATGCTATTATTGATTTGATTTTGAAGTAACATTTTTCGTGCATGTGCACTTATTTATCTCAAAGTCTAGAGGTTGGTTGGTTGCATGACTTTTCGAGATACTTGTTTGGGCACTCATGGGTGTAGTGATTAAGTCTTGGATTATCTAGTTTTCATAGGTCAAGGGGTGGATGGACGAAGACCTAGTTAACTATCAATTAAACTGAGATGGTGTACTCAGTGTCACACAAAGATGTGGATAATTCGAGAGAGGTTCATATACAATTAAGGAAGGTTGGATGGGTATATGAAACGACCTATGCTTTAAGGAGTTACGTTGTAGTGCTCAGTATAGGTTCTTAGTCACATTATCGTACAAGATTAAGTCACATTTGAGGGGAGGTGTTTACTTCGTTTTCAAATTGGTCATATCGGGTTGTCTCCATATGTGGTCATTTACATGAAGCCGGTGAATTTTCAGGTTGGTTTGAGAGAAGTATTGAGAGTATTTTTTCAACATATTCTCACGAGCAGTTATGGCTTTTCAATTGCATCAAGTTAAAGGTAATCAAAGGCGTGTACACTAATGTATGATGATTTCGATGACTCGCAATCATCAGGAGGGAGAAGTACGGCTTATTACCAACTTGGATGCAAATACTTAGGGAGCAGAAAAGAATAAAGGGCTCACTAGTTAGGAGGGAGTAATAACCTAACTAGTACATTATAGTTGAAGTTCAGAGCTACAAGGATGTGTGCCGTCAGCACCAAAGATCGAAGCTGCGATCTTTCGGAATAGAGAACTTCAAGTCTGCCTCAGGATCTAGACTACAGAGACTCTGCACTTCAGCAAAAGTTTATTATTGTAATTTACTTTGTATTGTTTATAGGTCTCATTGTAACCATTCACTTGTGACGACATCTTGGAGGGAGATTGTTAGACTTGCTTTTTTATAAAGATGTCGTCACTCACGTGAATTGGACTAGGTTTGTATTAAGTAGCTCACGCAGGGACTACTTATGTTTAATTGGCAAACTAGTGATGTAAAAGGGCCTATAAGTACCCACATGACTCTCCATGTGGGTGGGTGGGAATACTTTGTACCATTCATTTGTTACTTTTAATAAAGATAACATTTGACAGGTTCTCCACCCTCTCTCTAAACTCTCTCTCTAAAATGAAGATCTTCTTCATCTTCAGCCAACCAAGGCCACCAGAACCACGAAATACATGAATCTTGGTCTTTACAATTTTGCTACTCCAAGAATTTGACATCGAAATCAAAGATAAGAAAGGAGCAAAGAATCTAGCTGCTGATCATTTGTCTCGTCTTGAGAATCCGAACTTGGAAGAGTTAAAGGAAGACGAGATTAACGATTATTTTCCTGATGAAACTCTCATGACTGTTGACACAGCCGATGAGATAGAAATTCCATGGTTTGCTGATTATGCAAATTACCTCGTTGGAGGGATTCTAAAAAAAGGATTAACTCATGGCCAACGAAGTAAATTCTTTTCAAACCTCAAACATTACTATTGGGAAGAGCCCTATCTTTTCAAGATGTGTCCCGATGGAATGATAAGAAGATGTGTTTTTGGTTCTGAAACCAGAAGAATTCTTGATGAATGCCATTATGGCCCGACAGGGGGACACTATGGTCCTTCCACCACAGCTGAAAAGGTTTTTGATGCTGGATTCTATTGGCCGACTATTTTCAAAGAAGCTCATACACTTGTCCAAAACTGCGATGCTTGCCAAAAATCCAATAGTCTTTCTCGTAGAGATGAAATGCCTCAAAAAGCATTCAAGTCTGTGAAATATTCGATATTTGGGGAATCGATTTTATGGGACCATTTCCTAAATCGCACAAATACGAATATATTCTCGTTGCTATTGATTACGTTTCCAAATGGGCTGAAGCAGAAGCTCTACCCATAAATGATGCTCGAGTTGTTGTCAATTTTCTCAAAAAGCTTTTCGCTCGTTATGGGATTCCCAAAGCTTTAATAAGTGATCGAGGAACCCATTTCTGTAACAAACAAATGGAGAAAATTATGAAACGATACGGAGTACATCATCGTTTCGCCACAGCTTATCACCCTCAGACCAGTGGTCAAGTCGAAAATACCAACAGAGCCTTAAAAAGGACACTTGAAAAAACGGTTAAAGACAATCCTGCCGTTTGGTCAAGAAAACTAGATGATGCTCTGTGGGCATTTCGTACGGCTTATAAAACTCCAATTGGTACAACACCATACAGACTTTTGTATGGAAAAACTTGTCATTTGCCGTTCGAAATCGAACATCGCGCTTACTGGGCACTCAGAAGCTGTAACCCTGATCTCAAAATAGCTGGAGAGAAGAGATTCTTGCAATTGCATGAACTCGATGAACTAAGACTCCAAGCTTACGAGAACTCCAAGCTCTACAAAGCTAGAACCAAAGCGTATCATGACAGAAAGCTTAGAATCCGGAAAGAATTCAAAGCTGGAGACAAAGTTCTGCTTTTTAATATGAAATACAAGTTCAAAGCACCTAAGCTAAAACCAAAATGGTTTGGCCCATATATAGTGAAACATGGATTTCCATCTGGGTATGTTGAATTACATGACAAGCAAGGTGGAAGTTTCATTGTTAATGGTCACCGAATTAAATTATATTATGATAAGGAGCAAATGAACGAGATTTCTATTAAGAAATTCCACCTGAGTCAGACTATGAAGCAATAACATTCATGGCACCCTTTCCGGCCGATTTCAAGAAAAACACTCCATGGGCCGAGGAATCTGGTTATATCTATGATGTTCTTCCTAGACCTTGGGAAAGAATCAAATTGGAAAACATAGATGATGCGCGCGTGTGTCGTTGCGGTTTAGCAGTATTAATGCCTACTCAAGTTTTAAATTTATATTTAGCCGACTTATCAATAACACACACACTTAACGAGCAGTGTACCCGGTCAGTATGAATATAATGGTAAGTAGAATGTCAATCACTAAGAGTGGAACGTATTATCTAGTTATTCTAATCAGTATTTTAATATCTTAAGTTAGCTGTACAACCTAATCTAACGCAAGGGGGTTCAGCCTGAGAGACTGGCACGGTTTGGTTATGATTAAATAGAAAACTAAACTAATGAGCATGAATCAGCGATTAGCACACACGTACACAGATAGATAGTTGAGACAATAAGAAGACCTGTCCTGATAATTAAGTAGCTTGTCACTTGTTTTATTGCTAGTTTTATATGAAGTGTATATAATTAAACCTTTCTCGTTGGCTCTAATCTTATCGGCGAGTAAACCCTTAATGATTACTTATGTCTATCCTATTTATTTAGCGTCTCTTAAATAGGCGAGGAAGGGGCATGGCGACCCAAGCAATGCTCAGCTAGACACAGAGGTTATCAATGCACTAATAAAAGTCACCAAAGACATCAACATATAAACTTTAATTAATGGGAAAGCAATTTTAAGGGGTGCGCATGATTTTCCGTAGTCACATGACATCAGCCCATCAATCCTGATGAATTAAAGTGTCACAACCCGCATTTTCAGGATATTTTCCATATTTACTATTCATCTCGGGAAATTACTATTCATCATTTACTATTCACCGATCACTATTCATTATTTTACTATTCATCGTTTTCGTAGTCAATTTGAGATTCTGAGAAGCGTTCAGAAATTTTACTATTCACATGACACTATTCATTCCCGGAAGAATTCACTATTCATGGTTATCGTTCATCACTTCGTAAACTAGGTTTACGGGTATTCAAATACGCGTAACCGGTAAGGTTTAGCGGCATATTCATGCATCATCAGTAAGGACTCATCATATAGACTGGAGTAGTCTACATATCATCAGTAACATCATCAGTATCCTAGGTCATGCACGGATATGCATTATTTCTATTTACGTATGCTTAATTTGTAATTAACGTTACCACTCAGTTTTTACTACTAACAATATACCCGATACTCCCGACAATGATCCTAACATATTTTCAAACTTATTATAATGATATAAAAATTATATTATTAATTTACCCGGTGTTTTAAAACCATTTGCTATATTTTCCGAAAACGCCTATAACAGCGTCGGTTTGCGAATTTTCAACTCGATAATTATTTTAACACCCGATTCTCATCAGGAATACAATTTCATAATTTTTACAAGATCGTCATATTTTATTTCACCTCGTTAACATTTATTTCAAGATAACTCGGTACCCGATAACACCCAAAGTATACATAAAACACCATAAATCTTCCACCACTTGGACAATATCATTAATTAGCCCACAAAGCCCCCCTCCCCCCTTGTTTGCCGCCACTATGGCCCCCCCCCCCCCCCCCCCCCCTAGGACCAAAGTTACTTGACTATTGACCAAGAAAAAAAAAAATATCTACTCATATACTTATCTTTTTCCCATTCTTTCAACATACTCTTCAAGAAACTAGCAACAAAACTCTCTCCCTTTTTCTTCTCTCTAAACTTTCGGCCAAGAACAAGGATCAAGCAAGAAATCACTAATTTTTCAAGATCAAGTGCTTAATCAAGTCCTAGTAATAATCTAGTTAGGGTTTTGGAATAAAAACCACAAAGATTTATAGGGTTTTCATCACCATCTTTCAATAATCATCACAAGTAAGTTACCCATCATTTTCCTACTCTTTTAAACATTTACTTGATGTATTTTCATGATCTAGTAACAAAACATGCAAGTATGTATGATCCATACCACTTTATTAGGTTTTTATTACATAAAAATGGGTTTTGATTATCCTATGCTTATTCCCTTGAAACCCACCATGGTTGGTGATGTTTAGGACCCCATGACACCCTAAGAAGGTGTATGGTAGGATTTGCGAACTTGTGGAGTTGATTTGAAGAGATTTGAGTAAGTTTAGAACTTTAAAAATGGATTTTTAAACATTATAGATGAGGGTCTGTCCATAAACGGCAGATCTGGAAACCTCAGAAATTTTTGAACTATTTTGGTCTAAATATTCAGAAAGTACTTTCAAAAACGAAACCGTGGGCGCCGGAATCACTAAAATCCGACTTATAACGAGGAAGTTATGAATTATTTAAGCTACGCGACGAAAACTATATTTTTCAGAAAAACTGTTGCTGATTGCCGAACTTTAAGGGGCAAAACGAGTCGTTAGCCGTGATCTAGATGAGCCGAGCCATTGAAAATATGTTAGTTTATATTTATACGAAACCGTGGATATAAAGAACGTAGAAAACGAGCTTATAACGACCGAGATATACACGTTTAAAGCCCGACAATTCATCACTTATTTTGACAGCCCACTTTTATAAAGTGTTTTAAGTATGAAAACTAGTATTTTTACAAGTCACCAAGTCGATAGCCGATTATCTAATTGATCGAGACATAATTGGTCAAAAGTTGAATATAACGATATTTAGATATTGTTACAAGGTTTACAAAAACATCGAGTTTTGTCACTAACACTTATCGAGCTATATTTCACGACTAGTTTTACGAGGCAGTTTTGGCATATTTTCACGAGTTGTAAAAAGAGTTATTTTGCGACGAAAACATTATATTAACCAATATAACACCAAACAAGGATCGTGGAGTACCGCTTCAACCTATTTACACGAAAAGTGTTTATTAACTTAACGAGACGTCAAAAATGTATTTTTCGACGATAAACGTTATTTTCCAAAATCATCAAGTGGTATCGATAACATACGTATTTGCATGTGCAGCATCATCTCATTTCTTACATTAGATTCCATCATTCATATTAGGTCGCGGTTAGAGATCGTGCCTCATTTCAGTGTATTCACTTTTGTCATCGTAGCTATCATACCAGGTGAGTTTCATAGCCCCTACTTTCGTACGTTTTGAATAACTGTTTTGGGGGAGAATACATGCTCATTTTCATCCAAATGTATACATGATTTACTTGATTATGCCACTCGTTTCATCAAAGCATTACTTGCTCCACTTATGAATTTGTTATTCATCCGAATGTATTCACTAGTATTGCACTAAATTCTTATCACTCATGGACACAAGTACTTCAAACATTATGCATACTTAACCGAATGAACCGGCTCCACTACTATGTACATACATGACAAAATGAATGGGTCACATAACCGAATGTACGGGTATTATGACCGAATGAACGGGTCACATGACGAATGAACTGGTCACACAACCGAATGAATTGGTCACATCATCGAATGTATTGATCAAACCAAATGTACTGTGAACCTTGTGGTCCACATATTACTTTTATTCACCAAACCAAAACTCATTTGGCAGTGGGTTGTAAACACACAGGTTGCAAGTCTTGTTATGGCCAAGGCTTGGGACTGAGTGGATTTACAATGCCTTTGCTGGGACATCATTATTCAAAGGCATTACATTTTACAACAACTCTATGAACTCACCAACCTCGTGTTGACGTTTTAGCATGTATTTTCAGGTATTTAGCAATGGCACGCTACTGGAGGCTTTGGCAGGGCATGGCATGGTCATAGAAGACTCTGATAAACATTTGGGACCGTTTTACTTGTTTTAAAGGGCCTATTTCCGCACAACTTTTACAATGTAAATTCAACACTTTTGTTAAACAATTTTATTCTAAATGGTTGAGGTGAAAAACCGTTCTTTACACTTGTGTTGTGATACCAATTGAGTTGCACCCCAGCGATGTGTAAGCTTCCGCTGGACCCGATTTTGGGGGTGTGACAGATTGGTATCAGAGCCTCGGCTATAGAGAACTGAGTGTTTTTAAAACCTAGACTATAGCTACATTCACGAAAACTTAAACCTATGACCGTCACGTGCCTGCCTGCCAAGCTGATGCCTCATTTGTGGTTTGTTGCTGACATAATTGATGAGATTTGTATCGCATTATCAGATAGATTACACTCACTTATTCTAGTTGATTACCTTAATTGCCTTCCCTATTAGTATGCTTACATATCATATGCGTTTCATTGTTACGCCTTTTTCCTTGCGTAGTTTCATTATTCGACCTCGAGATTGGTCATTTACATTAGTCTTTCAGAACATCTTTTCATATGTGAAGGACATAGTATTAGTATGACTGAGCTGAGTATTTCAAAATTCATGGAACCTCGGTAGAATATAGACTGGTCATCTATATTCGACCCGGGATAGTGGGACATAGGCTGACCACCTATATCCGACTCAGAGATGAATTTTGCAATACTGAGAATGGTTATAATAAAATTTTGTCCAGATCAATTCTCTACCCAACTTCCAAATGTTTCATTCATGTGTGCGTACTCAAGCGTTGCAAGAACATTTCACACCTACACCACTTCGGTTACCACTGAGTGGAAGTGCGCCGATAAATCATTGCATCTCATGGACATTCCCATTGTGCACCATACATTTACATCACCGTACTCTCTTTCATCATTGTTATGTGAATTCCTCATCATTGTTATTTGACTTCCTCACCAAGAAACATTTATAGGGATGAATCCAACCTCCTAACCAAGATTATAGAACATTCATGCCTTCATTTCCCTCGTGAACCACCGCCTAGAAGCATGTCAACTAATCATAACGACTTCAAGTTTTCATTTTATGACAAGCCACTCAGAACATCTACTTCTAGAAAACGTCTTATTTACGTTTCACCCTCATTTTCTTGTTTTGAAGAGTTATGCCGCGAAAGAAAGCTACTTCAACTATGACACCAGCTGCTATTCGGAAGCTTGTTGCGGATAGTATAGAGGCAGCACTAGTAGTTGAAAGGGAGGCCGTAGCTGCACGGGCTGCTGAAGCCGCTTCTCGGGCAGAAACCGCAGAAGTTGCCGGAATGGCTGCTAATGGTACTAATGGTCGTAAATGTACATACAAGGACTTTAAGAGTGGAGATCCCCCAAAATTCAAGGGCACTGAAGGAGCCACTGCTATGATCCGTTGGTATGAAGGGATAGAATCTGTGTTTCTTCTATGTAACTGTCCAGAGGAGTACAAGGTAAAGTTTGCTGCTAGTACACTTGTTGAGGAAGCTATGTCGTGGTGGAATTCTTATGCAAAACCCATGGGAATGGAAAATGCTCACAAGCTTACGTGGGATGAATTCAAGAAGTTGCTGACTAAGAAGTTCTGTCCACGCATTGAAATAAAGAAGCTGGAAACAGAGTTTTACGAGCTAGTGACAACAGGTAATGATATCGAAACATACATCAGGAGATTTCAAGAATTGGCTGTGCTATGTCCAACTATGGTTCCAGATAATGAAAAGCTGCTAGAAAATTTCACTGGTGGACTACCTCACAACATCCAAGGAGATGTGATTTCCTCTGAACCACACACACTGGACGAGGCTATCAGAATGTCTCAAAAGCTTATGGCTCAAGTAGTGAAGCAAGAAACTACTGTCAACAACAACAACCACAACAACAACGAAAACAAGAGGAAAAGGGATGACAACCAACGAGATGATCAAGTATGGCAGCCAAACAAAGGACATGAAATGGTTAAGGCCTACGTTGCAGGACCAAGTAAAAGGAAAGGATATGCCGGGACTTTGCCCAAGTGCCACAAGTGCCGGTTTCACCACGAGGGACCTTGCCCCACTCAATGTGGAAACTGCCAAAAGGTCGGACACAAAGCCAAGGATTGCAAGGCTCCCACCCTCGTAATGCATCAGAAAGTCACGGTAACCTGCCATGAGTGTGGAGTAATTGGACACTTCAAGAGTGAATGTCCAGAGCTGAGAAACCAGAATGGAGGAAGAGTTCGTTGAAGTGCGAAGCTCGTCAGGACAACAACAACAATGACAATGGTTAAGAAGAGAACTTCTGCCTTATCTATTTTAACGGAAGCGTAAACCCTCTAGTGTTGTATTTCTTTTGTGCCCACTTTGTGTTTTATCGTACGAACTTCATGTACTATTACGATTCCGATCTAATGAATGTTTTATCTTTTATCACCGCAATGTGACTCATATATCCACGTCTCTTCACCGAGTACCCTCCAGAGACCAACGCTAACTGAATTCAGGGACTGAATTCCTTTAACGGGTGGAGACTGTCACAACCCGCATTTTCAGGATATTTTCCATATTCACTATTCATCTCGGGAAATTACTATTCATCATTTACTATTCACCGATCACTATTCATTATTTTACTATTCATCGTTTTCGTAGTCAATTTGAGATTCTGAGAAGCGTTCAGAAATTTTACTATTCACATGACACTATTCATTCCCGGAAGAATTCACTATTCATGGTTATCGTTCATCACTTCGTAAACTAGGTTTACGGGTATTCAAATACGCGTAACCGGTAAGGTTTAGCGGCATATTCATGCATCATCAGTAAGGACTCATCATATAGACTGGAGTAGTCTACATCTCATCAGTAACATCATCAGTATCCTAGGTCATGCACGGATATGCATTATTTCTATTTACGTATGCTTAATTTGTAATTAACGTTACCACTCAGTTTTTACTACTAACAATATACCCGATACTCCCGACAATGATCCTAACATATTTTCAAACTTATTATAATGATATAAAAATTATATTATTAATTTACCCGGTGTTTTAAAACCATTTGCTATATTTTCCGGAAAACGCCTATAACAGCGTCGGTTTGCGAATTTTCAACTCGATAATTATTTTAACACCCGATTCTCATCAGGAATACAATTTCATAATTTTTACAAGATCGTCATATTTCATTTCACCTCGTTATCATTTATTTCAAGATAACTCGGTACCCGATAACACCCAAAGTATACATAAAACACCATAAATCTTCCACCACTTGGACAATATCATTAATTAGCCCACAAAGCCCCCCTCCCCCCTTGTTTGCCGCCACTATGGCCCCCCCCCCCCCCCCAACTAGGACCAAAGTTACTTGACTATTGACCAAGAAAAAAAAAAATATCTACTCATATACTTATCTTTTTCCCATTCTTTCAACATACTCTTCAAGAAACTAGCAACAAAACTCTCTCCCTTTTTCTTCTCTCTAAACTTTCGGCCAAGAACAAGGATCAAGCAAGAAATCACTAATTTTTCAAGATCAAGTGCTTAATCAAGTCCTAGTAATAATCTAGTTAGGGTTTTGGAATAAAAACCACAAAGATTTATAGGGTTTTCATCACCATCTTTCAATAATCATCACAAGTAAGTTACCCATCATTTTCCTACTCTTTTAAACATTTACTTGATGTATTTTCATGATCTAGTAACAAAACATGCAAGTATGTATGATCCATACCACTTTATTAGGTTTTTATTACATAAAAATGGGTTTTGATTATCCTATGCTTATTCCCTTGAAACCCACCATGGTTGGTGATGTTTAGGACCCCATGACACCCTAAGAAGGTGTATGGTAGGATTTGCGAACTTGTGGAGTTGATTTGAAGAGATTTGAGTAAGTTTAGAACTTTAAAAATGGATTTTTAAACATTATAGATGAGGGTCTGTCCATAAACGGCAGATCTGGAAACCTCAGAAATTTTTGAACTATTTTGGTCTAAATATTCAGAAAGTACTTTCAAAAACGAAACCGTGGGCGCCGGAATCACTAAAATCCGACTTATAACGAGGAAGTTATGAATTATTTAAGCTACGCGACGAAAACTATATTTTTCAGAAAAACTGTTGCTGATTGCCGAACTTTAAGGGGCAAAACGAGTCGTTAGCCGTGATCTAGATGAGCCGAGCCATTGAAAATATGTTAGTTTATATTTATACGAAACCGTGGATATAAAGAACGTAGAAAACGAGCTTATAACGACCGAGATATACACGTTTAAAGCCCGACAATTCATCACTTATTTTGACAGCCCACTTTTATAAAGTGTTTTAAGTATGAAAACTAGTATTTTTACAAGTCACCAAGTCGATAGCCGATTATCTAATTGATCGAGACATAATTGGTCAAAAGTTGAATATAACGATATTTAGATATTGTTACAAGGTTTACAAAAACATCGAGTTTTGTCACTAACACTTATCGAGCTATATTTCACGACTAGTTTTACGAGGCAGTTTTGGCATATTTTCACGAGTTGTAAAAAGAGTTATTTTGCGACGAAAACATTATATTAACCAATATAACACCAAACAAGGATCGTGGAGTACCGCTTCAACCTATTTACACGAAAAGTGTTTATTAACTTAACGAGACGTCAAAAATGTATTTTTCGACGATAAACGTTATTTTCCAAAATCATCAAGTGGTATCGATAACATACGTATTTGCATGTGCAGCATCATCTCATTTCTTACATTAGATTCCATCATTCATATTAGGTCGCGGTTAGAGATCGTGCCTCATTTCAGTGTATTCACTTTTGTCATCGTAGCTATCATACCAGGTGAGTTTCATAGCCCCTACTTTCGTACGTTTTGAATAACTGTTTTGGGGGAGAATACATGCTCATTTTCATCCAAATGTATACATGATTTACTTGATTATGCCACTCGTTTCATCAAAGCATTACTTGCTCCACTTATGAATTTGTTATTCATCCGAATGTATTCACTAGTATTGCACTAAATTCTTATCACTCATGGACACAAGTACTTCAAACATTATGCATACTTAACCGAATGAACCGGCTCCACTACTATGTACATACATGACAAAATGAATGGGTCACATAACCGAATGTACGGGTATTATGACCGAATGAACGGGTCACATGACGAATGAACTGGTCACACAACCGAATGAATTGGTCACATCATCGAATGTATTGATCAAACCAAATGTACTGTGAACCTTGTGGTCCACATATTACTTTTATTCACCAAACCAAAACTCATTTGGCAGTGGGTTGTAAACACACAGGTTGCAAGTCTTGTTATGGCCAAGGCTTGGGACTGAGTGGATTTACAATGCCTTTGCTGGGACATCATTATTCAAAGGCATTACATTTTACAACAACTCTATGAACTCACCAACCTCGTGTTGACGTTTTAGCATGTATTTTCAGGTATTTAGCAATGGCACGCTACTGGAGGCTTTGGCAGGGCATGGCATGGTCATAGAAGACTCTGATAAACATTTGGGACCGTTTTACTTGTTTTAAAGGGCCTATTTCCGCACAACTTTTACAATGTAAATTCAACACTTTTGTTAAACAATTTTATTCTAAATGGTTGAGGTGAAAAACCGTTCTTTACACTTGTGTTGTGATACCAATTGAGTTGCACCCCAGCGATGTGTAAGCTTCCGCTGGACCCGATTATGGGGGTGTGACATAAAGTGTACTAATACAATAAAACAAAACTACTTAATGAATTGAATACATGCAGGACCTTCTTACAGCTCTTGTATCTTCGTTCAGGGTGTGTCTTGTGCTGCTAACACGTCTGAATTCGTCTCTGGTTTGGTACTCGTACGTATGGTATCTTGCACTGTCCAACCTCTTAAATTGGTCTGACCTTGGGGTATTTATAGTTTCTGTCTGAGGGTTAGATGCGGCGCATAGGATAAGTAGATGCGGCGCATTGACTTAACTTCGCGTGGGGTCCAAGATTAATATATTCAGGAATATTCGTACACCGCCTTAAGATGCGGCGTAACTCCATTTCTCTATGCGGCGCATGTCCTTTGATGTCTTGGATTGTAACTTGTGAAATCTTGATAGTGATGCGCCGTATGTACGAAGTATGTTGCGGCGTATCTGGAGCAGAATGATCTTGATCTTGTACATTTCAGTAGACTCTTAACATCTTGCTTGTTTTGCTCCATAATTAGTCCAAAATCGCAAAGTTTCACATAATACTTGTTTTTACATGAGAATTACAAAAGTAAACATTAACGTATCAATTCTCATATATAATATAATAAAACAAGTCAAATAAATAGGATAAATGATGATAATAAAATGTACTTATTTGAGTTCATCAAATATCCCCCCACTTGAACTTTACTTGTCCCCAAGTAAACCTTAGAATAAATCTTATGAAAATGTATCCTAAAAGATATTAGGATTTATTTTTATATTAAGCATGTATTCGTTTTTGTCATAATTGCACAACCAAACACTTAACGAATTAGAAATAAAATAAAATATTTCGATAAAAGCAAATCTAATCGTTTAACTGTCCAGTCGTGACGAATATTCTATCATAAGCTTGGCAAGTATACGCATCTCCTCCACTAAAGCTAAGGAATAACAAGTCTAAAGCGGTAAAAAGGGTTTATTGGTTAAGGGTTAATCATTCTTCTTAATCTCTATCGATCTCTCATTCCAGAAAAGGCGACAAAATCACAAATACATGATCGAATCCACGACCACGATACTTGCAATTGCTCAAATCCTTAACTCGAATAGGCTAAAGATAGGACCAAATAATCTTCACCAATAATATTATATCAAAAAGGGCGACAAAATCATAAATACATAGCCGAATCCACGACTACGATACTTAAGATTGCTCAAATCCCTAATCTCAATAAATCAAAGGTTTGGATGAAGAATGATATAGGGTATGGATAATATTTGGGATACAAATTGGTGTAAAATGAAAAATAAACAAAACAGATAAATTAAAATCCTAAGTGTGGTAAATTACTTTCCCAACCATCCCATGAATAAGACTCATATCATTGAATAACTCACACTTTAACACTTGAAACGCACGCTTTAAGTAGACACGAATTATACTCAACAAGATCTCAATCAAAGAATAACCTTAGTTGGCATTCCCATAACGACCAACTCCCATTCAATCCATAAATATAATATACAACAAATAGTGGTGATATCGCCCACTTAATACAAAACTTTACATAAGTTGGTTAAAATAAACATCCAACTTTTCCTTTTTCTTTTTCTTTTCTATTTTTTCGATTTATTTTTTTTTTTTTTTTTTTTTTTTTGACATCAACATATATGTGTAAAATTTCACAACTTTTCTATCACTATTTTTCCGGATAATTTTTCCATATTCTTCATACTTTCAGAAATAACTGTAATAGTGAAAGTAGTAAACACACGAAAAATAAACTCAAAGATATACAATATTTACTTTCATACCAATTGCATTGTGCAATTTCCCGATCTAACCAAAGATAATGAATTACGCACGCGAACACAGGTAATGTAAGGAAACACACTTTGCCTAAAGCAATTAACCACGGATTTTAATCTACAGGGTAGGCTAAGGTGTAAGGGTGTATCGAAACATTATAACAAAGGTGTAAGAAACGAAAGGAATGGCTCTGAGGGTTTTTCTAGGGGTATCTTACTCTAAAAGTGAGAGTAACAAAGGGTTTATACGGGGGTTAACTAACCAGTGTAGTTAGTTAATATCACATAACATATAAAGGTTATTTGGGTGTAATCCTAGAAATTTACCAATTTAGACAAGTCACTCCAATTATATAGATAATACTTATTATGGTGGTCTCGAATAGTATATAAGCCAAGTTCTAAAGTTTACAAGTCACCGGCACACTCATAGATTTGTGAATTTTGATAAGTTCACAATTTTTGGAAATAATGTTATGTGTGCAGCTATGTAATTTAGACTTTAAACAAAAACATGCTATAAAAAATTTTAAATTTTGATATATTAAACGCATTTTAAGCATATTTTGAAAAAGTTTAGGACAAGTAAGTGTTCTAATTCTCCAATCCCCCACTTAAGTTAAACAACGTCCTCGTTGTTTGTATCAAAGATTAAAGACTGGAAAATAAAAGAATTAGAACAGAAAAACTCCCCTGAGATTTGCTCGGTATGATCCTCCATTATTCGTATAAGAGCAAAAATCAACTTTCTTGTGGATGATAACGTTTAAGCTTCATATTTGATGTATCCACAGAAATGCAGGAATCTATAATACCATTCAGACTTTAACACACCTGAATTAAGAAGGTTCAAACTTGCATAATACATTAGTAGTTAGTAAAAATAAAACTAAAAAATAAAATGAAAATCATCAGGTCAGTCGATACGCCGTATCTTATGGAAAAAGATACGCCGTATCGAGCCTGGAATAAATACGAATCAGAATAAAAGATGCGTCGCATCCTTAACCAGGGATGTGCCGCATTAAAATACTGACAGAAAGTTTTAAAGTCAAAAGTAAAAATGCAGAAAATTAAATAAGATATGACCAGTGCAGGTGATGCGTCGCATCTTAGGATTGAGATGCGCCATATCTTCTGCAGGTCTGACAGACTCGACATAGAACAGAATGAAAAAAATTTCCGGGTTGTCTCCCGGTCAGCACTTGTCTTTATTCCAAAGTCTTCAAGTTAGACTCACGTTCAGCTCCTTATTTTGTTCTATTGATCCCCACATGTCCGTGCACGATGTAGTTGCGAATTACTTCGTCACGAACATACTCTTGCCCCAATTCAAGTACACCTTTGTAGAATTCTTTCATCTTTTGGTACGGATACTCGATCCCTTTCTCAGCGTCATTTTCATCTACAAAAAGAAATGGTGTAAATTTGTAACAAAATTTGTTAGGGGCATGTTTAAACCTTGGGTGAGCACGAGGCATCATGTAAGTGATAACGTTGCTTCCACTTTTAAAGGTGATCTTTCCTTCAAATCTTTTAGCGGTAATTTCGACCTCCTTACAAAATGGTTTCCCAACGATCACGTCACCCATCTCAACATCACGATAAGCATCCATGTTTTCCACCACGGTGAAATCTGTAACAATAGTTAAATTCCCAACAAAAATAGATACATTCATGAACATACCAACTACGTTTTTCCCTTTATACTCAATTTTGTTTTTCATTATAGAATTATAGAAATCTTTTGACATTACATTAATTGGTAAAATAGGGAAAAAGTTGGCACTAACCTGTTTAAATCCTATCATGCAAGGAAATTGTAAATTATAAGCACAATCTACATGGATCTTTCTACCATAATCACATAAACTAGGATATCCTTCAAATTCATCATAATTCTTAGTGTTGATCATATTGATTCTAGGTATATCCATAATTTCTCCTTCTTCAATTTCGGGTTCAAAATCCTCCATAAATTGATCATTGATTCCTATTGGTAAATTAAGATCATTTAATTCAATGTAGTCTCCACTATAGGTCTCAAGTGATTCATTATTTACCAAGGTTTCTCCCATAAACCTAGCTTCAAGATCGAGGTCCATACGTTCTCTTAATCCTAGCACATAGACGCCTCTAATTATGCTCTTAGCAGGATTTTGGCACTTATAGACTAGTTTATTATTCCCTACCTTTAATGAGATTTTTCTTTTAAACACATTAATCTTAGCATGGGCGGTAGACAAGAAAGGTCTTTCAAGGATTAAAGAAATCTTAACATCCTCGGGCATATCTGATATAACAAAGTCTACGGGGAAAACAAACTTCTCAATCTTAACTAGCACATTTTCAGCAATCCCTTCAGGTCGTTTTACCGTTTTATCAGCCAATTCAATAAACAACTTAGTTGGTGCTAATTTTCCTAGTCCTAGGGTAGTGAATTTCTTAAGAGGCATAACACTAACGCTAGCTCCTAAGTCAGCTAATACATTATTGAAAGATATGTCATTAATTGAACAAGGTAAAGTAAAACTTCCTGGGTCCTTTTCTTTATGAGGCAAGGCATGTAAGTCGGTTGCAGAGCTCTCTTCTTTCATTGTAGCCTTGCTCTCCTCTTCAATCTCTCCCTTCTCCTTGAGTAACCTCCTTAAACTGATTGAAGAATTAAAGAAAAATTCAGGCTTTGCAACATCATTACCATTCATCAATCTTCTAGGAAAAGGTATGTTAGGCGTGACTTCTTCAGTTGTGCATATGGCCTTGACATGATCTCTTGGGTTAGTTTCAGTTGAGCTTGGTAAACTTCTGTATCCCCTTTCTTGAAGAACTTTGCTCATTTGTCCGATTTGTTGTTCCAATGCTTTGATCGAAGCTCCTTGATTTCTTGTTATAGTATCCGTTGAGGCTCGGATTTCTTTGATCATAGCAGTGTTCCCTTCATGTCTTTTAGCA
Organism: Artemisia tridentata subsp. tridentata; assembly: GCA_021014915.2. Taxonomy (NCBI): domain Eukaryota; kingdom Viridiplantae; phylum Streptophyta; class Magnoliopsida; order Asterales; family Asteraceae; genus Artemisia; species Artemisia tridentata. Next base: position 369,292,037 of record CP139504.1, on the reverse strand, counting down.
GCATCAGCCATAATTTGCTTAAGAGTGTCATCCAAAGTCTGCCTCCTTTCTTGATAAGTGGGATTAAAGTTGTTCTTTTGATAGTATCCCGGAGCAGCTTCCCTAAATCTTCCTGAAGGTCGGAATGGTTGTCCAAATTGTGTGTAGTATGCTTCTTCAAAAGTCTCACTTTCATTCTTATTAGGGCAATCTTTAGTGTAGTGAGGTCCTTCGCATTTTTCACATCCAACTTGGGCAGCATAAACTTTCTCATCACGCTTCCTCATCTCTCTACTAATTTTATCCAATTGAGCTTGAATTGCAGCAAACCCGTCAAAATTAGTGTTGCTCTTAGATCTAGTAGAGGCTCCGTCGTGCCATTTTTGAGAGTGATCAGCAGCTTCTTGGATAGCTTTTCTAGCATCGGTTGCACTCATTTGGGGCACAGCTCCCTTAGCATCCAAGATTTGTCTAGTAGGCACGTCCAATCCTTGATAGAACAATATTATCTCCTGCATTGGACTTAGATAATGTTGAGGGCATTTCATCAATAAGTCTTTAAATCGTTCCCAAGCTTGATAAAGAGTTTCATCAGGCTCTTGCTTGAAACTGTTGATAGCCTCCATCTTTTTAGCAGTTTTAGCAGGTGGACAATATCTTTTCAGGAATTTTCTCTTCAAATCTTCCCATGTTGTGATTGAACTAGCAGGTTCATTCCTTAGCCACTTATTAGCAGCTCCTTTAAGCGAAATTGGAAAGATTCTTAGCATAAGTTGATCGTCAGAGACTCCTTCTGTAGTAAACAAATCTGCAATCTCGAGGACTTTTTCAACATGTTCATTAGCATCTTCATGTTCTGTTCCACTGAAAGCATTTTCCCTTAGCTCCTTGAGAAACTGACCCTTCAACTCAAACTTTGACTTTTCATCAAACTTTGGTCTAGCAACTCCTGAACTGTAATCAGCACGGGTTTTGTTCATGTATTCCTCCATAGTAGTGTTTTCCGCCATTGTTTCTGTTTCTTCTTCCTCCTTCTCTTCAGAAAAGTAATCAAGCTCGAACGAACTTGAAATTTCAAAGCTTTTTGTGTTGAAAAGCCTTTTAAGCGAATGTCGTTGCGCCAAAAACTTGATGCGCGCGTGTGTCGTTGCGGTTTAGCAATATTAATGCCTACTCAAGTTTTAAATTTATATTTAGCCGACTTATCAATAACACACACACTTAACGAGCAGTGTACCCGGTCAGTATGGATATAATGGTAAGTAGAATGTCAATCACTAAGAGTGGAACGTATTATCTAGTTATTCTAATCAGTATTTTAATATCTTAAGTTAGCTGTACAACCTAATCTAACGCAAGGGGGTTCAGCCTGAGAGACTGGCACGGTTTGGTTATGATTAAATAGAAAACTAAACTAATGAGCATGAATCAGCGATTAGCACACACGTACACAGATAGATAGTTGAGACAATAAGAAGACCTGTCCTGATAATTAAGTAGCTTGTCACTTGTTTTATTGCTAGTTTTATATGAAGTGTATATAATTAAACCTTTCTCGTTGGCTCTAATCTTATCGGCGAGTAAACCCTTAATGATTACTTATGTCTATCCTATTTATTTAGCGTCTCTTAAATAGGCGAGGAAGGGGCATGGCGACCCAAGCAATGCTCAGCTAGACACAGAGGTTATCAATGCACTAATAAAAGTCACCAAAGACATCAACATATAAACTTTAATTAATGGGAAAGCAATTTTAAGGGGTGCGCATGATTTTCCGTAGTCACATGACATCAGCCCATCAATCCTGATGAATTAAAGTGTACTAATACAATAAAACAAAACTACTTAATGAATTGAATACATGCAGGACCTTCTTACAGCTCTTGTATCTTCGTTCAGGGTGTGTCTTGTGCTGCTAACATGTCTGAATTCGTCTCTGGTTTGGTACTCGTACGTATGGTATCTTGCACTGTCCAACCTCTTAAATTGGTCTGACCTTGGGGTATTTATAGTTTCTGTCTGAGGGTTAGATGCGGCGCATAGGATAAGTAGATGCGGCGCATTGACTTAACTTCACGTGGGGTCCAAGATTAATATATTCAGGAATATTCGTACACCGCCTTAAGATGCGGCGTAACTCCATTTCTCTATGCGGCGCATGTCCTTTGCTGTCTTGGATTGTAACTTGTGAAATCTTGATAGTGATGCGCCGTATGTACGAAGTATGTTGCGGCGTATCTGGAGCAGAATGATCTTGATCTTGTACATTTCAGTAGACTCTTAACATCTTGCTTGTTTTGCTCCATAATTAGTCCAAAATCGCCAAGTTTCACATAATACTTGTTTTTACCTGAGAATTACAAAAGTAAACATTAACGTATCAATTCTCATATATAATATAATAAAATAAGTCAAATAAATAGGATAAATGATGATAATAAAATGTACTTATTTGAGTTCATCAGAAAACATAGATGAAACTGGAGAGGGAATAGTGATAGGAAACGTGGTGTATGTTCCAAAAGTCTCAAAGAAGAAACCAAAAATTACACCAACGTAACAAGAAGGAAGTTTGAGTCCGGCTGATGACTTGTTAATAAAACAAGCGCTTCTCGGGAGGCAACCCGTGTGTTTTCTATTTGCAATTTTATTTCTTAGTTTATTTTTCAAAAGTGATTATATCCCAAAGTTTCTCTAATCCCTTAGTTGAACTTAAGTGTGGGGTGTGTATCACTAACTTTTAATAAAACGTAGACATATTTCGTGTGTTTCTTTTTGTCTTAAGATTGCTGCACGTAATGATTACAAAGTATGGACACTTGGATCAAAGAATCTTCTGAAGCAAGAAAATATGGTTTATTCTCTTATTTCCCTATTTTCATTCTTTTCGTATATCACATTGAGGACAATGCTTAACTTAAGTGTGGGGGGTGAATAGGAAAATAAGGATAAATTGTAGGTTCTGAGCTAAATTTTAAATTTTGTTTGCCCTTATGATCTAGTTCTTTATCATTTAAAGGATTATATATTAAAGTAACTGGATCTATCCACTGGTAAACCTGTAATTTTTGAAAAATTGAGATGTGTCACGATTAATATTGCAATCCATTCTGGGATCGATAACATTAGCTAGCACATGTTTTAGCCTTTTCACTACAATGTGAGGAATTTAAGCCTGTTTCGTATATAGCATACATCTTTTATGCTTGAATTTTTTTTTTTTTTTTTTTTTTTTGTTGCTATGAGTGTGCCGGTGATTTTATTTATTCTAGAACTTGTGCTTGTAAATCATTACGAGACCATTGTGAGATCATTTTTCTTAGTGATATAAGTATATATGCGTGATAAGAGGCAGCCTTATGATTTAACCCAAATAAGCCTTCCAAATTGATATTTAGCTAGTTGCATTGACTAGTTAACCACCAGTATAAACCCTTTTGTTAGCGTTTATCTTTAGCGCTAGATACCCCTAGTTACACCCTCTGAGCCTATCTTTTTCTTTGATAAAATCCAGAAAAATACAAAAAGATTTTACACTTTTAGCCTAGCCTTACCCTGAGTCAAGTCTTGGTTGGTTGCTAGCTATTTGACAAGATGGATGTTATGTGGGAAATCATGAAAGTACGAAGAAGTTGTTGATGCGTGGGTTTTGCAACCTTACAACAGGTTTTACCTCTCGAGGGATCTCAAGAGGCTTACAACCCCACCAGGCAGTGTACCTGACCGATGTAGTATAGTGTAGTGGTAAGTACGGGGGATTGATCGTTCTCCACAGGGAATAGTGTTCGTTAGGTGTGAAAGACTACTCTAATTAGGTCTAAGGGTTGAGGAAGATTCTTTTTATGTTTTTATATTTTTATGAAAGCAAGTAAAATCTCGGTTTTGAAAGAGTGGGCGGAATTAGTTGCTAGCCAACTAACCCAAATTACTACGAATGCAAATAAAATAAAATAACAAAAATGAAAATGTGGTGAGAAACTTATGTGTAGAGAAATGTGTTTACTTAGATTTCCTTACTCCCTAACTATCTTTTACCGGTTAATTAGTGTGTATTAGTTGCGTGGATGACGGGTGTATTCCTTAATACCATTCGTGGGGTGGCGTACTTACTTCCCCAACTCTACAAGCTCCTACTTCACTCCTATGTCGAGCCGGCTAGGAAGCTCCTAACATGGGATCACTAGAATTCGCTTGTGCATTAAATACAACCATAAAAACCTTTAGTACGCATTTGGTTCATGTTTCTTAAGACGTTCAAGCAAGTTACCGAATAGGAAGTTAGCCAGTTTTCTTAAGCCTAACATAGATAAACAATCATCCAATACAACTAACAACACACTAATAACCAATAATCAATAGCTAGGTTTCATTAGATCTAAGCAAACACAAGATAAATTTAGCCTAACATGTTAATCAAAAGACAAGAATAAGATAAAATCAAACAACACATAGACATATTGAATGATTAATTGATAACTTATCTTCAATGTAACATGGAAGATCTCAAGGCAAAAAGCCTTGAAAAAGTAGCTAAAATCGTCTTAGGGTTTTCTCCCAAAATTCCACACACTAAGCTCCCTCTAATGACAAAAAATTAGAAAAATATATATAGACTTTTGCATCTGACGGCGTCACCTTATGGATTGTGACGCCGTCACCTCGCCGCTTCTAGGGTTCCCGGATGACCTTCTTGACGCCGTCCCTCTTTAGCTCTTCAAAAATCCATTCTGGCTTATCAAGGCTTGACGCCGTCAGCTCGTGAACGTGACGCCGTCCCCTTATGATTTAAGCCGTGACGCCCTTGATCAAGTTAAAGCGTGACGCCGTCAGAATTCACATGCTATTTTCACTGGCCTATCATGAGTAAATTTCACGTCCACTTTTTCTTGCCAAAGCATGACGCCGTCCAGAGTTAATTGTGACGCCGTCAAGAGTAACTTTTAGCCGATTTTTGAGACTTTGTCGTTTTCTTCACTTTTATGCTCCAAAAACGTCCAAAATGCCTCCTTTTCCAGATTTCTCCTCAAAAGTACCTAAAATGACAAAAGGAACGATTTAGGGCAATATTTGATCAAATAAATACGATTTAAGGCTTAAATGACCCTTTAAAAGCGGTACACTTTTCGCTTCATCAAATACCCTTACACTTGAGATTTGCTTGTCCTCAAGCAAATGCGCTTTTATTCTAATCAAAATACAAGTTAGGGGTCATTTAATGCAAACATAAAAGTAATTACAACAAATAATCGTTCCACTTTAATCATAATAAGCACGGAGATTACATACTAGCACCTCACAAGTAGTGTTTAGATACTCACATCTCTCAAGTGTCATCAAAATAAATCTCATAAATGAAAACGGATAATATCTCTCACTACCTGTCATAGCAAATAGATTACCATAGGCTTGGGAAAGGATCGAAAACCTCCTCCACTAGGCGTAAGCACCTAAGATAAACTATCAAAGAGGGCTTTTAATTGGGTTATAACGTTAGGTGTAGGGAAAAGGAAAACACGGTTTTGTTGGATACGGGATATTTTACTGGTGGCGAGTTAAAGATCTTGATCAATTACATGTACTATACAATGTTGCTAAGCCAAGACTAGACTCGATCTTAAGCTAGAAACGAAATAACAAAAACAAAAACAAACATAAAACAAACGTAAAATGAAACGGGATGGTAGTCCGTATGTTTTTTTCTATTTTTTCTTTTTCTCATTTTTTTTTTTTTTTTTTGTATTTTTCTTGATTTTTCGATTTTTTTTTTTTTTTTTTTTTTTTTTTGCATACACTCTTGCCCTACCATCCAAAATAATACATCATAGGGGCATTGCATTCCCCTTACACTTGAACTTTTACATAACTTTACAAATAACTAATCTAATGACTCGAATTAAGATAATTGAAAAACTTGGAGTACTTTTTAAAACATTTAGCACATATGGGGGTAATAATGTTGTTCTTCCCCATTACTCCATTACACTAGTACTTTACCCATGAGTCCCAATCGTCCCAAAACAATATGTACAAGGATATGACTCGACTTAGCAACCATGTAATCAACTAGATAATTAACTTGGGTTTAAACAAATGTTGTAACAATAATGCACTAAAAATGAGTGCATACAAGGTAGGCTAAGGCGATTTGGGTGTACATTTTAGTGGGGTGTAACAAATTCTTCCTTTAAGTAAAATGCTTAAAGGTCGAAACGAAAAGATAGGCTCTGAGGGGTGTACTAGGGGTATCGTGTACTAAAAATGAGTACAACGCAAAGGGTGTGGGAGAATTACTTGACCAATGTAGCCAAAGTAATTATAACAAAAACACAGGTGTAAAACAATGGGTTAATCCTAATGCCTCTTATCATGTAGTAAATCTAACTACACGAATGTAGTCTCACTTGTGGCCTTGGAATGGTCCTAACGCAAGTTCTAGAATCTAAGTGCTACCGGTACACACATCATAGCATAAATGCTTTTCCTACCAATTCTAGGGGCGAACCTCACATATTTGGGGGTGGAAAATTTTTTAGTGGTACGGTTTTTTGTGCTAGTCATATAACTCCTATCTGTGAGACGCTCATTAAGATCAAAGTTTCACTCCTAAGTGTTGTAAAAAATTTTAAATTTGGCACTAAAATTACCTTAACAAGTATTTATCTCAGTTTTATTACACATCTATTATTAAACAAACAAAAATCAAGCGCAATGGCATTCTCTAAAATCGTACTTTTACCCCCCTTACACTTAAGATGAACATTGTCCCCAATGTTCAAATAACAAGATGTAAAAGTAAATAAGGTAAAAGAATGAAATCAAATACTCCCCTGATTCGCTCGGTGGATAATGAAATTACACGGTTAAATCTTCCTCCAAAGTAATGTAGAAGCTCCATGACTAATGCATCGCCACAAGCTTGATCCAAAAACATCTCCTTGTCCAAAATAACCTGTTAAACCTGAGAAAACAAACACGAAAACCTGCATAACATCGGCGGGATAAAATCTATATATAAGGATATAATGCTTGTGGAATGATAACTTTGCAGATTCCTGGAGATTATAAGTTGGAGATTTTAATAAAAACTTTTTAAAAACAAAACTTTCAAAAATTTCTGAAAATTAAATCTGACGCCGTCAGGTTATAAACCTTGACGCCGTCAGAAATGACCTGACAAAAATTTTCATTTTAAGTTTCCGGAAAATTTCTGGAAAAACCTTTACCTTACTTCCTGGAAATCCTGCAAAACATCATTATGACTCGATACAAGCATTTGACTCAAACAAACACTAATATGTATGTTAATTTATTATTATTACGATTCATGTTCATTTGTGTTCTAATAAACCGATTTAGATTTCCCTTACACTTAACTTTTGCAAAATACCGTTATATGTAGTTAAGACGAAGTTAAAAACAAAATAAAGCATTTTCACAAATTAGTTTTGAACATGAATCAATAATGATAAAAATTAAACATACATACGGAAAATAAAATCAAACAAACAAATAAATAAACACACAAAGCAAATAAATAAAATAAAGCTTGGGTTGCCTCCCAAGAAGCGCTTTTCTTTATTAACGAGTCTTGTAGCTAGACTCAAAGTCACGGGGTCTACGTGATTCCATCATTCATAATGACGTATCCCTGATAGATATGATCCTTGTTATCAGGGTGGTGGTGTCTCAATCGCTCGACATTCGCAGTTACTTCACCTCCTCCTTTGCTGGTCAAGCTTACTAACCCATCTTGGTGTAAACTTTTAATTGTGAACGGTCCGTACCACCAGGGACTTAGTTCATTGGTAGGTGCTTCTGTTTCTGAATGCCTTAGGAGCACTGAGTCTCCTTTTGTAAATTCAACGGGGTTATTGGGCTGCTCATCAGCTTTAATATAATCGTTATTTCCATCCTTACATTCTCTAATCTCATTTTCCATATAACTCTTAATCCTTGCCTCCCATGCAAGAATTTTCTCTCGAACATTACCACGGACTACATTAGTGTTAGCCTCCATCTTCTTCTGCAGAGCAACATCTCGTATATGTCGTGGGATCGTTGGGAAGTTTATTGTTTTCTTCCCCTTCTTCATTTGGATGGTGCTATTTTCGTAATTGATTTGTGCTCTAGTGGTAGCGAGAAAGGGTGCCCCAAGGATTATTGGCATATTCATATCATTTCTCTCAATGATCATGAAGTCGACCGGATACAGGAATCCGGCAACGTTGACCAACACATCTTCTGCAATTCCTAACGGATACTCATAAGAATGCTTTGCAAAGGAGAGTTTAGTACGGGTGATGGATGGCAACTCATCGGTTAACTGAACATAAATGGATAAAGGCATCAAATTTACGTCGGAACCTTGGTCAGCTATCGCATCCAGATACTTGTGTTTTCCAATGCTGCATGGTATTTCAAAGACCCCGTAGAATTTCTGCTTTTCCACTAACTTTTGTCCTATGAGGCATTCATACAATTGCCCACCGGGTAATGTGTCAGATTTATCATCCGGTTCCACCTTCTTGGACTCCTTGTTGGGTAGATGAGTACGTCGATAGTTTCTCACCCAATCGTTTATGGTCTCCTTGTTTATTTCGTGCTTCAAGTAATGCTTCACTTGTTGTGACACTGGCGGTTCAACCAATTGGCGCTCCTCAGAGGGCGCCTCCTCTCCCTTGTCGGAATCGCATTTGTAGGCATTGGTGTCTCCATTATTAAATGGGATGAGGTCAATTTTGTTAACTTCCATAGTTATGGATTTCCCTCTTCCCTCATTTCCGCCCTCTTGGACGACGGAGGTGGCCTTGACAAATTTAGTGTTAGGAACATCAACGTCATTCCTCACCAACACTTTTTCAGGGGCTTTTGTATTTGTGTATTCTTTCAAAAGATTCATCATCTCCGCCATCTTCTCTTCCATTTCCTCCTTCTGTTTGTAGACAGCTTCCTCAAATTTTGCCAACCGTTCGGAGTGTTTCGACATGTACTCTCTCATTCGAGCTTCGAATGTTGGACTAAGTTCCTGAGGTGGTGAGTTGGGTGGAGCGTGCTTATGGAAGGGTTTAGTATTTTCCCTACGGGGTGATTCGGACAATGGTATTTGCTTAACGCTTGAGACTGAGTTAATTGTTGCTTTTTGTGGACTTAAGGGTCTCTTTTGCTTTTCCATAAGATATGCAACCCTTTTCTCAAGTTCACTAACGCTTTTCTCAGTGATTTGATTGGCTGTATCGGGCGATGAATATGTCTTGACTGCCGAGCGCACGTCGTGGGAGACTTGCCACAATTCATCATCGTCGGATGCAAGCTCATCAATGATCTCCCATGATTCCTCGGCGCTTTTGTCGCGCAATCTGCCCCCGGCAGCTCGGTCGATGGCACGCTTGGTGTGGTAATCAACATGGTCATAGAAGATTTGGATTTGAAGCCAGAGATTTATGCCATGGTGAGGGACTTTTTGAAGTAAGTCCTTGAATCGAATCCATGCCCCGTAGAGGGTTTCGCCTCGACGTTGTTCAAACGTTAAGATATCCTTCCTTAGCTTGGTAGTTCTTCCCGGTGGGAAAAATTGAGCAAGGAAACGAGTGGTGAGATCATCCCAAGAGGCAATGGATCCTGCGGGTTGACGTTCTAGCCACTGACTAGCTTGGTCCCGCAAAGAGAATTGGAAGAGACGCAATCGGGTCGTCTCTCGAGTGGCAACATCAAGGTCTATAGAATCAACGATTTTGAGAAAGTCCTTGAGATGTTGATTAGGATCTTCAGAACGAAGTCCATGGAATGCGCATCCACTTTGCACCAACCGGATGGTGTCGGATCGCAAGGGTGTGATATTGGCTCCTTGAGTGAGCTCAATGGTGTTTCGATAGCCATGGTGGCTAGGACGGGAATACTCTCCTAAAGTACGGGCTCTAGGAGGTGGTTGTGGTTGTTGTGGTGGTGGGTTGTGGGGGTTAAGGATATTACCATCTTCCATGATGTCGGATGGTATGGTTACGAACAAAGACACGAAGAAAATAGATAGACTAAAGAAAATCTAGAAAAAGAAAATAAAAATCTCACTAGAAAGGAATCTAGTGAGTAGACCTAATAGAAATAAAAATTCAACCTAAACAATAACTATTCCCCGGCAAAGGCGCCAAAAACTTGATGCGTGGGTTTTGCAACCTTACAACAGGTTTTACCTCTCGAGGGATCTCAAGAGGCTTACAACCCCACCAGGCAGTGTACCTGACCGATGTAGTATAGTGTAGTGGTAAGTACGGGGGATTGATCGTTCTCCACAGGGAATAGTGTTCGTTAGGTGTGAAAGACTACTCTAATTAGGTCTAAGGGTTGAGGAAGATTCTTTTTATGTTTTTATATTTTTATGAAAGCAAGTAAAATCTCGGTTTTGAAAGAGTGGGCGAAATTAGTTGCTAGCCAACTAACCCAAATTACTACGAATGCAAATAAAATAAAATAACAAAAATGAAAATGTGGTGAGAAACTTATGTGTAGAGAAATGTGTTTACTTAGATTTCCTTACTCCCTAACTATCTTTTACCGGTTAATTAGTGTGTATTAGTCGCGTGGATGACGGGTGTATTCCTTAATACCATTCGTGGGGTGGCGTACTTACTTCCCCAACTCTACAAGCTCCTACTTCACTCCTATGTCGAGCCGGCTAGGAAGCTCCTAACATGGGATCACTAGAATTCGCTTGTGCATTAAATACAACCATAAAAACCTTTAGTACGCATTTGGTTCATGTTTCTTAAGACGTTCAAGCAAGTTACCGAATAGGAAGTTAGCCAGTTTTCTTAAGCCTAACATAGATAAACAATCATCCAATACAACTAACAACACACTAATAACCAATAATCAATAGCTAGGTTTCATTAGATCTAAGCAAACACAAGATAAATTTAGCCTAACATGTTAATCAAAAGACAAGAATAAGATAAAATCAAACAACACATAGACATATTGAATGATTAATTGATAACTTATCTTCAATGTAACATGGAAGATCTCAAGGCAAAAAGCCTTGAAAAAGTAGCTAAAATCGTCTTAGGGTTTTCTCCCAAAATTCCACACACTAAGCTCCCTCTAATGACAAAAAATTAGAAAAATATATATAGACTTTTGCATCTGACGGCGTCACCTTATGGATTGTGACGCCATCACCTCGCCGCTTCTAGGGTTCCCGGATGACCTTCTTGACGCCGTCCCTCTTTAGCTCTTCAAAAATCCATTCTGGCTTATCAAGGCTTGACGCCGTCAGCTCGTGAACGTGACGCCGTCCCCTTATGATTTAAGCCGTGACGCCCTTGATCAAGTTAAAGCGTGACGCCGTCAGAATTCACATGCTATTTTCACTGGCCTATCATGAGTAAATTTCACGTCCACTTTTTCTTGCCAAAGCATGACGCCGTCCAGAGTTAATTGTGACGCCGTCAAGAGTAACTTTTAGCCGATTTTTGAGACTTTGTCGTTTTCTTCACTTTTATGCTCCAAAAACGTCCAAAATGCCTCCTTTTCCAGATTTCTCCTCAAAAGTACCTAAAATGACAAAAGGAACGATTTAGGGCAATATTTGATCAAATAAATACGATTTAAGGCTTAAATGACCCCTTAAAAGCGGTACACTTTTCGCTTCATCAGTTGTAAACTCCAAAAGTAGTTATCCAAGTGAAGTCATCACAACTATAAGATGACATGAGTTTATGTTAAAAAAATAATAATAAAAAAAAATAAAAAAATAATAAGTCATCGCAAATAAAAATAAATAAAAAAATAATAAGTCATCGCAACAATAAGGTGATAAAAATAGCCAATGAGCTATGAAATAATGTAAAGTGCAATCAAGTGTGGAGTTTTTCAAGAATGCATGATAGCGGTTCGAAATAGCTAGTAACATCTGGGCAGTAGACTTTGACTATTTTTCATTCCTTTCAACCTTTTCACAATATATAATATCCCATGCCTTATTCCTACCCTTTTGACTTTGTGAAATTATCAAGTGTATGGACATGTAGTGACCATCCGATTTCTTGAAGAATTAAATAACGTTGCTAGCGATCTAGTGTGTGTTTTGGTGACCATCCGTTATGCAAGTAACGTTGTCAGCGATCTAAGATATACCCTAGTGACCATCCGTTATTTGGTGATGCGAGAATTCGTTGTTAGCGATCTATTATGTTTTGCATAAGGTAGTTGCATATCAGTCTTGCTTATCCCTCGAAACCTTAAACCTGAATAAAAGCCCTCTTTGATATCTATACTTGGTGCTCACGCCATTTCGGTGTAGTTTTGTTTCTTGTACAAGCTTATGGTAATATTTAAATCATGACTGAGCAAATGAGTGTGATTTCTCTTATATACTCCACCATAAAATGAGTGTTTTGAGTGAATTATATTTCATTTCCCTTCGTGAGGTGTTTAGTAATGTGTATCAAGCAAGAAAATCATTTGGGTATTGTCAAACATCTCGATGCTTCAACCATAAAAGCTTAAAATGATGAATCTAACTTGTATCCGTACTTGGTAGATTTGCATCACATCTTTTTAAACATCCTTGTGTACCATGTGGATAATAGTTTTTATTGCTAGATTTGCTTAAGGGCAAGCAAAGTTCAAGTGTGGGGGATTTGATAACGCTCAAATTGTGCATGTTTTTAGTAGCGTTATTCGTGTTTTTATGTATGCTTTTTGGTTATATTTATATGCTTTTGTTACTAAATCGTACCAAAGTGTGTTTGCAAAGCATATGTGGCCAAAAACAGGAAAAAGGAAGAAAAAGATGAGAAAAAGGAGAAAGAATGACATATTTATGAAAGTGCGAAGATTCTTATACAAAGACCCAATCAAAAAGGAATTTCAAAGAATGAAGGTCCAAGTATTCATGTCGATTAGCTTCAAAGATGTTGAAAACATCAAGTTTGGATGAAGAACCGAAGAACCAAAAAGGAAAAATCAAGCCAAGACGACAAAAGTCCAAGAAAAAGTCCAAGCAGCAGTGATCCATCCGATCGGTCGCCGCCCGCAACCGATTCGGATGGAGGTAGTATCGAAGACCAACCGATCGGTTGGACATATTACCGATCGGTTGGAAGCTTGCTGACTTGCCAAAACTTCATCATTAAGATATATGACTCTACACATCCGGTTCTAGGTCCTTCCACTCATAATTCTAGTCTATTCAATACTACTTGGAGGACAAGAGAAGCATTTATGAACTTAGACCCTTGGTTGGAGTATTAATTGGACCATTTGATGAGTATTTAGGATAGAATATCAAGAAAACACAAAAGAGAGGAAGCAACCACTCATAAAAATACTCTCAAAATTCATCCTTAGAAGTCCAGGAAACTTTAGAGGTCCAAGAAGTCATCATTTGAAGGTCGTAACATCAAGGAATCATCACCAACCTTTTGGTTATCATCATCTCATCATTTGTAATCTTATTTCAATCATTGTAAGACTTTCAATTATGGTTTTTAATGTTCAAAGTTATGAGTTTATGTTTATATTTGCTATGAGTGGCTAGTGCCTTTGTGCACTTGCTTAGATGATGTGTATTACCAATTGATATGCGTATGATTGTGATGACATGTTTTAATTCAATTTCAAGTTGATTCTAAGATCCAATCGTGATTAAGTTTTGTAGTGACATTTGTTGAATCAAGTTTAACTAGTTGCTAATAATCTTAATAGTCGAAAGAACTATTGTTATTCAACTAGTTATAATCACTTGTCTATGAGTGATTGTTTTTACCCATTATTCTTGATTACACAAAGAAAGTTAATTTGTGTTGTAATGAGAATGGTTTTGTCTATCAAAAATAGGATTGATGGTAAACCATTTCAAGGGTCGAAAGATTAATAGTTTACTCTCAATTGTGACCTTTTGTCTATAATCAGTTACCTTTTGTATTGACCATTTCCTAAGCTATTTGATTAAGCAAAAGATGATTTTTGTGTTTAAGGTACACCAACTTATGAACCTTGAATCGATCTTGAATTGAGTGGTTAAACGTAATGCTTGTTTTTATGAACTAAAATCTTGACGAAGGTTTAATTTGTAGAAACAATAGATTAGTTCACCAAACTAATTATCATAACCAACATGTTATCCAAAGTTATCACAATCATGCTTATCAAGGAGTAGAATGCTAGTCTAAGCAAGTGTAGTTTTTAATCATTTGAATTATTCTATTTTTCATTACTTGTTAAGGAATTTACTTCTAGTAGCTTACAATTCGATTCACTACACAAATCCCTGCGAACGATCCCGACTTATCATCACAATCTTGCTATAACGGACGAGTTCACTTGCTCGTATGTGTTGTTTCTAGATTCGGTAATTCGACCTTTATAAATTTAAAACTTGTACTAACACTCGACACATCAATTACCAAGGATCGATGACTTGTTTGACCAACTGCAAGGGTCAAGCGTCTACTCAAAAATCGACTTAAGATCTGGATATCATCAATTGCGTGTTAGGAAAGAGGATATTCCTAAAACAGCTTTTAGAATGAGATACGGTCACTACGAATTTCAAGTAATGCCATTTGGGTTAACTACTGCACCAGCGATATTCATGGATCTCATGAATCGTGTATGTAAACCTTATTTGGATAAATTCGTGATCGTGTTCATTGAGGATATTCTTATCTATTCTCGGAGTAAAAAAGAACATACGGAGCATTTGAAGACTATTTTGGAACTACTCAAGAGAGAACAGTTGTACGCTAAATTTTCCAAATGTGATTTTTGGATTCATACCGTGCAGTTTCTTGGACATGTAGTAGACTGCCATGGAATTCACGTGGATCCTTCCAAAATAGAAGCAGTCAAAAATTGGCCTACACCGACGACCCCACGGAGGTGCATCAATTTTTAGGACTTGCTGGCTACTAACAGAGATTTATTGAGGGATTTTCGAAGATTGCCAAATCTTTAACCGAATTAACCCAGAAAAATAAGAAGTATATCTGGGGAGAGAATCAAGAGAAAGCTTTCCAGCTGTTAAAGCAAAAGCTTTGTGAAGCTCCAATTTTAGCTTTACCAGAAGGAAGTGAAGATTTTGTTGTTTACTGCGACGCGTCACACCAAGGTTTAGGCGCGGTATTGATGCAAAGGAATAAAGTGATTGCTTATGCCTCTAGACAGCTTAAGTCTCATGAGGAGAATTATACTACTCATGATCTTGAGCTAGGAGCAGTTGTATTTGCTCTTAAAATCTGGAGACATTATCTGTATGGTACGAAATGCGTCGTATTCACAGATCATAAGAGCCTTCAACATATTCTCGACCAGAAAGAATTAAATATGAGACAACGCCGATGGTTAGAGTTACTAAGCGACTATGATTGTGAAATTCGTTACCACCCTGGAAAAGCAAATGTTGTAGCAGATGCTTTGAGCAGGAAGGAACGAATTAAACCTCTCCGAGTTAGAGCTTTAGTAATGACCATTAGTTTGGACTTGCCATCCCAAATTCTCAACGCACAAGCCGAAGCAGTAAAGGAAGAGAATGTTCAGGCTGAGAATTTGAGAGGTATGGACAAAGCATTTGAAATCCGTCCTGATGGGACACGTTGTATAAAGAACCGAAGTTGGTTACCGCTCTTTGGTGATTTAAGAAATGTGATTATGCACGAATCACATAAGTCCAAGTATTCAATCCATCCAGGATCTGAAAAGATGTACCAGGATCTAAAAAAGCTTTACTGGTGGCCAAACATGAAAGCTGACATAGCTGAATATGTCAGCAAATGTTTGACATGTGCACGAGTTAAAGCGGAGCATCAAAGGCCATCCGGTCTATTGACTCAACCTGAGATTCCTGAATGGAAATGGGAACGAATAACTATGGATTTTATCACCAAATTACCTAGGACGTCTAGTGGATATGACACTATTTGGGTCATAGTTGATCGTCTCACTAAATCAGCTCACTTCTTGCCAATCAAGGAGACTGATGGAGTAGAGGATTTAGCCAAATTATATCTAAAAGAGATAGTTTCCCGACATGGAGTTCCAGTTTCCATTATTTCGGATCGTGATTCTCGTTTCATGTCTTGATTTTGGGAAAAGCTTCAGAAAGCTTTGGATACTAATTTAGACATGAGTATGGCTTATCATCCACAAACCAACGGACAGAGCGAGAGAACTATTCAAACGTTGGAAGATATGCTCAGAGCATGTATAATAGACTTTGGTAAAGGATGGGATAGACATTTGCCTTTGGCAGAATTCTCATACAACAATAGTTACCATGCTAGCATCAAAACAGCATCGTTTGAGGCACTGTATGGGTGGAAGTGCCGATCCCCTGTTTGTTGGGCAGAAGTCAGAGAATCCCAAATTACCGGACCCGAGATAATTCAAGAAACTACCGATAAGATAGTGCAAATCCGACAACATCTGCAAGCTGCCCGAGATAGGCAAAAGAGCTACGCAGATACAAGACGGAAGCCTATGGAGTTTGAAATTGGAGATAGAGTTATGTTAAAGGTATCACCATGGAAGGGCATGGTCAGATTTGGAAAAAGAGGAAAGTTGAATCCCCGATATATTGGGCCATTTAAGATTCTGGAGAGGATCGGTCCAGTAGCTTATCGACTCGAACTTCCCGTAGAACTCAGTAAAATACACCCTGTCTTCCACATCTCTAATCTAAAGAAGTGTCTATCAAATGAAACACTCGTGATTCCCATGAAAGAGCTTCATCTCAATGATAAGCTCAATTTTGTGGAAGAACCTGTGGAGATCATGGATAGAGAAATCAAGCAGCTCAAGCGAAGTCGCGTTCCCATCGTAAAGGTTAGATGGAACTCCAAAAGAGGACCAGAATTTACCTGGGAATGAGAAGATCAAATCCGGGCCAAGTACCCACACCTTTTCCTTAATTCACCGACCAACGCCGACTGAATCTCGGGACGAGATTCCCTTCAACTAGGAGATAATGTAACCACTGTAAGATTTCCCTATATAATTATCTAGTACTTATCCTTTTTCCACGTAGAAATTTTTTTATCTGATTTCAATTCTTGACTTATGTGATATAAATTATATTCCTGATAAACGTGCTTGCAACCCAACCTCAACTGATTTAGTATTTAAACAATCTTTGACCTAAAACTTTATGAGATCCCATTTACCACTTTACGTTATTTCGTTAACGTATATTTAAAACTAAACATTTCTTATTTAATAAGAGTTTTTACGAAACCCTAAACTACCATAGCAACATATAAAAATAACGAAACCCTAAAAACACTAAAATACAATTTATTAGAATAATGTACAAGTCACTAAAGCATAGAAACCCTAATACCACTATAACTCCCGAATAAACCCTAATTTCACCAAACTATTATAATATGTAATAAATTCACAAAACCTAAATAATATTTTTACAAAATATATATGTACAAGTCTTCTAAATCAAGGTACAAGTCATTAATGCATAAATAATAAAACCTTATATAAAACTTAATAAATGTTTATTTTAAAGGCATAAATTGTAATAATTTCACATATTAATTTTTAAAATAAGTTTATAAATTTATAAAATAAATGTACAAACCCTCAAACTCATGGTACAACTCTCCAATGCACAAAATCTTAAAAACTCATTTATATGTATTTAAAGCTTAATAAAAAAAATTATATAAAAATTATATAAAATTAAGAAATAATTAAAATTATATTTTCCTAACCCTAGTACAACCTTGTTAAAGCTAAACTACTCCAATTCACCTAGTATAGTTCGTATGGGACTAGAACACTAACCCTAAGTCATTTTCTTAAACCCTAAGCTTCCATTTGGAAGAACCCTAATTAGCCACATTTCCCCCTTCTAGATAAAGCCTAAGTGTATGGTACATAGAGTTACACATCTCATTTCCTCCTCTAACTCTATGTGGCGCCTAAAACAGCCACACACATCACCAACACACTTCTCAATAACCCTACTAGAACTCATTAGAAACCCTAATCCTTCCCTATAAATAGAAAGCACCCCAAAAACCCTAATCCACCATCACCACCTATCGAACCAACCCCCACAGCCACATACACATCCATTTCTGTTTCCACAGCCCTCAAACAAGATCATAATAACCTTAAGGAAGCCAAGAAACGGAGGATATAGGTTTAGAGATCATTTTGTGAACCCTAGCTCATAATTTGCCCTAATCGACTTATATTTCAAAAGGTATGTTCTCATCCTTTTCAATCTTTTTTTTTCTACACTTAATATACTCTTAATAACACATATGAACACTCACTAAAACATGTAATAGCATAATCAAATTATTTATTTTCTTTTTGTTCTTATCGAGTAGCAAAAACAAACACACTCTTAAAAATTATTTCTAAAAACCCTAGAACACTTAAAATGATTTAGAGACCCCTTAAATATGTTAAGCATACTGTAAATAACATGAGTTCTCTAGTTAATAAGGTCGAATATCGAAAACTATTTTTTTTTTCTTTTCTGCTGTTGTCGCGACCAACAGCAAACCCTGGGTTTGTTTACTAAATTTTGACCTTTAAATGGACACCTAAAATTCTAGGTTTTGGCACACTATTAGACCATTAAATTAGCTAACTATAGGAAAAAGAATCAGGTCATTTGACTAAGAAACGAGTGAGATATGGTTGTTTATTGTCGGGTGTTTTCTGCCTCGACACACTGATCAAACGCACCCTTTAAAAATTGTTTGTGAGCTCGTGAGTTCGAATCATGTACTGAATTATTGTAGAAATCAAGTTTATAAAGTAATGAACAAATTTACAAAGGAGTCGTAAAAGTTTTTGTCCTAAATCGTAAGATATAAAATGTTTTTAATGAATAAGGATATCGTATGTAACGTACTAGAAGTCTCAAGGGTATTTATTGCCAGATTTCCAACTAAAATTATAAAAAAGGATTATCCATGCTGTCGACCTAAATCCTAGGGGTAAAAAGTGTCATTTTTGAAACTGTAGGGGTAAAAATTGTCATTTAACCAAAGTTGAAGGGTAAAAGTTGTCAATATATATAACCTTAGAGGAAGAAGTGAAAATGTTCAAATTATAATTAATAATTATATTTATTATTATTGTTATTATTATTATTATTATTAGAATTATTAATATATATAACCTTAGGATCGATGACTTGTTTGACCAACTGCAAGGGTCAAGCGTCTACTCAAAAATCGACTTAAGATCTGGATATCATCAATTGCGTGTTAGGAAAGAGGATATTCCTAAAACAGCTTTTAGAATGAGATACGGTCACTACGAATTTCAAGTAA
Organism: Artemisia tridentata subsp. tridentata; assembly: GCA_021014915.2. NCBI lineage: Eukaryota > Viridiplantae > Streptophyta > Magnoliopsida > Asterales > Asteraceae > Artemisia > Artemisia tridentata. Next base: position 369,272,757 of record CP139504.1, on the reverse strand, counting down.
TGCCATTTGGGTTAACTAATGTACCAGCGATATTCATGGATCTCATGAATCGTGTATGTAAACCTTATTTGGATAAATTCGTGATCGTGTTCATTGAGGATATTCTTATCTATTCTCGGAGTAAAAAAGAACATACGGAGCATTTGAAGACTATTTTGTAACTACTTAAGAGAGAACAGTTGTACGCTAAATTTTCCAAATGTGATTTTTGGATTCATACCGTGCAGTTTCTTGGACACGTAGTAGACTGCCATGGAATTCACGTGGATCCTTCCAAAATAGAAGCAGTCAAAAATTGGCCTACACCGACGACCCCACGGAGGTGCGTCAATTTTTAGGACTTGATGGCTACTACCGGAGATTTATTGAGGGATTTTCGAAGATTGCCAAATCTTTAACCAAATTGACCCAGAAAAATAAGAAGTATATCTGGGGAGAGAATCAAGAGAAAGCTTTCCAGCTGTTAAAGCAAAAGCTTTGTGAAGCTCCAATTTTAGCTTTACCAGAAGGAAGTGAAGATTTTGTTGTTTACTGCGACGCGTCACACCAAGGTTTAGGCGCGGTATTGATGCAAAGGAATAAAGTGATTGCTTATGCCTCTAGACAGCTTAAGTCTCATGAGGAGAATTATACTACTCATGATCTTGAGCTAGGAGCAGTTGTATTTGCTCTTAAAATCTGGAGACATTATCTGTATGGTACGAAATGCGTCGTATTCACAGATCATAAGAGCCTTCAACATATTCTCGACCAGAAAGAATTAAATATGAGACAACGCCGATGGTTAGAGTTACTAAGCGACTATGATTGTGAAATTCGTTACCACCCTGGAAAAGCAAATGTTGTAGCAGATGCTTTGAGCAGGAAGGAACGAATTAAACCTCTCCGAGTTAGAGATTTAGTAATGACCATTAGTTTGGACTTGCCATCCCAAATTCTCAACGCACAAGCCTAGTACAACCTTGTTAAAGCTATAGTACAACCTCATAATGCACAAAATCATTTTCCCACCTAAATATGTAATTCGATATACATTTATTTATTTCATAGAAATCTAAAAATCATAACTAACTAAACCCTAAACCTAGAAAACCCTAATCTTACCTTAAACCCTAGAGTACTAGTTAACTAAGCCCTAGGTACAACTCCCTAATGCACCTAACGAAACTAAACTACTCCAATTCACCTAGTTTAGTTCGAATGGGACTAGAACACTAACCCTAAGTCATTTTCTTAAACCCTAAGCTTCCATTTGGAAGAACCCTAATTAGCCACATTTCCCCCTTCTAGATAAAGCCTAAGTGTATGGTACATAGAGTTACACATCTCATTTCCTCCTCTAACTCTATGTGGCGCCTAAAACAGCCACACACATCACCAACACACTCCTCAATAACCCTACTAGAACTCATTAGAAACCCTAATCCTTCCCTATAAATAGAAAGCACCCCAAAAACCCTAATCCACCATCACCACCTATCAAACCAACCCCCACAGCCACATACACATCCATTTCTGTTTCCACAGCCCTCAAACAAGATCATAATAACCTTAAGGAAGCTAAGAAAGGGAGGATATAGGTTTAGAGATCATTTCGTGAACCCTAGCTCATAATTTTCCCTAATCGACTTATATTTCAAAAGGTATGTTCTCATCCTTTTCAATCTTTTTTTTTTCTACACTTAATATACTCTTAATAACACATATGAACACTCACTAAAACATGCAATAGCATAATCAAATTATTTATTTTCTTTTTATTCTTATCGAGTAGCAAAAACAAACACACTCTTAAAAATTATTTCTAAAAACCCTAGAACACTTAAAATGATTTAGAGACCCCTTAAATATGTTAAGCATACTGTAAATAACATGAGTTCTCTAGTTAATAAGGTCGAATATCGAAAACTATTTTTTTTCTTTTCTGCTGCTGTTGCGACCAACAGCAAACCCTGGGTTTGTTTACTAAATTTTGACCTTTAAATGGACACCTAAAATTCTAGGTTTTTGCACACTATTAGACCATTAAATTAGCTAACTATAGGAAAAAGAATCAGGTCATTTGACTAAGAAACGAGTGAGATATGGCTGTTTGTTGTCGGGTGTTTTCTGCCTCGACACACTGATCAAACGCACCCTTTAAAAATTGTTTGTGAGCTCGTGAGTTCGAATCATGTACTGAATTCTTGTAGAAATCAAGTTTATAAAGTAATGAACAAATTTACAAAGGAGTCGTAAAAGATTTTGTCCTAAATCGTAAGATATAAAATGTTTTTAATGAATAAGGATATCGTATGTAACGTACTAGAAGTCTCAAGGGTATTTATTGCCAGATTTCAAACTAAAATTATAAAAAGGATTATGCATGCTGTCGACCTAAACCCTAGGGGTAAAAAGTGTCATTTTTGAAACTGTAGGGGTAAAAATTGTCATTTAACCAAAGTTGAAGGGTAAAAGTTGTCAATATATATAACCTTAGGGGAAGAAGTGAAAATGTTCAAATTATAATTAATAATTATATTTATTATTATTATTACTACCTCCGTCCCAAAATAAATGTCTCCTTTGACTTTTTTGAGTCTTTTTTATTCAACTTTGACCTTAAATATTTTTATTTGTGTTACCTAATATTTGATGCGAAGTATATGAATAGATTGAGTTTCAAATGTATTTTCATTGGTATAATTTTCATCAAGTATTATATAACATAAATAAAAATATTTAAGGTCAAAGTTGAATAAAAAAGACTCGAAAAAGTCAAAGGTGACATTTATTTTGGGACAGAGGGAGTATTATTATTATTGTTATTATTATTATTATTATTAGAATTATTAATAATAAGAATTAAAATACGTTTTCTACGATAACGAACGATCGGAACAAATAATAAAACTTATATGTTCAGAAACAGTTACTGAAAACTTGACATAACCAACCCAGGTTGCAAGCCGGAGACGTTTATCAACTTTATTTAAACTTTGTTTTTCCATCCAGACTTTCTGGTGAGTTTATAGTCCCACTTTTCCTTTACGTTTTTCTAAATATGTGGGGAGATACATGCTATCAAACCGAACACAAGTATTTTCCTGATTGTTATTGCACTAGGCTAACTGTCCCTTATTATTGAGATTGTATTTATTGAAAGACCCTCATATCATGCACCATTAGTCACCCGCAGGGTGAGCGCGAATATAGTGAATAGATCTATTGGCCTGACGACCCATTTGTATTAGCCGGATGGATATCCTTAGGGGTAGTCGGTTATGCAGATGCATTATATTTGATTTCTTAAACTCGGGGGCAAGACCACTCTCATTTAATTATGTTTGTGGAACCTGAAAACTGTTAACGCATTGCGTGTCATGAGGTTTAGTGCAATATTCCGAACCATGATTGAACTGATTTCTTTACTATTTATCTTGTGTTCAAAACTATTTATTACTTTAAACACTATAGATTCACTCAACATTTGTGTTGACTTTTTAAGCATGTTTATCTCAGGTAACTAGGAGTATGGCTATCGGCACGGAGTGGTTGTGGACTTTCTTTTTATAATAAAAGTGTCCACGTTGTTATCATTCAATGAATAATGTATCTTTTATAACATATTTTTCGAACCTCCCTCTGGGACCTATATTATGTACTCTGATATTAAATAAATGAATGATAACAATTTTTATTTAAAAACGTCTCTTTTCGAGTCGTTTTCTATTCTCATGACTGTGAACCATGAAGTAGCACCCCAAACTCATATTCCGCTGCGTATATCGAAAACGGGGGTGTTACAGATATCTTTTTTAAGATTAGCACTATTATGTCAAACAGGTTTATGATTGTCTACTGAAGTGAATTGAGTTTAACAAAATGGCCATTAAATTGAACGAAATGGCCATTAAATTTGAGTTTAATCTCTAATTAAAGTGGTAGTCATAAAGCTTGGCATTATAGACTTCGATCACCTAAAAAGCCAATGGTAGCATGCAAACATAAAAACGTAAGTAAAATTGAATGGTCCAAATGAATGTGAAGGGATTGGACCTTTGAAGTTCCATCCATTCATTGTCATTAAGTTGTGATTTAAAAAAAAAAATCTTAGGCCTTTATAAAAGGTACTACAGGCTAGAAGGTGGTTAGGCTTGTTAGTGGACAAATTTGAGTTTAATCTCTAATTAAAGTGGTAGACTGGTAGTCATAAAGCTTGGCATTATAGACTTCGATCGCCTAAAAAGCCAATGTTATCATGCAAAGTTAAATACGTAGGAGAAAATGAACTTGACATCTCATATTTTAGTGGATTATATAGTGCTTAACCACTTATTGAGTAACTTTTGTTGTTAAACAAAAATGGTGGGTGTGTTGGCACTAATGAGTTGTAACGTCGACAACGTGAGACGTTTATGGCAATGAAGTCGTTTGTTTACTCGCAATGTCGATGTGAGATGTTTATGTCAATGAACAGAGGTAAATCAAAGAGAGAGAGAGAAGTCGAAATCGGGTTCAATAGGGAGATTGAACTTCAAAAAATTAACATTTCTTCAAAATAAGCAACACCTATGTTGGAATATGTGAATCATAAAACTATAAACACATACACATATAACATATAACATCAAAGCATACGCAGCGGAAAAACAAGATCTACAAAATATGTAATTAATTAACTAAATTAAAAGTAATGTGTACCTTTGTGGTTTCTAGCAAGAACAAGAAACCTAATCTCCAAGAACAAGGTAAAACCCTAAATTAAGGTTTTGATGGATCGACCATAATATGGATCGAACGGGGAAAATACACAAGCTATAGTGAGCTTGTCCTTCGTTCTTGTACACACGTATTACTAGCGTCTCAATGTGAAAAGCTAGGTTCTAATTCCACAAACAAATCAAACACTTATGTGTTTATGTAGAACCGAAAATCCCAAGGGTTTGGGAATTTAGGGTTCGACTAAAAACACAAGAAAGAGGAGAAGAAGAAGTTGGACTTGTTAGGGAATTATGATTAGTGATCTATGAATACAAGGGTTTGTATTTATAGACTCACAAATCTTCCTCTCCAAGTTAGGTTAGGAAAAAACTTTCCTAATCCCTTCCCCCTCCTTAATTCGGCCGCCCTTAAGGATCTAGAGGTGTTCTAGATCCTTCTTGACTTATATTTTCATATATAGTCCTTTAACTTAATATTTAACGTCCATTATCCAAACTCCGTTAAATACTAACGACCGTTAAGTGTTTATTTGTGAAATGAATAAATAAATCATAAATCTATATTTAATTATTCAAACCATTGAGACTCATACGTAATGTGTGCAATCCCGAAGTCTCGTGTTCGAAACTGGACATACATATATTAATTATTATCCATAAACTCTAACAGCTCCCACTTGGATATTCATTAATATAGTAATGACATGGGTTAGTCTAGCTTAACACCCCCAATGCCCCCAGATCGACCCGAGTATGGTTTTCCTGGAAAAAACCATGTGATGATTTAAATCATCATACTTATCCTTTTGTTTCTAATACCGCGTTAATATGGATATGGATCTAAGTCATTCCATAATTAACTATTCTGTTTCTCGTTATTAATAATTGATCAAGATTACCAAAACATCTGAACGTCTTCCAGATAGACTTTGGGTACGGCTGTACAAACATCTTGTCAACCCTACGAGGGGCCCAGCAGTATTATACTTCAAAACAAATTTGAAGGAACAAATCCTTTCTTGACTACGAGCATAACCCTTGAACTTTGCATCACCTCCGAAAATAGCCCTTATAACTACCTGTTACGGATAGCGTTAGACTACCTTACAGAAAATGAGCTACATCCTCGGCAGTTATCTGGTATCTCAAGTCTGAGGATAAATATTCATGATTTACTTAATGACGACGATCCATAAAGTACAATCATGTGGTTGGGATAAGTCCTATATTCAATTTATCCAATATTGAATATCATGTGATATTGGTATCTCAACCTTACAGTATGTGGAAAACTAGAAGGGGGGTTGAATAGTTTTACGTCTTTTTAATTTATGAAAGCTTTTGTTTACTTTTTAAAAAAAAACTTCGATTCTTTCTTATGTGAATTCAACTCTTGATCAATATGAACATATATAAGCAAATATAGATAAGTAATGCAAGTAAGATAAATATAATGAAATAAAAGAGAGAGATGGAAAGATCAAACCACAACACGGAGATTTATAGTGGTTCGGCTACAAGGACACCTTCCTTGCCCTACTCCACTCCTCGAGTCACCTACTCGAGAGTTTTCTTCACTATGTCAACAAACTCCCTTATGGCGGAGAAACCTTACACAACTTTAGCTTACACCGGCTTAACGACACAAAGCTAGATGTCGAGTCCTAATCGTAGCTAGAACCAATCTCACAACTTATACACAACTTCTACACGACTTAATCACGACTTCTTCACAACGGCTTCACGACTTCTTCACGACTTCTTCACGACTTGTTCTTCACGACTACTTATTCACAACTACTTCACAACAAATATACAACACAACTACGTAGTTACACTTAGATCTATTTATCACAACTACACAACACTTTACACAACAACACAATTGAATGAGGTAAGTAATAACACTTCTTCACTAGTTGAAGTAGAGTTCTTCTTTTGCACTTTTGGTGGTGGAAGCTTGGATCACTTAGAAACCAATGCTTAAGAAAATATGATCAAAGGATTTACAATGTTTAGAATGAATTTAGAACAGAAAGTTTTAGTGTGCAAAAGGTGAGTAAAAGTCCAGGAGAAGACTGGTATTTATAGGAGAAAAATTGGACAGCTGGAAGTCTACTGGAGCGGGGGCGGTCCCCTTAAATAGGGGGCGGTCCCCTTAATAATTAAGGGGGCCGCCTAGTAAAATTAAGGGGGCCGCCCCTTCTGTCCGTTGGCCAATTTTGTCCTTTTGTGGGGAAGGTTTTTCTGGAACATTTTAACTGATTTTGGCTAAAAATTTGAATTCATATTTTTATAAAAGATTAAACATTCTTATTTAATGCCAAAAATGTTTTTCAAAAATATATAAAATATTTTTGATGTTTTATAAAAAATCTAGTTATTAAGAAAATGTTCCTTTGATCATATAATGCATTAAGCATTAGTTCATTCATACCTTAAGTGATTTGAGTTGTAGAAATAGATATTTACAACTAAATACTTGTTTACGTCATAATTTTCCGATTAATGATTTTACATTTTGTGATTATCAAAACGTAGAGATATCGAAAAATATTAATAACGTGTTTAGGCATTATTTATATCAACAATCTCCCCCTTTTTGATGATTACAAAATCTAAACTCATTAAATCTAAAAATTAGTTTTTAGACAAGTATTTAGTGAGTTTACATCTATTTCTCCCCCTTTTTGTAGAATCAAAAAGGTTAAGCCGACAATTTTTAGAGTTAAATATGTCGGGACGAAAACTCCCCCTTGATGTGTACTCCCCCTCGTTTGGGGGCACCAAGGAAACGAGCTATGGAATGCTTGCAAAAAAAATGTTAGAAGCACAAGTATATATAACAACAATAAGCAAGCATATAAAATCATTCATTCAATAAAGGTGTTGTGTATAAATACACAACCAAAAGATTACAACATGAAGTATGCAAGCATACAAATTAAAAAAAAAAAAAAAAAAAAAAAAAAAAAAAAAAAAAAAAAAAAAAAAAAAACTAATGAAACTACATAATCATCTTAGAGGTACATGGTCTTCCATGGAGCTTGCTTGCAAGAAGGGTTTGAAAAATTATTTTTAAGCATTGCATATGCTTAGTTGGGTGAAAATGGAGGTGGTGGTGGTGTAGTGGGTGAAGGAGGTGGAGGAGGTGGTGGTTGTGGGTTGGCAATCATGTGTTCAAGAGATGAAAACATGTAGTGTATCTCATCTCTAAGACCAAAGATTAAGGTCCGGTTATGGACGCAACAAAGACAATTATCACCATGGGCTTCAAGCATTGCCCAAGGTATAGGAAAGAATGGTGGTGGGGTTGGTGATGGTGAAAAATGAGCATCAAGAGGTGTGATGGGTGATAGGGAAATGGCAAGTTGGGTGTATGAAGGTTCTTGAGTGGATGGTGGTGATGATGCTCTTGGTGATGATGTTAGGTGAGTGTGGATGTAGTCATTTATGGAGGAGGTGGATGGAATGGAGGAAGATGAAGCTCCATGGGTGGATGGTGTTTTTGATGGTGCATTAGGTGCACTTGGGGATGAATTTTTAGGTGGTGGTGATGGAGTTTTGGTGTCATCTTGGGTTAGGTCAATGAAAGGTTGTTTTGGTGGTATGATAACAAGTCTTTGTTTCCTTGAAGGCTTAGAGATGGAGGATTTAGGTGATAGCATTGTGGATGACAATGGGTGTTTGATGAAGGTGATGGTTGATGAAGTGAAAGGTAATTGTAAGGAGGGTTTTTATATTGTGAAAAAGTGGTTGATTTAGGCAAATTGTGGAGAATATTGTGTAATATTCCAAGTCCAGTTCGTGCATTAAGGGTAATGGTAGCTGGGGCTAGGTAAAAGTGGTCACAAGATGCAAAAGGAAACAGTAAATTTTACTGTCCAGATGGCCGGTCCCCTTAATTGTTGGGCGGCCCCCTTAAAAATTAAGGGGACCGCCTAAGGAATTAAGGGGGCCGCCCATCTGGTGATTTCCCAGGCGACCAAATTTGAAAAATTTCCAGAAAAAGGTTATTTTAAGGGTGTCTTTGCAGCAAGTTCCATTTGGATCATGTACATCAAGAATGATTAAATATTATCAATTGCATATTTAAAACATTATACATAAAACAATTATATTAGAAACATAGTCATATAATTTTAAATAAACTAGTAGCTAGGTTCTAATAAGTTTATCAACTAACATAATAAAGGACATAGCAAGCAAGTGTCAAGATAATAGAACTACATATAAGTGTCTAATAAAATTCAATTGAACATTCATCAAATATGTTTATTTCTTCTTTTTCCCAAATAACTTTCCAAGTGACTTTCCGATGGACTTGAAGCCGCCTCGTACTTCATGGTGCATCTGCCGTTGTGAGTTGAGCATCTCGGTTTGCCTTTCGAAGAGTAGTTCGTCTGTCATGTCGGCATGAGGAGGAACTTGATATTCGGTGTAATCAAGATCCGGGAGATTTTCAACGAAAGTCCTTGGTGATGGGGTACTAGCACGTGATGTGCCTTCCTCCGCATCATCATCATCATCATCATCACCTTGATGAGACGTGGAACCACGAGGTGGAAACGAGACTGACTTAAGAGATTTACCCTTATCACTACGAGGGCGACGGGTACGGATTTGAGCAAGTGGATTGAGGGTCGGTTGCACAGACTCATAAATTGGACTCCGAAGATGTGGATAGTGTATCATGACATGATTATAGAGACGAGTGAGAAACATACCATATGGTAGATTTGCATTATGAGTGTTTTTGGCGGACATGATACGGTAGACAAAGAGATATGCCAAATTGTACGGTTGTTCAGCAACGATACAATATAACATGTGGACTATGCTTGCCGCGACATGATCATGGTGACCACTGGTACCGAACGCATTCTCACGAATGAGTTCTTCCCAACTCTTCATGTCGCGACGTAGATCTTTGAGAAGGATTTGGTTTTCAGAGATTTCAACATCTTTTGACTTGATCTTTCGACTAGTCGTACCACGAACTAGCCCAAGATATTGACGAATCTCTTCAGGAGATGGAATCTCGGAGTAGTAAGGGCCCACTTGAGGTCGATTAAGCTCAAGAGAGGAAAGGTCCCACTCATTTGAGAAGACAGCTTGACCGGAGGAGGGAATTCCTAGAATTTGCCCGAATTGAGCAAGAGTAAGAGTGATGAGTTGGTGTTGAATCATGAAGGATATGAGGATGGTGCCAAAGGGATCGGTTTGCAATACCACTTGACTATAGAAGTCAAGGACAAAGCGTGAATGTTCCTATCCTCAATGGGACGATAGAAACAAGCAAGACTTACGTTGGAAAACATACGTTCTATGTAGTCGGATTCATAGAACGAAGGATGGACAATTCTTCCTTCGTGAATGTTCCTATCCTCAATGGGACGATAGAAACAAGCAACAGAGGGAGCCATGCCCGGAGTGGAAGAGACTTTAGGAATGTATGCTTTTGATCTTGAGACATCGCCAACTGTCACTTTGGGCATTTTCACCTATACAAGATAGCAACAAAAAAAAAGATAAGAAAATGACATGCATATATTAAATATGCTACTTATGTGGAACGTAAACATACTTCGACTCTAAAACTCAAATCCTAAGAAGTAGTTTACAATGTTCCTTAGTTTTAATTTTTTTTTTAACTCGCTTGAAATGTATTTTATGATGTTTAAAGAATAGTTATAGGGATATTATGACAAGAAATCAACAATATCCTAACGTTCTTTTATACGTCATAAGCTACCTTGAAATGTTGCTAGACAAACATTGAATTGTATATCTAGCTATTTCTTACGAGTGTTTATGTTAAGTAACTTAGATTTTGACTCAAAAATTTCTTTCAAAATGTTGTGCCAAACGCTCCTTTAAATAAAAAAATAACAAGTAAAATTTCAATATACATATGAATTATGTATCTTGAAGACTTAAAAACAACTAATTTCATGTTTACAAACTTTGACAAGTAGTTATAAACTTAATTTAGATTAAGTTTTGATGATTCTAGCTCCTAATCCAAACACTCTCTTATATTTAACAAAAACATTTTTTATGATTCGAAAAATATATTTTTAGGATTTGTGAGTTGTAACAAACCAATGTGATTAGTTTTAACATGTGTTTATGGCATAATTCAATAATATGATTAGTTTTGAAAAGGAGTGATTAGTTTGACATAATGGTTTTTTAATTACTTAGTTTCTAGGTTGTTTAAGCATTCTAATCCTATGGGGAGCATTTGATTACAACATTCTTAGACTCAATTTCAATAAAAATTAAAGTTTGGAAAAGTTTATCAAAAGACCTAATTAAGATTAGACTCAAAATTGAATGAAATTAGATGAAATGTATAAAGAAAAACTTACTAAACGTGTTGCTAATCGATGTATAGATGTTTGCCCTTTGTGAAATTGACTCGAAGAGGTGATTTGATGATGGATTTGTGATGGCAGTTCGTATACAGCAGAGTGGGAGTGAAGTGAGTTTGAAAAATGGGGTGTTTGGCAAAGATTTCAAGGAGAAAAATCGTTTTGGCAGCAACAGTAGGCCGGCCCCCTTAAACATTAAGGGGACCGCCCCCGTTTACTAGCCGGTCCCCTTAAACATTAAGGGGGCCGCCTGCCAAATTTCTGAATTTCTTGATTTTTGTTTCTGACGGCAAAATATTTATATGTATATATTTACAATATATCAAAAATACGTTTATTGGCACGAAGAAGGAATACTTGACACATTTTATTAACATTTTGTTAATAAACTTAATCTTGACAATTTTGGACAAAATGCTCAAGACATCAAGTCGACAGGAGGTTTAAGGATTGGGAAGAAATGTGTGTGTGTGTGTATATATATATATATATATATATATATATATATATATATATATATATATTAGTATTAGTATTATGTGTAAGTGTGGGATGTTAAGTAGATTATGAGGAATGGTGAGGTAATGACGGAAATAGGTGCTGGCGGTGACGGGAGTTTGTTTCATCCATAGTTTTCTTGACTCGACGGTCAAAGTGCTACTTCTACGTTAATCCAGTTAACTCACTTCTCTTCATCACCATGAGTTATGTGACAGTGGACACGGAAGATTTTCGTGTTGAACGTTAAAGTTCAAAAGAGGCAAAGGGGGAAGAAAAGGTTCGAGGACGAACAATTTCTTTTAGTTCTAGATAGTCAACAAATGACGTATCTAGGTTATGTGCGTATATATTTATATGTATATATGTATATATATATATATAGTATGTATAAATAGTAGTATAGGTATATATATGTATAAGGAAAAATCTACTAACTAACATACTAAGCATAAAAGATTAATGGGGCATGCAATAGGCTAGTTCATTTATCTACGCATATAATGGTGAGCATGAAAGAGTGGCGTACCTTTTGGTCTTCAATAAGTGGTCTTCAAGTTCTTCAAAGCGTATTAACTTATAAAAGTCAATTACGAAAGAGAAAACGCCTTTCCCGATGAGTATGCAATCTAGCCACTTGGTCCCCATGATCTCATTTATCCATAGTTGTTTGGCCCAAACATGGTTTGCAATTGACTCGGATGCATATATGGTGGAAGTATTCCCCACGGATTGTAGCTTGGTGGATTTGGGTAATTCCACATTGGGTAACTATTATTATGACGGTTTGGTATATTTTGGTTTCTTTTAGGTTGAGGAGTTTTAGGCCGAGGGTGAGGACTAGGTGGTCTTCTAGGTGGAGGTGTTTTTGACCTTAACCTTGGTTTAGAGTATTTTACTTCATTTTTTAAGGATGGTTTATAAAAGGTTTTTACTTCCTCATCACTAGCTATGGGTATTTTTCTATCTTTTATAAGTATATACTTAGGTTTTAACTCTAAAGGTTTTTGCTCACTAGTTTCACACTCAAACTTTACATTTTTAGTTTGACTATTTGAATCCTTAGTTGAATTAAATCCTAATCCGATTTTATCACTTGATACTCTTTGAATACTTATTATTTCCCTAAGAGAATTACTACTATTTTCGAATTTGTTAAGCCTACAAATTTCCTCCTTAAGCATTTCATTTTCATTTTTTGTTTCTAGACATGTTTTACATTCAATAATTTCTTTTCCCTTTTTTAAGTTATGTAGTTTAATTTTTAATTCTAGTATTTCTTTTTCTAACTGATTATTAATGTGTTTTAGTGATTTATTTTTAGTCATTACTTTTTGGCCTAATATACATAACCTATTATATTCGTTATCTAGGTCTTTTTCATCTAATGATAAATTTTCATCACTAAAGTATTCGGTTTCGGAACGTACCTCACTTGATGTCTTAGCCATGAGACACTTCTCTTCTTTTGTGGTTTCTTTCTCGTCTTCTTCACTGTCACTCCATGCTCCTCCAATGAACGCCTTTTGGTTTTGCTCCTTTGACATCATAGGGCATCTTCCAATGAGATGATTTGGATCACCGCATTTGAAACACTTCCTCTCGCTCTTGCTACCTTTGTCGTCTTTGTTTCTTTGGAGTGTTTTCCTTTCGTCATATGGTTGTCTAACGAATCTTCCTCGTCTTTTGAAAAACTTCTTGAAGTCTCTTACGGCCATGGCATATTCTTCATCATCACTTTCGGAGGTTGAGCTATCCTCGTCACTTGATGCTTTCCTAGCCTTCAACGCGATTGATTTGCTTTGCTCTTTCTTTCCTTTGACCATCTCGAAGTCTTTCTTGATTATTGCTTCGTAGACTTTCAAGTTGCCAATCAACTCGTCAAGTTGAAGAGTTGACAAGTTCTTTGATTCTTCAATCGCCGTAACTTTAGCCCGCCATTTTGGATGAAGAGCCCTAAGAAATTTTCTGACAAAATTCTTACTAGAAAAACTCTCATCAAGTGCCTTTAAACTTGTGATGATTGTGTTAAACCTAGCAAATGCATTATCAATTGATTCCTCTTCCGGAATCGTGAATTGTTCATATTGTTGAACAAGAAGATCTATTTTATTATCTTTGACTTGACTATTACCTTGGTGAGTTATTAGTAAAGAGTTCCAAATTTCTTTTGCGGTTTCGCACATAAAGATTCTTTCGTATTCTTTACGTGGTAGCGCATTATAAATAACCATTTTAGCCTCATTATTTTTAGAAAGTTTTCTTTTTAAATCATCACTTTGTTTTTCAAAAGGTACAATTTCATCCTTTTTAGTTTCAAGATTATGTTGAATAGGTAAAAAATCACCATTAGTAATAACATGCCAAAGATCTAGATCTTTTGACTTCACATAAGTTTCGAATCGATTTTTCCAATATAAAAATCCATCACTTTCAAATAGTGGTGGTCTTTGCATAGATTGCCCTTCTAAATATTTTTCAGATTCCATAGATCGTTTCAAGTTTTAAAATACAGTTAATTTTAAAAATCTTGTTTGATGTGGCTCTGATACCAATTGTGGAAAACTAGAAGGGGGGTTGAATAGTTTTACGTCTTTTTAATTTATGAAAACTTTTGTTTACTTTTTAAAAAAAAAAAACTTCGATTCTTTCTTATGTGAATTCAACTCTTGATCAATATGAACATATATAAGCAAATATAGATAAGTAATGCAAGTAAGATAAATATAATGAAAATAAAAGAGAGAGATGGAAAGATCAAACCACAACACGGAGATTTATAGTGGTTCGGCCACAAGGACACCTTCCTTGCCCTACTCCACTCCTCGAGTCACCTACTCGAGAGTTTTCTTCACTATGTCAACAAACTCCCTTATGGCGGAGAAACCTTACACAACTTTAGCTTACACCGGCTTAACGACACAAAGCTAGATGTCGAGTCCTAATCGTAGCTAGAACCAATCTCACAACTTATACACAACTTCTACACGACTTAATCACGACTTCTTCACAACGGCTTCACGACTTCTTCACGACTTCTTCACAACTTCTTCACGACTTGTTCTTCACGACTACTTCACGACTACTTCTTCACAACTACTTATTCACAACTACTTCACAACAAATATACAACACAACTACATAGTTACACTTAGATCTATTTATCACAACTACACAAAACTTTACACAACAACACAATTGAATGAGGTAAGTAATAACACTTCTTCACTAGTTGAAGTAGAGTTCTTCTTTTGCACTTTTGGTGGTGGAAGCTTGGATCACTTAGAAACCAATGCTTAAGAAAATATGATCAAAGGATTTACAATGTTTAGAATGAATTTAGAACAGAAAGTTTTAGTGTGCAAAAGGTGAGTAAAAGTCCAGGAGAAGACTGGTATTTATAGGAGAAAAATTGGACAGTTGGAAGTCTACTGGAGCGGGGGCGGTCCCCTTAATAATTAAGGGGGCCGCCTAGTAAAATTAAGGGGGCCGCCCCTTCTGTCCGTTGGCCAATTTTGTCCTTTTGTGGGGAAGGTTTTTCTGGAACATTTTAACTGATTTTGGCTAAAAATTTGAATTCATATTTTTATAAAAGATTAAACATTCTTATTTAATGCCAAAAATGTTTTTCAAAAATATATAAAATGTTTTTGATGTTTTATAAAAAATCTAGTTATTAAGAAAATGTTCCTTTGATCATATAATGCATTAAGCATTAGTTCATTCATACCTTAAGTGATTTGAGTTGTAGAAATAGATATTTACAACTAAATACTTGTTTACGTCATAATTTTCCGTTTAATGATTTTACATTTTGTGATTATCAAAACGTAGAGATATCGAAAAATATTAATAACATGTTTAGGCATTATTTATATCAACACAGTACATTCTACCAATCCTCACATTTGTCTTTATTTAATGATATTCCCATATCATTAATCGACAACGGACAATTTAGAATAACACAAGTTATTCATGGATTTAAACATGCAAATATAGGATACAATTGTAATACCTGAAATTCCGATAACCTGTAAAATGACCAAATTACCCCTGAAATCATAAAACTTAAATAAATCACTTATAAAATTCTGAAATGATTCCAAACCTCTGAAAACGAACTATACATGAAGTAAATTAATTTCTGGGACAACATTATATTATTTCTGAATGTCCAAAAATTATAAAGTCGCATTAGTTTAATTATTTATTTTCGGATTACATGCATAAGTATATGCGACTTTACAATTGTAATACCTGAAATTCCGATAACCTGTAAAATGACCAAATTACCCCTAAAACCATAAAACTTAAATAAATCACTTATAAAATTCTGAAATGATTCCAAACCTCTGAAAACGAACTATACATGAAGTAAATTAATTTATGGGACAACATTATATTATTTCTGAATGTCCAAAAATTATAAAGTCACATATACTTATGCATGTAATCCGAAAATAAATAATTAAACTAATTATATTTTATAAAACCATTTTAATTAAGATAAGTATCAAATAAATATGGAAAATATTACAAAAATCACAATCCTAATTCTTATCAAATTGTGGGCCGAAAATTCTGAGTTATTCCCCCTCATATGTCGGTTTTACACTTAATAATAAATTAAAAATCCATTTGTTTTACTTCTAAAATACCGAAACCCTAAAAAACCCCTTAAGTCGACAAACCAAATTCCCTTGCTCCTCAATCCGAATTTTTGGAGGTGATCAAGTAATTTTTTGGTGCTCTTCAAGGATTAAACAAGCTAGGAAAAATAGGTGTTTGGTCATAAGAAGCTTGGTTGATCGCTAGTTCCTTTTCTTGTCGAATTATCCCATCCGAGAGGTAATAATTTACCACGACTAATTCTTGCGTTCTAAATTCATGTTGATATTTTTATGGTGTTACTTAGGTCGTATATAACTCACAAAAAATGATAAACATGGATCATGCAAGCTAAATCAGGCGTACGAAGAATATATAAATAAAACACACGTAATTTGTAAATATGTGTGATACGAATTTCTGGGTGTTATGATTATTTTATTTGGACCTCATATGAAGTATATGATCTGGGAAAAATGATGGAATGAATTATAAAGGCCTAGATATGTCGTGGTAATTATTGATATCAAAAACATACATAAAATCTAAAATATGCTATACGATTTTTCTGGGCTTGTTATATAATTTTTACGAGTTCCTTATGCATCATATACCCTGGGAAAAATATGGGTTCGATGTTTGGAAGCCTAAATAAAGTGTGGCTAATTTTTGTACAAACTGGATTTTTGGAAAAGAAAAGAAATAAACAAAACCTAATCGAAATAATTAGGGTTAGGTTTTGTTGGTGAATTATCTGGTCCTTAAAGGTGTTTTAAGGTTTTAGTAATGATGGTTCAATGATTGGATTTGATTAGGGTTTGTAATTGTACTTAAAAAGTGTATCCGATTGGTTTTTAAAAGTATAAGGACCTGTTTTGCCAACTTTGAAAATTCTGGGATATTTTTATAATGTTATATACATCTGTAGAAATGTGGGAAAAATATAACTTGAGGGTCCTAAGTGTAAATATTGCAAGATAATGAATTAATTATATTTATAAGGTACGAATTGAATTTAAATAAAATAGAGGGACTAAGAGTGTAAATTCTGGAATCTTGAGGTTATTCTGAGTAAATACTGATATTAAAATGGTAATGTGTAATTTTGAGGATTTATGGGCTTAATATGTAATTGTTATGAAATTATGATTTGATTTATAAGTTTTGTAAACTTAAGGGACAAATTGTGTAAATTCTGAATTCTGAGGGATATGATTTGTAATATACTTAATTCTGATGTTACATTCTGTAATTATGTAAAATAAGATGCTTGTTTGGTAAATATGGATATTGTAGGGTTTAATTTGTAAAATATGTAAATATAAGGTTTGTTTTGTAAATTATATAATTAGAGGGGTATAAACTGTAAATTGTGAAACTTAAGAGATTAAAATGTAATTCTGAATAACATGAGTATATAATTCAGTAACTTAAAGTATTTTCATATTAAACCTTTGAATTATATGAATTTACAATTAAAACCCTAAACTATGTATACTTGTCATAATTAACCCTAAACTTTTGTAATTTGATAAAATGTACTTTAATTCCATAATAATCCTTAAATAAGAACTTAACCTAATCTGGGGTACTAATATCTTACTAAATATGGAAATCTGTTAATTATAGAAACTTAAAAAGTTATTAAAATGAAAAGGTAAATTAAAAATAGTAATCTGAGTTAGAATCCTTTATAATTCCGTCTTCTACTCCTTTAGGTGTGAAGAAGGAGAAGCACTGATCTCTGTTCCGTGTTTGCTTATTTATTTGTTTGCACTGCTCATAAGGTACAGATATTCTGCCCTTTTTCAGTAAGGGTTTTTCATTCCCTTTTCTTTCAGTTTTTCACTTTCCTTATTAGGATTCCCTATACCATTGCTATGTTCCCTTCTATTTGTGAACCTTTCATGTGATCTCTTTGTTTTGTGAACCTTCGATGATCTCTTTCATGTTCTGATCTGTTTTACTTCTGAGTTGATGTCCTTATTATAATCCTCTTTGCTTTGAACCTTTTTCATGATTCTCTGTTGTTACGACCTCTGATATAAAAATCTGTTATGCGAAAATCTTTTAATTATGACCTGGAAATGTTTTGAAAAAAATCAGTTATTTTAAAAGAATGATTGTGAATGGTGATATGATACTATTTTATATGACAGTTGTTAACTTTTGTGAAAACTAGTTTTAAAGAATGTTTTTATGAAAAACCGTTTTGAAAGATTACTTTATGAAAACTATTCTGAAAGATCATTTTATTGAAAACCGTTATTAAAGGAATGCTTTCAATGAACTTTTGACAGGAATTTCTAAAATGAACTTTTGCAATGAACTCTTAATTATGAACCTTTGATATAATCTTCTGAACCATTTGATATAATCCTTTTAATCTGAACTTAAACTTTGATATAAAACTTAATCTGATAAACTTTGATTTGAACCTTTGACATTTATTTCTAAACTGTTTGACATGAACCTTTTTGTCATGTACCCTTAAGATATGACTTTTGATTATTTTGATAGTACATCTGACCTTTGACCTACAGTCTGATGTCCGAGCCAATCACTAGGCATGAGGGTTTCATTTCCATGTCATTGACGCACCTTTGACATGAATCTAGGGCAGGAGAGTGATGACCTGTTCCGTCCCTTATTTATTATCTGCTATGGCCATTATGATTATGATTATTGATTTGTCTGCGGGGGGCGTATGGGTGCATCCTAGATATCATATGTTCTCTGTTTATGTTATATGTTTAATTTTATTATATCTGGTGACTGATGGTGTGTGCGATACACGTCTTTTACATTGTCTGAGAGCTGATCACTCTACACAGGTTTGTTTTATTATATTGGTATGCTATGGTATAATCTGTTATCTGGGCTCGTGGCAGATTTCTTTTTTTCCCTTATTCTATAACTTTATTGTTTCCTTTTTCTTATTTCTTTTCTTTTGTCCTTATTCCGTTCCTTACTCCTTTCGCTTTGATTTGTATCGGTATGATCTGTATTCTTGATTTTATTTGTACTACTCTCTATTACTGCTTTTGTTATCGTTATATCTGTTCACTGAGCTCTCGTAGCTCAGCCGCATTTCTTTTCCTGCGGCAGGTTTTAGTAGGAAGCTGGGAATGAGTGGAGAGTATACCTTTGGACTTAGAAGATTGGATAGCTATTCTGGATTAGAGTTGACTAGAAGATATCATAATTTAGAAGTAGTTGTTTTTGGAAGTTCTCAATTGTAACCTTGTAGATTCAGTATTTCATTTGTAATCCTTTGAGATTTTTGTATTACTGAAGATGTATGCTTTGTTTTGATCTGATGTGAATCCATTATTGTGATATCTTTACCCTTGTCGGGTCGGGGTGTTACAATTTATGGTATCAGAGACAGGTTGCGACTCGTAATACATTTACCCTTGACCTGTGAAGTCTGGACCACTAAGTTTCCACTGTAGGCGCTCGTAGGACAACCTTTGAGAATTTGCTTTAGGTTTTCCCTATAAGAACTTAATTTCTGACCAGTGAGGAATGGGTAGACTATAAATCATATGTTTAAGTAGCATTGCTTCCTCATCACTCTGATTCGTGCCTTGCTTTTGGTTAAAGACTATTGAAATCACATTTGGAAAATTAGTGCTTATGCCTTGCCCCACCTAAGAATTTGAAACCTAAATAAAACCTGAAGCATTGAAATTGCATAGTAATTGTTTGACATTATTTGATCCTTGCCTTCAGATTCCGACTCCAACCTCAGAACCTTTTGTTAATCATTCTGATGCCTCTTCGGGCATTCTGAGAATCCTTATGGCGACGATATACTTAGTACCTGCTGTTCTATGAATCTTTTGACACTATTTGATTTCGTCTTAACCATCCCTGTTCCCATGAGAAGTTTTGTGGTGTTTAACCACGAGTGTAAAAAAAATATTTTCCTTCTCATTCTGAACGATAAGATTCTTCCTTGTTGATCCGTCTTTCTTTCATAGTAACCTTGATTTTATTCTTATAAGGATTGATGGACTGATCATTTAATACTGACGACTATCCTCCTATGTCTCACCTTTGGCGTTTGAAACAATTTTTGGAACCCTTGCCATGATTTCCGATTGTTAAACTTTTGCTGCCACTACCTGATTTTGACCTTCACTTCCGATCTGTTTGATAAACAGTTTGATATTTTCTCCGATCATTTCGAAGGTCATTAACCCTAATGTGTTTGACCTATTCTCTAAATTCAATAACCGTGCTGGATATAAATGTATCACCTGATACTATTCTGTCTTGCAAATCCATTACTACTCCTATGAGAACTCTGGTGATTATTAACCTTGGATATAGAAGTTTATTCCCTCCCTTGAATGATGAATCTTATTTGCCAATCAGTTTTCTTTCGGAAGGATTTGATGCAAATACTATCTCTGTATGGGATTGTTAACTGAGCATGATGATGCTGATAACCGATATTCATACGCCTCACTTTGACAGTTATACGATGTTCGTATTACCGATGATTCACAACCTACCTGCCACTTGTGCTAAATAACTAAACAAAATTTCCGGCACCTTGAACTGTTCATTTATCTACCTCAACTCAACCTTGATATATAAACTAACCATCTGTCTTGACAACTGTACTCATCCTACGAATCCGTTTACTTTTGATATATATTCGATTTCGAGGTCTTTTGTTGACTGGCTCTTTATAAGCTACCAGAGACTACCATATCTGATATGAGACCTATTGAAATCTGTTTTCATCCTACTTTTGTTATGACAACCTTTCTCGGGCACCCAATAATATCCATCCTTAGAAAGCTTTGGCATTGGAAGTCTTGCTGTACGATTTTCTGATGTTTCTGATGAACCTTTTTGATTCCCTACTGCTCGGGAGATGGAGTTGGCATTGAACTGATCCAGTGACGAACCTTGATGCTATAGAAGTTGAGAGATTGAAGAAGCTGATGTAATATGTTTTTTTTGTCCACCTCAGTGTTCCCTTTGAATACCCTATTAATTTATGAAGAAGAAGGAGGAAATTTTGCGTCTGCATATCAACTATCGTAAACCTAACCGTAATTCTAACCGTAATCACTTTTCATTACCGCGTATCAATGATTAAATTATTCTATCTTTGTAAATTCTATATCAGACGACCTCATTTAATGTTTGAAGGACTGATGAAGCAACCACAAGAACTCCTAAGATAGGAGATGACTAACTAAGAGCAACTTCCGTAAAGTATTTCAGTTTTATTCGTAAAGATTGGTGATGTGAATTAGATGTGAAGTTTTCCCTGAAACGTTTCATGAAAACTGTTTTCGTACTCATTGTGACCATTATGAGTTTTAAATGATGCCAATTGTATTGGCTAATGGAAACATGTTTTCGTGAGGAATTGGACAACTGTCATAGTATGACAGCATGTTTATGCTCTGAGACGAACAAGGAACACGTAGATCATCTTCGTATTAAATGGAATGACCTTTGTTCTGGAAGAGTAGATTTGATTGGCGTTCAGAGATTGTAACAAACACCACTACCAGGCATCCGGTGACGACAGCAGTCTGAGTTGGCGAATTCCGAACTGTGCTAGTAGACCTGTCCAAGACTCGCAGCCTTGCTTCTTTATCCATTTTAGTTGTACTAAGATGAATTGAGAGCAGAAGCAGACTTGAGAATGGAAATCGAGATCATGATTTTGAATGGAAGAAAATTCTGAAGTGAACGTTTGTGTTTGGAAGAATTAATTATGTGATGGATGAAGCTATGGATGACGTAATTCATTTCCTCTTTACCTATTTAAATTTCGGTTACCTGATGATAAAATCCTTTGAATGATTTAGGTTCCTTATTAGTAATTCCGCTCTGTGTTCATTCTGCGTATGTTGGGCGATGGTTTTGTTATGTGAATTTGGACGAATGAAGGATGATCTGATGCTTTTAACGATGTACCAGATTCTGATAGACATTCTGGGAATTCCGTTAACTCTTTCGAGTGATTCGTTCTCCTCTTAGTTAGGGTAATTGATTTTTGATGACCTCTGAGACCATAGAAAGACCAGGTGGATTAAGATAAGTTGTTCTGTTCACGACTTGAAATAAAGTATGACCATCGTGGGGGCATATTTATATGATGCCAGTATTATGACGTCTGGCCAACGTGATAATACTTACATCATATAACGTGCACTTATTGTGGGCATCAGATATTTCGAGAAGTGCCTTAGAGCTTTAGAAGTTCTGATAACTGTTTGAGATCATCTGCGTTAGTGAGACTTTAAGTTCATTCTACCTTTACGCGTAATCTGCTTTCACCGTTATGCGAATTGATACGTCTGGATTCTCGTCATGCATTTTACTGACCTCTGGACTCCCGATAAAAATCTTAGGTTCTGTTATAGAACTTCTACCAATTGATGTTATCGATAATCTATTCCTGTACGTTCTAATTTGACTTGTCAAATCAAATCCTGTGGTCGGCATATCCGTCAAAATCCTGTGTAATTCTTACGTCTCTTCCAAGAGAATCCGATTATCATCTATTAGTATGGTATGTCCTTGTTTTGTTTTTGTTCTCTTTTCTTTCTGCTTTCTGCAAATTTCGATGACAAAATTTTTTTTGTTAGTGGGGAAGAAGTTGTAATACCTGAAATTCCGATAACCTGTAAAATGACCAAATTACCCCTGAAACCATAAAACTTAAATAAATCACTTATAAAATTCTGAAATGATTCCAAACCTCTGAAAACGAACTATACATGAAGTAAATTAATTTCTGGGACAACATTATATTATTTCTGAATGTCCAAAAATTATAAAGTCACATATACTTATGCATGTAATCCGAAAATAAATAATTAAACTAATTATATTTTATAAAACCATTTTAATTAAGATAAGTATCAAATAAATATGGAAAATATTACAAAAATCACAATCCTAATTCTTATAAAATTGTGGGCCGAAAATTCTGAGTTATTCCCCCTCATATGTCGGTTTTACACTTAATAATAAATTAAAAATCCATTTGTTTTACTTCTAAAATACCGAAACCCTAAAAAACCCCTTAAGTCGACAAACCAAATTCCCTTGCTCCTCAATCCGAATTTCTGGAGGTGATCAAGTAATTTTCTGGTGCTCTTCAAGGATTAAATAAGCTAGGAAAAATAGGTGTTTGGTCATAAGAAGCTTGGTTGATCGCTAGTTCCTTTTCTTGTCGAATTATCCCATCCGAGAGGTAATAATTTACCACGACTAATTCTTGCGTTCTAAATTCATGTTGATATTTTTATGGTGTTACTTAGGTCATATATAACTCACAAAAAATGATAAACATGGATCATGCAAGCTAAATCATGCGTACGAAAAATATATAAATAAAACACACGTAATTTGTAAATATATGTGATACGAATTTCTGGGTGTTATGATTATTTTATTTGGACCTCATATGAAGTATATGATCTGGGAAAAATGATGGAACGAATTATAAAGGCCTAGATATGTCGTGGTAATTATTGATATCAAAAACATACATAAAATCTAAAATATGCTATACGATTTTTCTGGGCTTGTTATATAATTTTTACGAGTTCCTTATGCATCATATAACCTGGGAAAAATATGGGTTCGAAGTTTGGAAGCTTAAATAAAGTGTGGCTAATTTTTGTACAAACCGGATTTTTGGAAAAGTAAAGAAATAAACAAAACCTAATCGAAATAATTAGGGTTAGGGTTTGTTGGTGAATGATCTGGTCATTAAAGGTGTTTTAAGGTTTTAATAATGATGGTTCAATGATTGGATTTGATTAGGGTTTGTAATTGTACTTAAAAAGTGTATCCGATTGGTTTTTAAAAGTATAAGGACCTGTTTTGCCAACTTTGAAAATTCTAGGATATTTTTATAATGTTATATACATCTGTAGAAATGTGGGAAAAATATAACTTGAGGGTCCTAAGTGTAAATATTGCAAGATAATGAATTAATTATATTTATAAGGTACGAATTGAATTTAAATAAAATAGAGGGACTAAAAGTGTAAATTCTGGAATCTTGAGGTTATTTTGAGTAAATACTGATATTAAATGGTAATGTGTAATTTTGAGGATTTATGGGCTTAATATGTAATTGTTATGAAATTATGATTTGATTTATAAGTTTTGTAAACTTAAGGGACAAATTGTGTAAATTCTGAATTCTGAGGGATATGATTTGTAATATACTTAATTCTGATGTTACATTCTGTAATTATGTAAAATAAGATGCTTGTTTGGTAAATATGGATATTGTAGGGTTTAATTTGTAAAATATGTAAATATAAGGTTTGTTTTGTAAATTATATAATTAGAGGGGTATAAACTGTAAATTGTGAAACTTAAGAGATTAAAATGTAATTCTGAATAACATGAGTATATAATTCAGTAACTTAAAGTATTTTCATATTAAACCTTTGAATTATATGAATTTACAATTAAAACCCTAAACTATGTATACTTGTCATAATTAACCCTAAACTTTTGTAATTTGATAAAATGTACTTTAATTCCATAATAATCCTTAAATAGGAACTTAACCTAATCTGGGGTACTAATATCTTACTAAATATGGAAATCTGTTAATTATAGAAACTTAAAAAGTTATTAAAATGAAAAGGTAAATTAAAAATAGTAATCTGAGTTAGAATCCTTTATAATTCCGTCTTCTACTCCTTTAGGTGTGAAGAAGGAGAAGCACTGATCTCTGTTCCGTGTTTGCTTATTTATTTGTTTGCACTGCTCATAAGGTACAGATATTCTGCCCTTTTTCAGTAAGGGTTTTTCATTCCCTTTTCTTTCAGTTTTTCACTTTCCTTATTAGGATTCCCTATACCATTGCTATGTTCCCTTCTATTTGTGAACCTTTCATGTGATCTCTTTGTTTTGTGAACCTTCGATGATCTCTTTCATGTTCTGATCTGTTTTACTTCTGAGTTGATGTCCTTATTATAATCCTTTTTGCTTTGAACCTTTTTCATGATTCCCTGTTGTTACGACCTCTGATATAAAAATCTGTTATGCGAAAATCTTTTAATTATGACCTGGAAATGTTTTGAAAAAAATCAGTTATTTTAAAAGAATGATTGTGAATGGTGATATGATACTATTTTATATGACAGTTGTTAACTTTTGTGAAAACTAGTTTTAAAGAATGTTTTTATGAAAAACCGTTTTGAAAGATTACTTTATGAAAACTATTCTGAAAGATCATTTTATTGAAAACCGTTATTAAAGGAATGCTTTCAATGAACTTTTGACAGGAATTTCTAAAATGAACTTTTGCAATGAACTCTTAATTATGAACCTTTGATATAATCTTCTGAACCATTTGATATAATCCTTTTAATCTGAACTTAAACTTTGATATAAAACTTTATCTGATAAACTTTGATTTGAACCTTTGACATTTATTTCTAAACTGTTTGACATGAACCTTTTTGCCATGTACCCTTAAGATATGACTTTTGATTATTTTGATAGTACATCTGACCTTTGACCTACATTCTGATGTCCGAGCCAATCACTAGGCATGAGGGTTTCATGTCCATGTCATTGACACACCTTTGACATGACTCTAGGGCAGGAGAGTGATGACCTGTTCCGTCCCTTATTTATTATCTGTTATGGCCATTATGATTATGATTATTGATTTGTCTGTGGGGGCGTATGGGTGCATCCTAGATTTGATATGTTCTCTGTTTATGTTATATGTTTACTGTTATTATATCTGGTGACTGATGGTGTGTGCAATACACGTCTTTCACATTGTCTGAGAGCTGATCACTCTACACAGGTTTGTTTTATTATATTGGTATGTTATGGTATAATCTGTTATCTGGGCTCGTGACAGATTTCTGTTTTTCCCTTATTCTATAACTTTATTGTTTCCTTTTCCTTATTTCTTTTCTTTTGTCCTTATTCCGTTCCTTACTCCTTTCGCTTTGATTTGTATCGGTATGATCTGTATTCTTGATTTTATTTGTACTACTCTCTATTACTGCTTTTGTTATCGTTATATCATTTCACTGAGCTCTCGTAGCTCAGCCGCATTTCTTTTCCTGCGACAGGTTTTAGTAGGAAGCTGGGAATTAGTGGAGAGTATACCTTTGGACTTAGAAGATTGGATAGCTATTCTGGATTAGAGTTGACTAGAAGATATCATAATTTAGAAGTAGTTGTTTTTGGAAGTTCTCAATTGTAACCTTGTAGATTCAGTATTTCATTTGTAATCCTTTGAGATTTTTGTATTACTGAAGATGTATGCTTTGTTTTGATCTGATGTGAATCCATTATTGTGATATCTTTACCCTTGTCGGGTCGGGGTGTTACAACAATTTATTATTAATGAAATCAAACGTACCACGTACTTTAATTCATTGTAAATAATAATTGCTTAACATCCCTTATCCAAATACTAACTAGATCAATGCATGATAATTCTCATTAATGAATTATGCCACAAGTCATGTTCCACATACTTGTTGACAAGGCATAAATCAACTAATGTTGATCTATCGGAATTTTGAGAATACTTATTTCAATAATAAAATTCTTGTATGTGTGCATTCATCCATCATGATATTGCCACATAATATTTCATAAATTGCATGACATCCTCAATCGCAAATTTATGACAATTAAACTACCAAACCTTGTAGTTAAAGTATTCTAATTCTTTATGTATAATGCAACTATGCTCATATTGAGCATAACTAGTACACATGGTCTCCTAATAGGATGAGCTCCCACCATGACTAGTATTGAGTGTCATCTCAATCTTACTAGCATCATTGTATCAAACAACAATATTCTCTTTTTTTAAAGTTCCGTAAACTTTTAATATCCATCGTGTAATGTTTTGATATCTTCAAATCTATCAAGATTTGTCAACTATATCAATCATGCAACAATATGCCATATGGTTCATATTTAGAATTTTGGAGCAAATCCAGGCTGAGGATGTAAATTCTAAACCATATCCATTACACTTAGCTATCTAACATCTTACAATTAGATATCAACGTTGTCAATCATCTTGCATCCAAGCATGATACAACAAGCAACATGATGTACATGAATAATCCTTTCGTCAACCTTAGATTTTATTCATGTTATATCGTTTCAAAGATATGTTTCTATCTAGCCTTCTAATAGATTATCATGTTTATTAGAATCAGTTATTTTTACCGCTTATGTTTATCAACAATAAACATATATTTCAAGGTTTTATTTTCTAAATTTCCTGTGAAGTTTCATTTCAAACTAAGACTTAACATATAAATGTTAATGGAATGTTACTTCCTATATGTTATACAACATATACGAAATAAGAAAATATATATATAACTCCCACTAGCTTTCAGGAATATTAAGAAATATCTTATTTAAATTTTAAATCAAAACTAGATTTAATAACAAAAATAAGTATGTCTTCTAGATGCATGCATTAATCCATTCACAAATGATTTGCATTTTGTATACTTCTAAAGATTATTTGAATTCAAATACTCCTTTCAATTACTTTTCGTCCTCGCACAAGTAATTACCCAAGAAAGAGTTTTGATATTCCATTATTAATTTCATATAAATGAAACTAATAATGACAATCATAATCTTTATACATTTAATGTGTTTAGAAAGAATTGCAATCACATTTAATTGCTTAAGTGTGATTGATAATCTTTTCACATATTAAATATGTATACAAATTTGTCCATATGATTTCTACACAAGAATTCAAATCTCTAGGATTTTTATTTCCTTTTTAGAAATTCATCTCCATTCTATAGTGTAACTATAAAGTTCAAGATTAACTACGTTTCCAAACTAGTTATCTTCTTGGATAGCATCTAATTATTCATAGTATGAGTAATTTTGCCAAATTAAATATTTGCAATTTCTCAACATGATCAACAGGTTCACCATGATCCTGTTACTCATAATTCTCAACATATCCTACAAATATTTGATATACCTTTGCGGATCTATGAATAAGAATTCCATCATCTTGAGATTTAACATTAACATGTTTAATTCTTATTACGATTTTGCTAGTGTATTTAGAAGATCATGTATCTTGTAATTTTATCTTGTCAAGATAAAACTCCCACTTGCCTTTTGCAATTTATAGATTAACTATAAATTCTTAGCAGATAGAGCAACACAACATTGTTCTCTTTTGGGACTTTTACAAATACATATTGACAGTTCCTAACCTTAATTTGTTAATAACCTACTCACAAGTAGTTTAACAAATTCTGAACTTCAATTTTAAGACTTAATGTGATTGATCACATTCCATATTAAATGGTGTCTTATTAATCTTCTAGGTTGGAGTCTAATTGAGTATATCCAATCCTTACTCAATTTCCTAACCTTGATATCTTTATGGAAGAATAGAAGATATAGTTATCTCAAATCAAACAATATATCAAGAGTTTGATTTTCCTAACTGAACATACCATAAACACTATGTATTTCATTAGGATTAATATTGTAAGTTAATCTTACAATATGTGAGATAAATATATTTCGTTTTGGCTTACCTATTTACCAACTAAGTCAATTTAATGGTACAATAGATTTTCAAGCCAATTGCATGCTTTATAACATAAGTACTTCTGATTAAGTCACTTCATGTCTATGTCTTACCAAGAAGACATAACTGTTATAATCCCAATATACGTCATAAATCATTGATCAACTCAATGACTTCTTGTATATGTCTTAATAAAAAAAACATAACAAGTTAACGTCTTACTTTATTATAAGTCTTATAATAATAAAAGACTTCATATTTATATCTTTATACTAAAATATAAATATGTATAACTAAAGTAATTATGAACACCACAACTTGGTTTCAATAGTATTTCAAGTTAATTTATTACTTCATTTATTTATGTCATTCCAAGAATACATAAACATTCAAATATGAAGTAGTATTAGATTACTTCATTTATTTATGTCATTGCAACAATACATAAATATTCATATTATGAAGTAGTCTTATTATCATATTGACACTTGTTCTATTAGTTATCTAATTTTAGGAACTTGCAAATTAACATAGTTTCATTACATCAGCTGAGGCTGCAAATAATGAAAGTATGTAATTTACCTTGTTATTAATATCTATGTCAAGTTTACACTGACGCTAGATATTAACTTCAAGTGTTCTATAACTAGAATGTGAATAAACCACATTAGAACATTGATCTCTTACCTTACAGTCAAGAGAATCCTATAAATCATATTCCTTAATGTTGTTGCTTGCACACAATAAAGATTTCTCCCACTTGTGCATGGAACAACACCATGTATCAGATAAACAACACGTCAATCGTTTGCTTATGTGACCTATATGATTTGTGTCATAGATATAAGTAGATATAGAATCACCTCGTCTAGTAAGGAAACGTACACGACTATCCTTAATACCACAAGTGTCTATAATTGGAAAGTAATCATCTCAAGAGATTCTAGAGATAATCTGGGTTACTACCAAGATATCAATACTTGTAGCTCCCACTGAATTAAAGATCACTACATGAACTCATTGTTCAGTAATTACAACACAATGCTCCCACTGGATTTGACAACATTATAAGTGTTGCATAACCAGTAAAAGCAAATATTGTGCTGTTTACTTTCCTACACCTTTGATGAATCCCTTACGTAACATTACTAAGGTACTCAAAGAATGTATTCTACTTTGTCACCGATGGAATATCCATCAATGCAATTAACTTGAAAAAATTGGGTATGCAATTTCTTCCTTAATTAGGTCTACCATCCCCATCATGGTATGTAGCACCTTTAAATGGTAAAAGCATAACAGCTAGATCAATCATTCTAGTTTTCTTTTTACCAATTATGCGGTAATTAGTCTAGCTTCTAATTTCAATAACTCCTAACCATGCAATTTCTTAAGAAATTCGCCATGAGTTATTTCTTAGAATTTAGACAATTCTAATTTTCCTATTATACCTTTCTCATTCATGAAAAGGAATAGGATTAAGTCTCACTTTTCACACGAAAAGTAGACTAGGTTTATTCTTTTCAGTAAAAATTGACTCTATCCAAAACCCCTACGGGTGTAGATCAATTTACTACTAAAAGAAAACCCCACGTTTACGGTTTTAACGTTGCATTAAATACATTTAAAGAATTTTCAAAATTCAATTTTAGTATTTTCGATAATAACTTTTCAAGAAAATTAAACACCCATGGTAAATAAAATTTAACCATTTAATTTTCATTGAAAACTAGGATCCAAATTAACGTCGTTTCATCACATCAGCTGAGGCTGCTAGCAATGAAAGTACTCAATAAGGTACAGGTCGAACCCAATTGCCAATATCCAATTGCAATTCCTAGAAACCGGGGACTTACATATTTTGCCAACTTCAGTTGCAAATGTAAGCATGTTTCATCCCCATCTTTATGCCTTGACGCCGTTTCATCACATCAGCTGAGGCTGCTAGTAATGAAAGTGCTCAATTAAGTCAACCAATTTAGAAACATGTAAATTGACGTCGTTTCATCACATCAGCTGAGGCTGCTAGCAATGAAAGTACTCAATTTACCCTTTGATTACCATTCTTTGAATCATCACATCAGCTGAGGCTGCTAGCAATGATAGAATGTAATCTCAGGTGTTTCCGTATTAATTGGGTGGCATATAACTTAAATTTAAGGGTATTAATTTTGATGTGTGTAATCAAAATATGTACAAAGATGTCATGCATTCATCTTTGTATCATATATTTCAAAACCAGTTTACTCATTCGTTACATTTATAAGCTCAAATCATCAAAGTTTTAATTAATGGCGTTGAGAAACTTACAACATTGCCTTAAGATGCTTCGTACGTGATCATGGTGTACTTGGTAAGTCTAAAATTGACGCACAGGCGAGCGGAGAGGCAAACGTCTGCCCGAAGGCTAGTTAAAAACGCGCCCCTTTCGGATGACAATTTAATGTCATGCCTCCTTATACCCACTTTATAGTTTGTCAATATTAGGTCCGCCTTTCGACCACTTTTGTACAGTCGCATCAATCAATTAAACACTTATGATTTTTTTGCTTAAAACAATGTTACACCATTATTAAGTCATGTTTATTTTTATATTGAAAAATTATCCTTTGTTTGTAATCATGTCTACAACATATTAAACAAATGCGCAATTTAAAAAAATAAACATAAACAACTTAATAATGAACATGCTAAAATCAATTAATATGTATATATTAGTCTTAAGACTCTCATTGGTTTTCGAGCTCATTGTACCCAATGGACCACAGACGCCAATTTCTTGGCCGCGTAAGTCTTATGATTAATATATACATAACACACATAATTGATTAAATACGCGATTAATATTGGGTCTTCCCAATTTTAGGTTTTCCATAAAAACCTAATTAATTAACTTTTAGTAATTTTAAGTCGTGTTCAACAATTTTAATTACTAAAACCCCTAGTTAATTAACAATCGCATCAATTAGCACGTAGAATATGTAACATTTAGCATCAATTTTCCATGACAAAACATGCATGTTTTTGTCATGGATTCCCCATATTGCACTTATAATCATGTAGCACATATTATCAAGTCAATATTGTACGCATTTATTAATGACATCACTTTGTATTCATTAATATAACACATAAAATTATACATGCAATCCTAGGGTTCTACAATTTTTATCAAAACCATAAACCCTAAAAAATAATTATTGGGTGTCGACCATAATTAAAACAAAATTAGGGTTTTCAAAATTAAAACCCTAGAATATCAAAAGCATGTATCTATTCACATAGGTTTAATTTTATGCGTTTCTAGTAATTAATTACACGTTTTAAACGGGCTCTTGATGCCACTGTTGGAATATGTGAATCATAAAACTATAAACACATACACATAAACATATAACATCAAAGCATACGCAGCGGAAAAACAAGATCTACAAAACATGTAATTAATTAACTAAATTAAAAGTAATGCGTACCTTTGTGGTTTCTAGCAAGAACAAGAAACCTAATCTCCAAGAACAAGGTAAAACCCTAAATTAGGGTTTTGATGGATCGACCATAATATGGATCGAATGGGGAAAATACACAAGCTATAGTGAGCTTGTCCTTCGTTCTTGTACACACGTATTACTAGCGTCTCAATGTGAAAAGCTAGGTTCTAATTCCACAAACAAATCAAACACTTATGTGTTTATGTAGAACCGAAAATCCCAAGGGTTTGGGAATTTAGGGTTCGACTAAAAACACAAGAAAGAGGAGAAGAAGAAGTTGGACTTGTTAGGGAATTATGATTAGTGATCTATGAATACAAGGGTTTGTATTTATAGACTCACAA
Source organism: Artemisia tridentata subsp. tridentata (assembly GCA_021014915.2). NCBI lineage: Eukaryota > Viridiplantae > Streptophyta > Magnoliopsida > Asterales > Asteraceae > Artemisia > Artemisia tridentata. Next base: position 369,240,162 of record CP139504.1, on the reverse strand, counting down.
ATCTTCCTCTCCAAGTTAGGTTAGGAAAAAACTTTCCTAATCCCTTCCCCCTCCTTAATTCGGCCGCCCTTAAGGATCTAGAGGTGTTCTAGATCCTTCTTGACTTATATTTTCATATATAGTCCTTTAACTTAATATTTAACGTCCATTATCCAAACTCCGTTAAATACTAACGACCGTTAAGTGTTTATTTGTGAAATGAATAAATAAATCATAAATCTATATTTAATTATTCAAACCATTGAGACTCATACGTAATGTGTGCAATCCGAAGTCTCGTGTTCAAAACTGGACATACATATATTAATTATTATCCATAAACTCTAACAGCCTAAATGATGAACTATTTATAATCATTTGATTGACATGTGTCGCGACAAAACTTTGCAAACGAAGGCAATATTACGGAGGAATCATTAAGTTATTAGTTTATGTTTTAAATTTTTTAAGTTTCAGTTTAATTTAGAAAGTTTATATTTATTGTTTTTTGTTTTTGATGAAAGAGTTTGTCTCATACTACGTATAACTATAATAGTAAATATTAAGTTTATTAAATTAAGTTTTATATTCAATTAATAGTCACATCAATTTGTTCAAGACTCTAAGCTCCAACAAGAAGGTCTTACAAAGAAATAAGGCGTCAGCAAAATATGGCAGATTATTTTATGATATGAGAGGTGTGATGGAAAGTTTGGTGAAACGGGCTATTGAGATTTCTAGGTAGAAAATGCCTATTCAAACAAGGTTGATTATTAGAGACGCTACAATGAAAGAAAATCATCATTAAAAAAAATGTTGGTTCTCTGCATTATGTGATCTCTTTGTTGCGAATGTGGATTATAGGACTACCATTACATACATTATGACTTGCTTAGGAATAATATTGTAGTATTCATTAGATTCATCTGATAACAGTTGTACCCGAATTTTATATTAATCATTTGATCATGGTTTAGGATTGCTTCATGCAATCTTTGGCTCAAGCTTATAGATGTAAATGAATTTTTTGTTTTATAGATGTAAATGATTTTTGTCGTTTTTTGACGGGTTCGGTCAGGTCTTGGTGGATGGTAGATGTAGTGTTTATTTAGCTGCCAATGGTTGTTGAAATGGTTGAATTTGTTAATGACATACACAATCATATAAAGAATGAGTTTCATGGATGAATGTTAACATTAATGCATCTATACAAAAAAATCAACTCAATTATGATAACACAATATATAAACTTAACGCATTAATGCATACTAGCATGTATATGAAATGCTTTGATGAAACTAAACAATCACCAAACCCTTTCAAGTTACCATGTCTCTTCATGTCATGCTTTAATGAAACTAAAAAATCACCAAACTCTTTCAAGTTACCATGTCTCTTCATGTCTTTAAATTGAATGGTCTCGAAATTGCTACTTAATGTGGCAAACAAAGAGACATACTCGAAATTGAATGGTCTCCTTAAATTTGGAAGTATACAATTATAATTTAAAAAAAAAAAAAAAAAAAAAAAAAAATTATGAGTTTTATTGATTGAGCAAATGATTATAAGCATTATTTAGTATTAAATGACAGTTAACCTTGCATGAAAATTGAGTTAGTACACGTTTTGTATTGCAAAAGCCAAACAATTTGTGGTGTTTACATCAAACTCGAGACAAAGTTAGCAAGACTCGCGAGGATACATCAAATTTGGTTTAACAAGTCGTCTTTAATAAAATACCAAAAAAACACGCACCTAAGTTATACGGAGTATAAACACTTCTTTTTCCAATTAAATTTAACACTTCTTTTTCCTATTAAATTTATTTTATAATTATGAGTTTATGTTATGATTATAAAAATCACTTATGCATTTGATACATTCTTTTTGAAATCATTTTATTCACAAGAAATAACTTAGATGAAATTTGTGTATCGGTTAACAAAATAGATTTCAGGGCACTGACATATTTGCAAATATAACCCTCGCTAGTCTTGTTTTTTCCAATTTAAGACCCAAACACAAAGTTTTTACAAGTAATAAAACCAAAACCAGAGCAAAAACAGAACCTTCCAGAGCACTCACCGGAAACTAATAACAGGTACAATTTTCCGGCAAAACAAACCCTAATTTTCACAAATAATTTTCATTCAGCTTACGTATTGATAACCATTTAAATATCCCCAAATTAGTCCGTTAGGTTAAATTCTATTTCCGCAAAATTAGTGTTTACATGTATTTAGCTTGTGGTGTTTTACGTTATAATCCGTTGTGTATTTAGCTATTTACATAACTGTTTTATTATGATTATCTAGTAAAGTGCTTGGCTGTATATTCACAAAATCGATATGTGCTTGTGTTCCGCGTGTGCGTGTGTGTGAGTTTTTAGAGGTGTATATGAGTCGAGCTACTTGAAACCAACTTGCAAAATTCGAGGATCGTAATGCTTTCGAATTATTGACTTATTGAGCTTGTGTCCTTTTACGTTTTTATAAGTTGTGTGTGTGCGTATTTACATAACAATCATATTATATGATTGGGTAGAGTTGGGTTAACTTTATTTCTGTGAAATTGCTATGTGCTTGTGTGCGTGTATGTAAATGCTTAGAGGTGTATTTGAGTTGAGCTACTTAAAATTGACTTGCAAGATTCTAGGCTCCTAAAGCTCGTGAGCGTTATTGAGGTTGTGGTGTTTTTCATTTGCATCCTTTATGTATATTTTCATTTGCATAACTGTCGTATTAAATGATTGAGTCAATTAAAGGTTAACTATATTTCCACAAAATCGGCATGTGCTTGTGTGCGTGAATGTTTAGAGGTGTAATTGAGTCGAGCCAACTCGTGAGCTACTTAAATACTCGGCTCGTAAAGCTTGTGAGCATTATCGAGCTTGTGTCATTTTAGGTATTTATATAATTGCATACTAGTATTATACAATCGAGTTGAGTCGAGCCAGACTCGAAAGTATAGAGTCGAGTAATGCTAACCTTGTTTAACTTTATTACTACAATCGATGTGTTTCTTTGTATAACTTGTTTATTAGGTTCTTCACATTGCTAATTGTTAACTGTTTGAAGTGTTGTTGCAGGTAATCAATAAAAAGTTTGATATGGGCAGTGAAGTCGGGTGGTATATATTGGGTGAAGATCAGCAGCATGTTGGTCCATATGCTGCTTCTGAACTAAAAGGTGAGTGTTGTGTTTTAATATATAGTTTGATGTTGATGAATGATGGTTGGGTACTTGGATTGTTAATGTTAATATGCAATATTTGTTGGATAGAGGTATAAAGCCGTTTTGCTAATTTTTTGGGGGAATTGTGGTGGAAATGGTTTAATAGGTGTATCTATGTTGTAGTTATCAGTATTTGCATGTTCGGAGTGAAATATATGGATGTAGATGGATTTTGGAAATTATCTTTGACAGTAGTAGTAAAAAGTTAGGGTTGATGATTCATGCTCTGTGTTCTTAGCACTCACTTTGTTGTGAAGTTAGAAACATCGATGCACATATTGGTTTTTGCTCTTAAACTATTGATGGAATGGGAGTACAAGTACTTATAGCAGGTTCTTCACTATCGTGGTTGATAATATATGCATTTTATCTGAGATTATCTTGCTATATGTATATATATTTGGATCAAATAGGTCAATATAGGATGGATTCTAGAAGTTACTATTTTACAGTTTAAGTTACTATGCATCTGTACTTCGAATTAGAGGGTGAGTGGGGTTCATGAAAGATAAAATTTTGATGATTTGTGATTGTGTTTTTAGCGACCCTTTTCTTTTGAATTAGAGGCATTAATGTACATAATGGTTTTGTACTACAGTTGTCCTGCAAACATTGGGAGTGCATGTGCATAATCAGCTTCGTCTATGTTATAATTGTTAACCCTTTATAATGTGACAAGTGTTTGACGAGTTACAGAAACTTACAGTCATATCTATATGCAAAGCGTTAGTTTATTTGACGTGTCTTCCAACCAACCAGCTAGTGTCTTTAAGTTTTTTACATTCATCTTTATTTCTCCTTCTCTTGAATTTCAGTTATACCGGTATGCACGATAACCATGGTTTGGGGAATGACAGTTCCAAATAATATCATATTGAGATGCTCATAGAAGTTTTTCAATCATGTCGTACTTAAGATTATTTTCTTCACGTACACAGAGCATTTCTCTAGTGGATATATCACAGAGAGCACACTCGTATGGGCTGAAGGACAGAGCGAGTGGCAGCAGTTGTCCTTGGTTCCTGGATTGATCACGGACATCCCTGAACAGGGTAATTCAGTTATGCCGAGGTTTGTTGAATTTCTTTGTATATGTGAACGTGAATCTCATTTTCGGGTTTTTTTTTTTTTTTTTTTTTTTTTTTTTTCAGTGTCCTCGTCTGCTGTCATTGATGAAGAGTTTGAAAGATGGCAAAATGAGGTGAAGGAGGCAGAGGCAGAAGCAGAGGCTGGAGTTACAAATGATGAAGTTGCTGCTGATGATGAGAGGCCTTCATCTCCGCCAGATGGCGAGGAAGAGTTCACTGATGATGATGGGACCGTGTACAAATGGGACAAGAAGCTTAGGGCTTGGGTTCCTCAGGTTAGTTGACTAGACGGTTCACATAAAAAGAGCCATTTCCTTTTTAATTTGTTTGTTCATATTCAGTTAATGTTTTCTAGTTTTTGAAGTTTATATATTCGTCAAATTAGAAGAGGTAGATTATATTGTTTTCTGTGTAGATGTTTAGGGAAGATAAACTTGGTTAGTCATTTTTCTGTTTCTTTTTCTGTATTCTTGACTAGATGTTGAACATATTTAATACAAAAACAATGACATGGTAAAAATTAACAGTTATATTCCAAACTAGATGGGATCCCTGTTACATTTCAGGATTGGCATTGTTTAACACAAATCTATTAAAGTTTGATTCCTTTGGCTTTGGTATATTCAGTAAGATCTATATTTGGAATATAATGAAAAGTGTGTTGACTAAGTGAAGAGTATTAGAGGCAACTAGTTTATAAGGGAATAGGTCCTACTCCTACTAGAGTGGTCTCATCTTAGGTTTAAGTCAGCGCACACTGTGTGAGAAGGTATGTTGTACGTGCTAAAAGTTAATATGTGATGGTGAAAAGATACATATTGTAACTTGATAAAATTTAGTACATTTTGGTCTCATTACTTTCTTCCCGCATAGTAAAATCATGATCAAATCATCCTAGCTTTTATGAAGGTGCTTGCTTTTTCTGGAATGCAGTTTATAAGTTGCTTTTTTAACTGTCATTGTTACTTGATTTCTTTTTCCTGCATGTATGACTTGTGACAGGACACGGTTGCTGGAACTGAGACTGCTGGAACTGAGATTGCTGGAACTGAGATTGCTGGAACTGAGCCGTTTGATGTAGAGAGCATGACATTTCAGCAAGAAGATGAACTTTTTCCTACAGTTGGGGTTAATGGTGACAATTCTTTAAAAGGGAGTGCTGATGCTCTTGCAGAAAATGATACAGATAAGGCAAATGATGGCGTTAAAGCAAATGGGAAGAGGAAATTGTCTGAGAAACCTGCTGAGAAGAAGGTTAGATTAAATAGTGTCTGTTTGCTTGTCTAATGATCTTGTTTCCAATACCAATTTTTTGATCTCTTCTTATCAGTAGTTTGTTTCTGTATGCATTGTCATCAGACGTGCCACTTTCAAGTATTAAATTAGGCTATGTTGCAAGATTACCTTGTAGCTAGTAGCCTAGTAATCTTCCTGGGCGGTGATTAAGCGGGGATGAATTGGATTTTTTATTTTTAAGTTTCGAAATTATATGTATGACATGTTGATAGGACCATATGATTGCCCATAGGACCGTAGAAATATTTTTAGAAACATTAAAACCAGATATTTTAAAACTAGTTTTGACCGAGTTCTGATCGAGTTTGATTTAGTTTTGACCTTGTAGTGAGTAATCGGTCATTGACTTTGTAGTGACCTGGCTTGCAATCCTTGTTTTACAACGCTGTAATTAGGAGGTTTTCATTGATCTGAATACACTGCGGATGCCTTTTAACCTATTTGGCCTCTTTCTCTTATTAGTTAAATCCTGTAGCCTAGCTTGTTCGACACTTCAGACCAAATAGATCCGTTTGTAGTTAAATGGGTCAAATTGCCACCTCTTCTAATTGGAGTTTGATACTCTGATTATACATCTGTGCTCTTCTTTTTAGAATATATAATTGAAGGCTGCATACCAACACTTGCAATGTTTCTTGTTCGTTTATCTCTAAAGCTTTTTATGTGGTGTATCTCAGGAAGCCAACCAACCTCCTGACAGCTGGTTTGAGCTAAAAGTTAATACGCATGTATATGTTACGGGGTTGCCAGAGGATGTTACTTTTGATGAGGTGAGAATTGAGATATGAAAATGGACTCATTTTATAAATCGTTTGTTTATAAAGCTCAGTTTCACATTATATATGCGTCAACAGTGGTGTTTTTATTCTCTTCCATAAATGACAATCTTATTGTAATATGGTTCAGGTTGTGGAAGTGTTTTCGAAGTGCGGGATCATAAAAGAGGTTTGGACCCTTTACAATTGTATTAACTGTTATTGTCTTTTTCTGTTGATAATTTTTCTTTTACTTAAACGTGCATGTGTAATCATGTGATAGTCGTGCACTAATCATGCTAGAATATAACCCACTTACAGCATGACGATGGTTAAAAACTGAGTTGACCTTGGGACTTGGGTTTACTATTATAATGTCGCTTACGTTATTTTATCTTTGGTTACATAGGATCCGGAAACGAAGAAACCTCGTGTGAAGATCTATGTTGACAAAGCAACTGGAAAGAAAAAGGGTGATGCACTTGTTTCATATATGAAGGTACTCTTTTTCATTTAAATCATGATATATTTTGCAGTTTATTTAATGTTAAAAGCTTGTGCACTAAAGATTTTTAATGCAAATTCTATATCTTCTTTTTTTCTCTCAGGAACCGTCAGTTGCTCTGGCTTTGCAAATTCTGAATGGGACTCCTCTACGGCTTGGTGACAAGATAAACATGACAGTTACACCTGCGAAATTCGAGCAGAAAGGTAAGATTAGAGGTGGCAATTGGGTGGGTCAGGTAACGTAGTTTATGGCACGGGTCGAAATGGACCAGATTGGTTCGATCTGAAACGCTTTTTGTCCTCAAGGAACATATAGTTACAGAAATTATTATCTCATTAATATTAAAAAAATTTGAATAAAAGGTTTTGGGCTTCTTTGTATTTAAGACTCATTCTTGATGTCATTTGGCCCGTTTCCTTTTAGAATTTTTGAATGTCTAGCATTGACCCATTCATAAGTAACTCGGTCGAAATCATCACATCTAGGTAAGATGAATGGCTGTTTGTTCTGGTTGTTCAGCATCTGGCTTTACTTTGAAGGATATATGTTTATTAATGGTTGGGAAAGTTATAGGAATGCAAGGGGATGCATTATTTATTAACTTAAGTTGTCTGCAGGGGAAAAATTCATAGCAAAACAAGTCGACAAGAGAAAAAAGAAAAAGCTTGAGAAGGTTGAACACAAGATGCTTGGCTGGGGTAAGTTACTTAAACACAACTCTTTTTCTGCTAAACAAAATGTGTGGAATAGGAGATTGCATTACCGTACTAATGTGTTGTGAATATTATCATAGTTTCGTTGAACAAATACGGAGTACATCCATACATTAACATTGCTTTTTATGATTTAGGTGGCCGTGATGATTCAAAACTATTGATTCCAGCTACTGTTCTTCTCCGGTATATGTTCACTTTAGCAGAAATGAGGGTAATGTTTACTTTTCTAACATGTGATATAATAAATGACCAGATCATAAACAAATGACCAGAATGTAATATCTCCATGCTTTCAGTTTGGAGGGCCCAACTTTTTGGAACTTTATGATGATAATTTACTGCCCATGAACTTGCATAACCTTATATTTAATTAACAACGACAGGCAGATGAGAATCTGAAGGATGAGTTAGCAGCAGATGTTCAAGAGGAATGTGCAAAGATTGGTGCAGTTGAGTCAGTGAAGGTAACATGACTTTCTAATTGATGATCTATAGTCGACTCTGATTTTCCACCGATCCTTGTGGGATTGTTTAGTCTCCTATAAGATCATTCCTTATAGGCTGTATAAGCTTGAGCCTCAATATTATATCATGGGAGCTTTTTTTATTTCAAAAAATTGGAACTCCTTGTTTATAATTACAAATAACTTGCCTTTAAGAATTGCAAACGGGAAGTCATCATATGGCTATTTTACGGTGGGCTAAGAAATGTAAAAAAATTTGTGGCACATCTTGACAGGGGCTTATCTCATTTGAATTTCCTAATGTGGCATGTTACACATGGATTTGGATCATTTTCAATCCAGTGGCTCATTATGATATGTTACAAAGCTTTAATTGGCTAAGTGGATTTGGATTTTGGATAACGGCTGTCTTTGCAGGTCTGCGAGAACCATCCTCAAGGGGTTGTCTTGGTTAGATTTAAGGACAGACAAGAAGCGCGGAGGTGCATTGAATTGATGGATGGCAGATGGTATATTACTAAATTCTCCATTTCCTTTTATGTTTATAAAGAAAGGGAAACCCATTAGCTTGTAATATAGTTGCTAAAACTTAGAAGTATCGACCCTTTACATACTAATGGTTGATTTTGTTTATGCTTTATCTCAAACATGTCAAGGGGTTGATTTTAAATAGTTTTTATGAAAAGGAAACTGGTCACATTGGTCAAGCAGATCAAACTGATCAAAACTCGTCCCAAATGTATTGAAATGCATAAAACCTCATAAGCTGCTTTAAATAAGAAGTTTAGACAATTACTGTAATAAAGTAGTTATTTTGTTATATCAAACACATCTATTATTGTAAAATACAATCAATGACATAAAACTTGTTTGTGGGTTGGCATAACTCGTCCCGAACTGTACTAAAACGTTGACCCGTTTATCGACCCATCCACTTGCACGTTTTCTTTCCCATAAGATTTGAGGCTGTCATCTGGAGGGGTGCTTGGTCTATTTTATAGTGTTAGCACCATCATTTCTTTAATCCAGTATAAACCCATGTCATTTGTTTGATCCATATGTGTTTGTCATAATCAACATTTTCTGTTTATGGCCTTCGTTTGACCTTTTATTACATATTATTACCTACTTTCGAGAAAACACAATCCAAATTTCATAAAAATGTTTTCTTTCAAGTTTCTAGCCATCAGCTGGTTTTTTTTTTTTTTTTTTTTTTTTTTTTTATTTTATTTTATTTTTATTTTTATTTATTTATTTATTTATTTTTGTAATTGGTATTTATCAATTCCAGTTTGATTATTTTGTGATAAGTCCTGTGGCCCCTCTTCCATCCTCTTCATGTTTTCTAGTGATGACCTGAAAAATGGTTAGGCATGTTATTTCTCGTAAACCGTTCTTTTTTAATTAGCTTATTATTGAAAATAGTACTAGTATAAAGTTTTCTAAATTTGACATTCCAGTTATAAAAAGAATAATGTTGTAGGACAGAATTCTTTTGAGTCAAACCGACCCATTTTGACCCGTAACAAATTTACCGCTTTGTTTGTTACCCAATGGTCTCATTTTCCCACCTCTTAAGAATTTGACTTGGTCCGTTTGAGATGTGTTTTTTGTTTTGGTTAAAACCAGATTTTCACTTACTAATACGATATTCTACTGCTGTCTAGGTTTGGGGGTAGGCAAATCCATGCTAGTGAGGATGATGGATTAGTGAACCATGCTATGGTCAGGGATTCACAATATGAAGAAGAGCAGTTGGAGAGATTTGCAGCAGAACTTGACGCGGAATGAATTCACTATATCGGGGTTTGCTTGAAACAAGTTTTGAAGCATCTATGCACATAAATTATGTTACACAAGTGTTCTTTTCTACATATGGTAGCAAAGTAAAGCATGAGTGATAGCTTGAAAATGTTCAGCTTCTGGGAGCTCTGTGTTATCTGGTGGAATGTGCTATACGTGTTTTAGGTGTTTATTAGTATATCGTTTTAGATACTGTTGTGACGGTGTTTATAACTTTATGAGAGTATTCTAGTTTATTTTCCGCCGGAGGATACCAGAATCTTTTAGAGTGAGGGCGGATTTTAATCTTAAATTGGAAATAGAAACAGTACAAATGGCATCTCGAATCGTTGTTTTTGTTGTTAGTGTTTTTTTTTTTTTTTTTTTTTTTTTTTAAATAATAATTCTCAGGTATCTGTTTGACAAGGGGAAGAACAAATTGATTTCTTTATATTTTATGGCACCTTTTTACCCTAACAAATACTAGTATCTTGTAAAGCCACCTGGTTAATAATGCCCAAGAGCTGCTCTTGTGTATGCTTTTTCTCTTCATTTTCATTTGCGGTTAATAATGTAATGATGCTTAAATAAACCGATTACATGAATCTCCGGTATGCATCTTGATTTAAAGTCATAACATCAATTTTTATGTGCCAATTTGATTTTTAACCACAAGTTTATTTACTTTTTTCCTTTTACTTTTTACTAATATAAATATATTGATTATTATATTACGGAGTAAATTACAAAATAAAACAATTACTATAATTATTACGGAGTATATAATTTCACTCCTGTTTTTCTTTCAATCTTACCTTAAATCCTAATCTAAACCTCATAAAAAAACAAACGCACCCTTAGCATTTTGAGACATATAGCGAGTAGTTGTCAAAAAGTAGTCACTCGTAATGAGTATAACTCACAAAAATTTCACAATAATCGATCATATGATACAAATGTTTTTAGGCCAATTAGCATTTTGAGACTTATAGTGATTAATTGTTCAAATAGTAGTCAATTCACAATAAAACTCACCAAACTTTCACAATAATCTTATGACACAAATGTTTTAAAACAATTAGTATATTGAGACCGATAGCGAGTAGTTGTTATAAAAGTAGTTAATTCACAATAATTAAAACTTACTGAACTTTCACAATAATTATATCAGACAAATTTACAAATATTTAAAACAAATATTATTTTGAGACCTATCCATTAGTTGTTAAAAAAGTACTTAGTTAATTTGCAATGACTAAAAACTCACCAAACCTTAACAATAATCATAGACTACTTTCCAGTTTCCACAACTTAGTTCGTATATTTTTCGAAATTTGATGATGTGATAAATAACATATCAAATTATTATTTTTATTTACGTGAAAATGAAAAATATTTAAATATGTCTTCTTTTCAAACATTAAAATATATGTAGGCAAAAGTTTAATAAAATTTTAAACGCGTTTTAGATCAAAAGAATTCAACACCAACTAGTACTTTGAGGTTCATATAGCAAAATGATTTTATGCTTATATATTCTTATACCTAGTTTTTTTTTTTTTTTTTTTTTTTTTTGGGGGGGTTTTACTAACAACAACCCTTAGGTTCGCCCCTGCATTAAAGCTTTCGAAGTTATGATTTTTTTTTTCCTTTTAACTCAGTGTCTTAATTCTAGCAGTTGTGAACAAATTTAATGTAATATTTTTCTTGAATACAAACTGATAACATTTAGATTATACTCCCTCTGTCTCATATTAAATGTCATGTTGGACTTTTTGAAGTCAATCTTTTTCTACTTTGACTTTAACTATTTTATTTTGTATTATATAATACTTAATGCAAAATATATGAATAGATTGAGTTTTAAATGTATTTACTTTGGTATAATTTTCATTAATTATTATATAACACAAACAAAAATATTTATAGTCAAAGTTGAAAAACAAAGATTACAAAAGTCAAAACAGGACATTTAATGTGGGACGGAGGGAGTAGTAAACATAAATTATAAACAAACTGTGTATACGCGGGTTTAAAAGCTAGTATTGAACAGACTCACTCTTTGTTAAACAACTCAAGAATGGCGGATGAACGAAAGAAAGTGGTGGAAGACGAATGGAAGTCATTGGTTAGTCAAAAACTCTCTCGTGCTAATGATTTCCCGCCAAGTTTCCTCTTCGGTGCTGCTACTTCTGCTTATCAGGTTGTTATTCTCTTACGATTTATATAAATTTTGAAATTTCATCGTAACTTCGTATATACACTTCTTCGTTGATTATTATATATTATATCACAATATCACGTAAGCGAATATATAGTACAAGTTTGTTTTAATAGTTTCTTAGCTAGCATATTCTCTGTTTGTTGCTGTATTGCAGGTTGAAGGAGCTGCCAATGAGGGTGGCAAGGGTCCTTCTATTTGGGACGCCTTTGCACACACGGAAGGTTTGCTAGCTGTTTTACTTGTTATAAATATTATTTCTACTCATGATATATAGAAGTTTATTTTGCTTTTCTATACTCTTGGACTCTTGGTCTGCCAGGCAAGATAATTGACGGAAAAAACGGTGATGTAGCAGTAGATCAGTACCATCGTTACAAGGTACTAGTATTCTTTAATAAGTGATGTTAAAAAAACAACAACTAATCAGTGAGTGGTTAATAAGCAAGATATGGTTTGTGTATATTGATTTCTGTTGTCTGTCCATTAGCTTATTTATCTACATTTACATTTCTTAAATATAGGAAGACGTTGACCTTATTGCTAAATTGGGATTCAGCGCTTATCGATTTTCTATTTCATGGTCACGTATCTATCCAGGTAACTCGCCTCACCATTTTTCTAGAATGCCTGCTCACAATTGTAGGTTTTCTCTCATGTGGGGGCAGACCATATTTATAAAGGTAGACAATCAAATATTTTTAGGCCATTCAGTTGATATAACATTGATATCTCTTTGTTTACAGACGGGATGGGAACGGAAGTCAACAAGGAAGGGATCGTGTATTACAATAATCTTGTAAACTACCTTCTTGAGAAGGGTGGGGAAATATTTGATGTTTTCTTTTATATCTTTCTGAAGACTTGGTTTCTACAAGTAAATTGTAAGTATGTCACTGCAGGAATCGAGCCATGTGTAACATTATGTCATTTCGATATTCCATTGCATCTTGATGAGTCAATGGGAGGGTGGTTAAGTGAATCAATAGTGTAAGGTTTTGTCTTTTGTCCTGTTCCAGAATCTTAAAGATATCTGAAAAAGTTAAAAAAAACCACTATGCAAGTTTCAAATAGAAATTATAATTTCAGCTTTCATATAACAGTTTTATGTACTTTTAGATGGCTAGTATATTCATTTATCTATTTATTCTCTTTAAAGTTTATGCTTGCGCCAAACATGCAGAAAGTATTTCGGCATCTACGCAGAAACGTGCTTTGAAAATTTTGGTGATAGAGTGAAGAGGTGGATTACTATTAATGAACCACTTCAGCAAGCAGTAAATGGATATTTTACTGGCCTACTCGCACCTGGAAGATGTGAACGTCAGCCCGCTGATCCTTATTTGGCTGCTCATCACCAGCTTTTGGCCCATGCAGAGGCTGTTTCAATATACAGAAAAAAGTTTAAGGTTAGCATCAGATTCTTGTACTCTATTTGTCAGTTTATTTTTATAGCCAACTTTTATAGAAACATTGTTCTGTGGATCTCAAATTTGTTTTCTGTTTTGCCTGCTACAAAAAGAAAAAGAGACCTGTTTTGACCCTTTACCCAACCCGCCCATTTTGCCACATCTAACACGGAAGTGTACTAATGTTGAAGGATATTGTTTCTTCCATAGGATGTACAAGGTGGAGAAATAGGGTTGGTTGTTGATTGTGAATGGGCAGAGCCTTTAACAGATAAAGAAGAAGATAAAATTGCCGCAGCAAGGCGTGTTGACTTTCAGCTTGGATGGTAGGTTGCCTGATATTTCATTTGTGGGTTGTAGTCCATTGCCTCACTATATATAAATCAAACAATTTTATACATAAATTTGAACATTATTAATTTTTTATATGCAAGTTATCATTTTTGAACGCCAATTTTAAAGGTTTCTAGTTACAAAATGAACCAAATGGGACACTAAACTATCTTGGAATAATTTACAATGCTAAACAGAAAGTACACTATATAAAATGCCAAAATGGTATTAATGCCAATAACCCTAATTAATGTAATTTCATGATATAGGTACTTAGATCCAATATATTTTGGAGAATATCCTAAATCTATGCAGGAGAGGCTTGGAGACCTGCTTCCAAAGTTTTCCGAAAAAGATAAAGATACACTAAGAACTTCATTAGATTTTATTGGTCTAAATCACTATACATCAAGGTTTGTGTCACATTACACAAACCAAGAACAAGAAGATTATTATAGTACACAAGAAGCAACAATGCTAGGTAAGCTACTTTCCTTGCCTAGCAAATATGAAGCATCTATAACTATACGCATATAAATTGTACAACATTGATGGTTTACCTTGCCTGTCAATTTACTTTTCAGCTAAATGGGAAACTGGAGTGATTGGTGAAAAGGTACTTCTGCATCATCAATAAAGGTGGCAAGATGGGTAGCTCAAGCGAGTTGCATAACGGGTCAAAAGGGGTCACCCTACAAATATTGTTTTGTCCATTTTTGTTTAAATATTTAGTCACAAAAAATTTAATTAATAATCAGAGTCTTTGATTAAAGAGATTAGAAGTTGTATGCATAAAAATAAAAAAAAAAAAAATAAATAAATAAAAAAAAAAAACTCCCTGGGTGATTTTCAGGTTTGAACCTGTTCGGCCAGTTCCTTTTTTTTTAACTAAATCCATTGATTTGGCCCGTTCGACCCGTTTGAGATAAAAAAATAAAAAAGCATTCGTAAGAAAAAAAGCATTCGTAAGTAAGTTGGTTAAAATTTCCACTTCAAATTGTTGACTGATGGCAGGCTGCATCATCATGGCTCTATGTTGTTCCATGGGGTCTCCGGAGAGTTCTTAATCACATAACGGAAAAATATGATAATCCGCCAATATACATTAGTGAAAACGGTACGTCTGTTCGCAAACTTTTTGTTTAATTTTTGCCAATGGTTAGATTTATTGAATCATTTGTCAGCTATCTATAGGCATGGATGATGAAGACAATGATACATCTCCCTTACATGAAATGCTGGATGACAAATTGAGAGTTGCTTACTTTAAGGGATATCTTGCATCTGTTTCTCTGGCTATCAAGTGAGTTCCACTAATTTGTCCTTCATAATTTTATCTGGTTGACTTGAACCCATCACCTAACTTAGCCGATTTTGCCATCCAAATACAACTGTAACTTTTTCATCCATGTTACTTGGCTACTTTCTGGATTGTCAAGTATACCATCTTTCTGGATTGTCAAAGTTACACAAAAGAGTGTAATAATAAAGGACTTTGGATAGTAAAAACCCGTCATACTTGGCATTACTATACAAAATATTTTATCCTTTTAGAGATGCTTTTTTCTTATTACAATTAAGCAATAATGATGTTCTGTTTGCTATAAAAAAATGCTAAGGACATGCTCCTTTCTTTTACCTACACCTTCTTTGGTTTATAGTGAAATCATGTAACGTAAATAATCATCTGCATGATTTTAAAGAGGCAAACACTATTTATGTATACCCGATATGTTATTTTGGATCTTAATTACACCATACAAAACTTTGCTGTTTAGGGAAGGAAGTGACGTGAGGGGATACTTTGCATGGTCATTATTGGATAATTTCGAGTGGCATCAAGGTTATACAAAGCGTTTTGGTTTGATTTATGTTGATTACAAGAACGGTCTTGCTCGTCACCCAAAGTCATCAGCTTATTGGTTTCAAAGGTTTTTGAAAGGCAAAGATGGGAAAAGTGGCAAAGAAGACAAATTCAATCTTGCTAACTTGAGCAATCAGTTGTGATATTCGAATCTAAACACAACCAAGTATGTTATTTACATACGATGATTCCGAATTGTGGACGAAAATAGATACAATGTTGTAACAAAAAGATGGAACATGAGTAAATGTAATTTGCTTTCTTTTATGCGATGTAAACAGTGTGCTCTACAAGAGTGAAATAAGGAATAGTAGTTTTGCTATATAATTGCTTTCATTAGTGGTCAACATTTTAGTCAACCTTTTGGCAAGGACTTGTCTTCACCGAAAGTTTGGCGAGAAAAATGAGAGGGAAATGAATAAACTATAGCAAAGGGTGAAAGATAGACAGATAGTCAAGGAAAGTCCACCTTTTGGCAAGGGCATGTCCTCACCAATGCGTTCGGTATAAAAATTCTTGCTTTTTTCATGACAAAGTTGAAGTATGGAATCGAGCTTTAATTTTTTGTCGTTTAGTAGCCTTTGGCGAGGATATCGTGTCGCCAATTCTTGTTGAATTATTATATCATGACAATCACATATAAACAATAACATCAAAGAACACATTGCGGAAGCGTAAGAAACATAATACATAATTAATTAATCGAATTTAAATGTAAGCGTACCTTAATGATTCTAGCAAAACAAGAATCAATCCAAGCAATAGAAGTGATGAACCCTAATTAGAGTTTAAACGGATTACACGAATTGCCCCTTACCTTTTTTGCAATTCAATCCAAGATACTTACAATAGTGTGTAAGTATCACGTTCTTGTACACACGTACTAACTGTAGCAAACTGCAAATTTCACTATAATTAACAACGGTTAATTAAATATTAATCTCTGTCACTATTCCTAATTACCATTTTTTACGGTAAAATTTGAAATTTTCTTTATTATATTTTTTTAACACGAACACATTATCACGTAATTCACCAAATAACGAGACGAGCTCACACGCATATCACGGAATCAAATTATATACAAATAACACCAAACGGGCCAAGATAAACTCAGCCCAAATCCCCCATTCACGTTCACTGTTCACAGCAAGCCCACCAAGCCCAATTTTACTTTTATTAATTCATGTTCTATTCGACCCAACTCCCTCCAAAACGCCTCGCTTTCTTCCAAATTTGAAACACGACGCATGTATATTTTTGCACCTCCTAATTCTCCTCCCACCATAGAATTAGAGTGACAATTTTCAGTTTCTAAGAACAATGTTTGATGCGTTTTATAAGACCAAAGTAAATGGTCATCAACACACCCAATTCGACATATGAAAATTCACAACTTAACCGTTTTGAACCAAACTTGTTCCTACTTTATTCCAACGTTTTTTAATAGATCAAATACATGTTATTGAGTAAGTTTTATCACCCAAGAATTCATATCACACGTTAGAACAATTTGTGTACCCATAATAATACTAGTCGACATATACAATATAACAAAACAAGTTCCACTTTTCCCCCTCACTCACATACATTCTTAGAGTCCAATGTGTCAGTAAATCCTTCTAAAAGTCCTCACAATCACTGACATGGAACAGTAGGAGCAAGTAGAGAATGTTTTAAAATGATTATAACACTATACGTATTATATATATTACGTATATCCTTCACTAGATTCACCACCTCTTATCACTCACTCAATATCACATTTCTAACTCTCTCTCACTCTCAAAGAAGTTACCAAAGGACCAGAAGCTCTCATCATCTCAGTTGGAAGTCATTCGAAAGAACTAGGGTTTAATATAAATCGTATTTTGGTTGTAACGAGTGTGGGATAATTTTCCTTGTGTTCTAGTCTCTCACACACGTCCCTTTACCACCCTAAAGGTGTAGTAAGTCATCACACTCCCTTTTCAATTCATTTCATACGTTTTTATAGTACCAGGCAACATATATTCATTTTACTCGAACGTATTCATTTTTGCTATTTATTTACGTACTCGTTTATATTTAGAACACGAAACATGATTAGCATCCCTTGTGGAAGGCCTATGAATCATGATACACACTCACCTCACATTTATTTATAGTTCTCATGCATTATTCGAACACATTTTGAACCTAACATCACACGTCCAAAACACAAACACTTAGAAAATTTCTAAGTCTTTTTACTCAGAAAACTTGTTCCATTCGACCACCAAAACGACCTCGTAAAATAAAATTGGACTTAACAACCACCCCATATTATTACACGACCTAATTGTCTATACTACAAGCTAAAAGTTACGTATTTATAGTTCATAAATATAAGCTCATTTAACCCTTCTAAATTGGCCAAAGTGAATCGCAAAACTCATTTTGTAAAACTGTTAATATAATTGCGAATTGGGTCATAAGCCCATTAAGCTCTTTTTAAGCAAACTAAATAAGCTGGACTTAAAAGCTCTTTGGATATGAATTTAGGACATTAAAAATGGACCTAAGGATAAGCCCAACTTGTCTCAAAGCCCACGGATCGTTAAACGTTAACGGGCCTTTGTTTAGCTCGTTAAAAGCCCATTAAGTGAAAAATAAGCCATTTTGGCAAATAAGCAGTTGAAATAAGCTTTAATAATCTTTATTAAGCTACAGAAAAATTCAGAATATTTTTCCCTATAATTTTTGTACGTTTGGACTAAATTTGCAAACTAGTTACACTTTGGAGGACCAAAACTGTCAATCCTTAAAAACATGGACTAAAATTGCCAAAACATAAACTTTAGGATAGAAATTGATATTATATCATATTCCAAGCTCAGAAAGTTATTTTGGACAAGTAGTGGACTATAAATGCAATTTATATATAACTAAGGACTAACGGTGCAACGCTAACGCCGTTAGGGTATAAAGTGTAAAAACAGAAAAAGGACAAGGATCAACAGAACATAATTGACATTTTCATTCTTATACTTCAGTTTACGATTCCCCGTCACGTCACATGCATTTTTCTATGTTTCAGTTATTTAATATTAAACGTTACGTTATAACGAGTTTTAAACGATTTAACTTCACGTTTCGTTTCACCATTTTCTAGGAAACGATATTATTGGATTTAAATGACATAAAAACAAGATAATATTATATATAATATTATTTTTGAACTTTAGGCATTTTAAGCATATCACACTCACGTCACCGATCAAATCGTTATCGATTTCTCATTTTCACACTCGTTATTCGTTTTAAGTCAGAATCTCAGACTTCCCTTATATTCAGGTCACGTGTTGAAGCCGTTTCCATAATCGTTTCCGTAACCTTACTTGATTTCGTAATTCCACCTTGTCAGATACACTCAAGGTGAGTCGTAGCCCCACTTTTACTCGTTTAATTACTTTATGAACTCTTTGGGGGAGATACATGCTCAATTATATTTTATTACTTTTACAAGTACACTGAAAACTCTCACGATTTACTTAGAATTATAACCCCTACTTTACATGTTTTGATTTACTCTTTGGGGGAGTATTATGCTTGTTTTACTTGCAAATTACTTGGTTAGCATAAACGCTAAACTCAAATGATAGCATTTTCAAATTGCTTGTTGTAACATGATACTTATTTTCACTATACACATTCACGTAACATCATGAATGTACACTTCACTTTTATATGTCATTTCCACATTTCAATGGAAATACTTGCTAGAATTAAGAGCACACGTACACCCATTAAGTTGATATTGCCTAAGTTACCTTATTGCCAGAAAGTCTCTTTATCATGAGCCATTAATCACTCCGGTGAACGCGAATATAGTGAACAACTTCAAAACCTGTTAGAGGCTGACAACATATCCCACTAAATACTAGACGGAATGCCTTTTTGGCTAGTCGTATTAGTCGCGATGCACTATATTTGAGAAAAATAGGAATTGGCAGATCGCCTATTTCACGAGGGCATATTTCCATCATTTCCTTGATGTGACACCTCCGTTTTACGGTATTTTGTTAAGTTTTGCATGTCATGAGGCTTAGAGCAATATATTTATATATATGTTTTCATATATATTTAGATACAGCTGTATTAGTATTTCACCAGATTACATTTGTAGATTTCATGCAAAACACTATTTTCACTGCTTACTGTTAGGATTATGATTTCATTAAAATACTATATTTGTATTTAACTGATTCCATATGTGATTTACCTAAGGTTTTCACCCACCTCAACTCACTACTTGTATCACCAATATTAGTATTTAATACAATATTCCCCTCACGCTCGAAATTATTGAAAACAACTGTTTACTCGTACTTGTATCTATTTCAAATATCACTGTACACCACTTGAATTTATTGAAATAAATTGTTTTCCATTAAACTCTATGAACTCACCAACCTTTGTGTTGACACTTTAAACATGTTTATCTCAGGTAATTAACGGAGCAGGACAAGACACGGAGTGGGCATTTTAACTCTGATAAATTATGTGGTGTAAAAATCAAATATGTCATTCTTTTCAAATTATCACACCCTTCAAGGTATTTTATAAATCAAATGTTTTACCTTTTGTATCAAAAGTATTATTTGAATGACAAACAACTTTCAAAACGTCTCTTTCGAGCCGTTTTCTATGATTATGACTTCGATCCTCACAGTAATACCCCGATTAGTCTTCCGCTGTTATCTCATAATTTAGGGGGTGTTACACTAACACAAACTAAAGTTATGCAAGTAAATAAATCACAAAACTTAAACCAAACTTTTTGTTTAATCAAAAAGTCGATCGACCCTTGTTCAAGGTGTTTGTCGATCGGCTAGAACAAGAGAAGAAAGAAAGAAAACTTTTAGGGTTTAGTTTGTGTGCACAAGAGATGTCAAAAACTATAACCCTTGGTTTGTTTATATACTAGAATTAACTTGGTGACCAAGTTTGAGTAGGATTTGGTTTAAACCTATCCCCACCGATCGACCATAAGCCCATAAGGGCTTCCGGAACATTCTTGTCATCCAATTTCAATTCTAGTCCTTTCCTTTTCTTATTTAACGATCGTTAGTCACTTCCGTTAAATACTAACGTTCGTTATACGTTTTGTGATAATTAATAATTAAATATAACGTTTTATATAAAATTATTAATCTTTAGTTCTCATACGTAAAGTGTGCAATCCCGTGATCACGAGTTCGATCCTAACATACGACTACTAAAATAATGTCCACAAAACTAACAGCTCCCACTTGGACATATTTTAATAGTGTAATCACATCGGTTAGCGTCTTGCAACACGCCAATGCCTCTAGTACAACTCGAGTAGGTCTCCTGGAAAAACCTTTAATGATTCATCATTATTATTATCTTTTTGTTACTAATACTACATTAAATAAAGATATGGATATTATCTTTATTCAAATATTCTGTTTCTCGTTGTTTGTGATTGAGCAAGATTACCAAATCTTCTGAACATATTCAGGGGAGATCTTGGGCGTGGCCACGCAAACATCTTGTCAACCCTACGAGGGGCCCAGCAGTATTAAACTCCAAAATAAATTTGAAGGAACAAATTTTATCTTGACTACAAGCATAACCTATGAACTTTGCAACAATTCTGAAAACAATCCTTATGACTACCAGTTATGTATAGCATTAAATTGTTCCAAAAAATGCACTACATTCATAACAGTTATCTGGTATCTCAAGTCTGAGGATAACTATTTATAATTTACTTAATAATATCATCCATCAAGTAACATCATGTAGTTGGGATATGTCATATATTCAATTTATTGAATATCATGTGAATTTGGCATGTCAACGCATCAATATACTTTCAAGTATATTATACCAAAACTCAGTTTTTTCTTAGTTTAATGATATTCTCATATCATTAACTTACAACGGACGTTTAGAATAATTTATTTATTCACGGATTTAAATATGCAAAAATATAGGACAACAATATTAAATAATGAACATAAATATAACCAATACTTTATTTCATTAAACAATAATAAATATTTACAATATCTTTTATCCAAATACTAAACACAGTCACACATGAAACTACTAGCTAATCTAAGTCCAATGCCATTGGCAAGTTCAGTAAGCTTTTCTTTAGCTAAAGCCTTAGTGAATGGATCAGCTAAGTTATCATCTGTGTGAACTTTCAAGAGATTAATTTCACCTTCACGGACTTGTTCCCGAACATAGTGATACTTCCGTAGAAAATGTCTGGTGCCCTTTATGACTCCAGGTTCATTGGCAAATATGATTGCAGCAGAATTGTCGCAATATATATTAATAGGCGATTCAATTGAAGGCATAACAACAAGCCCTGAAATGAATTTCCTAATCCAAACAGCCTCCATTGCAGCTTCTGAAGCAGCTATGTATTCGGCCTCTGTTGCAGACATCGCAATTGTACTCTGCTTCTTGCTCTTCCAGTCTACTGCTCCTCCATTGATAACAAAGACATAACCAATCTGAGACTTCGCATTATCTTTGTCACATTGTCAGGACGCATCACAGTAACCTGTTACATCAAGTTCTGTAGTTGGATTTTCACCATACACAAGAAACATATCTTTCTATGCCTAAGATACTTTAGAATGTGTTTAACAGCAATCCAGTGTTTTTTTCACCTGGATTCTGTTGAAATTGACTGGTGATATTTTGAGCGAACGCCACATCTGACCTTGTGCATCTCACCGCATACATAATAGATCCTACAGCTGAAGCATAAGACACTTTGCTCATGCGTGCCACCTCTGCAGGTGTTGAAGCACATAACTCACTGCTCAAGCCATGTTTCACTTCCATTGGCAAATATAATTTCTTGGAATTTTACATATTGAATCTCTTCAATATTTTGTCAATGTAAGTACTTTGACTTAATCCAATTAACCGCCTTGATCTATCTCTATAGATCTTGATTCCCAGAATATATGCAGCTTCCCCTAAATCCTTCATAGAAAAACATTTTCCAAGATATGCCTTAACTTTTTGCAAACTTGGAATGTCTTTTTCCATGATCAATATGTCATCAACATATAGGATAAGGAAAATTACATTATTCCTACTAGCTTTGTGATATACACATGGCTCATCAAGATTCTAAGTAAATCCAAACCTTTTGATTTCTTCATCAAATCTTTTATTCCATTGCCTTGATGCTTGCTTCAATCCATAAATGGATCTTTGAAGTTTGCATACACAGTTTGGAAATTTTGGATTCACAAACCCCTCAGGCTGCGCCATATAGATGTCTTCATCTAGGCGACCATTTAAGAAGGCGATTTTGACATCCATTTGCCAAATCTCATAGTCATAGTATGCTGCTATGGCTATGAGAATCCTAATAGCCCTAATGTCAGCTACAGGAGAAAAGGTCTCCTCATAGTCAACACCAAATGTTTGAGTAAAGCCTTTAGCTACCAAACGGGCCTTATAGGTGTGTACCTTGCCATCCTTGTCAGTTTTCTTCTTGAAGAGCCACTTACTTCCAACTACCTTGGCATTGGGAGGAAGGTCTACTTCAATCCAGACATTGTTATCTTTCATGGATTGCATTTCCCCATTCATAGCAAATACCCATTTATCCTTTTCAGGACTCTCAATGGCAGCCCTATAATTAATAGGTTCATCAAGATCCCCTAATATAGTTTCCTCAACTTCTACGTTAAGACATAGACGTTCAGGAGCTTTCACATGTCTTGAAGACTTGCGAATGGAAACAATTTCAACTTCAAGTGGAGGACCCAGACTTTCAGGTTCCACAGGAAGTACGCTAGTGTTTTCAGAACACTACTAGAAAAACAGCTATTCTTGACTCCAAATGCGAGTCAAGAAGAGGCCTTATGACGCGCAAATGCGAGTCAAGGATGGACCCGTCATAAAGCTTCATGACTCGCATTTGTGCGTCATCCCTCTATGACGCACACTTATGACCCACGTTTTATGACTCTCCTTTTTGCGTGTCATAACCTAATTTTTTTTTAAAGATGACCCACGTTTTATGACTCTCCTTTTTGCGTGTCATAACCTAATTTTTTTTTTAAATTAATTTTTTTCAGTTCCTAATTTTCTATTAAATGACAATTAAAAACCTGATAATACAAAATTAAAAACACAAATATCAAAATAACGCATTTCATATATTAAAAACCTGATAATACAAAATTAAAAACACAAATATTTTCCTTGTTGCTGCTAGAACTAAAAAATCAACCTAACTTTGCCTATGTTAAAAACCCGCTTATACACCATCTCTAACTTTGCCTATACAACAAGACTACCCGAGTATAATGTTGCGGCTGCTGTGTTTATTGGTTTCAGTATCAGCTAATAGTCCGATCGTGGCTTTTGAGACTCTGAATATGTATCATCCCTGCGAAGTCTAGCTCAAGTACTTTGATAAGCTGTCAATAAGGAAGTTAAAATACAAATCATTGGTAAAAGAAGGAAAGTTGGCGTTGTTTATGGAATAGATAAACTGGTCAGAAGTCACTTACTTCTTTGTTACAAATCCGATACACTTTCCTACCAAGTTGTGCTCCTGCAGCAATTGCCTCAGCGAGATGCTGAGCTTTTTGATTATCCTCTTCTGTTAATGATTCAAAAGGAAAACACATCAGTAAAAAACATCTTAAGTAGAAAACAGTAATGCAAGTAAATAGAGTCGAAACATGCATGCTTCAATGGCACTATAATAACGATTGTGCAGAATGAATATAAACAAAATATATATACAAGAACTTCAATAGACATACTGTTCGATCTCAAGTACAGAGACATTAACACTTGCAAGTCCTCATGCCGGTTTCTTATATAAACAACAGAATCCATATTAAGCAGCATTTATAAGCAGATCATATCATTGACATCTAAGAATGTGATATCAAAGAACAACAACAACCAATATTTTCTAAGACAATCACTGGTGATCCTTTTGATATATATTATCAGCATACGAGACCATTACAAGATCGATTACATAAAATGCAAATTATACACAAATGGATCAATTAATTAGATTACAGATAAATACTAACAGCAAGAACTACCTACACGAAAAGATCAAGTATATCAAACACAAGAAAGGGCAGTCAAGAAAACACACATATCATATTACAACTGATATCAGTCGATTACAGGTTTGATACACGCACATCTATCTGTCTGATTTAATCACAATACCTCAAACACACAAAATACGTTATTTGATCTATTTTTTTATTTCATCACAAATAAAACACATACATTACCTCAAACACCAAATATCTTCAAGAATAAGTTGAGTAGCCCACGAACCAACATTTCCCGTTATATCACTCACTGCTACAACTTTGCCACCAGCTTCATGAATAAGTTGAGCAGCCCACGAACCAACATTTCCGAATCTCTGAGAATAAACAAACACAATTAGTAATAAGAATTAAATTAAACGCAAATCTTCCCAACCTTTATATAAAATAGACATAAAAAAATCTTAGTTATAGGATATTTTTACCTGTACAACAAAATGTTGACCAGCAACACTTAATCCATGGTCATTAAGAAGGGCCTCTGTTGCAAAAAGCACTCCCCTTCCCGTTGCAGCATCTCTACCAAGATAAAATCGTTGTAGCTCTTAGACTAAGTCTAACATAATTTATATCTAGGAATGATAATGTTCATAAGATCAATAACTTAGCGGAATAAGAACAATATCATAAACAAGGTTTTTCTTCATCATTATCTTTAACAACGATTACACACTTACAAACCTAGGCATCCATTGTGGTAACTTGATGCCTAGAACACACTAATTAATTAACATGTTCTACCTTGATCAAGTAGAACATGTTCTCTAAACTAAAACACTAATTAAACCACTAAACCCTAGACGTTTTCCCAATCCCTACGCCTAGGTTCCCACACACACACACCTTTGGTGTTTACATCTTTGACACACACACGTTATTCTAATTCCCTGTGTTTCTTTATATACTAGAAACATTAGGGTTACAAAGGATATATTCTATAAATATAAAAGATCTTTATCTTGTTGCAGAATTCTTCCTTTGTCATCTTTAGTCCTTCATCTTTCATATGTTTTGTCTTATCAACTCAAATATAATTCCCAACAATCTTCCCCTAGTTGATAATGACAAAACCACATAATCACGAACTTCCCCTGAAGTTAAAATATATGAAAGATAATGACTTCCCCTTAATCCATGCTTATCACCAAGGATCTTCAAGTTGCAGCTTCAATATAGATATTCTTCCCCTTTTTGTCTTATCCACTAGGGAACTCAAACTAAATGCAACTTTGATTTTTACAACCACAAACCAATATTACACTTCCAATCCAGTCTTCCAAAGTCTTGTATTACCCTCCATGAAGTACACCAAAATGCTTACTAAAAATGAATCCAAGACAGTAGAAACCTAAACCTTCAGTAGTAATAACGACTCACAGGTGTTAAAATCTTCCCCTCGAATGATGCATGTAGTGACCAAAAGAACTTGTTGAATAACTATCCACCATAGTAACAAGAAGATAAGTTCTTTATCTTGAACCTGATTCACAAAAATATTCAAGAATAATAAACATCTGGTCACAATCCAAATTCCAAACGTGTGTATTCTGTCCAACCATCACGATAACCTGTTTTGGACCTTAACCAATAGCTTCAACAAGCAGCACATAAGGATTATCGACAGTAGCTTCCCCTTAAATAAGCAACTCCAATAAATCTCAAACAATCATCTTGTGTGTCTTATTGTGTGTGTCACTGACTTGTCGCAAAATCATCCAAAACTATCCTTGTGTGTGTCATCTAACAAACTGCTCATAAGTAGCATCTCGACTTCCCCTCACTGCTCGTAAATCATGCATTGTCTCCATAAATCCTCTAAACACAACAGTACTTTGAATATAACAGTACCTTGGAGCAGCAGTACTTTGAATGAACAACAGTACTTTAAACGAACAGCAGTACTTTAGACTAACAGTACCTTGGGGCAGCAGTATGTTGAACATAGCAGTACGTTGAACATAGATTGAGCAGTACGTTGTAGCAGCAGTACTTTCAATCAATATACCCACGATCTGATAACTCAATTAAATTGATCCACTAACCACAATAAATATCTTCACAGTGATAAATAAATCCACGTGATATTGCAGCAACAACAATTAAATATATCACCGTACAGTAAACAACAAACAATCTTCAACACTTATCCTATGATCACGTGCGATTGCATGTGCGCTTCACCAATTGAAATTCTCCACTGACTCACAAATCGACAATCAAATAATAACCATGAACTTCAGTACGAAATTTAATCCAGTAAGCGACAAGCCAGTCCCAATATTCGACTAATTTAATAACAATTCATCAACCCATTAAATCAAAACGTTGACCAATTTATGAATCCACAAACGAATATAATAATCGACCCATTGACAGCTAGCGACAATCCCAAATAAATACGTCTCACCATCGAATCAATGGCAGCAGCAATATAATATTCAATATACCGACAATACTCAACCAATCAGCACCATTAATGCAAGCGACAACAATTTTGCCCTATTCTTCCACTGATCCAATTTAATTCTTAGAATGACTAGATTAGATCACGTGCGAGCAAGCACATGATAGCCATCGAGTCCATCAATAAATGCAGTACGAGGTAAACAATTAAGGATAAGTGTAATCAACTTCATTAGAACGCAACAGCAGCATAAACAACAAACTTTTAAAACCTTAAAAATCAATTCGATACCCCAAAAATAACGATTATCATACCTGCTCCAAATCTGCTTCTGTCTGTCGATAAACCTTGTAACATCCCCTAGATATCACGAGCCCCAGTCTCTGATACCAATTGATAAGATCGTTGTAGCTCTTAGACTAAGTCTAACATAATTTATATCTAGGAATGATAATGTTCATAAGATCAATAACTTAGCGGAATAAGAACAATATCATAAACAAGGTTTTTCTTCATCATTATCTTTAACAACGATTACACACTTACAAACCTAGGCATCCATTGTGGTAACTTGATGCCTAGAACACACTAATTAATTAACATGTTCTACCTTGATCAAGTAGAACATGTTCTCTAAACTAAAACACTAATTAAACCACTAAACCCTAGACGTTTTCCCAATCCCTACGCCTAGGTTCCCACACACACACACCTTTGGTGTTTACATCTTTGACACACACACGTTATTCTAATTCCCTGTGTTTCTTTATATACTAGAAACATTAGGGTTACAAAGGATATATTCTATAAATATAAAAGATCTTTATCTTGTTGCAGAATTCTTCCTTTGTCATCTTTAGTCCTTCATCTTTCATATGTTTTGTCTTATCAACTCAAATATAATTCCCAACACAGCATCTCTACCAAGTTAAAATGGTAACAAGGTCAGAGCAAGTATTGACACCTAGGGTTGTTTTCAGCATTAACCAGTGTACGGTATATTCATAAGAACTTCGACGGTCCAAAATAACCCATTCCAATTTTTCTTTTTAACTATTTACAGACTACTGTAATACTCTGTCTCTTGTATATGTAAACCAAACAAAAGAAAATCATGAGAGCTAATGTCAGTTAACCTATGAACTACGTCAAGAGCCTGCTGACATAGTCATATTCAACTACACAACCTTATATTACTAAGTCATATATTAATCGCATATACAATTTTTTTAACACTAGCAAATAAAAACAACTGATATTGACTAACACACATGACAGTCATATTCATATACACAATCTATCTTACTAAACTAAACACTCGCAGTTAAAACTAACCAATAATCACTACCTAACACACACAAACAAACACACAGTTTCATATTTAAAAATTAAGCACTTGAAGATAAAATTAACTGATAATCACTACCCTAACAAACATACACCGAACATAAGTTTCAACCTACCAATATTACATAACCGATAATCACTACTGAATTATAGTAACAATAACTAATCACTACTTAACACATACATAGTAGAAGTAAAACATGTGCGAACAATATTAATAGACAATCACTACCTAAAACACACGCACGCAGAGTTACACACAGTAAAAATTATTTTAACCTTATACATATTACAAAACTAAACACTCGTTGATAAAACTAACCGATACTCATCTTGGAGAGCTTGTTGGGAGCACCACCAGTAACCTTAGCAACACGAAGAAGAGCAAGTTCAGCTTTCAAATCCTTCAACTGTGCGAACAAATCCACTTCCAATAAGTCTCAACTTCGCCAAAAACAACAAAACCACAACGATATCAACACCAACCACAATCAATAACCTCATGGCCGAGACCCTAGTGGTCTCGGTTCACTCTATCTCGGCAGCCCCCAACCAATCGACCACAACAACAACAATATCCACATCATCAAAACTACACAAAATACATTAATAAATAAATAAATAAATCATTCATAAATGATAAAACTCACAGATCTGAATATATAAATAAATATTCAATATAAAAAAAAACGCAATTGCCATCATATTAGTTGAGGTGCATTAAGTACCTTCAGAACAAGGCCAATAGGTAACAAGTTCTCCCTCCCTCGTATGTCATATCCTACATGTGTTACAAAGTAAGTCAGTTGTAATTATTTAAACAATAACATAAAAACTTTATTAGTTCAGAATTGTTACTAACCAAAATCCAACCCTTGCACTCCCGTTGTTAATATAATATAAATTAAGGGTAACAACTGACTGATCATCTCTAACGCATCTGAGAAGAGAACAGAAGAAACCAATTATAAACTTAATATTATAGTTATTGTTAGACGTGAAAGAAACCATTGGACTTAAAGCCAGCAAACCTTATCACCACAGCTTTGTCGGTGAACCCTTCACGTCGATTACATCCTGAATCTTAGGGTCTACTTCGAGCATCTTAGCGGCTGAAAATGGCGGCACAAATTAAAAAAAATACTAAAAACGTTAGATCTACAAATAAAAAACATATAGATCTATAAATAAAATCAATGGATCTACAAATAAAATGAATAGATCTATAAAAAAAATTATAGATCGACAAAAAAATCTATACATCTACAAAAAAAGAACAAAAAAAAAACTATAAATAACAAAAAATATTATAGATCTACAAAAATAATGTTCAAAAATCATAGATATATCAAAATACCTCAAAACTTTAGGGTGGAGAGTTTCGGTGGTGTCGGTGGAGGTGGAGTCCGGTGGTGGTGCGTCGGATGGCGTCGGATGGTGGTGGTGCTGTCGGATTGTGTTTTTTAGAGAGAGAGAGTTATTGTGTGTGTGTGTGTGTGTGTGTTTTAGAGTGTGAAAATGAAATGAGTTGGGTGAGAGTCGAATGGTGGAATCAAGCTTTTGTGGTCCGTGTTTTTTAAAAAATTTGAGATATGACACGAATTTTATGACACACAAAAATGCCTGTCGTCTAGCCTTCAGATTTTACAATTTATGACAGTTTTTTTATGACTTACAATTTTGCATGTCATTATATTGTGTGTGTCATAAAAAGCGTGTCATTAAAGGCCCTTTTTCTAGTAGTGGAAGGCAATGTATCTACATGATCATCTTCCATATCATAAACTCTCCCACTGAATTCTTGAGATATAAGTTCCTTTTCTAAAAAGTCTCCATATCTAGCAACAATTACTTTGTTTTCAGGTGGGTAGTAAAAGTAGTAACCCATTGTTTCCTTTGGGTATCCTACAAAGATACACTTTACAGATCTCTGTTGGAGTTTATCTGCTGACTCACGTCTTATATACGCCTTGCAACCCCAGACCTTTAAATAAGACAAGTTTGGAGTTTTTCCATTCAATATTTCATATGGTGTCTTATCAACCTTCTTAGTGGGAACCATATTCAAAATACGAACCGCAGATTTTAAGGCATAACCCTAAAAAGATAAAGGAAGAGTTTTAAGATTAAACATTGATCGTACCATGTCTAATAATGTACGAGTTCTTCTCTCACATACACCATTTTGTTTTGGAGTATATGGAGATGTGAGATTGATGAGTGGCCATTTACTCATCATTTTATACCCGAAAAACCCCACTAAAACGACCAAAAACACCCAAATGGACCATATATTGTTACAAATATCCTTGGATTGTGTTTTTTGTGTTTCAGGTACAAAAGGATTGAAAACGGGGCAAACACGGACAAAACCGAGCTTGGATTGGAAAAGAGTCGAAAACTGAAGTCGGGAAAGACGATTTTCATATGGATTTTTATTCGAGCTCAAAAATCTCACAATGGCCCTTGGATTATTTAATATTGGCAAAATTGGTCCTTTGATTAAATTTGAAGTAATGGCAGAAATGGTCCCCGAACTTTGCATGATTTACACTTTTGGTCCTTGGTTTAAATTCCATATTATCCCATTTTGTCTTAGCTACAAAAAACCAACCCACCTTATCCTATTAAACCCAACCAACCCACCTCAATCCAACCCACGTAAACCACCCCACAGCCCATCTATTTATCCCAAAACCCATAAGCCCACTCACCCTAAAACCGACCCACACCTAACTAATAATAGATAAATCGGGGTCAAACCCCCTTTCCTGGTCAAATACCCAATCAAAAGAACCCTAATTCCCTAGCACACTATTTATCTTCTTCTCTAAATCCTTTTCCTCCTTAATCGCTGCTTAATCCCAACCATCACCATCACCTTCGCTACCAGCCAAGACATTCACATGACCTTGTCTTTGGTCCCCTCCCCTCCACCTCAGCGATCCGAGGCACTAAAAGTTGAATCGACGGCTCATGAATAAAAGATGTGGGGAGCAAGTTTAATCCAAGGGTCACGAATGGAGCAAAGAAGCACAGAGAGGAACACACACACAAAAGAAACACACTCATTCTAGGGTTTTTCATAGTTTTAGTATAAATATTGTAGTAGAGCCGAGTCGTTTTTTTTCTTCCTTAGGTTTATTTTTAGCAATTTTAATTTAAGGTTTGTATTTTTTTAGTTGTAATTTACTCTTGATTTAATATAAGTTTATTTTTTTTCGGCTTAATGTTATTTTACTGCTTATCTAGTTTTTAACTTCTGCTTATTTAGTTTTGATGTGTACCTGCTTAAGTGAGATATGTGTACTTTTTAATTGTGATTCTGAGTTTTATGATTTTAAGTTTAAGGTGGTATTTTGTTCTGAGCTTGCTTTAGAGTAGCAGCTGATCAGATGAGCTTGTTATAAGCTTATGCATTTTTTTTTAGCTTTTATTTCTGATTCTTCATGCTTATGTAGTCCATATGTAGTAGTAGGTAATTTCCAGATTGTTTGTCTTTGTTAAAAATTCAGTAGTAGTAGCTTTTATTTTTCCTATGCTTATGTAGTCCATATGTAGTGGTAGTAGTAGTCCATATGTTAAAAATTCAGTAGTAGTAGCTTTTATTTCCAGATTGTTTGCTTATGTAGTCCATATGCTTATGTAGTCCATATGTAGTAGTAGTAGCTTTTATTTCTGATTCTTCATGCTTATGTAATCCATAAGTTTGTAGCTTAATTTTGATTTTCAAATTGTTTGTCTTTGTTAAAAATTGCTTGTTGAGTAGTGCTTAATTAGTTTTTGAAGAAAAATCAAAAAGATAAAACAATAGCAAAAAAGTGACAGACCTGGGACTCGAACCCAGGTCACCCAGTTCACAAATTCAACACCTTACCATCTGCTCTAGTTCTGCGTATTGTTTTATTTCCTACATTTAA
This sequence comes from Artemisia tridentata subsp. tridentata, assembly GCA_021014915.2. Classification (NCBI taxonomy): domain Eukaryota; kingdom Viridiplantae; phylum Streptophyta; class Magnoliopsida; order Asterales; family Asteraceae; genus Artemisia; species Artemisia tridentata. Next base: position 369,207,727 of record CP139504.1, on the reverse strand, counting down.
TTTTTATACTTGTGAAACCATTTTGCTTATATAAGCTGTTTTGGCTTATCACAGCTTATTGGCTTAAGCTTTTTCAAAATTTTTATTTTTCCTAGCTTTTTATTAACTTAAAGTATCTTTAGAAAAAATTTCAGATTTTTATTTTTACGTTTAGTATTTTTAATTAATTATTTTCTTTTAATTAGTTTTTAATTCATAATTAATCATTAAAAAGTCAAAAAAATCTAATTCTTTTTTCTAAAATTTTCTTTTGTCATTTAGTACGTAGAAAAATTATTTTGATACCCGTAGGATTAGTTTTTCAAAGATTTTACGTTTTTACTCGTTCGTAGTTTCCGGTTTACGTTATTTAATTTTCGTTTTAGTAGATATTAGTAACCGGCAAACTCTCGTCATTTCAAGCATTTTAATACCAAACCGAAAACGATATCCTCAATTTCACGCCTCGTTGGGACCTCGACCCGGGTACACGCTTATCCGGTATATTACAATCGAGTATCGCGTTTAGTGTTCCGAGTTGACCTTTTATTTTCTAAAGGGTTGGCTTGAGAGCGTTTTCGCGCGATATCAAAATGGCGCCGCTGCCGGGGAAGGTTGACGAGAATTCGTGATTTTGTTTTTCGATTCGTGTTTTGAAGACCCTTCCCTCGGAAGTTACTTGTTTTTATAAAAAGAAAAATACAAAAAGAAAATAAATAAAACACTTTTCCTAAAGTGTTTTCAAAAATACAAAAATAATATAACCTCACTTTCTTGAAAGTGTTGTAAACCATTCCGAATAAACAACAAAACAATCGTGAAATCATTTGATTTTCGGATTATCTTTCGGCTAACAACCTATACAAGTGGTTTAAGGATGGTCTTGACATTAAATTGCAGACCGAAAGAGGCGGGTTTTTAATTAGCTTTCGAGCGGACCTTTGCTTCTCCGCCACTCTGCGCGTAGTTGTAAGAGAAACGATATCGATTGAGGGATCGATACCAAAAATATTGTGATTAATTTTCATTAAAAATTAAAAATCCAAAATATTTTATCTTCAAATTTGGTTTTTCTTTTTAAATTTTTATTTCTTTTTGGTGTATGCACACCCGTTCTTCTTCTTCTCAACCTCTTCTTTCACCGCTCTCAAATCCCGAGAGGATTATCCGTCATAACAACCGTGTTTATTACTCAACCGTTGAGGAAATGGCCGACGACCCAAACAATCAACAACCTCCAGTGGGTGATCAAAATGCCAATCCGGCTCCCGATCTCCGACCAATGGAGGAATTACTCCAATCACCTTTCAATGGTATTGGCAAAGCAATCGTGATACCCAATATATTTCAAAATCAATTTGAAATTAAAACTGGGTTACTTAATCTCATCACCGGTATTTCTTTTCACGGCTTCGAAAATGAAGATCCTCATTCCCATGTCCAGAAATTCATTGACATCACTGAAACACTCAACTTAAATCACGTTCCTCACAATGTGCTTAAATTGAGGTTATTCCCTTTTTCTCTGGTAGGAGCAGCCCGGACTTGGCTTGACAAGGAACCTCCTAATTCGATCTTTACTTGGGATGACTTAGCCTCAAAGTTCGTGAACTACTTTTATCCTCCTTCTAAGACATCGAATCTTAGAAATCAAATCACTCGATTTCAGCAAGCTTTCGATGAATCGTTCAACGAAGCTTGGGATAGATTCAAAGAGTTGTTAAAAAAGTGTCCTAATCACGGATTTTCAACCTTGCTCCAGATTGATACTTTCTATCATGGGTTGAATCCATCTGATCAAGATTCACTCAATTCCGCTGCGGGTGGAAATTTTCTGACTAGAAACACTCAAGAAGCTTTGAATATCATTGAAAATAAAGCCAGAGTGAGGAGTTCTAGAACAAAAGCTCAAGTTTCAAATATGAGTAACAAATCAGATGATGCTTTCACCCGAGCTCTTAGCAAACAAGAAGAGGCTTTTGCCGCTTTCACTAAACAAATCGGGCGTTTAATTGATAAAGAAAGACCTTCTCAGCCCGTCAATGTTGTGAATCAAAAATGTGAAATTTGTGGTGGTCCACATCCTTATTATGATTGTCAAGCCTCCGGTGGCCAAGGTTCGAATGCTACCGTAGCATCAGTAACCTACAATCAGATTCAAGGATTCCGTCCTCAAAATGCTAATAACCAAATGGGACCACCCGGCCTTTCTCCATTCCACAACAATCAAAACCATTTCCCTCAACATTACAATCATCAAGTCAATATTGTAAACCAAATTTGTGAAACTTGTGGTGGTCCACATCCGTATTTCGAGTGCCCAGCCGCCGGTGGCTACACTCAAGAGAACGTTTATGCTGCTACGGGATCCTACAACCAGGGAGGTAATGGTTACCAATCACAAGGAGATCGTAATCTTCTCAGCTACCGTTCTAACAATTATCTTGGACCACCAGGTTTCAACAATCCAGCTTCGAACTATCAGAATCAGAACCAAAACAGAAATAATCAATTTGTTCCAAACCAAAACCGTAACAACCAAGGGAATTTCCACCCACCAAATCCAGGAAATTACCATCCTCCCCCTAATACCAATCAAGTTCATAACCAAAACAACCGTGGGCAAAACCTTAATCAAGGAAACCAAAACTACAACCAAGGATTCGTTCCACCTCCGTCGCCCACGGATGAGTTGTTGAAACAACTAGTTCTTCAACAAAAATCCCAAGAAGAAACAACTAGGTTTTTTATTAAGGAAATGACTGAAATGAAGAAGTCTTTAAATGATCGACCCTCGGGCTCGGGTACTACTTCTCTCCCAAGCAACACGGTCGCCAACCCGAGGGGCGATGTTAAGGCGATCACTACAAGGAGTGGTGTTTCTTACGATGGACCCACGGCTCCGACTACCTCTTCTTCTCTTCCTCCAAAGGTAGTCGACCGTGAACCCGAGGTGACCAAGGACATGGAACCTCCTACTAACAACGGAGGAACCAAGGACGTCCAACCTACGGTTGACCATCCATCTGAACCAAAAGAAATTCCCATCAAAGCAAAACTTCCATATCCTTCGCGATTAAATGATCAAAAGCTCCGCGAAAAAGCTTCAAATCAAATGGAAAAATTCTTTCAAATCTTCCAAGATTTGCATTTTGATATAAGCTTCGCGGATGCTTTGCTTTTGATGCCAAAGTTTGCTTCCACAATCAAAAGCTTATTGAGCAATAAAGAAAAATTATTTGAGCTCGCAAAAACACCTCTGAACGAAAACTGCTCAGCGGTACTCCTTAAAAAGCTTCCGGAAAAGCTTGGAGACCCGGGGAGATTCCTCATTCCATGTGACTTCCCGGGGTTGGTTGAATGTCATGCCTTGGCCGATCTAGGTGCGAGCATCAACCTAATGCCGTTATCCGTTTGGCAAAAACTTTCATTGCCCGAACTTACCCCAACTTGTATGACCCTTGAGCTTGCAGACCGGACCACGACTGTTCCGCTTGGCATAGCCGAGGATGTCTTCGTCAAGGTAGGGAAGTTCCATTTTCCAGCAGATTTTGTGGTGGTTAATTTCGATCCTGACCCCCGGGTCCCTCTAATTCTCGGAAGATCGTTCTTGAGGACCGGGCGGGCTTTGATTGATGTTTACGGTGAAGAAATTACGTTGAGGGTGGATAATGAGGCCATGACCTTTAACCTCAACCGAACTTTCAAATACTCCTCCAGTCACGATTCCGTCTCGGTAAATCGAATTGATGTAATTGATGTTGCCTCGGAGGAGTATTCTCAAGAAGTTCTTGGATTTTCCGATAAATCCTCGAGTGGCAATCCCACTCCTTCTTCTCAACCAATTCTTTCCGACCCTTCCCCGTCCCTCACTCCGTTTGAGGGAGGTGATTTCTTCTTGGAAGAGGTCGATGACTTTCTTGCTATAGAAACACCAACTTCACCGGAAGTTGATGATTCTTATCTTGATCCAGAGGGAGATATTCTTTTGCTTGAAAGATTATTGAATGAAGATCCGACATCTTCTCTCCCTCCGATGAAAGAAATTCGAAAAGAAGAAATCAAAGAAATTAAGCCGTCTACTGAGAATCCTCCGAAGCTTGAGCTCAAGGATTTACCTCCTCATCTCGAGTATGCTTTCTTAGAACATACCGACAAATTTCCCGTCATCATTTCTAAAAATCTAAAAGATGAGGAGAAGACTCAACTCTTAGACGTGCTCAAGAAACATAAGAGTGCCATCGCTTGGCAAATCTCCGATATAAAGGGCATAGACCCTCGGTTCTGTACTCATAAGATCTTATTGGAAGATAATTTCAAACCCGCTGTTCAGCAACAGAGACGGGTTAACCCAAAAATCCATGATGTCATAAAAAAGGAAGTTCTTAAACTCCTTGACGCAGGGATGATTTATCCGATCTCAGATAGCTCATGGGTTAGCCCGGTCCACTGTGTGCCCAAAAAGGGTGGAGTTACCGTTATAACAAATGAAGAAAATGAGTTAATTCCCACACGTCTCGTCACCGGATGGAGAGTGTGTATCGATTACCGAAAACTCAATGATGCTACCCGTAAAGACCATTTCCCTCTACCATTTATGGACCAAATGCTTGAGCGTTTGGCGGGAAATGAGTTCTATTGTTTTCTTGATGGTTTTTTCGGGTATTTTCAAATACCCATTGATCCCCAAGATCAGGAAAAGACCACCTTCACGTGTCCTTATGGAACGTTTGCCTACCGACGCATGCCTTTTGGCTTGTGCAATGCTCCGGGCACGTTTCAGAGGTGCATGATGGCCATATTTCACGATATGATCGAGAAGACGATGGAGGTCTTTATGGATGATTTTTCCGTCTATGGAAATTCTTTCTCATCGTGCCTCTCCCATTTAGACAAAATGCTGCAAAGGTGTAAAGACACCAATCTTGTGCTAAATTGGGAGAAGTGCCATTTTATGGTCAAAGAGGGCATTGTCCTCGGCCATAAAATCTCTAATGCCGGGATTGAGGTAGATAAAGCCAAAGTCGATGTGATTGCAAAACTACCTCATCCCACTACCGTTAAAGGAATCCGAAGTTTCCTTGGTCATGCCGGTTTCTACAGACGATTTATTCAAGACTTCTCTAAAATCGCCCGGCCTCTGACCCATCTTCTTGAAAAAGATGCTCCATTCATCTTTTCTCCCGAATGCATCGAAGCATTCGAGATTCTCAAAAAGAAGTTAACCGAAGCACCAATATTGGTTGCCCCCGACTGGGACTTGCCCTTTGAGCTAATGTGTGATGCTAGCGATTATGCTATTGGTGCAGTCCTGGGGCAACGCAAATCAAAATACTTCCAGCCGATACACTATGCTAGCAAGACAATGACCGACGCTCAATCTCACTATACTACTACCGAGAAAGAGTTGTTGGCCGTTGTCTACGCTTTTGAGAAATTCAGACCATATCTTGTCTTATCCAAAAGCATAGTGTATACGGACCATTCTGCTCTTAAGTATCTCTTAGCAAAACAAGATGCTAAACCGAGATTACTTCGGTGGATTCTTCTGCTCCAGTAATTTGATATCATCATTCGTGATAAAAAAGGAGCAGAGAATCTAGCCGCTGATCACTTATCCAGACTTGAAAATCCCCATCAAAGTGTTCTCGAGAGAAAGGAAATCACCGAAACATTCCCTCTCGAGACACTTGGGATGATTTCATCTAAAAAGAATGATCCAAGTACCCCATGGTTTGCTGACTACGCAAATTACCATGCGGGGAATTTTGTGGTAAAAGGGATGTCGTCCCAGCAGAAAAAGAAATTTTTCAAAGATGTTAAGCATTATTTCTGGGACGACCCCTATTTATTCAGAATATGTGCTGATCAAGTAATCAGACGGTGTGTGCATGGCCAAGAAGCTTTTGATATCCTCAAGGCTTGCCATAATGGACCCACGGGGGGACATCATGGTGCCAGCTACACCGCTAAAAAAGTCTTTGATTCTGGTTTTTATTGGCCGACAATATATCGCGATGCCCACGACTTGGTGAAGTCATGCGACTCTTGCCAACGTCAAGGAAAGATCTCGCAAAAGACGAAATGCCTCAAAATGCAATTCAAGTCTGCGAGATCTTTGACGTGTGGGGCATCGATTTCATGGGGCCATTCCCGTCTTCACGAGGGAATAAGTATATCCTCGTGGCCGTCGACTACTTGTCAAAATGGGTTGAAGCAAAAGCGCTCCCCACTAATGACGCCCGAGTGGTTGTTAAGTTCTTGAAAAATCTCTTCTCCCGATTCGGAACTCCTCGTGCTATAATCAGTGATCGTGGTACTCACTTCTGCAATGATCAATTTGCAAAAGTTATGCTCAAGTATGGTGTCACCCACCGACTTTCTACCACATATCACCCGCAAACGAGCGGTCAAGTCGAGGTTTTGAATCGTGGATTGAAACGTATTCTTGAAAGAACCGTTGGTGAAAACCGAGCCTCGTGGGCCGACAAATTGGATGATGCTTTATGGGCTTTCCGAACCGCTTTCAAGACACCCATCGGGTGTACTCCTTACAAGTTGGTTTACGGAAAAGCCTGCCATCTGCCCATCGAGCTCGAACATAAGGCATATTGGGCCTTGAAACATGCTAATTTTGACCTTAAGACCGCGGGTGATCACCGTAAGCTTCAATTGAATGAATTAAATGAGCTTCGGGATCAAGCCTACGAGAACTCTTTAATCTACAAAGAGAAAACAAAGAGAATTCATGACTCCAAAATCAAAAACCGCGTTTTTAACGTTGGTGATCGAGTCCTCCTCTTCAATTCTCGATTAAAGATTTTCTCGGGCAAATTAAAAACCCGTTGGTCTGGGCCGTTCACCGTTGCTCAAGTTTTTCCATATGGAACCGTCGAGTTATCTCAAACCGACGGTCCCAACTTCAAAGTGAACGGTCATAGGTTGAAGCATTATTTTGGAGGGGACATACCATCCATGGTTGTCCCGGATCTCCAAACTTTCCCCATGGACAAATGAATTCGGGGACGAGTCAGGCTCGTGACTCGGTTACCAAAAACAAGCGCTTCGTGGGTGGCAACCCATGCTTATCATTCTATCTTCTTTCTTATTTCTAACACTAAGTGTGGGGGAGTTCCTCTACTTGTGCTTTGTTGTTGTATGTTTGCCTTTGTTTTCAGGATTCCCGTAGATCGTGATGATTGATGCGCCTGTTTTCAATCCAGCCGCCCAATATCTGATCTTTATGTTTATGTTTATCCAGGGATATCTTATTAATCCTTTTTGTGAAATCAAGATTTCGTTTCCACACTTAGGTAGTAGTTTTACCCTTTTACGTTCTATAGTGTCGGCTTAGGCCGGTACTTTGAATATTGAGGGCAATATTCAATTCTAAGTGTGGGGGGGAATTCTCATTTGACCAAATTTGATCAAATTTTAAAATTTTTCACATATTGTACCTTCTAGTCCCCTAGCACCCCCGTTTTGAGCAAAAATTTTAAAATTTTTATCTTATTTTTAGTCTAAAAGAAGTGCTTTGCACAATAAAAAATAATTTGCTATGCATTAATGCTTCGGTATTAGTGGAAGTTTAGACTTGATTAGGCTAGAACAAGGGGAATCCCGACTCTGCTAGAGTGTTGATCTAGCTGCTACCCTTAACTTTTAGGCTAAGTTTTTACGAATTGTGCAAATGAAAATGCTAAGCGTGGAGTAGTTGGTTCTCTTTAGAGCTTATATAAGTAATCTATGGCTTTTCCTCCCAGAAGATCCTAACCTGACTAAAATTAGTGCTATTTTCAAACTTTTGAACGCAAAAAACCGTTTTTGTTAAGCAAATAAATTTTTATGCAATCCTGATTTAGAATACTAGTTCAAAGTTTTATTTAAATTTTGGAACAAGTAATCTTTCTTACAAACCCAATAAGAATGCAAAATGAAAGTGAGACGTTGCTTGAAAGTTGCAAAAGTTAAAGTTTTAAGTATGAATAAATAAGTGCTCTAAGCTACGGATTCGAGATCGGGCCTTGGATCCTTATTTCCGAAAGGCGTTTAGGTCTTGGCTACCCTCTTGCACCGGCCCTTGGACCTCTAGTTCAGGAATGTGTAAGGTCTTGGTCTAACCACCTTGGATCCTCATTTCAGGAATGTCTAGAGTCTTGGAACACTCCGTTGTAACGGCCCTTGGATCCTTTATTCCGAAAGGTGTAAGGTCTTGGAATTAAACCGTGAAGGTCCGTCGTTTAGGGTACACAAGTAAAAAGTTAGTAAAAAAAAAAAAAGTGAAAAAGTGATGAAAAATGAAAAAGATGTTTATGTTTGTTGCTTATGAATAAGTGTGAGAAACTTGCTTCTTCTTAAATTTAAATCGAAAGTTGAACTAGTATTCGTCAAAATTGTCTAAAAATTTGGACGGTGATTTAGAAATTGTTGACTTCAAAGATCCCGTGAGCTCCGATACTATTCTCGAGGGTGTAAAAACCTAGCCTCCTAAGTTTACTAAGGATAAGCTGAGAAGAAAGTCGCTACATGGAGTGATCTCACCTTTGAATCTCTAATTTCTAAATCATTGTCGGTTTTTAACCCTAATAAATGTCGATTTTTACGATCAAAACTTTGAAAACAAGCACACACACCTAACTTATGAATAATTGTGGGAGTGAAAAGTTAAGTCTCGGCTTACATAGGTTGCTAATATAAGTAGTGTTAGCATTTTACAAAAACGTTTGCACAAGGGTTTTAGACTTAGTTGGGAAGTATAAAAAGAGGATGACGATTACAATTCCCCGGAGTCACCCATTTTGTGTGATTCCCGTTCTATGATGCCGCTTTTGAAAATCAAGCATGATATTTACGTTGTTCTCGTTTTAGTTACTTGCATTTTATAATAAAGTCAAAACGGGGTGGTATATTTTTGGTAACATTGAAATTTTTGATCCTTTCATTACTTTATATGATCGGATTGCTAGGGACTAGCAATTGCTTAGTGTGGGGGATTGATGAGTGGCCATTTACTCATCATTTTATACCCGAAAAACCCCACTAAAACGACCAAAAACACCCAAATGGACCATATATTGTTACAAATATCCTTGGATTGTGTTTTTTGTGTTTCAGGTACAAAAGGGTTGAAAACGGGGCAAACACGGACAAAACCGAGCTTGGATTGGAAAAGAGTCGAAAACTGAAGTCGGGAAAGACGATTTTCATATGGATTTTTATTCGAGCTCAAAAATCTCACAATGGCCCTTGGATTATTTAATATTGTCAAAATTGGTCCTTTGATTAAATTTGAAGTAATGGCAGAAATGGTCCCCGAACTTTGCATGATTTACACTTTTGGTCCTTGGTTTAAATTCCATATTATCCCATTTTGTCTTAGCTACAAACAACCAACCCACCTTATCCTATTAAACCCAACCAACCCACCTCAATCCAACCCACGTAAACCACCCCACAGCCCATCTATTTATCCCAAAACCCATAAGCCCACTCACCCTAAAACCGACCCACACCTAACTAATAATAGATAAATCGGGGTCAAACCCCCTTTCCTGGTCAAATACCCAATCAAAAGAACCCTAATTCCCTAGCACACTATTTATCTTCTTCTCTAAATCCTTTTCCTCCTTAATCGCTGCTTAATCCCAACCATCACCATCACCTTCGCTACCAGCCAAGACATTCACATGACCTTGTCTTTGGTCCCCTCCCCTCCACCTCAGCGATCCGAGGCACTAAAAGTTGAATCGACGGCTCATGAATAAAAGATGTGGGGAGCAAGTTTAATCCAAGGGTCACGAATGGAGCAAAGAAGCACAGAGAGGAACACACACACAAAAGAAACACACTCATTCTAGGGTTTTTCATAGTTTTAGTATAAATATTGTAGTAGAGCCGAGTCGTTTTTTTTTCTTCCTTAGGTTTATTTTTAGCAATTTTAATTTAAGGTTTGTATTTTTTTTAGTTGTAATTTACTCTTGATTTAATATAAGTTTATTTTTTTCCGGCTTAATGTTATTTTACTGCTTATCTAGTTTTTAACTTCTGCTTATTTAGTTTTGATGTGTACCTGCTTAAGTGAGATATGTGTACTTTTTAATTGTGATTCTGAGTTTTATGATTTTAAGTTTAAGGTGATATTTTGTTCTGAGCTTGCTTTAGGGTAGCAGCTGATCAGATGAGCTTGTTATAAGCTTATGCATTTTTTTTTCAGCTTTTATTTCTGATTCTTCATGCTTATGTAGTCCATATGTAGTAGTAGGTAATTTCCAGATTGTTTGTCTTTGTTAAAAATTCAGTAGTAGTAGCTTTTATTTTTCCTATGCTTATGTAGTCCATATGTAGTGGTAGTAGTAGTCCATATGTTAAAAATTCAGTAGTAGTAGCTTTTATTTCCAGATTGTTTGCTTATGTAGTCCATATGCTTATGTAGTCCATATGTAGTAGTAGTAGCTTTTATTTCTGATTCTTCATGCTTATGTAATCCATAAGTTTGTAGCTTAATTTTGATTTTCAAATTGTTTGTCTTTGTTAAAAATTGCTTGTTAAGTAGTGCTTAATTAGTTTTTGAAGAAAAATCAAAAAGATAAAACAATAGAAAAAAAGTGACTGACCTGGGACTCGAACCCAGGTCACCCAGTTCACAACTTCAACACCTTACCATCTGCTCTAGTTCTACGTATTGTTTTATTTCCTACATTTAATTTTTATACTTGTGAAACCATTTTGCTTATATAAGCTGTTTTGGCTTATCACAGCTTATTGGCTTAAGCTTTTTCAAAATTTTTATTTTTCCTAGCTTTTTATTAACTTAAAGTATCTTTAGAAAAATTTTCAGATTTTTATTTTTACGTTTAGTATTTTTAATTAATTATTTTCTTTTAATTAGTTTTTAATTCATAATTAATCATTAAAAAGTCAAAAAAATCTAATTCTTTTTTCTAAAATTTTCTTTTGTCATTTAGTACGTAGAAAAATTATTTTGATACCCGTAGGATTAGTTTTTCAAAGATTTTACGTTTTTACTCGTTCGTAGTTTCCGGTTTACGTTATTTAATTTTCGTTTTAGTAGATATTAGTAACCGGCAAACTCTCGTCATTTCAAGCATTTTAATACCAAACCAAAAACGATATCCTCAATTTCACGCCTCGTTGGGACCTCGACCCGGGTACACGCTTATCCGGTATATTACAATCGAGTATCGCGTTTAGTGTTCCGATTTGACCTTTTATTTTCTAAAGGGTTGGCTTGAGAGCGTTTTCGCGCGATATCAGAGATTCTGGACAATTCCATTCTCAGCTATCTTTAAACTCTTGGCTTAGGTATTCACCGCCTCTATCAGATCGAAGAGCTTTAATCTTCTTTCCTAGTTGCAATTCTACTTCTGCTTTGAAAACCATAAATGTTTCAAACACCTCATGTTTATGTTTAAGCAAGTAAACATAACCATATCTACTGAAATCATCTGTAAAGGTTAAGAAGTAGCTAGCACATTTCCTTGACACATGTCTAAGTGGTCCACACACATCAGTATGTATTAAACCAAGTAGATCAGAAGCCCTTTTCCATATTACTATGAAAAGGTTTCTTAGTCATCTTCTCAGATATACAAGACTCACATTTATCATATGATTCATCATTGATACTTTTCAAAAGCCCATCATGTTGTAGTTTTTTCATGCGAGTCTTGCATATATGAGCAAGTCTACAGTGCCAAAGGTAAGAAGAATTCAAGTCTGACTTAATTCTCTTACTTATGCTATACATTGAATTATTATTATTGGATACACAATCATTCATGTCAATCTCAAACACACCATTAACAGCAATAGCATTAAAATAAAAAATATCATGTAAAGAAACAGAAATTCCATTACTATTGATAGTGTGATTAAAACCAAGATCCAATAAACAAGAAAAGGAAACAACACCCCTAACAATTGAAGATGCATAATGACAATTGTTTAATAATAGTACTAAACCCGAAGGTAAAACTAAATTAAACACTCCTATGGCTTCAACAGCTCCAGGTGCTCCATTCCCCACATGCAGATATTGCTCTCCATAGGCAAGCTTCCTTTCCACTCTAAACCCCTATAGCGTATTACAAATGTAAATACCGCATCCAGTATCATATACACAGGAATTAATTTTATGATTTAGAGTAAATAATTCAATGATAAGTAAGTTACCTGAAGTGATGGCGCCCAAGTGCCCAGTTTTTTTTGTTCTTACTTTTCCACAACTCTTGGATATAAAGAGGACAATTCCTCTTCCAGTGACCAACTACATGACAGTAGTGGCAAGCCTGATCCTTCTTTGGATTATCCTTCTTCTTAGGAGGGTTTTTCTTGGGTTGTGGTTGATAAGCCATAACTTGCTTACCCTTATCAGCCTTACCCTTTCCTTTACCCTTCTTGTTCGCATTTGGCTTGTTAATTCTACCCCCTTGAATAGCAAGTACCTGGGGTGTAGAAGCCCTTGGTGGTAAACATTTCTCGTAATTAATAAGCAGTGCGTGTAAATCAGAAACTGTCTTCCCCACGCAGTGCATATTGAAATTACGCACAAAACCACTAAATTCCTTAGTCAGGGATCTATTGATTAAGTTGATAGCAATGTCTTGTTCATAGACCTTGCCAAGTGCTTGTAGTTGATCCATGTAACCTTTCATTTTCAACACATGAGCACTTACAGGTTCACCATCTGCCTGCCTACAACCATGTAGAGATTCCATCAAATCATAGACCTCAACGGTTTGTGGTTTTTCAAATATTTTCCTGAGTTCGTTCAGCATGTCCATAGGGAAGTAATTCTCAAACTGCTTTTGTAAAGCAGGTGTCATCGCCCCCAACATCAAACAGGCCACATCATTATGTGTCTTAAACTTAGCTTTCCACAATGCTTTTTCTTCATCATTTGAAGTTGCAGCAGTAGGTTCAGCAGAACAAGGCTTGTATAAATATTCAAGTTGATCTGTCACTCGCAGGACAATCCTGAGTGAACGATACCAATCATTGAAATTCTGAGAGCCAGTCAATTTTTCCCGTTCAAAGAATGATTTGAACGCAGAACTCATAGTAGTGTTATTGTTTTGAGCCATTTCTACAGATAAAGAAAGTTCAAAATTAGTATTTTCGATAATACTATTTTTCAAGAAAATAAAATACCCAATGTAATATTCATATAACCATAGTATTTTCTTGAAAACTAGGATACAAATTATCATAGTTTCATTACATCAGTTGATCTGCTAGTAATGAAAGTATATAATAAGGTAATCTGTCGAACAATAATTGGCAGACAATTTCCAATTCCTAGATCACTATGGGATTTATATTGGCAAACAATTTCCAATATAAGCATGTTTTATCCCCATCTTATGCCTTGAGTCCAAGCTCTCACTTACAACTCAATTAAGTGGTCTAATTAAAAAACTGTAAATTACCATAGTCCCATTACATCAGTTGATCTGCTAGTAATGAAAGTATGAAATTTACCTTTCCATTGTAATCTAGTCCAAGCTCTCACATGACTAAATTACAACTTTAAGTGTTCTTTTAATTAGATGGCATTAACTTAATTTTAAAGGGTACTAGTTTTAATGTTTATAATCAAAATATGTACGAAGAAGCATGCATACATCTTCGTATCATAAGTTTTTCAAAACCTTTTTATTTACCAATTTTAAGCTAAGATTTAAATCAACAAAGTTTTAATTGAGGTATTGGGTTCACCAATCAAAGAATTACCTACAATTATCGCCCACTATATCCTACTACTGCATGAGTCAAAAGACCCAAGTTATTCGGATAATTACCACAAAGTGGCACGTGGAATTGAGGTCAATTCACCCTTAAGATGATTTGAAAATTTAATGTCAATCCTCCTTAAACCCCTCTTATAGTTTGTCAAAACTGGGTGAGCCGTTCGTACTATTGGTACAAAAACTCATCACTCAATTAAAAGTTTATGACTTTAGTCTTAAAAAAACATGTTATAAATTATAACCTTGCTAGTCTCGCCTGGGAGCAAATTACCGTGCGAAGCGAACCACTATCGGCACATAAGACTTTGCAAGATTCATAATTTATTACATCAAGTTTCACCATTATTTAGTCCATTTATTTTCTATTCAAAAATTACCCTTTTTGCTTAAAACATGTCATACAATTAAACAAAAACAAGTAATAATAAAAATAAACAACTAAATAATGCACATAACTTAATAAATAATTATGTAAACAATTAGCCACATGCAAACTAATTCGATAAAACCTATTAATAATCAATCTATGTTTAATTATGCATATATTTACTAAGACTATCACTTACAATGGTAAGTGAGTCACATGCATCGACGTATCGATTGCATTAGTCATAATTAAATATACACCATGTTGCACATAATTGATTACTTAATTAATTGGAGTCTTCCCCAATTCGACATCTATCAATTAAATTACATGTGAAAAAAATTTAAAACATCACAACAATGAATCCATGCCAAACATGCACGTTTGCATGGATTCTACCTAACAATTAGCAAATTGCCACATGATCACTTACAAACACATAAACATGTTAAACCTAGGGTTTCTAATCAAATTAAATTACAAAATCAAACCCTAACTAATTATATGGCAATCGGCCCTATAAAAAAAATTAGGGTTTCGATTTGTATAAAACCCTAAATCGACCAAAACATGTAAAACACAATCAAGATTCGTTTTTTATGTGTTTTCGGTAATTAATTACATGTTATAACGGCTCTTGATGCCACTGTTGAATTATTATATCATGACAATCACATATAAACAATAACATCAAAGAACACATTGCGGAAGCGTAGGAAACATAACACATAATTAATTAACCGAATTTAAATGTAAGCGTACCTTAATGATTCTAGCAAAACAAGAATCAATCCAAGCAATAGATGTGATGAACCCTAATTAGGGTTTAAACGGATTACACAAATTGCCCCTTACATTTTTTGCAATTCAATCCAAGATACTTACAATAGTGTGTAAGTATCACGTTCTTGTACACACGTACTAACACAAACTAAAGTTATGCAAGTAAATAAATCACAAAACTTAAACCAAACTTTTTGTTTAATCAAAAAGTCGATCGACCCGTGTTCAAGGGTGTTTGTCGATCGGCTAGAACAAGAGAAGAAAGAAAGAAAACTTTTAGGGTTTAGTTTGTGTGCACAAGAGATGTCAAAAACTATAACCCTTGGTTTGTTTATATACTAGAATTAACTTGGTGACCAAGTTTGAGTAGGATTGGGTTTAAACTCATCCCCACCGATCGGCCATAAGCTCATAAGGGCTTCCGGAACATTCTTGTCATCCAATTTCAATTCTAGTCCTTTTCTTTTCTTATTTAACGATCGTTAGTCACTTCCGTTAAATACTAACGTTCGTTATACGTTTTGTGATAATTAATAATTAAATATAACGTTTTATATAAAATTATTAACCTTTAGTTCTCATACGTAAAGTGTGCAATCCCGTGATCTCGAGTTCGATCATAACATACGACTACTAAAATAATGTCCACAAAACTAACATTCCTTCCTCGCTAGTTCTACTTATTGTTGTAGTCACCATACGTTTTTGTGCCAAAAGTGAATGTAAGCACTTGTACATAACCCGTCACTTTGTTCTTTAGTTCTGAAACAAATCTGGTTTTGTATGTTGAAATGGGTTGTGAAGATTCTAAGTATATTGATAAATTACTATGATAAATTACATGAATAGTCCTTTGACTATTTTCCTCTTATCAAAACTATCTATAATTTAATTTATACTACTTATAATGGAAGAATGGTCAAAGTGGAAAAGTGGAAAACTTAATTTTAGGTCAATCCCCATTTTGCCCTTGCTTCTTCAATACATTCTTCCTTCATACGCTTCTTCTTTAATCTCTTGCAAAGTTATAGCCGGTTACAATCCATCAATTAATGTTGACACATTCAAACAATAATCTCCAAAAATAGGTTACCACTTTTGAAATCAAATCACCCGAATAAAACCATAACACAAACCCTAAATCAAACCCACAATAAAACCTTCGACCATCAAAAGAGTTTTTCAAGTTTTGAGGTATTCTTTTGAGTTTTTAATTGATCTATGAGTTTTGAAGGGTTTTTTTTTTATAGATCTATAGATTTTATTTGTAGATTTATAGATTTTTTTTATTGATCTATGTATTTTAACAATTTGGTTTTTTTTGTTAGTGCCGCCGCTTACCGCCGCTTTTTCGCCGGAAAAAGTCGTCGGCGCCGGGAAGTGTTGCTACCGACAAAAGCCACCACCAAATATTGAGGTATTTTTTTGTTGAGTAATTTTATAAATCTTTTTTTTTCTTTAGTTTGATTCATTCTTCCAATAATACCATTGTACACTCGCTTTTTTTTTTTCTTTAGTTTGATTGCATAGCTTTATGAGGTTAGACGTGACCTATACATCCTGTTGAGAACTCAACCAGAGAGAAAATGATAGGGAAAGGTTGAAATGTTTATTGAATTATGAAAATTACATCATGAAATGAAAGTGAGTACATTATTTATACAAGGAAAAGTTTGACTAAAGGCTAAAACTACTTTGACTTTTAACTAACTAAACTGTCTGCATTTAAATGCTATTACAAGTCTTCTTAACATTGAATCTTCTCTTTTGCTGCTTGTTCTTGAGCTGTGTAACATCTTGAAACTGAGTTGATCTTTGATGAGCCATTACATCCGAACTTGCACATTGAATGTTTGATCACTTGTCGAGTCTAAATACATTTCACATTACTTATATGTCCATATTTTTAGTACTTAAATCACATTTGATATAATTTCAATAAATGGAAACATTTGATATAGAAGTGCACTTGAATCAAGAACACAGACAGATTACTATGTGGCAAAAGTGCATGTGTCTGTTTATTAAATCCAATAATATATTCAGAGGAAAGGCATTGGACCCGTTCAAATTGATTTTCTTATCAAAATGAATCGTTTGACCCGTTACCTGACCCACATATTTTGCCGTATATAAATATAGTAATTAATCTTTATATCTCTTTGTTGCAAGTGATTGGAATGGGAGCAAGCGAGGTCACGTTTACAAGTTCCTTAGGTCACAGGGATTTGTATCATCATACGATACTGCTCATCACTACACTGATGTTGTTGCACATAAGGTCAGTTTCAATCCTTTATTTGTAAATGCACACATCCACCATTGCATTGCATCATCTATATTTTTCGATTATGTATGCAGTGGGTTAGCCACAGAAATCATCGAGGAAACATATGTGGTGTGGATTTCATATGGCTTCTAAATCCAAATAAGTATAGGAAAGTGCTTAAAACAAGTTGGAGTGATGCAGTCTTTGGACTATTTAAGGTACACAACTTTTTGTTTAAGTTGCTTCTTTTCCTTTCCTTTATTATTGGTGATTAGTTGAATCTTTGACCTATATATGGCTTTGAAAAAAAGGAAGTCAGTAACCCTTAGACATGTAGGGAGTCCGTATGCCTTATTGCTTCGTGATGCTGGCTATCAGTGTTAGCGTCAGTTAGCAGTGACTCAGTGAGTTATCTCTTCTTAATGCTTAGAAGATGACTTTTCCTTCTCTTCTTTTACTTTTTAAATATATTATGTATATGATTATATCAATACACATTTGTAACCAGAACTTTGTATTTTTAGTATCATCTACGCTGGGTCTCACTCACTGAAAAAGATGCTTTTGCAATTCTCAAGGCTGAAAATGACGGTGATTATATTACTTACGCTGGTTTTTGTGAAGCCTTACGCCAGGTAATTACATTATTGTCCATATTTATACAAACTAAATGTTATACTTCAGAAATGTGAATGTTATCACTTTCACGCAACTTAATTTTATTGGTCATCCATATGGTTTGAGTAAGGAGGAGACAAAAGACCTTTGGGTTCAAGAAGACATTGATGGGAATAATGTTCTTGATTATAAAGAATTCCAGGTACTAAATTTGCTCCCTTTGAACTTGTTATTTCATAAGCATGTATGAAAGGGATTAACTACGTTTGTTTATAAAGGGGCAAAAGTGGCATATATGTATGTATTGTGTTATGGTGTTGATTGAAATTTGTATTGGCCTTGGACAAAGCAGCAAAGAATATGGAATCCTTCAAGGTGTGAACAACCAGATGAAGACAATGTGAATAGCACACGCCTAACAATAGGGTACAGTGTGAAGAATGCAGTACTGTATCCAAGTGAAGCAGAAAAAGGAATGTGGCCAGACGATTACTCACTCTCTGATCATGCCCGCCTCACTGTTTCCTTTTCAGCCGTTAGAATGCCATGCTCTCATCTACCTTGATTGGTTTCTAAGAAACATAAAGGAAGGTATGGTTAAGTGACCGTTGGAAGTAAAATTGGCAACCCGCCTCAGGTGTCACTGCCACGCTTGACCTAAATTTGCCGACATCTTTGATAAATCTCAGCAGAAACATGGGAGGAGCTGGTGATAGATTTTAGTCACTGCTATAGGAAGATGCCCAGACCGGCTCAACATTTCTAATTGTGATCATATGCTTGATAGGAAGAGAAATATATATACATAAAATATAGCTTATGTTGAGTGAAATTTTGGACCCTCATTCGTTGTATTATTGCTTAATGAATTACTTGTATTAACAACTTCAAAAAACATTTATTACATGTTTACTGAGTGCCTAACGATGTGTATATCCGGATAAGCATACTCAGTTGAAATTGATTTGGTGTAAAGTATGACTAAGTTGCAATTCTTATCATTTAAAAATATCAGATTCTAATATATTTTGATAAAAAAATGGCACGTCTTTTCCAGCTTTAAGAGAAGTTAGAAGTTAGAATCAGATTCTAATATCAGATTCTAATGTATTAACAACTCTATTGCATGGTAATTTTTATGTAACTCGATTGTTTGTTCATCTGCATTTAATTTGATTTTATTTACGTTTGATGGCAAGATTTTTTTTCTTCCTGTTATGGTATCTTTGATGGTTTTGAGACTATGGTTGGTTGGCAAGTTTGGCTCAGGTTTGAGGTTATTATGTAGAAGGTTTGATATGTTTGCTATGTAAATCTTTTCATTTCTCAAGTCTCATGTTAACATCTGACATGCATATTTCTTGACCTTTATTTTGCTCTAGGATGAGAACGGGAACTCATGGGAGTATGAGCAACTTGGTGTCATGTGCAAAGTTAAAACTAAGACATGGTATTTCACACGGGATTGCTTTGTAATCATATTTGAGACATGGTATATTTAGGAAATTGAGACTTTTTGTTAGGAATATAAATATTCAGATGAAGGCTCGGTCACCCCGAGCATCTAATTAGCATTTCTATAGCTTGTAGGCTTATCTATATTATCAGTAATATTGTTAGTAGTTTAGTTATTAATTACTATTGTGGAGTGGGTCGGGGCTTTCCCCTCTATCAGCTCGCTCCACAGTCCACTAGGGACATAATATGTAGTAGTATATATATACCTTCCCACACATGGGAAGGGTTGGACCTTTTCAATCTAATATTACACAAGTTTCTTTCTCTCACTAAAAGGCTCCCATTTCTCTCTCTAAAACCTCTTCCATTCGATCCATACAAGCCTCATACTAGTGATTCATGTATTGTGAATACCCTACAATTGGTATCAAGAGCCATGGTTAGGTCCATGAGAGTTGGTATTCACGAATTTGTGTAGTTTGTGAGGTGTTTATACTTGGGTCGATTTGTAGTTTTCTAATTTTCTTTGGTTCGGTTTGTTTAGTAGCTTAAATTTCACTTTGTACTTTGTTTAGTGATTAGAGGTTGTTTTATCGTGTATTTGTGTAGTTCTTTAGGCTTTTTCTTGGTTAGGTTTGTAGTTTGTTTAAGTTTTTCTTTCGGTTTGATTAAGTAGCATAGATTTCATCTTTGTACTTTGTTTAGTGATTAGAAGTTGGTTTTCTTTGTACTTTCTAGCTTAAGAATAGTATTAGAGTGGTATTTAGTGTTTGGATTCACAGATCTAAGAACGGTGTGGTGATTTTGAGAAAATTCGTGGGTTGTAGTTGTGTTGTTCTTGGCAGCGGTTTGTCTGTTTTGGACGATTATTGGACTCGGTTTGTGTCAATTCTTGGACACGGTTTGTCCTTTTACTCGTTTAGGCTAAAGGACAAAAGGCAGTGAAAGTGACGTGCCTGGGAGTTTGTGTCCACTCGGTTTGTCCCTGCTGTGCATACTCGGTTTGTGTAGACTCGGTTTGTCTCCGAAGAATTTACTCGGTTTGTGTTAATTTACTCGGTTTGTGTGTCTACTCGGTTTGTCCCAGCTACGTAGACTCGGTTTGTCTCTAAGGATTTTACTCGGTTTGTACCTACTCGGTTTGTCCCAGCTTTGTGTAGACTCGGTTTGTGTAGACTCGGTTTGTCTCTAAGAATTTACTCGGTTTGTGTAAATTTACTCGGTTTGTGTGTCTACTCGGTTTGTCCCAGCTACGTAGACTCGGTTTGTCTCTAAGGATTTTACTCGGTTTGTACCTACTCGGTTTGTCCCAGCTGTGTACTCGGTTTGTGTAGACTCGGTTTGTATAGACTCGGTTTGTCTCTGTGGAATCTACTCGGTTTGTATCTACTCGGTTTGTCTCTCAGACTTGTATGCGGTTTGTGTCTTGGTGATTTTAGAAATTCCCGCGAAAGATTCGATTTCTCGGTTAAATCACAAGATCAGTAAAATCCCGTAGTTACTATGGCTACCACATCAAGTACATCATCAGATGATATTCAAGCAGCAGGATCTGACACTCGTCCACCTATGCTAGATAGGACGGATTATGAGTCTTGGGCACAACGAATTAGACTTTACTGCTTGGGCAAAGATAATGGTGTTAACATTCTTAAGTCAATTGACGAAGGACCTTATCAGATGGGTACCACCAGAGACGTGGTTACAACTGGTGAAGATGGAACAGTAACTTGGGGCATCGACAGACCTAGGAACTACAACGATCTTAATGAAGAAGAAAAGAAGAGGTATGATGCCGATATTAGAGCCTCCAACATAGTTATTCAAGGTCTTCCAAAGGATGTGTACAAGCTCATCAATTTCAACACTGAAGCCAAAGCTGTGTGGGACAACGTTAAGATGCTGCTAGCAGGGTCAGAACTCACAAAGGAAGATCGTGAGTCACAGCTGTATGATGAGTTCGAGCATTTCAAAATGAACCCAGGAGAAAATATCACAGATTACTATGTGAGATTTCATAAGTTGGTGAATGATATGAGGATGATCAGAATGACTATGCCCAATATCCAACTTAACTCAAAGTTTGTGAACAACATGACTCCGGAATGGGACAGATTTGTTACTGCCGTCAAACTCAACAAAGGTTTAAGGGAGACTAACTATGAACAGCTGTATGCTTACCTGCAACAACATGAGAAGCATGCTGCCTATGATAGGGTGCTGAGAGAAAAGTTGAATCCTTCAACTGCAAATGACCCACTGGCATTCATGACAAACATACAACCAACAAACCAATCATCATCCAATCCAAGCTATCACCAACTTCACTCACCAGTACCTGCTATGAGTTCACAACTTGACTCAGGCTACTCTCAGACCGACAAAATGATTGACAACCTCACCAATCAAGTATCTCTACTGGTTCAACAGTTTCAAGCATCACTCCCTCAGACCAACAATCAGTTAAGGAATTCTTCCAACCCACGCAATCTAGCAATGGTGGAGGACGGGAAAATTGTGGTCCAGAATGTGCAAGGGAGAGCTGGTAGAAACATGGGTCGAGGTTATGTGCAGAACAGAGCAGGGAATGCCATCAGGGGCAAGGGAAACAGATCAAGTGTTATAATTGTGGGGGGCTTGGACACATTGCTAGAAACTGCAATCAACCTAAACGTCCTCAGAACTCAGATTACTTCAAAGACAAGATGTTGTTAATGCAAGCTCAAGAAAATGGTGCTGTATTGGATGAGGAAGAGTTATTGTTCTTGGCAGGAGATGGAGGAAATACTTTTGATGAAGATGTGGATGAGAAACCTGTTCAGGATCTGGCACTTAATGATCCTAACATCTTCAAGGCAGATGACTGTGATGCATTTGACTCTGATGTGGATGATGAACCTACTGCTCAAACAATCTTCATGGCTAACTTGTCTTCCCTGGCCTCATCTCGTCAAGCTGGTTCTTCTAATGCATCCGTGATTTCTGAGGTACTAAAAATTTATGACACATATAATATTGTCGAGGGACATCAGATTCCCGAAGAAGTACATCAGGCAGTTGTTTCTGACTCAAGTGATGTTGATATGGAAAATAGCAATATTGTCTCATATGAACAGTATTTGAATAGCAACAACTCGCTTGATGTACCAAATGGTGAATCCTTTGTCAATAATGATGTGTGTGCTATGAGTAATGTATGTGCCTTAGATAATGCGAGTAATGTAGATAATGCATGTGTGTACCATGAGAACCAATTGCCTGTCCCTGATAATAACTTGATCACTAGACTTAACATCTATAAAGAACAAGTTGCTATGTATGAACAGCGTGCTAAGTTTGAGCTTAATGATCGTGAGCAGAAATTAGAAGGTCAAATGAGTACACTTATTAAAGAGTCTAGAGTGCGAGAAGAAACATTAAAATTAGAGTTAAGTTCTTTGAAAAGTCAGCTAGAACAGTCTGTCAAACAAAAACAGGAAGCACAAAAGTGTGTAACAACACTTAAGCAAGAATTCAAACAAAAAGAAACAACTCTTTTAAATGATTTCTCTAAACTCAAGACGTTAAAAAATAAGCTTGAAGATAAGTTGTACACACAAAATCAAACCATACAAACTGCTCAAATGATTCATAAGCACAGAAAGTTGAGTGATAAGCATAGTAAAATCATGATAGGTGAACCAAAGTCAACCATCCTTAGGGGTATGCAAGTACTTCAACCAGCCCTATATGATGGTAATGTGATGATTAAGCCTATTCATGACCAACCTGAGCATATCTACACTGATGAAGAGGATGAGTTAAGTGAGAAAACAAAAGAAAAAATGAATGAGAAAATGAGGGATCCCGAGTGCATAGCCAGACGAATAATAATCAAACCCCATGATTATTATGAGGAAAATCGTTTGACTGTGTTTGCTCCTCAAAAGAAGTTAACACCTGAACAGATATTTTGGAAACAAGATAGTGAAAAACTTAAGGAAGATAAACTTAAGGCCAACACCCCCTCATTCGAAAAGTTGCATCCATAACGGTGTATCCTCCCAATACACCTAGGAATCTGGTGCCTTTGTCTCTTCCCACTGAATGCAAAACCTTTATTAGCTTATATGTGCTTTGGCAACTGTTTGCTGATTTTGATAAAACATGTAAGAAGAGAATCACACCAACCGGCATTACTGAGGGGGAAAGGTGTTTTTGAACATGCAAAAAGGTGTTACTTAACTGAGGTCATGCCATTCTTTAAACTACTTAAAGAACATTTTGAAGGGTTGCAAACTGCCCTTAAAGCCGAAATAAAAGAAATGGAAGTAGTGTTTAAAGACATGGAAAATGAGGTGAATGAATATGCAATAGAACTTAAGAGTCGTGAGATTGAAAGAAAAAACATACTCATCACTAATGACAACTTGATTGCTAAATGTATTGCACAAGATGTATTTTACACTGTCACTGATTCTGCATTGTCTGCTTGTCAATTTAATGAGTATGCTATTGCGTTAAATGTCACCCAGAATCGTGTTGTTGAGCTTGAGGGGGAGAATTTGAAATTGCTTGAAAAAATTCAAAATGATGACCATGATAACATGGTTAAACGTTTTTCAAAACTAGAAGTTGATTATCTGAATTTGCAACTCAAACATCAACACTTAGAAGAAAAATGCAAAATATCAAATGTCAAGACATCCTCGGATGCTCCTGAGTTTGATACTTATTTTGAATTAAGCAAACGAGATGAGACAATTCAAGCTCACACGAACACGATTCGACTGCTGAGGGCCCAAATTGCCCAATTGAAATCCAACAAGTGTGAAGTATATGGCACCAATAAACCTTCGTCTTCAGATTCTCAGAATTTTCAATATCAAAACACCATAAATAAGTTACATTATGAAAATGAGTGTTATCGAGAAGAAAATTCAAAGGTTAAACAACATTTCAAAGAGTTATATGATTCTATTAAAGTTACAAGAAGCAATCATAATGATCAAATAACCTCTTTGACAAATGAAATTGAGAATCTTAAGGCTCGGGTGAAAGGTAAAATGCCATGCACCACTTGTAATTGTGATACACCAAAGGCTACTGATTGTAAAAAGTATGATGTTGATGTTGGGCGTATTCCGTTTAAGCTTAGAAATAACAGCCTTGCCCATCAAACATATCTAGATCATCTTAGAGAAGGTCTTGACACACTTCGTGAGGTAGTTGAAGAGGATAGGAATGATAAGCCACTTGATCAAGCAGTAGTCTATGCATGCAAACTCACGAAAAGGATTCAGGAAAACTTAGAATATGCCATAGGCTCAATTCCTAAGTTTAGAGGCCATAGAGATAGATTTGTTGCATCATCATCCAATGTTGTGAACAAGCATGTAGCCTTTGATCTACCACCCAAAACATCAAAACCCAACACATCATTATCAGGAAGGCATGCGACAGAAAAACAAACTAATGTTACCTTCGATGCTTCTACAGGAGTAAAAAGTGACACCCAAGCTAGCGGGTCAAGGTCTAGAGGAAATGAAAGAAAGGATATGACTGCGCCAGCTAAGAATGATCACTTGAAGAATGTAGAAGCCCAACCTAGGAACAATAAGTTTACAATGAGTAGGATGAATCGTGTTGATTCTAGTATCAAAAGTACTGTAATTAATTTGAATTCTAATGCTATCTGTAAAACGTGCGACAATTGCTTAATTTCTGCTAATCATGATGAATGTGTTGTGTCTTTCCTGATGTCTTCTGCATCATCCCATGTTAAGAATGGTAGGATATCTGAAGCATGCAAAAAGGTTTGGAAAGCAACAGGAAAAACATTTGCTAGCATAGGCTATCAATGGAGACCCACTGGAAGGAAATTCAATTTAGGAAAACAGTGCACGTTACCTAAAATGAATAAGCATAAAATTGTTAAAGTTAAGGAATGGAGACCCACTGGAAGGAAATTCAATTTAGGAAAACAGAGACCATTACCTAAAATGAATATGCATAAAATTGTGAAGAATAAGGAATGGAGACCAACTGGTAGAATCTTGCCTTTAGAATCACAATGCCTTCCATCTAGGTCTTGTCCTGTCTCAAGTTCTGTCTCCACAGTAAAGATAGTAGCATCTGTGAAATCTGTGGTTCCTGAATATGTGTGTGCTGACCAAATGGACCCCAATTGCACTTGGGGATCCACATTTTTCAGTTATCCATTGTTGTCTGGTTTCAAATGCAGGTCGTACAAATCGTCCTGTGGTATTTGGACTCAGGCTGCTCAAAACATATGACTGGAGATCGCTCACGGCTCAAGAACTTCGTGAAAAAGTTTATCGGGACAGTTAGATTTGGGAACGACCACTTTGGTGCTATTATGGGTTATGGAGATTATGTGTTTGGTAATAGTGTAATCTCAAGGGTATATTATGTGGAAGGACTAGGACACAATCTGTTTTCTGTGGGTCAATTTTGTGATTCAGATCTGGAAGTGGCTTTCAGAAAGCATACATGTTTCGTCAGAGAATTGGATGGTTTAGATCTCCTCAAGGGCAGTCGGGGCACCAATCTATACACCATCTCAATTGAAGAAATGTTGAAGTCCTCTCCAATATGCTTGCTTTCTAAAGCCTCTAAAACAAAATCATGGCTGTGGCATCGTCGTTTGAACCACTTGAACTTCGGTACCATAAATAATCTTTCCCGTAAAGATCTTGTTAGAGGGATGCCCAGACTGAAATATGAGAAAGATCATCTCTGCTCTGCATGTCAACTGGGTAAAAGCAAGAAACAAACCCACAAGCCTAAAACCGTCAACACCAACTTGGAAGTTCTTCACACCCTCCACATGGACTTGTGCGGTCCAATGAGAATACAAACCATAAATGGAAAGAAGTATGTTCTGGTGATAGTAGATGATTATTCTCGGTTCACATGGGTAAAGTTTTTGAGAACCAAGGACGAAACTCCAGAGGTTACCATTAAACTGATAAAACAGCTGCAAGTAAGGCTAGATAAATCTGTCAGAATCATCCGCACAGATAATGGTACTGAGTTTGTTAACCAACAACTCCGTAATTTCTATGAAAATATTGGCATCACGCATCAGAAAAGTATCCCTCGCACGCCTCAACAGAACGGGGTGGTTGAACGAAGGAACCGTACTCTGGTGGAGGCTGCAAGAACCATGCTTATATTTTCAAAGACACCGATGTTTCTCTGGGCAGAAGCTATTGCAACAGCATGTTACACTCAAAACCGATCCCTAATTCATCCGGTTCATGAGAAGACTCCCTTCGAGTTAATTCATAACAAGAAACCAGATCTTTCCTTTCTGCGTGTGTTTGGTGCTCTTTGCTATCCAACTAACGATAGTCAAGACCTGGGAAAATTAAGAGCTAAAGCAGATATAGGTATTTTCGTTGGATACGCACCAGACAGTAAAGGGTATCGAATCTACAATAAAAGGACCCGTAAAATCATGGAAACCATTCATGTTACGTTCGATGAGCTGAGTGAGCTACCTGTTTCAGGACAAATCAGTTCTGGACCCGATCTTCACCTTTTGTCTCCTGGACCCATTAGTTCAGGACTTGTACAGAATTCCACGCCTGCAGATTCTTATGTGCCACCTACATGTGAGGAGTTGAAGAAGTTATTCGATCCCATGTTTGATGAATACTTTGAGCCAACAAATGGAACCATCCCGAGTGAATCAGCTGTAATTCCTATGGATGAGGTTCAAGCCCCACAAAATTCAGAAGGACCTGCAGCTTCAGTATCAGTCAGTCACAATGCTCCTGCTGCCAGTCAATCGCCTTCGTCATCAAACACTCAAACTTCTCCAGTAATGCAAGAATCTTCAGATAATAACTCTTTGGAAGTTAATCCTTTTGCTCCTGATGAAGAGGTTCCTTTTGAAAACATATTTGCTCCTGAACATCCATCAGACACATCCTTACCTGAGGAACACAGCACTGCTACTTCTGTTCATTACCATCAACCTCACGACCATCTCAGGAAATGGACCAGTAATCATCCAATCGACAACATCATAGGCAATCCCTCACGTCCAGTATCCACACGTAATCAACTAGCCACTGATGCACTATGGTGCTTCTTCAATTCCGTACTGTCTAAAGTCGAACCAAAAGATGCCAAAGAAGCAATGACTAAAGATTGCTGGTTCCAGGCTATGCAGGATGAAATCCATGAATTTGATCGACTTGAAGTATGGGAATTAGTGCCTCCTCCGGAGCGTGCAATGATCATTGCTTTAAAGTGGATCTTCAAAGTGAAGCTTGACGAGTATGGTGATGTCTTAAAGAACAAGGCACGACTAGTTGCTAAAGGGTTTAGACAAGAAGAGGGCATTGATTTTGAAGAATCGTTTGCTCCGGTTGCTAGAATTGAAGCTATAAGAATCTTCCTAGCTAATGCGGCTAGTCGTAATATGATAGTCTACCAGATGGATGTCAAAACGGCATTCTTGAATGGTGACTTAAAGGAAGAAGTTTATGTGAGTCAACCTGAAGGATTCGTGGATGCTGAACACCCTACTCATGTTTACCGCTTGAAGAAGGCTCTTTATGGGCTAAAACAGGCGCCAAGGGCATGGTACGATACATTGTCCAAGTTCCTCCTAGCAAACAAATTCTCCAAGGGTGTTGTTGATCCTACACTATTCACCAGGAAATCAAGAAACCATCTACTGCTAGTTCAGATATACGTAGATGATATCATCTTTGCTTCAACAGATCCTGGTGAATGTGATAGTTTCTCAAAGGAGATGAATTCCAAATTCCAAATGTCCATGATGGGACAAATGTCATTCTTCTTAGGACTACAAGTTTCTCAAAGTCCCGGAGGCATATTCATCAATCAATCCAAATACGCCAACGAGATCCTGAAAAAGTTTGGATTCCATTCAAGTGAACCTGTTGACACTCCCATGGTTGATAGAACGAAGCTGGATGAAGATCCTTCAGGGATTCCAGTTGATATCACACAGTATCGAAGCATGATTGGATCTTTGATGTACATCACGGCTAGCAGACCAGATCTTCTGTTTGCTGTGTGTATGTGTGCTCGGTATCAATCCAGACCAACCAAGAAGCATGTTGAAGCAGTGAAAAGGATCTTCCGATATCTTCAAGGCACGGTTCATATGGGTCTCTGGTATCCTAAGGACACTGCAATGGAGTTAACGGCATATGCAGATGCTGATCATGCGGGATGTCAAGACACTCGTCGAAGTACTTCAGGAGGAGCTCAATTTTTAGGGGAAAAGTTGGTTAGTTGGTCTTCTAAGAAGCAGATGAGTACTTCCATATCCTCTACTGAAGCTGAGTACATTGCTATGTCTGCTTGCTGTGCACAAATCCTTTGGATGCGATCACAGCTTTTGGACTATGGATTCTCATACAACAAAATTCCCCTATATTGTGACAACAAAAGCGCCATTGCTCTTTGTTGTAACAATGTTCAGCACTCCAGGTCAAAACACATCGACATCAGGCATCACTTCATCAGGGAACAGGTGGAAAAAGGAATTGTGGAGCTATACTTCGTGAGGACAGAGTTTCAGTTAGCTGACATCTTCACCAAGGCCCTCCCAAGAGAAAGGTTTCAGTTTATTCTCCCACGCCTTGGCATGAAAAGCATGACTCCTGAAACCCTCAAGTGTCTTCAGGAAGAAAAGGAGGAGTAAAGGATTGTCTTCTTATATCCTTGTACATAGTTGTATATATCTTAAATCAAAAAGAAAAATACAAAAATATAAAACCTATAAAAACCATAAAAATCGAAAAAAATCAGAAAATACCAAAAATAGTTCTACCTAGGCATGTCTTCTGTTTATCGATAACATTTACGTATCTAGAAATGTCATTCAACAATGGCACGGATTCTTAAATGAAGCTCGAGCAGAAGTTATACTAATCAGTTAAAACATGTCTTATTGGCTTGCAGTTACTTCATACTGCAACCCGCACTATACACTGGGGAAAGCATATCGCCAAAAAGATAGCTGTTCCTCCAACCGGGTGATGTTCACCTGGGCATGGATTACTTTATATCCATGTTCTCCCGTTTTGATGTACGTTTCAGTGCGTTATTTCGTGTATAAGAAGAGAAGTCTTCTTTACATCAGACTCTTTATATTGTTTGATTCTTCAAGAGAGTCTTGATGTTACAACAAGGTGGTTGATTGATTTAAAATTTTCAAATGTCCGACACCTTGCCAGATTTATGCAACATCAGCAGTGACACTCTCTTGGTGTTTCAAGGGAAGCATAGTATGCTTCAAAATCAGAATACATTTTAACCTGACCACATTTTCTCCCAAGTTTTTCTAAATGTATTTAAATCAATTGGGATCACAAATCTCAAATGGTTTGAAATTTTTGATCGGGGGAGAGAATGTGATTTAAATAGGAAATTCTGATAAAATGTGATGATTTGGAAATTAATGTAAGCTCTCCCATATGTGCTAAACTCTTTTGTATACCAAGGCACATATTGAGGGGGAGCAAAATGTTTTGGTCATAAAAGCAAGCTCTTCCATATGTGCTAAAATCTTTCATATATCGATGCACATAGTGAGGGGGAGCAAATGGTTTTTACAAAACAAAGGATTTTGGCATCTCACGTGTGCAAGGCTCAGACTTCACCAAAGATTGACGAAACTTGAATTGTCATCAATCGAAAGGATACGTCTTGGCCGGGTAATAATTTCAAGCTGGTCTAACCAGTGATGTAAGCGTGTCTCGAAAAAGATGTATCTGAGTAGAGTGTACCATTTCGAGAAACCTTCTATGGACTTGACCAGGACGGGTAATAATTTCAAGCTGGTCTAACCAGTGATGTAAGCGTGTCTCGAATCGGTCATGTTCACTGAAAGTGGATCAATTCAAAAAGTGCAAGCTCTACCTAACATGTGCAAATTTATAAAACTATCACATGTTGAGGGGGAGCATTTGAAAAAATATAAAACTCTCAAGTGTTTACAAAAATGTGTTTCAGAATCATGAACACTTTGAGAGATTTTTCAAAGATTTGATTTATGGCAATCGTGGAAGTACACCAAAGACCGACCATTTTAATTAATGCATGGAGTTATAAGGATGGTTAGGTTAGGCTCAAGTTCCCACGATCCCGCCAGAGCCGGAGGGATCTACCCAGGGACAATCCACTAGTTAGTGTAGAAGTCCTTAGGTATGATTAAAAAGGAGAAAAGTGTGATTAAGGGAAGAGTGCCGACTGAGATGGAGCTAATACTGGAACAAACCCAACAAGGTACTAGTAATGAAGTCTCGGTAAGCACTGAAGGGGTTGAAGAATGAAAAAGAATTGTAAAGATAAAGGGTGAAAAGAAATAGCCCTCCTTACAACTTAGGCAGAAACCGGGTCAATACATATGCTGTCAGAATCACTTAGGTGATTGCTGGCATTGAAGACAAAGTATCATTGACCCAGTGATACGCTGCACAACCCTCCCTAGCCACTCAAGGTCCCTCAAAGGATTCTTGTTTCAATTGTCACGGAGTTCAATACATTCCTATCGTCTCTCTCACTCCGAGTTAGATGATATTGAAAAGGTGGCAGTCCTCTCCAGCCTCCGCTCACTAAATCAAAACGCACTATCGAGTCTAGAGCCACGAGATGCATAATAAGATCTCATAGGGACACGAATTATTTCTACTCTGGTTGTTCAACATTAATGACACCAGTTGTAATCTTAAGAGTCCTACGCAGATCTTAGCAATCTGCCAGAACATTTATGAGAGAATTTACGAATGTAATTCTCAATGATTGAATGGAAATTCCTGCCAGGGTCAACATCAAGCAGCCCTGAAAGCAGGTCACTTCGGTAATTCTTTATGGATTACGCTTAGTGGTCACGACGGTTTCAAACGGTCTACAGTCGTGGAGTGATCTCCAGCGACTCACCTAATCGTTGATGTGCTACGGTTCGATCTTAAAAAACCCTCTTTGGGTTTTCGATTAGGAACGGTCTTGGTAAGAATTAGAGAGAGTTTTCACACTATGCTGTTAACAATCTCGAAGTCCGAACCTGTAAGTACCGGTCGATTTGTTGCTAACTGTCGTA
The DNA here is from genome assembly GCA_021014915.2 of Artemisia tridentata subsp. tridentata. NCBI lineage: Eukaryota > Viridiplantae > Streptophyta > Magnoliopsida > Asterales > Asteraceae > Artemisia > Artemisia tridentata. The sequence continues at coordinate 369,176,393 of CP139504.1, read as the reverse complement.
TGCAGGAACTTCTGGCGATTGTAGCTGTGGAATGCTGTAGCTGGTTGCTATTGTAGCTGGTTGCAGAAAAGATGCCAATCCTCTACCACATGTTCACACTACCTCGTCATTGTTATTCAACAAAGTCATGATCAACCAAAAGACCTTCAACACGGCTTCTGCTAACTCTGATACTAAAGATCATGACACCAAACAGTGTGAGCATGTCGGCTCGAAGAATATCACATCACAAGGAAACATACTGCTGAAAGATGACTTGGAAACAAATGTTGGATGATAAAGTCGAAGAATACTCAAAGATCATCCAAGACAATCAATCAGTCATCTAATCATTACTGCTGAAGGCACATAGACTAAAGACTTTGAAGAATCAAAGACTACGAGCTATAAAGACAAGTTCAGAAGAAAGAATGCTAGAATTCAAATTATTATTTCCGGGGTGACCTCCCTTAGGGGGAGATTGTTAGGAATATAAATATTCAGATGAAGGCTCGGTCACCCCGAGCATCTAATTAGCATTTCTATAGCTCGTAGGCTTATCTATATTATCAGTAATATTGTTAGTAGTTTAGTTATTAATTACTATTGTGGAGTGGGTCGGGGCTTTCCCCTCTGTCAGCTCGCTCCACAGTCCACTAGGGACATAATATGTAGTAGTATATATACCCCTTCCCACACATGGGAAGGGTTGGACCTTTTCAATCTAATATTACACAAGTTTCTTTCTCTCACTAAAAGGCTCCCATTTCTCTCTCTAAAACCTCTTCCATTCGATCCATACAAGCCTCATACTAGTGATTCATGTATTGTGAATACCCTACACTTTTAGATAAAATGTTTGATGAGTAAACCAAACGGACGCACAGAGGTTCTCCGTTTTGACCCGTTACACAACCCACACGTCCATTTATTTTGCTACCTTTGAATAGATTTTGCTTATTTTGGACTTTGAAAGAATTCACATTGGAGTTAAAAATTATTGTCGTAAGTTACAAATTGAAGTAAAAAAGGTATAAATGAACGCCATGGCTGCTACTGTATTACATAATCTTGTGTTTGATTTATAGAAACAGAGGGATTGTGAATTTGTGATTGTGGCAATGGATTTTTAGGAATTGGTTGTTGGAGGTATGTTTGCAACTTATGTTTGTATGAAGGTATATGTATATTAGGCTTCCCACAGTAAGGAAACTCGATCGATCGTTTGAGTCGATCGCGATGCATGGCTATTTCGCGTTTTATTGCAACAATAACTTTTTGCTACTAGAAAAATCCGTTGCTATGCACGGGTACTCGTCTAGTATTATTTATCTTTACATCATAACAACTCATCAATGACGGATAAAAGATGAAAGGTGATCAAAGATGAATGAAACTTTTTGCTCTATGCCTCTAATCCGACATCAGTTGTCACCTCACCACACCAAACCTACCCTGGTTCCACACTATATGGCAAAAATTCAAGACAAATCTAATTGTTAAAATCAAATCATCAATATAATTGTCTATTAATGTGATTTTGATTAAAAATCCAATGTCATTCCTCCATCATTGCTTAGTAAACTAATAATCAATCAAATAATTAATTCGCAATTATTACTACTCACCTAACTTTTACAAAATTCGTAACAAAATCACATTTTTCAACAAATTATTGACACAACCGCTTAGGATTAGGAATAGACTAGTGATAAAAATAATATTTCACTAAATATAAGAGATATCAATTTCAATTCTTACAAAATGCACACGACTTTAAATAAGTCATGTCACCTTATTTACAAGTGGATAAGTTGACATTTATCTATACTACATATTACATATATGCAGAAAATGTATTTCTTTCAAGAAAATTATCAAAATGAAAATGCGAAATTAATAATATATCTTTGATTAAAAGAAGGTAATAGCATATGCCATATACTATTAAACCAATAAAAAATCATAATTCTCAAATTTTTATAGAGCCAAGTCATAAACTTTTTTTTCCTCGCAATGAATAAAGTTAAACTAGTAAGTGTTTTGTGACTATTCGTCAAAATAGACCGACGAAGTGTTTTAAAATCAGAGTTGACCTGGTCGGATGACTGAAAGCCAGTTTTGAGCGAAAAACGGTTGAACCGCCGATTAGACCGGTTGAACTGTAACTCGACCAGATCAATTAAAAAAATGGTTTTTAAAACATGTCACCGTCGCTATCAAGGGGTGTCTAGTATTGTTAAAACACTCTTATCGAGGGGTCTCTAGTATTGTTAAAACCAAGGTTTTCAAGATCGGGATCCTACTTGAGATCGTTTTTGGTTTTGCAAGATCAAGATCGTAAGATCGGATCGAGATCCTAAGATCCTATTATAGTGTCATTTTCTTAATAGTTTTTGTAATTTTATTCAAATCAACAAATTATTACTCCCTCCGTCCCTAAATAAATGTCCACTATTGACTGTTAACGTCTTTTTTTTAGAACTTTGACCTTAAATTATTTCATTTGTGTTATGTAATACTTAATGAAAATTATATTAATGAAAAGACATTTAAAACTCAATCCATTCATATGTTTTGCATCAAGTATTACGTAACACAAATAAAATAATTTGATGTCAAAGTTTAAAAAAGAAGACTCTAAAAGTCAATAGTGGATAATTATTTAGGGACGGAGGGAGTATATAATATAAACACAAAATTATATGAATATTTTATGGAAATGTTCTCTTAAAGTATGAATACGGAATGTTCAAGAAAATTAACATGTTATTTTTTAAATTTTATAATACATAATCCATAACTTTACAGTATTTTAGCTTGTCGTTCGAGAAAAATAAGATCAGATCGGATTAGATTTAAGATCCTATGGTCAAGATCAGGATCCTATGAGATCTTAATTTTGCTAAGATCCTACATAGTATCCGGATCATTTTTACTTTATAATATCGTAAAATCGTAAGATCCTAATATCTAGATCGGGATCAGGATCCTCACATAAACACTCTTTATGAGTGATTACATTTGAATACTCACGGACTAGTCAACATCACTCACCAACTATATAACAACAACAACACACTTTCACTTTTCACTTTTCACTTTCACAAACACTAAAAACACACGTACACTCTTTGCTCAACAAACACAAAAAATGGCGGATGAAAGAAAGAAGTTAATGGAAGAAGAATGGAAGTCACTGATTCCAAGCGATCGTCAAGTCTCTCGTGCTCATGATTTCCCGCCAAATTTCCTCTTCGGTGTTGCTACTTCTGCTTATCAGGTTGTTGTTATATCATATATATATATATATATATATATTTTTTTTTTTTTTTTTTTTATTTTTTATTTTTTTTTGTGTTTTATATATTTTTTCTTATCAGGTTGCTATTCTGTTAGGATTTATTTTATATAAAAATATTTATGCTTTGATGATTATAAATTATGTAATACTATTCGATTAATGCGATTCTTTGATCATTTTTTATTTTAGGGCTTATTGTCTTAAAATGTATCTTACTTGTCACTTTTTTTACTTGTATGCACCATCGTTAGGATCACACTTTTTAATAACTAACTAACTTTTGAATCTCGATTATTTTGTGTATCGATTCCCAAAAATACGTCAATCAATGCACAGAATAATCGAAATTCAGAAAACTAGTTATTAAATACTAGTCCGATCCTAACGATGATACAAAAAAAGTGACAAGTAAGATACATTTTCGAACAATTAGCCCTTTATTTTATGTTTTATTTATTTATTTTGTTTGTCTCATTTTCTGTTTAGATTCATGTTTAGATTCATGAGTTCGTAACTGACTATGGGTTGATGATGATGATGAGTTATGTAATGCTATTAGATTAATGCGATGAGTTGAATCTGCATTTCTATATTTGTGTTATTTATTGGTTTTGAATATGTGAATGGTGAAATATAGTTTAGTTGATATTGATCCGATTCTATCTGATTGCCGTCTGTTAGTCTGTTACGGATTTCGTGTTGTTAGTGAATCTGTGAAAGCGATGCGTGTTTGTGTAGCTTTTTTATGACCTAAAAAAATGTTAGTTGAAAGCTGAAACCCAACAGATGTTTTTACAGTATAATATGGTTTTATGATTATGAGTTATGATACTATTCAATTATTGCGATTAATTGACTTATCGTTGAATCTGCATTTCTATGTTTGTGTTATTTGTTTATTTTGAATATATGGATGGTGAAATGCTTGTGTAGTTGATGTCAATAGTATTCGATTCGTGTAAGTAAGTTATTGATCGTTGAATCGATGTTATAGGTTTTGTGCTTTATGATGATGTGTTGTTAGTGAATTTGTGAACGATGAAACAATTTGCTGTTGATTTGAAATTGTTAACTGATGAAATGTGGTTTGCAGTGATGCATTGTAAGTGTGGTTAAAATTATGACTTGAAAATGTTAAATGAACCAGGATAGCTGTTTATTTTGAGCAAAATATTACAGTCGCATAAGCGAATAGTACAAGTTTGTTGATACAGAAATGGATATACAAGGCACCCAGGCACATAAAGAGGTTATACACGGTAGTAGTTTCTATTTATTAAGTGAGCGGCTAGTTATGTGAGTATATGGTATGCAATTTAAATACCCAAACGAAAGTATAATTGGATAATAATGGGTATATACAAGGGGCATAATGTGGTTATTCAATAGTTTTCTCCATAATCATGGAAACATAGGCATTAGTTTAGAGGCTAGTTGTGTAAATCAGTAAATCTATTGATTGTTTACTTCTTGGAAGGATGGAGATATTTGGAATTGTGTTATGGTATGCTACGTCACTCACCACATAGGATGCCCTTCTTTGCATTTACGCTTAGTTTTGACTGAATTGTTATTTATCAAAGTGTCCCGATCACAGCGACGATAAGATGGTCATCGCCTCTTGTTATATGATATATGTTTCTGATTTCACATTCCATTTCACTGTTAGATGAGTTGTGGTATGAGTTTGGTTATGATTATTAGCTTGCTGAGCATTGTATATTGATTTGTTGACATCCTTATGTGAGTGGGAGATTTCACATCAATGACTCATGATGGGTTTGGGAATTTGGGTAGTTTTCAACATCTAGAGTTTGGATAAGATGCTGTATACAAGTTTTAATAGCTTGGAAAGCACTGTCGTGCCTTGTATAAACATATAGTTTCTTAGCATGTTCTTTTTTTTTTTTTTTTTTTTTTTTTTTTTTTTTTTTTTGGTGCAAAGGTGAAATTATATTACTTCCAGACATTTGCATCATGAGGATAACAATAAACTGATTTTGGGCATTTCCCAAATCAGATACAAAAAAACAGATACAAACATTGCCTATACAACAGATCTCTGATGAAACTAAAGCTTTATCTGATAACATGGAACTCAGACAAGCATACAAACCAAAGAAACTCAGAGCACATCAGTCTCATTCCTTTTGGTATCCATCCTCAAAACTGAATTCACCTTTTTAAGCATGTTCTTTTGTTTGTTGCTGTATTGCAGGTTGAGGGAGCAGCCAATGAGGGTGGCAGGGGTCCTTGTATTTGGGATGCTTTCTCACACAAAAATGGTTTGCTGTTATACTTGTTATGAATATTATTTGTATTCATGATGATAACTGCTAACATTAGTTGGTCTGGCAGGCAAGATAAAAGACGGGAAAAACGGTGATGTAGCAGTAGATCAGTACCACCGTTACAAGGTTTTCTGATTTGCTTTCTTGTACAATGTTGGCATTTTAACTCCTGTTCTTTTAGTTACCCTCTATGTTTTGGAAATTGGCCGAGAATTCATCATGTCCTCATGCATTCATAAGCATAGTATTCTCATATAGCTACTAATGAGTGTCGATAAACATAGTATTCGTGTGTAGCAAGATATGGTTACATGTTTGTTTTCTTTTTGTCCATATGCTTATTTATCTACATTTACATTTCTGAAATATAGGAAGACGTTGACCTTATTGCTAAATTGGGATTCGGTGCTTATCGATTTTCGATTTCCTGGTCACGTATCTATCCAGGCAAGTCTGCTCACCATTATTATCCAACTATTCCTGCTGTTACTATTATATCAACTTAAGTTATTGAGTCATAGTTGTAGGTTTTCTCTCATGTGGGGTAGAACGTACTAATAAAGGGAGACAATACATTGTAAATATGGACTCCCTCCATTTGAATAAAAGAGATCCATTTCACTTTTCATGATGACAAGATACTTCTGAAAGCTAAAACAGACGCATTTTGCTACACATTGAACTCTATTATTTTCATTCAAATTAACCAGAATTCACCTAAACTGACTATGCTAAGAAACCAAACCAATCCAAACCAATTCATTTTGACATGTAGACCAAAATATCAGCAACTTCAGTAACTCAGCATGTCCATTCAATGCCGGTGAGCATATACTTTGCAGAACTTCTACTTGAGCAGCAGGACTCCAATATAGATCAAACCAGTGAATGCATGATTTTCATTTACAATCTGAGATATCATACTTGAATAGGGCTCAAGAAGCAGAACAGCTATTCACATATGCAATATCTCCTTTGAATCTCAAACTATTTTTGTAAGCTCATCTTTTGAGCAGCATATTTTTTTTTTAACATGACATGAACCAAATCTGCAAATGAAGCCTTTTATCAGCAAACCTACAGGACAGGAAACTTTTATCATGATGGCCACATTTCCTTAGACTGCATTTAGAGTCCAACTCCATGAAAATGTTGTCCCATCTTTCATGGCACACAAGCTCAGGAATAGGACACTTAACATAGTAAGGCTTCACCAACACTTCCAAGCCATCTGTGTTATCAATATATCCAAACCATTCACCCCTGTTCACTGATCTAGGCATCAAAACCTTGATATTCCCAAATTATTTCAGCATTTACCTCTATAGATGGACTTTGATAGAAAACAAACGCAAGAAGCCATTTCCGTAATTGTTCTACTTTCTAAAAGAAAATATAATTTTTGCCAACTATCAATTAATAGAAGTTTTAACTGGACTATGTATTGCATCACTTTGTTGGGTTGATATAAAAATGACATCTCTTTGTTTACAGATGGGATGGGAACAGAAGTTAACAAGGAAGGGATCATGTATTACAACGATCTTATAAACTACCTTCTCGAAAAGGGTATGAAGAGATTGAATGTTTTTCTTTTCTTTCTGAGGACTTGATTCTTATAAGTAACTTGTAAGTATGTCACTGCAGGAATTGAGCCATGTGTAACATTATACCATTGGGATATTCCATTGCATCTTGACGAGTCAATGGGAGGTTGGTTGAGTGAATCAATAGTGTAAGGTTTTGTCTTTTGTCCTGTTCCAGAATCTAAAATTTTCTGAAAATTTTGGGTGTATAGAACTATAGATTATAGAGTATTGGATGGAGTCATGTTCTTGAATAAGTTGATACAATCATACAATAAAACAACAATCCTAATATAGAACATAATATAACTGAAAAAATCAATGACATTCGAAAATTGGTCCCTAAAACTTTCTTAACAATCAGAACGTGAGTTTGAACTTCCTGAATATTGCATACCGAGCCTCATCTACTGGACGACCCTTGAACTTGTCAAAGAAACACCAACTACGTGAAATTCCAAATAATATTGTAATTTCAGCTCTAAAATAATAGTTTTTGTATACTTTAGATGAGTCTTATTTTCATATTTACATTCTTTTTAACGTTTAAGCTTGTGCCAAACATGCAGAAAGTATTTCGCCATCTATGCAGAAACCTGCTTTGAGAATTTTGGTGATAGAGTGAAGAAGTGGATTACAATTAATGAACCTCTTCAGACAGCAGTAAATGGATACTTTACTGGTGTATTTGCACCTGGAAGATGTGAAAGTCAGTCAGCTGAACCTTATTTGGCTGCTCACCACCAGCTTTTGGCCCATGCAGAAGCTGTCTCAATATATAGAAAAAAATTTAAGGTTAGCATCAGATACTTGTAATCTATTTGTCAGTTAGTGGTAACATATATTTATAACCAACTTATATAGAGCCATTGTTTTGTGGATCTCAACCCAACTTATAAAGGGTTAATGCGGGTTGTGTTTGGGTCAAATGGGTAAAGACAAATAAATCAGCTTCAAGGGAAACATGTCAAATGGGTTGCAATTAAGTCACAGTTTTTTTAATGTATAAAACCTTCCAAGTCAATTTATTCAAATAACTGGATTATAAATAAAATTTAAATTCATATTTGACAGACTGAGTAATCAAAAAAAGGGACAAAAATTGTTTTCTGTTTTGCCTACTACAAAAATTGACCTGTTTTGACCCGTTACCCAACCCGCCCATTTTGCCGCATCTAACCCAAATGCGTACTAATGTTGAAGATGTTGTTTCTACCTTAGGATGTGCAAGGTGGGGAAATAGGATTGGTTGTTGATTGTGAATGGGCTGAACCCTTAACAGATAACGAAGAAGATAAAATTGCTGCAGCAAGGCGTGCTGACTTTCAGCTCGGATGGTAGGTTGCCTGATATTCATTTGTTGGTTGTAGTCCACTGTCTTGTTAATTATCTTATTTGTATAATTTGTTAGCTATACCACTTTTTCTTTTACATACGAGTCATTAGAAGATGGCTTTCAGGCTTTGTGTCTTGTTGGTTCTTTGTGTAGCCCGTAATCATAACATTTGTATGTAAATACCCACATTATATATAAATAAAACAAGTTTTTACATAAATTTGAACATTTTTATATAAAATTATCATATTTGAACTTAGAGGATTTTTTGGTTACAGATTGACCCAAGTGGACACAAAACTATCTTGTAATGATTCACATGCACAAAAGAAAGTACAATGTATAAGATGGGAAAATAGCAAGCTGGTCATTAATGCTAACAACCCTAATGTGAATTCATGATATAGGTACTTGGATCCAATATATTTTGGAGAATATCCTAAATCTATGCAGGATAGGCTTGGACACCTGCTTCCAAAGTTTTCTGAAAAAGATAAAGATACACTAAGAACTTCACTAGATTTTATTGGCCTGAATCACTATACATCAAGGTTTGTGTCACATTACACAAACCCAGATCAAGATGGTTATTATAGGACACAAGAAGCAACGATGATAGGTAAGCTATTTTCCTTGCGTATTAAATATATATAAATGCATACATATAAATTGTATAACATTGATGGTTTACCTTGCCTATCAAATTTTCTTTTCAGCTAAATGGGAAACTGGAGTGATTGGTGAAAAGGTACTCTTCTATATCATCGTTTAAGGTGGCAAGATGGGTAGCTCAAGCGGGTTGGTTAACGGGTCAAAAGGGGTCAGCGACTTAGCCTACAAAAATTATTATGTCCATTTTTTATATAAAATAGCATCGTGTTAATTATAGCCACAAAAAATACTTAAAAATCAGAATCTTGGAATAAAGCGATTAGAAGTTGTATGCATTAAAAATACACTTTGGGCGACTTTCATGTTTCAACCCGTTTGACCCATTCCCTTTCAACTAAATTTATTGATTTGACCCGTTTGACCCATTTGAGATAAAAGCAACACACTAATAAGTAAGTTGCTTGAAAAATATCCACAAATGTTTGAATGATGGCAGGCTGCATCACCATGGCTCTATGTTGTTCCGTGGGGTCTCCGAAGACTTCTTAATCACATAACGAAAAAATATAATAATCCGCCAATATACGTCACTGAAAACGGTATGTCTATTCACTAATTCTAAATTTGTTCACAAATTTCTGCTGAATCTATACCAATGGTTAGATTTATTGAATCATTTGTCAACTATCTAAAGGGATGGATGATGAAGACAATGATACATCTCCCCTACATGAAATGCTGGATGACAAATTGAGAGTTGCTTACTTTAAGGGATATCTTGCATCTGTTTCTCTAGCTATCAAGTGAGTTCCGCTAATTTAGTTTCTATAAATTTTCTTTTTTCAGTAGTACAGGGTGATTTTATCCTAAATATGTGAAAATCCTTTTCTTTTATTGAACCGCAACTTTTTCACACCCTGTACCACCTATCTCACAATATTCTCATAAATGTCTCCAACGAGACTTGAACCCACAACCTCTTGGTTGGTGGGCAACTCACATACTACTATTCTATATATATATATCACGTATTGATATATATACAGTTAACGTTTGAGTGTCATGAGCTTAGAGCAATGCTTACTATTTACCCATAATTGCCTGCAATAATAACTGCTTTATGACTATTGTGGGTTACGCAATTGTCTCTTAAACTTGAAATCTTGTGGTCCATTATTTATTTATAAACCTGTGAATTTCACTCAACCTTTGTGTTGACTTTTTAGCATGTTTTATCTCATGTCCTTAAGGTAAATTCAGAATATGTAGCGAAAAGAAAAAGAGGTTGAATGGTTTAGAAGTCGCCTAAAGTATAATCAAATGTTTACAAACTCTATTGCTTCTATTAAAATTTTGTATGATGTAGTCATGTTTATTACAATAGTTATATATCTATATAGGAAAAGTGTTATTCGGGGTCAGCTTGTTTAATCAAACCTAAAAATTTATCTGGTTGACTTGAACCCATCACCTAACTTAACATTTACCACCTAAATACAGTTGTAACTTTTTCAACTATGGTACTTGACTAATTTTGTCAAGTATACCCTCTTACTAGATTGTCAACGTTACACAAAACAATGTGATAATAAAGGACTTTGGATAAATTATAAATATGCTCATAAGAAACAAGAAAAAACGTCATACTTGATATTACTTCACAAAATATTTCATCCTTATAACTAGTACTTTTCTCTTATTACAATTATGATGTTCTGTTTGCTCCAAAAAATGTTAAGGACGTGTTCTTTTCTTGTACCATATCGGATTTGACTTGTGTTAAAATGTCAAATAGAGAATAACGTGTAACTTAACGAATTATCTGCATAATTTTAACTAGAGAGACGGATACGATTCATGTATACTACATATGTTAACTTGGTCCTTACGCCATACAAAAATTTGTTGTTTAGGGAAGGAAGTGACGTGAGGGGATACTTTGCATGGTCATTGGTGGATAATTTCGAGTGGCAACAAGGTTATACAAAGCGTTTTGGTTTGATTTATGTTGATTACAAGAATGGTCTTGCTCGTCACCCAAAGTCCTCAGCTTATTGGTTTCGAAGATTTTTGAAAGGTGAAGATGGGAAAAGTGGCAAAGAAGACTAATTCAATCTTGCTAACTTGAGCCATTCAGTTGTGAACACAACTGAAATATGTTAATTTACATACGGTGATTCAAAATTTCTGGACCAAAATAGATACAATGTTGTAACAAAAGATGGAACAATGAGTTGTAATTGCTTTCATTTACATGATTTAAACAATGTGATTTACGACTGTGAAATAAGGAATAGCAATTTTGCTATATAATAAAGGAGCCACAAGATGGACCGAACGCTTTTCTGCTAAAAGTGAATGTAAGCACTTGTATATAACTGTCACTTTGTTCTTCATTTCTTGAACAAATCTGGTTTTGTATGTTGAAATGGTTCGTTAAGATTCTAACAGATAAGGTTCGTTAAGCATTCCTATGTTGAAATGGTTCGTAAGCATTCTAACAGTAGTAAGGTACGCATGCTATGGTCGAAAATTCTCGATTGCCACTAGCTTGTGGTTCATTTGTGTCTAATAAGATTTGTTTTTGGGTAGCCAGACAACACACTGTGGCAAGTAGTCTAGTGTTGGTTCAGTTTGTTTTCTAGGATAAAGTTTAATGCGCCTCATTGAGGATGACTTTAATTCTATGCTCGGGTGGAACAACCTTAGATACTTCAATATATTTTACTATAACTTAGGCGTAGATCCTCCGCAATTTTTAGTTGTTGCTCTTAGGCTTGTTCAATATTGTTAAGCTATTAGACCCATTCTTCTTTGTGTATCCAGCATAAAAGTTACAAAACCACATTTTACCAGTACGGTGGTACGGTACCCAATCCTCCCTAAAATTCTCTCTTGTGAACCAATCTCAATGTTCTAAAAGCACCATTGGGTCCTTCACGAAGTTTTCTTGTTAAGAGTTACTTTGTGAGTACGCTATAGTAGTGATATTTCAAGTAATTTTGAAGTCACATTTTGTTTAATTTGTCAGGTTATGTTCCTTTGAGCGGGTTGTTTCCAGATTGATTTCGTCCAATCTATCATCAACTATCTCTGTTTTATATCCTAATCGAGAGTAAATATCACCGAGAAAATAATATATAGGCATTTCATCAAGCACCTAAGACGCGCACATAATTGCACGTAGTAGCATCAACACCTAAACGAAAAGCTCGGTCCATATAACAAACATCAAACACCACAAATATCACATTCCTTATATCGAATACCTCATACCTCATACAGTATAATCATTATTACATAACAAGTAATCCGCGTATCCGAGCTCTGTTAGACATTTCATCAAACACCTGACATGCATACACATAAAAGGTTCGTCTAGCGAATACTCTCATAAAAAATGAAAACCAAAATCCAACACAAGATTAAAGTTGAAAACCAAAATTCCAATTGTCATTTATCAGTATGTAGAGATGAAGAATCCATGACATGATCATCAGTAATAATGGTATCAACTCCTTGTGGGTTATCATTAGCTGACAATGATGAGGAAGGTTCATCTTGAGCATTAAGGATCTTGTTCATGTCTCTAACTCTACTTGTGGCAACATTTGAAACCAACACTGCAATTTTTTTAAGAAAAAAAAAAAAAAAAAAAAAAAAAAGGAGATTAGAAATGATTGAGATTGGTGATTATGTGGTAATTAAAATGGTTACCTGCGGCTGTTCCGATGGTCCAGACCCACAGGATCTTTACTCCTGGGCTCTTGTCTTTCCACATTTTCTTCTGTGTCTTAGCGTTTTTGACTTTTTGTATGTTTTCTAGTGTTTTGAGGAGTGTGTTGCAGTCAATGTTTGACCTTAGTAATGCTTGAGTTGGAGTTGTAGTTGTGGTCATGGCCGCGGTCACCTCTTGCATATCAGCGACAACTCATTTTTCTCACAATTAACCAAGTGTAATAAGTCGATCGTGGTCACCACAAAAAACATAAATCACTTAAACACAAATATACTCCACAAAATTCATTTAATAAAAACACTCACACACGCAACCTCACATGACTCGATTCTCTAACACGACCGAGCCCTTGCAAAATACCCATGTTAGATGCGCGCTCTATTAGAAGTGTAATAGGGTGACTGCGATCATGGTGAGGGAGGACTCGATCATAGTGTCCCTACTACAATGGTCTTAGTTTTTGGTTTATTCTGTTGGTCTTGTTGGAGTACCTCCAATGATAGGGTGTAGTACGTGCCATGAGTAGAGGACTCGTCATGGCACCATGCTGGTAGACAGTTGACCATTCTACTGATAAGTTCCATGACATGACGAAGCCAGTGAACTTCTTTTACACGAGAGATGGGAGGCTGGTCCTTATTGAGTTAAGAACGCCACACAGGTGTCGAAGAAATGAGCTCGTGACATTAGGCCATAATTCTAATACGCACATTTTGGTGAGTTGTCACGTTAATAACAGTGACACGTGTGAGATTTCACGTATGACAAGTCGTCTAGAAGCCGTTTTCTCTCTCTTTTTGCTATCAAATTTTACATTTGTTCTGAATTTTGCACACTCCTAACCTCAGCATAGGGTTCCTGCACACCTATGTCGGTCGCTGCACACTTATTCCCTACACATGATTTGTTGAAATGTCGTTTTGAGCAAATGATAACAAAGTACCGTGATCAGCTACAACAATGATATAAATACTTATAAAAGTTGTCATAGTATGTGCTAGTATCCACATCTATCAAAACATCTTTTTTTCTGGTTGATTTTATATTCTTTCAAACGATCTGCATCTGATACTGTTACACTCTATTACAAAAGATCAAAGTTGTCTTTAACAACAATCGGGCAGTATGCACCATGAACCCTAGTCGCTCGAGGATCCAACTGGACTTCCGGTTTGTTCACAAAATTGGTGCTGCAGTCTCATTTTGCTGTAATGGAGCATTGGAGCTAAAGTATAGCAGACGCTATGTAATAAATGCTTTGACAGGGTGGCCTTCAAGCTTTGCTCTTTTTATGACCTCTTCCTGCTCAATTACAATTACAATAACAATTACATGTTAAAGTGCAACATTTAGTGACTACAAAATATCATAACCATCTTCATATTACAATAAAAATTGTTCTTTTATCTATAAAATCCATGATTTACTAGTACATATCATCATAACTTTGGGTTAGGGATATAAATTTGGGCTTTCTTTTGAATGGTTGAATATAAATCAGCTTAATTTTCAGAAACAGATAATTGTTCCATGCCAAAAGTAAAACATCAAGAATTTACCTGGATTACTGCAGTTATGCTTCCGGGACCCTGAAATTCCTTCGCCTCCCACGTAACCTCTTGCCAGGTTTTAGAACTCAGTGAGTTCCATGAAACTGGAACTCGAATTGTTTCCACATGCTGCAAAAGCCTCAAGCCATCTGTTAAAAAAAATGTACAATTCTTATCAGACTCATACTCAAAAAGTAACCTGCTACACATAATGCGTGAGGAAAACATAATTTATTTGTTTAACACAGAAAACCAAACTCAAGCTGCAAGATCGAGAACTGTAGTGTTCCATAACTATATTGAACAAATGTCCAAAAATGATTTTGCCGACAGTGATAGGTAATGCGTTAAAACCATGCATACTTCGAGTGATCACTTTGGGTAACCAGTCAAAATGGGTCATTTTTATACGGCCGCGTCTGGCTGGTTGCCCCGAAATTAGTGTATCAAATATGATTTCTAAAAATTATATTGTTAAAATAACAATAAAATCTTTCTAAAAAAATGATTGGAGCTTTTTATACATTAAAATCCCAATGAATGACTTTTCACACATCTGACATGGTTCTTATAAGCTAATGTTTAGAATTTACTCATGTTTGACCTGTTACATACGAAAGGTAACCAAATCGACCCATTTATAAGTACCTCTACAAATTCTTTTTTGAATGGGGAAAATGTCGCTTCATTATACATAACAACCAAAGGTTGCAATTAGTGTACCGATTATGATTTCTAAAAATTATATTGTTAAAATAACAATAAAATCTTTCTAAAAAAATGATTGGAGCTTTTTATACATTAAAATCCCAATGAATGACTTTTCACACATCTGACATGGTTCTTATAAGCTAATGTTTAGAATTTACTCATGTTTGACCTGTTACATACGAAAGGTAACCAAATCGACCCATTTATAAGTACATCGGTCCAAATTGCAACCTTTGGTTGTTATGTATAATGAAGTGACATTTTCCCTATTCAAAAAAGAATCTCTAGAGTAAATGGCATACTTGTGATAAATGCTTCTTCCCACAAATGACATTTGGACCATGATGGAGCTACTTCTCGTATTGGGATCCCGATTTCCAAACATACCCTGCACAACAAAATTACTAAATTCAGACAACCAATAAACACATTTATTATCCATCATTTTGACTAAAAAATATCTGATCAGTCACTAGATGACAATATGATATAATAAATGCTTAAAAGCATATACGTAAAGAAACTAAAACGCCAACTTTAGACAGTGGATGATTATTTGAACATCTATATGGTTTACAATCCTTTGAAGTAGTGAAATGATATAGGATACATGATTCGCGCAAATACAATACCTTAGTTCAAACGCCAATTCTTTTATGACTTAAAGTTATAAGGACGAATTATCAACGAATAGTTTGTGGGAGTATTCTTTTCAATCAATATGTATACTGCTCCATGGTAGTAAAACAATTTCCGTATAATGCTAACGATGCAGAACAAAAGTCACAACAACAACATAGAATGTTAATTGCTAGGTCGAAAAAATAGTCAAATTTCTTTGGGTAAAACGAAATGAAAATTAGTAATAAATTATATCCCAATAAGTGTACGAAGAATGATAGAGATATATGAGGTTTATATATAATGTTACTACATGGATGCATCATACACACATCACTTACTCAATGACCACTTCACGTACTACTCCTGGAAGGACACCACCACTTATGGGAGCCGTCTGCAATTCAAGGGAATAACCATATTTACTTTTCTGCATATTTTCTGCACTTTCACAGTCTTCTTCCATATTATCCTGCATACATGTCACACTAATAAGAAAAAATCAGCTGGAGGATAAATTACACGAAATAAAAAGAAATAAAACCTTTAACAGCATACCTTACGACAAAGAACGAAAAAATTAGTCAAACAGCCCTCAAGAATGTGATCCCCATCATTTGACAGTAAGAGCTCTGTAGCTGATGGAGGCCTCAACTTCTCCAAAGGTTTCCTCATCCTGCTTAGTACATCATATTTTCAGATCGTTCACTTATTGCAAGACATACATGAAGTACACACCTTTTTACTAGTAGAGGTGCAAAAATTATTAGGCTGTGCGGGTTCAATAATGGGTCAAAGTGGTTCTGGTCCTTACTGGGGTAATCTTTATGTACTTGTCGTGTCGGGTTGACCCAGAACATGTTATGTCCAGATATATATTTATATAAGAAGTTGTATGCACTTTAGGTGACTTGTGACTCGTTCTACTCTTTAGACCCGTTTTCTGTTTTAGCTAACTTTAGTTTACCTCTTTGATCCATTGAAAGTAAAACATACTGTGAAATCGTGAATAGACCCTAGTACAAGGGTCCCACTCAAAGAGGGTATCTTGGACGAACTTACTTGAACATGATCTATTCTATAGGCTCGTAACTATGTATTCTCAGGCTTTAAAAGATTACATTTTTGGCAACATTTAACCCGATCAACCCATTTGACCCATTTCCTTTCTGACTTGTTAAATATAAAGTATAACCCAAGATAAAATTGCCATCTAATCACCTTTACTTACTAACATATATTTACCTAACCCAATCCGAGTACTTTGCATTTGCAACGTCCCTCCCATGGCCCACAACAGCCAGATGAGCACCATTCTTCCGGACTCCAAATGCAAGAGGAGTATATAAGCTAACATGTAAATGCATAGTAAAGACCCTACGGACATCTTCTTCACCCACCTTCTCATCCGGAACCAATTTCCCCAAGTTTCCACTCACAAGAGCAGTGAACGCCAATTCTGTGTCACTTTTCCTCTCTTTCAACGCGCACAGCATTGCTTTTGTCATTGAATCGTTAACAAGAGACTGAACCAATGATTCCCAGTTTAAAGATTTCAGTTTTTGTGGGGATGCTGAAGTCATATTGGTTTCTTGCGAAAAAAGAAGTTTCGGGCATGATTCGAAAAGAATCCGCGCAGATGTAGCAAGTCTGCGCATATGTCTTTCATAGAAGAGTAATTCAGAGCCATTATTATAAGTTCTAAAGCTAGTATA
Organism: Artemisia tridentata subsp. tridentata; assembly: GCA_021014915.2. Taxonomy (NCBI): domain Eukaryota; kingdom Viridiplantae; phylum Streptophyta; class Magnoliopsida; order Asterales; family Asteraceae; genus Artemisia; species Artemisia tridentata. Next base: position 369,158,949 of record CP139504.1, on the reverse strand, counting down.
GGCACCTGAAATGTGTACAGTTGAATCTAAGTTAGACATTTATTAAAGGAATTACGAAGTCAAATAATAACATTTACTAATCAGGTCATTATTTGCAGTATAAGATGACTGCTAACCACTAAGGGGTGTTTGACATTGCATTTTAATAATGATTATTGTGTGTTGAAGATCCGGATCATTAGTTTCTAGTGTTTGGGTATAGCGGAACTGATTCTGATTATTAGCTGCAACAGAAATAGTTAAAATTCGTCGGTTTCCTTATTGAAACTGCTTATCTGCAAATCGCATATTGGAACAACACACAAGCAGTTTTGAGTGTTTGGTAGAAGCAAACTGCTTATCATAATTTATGAGAAATAAACAGGTAGTTTGATATTTTGCTTATGTTTTTACCCCTGAATCTCCAAATAAGCAATATTAAAAATGTAGGAAAAAGCAAATCTATTTACAGATTATTAGTAGTTTAGTACTATTCTAATTCTGATTCTTTAACCAACCCACCACCACTAAACGGAAACGGATGTGGTTTTCCCTGTTTAGGTTACCGGGGAGGGCGAGCCTTTTTTGACTTAGATGTATGCGGCCTCACCGGTGGCCAGAGTGTGATTCAACTATCTTATTGGCAAATAAGTTGAATCAAATGAAGAAGCAAAGCAAAACAAACCAGAGTGTGATTCAAGTAAGGTTGTCACGACAGTTGCTGATGATACGACACCGTTAACAACCACAAACATCCTCCTCCTCCTCCTCCTCCTCGATTTTCGTTCCACTTTACCAACCTGGTTTATGACCGGGGGTGTTTGAAGGAAAACATCAATCTATCTATTTTGCAATTATTTTTTTCTTTTACAAAAATAATAGTCTTAACGTACGTCTCAAAATAAATAAAGAGCACGGAGACTTTCTTGCGAGAATCATCTTATCTGCGAGAATTGACAGAACCAACAAAAACATACATCATGCACGTCTTTTAAAATAAATAAAAATACATGCAAATCATCAATAATGGTAAGTATCCACCTATATTCTTCAATATCATCATGAACTCATCATCTTTTTTCACAAAAACCTTACACACGGCCGCAATATTGTCATTGCACGCCTTATAAGAACATACATGCACACCTTCAAAGAAAAATTTTGTATTTCCAATTTCTTATCAAATTCTTTAGAACAACCATGTTTTTTTTAAAACATATATGTTGTTTTTAGAACATATGTGCAAAAATACAATTATTGAAGACGTGCATGTATGTTTTTGGTGGTTCTGTCAGTTCTCGCAAGAAAGTCTCACTACGGAGTATCTATTTTCATATTCATTATATATATATATATATATATATATATATATATATATATATATATATATATATAATATATATATATATATATATATATATATATATATATATATATATATATATATAGATATTGGTTCTTTGGAAAAGTGAGAAAATAGTGCAAATCACCATCTCCTTCCCCTCCCTTTTTTCACATCAAACTACAGGGACCTTATTGTATTTTCCTCAATTCTTTAAGGGAGGTTTTGTACATTCGCACCCTACCCCCCCCCCCCCACCCCCCCGGGGTAAATACCATTCTCTTAGTTAGGTAGTAAGTAGATAGACGGATTAGTACTTTTACCCAGGGGTAGCCTTCCTTGTCGCCAAAGAAGAATGAGAATTGATAAAGTTTTCTTGGGGTTTTTCGCACCTTTTTAACCGGACCCTATATATATATATATATATATATATATATATATATATATATATATATATATATATATATATATATATATATGGTAAAGTTAAAATAAAAAGACAAATATCCGTACACTACGTAAAAAGATTTTTATTTTTTAAAAAGTTCGCGAAAAAATCCAAAAAAATTCCACAAGATCGGGTATGTCGATGCATAAAACTTTTGTGAAAGAAGTTTTTCCAATTTTGAGTTTTTATACTTTTTTTTAATGCACAAAAAAAGAATTTTGATGCGCAAAAAAATTTTGATGCACAAAAATTTTAATTTGTTTTAGTTAGACGCGCAATGTTATTTTGATGAAAAAAGTTAAAAGAAGTTGGGTGCAAAAACAAATTTTTGATGCACAAAAAAGCGATTTAATGCTATAACGTATTTTTTCATAATTTATTTTCGGAAAAAGTATCCACTTTTAGAAAAATTTCTTTCACAACTTTTTCATGCACCAACATACCCGATCTTGTGGAATTTTTGTGAAATTTTTCGCGAACTTTTTTTAAAAAAAAATAATCTTTTTACGTAGTGTACGAATATTTGTCTTTTTATTTGATCTTTATCCTTATATATATATATATATATATATATATATATAACCGGACCCTATATATATATATATATATATATATATATATATATATATATTTTTGAACTGATTATGTATACTATTCACCAATAAAATATCACCCTTAAACAAAAATACAGTGGTTACTTGAACACATTTAATTTTCTCTTGTTTCTTCTTTTAACTTTTTTGGCAACAAAATAATCTATAGCAACATTTATTGTGTACAAAAGTTAATACCTCAAAGAAAAAAAGATAATAAGAAGACTACAACTAAAATATTTATTTTGATAAATACTTTTACTTTGTGTTCTTTAGTTATAATTTGTGTGTTCTTTAGTTATAATTTGAGAAGAAAAGAAGCTTAATATTGTTTTAGAGTTATTTTAGAAAAAGAAAATTAATTAAAAAAGTTAAGAAACGGGCATTTTATGAAAATATCTTCCTCCTGCATTTAGAAGGAAAGGAAAAAGAATATCGGTATATTTTATATAGAAACCGATATTCTTTCGAAAGATTTGACAGCAACAAATCGAAAAATTTGACAACAAATTAAAGTCATATATGTACTTTAAACATGTATTTATTTTCTCTTTCTCCAACTTATGAATTCTTTTCTTTTCTCCAACTTAAGCTTGAACAAGTTCTTCTCGTCTCTCTCTCTCTCTCTTTTATTTTCTCTTTCTCCAACTTAAATATTATTTTCTTTTTCTCCCAACTTAAGCTTCAACAAGCTTTCAACGTATTCTTCTTGTCACACCCCAAAAATGGCGCAGCGGAAAGGCATTTACGGGGTATGACCTCATAGACGAGAACACAAGGTGTCATAATAGAGAAACACTAAATGCATAACATACGACAGTTGATAGTCGCAAACTCCCACAAACGGGATAAGTACAAAGATCCAAAATAACACAAGTCTCAAGGTTAAACAACGTCACTAAGGAATATCAAATGCAACTCCACGAGATATAACCCGGGAGGGTCTTGTCTTAAGTCTTGCTAAGCCAGTCAATACTCTACCTTCTAAGCAGCTTCAATAACACCTGAAAATGGTACTAGAAAACGTCAACATAATGTTGGGAGCTCGTAGGTTTGCTGTGATATCATAGTGTAGGACAAAAGTGAGCATGATAACCAATTATAAGCACATGTCGAAACCAAATAATGTCGCGCCAACTGAACCTATCACAATGTTACAACACATAAACAGAACACACAGAGGGGAGCTACCCCGATAGATCTATCATATTGTTTCGGCTCTCAAGAGAGTTAACAGTTGCGCATCAATGTACACACAGTCAAACAAATTGTAGCACATAATTGTATCAACACACATAATGTCCAAAATCATGAAAAACAGTATAATCACAGCATGAAAAACAGTTAAAAATGTCATTTGAGTACCATCTTCCCCCATGGAAAACATAATGAAAAAGGGGCTACGAGAACTCACCTCAGAAATAGTCGTCTGAAGTGAATAAATCAAGTAACAATAGTGTACGGCACCGACACGCGACCTAGATTAGTAAGGTTTATTGTTAGCTCACAGTTCAAGTTCAAGAGTTTCAATTGTTTTTAAAGAGTTCATGTTGGTGTTGCTGGTGTGGCAGCATTTAAGTTGAAACAATGTTTTTAACTTTTGTAGATATTGGCTCATTGGAGTGTACAAACGTATAAAAGATTAAGACTCGTAAACCTTCGAATTGACAGAGATCGGAAAACTACGCACGAAAGATAATGACTATTGAACGATATACGAGAATGTTGGCGTTAAGTGAATGTACGTGTGTGTATATCCTTTCATATATATACCTATGGTCTTTGTGAAGAAAAAAAAATGTGAAGTTGAAAAGGTTTCACCAATATATGGTGAGTTATAACTTGTGTTTGCGAGAAAATGTGGTTTTAATAAGTTTGGAGTTTAAAAGAAAATAATCGTTTCTTATTTATTTAATTTATATAAGTTTGACATTACCGTTTCAAGTTGTAAGTTAGGAAAACATTTAGCTAGCTTATGATTTCTCATTTTATTTATTTGCTCGTATACATATACGTTGTCAATAGTAAAATTTGATGTTTCTCCATTTTAAATATTTTCACGTTATATATACATGTTTTTACATATTGTTTACGAGTTAAGAGTTTGAAATCAAGTGTCTCGCAATGTCCTTATTTTAAAAGTTCATGTCGTGTTTATATTTTTATCCGTAAAGTATGTAATAATTATCAAACTTCAAGTTGCGATATTTATTTCTTGTCGAGTTCTTTTATATGTAGTCGTCGAGTATATATAAATGATCACAAGTTTAATAAAAATGTGTCGAGTTATAAATGGGAGATGTGTGTCGAGGAGGGGGATGGGCTGCGGCCCACATAATAAAACAGTGAACGGGCTCCCACTGTTGGGCTTGGACTGGTAATCATGAGAAGAGGGGATCGGAATGGACAACCACTGATGGGCTTCGGCCCACTTAAGCCAGCAGTAATTCAAGAAAAGAAAGAACAAAACATTCCTTGAGAGGTTTTGAGTGGGCTGTTGGTGGCTCTGGCCCAACAGTCAAAACAGTTTTAATAGCAACAATAAAAAAAGAATGCAATATGAAAAAAAAAGGATCATGTTTCCAGTACACTACTTAGAGCAAGAAAAATCCAACTTGTAGTAACTGGATGTGGGTTACCACACTGCTACTCGAGTCCCAGTAGACATCAACCTGGTTTTAGTACTAGCATGGAAGATTTAATTATTTATAGAGTCAAGTTTTGGCGAATGCCGAGCTCGACACAAGATGTTTCTCTTTTCCTTTCGGTGTGGACAACACCAGTTGAACCAAAAAGAGATTTGGAGCTTAAGATCATACACCTATGTTCCACTGTTTCAAATTTTTAAACAAGTTTTGGCAAGAGGTAACGGGTGAGAAAGGAGGCTTGGCGGGACTCTAAAACCTCTAGTATTAAGATACCCAAATGGGGTCTAATATACGCTCGATGGGGCTGTGCGTATGGGGCAAAATGAGCACCCTATGGGTGTCATTTACGACCATATAAACGGAGTAAAAGGAGCACTACTACTGGACGTGAGTACAACTCGAACACTCAACTCGAGCATAAACCCAAGCATACACAGTCGATGCTAGTGTGTGCTGGACTATAACTCGAATACAATAGGTGCATAACCCATGACTAGAGACCTTGGCTAGTAAGTTTTCTAAATCAAATTTCCTCACATTTAAGCAACCCAAAATCATCAGAGTCACATGCTTTTAAGAAACCCACTTTGGCTATCCTAGTTCGACCACAAGTGCACGAGTGTGAAAGTGTTCACAGTGGCTTGTTTGGGTCGACATAACCATTCCAAGCTCACATGAGACAAGCGAATTTTAGACAACATCTATCCTAACAATTCTAACTAGATGAATCAATTCGACAAGAGCTTATATAATCAGCACAACATCCATATTCTTGAGCCAATATTAGTTTCTAAAATCATTTTCAAGATTCATTTTACCACACCACCAATTAACACTACTTGACATATAAATACTGATAATCCAAGAATGTATTAAAATCACAAGAACCATAATAATTCAAGTGGTTCTAACAGAAACAAAAATCACCATATTTATGTACTATTCGAAAGTTTCAAAAAGAGAACAAAAGAATAACAAGATTGAGTTGTTAAAAAAAAACCTTACAAGGGTTGTTGATAGATTGAATCCAAGAGTCACCACAGAAACCCACTCGATTCCAAGCTTGTCACACCTTCCTTCTCTCCTTGATGCACTCGACTGAGACTTTGTTTAAGGTGAGATTGGTGATCTTGGTGTGACATAGCCTCTCCTGGAACCGAGTTTCTTAAAGAATAACTAATGGAAATCTCTTGACTCACTTTCCATCTAACCAAGATAAGGTTTTACCATTTATGGTCATCTCTCTTATCCATGCCTCGATCTCAAAAATATTCGATCCCTGTAGTGAAGGTTTGGGTCTCGATGAAGCTTGGGGAAGCCAAGAAAAGTGCTACAGGGTTTATATTGATGGTGATGGAAGGTAGGAATTATGGCAGTGGAATCTTGTTGCGTATGGTGAATATCAAGTAGGGAAGGAAGAACAGAGAAAAAGAAGATATAGATATACTGTTTCCATGTGATGAGTGAGAAAGGAGTGGGTTTTATTTGTTTGTTTAAGTTTATAATTCATTCTGTATACCCCGTGTTCTGCTTAACTGAGGTTAAATTGTGGTAACTCGATTTTTCGTAAACGTGAAAATGAAATTCTGGAGTCGTTTTTATAAAACTGACATCAAGTAAAATTTATTGATCTCCGGTTATAACTTCTTCTTTTCTCTTTCTCCAACTTAAGAATTCTTCTCTCATTCTACGGTTATAACTTCTTTTGTACTTTTTCTCCATCTTAAAAACATACGAACAAACACTATTTATATTTTCCTTTTCATGTTCTTTTTCTATTTATATTTTCCTTTTCAAGTTCTTTTTCTTTGTTTTTGTTGAAGCTTCTATTCATCATAGTCAAGCTGCTCAGTAACTTAAGGGACTAGTTTTGCTATTTCCATTAGTCAGTATAGCTGAGGTTAAAGATTAGAGTTGTTTGACAAGTCTTGGAGTCATGAAGGGCTTAAGTGAAACTATGTCTTATATAAGCTCATATCCGAGCTAGGGTTTCATAACTTTCTCTCTCTCAGTTTTACGCAGCCTTTGTATTCTCTCATTATACATCTTTGTTATTGTTAAGATATCATCCCTGATGTCTTGTGTGATTAGTCTGTTAGTCTTATATTGATCAATCTGTTTTGATCAATAACTTTGAGTGATTGAGTGTTTTGTAGTGAGGTGTGTAAGATCCTTCTGAAGGGGATTACACTTTCTTTTGTATTGTTGATCTAACTCGTTTGAGGAGGATCTTGATTCATACTTAATAAATACACCAATGGGTGGTTGGTTGGGTGTAAATTGCTTATTGTTGTGTTCTGATTATCATTTTTACATGGTATCAGAGCCACGGTGACTGATCTGGTGGTTCTTGATCTTCTTGAGGTTTTAGGGTTTCCAAAATTTTTTGGGGATTCTTTTAATTGGAGGTTTTATTGTTCGATTGAGGTCGTATTCTTTACGGCCGTGGTTGATTTAGTCTGTTCAGGCTAGATCTGGTGATTTTGTGGGGTTCTTGATTAGGGTTTTCTGAAACCCTAATTTGGGAATTTGGGGATTTATATCCCTGGTGGTTTCTTGAGGTTGTTGGGCCCGTTCTTGATTGCAATATCACTAGACTAAGTGAATCTAGTTTTATTGTGGTCTTTATTCCGCTCGTATTGCACTGTAAGTCATTCTTTTCTCTTAAGATAACATTTACTTGGTCAAGAAGGTGCAAACGGGGTAGTTAACACCTTGACCTGCCAACGTGATTGGTACGGAAACCTGCTCTGGCTACCCCCAGTCTTCTTGGCTGGTATCTTGTTACTCTTGGGTGTGAGTGTTTCAATTCCAGTTTTATTATTATTAGTTTCAGTCTTGTTGTGTCTAGGTTGAAGGAGGATAGGATTAGGGTAGTCTTGGAAGTTGATTTGAGGTTGCTAGTGATTGGTTGTGTTTGGCTTGTTATTAGCAGTTATTGTTGCTTAGTTGCTCATATTTTCTGTTTGATTCAGTATTTGTTATATTTGTTAGTTGGTTTCTTGTTGTGTATCTGATTTCTGTTATTCATTTTTGTTTGTTGTTTTATCTGTTATTATGGCTAGTGGTAGTGCTAGTGGTAGTGTTACTCCTGTTTTAATCAATAATCTTGATGCTAGTAATCCTCTTCATATTCAAATTAATGATAATAGTGGTACTGCATTAATACCATTTAAACTTCTTGGGACTGAAAATTATAGAATATGGTCAGGTGCTATGAAATTGGCATTACAAGCTAGGAATAAGTTTAGTTTTGTTGATGGTTCTTGTTTAAAAGAATCTTATTCTACTAGTGATGTTCTATCTGCTCAATGGGATAGGTGTAACGCCATTGTTTTAACTTGGTTAATGAGTTCTGTGTCTCAAGATGTTTATATGTGTAGAGATCAAACATACACAAGAAACACGTATTCAGGGGGACGGGGATGCTCAAAATAAAGGTTAAACATGGCTTATTAGATTAAAGAATGGGTAGGTGTGTGTGTTTTCTAGAGAGAGAAAGGAGAGAAAACCACACACACCTTGGTGATACAATGAACATCCACCCTTCCTTGTTGACACAAGGAAGGTATTTATAGGTAAAAAGTGACGCCCTAATGCAATCTATGGGCTTCGGTTGGGCTTGAGGCTCATGGGCTTTACATTGGATATTTCTACAATACAAGCTAACTTAACTATTTTAGTCCAAAAGCCCAACACAATATAACTAAATGCAATTCCCGAAAATGACAAAACTTTAAGTCTAACAATATGAGTCTTGTGTATTCTGATAATGCTGCTTCTGTGTGGAAAGAGTTGCAAGAAACTTATGATAAAGTTGATGGTTCTGTGGTTTATAACTTGTTACAAAAGATTAACTCTGTTAAACAAGGTGGTAGTTCAGTTGCTGATTATTATCATAGACTAAATTCATTATGGAGAGAATTTGATGTTTTAACTAAATTGCCTAAGTGTGTTTGTGAAGTTGAGTGTAGTTGTGAAGCTAGTAAATAACTAGTCTTACATCAGCAACTTATGAAGCTGATGCAGTTTCTCATGGGTCTTGATGACTGTTATCAGCCTATGGGGACTGCTCTCTTAACTAGGGATCATCTTCCTGAGGTTAAAGATGCTTATGCTACTGTTTCTAGAGAAGAATCCCATAGAGGGGTTCCTGAGTCTTCTAGTGCTATTGAGTCTAAAATGAATGCTACTTCTTTTGCTGCTAAATCCTGTAATAACGACAGAAGAGTGTTTAACAATAATAATAATAACACTAGGAGTACAAATTCTAATACTACTAATAAAGGTCCTAATCTTAATCGTAATTGTAAAAATTGTGGAAAGATTGGACACACTATTGAAAGATGTTATGAAATCATTGGTTTTCCTCCAGGTTTTGTTAAAACTAATAATAAGACTAAACAGAATGGTTATAAACAAAATTATAATGCAAATGTTGAGGTTAAACAGTCTGAAAAACAATCTTCTACATCATCTGCTAGTACTTCTTCTGGTTTTACTTCTGAACAGATGAAGAAAATGTTGTCTTTGATTAATTATACTCCTTCAGGAAGCATACATGCTTATATGGCATGTAGGGCTTCATTCTTTAATGGAAATGTTTGGTTCAATATTAATTTTTCTAGGTATTTTTATGCTAACTCTAGTATAGCAGTTCAAACTATCTCTTTAGGGTGGATTATAGATTCAGGTACTAATCAGCACTTGACTGTTTCCACAGTTGGTATGTTTAATGTTGTGTACATTACTAGTCTTAGGATTACTGTTGGGCATCCTAATGGTACTCTTGCTACTATAAGTCATGTTGGAAATTTGAAATTGACTAATAATGTTACTTTTTATGATGTTTTAGTTGTTCCTGGTTATTTTGTGAGTTTGTTATCTGTTATTAAACTTATTATAGATAGCAAAATGTTTGTTGGTTTTGATGAGGATAAATGTTATATTCAGGATTTGAAAAGGGAGAATGTTCTGGGGACTGGTAGCCAGTCTGATGATTTTTATCTGTTTGATATGAAGTCTAGTAGTTCTTTGGGTAAGTGCAATATGGTAATGTTTTATAATGTTTCTAAGTTAGTTTGGCATAATAGATTGGGTCACCCTGCTAATCCAGTCTTGTCTGTTCTTCAGTCTGATCTTGGTATTTCCTAGAATTCATCTGTGCCTGTTTGTGAAATCTGTCATAGGGCTAAACAGACAAGGGAACCTTTTCCCTGTCTAACCATAAGTCTGAGAAACTAGGTGAACTTGTTCACCTAGACTTGTGGGGTCCTAACAGAGTTTCTAGCAGAGAGGGTTATAAATATTTTCTAACTGTTGTTGATGATTACTCTAGGGCTGTGTGGACATATTTGATTAAAACTAAAGATGAAGTCTTTGATGTATTTTGTTCTTTCATTCACTTAATCTCTAATCAATTTGATGTGAAAATTAAAGTTGTTAGGTCTGATAATGGTACAGAATTTATAAATAAGAAAATGAATCAAATGTTTTCAGATCTTGGTATAATACATCAAACTTCATGTGTCCATACTCCTCAGCAAAATGGGATTGCTGCAAGGAAACATAAACACCTTCTAAATGTTGCTAGGAGTCTTATGTTTCAAGGGGGATTCCATTAAGATTTTGGTCTGATTGTATCCTAACTGTTGTATATCTTATAAACAGGCTGCCATCTTCTGTGTTAAAAGGTAAATGTCCTTATGAGTTGATACATAATGTGAAACCCAATCTTTCCCATTTTAGGTCATTTGGTTGTCTCTGTTATGCTACTATTTTAAATAATCATGATAAATTGTCTTATAGATCTGAAAAATGTATTCTGATTGGGTATTCTACTAGTAAAAAGGCTTATAAACTTTTGAGTTTGGATTCTAGAAATGTATTTTTTGCAAGAGATGTGAGATTTTATGAAAATATTTTTCCACTAAGAATGAAAACCTGTGATTCTGCTGATGAAGAAAATGCAAGTGAAGCAGATCACTTGAAGTTTTTTGATGGTCCTCAAAGTCCCAATGATGATGGGGAAGATTCACCAGTTGAGGATGGTAGTTTGCCACATTCTAATGATGCATCAAATGTTATAACAAATACTACCTATATGCATCAAGAAGGGGGCAATCTGTAACCCACTTTGGTGACCAAAACTGGTCTGAGGGCATTCCTGAAGTAGATAATGTTAGTTATGTTTCAACTCAGTCTAGTAGTCCTAATGAAGATGTGCAGACACCTGGTTTAAGAAGGTCTAATAGAGAGTCTAGAATGGATTTAATGACTATGTGATGCAATCTAAAGTTAGATATGGTATTGAAAAATATGTGAGTTATGCTGGTCTTAGTAGAAACAATAAGTGTTTTGCTACTACTTTGAATAAATCTGTTGAACCTACTAGTTATGAGGAAGCTGTTAATGATCCTAAGTGGTCTGAGGCTATGAATAGTGAAATTGAAGCTTTAAATAGAAATAATACTTGGACTGAATGTGTTTTACCTGCTGGTAGACATGCCATAGGATATAAATGGATTTGGAAAATTAAATATAAGTCTACTGGTGAAATTGATAGATATAAGGCTAGATTAGTGGCTAAGGGTTTTAATCAAAGAGAATGATTTGATTATGATGAAACCTTTAGTCTAGTGGTTAAAATGGTTATTGTTAGATGCTTAATTAGCATTGCTGTTAATATGAATTGGCCCTTGTATCAGTTAGATGTGAATAATGCTTTTCTATATGGAGAGTTGGATGAGGATGTTTATATGGTTTTGCCAAAAGGTTTTGACCGGATCTACACACACTCCTTGTGTTAGATGTGATACGTAGAATTATACTTAGTCTAGCACGCGGAATTTACTAGCTAGCACTTAGAAGACTTTATGTGTTTTGTATGATTTGAATGAAACAAAGAACACAAAATAATAACCTTCAACGATTCAATATTATTAGAATAATAATACGAGTGATCTCCTATCACTAGGGTTTACAACCTTGAATCTCTATGAATTAATTTGTATCGTTATGTGTCGTGTATTGTATATCTAAACCTTAACCTAGGCAATCCTTTTATAGACTAAGGATTCCTTTACAAGATAACTATCAATATAATTCTAGACGATATACACAATATCTTTTCCATATTTATATATTACATAAATCATAAACCGTACAAACTTCTTCACTCCAGCAGTCTTAACTGCTCATGTCTTCAAAACTCTTCAACAGTCTTAACTTCTATCTTCAACCGTCCAATTGTTACCTCCAACAGTCTTAACTGCTCAAGCTTAATTTCCTAACAATCCTCCCCTAAACTTATGATTTCTATCCAAATCACTAAGTTTCTTCAAATTAAGCTTCTTCTTCTTAATACTGAAAATTCTTTCAAACACCTATCAAGCAAATCTCTTAGATCTAGCTTTCACTTCTTGTGCAAGGTTGAATATCTTTGTCACTAGCATATCAGCCATCTCAGACTCTTCATTTGCTTCCAGTCTAACACATGCCATCATTGTCAAAACACCTGGTCTGAGTGGATAATCTTTTTCAACCAGCATATAGATCTCTATTCCATCCTTGGTAGACACTCTGTGTACTCCACACATTCCAAATAACTTCCAAGTGATGTCCTTGACTTGTGCTTGAAATCTCCATATCGACTCTCCACCATCTGGTTCATAAATTCTCTTCAATTGAACCCATAGTTCTTTATCTTTGTCTTCAATAGGATCAATATCTCTGAATTTCTCTTTTACTAAGCTCCATAGTTGATTTAGATCTTCTCTGTCAAAGCCTTTGAGTAAATCTTCAAACAACTTATATCTTTCAGAAATATCTCCAAGTCTGATAATCTTCCATCCCTTCATTCTACCATCAGTGAACACTTCCCAGTCAATGATTGGATGTTTTACCTGCAAAGGTTTAATATAAGAAGACTCTGGAATAATCACCATCATACTTCTGATCTTCTCATTAGTTAACCCTTCTTCTTCAGACTTTTGTTTCTTAGCAACTTCTGATTCCATAGATTCTGCTTCCCTCTTCTTACCTGTTTTGAAACTTCTTCTTGGAGAATTCAAAATAGCATAAGTTTCATAGAATTCTTTTTCAATTATAGCATAAGACTTTCCCTTGAAATCATTCATGGAGTAATTTGCTGAGTTCTTCAAATAATGCTTCATATCCTCAACAAGTTCCTTCTTTGTTGGCAACTTTGTCTTGTACCCTGACTTCTGTCTTTCTCTTATCCTATGAATCAGATCTTCCCATGTTGCAACTACATTCTTCTTGAGTATGAATTCTTTAAGCTCCTCTGTCTTTTCTTCTTCATTCAATTCTTTATCTTTAAGAACCATTGAAGCTTGTGCTCTTACAATCACATCAGAATCCAGAAAATATTGTAACTGTTCATTGAACTCTTCTTGATTTACTTCATTTGATCTTTTTCTTTCCATGAATTCAGCTATATTTCTTATATCATCAGCAGCCAATTTTCTTGCAAATTCTTCATCTTGAGCAATCTGAGCTTGTTTAGCTTCCTCACCAGCCAAATCATCTTCTTCCAATTGCCTTGCAACTTCTGCATCATGATCTATCTGTTCTTGAGTTTTTGGTTTCAACCTTTTAAGCCTTTCAAGTTCTTGAGCAGCAGCCACTTCTTCAGATGTCATAGGCTTCTTCCCTTTATCTGCTCTTCTCCTTTCATAAACTTGTTCAGCAGAAGTTTCATCAGTTGGAACTGCTTGTTGCTCTGTCTCAGCAGTTTGAACTGTTTCTTGCTCTGTCTCAGCAGTTTGAACTGCTTCTTCATACCTCCCCTGAGATCCTGATCTATCCTTATCTTTTCCAAATTTCCTCTCTTTACCAAATTTCCTCCCCTGTTTGGAAGAATTTTCATCATCCCCGTCTGAACCATCTGAATCATCATCATCAGAATCATCATCCAATATCACTCTTGCCCTTTTCTTCTTCAACTGTTCTTCAAGCTTCTTCACCCTTTTTGTTAGCTTGGTATAGACTTTGGCAAAATTCTCCTTGTGAGCTTTGAATTCCTCCTTGGTTTGCTTTAGCTCCTTCTCCAAAGTGTCAACCTTGGCTACTAACTTGGTACATAAAGCCGTCAATTCATTTTGTGAAGAACTACCCTCATCACTTCTAGCTGTATTACCTGCTAGGAGAGGTGAATCTTTGGGCAAGGATCTAGTCATAACCCTAGTTAGACTAGGTTTAGACCTTCTCCTATAAGTGATGGGTGGTTGTTGGGTTGTTTCAAATTCTTGAGTGGATGTGTGATGGGGATCAGTTGGAACTGCTGAACCTTCACCCAACTCAGTTTGAATCATTTGAGGAAACAATGGAACTGGTTCCCCTTCAAAAAGTCTACTAGCCATAGCCATATTTTGAAAAACCTTTGATTGTAGACTAGGCGTAGCAAAAGTTTCAGTTGGTTTTGTAAGCAGGTTTTTCTTTTTATTCAAAATTGTTTGAACAAACCTGTGATACATTAAAAACTTTGTTTTACTATCAACATTTGATGCCATACCCTCAAAAATATATTTTGAAAAGTTAAAAACTCTGTTTGTAGACAAGCAAATGAGAGCAATAGCAATATTACTACTGAACTGTTCCCAAGCAGTCTTTTTATTACTTAAACAACATAGAAGAGTATGTATCAAAAATCTCCATTGAGGTGAAAAACATCCTTTTTGAAAAGTCAATTTATGTTCAGATGTATTATACCCCATTTTTGTAAGTTCTTCCCAAATTTCAGTATTTAGCATAGTGTGGATACCATCTGAGTCATTTAATTTAAGATGTCTCCTAAGTATAGACTCGGTAACAACAAATTTAATGCCATCTACTTCAGTATGAATTTCTAAGTCTCCGTCATCACTTGTCAAGACAGATGAATTCTGCCAGAACTGTGTGATGTGCGAAACATAAAGAGTAGGATAAACAGTTAGAGCATACCTTATGTGAGAGTTTTTGAGAAAATCCACAATCTCATAAAATTTCGGCCCATCTCCTTGCTCTGTTTTCTCTAAAAACGCAACCTGGTTGTGACGTTTAACAAATGCCAAATCATCCATTCTTAGTAGTAAATATTAGTTAACAGCCGTGAATAGTAATAAGTTTGAGTGAAAAGATAGAAGATGAAAGCAATATTGAGAGTTTATGGAGAGAGTTGTAGGGTTTCAAGTTGACCGACTTAAAGAATATGGTAACTTTTTATTTTAGTATAAGAATATAATAGAATAAAAGTTAAAATATCTATAAGAGGATCCCTCGAAATCCGTAATTCATCCAGTAAAAATCGCAACAAACCGCCAAAGGCTAGTTTTTACCCCTAAATTAATTACTGACACGTCAGTCATAACGGCTAGTTGAACCATACCAATATTTTGTACTAACCGTCCCAACTGGTGAAAAAATTTTGTTGAGCCGTACCAATCTTTTGAAATAAAAATTTTAAAATAACATGGCTCAAATATAGTTTTTAGCAAACTATCAGCTATCAACGGATTTGATACGTCTTTACCAATAGCCGTTTGCTTTGGACTAGCCAACTCTTCACATTTAGATATGGTGAGCTGATAACCATACAATTTTTGGTAAATTGTCAACCATTAACGGATTTGATTAGTCTTTACCAGAAACCGTTTGCTCTGGACTAGTTGGTTCTTATGTGGATAAGACATGGTGAACCAATTACCATTTGTTGTATGCAAAGATCACATACTAATCTCCAGAACACCATTTAGTCCAAAACATCAAGCATTCATAATCTCTTGGTGTTTTCTCTCCAATCCTGCAATTGTTAGTCCAAAAACAAAGATACAAGATACAAGCATATGACTAACAATGCATATAACAAGAAAAATTAATTTCCTTGTGGAACCCAAGCCAAAACAGACTTAGGCTTTCCTCTAGCATCAACATAATTCATTCTTTTCAAAACAGTCTTAGCACCATTGGGTTTAATTGGTCTCCATACCCAACATGCTGAAGCATTCACTCCATTACCCATGTTTCCCTTAGCAGTGTTTTTATTCACACCAGTACCAATTACTCTGCTAGCAGTTGGAACTGCTGGCTTGGTAGTTGTTACCTTAGGTTTCCAAACTTGATTTTTTACCACTGCTTTGTGATGAAAGGGTCTCTTGACAGTTTTTGGTGCTGATTTGGAAAACATTTTTGCACCTTGAACTGTTGGCCTTGGGTGAATTGGTCTCATAGGTCTGACAGTCTGAACTGCTGGTCTAGCAGTTTGAACTGCTGTAGGTCTAGACCTTAAAAGAACAGATCTAGGTATCATCTTATCATTCCTAAGAAAAGATTGAGGTCTTGCAATGCTCAACCTATGATTTGTATAACCAGATACCCATTTATCACAATAATCTGCAAGATGGTCAAAGCTACCACAAGAATAACAAGCTTTCCTATAGCAAACAAAATCCTTTCCTAATTGGTGGGATTTGAGGTCATTCCAATTCCTCTGGTTACCTCTTGGCTTGTTTGTGGTTCTATACATTTCTGCATACCTAACTGTTGGTCTAAAAGGTTTGGCATTTGATCTAGGCCTAACAGTCTCAGGTTTAACCATCTTTGGAACTTTTGGTTCCTCTACTTTAGCACTAACAGGCTTAACCACATCCTGATCATCCTCATCATCAGAAGTCCATTCCTCAATGGTTGGAGCATCTGAGTCCTTAGGTGAGGACCTATCAAAAGACACCTTGTCCTCAGATAGTGATTTATCACTTGCACTTTCAAACACAGGTTTATCAACTACATCCTTCTTAGGTTGAGGACCATAGTTAAGCACAGGAAATTGAAATTCAGAGAGTCCTGTGTGTTCTAAGTCTATACCTTTGGGTGATGGAATTCCTCTATAGGGAGGTGGAACTGACTTATATCCTATGCCTGACTTAGCTTTATTAAGAATCTGAGTCTCAATTATCTTTTGAACACCTTTTGATGTATATTCAAGTGTGTCTACACTCATCTGAATATTCTCCTTAGCTTTCTTAACCTGTTCTAGCTCATGTTTTAAAACAGTGATCTCATTCTCTCTAAACATTAAGTCTCTCTTAACAATAATCATATCATCAGAAAACTTAGACTCATTGTTTTGATAATGAACAATTTTTTCTTCTAACACAGCTAAAGCTCTCTTATGATTTGCTAAGCTAAAAGCAGTTTCAACTAACTCTTTTCACTGATTCTCGCATCTTTTTTTAAGTGTTTCTAGTTCTTTTAAAGCTTCACAAGATTTAGAACATTTTGAAACTTGTACCTCAGAATCTGAGAATGCCATGAGAGCAACCTCTGTAGATGCTTCTGCTTCCTCCTCTGCAATATAGCTCCAGTCAAATCCTAAGCCATCAATGGCAACCATGGCTTTTGAGCTTGAATCAGTAACCTCCACAACCCTTGATTTGTTCCCATATCCTCTACTCTTTCCATCTTGTTGGCTTGGTAATCTGCACTCCCTTGAATAATGACCTTTCTTGTGGCAGTTGAAGCACTCAATCTTGGACTTGTCATACCCTGCAACATCATTACTGTTTATGACAATCTTCTTTCCAGTCTTCTTCAAGAATCTCCTAGCTCTCAAACTGAGAAGAGAGAGCTGCCACTTAATATCCATCTCTTCAATAGCATCTTCATCAATCTCTTGAAGATCTGAATGAGTTAACATACTTCCATTGTGCTGAGTAGTCAAGAAAGCACAATAAGTGTCATCATTCAAAAGTCCACTAGTACTGCTTGAGGTGCCAGCAGTACCAAGGTTTGCACTAGCAGTTCCAACTGCTCCAGCAACTTGCTCTTCTTCATCTGGACTTGAGAAACTAGAAGTTGATACAAAGGCCAAATTCCCTGAGCTTGAGCTTGAGCTTGATCCAGCAGACTTCTTGATATCATGTTCAACTATCTTGAAGTTGCTATAGAGATCCATTAAGCTCATGGAGTCTATATCAGGCTTGTTTTTCCATACTACCACATGCATAGCCCATTCAGAAGGTAGACTCCTCAGAAACTTGGAGTTGAGATCTTCCTGAGGCATCTCAATTCCTAGAACAGCCAATTGACTCACCAACTTTTGAAGCCTATTGAACATATGATCCAACGACTCACTGCTTGTTGCAGTAAAATTCTCAAACTGATGCTTGAGAAGGGTCTTCTGGGTTTTCTTGGTGGCTTCATTCCCATCATATCTTGCAACAATAGCTTCAAAAAGAGTTTTAGCACACTTAAACTTGCTAAAATTCAACAACTGGTCATTGGGAATAGTCATCAGAAGCAAACTTCTAGCCTTAACATCATTCTTGTACCTTGCCTTCTCTTCAGTAGTGGTTGGCTTTGTCTGCACATTAGTCTCAGTTTACCTTCAACAACAGTTGTTGTTGTTACTGGTGTAAAAGAGTTTCCTTCTTCAATGATCTCCCAAAGTGTATAGTCTTGCACTTGGAAAAACTGCTCAATACGAAGTCTCCACATGTCGAACTCATTAGGTTTAAGCATAGGAAGCTTAGCAGCAATGTTAGTTGTGGATGGTGTTGTTTCCGTGTCCATCGTTGTTCTTCTCGGATCTTCTAAATCTAAGTATCAGTAACCTGTCTTTGATACCACTTGACCGGATCTACACATACTACTTGTGTTAGATGTGATACGTAGAATTATACTTAGTCTAGCACGCGGAATTTACTAGCTAGCACTTAGAAGACTTTATGTGTTTTGTATGATTTGAATGAAACAAAGAACACAGAATAATAACCTTCAACGATTCAATATTATTAGAATAATAATACGAGTGATCTCCTATCACTAGGGTTTACAACCTTGAATCTCTATGAATTAATTCGTATCGTTATGTGTCGTGTATTGTATATCTAAACCTTAACCTAGGCAATCCTTTTATAGACTAAGGATTCCTTTACAAGATAACTATCAATATAATTCTAGACGATATACACAATATCTTTTCCATATTTATCTATTACATAAATCATAAACCGTACAAAATTCTTCACTCCAGCAGTCTTAACTGCTCATGTCTTCAAAACTCTTCAGCAGTCTTAACTTCTATCTTCAACCGTCCTAACTGTTACCTCCAACAGTCTTAACTGCTCAAGCTTAATTTCCTAACAGGTTTTAATGGTGGTGATGACTCTAAGGCTTGCAAGCTTAATAAGTCACTTTATGGTCTAAAGCAAGCTCCAAGACAGTGGAATGCCAAGCTTACCACTGCCTTGGTTGAGCATGGCTTTATACAGAGTAAGCTTGATTATTCTTTATATATCAAACAAAAAGGTTATGTGTTTGTGGCTTTACTTGTTTATGTGGTTGATATTGTTATTACTGGAAATGATGAAACTGAGATTAGTAACTTTAAAAGGTTTCTGAGTACTAAGTTCATGATTAAAGATTTGGGAGAGTTAAAATATTTTCTTGGTATTGATATGTTGAAAAATGATAAAGGTGTGTGTATGTCTCAAAGAAAGTACTGTTTAGAGTTGTTGCATGAATATGGTTTGTTAGCTGCTAAACCTGTTGATACTCCATTGCCTGAAAATACTATATTAAGCTGTGTTGAGTCTGAAAATGATAAGGTTTTGAATAATATCTCTAATTATCAAAAGCTGGTTGGAAAATTGATTTATTTGACTAATACTAGACCTGATATTAGTTATGTTGTTCATTGTTTGAGTCAACATATGCATAGTCCTTTACAGTCACATTTGAAAGCTGCCTTAAGAGTATTAAAATACTTGAAAGGCTCTCCAGGATCTGGTTTACAGTTTAATAAAGAATCTAATCTAAAACTTAAAGCTTATGCTGATGCAGATTGGGCTAAATGTCCTAAAACTAGAAAATCTGTTACTGGTTTTTGTGTATTCCTGGGTAACTCTCTTGTTTCATGGAAAAGTAAAAAACAAGCTACTTTGTCTAAGAGTTCAGCTGAGGCTGAATATAGAAGTTTAGCTTCTGCTACTTGTGAAGTTATCTGGTTGGGAAATTTGTTACATAGTCTTGGTTTAAAAGACTTGTTACTTGTTGATGTTTTCTGTGATAATAGTGCTGCAATTCAGATTGCAGCTAATCCTGTTTTTCATGAAAAAACCAAACATTTTTAGTTGGATGTGAATTTGGTTAGGGAAAAAGATTCTGCATGTGTTATTAGGACCATTAAAATCCATACAGATCTGCAAGTTGCAGACATTTTTACTAAGTGCCTAGGTTAGAGGCAACATAGTTTGTTTTGCAAAAGTCTTGGTATGTTTGACATGTTTGCAGGTGTTAAAAGAAATGATAAAGATGTTGTGTAAACTAAAGAAGATAGTGCAGGTGTTTAGTCTAATGGCTGATCAGCTTGAGGAGGGGTGTTGAAGCTTCTATTCATCATAGTCAAGCTGCTCAGTAACTTGAGGGACTAGTTTTGCTATTTCTATTAGTCAGTATAGCTAAGGTTAAAGATTAGAGCTGTTTGACAAGTCTTGGAGTCATGAAGAGCTTAAGTGAAAGTATGTCTTATATAGCTCATATCCGAGCTAGGGTTTCATAACTTTCTCTCTCTCAGTTTTACGCATCCTTTGTATTCTCTCATTATACATCTTTGTTATTGTTAAGATATCATCCCTGATATCTTGTGTGATTAGTCTGTTAGTCTTATATTGATCAATCTGTTTTGATCAATAACTTTGAGTGATTGAGTGTTTTGTAGTGAGGTGTGTAAGATCCTTCTGAAGGGGATTACACTTTCTTTTGTATTGTTGATCTAACTCGTTTAAGGAGGATCTTGATTCATACTTAATAAATACACCAAGAGGTGGTTGGTTGGGTGTAAATTGCTTATTGTTGTGTTCTGATTATCATTTTTACAGTTTTAAAACTTGACGACATATATATTTGACATAAGTTGAGATCAATATATATCTCATATTTATCATATATCCAAGAGTAAATTACACCGTTCGTCCTTGTGGTTTGCGTTGACCGCAGCCTATCGGCCTTTGACCCAAAAAAATACGTCATCCATCCTTAAGTGGCAAACGTTATCCGTCGTTCGTCCTTCACTCTAACGGTCTTCACTAACGCTTGTTATGTGACACCCACATCAGGGTATTTTGGTCATTTTGCCCCTTTTCTTCTTCACTTATACACTTTTATCTTTAACCATAACTACCCACCACCAATCCAAATACCTAATTTTTTTTCTTTTTTATTTTTTCATCATCATCTATACCCATCACCACCAACCACCAATCCAAAATACATTTCTTCATTTTCATCTTCACCCACCACAACCCCTAGCACATCATAAAAATATAAACCCCAAAATATTTTTTACATTTCCTCATCTTCATTTTCTAACCAGCTAATATTTAATTTATAGTTTGTGGGTTCAGAGACACTCGTTTCCTCATCTACAATAGGCCATTTTTTCATCTTTTTAATCAAACTTAACCTCTTTTGGCTACTACCATTTTCAGAACATTCATCACTTGAGAAAGAACCATTAAGCCATTCGGCGGAAGCTGGACTTGATGTTAGATCACATTCTGTAACTCGCTTTTTAAACATGAATTGACCCATATAAGATAGACAAGCTCCTCAACCTCGTTTAATCTACTTACTTGCAGATCTTCAACTTGTTTACATAAATCTTTGTTGGTTTGTCTAAGAATAAATGCCTCAACTTTGATCTTCTCAACAAACTCATTCTGTCAATAATCAAGTGACCAAAATCATCAGAAAGCTACACTTATTAAACAGGTACAATTAAAGGAATAAAATAGTTGCAAAATCAGCAATCGATTAAATAGGACACCTCAAATACTCTTAACATATAGATTAATCATATTCAATTAGCACACCCATATAGACCTAAGGTGGTGCTTGGATTAGCTTCTTTTGCCAAGGCAGCTAGGCATCTCCATCGACGAAATCCTACAGCAAAGATTTCTTTTTTGAAGATGAAGCTCGGCATTCAACCTTCTTAATTTAAGAACATCTACCTCGACACCCTTATTTAAATTTCCATAAAACTGTTAAGAATTCAACTGTTCAGAAAGACTTGCATTTTCCGATTCCAACAAATCAACTTTACTTTTAAGCGCATCGATTTCACTACTCTTCAACTCCACCACTTGTTCAAGCTCCAAAGCATTAACATTCTTCTGCTTAAACTCACACAACTTGCCTTGCGACTTAGCTTATCTGTCTTTTGACTCTTGAAGCAAGCTTCTTAGCTGATCTAGCTCAGCAAACAAATCCCTAGAACCTAAAAAAGAACCCGATTTATTAAACCCTTGTGGATGAACTTGTGTAGAAGTCACCGAACATGCCAAATCACCAATCAAAGACCGTTTCGATCGATTAGACACAGAGGGGTTCTTCGTATTGGCCACATTAACAATCTTAACTTCTTGTTGTTGGGCTTTCTTAGTAACTTGCGGTTTAAATTTTTTATCAGCTGAAAAGCCTTTAACAATGTTCCAAATCGATCAAGGCTTCAGATTCGACGACACATGGTTCGTTTTAAAACCCTTTATTGGGACTTGATTCTCATCAGAATACTTTACAGATGGTTTTGATATGTTATTTGATGACGATTTTGTTTCGCCCATTTGGAAAAGCACTTAGTCGAACAGTTAGTGTGCAAATTTTAAAGTTTTAAATTAGGGCATTGTTTAGGGAGCGTGGAAATTATTTGGATTGGTGGTTTGTGGTGATGGGTATAGATGATGATTAAAAAAGAAGAAAAAAATTAGGCATTTGGATTGGTGGTGTATATTTATGTTTAAAGATAAAAAGACATAAGTGAAGAAGAAAAGGGGGAAAAATGACCAAAATACCCTGATGTGGGTGTCACATAACGAGCGTTAGTGAAAACCGTTA
Organism: Artemisia tridentata subsp. tridentata; assembly: GCA_021014915.2. Lineage (NCBI taxonomy): Eukaryota > Viridiplantae > Streptophyta > Magnoliopsida > Asterales > Asteraceae > Artemisia > Artemisia tridentata. The sequence continues at coordinate 369,136,044 of CP139504.1, read as the reverse complement.
GAGTGAAGGACTAACGGCGGATAACGTTTGCCACTTAAGGACGGACGACGCATTTTTTTGGGTCAAAGGACGATAGACTGTGGTCAACACAAACCACAAGGATGAACGATGTAATTTGCTCTATATCCGATAAATCAATCTTAGCCATCTATTTTTTTTTATCAAAATTAATAAAAAAATCATTTTCCATCTTTTTTTTAAAACAACATATCTTGCAAACGGTAAATCTTCAGGCTACAAAAAATCACTATCATATCGCGACGAGAATTAAATTATCTATCTATAGATATGCACTTTTATATATTTTCGACGAACCTTTTTTTTCTTCAAAATTTTCGCCCAGAAAAATCACTTGTGATTTGTAAAAATCACATGTGATTTTTACAAATTACATGTATTTTTCTGAGCGGAAATTTTAGAAAAAAAAATCGTTGAAAGTATATAGAAGTGCATATCTATAGAAATATAATTTAATTCTCGTCGGGCTTAACGATTAATGGTTTGCGAGATATTTAATTTTTTAAAAAAGGGTGAAAATTTATTTATTTATTTTGATTAAAAAAATAAATGGCCGGGATTGGTTCATTGGATATATGAAAAATATGAAATCTATATTAAACTTTTCTCTATTTGACATTTAATATGAGCTCCATTGCTTTAACATATCGTAGAGTTGCTTGGTATGTGTACGTTACATGCCTGGATACGATTAAAATGATACTAGAAAGCAGAAAATTATTCAACTAAAGGTATGTAATGTTAAGCAACAGTATATGCTACAAACTAAAAAATACATCTGATCATAGCAATATGTACATTTAACATGTCCCGCTACTGCCGCAGTTTCTCATCGACAAACCGATTCAGAGTCCCCAACTTCCTCTGTACTCATACTAGCATCTTCATCCCTCGTGACACTCATGCTCGTTGCATCCGATAATCCTCCACCCATAAGCATTGCCTTTCTCTTGCTTCTAGCTTGTCTCCATCGTTTAAGATTTTCCGAGGTCGGTCTATCCCTTGCGCTAACCACATGTGCTGGCTCCTCATCATAAACATCTGAAATGGCCAATCTTTCATAGCTAGAAGCCGTTGTCATGGATGGAAACATGACCGATCTAAAGCAAGAAACGAGAACTACAAGAAAAGTAAGGTAAATATATAAAGATGTCCATACATAAAATGTCCATTTCCAATTTCGTATGAGGTTTTTCCTCCATGGCAGCTCGGAAGTTAGAACTAGTTCTGCTTCATAGAGTTGTGGAAGGAAAGGCACTCCCGCCCTTGGGACTAAAGATATCTTGATGGATTGTGTTCGGGGATATTGGCGTTCCTTATATCTTAGGAGGGGTAAATTTACTGTTTGGATTTCGTTTTTGATCCCCAACAATAATGGTACACCCGTGATGAATGTATGCACGAGCCGGATTGGGTGGCTTCGAAATCGTAGCATGCATGGGAGACTTGACCTACTTATGAGATCCCCATTTGATGACACAGACTCTGCAATTACCTAAAGGCACAACGAGCTGAGTCATGAAATTTGTTTTGAACAAAAACACATATACATGCAAGGTACACATGTGCCACTATAACTGATCTAAAGCTGTATACTCCTAGGCTTATAATAAGCGCTAATGTCATTAAACACGAACATACTTAGCTTGGTGATGCATTTTAGTAATTATACTCGGATGTCTAGAGCTGGTAATTATATATTTTTACTTGAAACAAGGTACTTGACTGTTCTTGCTTATGAGTCATCTTGCTCATCATTAAATTACCAAACTAGTCCTTTTAGTCTAAATCTCAAAACCTTTTCGAAGTGGAATTTAAACTTTCATAGCCCCTTAAAGTAGTCATAGAGTCCTATACATACTAAAATTAGATTAGATTAAGTGAGAATGGTTTATATCATTTCTTAAGTAGTCATTTAATCTGTCCCTAAAGGTTTTTTTAGCTCACTTGATCTTTTATCTATACAAATTTCAAAACTCAACACTAGTCAAAAATGTTATTTGGTTTCATTCAACTAAATATAGAAGTTATTTGGTTACATTTTTACTGCAGTTAGCCCACTAAATTAATGTAGATCGACTAATACATGTACAAGAGTCAATCAAATAATAGCGATCTTACTTCAATTCATAAAAAGCTTAACAAAAGTTTTTAAAAATCGTACACACCTGAAACATCCCAATTTCGCGATTATAATCGGATTCTGGCATAACAAAAACCATCCTAACATTAAAAACATGTCCAACAGGCACAACTTTATCCATAATCTTACCACCTTTCACATACCCTAAATCCAAAACAGCATAAGGGTTCACTTGAGTATAATCAAAAAACATTCTTTCTTGTATCTTGACAGGTTCCTCAACCCACAACCTAACCAAACAAACCCCAAGCACAACCGACAAAAACATCATTGACATCAAGACCAAACACACATAACCAGCACCCACAAACCCTAAAAGAGCTTTCTTAAACAAGGCACTTGTTTTTTCCATTGTTGTAGTGTCAGTGTGCGTGTCAAGGTCGTGGTCGGTTTCTGATGTTTTTTTGGAGATAAGGGAAATGATGGGAGATGTCATGGATAAAAGTGTGTTGGATATGATTTCGGATTGTTGTGAAATGAGTTTAGTGAACATGTTTGGTTGGTGATCATGGTGGTGTGGTGGATGCATATTGGCGGTGGTTTTGGTGTTGTTTCAGGGTGAGATAGGCATGCAAAAGAAAACAAAAGAGTGATGGTGATATATTATGGACCGGTGGCATGTTATTGTTGAGTTAGTGTGACACGTGCCCTCTTTATCCATTTTAAAATTTGAGACTTTTATTGATATAATGTTATGTTTTGAAAAAATAAGTTATTTACAACTAGACGGGTACCGTGCATATCAACCAGATTTTCTACTAGCACATAGTTATATAGTTATAGTGATATCTTTGTTAAACAAAATGTTAGACTCACTTTTTTATAAAGATGTCGTCACTCACGTGAATTGGACTAGGTTTGTATTAAGTAGCTCACACAGGGACTACTTATGTGTAATAGGCAAACTAGTGATGTAAAAGGGCCTATAAGTACCCACATGACTCTTCATGTAGATGTGTGGGAATATTGTACTCTTCATTTGTTACTTTTAATAAAGCTAAACATTTGACAAGATTCTCCACCCTCTCTCTAAACTCTCTCTCTAAAATGAAGATCTTCTTCATCTTCAGCCAACCGAGGCCACCTGAACCACGAAATACATGAATCTTGGTCTCTATAACAATTGGTATCATGAGCTAACCAGGAGACGATTCTTGGTGAGTTTACTTATTTTTGTGGTTCGTTTATGTGTTTTAGGCTGCTTTTTATCCTCTTTTTAGTCATCGAATTTATTTTCCGTTTCATACGATAAAAACAGTCCTATTACTAGTCTTATGTATCTTTGATGGTCAAAAACATCTCAAATCCATGGTCATACGAGGTTAGATCTGGTAACAGTTCTAGCTTAAAGGTTTGCTTGAGCTCGTTTTTGTCCTTTAATCCGTGAAAATGGTCTGATCTGATGGATATATGGTTGAGTTTTATGCTCAAAATGGGTTTTATGGTCAGATTTGGGCAGAAAAAAGATGGTCGGAAAAGTTGGTCGGAAAAGTGAACAGTGGACCTCAATTATTGGACTCAATTATTGGTGAAATTCCGATAAAAAGTCAACTCTTTCGCAATTGTTGATTTTTTCGCAAATGGTGATTTTCTCGCAATTGTGGGCTTTTCGCATTCTTGTATAAGAATTGCGAAATAATGATTTTTCGAAATTGTGGAGACTTTCGCAATTGTGAAGTCTTTCGCAATTGGTGATTTTTCTCGCAATTCAGGAGTATTTCGCAATTGGCCATTTTTCTCGCAATTGAGGAGTCTTTCGCAATTGGTGATTCTTTCGCAATTGAGGAGTTTTTCGCAATTGCTGCTTTTTTCGCAATTGTGGAGTTTTTTCGCAATTCTATTCCATTGAAATTGAGAAATATGTCCGCTTATAACCCTTCCACTTTGATACCCTTCAACTTAGAATCCCTTAAAAAAAAAAAAAAAGTTTTTTGGCGGGAAAATGCGAGTAAAATTTAATTTTTTCAGGTGATTAAACGTTCAATTTTTACGCGAGATTCAAATTTTGGTATAATAGTGAAAATTTTGGCCCAAAATTCAAATTTTTTGGTCAAAATTCGAATTTTTTAGGTGAAAATTGACGTCAAAATATGTTACACTCAAAATTTTCTAGTCTTCTTGTAACGACATTTCCTAGTATATTTCAAATTATGAAAAAAAAAAAAAAAAAAAAAAAAAAAAAAAAAAAAAAAAAAAAAAAATTGGAGGGATATAGGGATACCATCGCAACAATCACGGGGATACATCGTTCACGGCTAATATGGTTAAGAAGAATGACTACGGAGAAGAATGGTATTATTGATTTGATTTTGAAGTGACATTTTTCGTGCATGTGCACTTATTTATCTCAAAGTCTAGAGGTTGGTTGGTTGCATGACTTTTCGAGATACTTGATTGGGCACTCATGGGTGTAGTGATTAAGTCTTGGATTATCTAGTTTTCATAGGTCAAGGGGTGGATGGACGAAGACCTAGTTAACTATCACTCAAAGGAGATACGTTGTTGTACTCAGTGACACACAAAGATGTGGATAATTCGAGAGAGGTTCATATACAGTTAAGGAAGGATGGATGGGTATATGAAACGACCTATGCTTTAAGGAGTTACGTTGTAGTGCTCAGTATAGGTTCTTAGTCACATTATCGTACAAGATTAAGTCACATTAGAGGGGGGATGCTTTACTTCGTCTTCAAATTGGTAATATCGGGTTGTCTCCACATGTGGTTATTTAATAAAAGCCGGTGAACTTTAAGGTTGGTTTGAGAGACGTATTGAGAGTATTTTTCAACATATTCTCACGATAATTAAGCTTCGACGGGTTGTCGACGTGCTATTATGGATTTAATATTGCTTCAAGTTAAAGGTAATCAAAGGCGTGTACACTAAAGGATGATGATTCCGATACCTCGCAATCATCAGGAGGGAGAAGTACGGCTTATTACCAACTTGGATGCAAATACTTTGTGAGATATGTTAATGCTCCCGAACGACAACCATTGTGCTTACAGTCTCCGCTGCGTGTTTAAAGGCTAAAGAGAGTTGTCGATTCAGGAGGGAGCAGAAAAGAATAAAGGGCTCACTAGTTAGGAGGGAGTAATAACCTAACTAGTACATTACAGTTGAAGTTCAGAGCTACAAGGATGTGTGCCGTCAGCACCAAAGATCGATGCCGCGATCTTCGGATTAGAGAGAACTTCAAGTCTGCCAAAAGATCTAGACTACAGAGACTCTGCACTTCAGCAAAAGTTTATTATTGTAATTTACTTTGTATTGTTTATAGGTCTCATTGTAACCATTCACTTGTGACGACATCTTGGAGGGAGATTGTTAGACTCGCTTTTTTATAAAGATGTCGTCACTCACGTGAATTGGACTAGGTTTGTATTAAGTAGCTCACACAGGGACTACTTATGTGTAATAGGCAAACTAGTGATGTAAAAGGGCCTATAAGTACCCACATGACTCTCCATGTGTGTGTGTGGGAATATTGTACTCTTCATTTGTTACTTTTAATAAAGCTAAACATTTGACCAGATTCTCCACCCTCTCTCTAAACTCTCTCTCTAAAATGAAGATCTTCTTCATCTTCAGCCAACCGAGGCCACCTGAACCACGAAATACATGAATCTTGGTCTCTATACAAAATGTTACACAAAACACTTAATCAAAATATCATTATAATTGTATGTTGTTATAAAATCCTATTCCTATGCACATATACTCGTTTAACAATTACTAATATATTAATTTTTTTCTCACCATTGCTGATCGAATATTTTTGGGATACAAAAACATAAATTTACATCATAACAACAAGTGTATGATATTGATTAATAAATCTTTATGGTTGTTTTTTGTTTTCTGTCAAAGACAAAATAATAAGGCTGGCTTAATTATTTTCTCGTATTTATAACGATGCATTTACAAATAATTATGCATCGATTTTCTTTTATAGATGCATGAATGAACACCTAAGTTGCCATAATCTCATAAGTTGACCAGCCATGTATTATAGAGTTGTCATATTGATGCGTGCGATGTGTCGTTGCGGTTTAGCAGTATTAATGCCTACTCAAGTTTTAAATTTATATTTAGCCGACTTATCAATAACACACACACTTAACGAGCAGTGTACCCGGTCAGTATGAATATAATGGTAAGTAGAGTGTCGATCACTAAGAGTGGAACGTATTATCTAGTTATTCTAATCAGTATTTTAATATATTAAGTTAGTTATACAACCTAATCTAACGCAAGGGGGTTCAGCCTGAGAGACTGGCACGATTTGGTTGCAATTAAATAATAAACTAAACCAATAGGCACGAATCAGCGATAGGCATGCACGTACACAGATAAATACTCGAGACAATAAGAAGATCTGTCCTGATGATTAAGTAGATTGTCACTTGTTTTATTGATAGTTTTATATGAAGTGTATGTAGTTAATCCTTTCTCGTTGGTCCTATTCTTATCGGCGAGTAAACCCTTAATGATTACTTATGTCTAAAAGTTATTCCTAAGTGATCAATTTAGTAACAACCGTGGGAGCCACATTCTCTTCCGTAGTCAAATGCGCAGGCCACTAATAAACACAGAGGTTATCAATGCACTAATAAGTAGTAACCAATGACATCAACATATAAACTTTAATTGATGGGAAAGCAGTTTTAAGGGAGTGCAATCTTTCCGTTGTCACATTACACAAGCCATCAATCCTGATGAATTAAAGTTTACTAACACAATAAAACAAAACTACTTAATGAATTAAACACATGCAGCACCTTCTTACAGCTCTTGTATCTTCGTTCGGGTGTGTCTTGTGCTGCCTAATCGTCTGAATTCGGCCTTAGGTTTCTCTGGTCTTCGTACTTCGTATATAATATGTCCTGAAATTCGTCTGGTCTTGGGGTATTTATAGTTTCTGTCTGAGGGTAAGATGCGGCGCATCTAGTAAGTAGATGCGGCGCATTGACTGAACTTCGCGTGGGGTCCAAGATTAATATATTCAGGAATATTCGTACACCGCCAGAAGATGCGGCGTAACTCCATAAATAGATGCGGCGCATGTCCTCTTGTATCTTGGATCGTATCTGGTGAAATCTTGATAGTGATGCGCCGTATGTAATAAGTGAGATGCGGCGCATCTGGAGCAGATTAGTCTTGATCTTGTGCATTTCAGTAGACTCTTAACTTCTTGCATGTTTTGCTCCATAATTAGTCTAAAATCGCCAAGTTTCACCAAATGCTTGTTTTTACCTCAGAATTACAAAAGTAAACGATTAAGTATCAATCCTCATACATAATATAATAAAACAAGTCAAATTAATAGGATAAATGATAGTAATAAAATGTACTTATTTGAGTTCATCACATATATAGATGGTTCATGAAATTTGAAATTGCAAGAACCCGTGTATTAGTTAGTATTACAAAGTTGCCAAAGATAGATTAATTAAGGGTAATTTAGGCAAACATTAATTTAAGTTTTTCACTTTCAAGAAAAGTTGGTTTTCTCATTATAAATAGTATAGATATAGATATAAGTTTTGTTTGGTATACATAACTCATAAGAGATTATAAAAAAATAACTTTTTATATTTTGAAAATAAAAAACTAGATAATGTAGCTTTTAAAAATAATCTCTTTTTATAATCTCCTGCTTTCCTGCAACAATTACTTTTGCCAAAAATACTTTACGGTTTTGATATCGCGATTTAAATCGTACGATCTTACACCAAAAAACATTGCCAGAAATGTAGGATCATAGATAGCATTGAAGAAAAGTAAGATTGTGAGATAGCTAGTAAGATGAATCATGATCCTACTAAAATAAACGTAGCAGAGTGTTTTTAATTAAGTGTAGCAATCTGTAAAAATTCCCTAGTGATTTGTAAATGCTAATCAAGTATTAAAATACCATTACTGATCAGTTAACCATTTTTATGGGCAAAATTTGAAAATTTTGTTTATCACATTACATTAATTCAAACACATTGATACATGATTCACAAAAACATTGGAACGAGCTTACACACGGACCACAACGAATCCAACACACTAATAACAAACCAAACGGATCACTTATACTATTCCTGGCCCAATTTTTGAGCCAGGTACTATTCAAAGCCCAACCCAACATTTATAAGTTTTATAAATTCTATATTACACTCGGCTGAACACACAACACTTAGCCACGATTTCTTTTGATTTCGACATACAAGATATGACACATTTTGCATCCCTCGAATCTCCATACACCAAATAATCAGTATGTCGAGCCTCGCTCTCTATTTCGAACGTTTGATCACTAAACAAGACGCAAAGTAAATCACCCTCGACACTATTACAAGTTCACTCAATTGCGATAAGCAATTCGAATAAGCTCAGTTGTATTCTTTTTAAGACCTTAAGATAAGCCCAAAATCAGGCTCAAAACATTCGAACACCCCTCGGATCAATAACTCTTATTGGGCCTTTGTTTTCACACGTTAAAGCCCAATAAGCAGTTAATAAGCTCTTGTTACAAATAAGCAGTTTGATAAGACTCAAATAAGCTTTATAAAGATAATAAAACTTTCGAAAAACTTATTGTATCATTTTTGTGATTTTTGGACTAAGTTTGCAACATATATATCAAATCGGGTTAAAAGTGTCAAGTTTATATAATTATGTCCCAAACTGTCACTTCAGTAACCTAAGGGTAGAAAATAATCAAATAGTAAACATAAAGCTTAAAATGTAATATTTGACCTTTTTGGACTAAAAATGCAATTGATTTCTAACCAATGACTAACGGTGCAAAACTTACTCCGTTAGGGTAAAAGTGTAAAATCTGTATAAGTTCAAGGACCAAACAATAACATTGTTTCATATTCATTTCTATTTCATATTTTACACTTTCTCATTCACTCACGTGCATTTTTACAATTCGTTCAACATATTCAATTTCGTTACGTTTATATATTTATATAACGAGTTTGTAACGAATAACTTAACGTTTCGTTCAACCACTTTCGAGGAAACGATATTTATGAATTCAATAACATAAAAACAAGATAATATTATATATAATATTATTTTTGAACTTTAAGCATTTTAAGCATATCACTCACACTCATCACAAACCAAATTGTTATCCGTTACTCATTTTCACACTCATTGTTCGTATTAAGTCAAAACTGTCAAAATCTTAGACTTCACTATTATTCAGGTCGTGTGTTGGAGCCGTTCCCATAATTCACTTGATTTCACATTTCACCTTGCCAGTTACACTCAAAGTGAGTCATAGCCCCACTTTTACTTATTTAACAACTTTACACTCTATGGGGGAGATACATGCTACAAAATAGAACACAAGTATTTTCTGTATGCTTCACCTGATTGATATTGCCTAAGTTACTCTATTGCCAAAAGCCTCTCACATCATGAACCATTAATCACTTGTGAGTGAACGCGAATATAGTGAATAGATCTATTGGAGGCTGACTGCCTTTTCCACTAATGCCTGACGGATAGCCTTAGTTGCTAGTCGGATTAGTCGCAATGCACTATATTTGAAGGAATTAGGAAGATGGAAATCTCCTATACACGAGGGCCACATTATCAACGGTTACTAACACTGTTAACGTTTGCGTGTCATGAAACTTAGGGCAATATATCCAACTGCAATATCACCATTTAAAACAAAGATTGTAATTCACAGGCAATCACACACTTGTGTTCCAAACTCATTATTATTACAAACTCTATGATTTCACTCAACAATTTTGTTGACTTTTATCATGTTTATCTCAGGTAATTAGCGGAGCAGTCAAGGCACGGATTGGGCATTAAACTGATGGTTTTTGGTGGTGTAAAATAAATTATGTCATTCATTTTCAAACTACTACACCCTTTTAAGGGATCTCACAACTATGATATTTTCACTTTTGTATCTGAATTATTATTTGAATGACAATAACTTTCAAAATGCCTCTTTTAAGCCATTTTCTATGATTATGACTACGATCCTCCCCGTAATACCCCGATTAGTCTTCCGCTGTTAACTCATAATTTAGGGGGTGTTACAGATTGGCATCAGAGCCATAGTTGTAGAGAACCAAATGTTTTCAAACATTGGACTATAACTACACCTTCAAAATGGACCATTTTTACACCATACCACTTTACGCCCTCCGTGCCTGCATAACACCGTGCTCAATATATTACCTATTAAGATTATTTCACATTAATCTTCACACACTTGATTATTTCACATTGATTTTCACACACTTGATGTTATTGATTACTTACATTTACTATTTTTGGGTTATTACAGTACCATGTCTACAGTATCACACCTTAGCACCTCATCATCGGATATGGAATCCGATGACACTTTATCATCTATCACCTCACCTATAGTTCCCAGCACTTCGACTGCTACAGTGTCGAACACCACTTCAGACGAAACGGAGCCCTTTGAGGAGGGTGAAGTCGTCGCTACACCACCCATGACACCTGTGGCACCAGGTAACCCAGATTCACCCATATCTGAAGACCCGTATATACTAGCTAGACGGGCACATATCTCACCACCACACCCAGAGAACCGTCCAGTTTCTCCCACTTACACCCCACTCACCGATGACCAGTACATGCAGACTCAGCAATGGCTGCCTGCAGAAGATTCAGATACACCATTACCTGCTCCACCACCCCCACCTACACCAGTAGCCCGGCGCAGATGTGTTAGGATTTTAGAACCCTATGAGCCCGAACCATTCATGACACCATTTCGGAGCTACCCCAATGGCGCTATCAGGATACATACACCTCACAAGAGGGTACGACTACATATAGTTCCGATCATACCACCCTCACCACCCCTATCTCCTACTTCACCCGTAGATATGATCAGGATAACACCACTATCATCACCTAAGTATCAGTATGCATTGCCACCACTACTATCATCACCACCTCCACCGTCGGTTAAACCCGACCACCTGTTCAACTAACTCACCCAAACTTACCCATTTGCACCCTACCAGCGAGAGCCGACTCCAAAGGAGGATCTACCTTCTCAGAGCTGGGCCTGTACAGCAGGTCCCAGTCATCCATCTTCACCATCATTACTATTTCCACCTGGTTTCACTCCTCCAGCCCGAGTCTTCGAGATTGGAAAGAGCTCCTGGGCAGCAGTGGCCCGCACACCTACCCCATCCACTATCATGACGCGTCTGGAGCGTCATGAGGAGCAGATCGATACCCTCCTGAGTATAGTTGATAGGACACCGCTCGACCGCCCGAGACGGCCGACGACACCCTACATAGCCTCGTATCCAATAGGATGGATCTTCAGGACGGTCTGACTAGGATTTAGTCAGAGATGTTCGAGACACGCTCCCACATGACAGTCCTACAATGGGAGGGACAGAGGCAGATTGAAGTAGCCTTACAAGTGCGCCGCAGAGCCGATACATTAGAGAACCTCGTGGAAGACATGCAGGTCCAGCATCAGACTGACATACAGAGACTTCTGGATCAGATTTCAGAACTCATACGGCCCATGGATGAGACTTCCAATAGCTAGGCATAGTATACATCTCTATAGTTTTGGGGCATCTTAGCCTGCCGCATGTGGCATTAATAAAGGACCTTGTAATCATTCTGTTTTGTAACACAATTGATTGAAGTTATTAATATATGTTGTTGGTTATGATTTACTATATATTGATGTTGATTTATGCTACTGTGGTTGTTCATATGTATTGTTATTGTAGTCAGACATGGCGTGATGCTACTTGTGATTGTTATGGTTCTTTGAATGGTACAACTGGAATGAAATTACAAACTCATAATAATGAAAATTTCAAAAGAAACTTGATGAATGAAGAGAAAGTTGCTGAACTTCAGCTTTTGTAGATGATGAATCACTTTGTTCCTTAGCAATCCTATACCAAGAGTTGATCATTTACTTACGATAGTACCCATACATGTCGTGATTTTATGATTCTCAGTTGGTTGTGATTTCACATTGTGACAATATTGTTAGGAATTGTATACAATTTCCCTATTACTCAATGTATTCTAACATGGTCATTATATGGATTCTAAATCTGTGTTTTCTTGTTGCATTAATAGAACTATGGCTCGCACAAGAAAGGAAACTACCACTCCTGCAACAACTATGACTCCTGCAGCTATCCAGAAACTGGTAGCTGATAGCGTTGCTGTAGCTCTAGAGACTTAAGTGGCTACCATAGCCCGCTCGAGTAACAACAACCGATCAACAGCTGAAAGCAAGGCATCTGCGTCTCGCAAGTGCTCATATAAAGATTTCATGAGTTGCCAGCCAACTTATTTCAAAGGTTCTGAAGGAGTCACCGAACTAGCTCTGTGGTTTGATCGTACCGAAACGGTATTCATGAGGTGCAAATGTCCAGATAATAGCAAGGTTACCTTTGCTACGGGAACACTTCTGGAAGATGCAGCATCATGGTAGAAAACTACCGCCCAGACCATGGGAATGGAAGAAGCATATCGGATTTCCTGGGTCGAACTGAAAACAAAGATGCTAAAGAAATACTGCCCTCGTGTAACACCCCCGTTTTCGATATACGCAGCGAAATATAAGTTTGGGGTGCTACTTCAAGTATCACAGTCATGAGAATAGAAAACGACTCGAAAAGAGACGTTTTAATAAAAGTTGTTATCATTCATTTATTAAATCAGAGTTTACATATATAGGTCCCAGCGGGAGGTTTCGAAATACGTTATAAAAGATACATTACTCGTTGAATGATAAAAAAGTGGACACCCTTATTATAAAAAGAAAGTCTACAGCCATTCCGTGCCAAGTTTAGCCCTTTAATTACCTGAGATAAAACATGCTAAAAAGTCAACACAAAGGTTGAGTGAATCCATAGCGTTTAAAGTTATAATAAGTTTTGAACACAAGCTAAATAAAAGAAATCAATTATATCACAATTCGGAATATTGCACTAAACCTCATGACACTCAATGCGTTGACAGTTTCCAGTCTCACTAACATAATAAAAATGAAAGTGGTTTGCCCCCAGGATTAGATTTCAAATATAATGCATCTACCTAACCGGCTACCACAAAGATATCCATTCGATTAGAACAAATGGGTCGTCAGGTGTAGACGTATGGTCAGTCCAGACCCACGACAAGTGGGCCAGGCCCGCGCAGACAGCGGCCCATCCTACACCTAAACCCTAATCCATGCCTATAAATACATGGCATGGATCCCCTTCTTCATCAGAACATAACAGGTTACCCTAAACCTAATAACTTACGATACGCTATATCGCACCATTACTAACTTGACCGTCGGAGGTGGATCCCGGGGCTACGGCCTCGGGTCCACTCCTAACGGGTTCTCTTTGTTATACAGGTCTACTCAGGGCTCGAGAAGACGACTAACGGCCCAAGGAGAGTCGTTGAATCAGTCCGCGCCAGATTATGTATCAACAAGTTGGCGCCATCCGTGGGACCAACGACATGTTTCGTGCTCTCACATCACCGGAAAGCAACCGCTGAGTTCAAGTCCGGTATTTTGATTCTTTACTGTGCGAATTAATTGGCACACAAGTCAACCTTGTCTGCGCACAGATAAGTATCTTATTATTATTTTATATTGATTCGTACTGCGAATCATGAATTATAAATCGACTTTTGCATATCGCATCTTATTTATTACGGCAATTAAATATGCGACTTTTGGCAAAAGCATCATATTTATTCACTGTTTGCAAAAGCATGCGACAGACTTTTGAAAAGGTATATTACTCATTAATGCAATTAAACGTAAGTTTTGCAAAAAGTTTGGTCAACACGATTTGATTCCGCACTGCCAATTAAAAAGTGAAACATTGGTCAAACCCATTAGATCATGTATCTTACTATTCGTACTGCGAATTATTATTTATTACTGTATGTGTTTGTTAGTGCAATTAAGCGTTACACATATTTTTTGCAAAGTGAATCCTATTGCATATATTGTAAATCGGTAAAAGATTTTATGTATCACTACGGTAGGTTTACAACAAGTAAATCTCGTATTATCTCTTTAAATATTGAAAAGATTTTACATAAATCTTTTAAATTGGTAAACACGATTTTACCTATAGCCACGCGCTATGTCCGCACGATCGGGCCTACTTTATCTTTTAGCCGCGAATTAAATGTCGCGGTTTCCTAGCTAACTCCGCGACACACTTTACTTTATTGTTAACATATTATTTATGTCTCAATATTGCTGTTATTTTTTTGCCTACATGGCGTATATTTCGCCTACGTGGCGTGCCGACAAGGCGTGCATGCACTAATTAAAAACCCACGATGGTAAAAGGATGAGTAAACCTAATAAATGACTCGTTGAGTAAGAGGGTTGCAAACCCATCAACATCGGACCACGTGTCCTTGTTAAACACCTTACTCTCAAGACGTTGGAGTAAGTTCGATGCGCATCCCACGACGGATGCGCAACGATGCACACGTGCGCGTTTAACAAATTAGGAGTTAAGACAATTGACTCCTTGATATGATATTTGCAGTACGCTGCATATCATACACTTGGGCATCCCACGACGGATGCGCACCAATGCACAAGTGCACGTTTAAATAATTTAGGATTCAAGACTCTTGTCTCCTTAAAAAACGGTATTTACAGTACGCTGTATACCCATGTACAGATTTACAACAAGTAAATCTCGCAATATCTTATATTATTAATATTCGATAATATTAATATATGGTAGATTTACAACAAGTAAATCTTGCAATATATTTTAAATATTTTTAAGATTTTACATAAATCTTTTAAACTTGGTAAACACGATTTTACCATAAAGCGCACTAAGTCCACAGGATCGGACCTGCTTTATCTTTTAGACGCGAATTCATTCGCGCACATCTTTTAGCTGCGAACAACGCAGTCATGATAAACCTACTCGAGTTTGACATCTTCGCAATAGTCAATCGCTATGAGCGCACTGGACAAAAAGCCGTGGTCATGTTATGTTTTCACAACAAGACAACAAGTCTTACACATGTTTCGATACCAATCGATATAAACAACTTTATTATGAACGACAAGTTTATACATAAGGCAGATTCAACGTGCACAAGTGCTACAAACGTTAAATCTATTATAAGCAAAACAGGCAAAAGGAAAAGATAACTAAAAGCTATGGGCACGCCTCAACCCAGAGCTAATATCTCCGCATCCTTTTGCGCCAAAGTTGGCACACAAATAGGCACTCCATCAGATCTGGGAAGGTGCGCCGCTCCGAGATCAATTCATTGCCATAACCGCACTGCGTTTTGCAGATTAGCTATGTGCTATTTTTTATGTAGTTTGTAAAACCTCACGATAGGATTTGCATAACTAAGTTTAATGCTCCTACACGAGTAGCACCATCAAACTTGGGGGGCTACCAGGATACGCACTGTGTGAGTACGCATCACGCAGGCATATTTGGAAGCAGATCGTACGTAAGAGGTATTGCAAGCCCGGTACAAAGACGGATTTAAATATTCGCACCATCTTGCCACAGGGGAGACGTCTTCTGTCGGTTGTAAAGACGAATGTAAAGTTCGCACACAGCGCGCACGGCGCACATCTTTTGTCGCGGACAACGCGCACCTTTGTCGCGGATAACGCGCACTTCTGCCACAGAAGTACATCTTCTGTCGCACCATGCTGCACCGCTACTGGTACAAAAGGTACGCCCTTACCCAGGATGCAGCATACGGAATCCACCTTCACCATTGTGAGACAATCACAATCGCAATGTCAATGTTACTCAGGACGCGCCTATAAGGACGCGCCTACAAGGTCGCGCCAACAAGGACGCGCCAACATGGTCACCACGCACTGCACCACAGACCCAGTACGCACTGTCGCACTTGGGCTGCGCAGTATGGTCCGACCCATGTGCCTACAAGGATGCGCACACATGGGCCGTGCCGTCATTGTTGATTAGCCTACGCGGCCATGAACAGAGCTTAAGTTTAGCATCCGCACTCAGGTCATGCGCATACTAAACTTGGGGGGCTTGTAGACGTATGGTCAGTCCAGACCCACGACAAGTGGGCCAGGCCCGCGCAGACAGCGGCCCATCCTACACCTAAACCCTAATCCATGCCTATAAATACATGGCATGGATCCCCTTCTTCATCAGAACATAACAGGTTACCCTAAACCTAATAACTTACGATACGCTATATCGCACCATGACTAACTTGACCGTCGGAGGTGGATCCCGGGGCTACGGCCTCGGGTCCACTCCTAACGGGTTCTCTTTGTTATACAGGTCTACTAAGGGCTCGAGAAGACGACTAACGGCCCAGGGAGAGTCGTTGAATCAGTCCGCGCCAGATTATGTATCAACATCAGGCCAATAGATCTATTCACATATTCGCGCTCACCCAGCAGGTGACTAATGGTGCATGATATGAGGGACTTTTAAATATAAATATAAATAGGGAACAGTTAACTTAGTGTAATAACAATCAGGAAAATACTTGTGTTCGGGTTAGTAGCATGTATCTCCCCACAAGTTTGGAAAACATATAAAGAAAAGTGGGACTATGAACTCACCTTGACAGTCTGGATGGAAAACAAAGTTAAACAGAGTTGATAAACGTCTCCGGCACGCAACCTGGTTCGTTATGTCAAGTTTCAGTAATCGTTTCTGAATATATATATATATATAAGTTTTATTATTTGTTTCGTAACGTTTTGGTTGTCGATTTAAATGTTAATGTGAGACAACATGAAGTCTTTCAAAAGTTATAAGATTTTATCTTATTTCTTATTTTTATGTCTTTGTTTTCGTTTGTCCGTTAAATATACATCTCGTTTGTTTGTTATCGTATTTCGTTTACTAATTTTTATTAATCGAATCGGAATAATAATAATAATAATAATAATAATAATAATAATAATAATAATAATAATAATAATAATAATAATAATAATAATAATAATAATAATAATAATAATAATAATATTGTAAAATGTTACGCTTTTTACCTTATAGTTTCACATATTGACAGTTTATACCCCTGACCTTTCATAAAATGATAATTTTTACCCCTCAACTTTTATAAAATTACAATTTTTACCCTTTAGCTTTGGTCAAATGACATTTTCTACCCTATAGTTTTGAAATTGACACTTTTTACCCCTAAGTTGCAAGTCGACAACAAGTTAAGTCCATGTTATAAATCTGTTTAGAGTTTTAACCGAAAATACCCTTGAGACTCCCAAGTCGTTACACCCGACGTCCTTATTTCATAAAAATGCGTTATAAGTTACGGAAAAAGGCGAGACTTTTTACGACTCTTTGGTACACTTTATTTGCAACTTATAAACAGCTTATTTATAATTTATGGGCCTGTCATTCGAGCTTATTAAGCTCGAATGAATTTATTTTTATACGTTCGAATGGGCAGAAATGGGGCAAAAATCAAACACGAATATCTTCTTTAATACTTAATCTTTTCATGACGTTCTTTTTCCTACATGTAGCCAACTGGGTGGTTTCTCATGTGGTAAGTTTTCAAAAATTTTAGTGGTGGTTTAATGGTCGAAATATTTGTCCCAAGTTAGGTCGTGGGACTGCCTTTGCGACAGAAACAAGAGAAAGAAAATCGAATGGGTTTTTGTTTTCTAAAGGTTATGGCTAGTTTTTAACGCATGTTAACATGATCTTAAGCATATCTAACTTATCTCTAATGTGTTTTATAGTTTCTTGATTTGTTTGTTCTTAAAAAAAATTATGGTGCGTTTGGTTTGTTCGAACAAGAAAGAAAAAGAAAACTTGAAATTTAACCTAGCTATCTATTAGAGATGATGTAGTAATGTCTTTGGAAATTTTTTAAATATATCAAAGGAATGAAAAAGGGTTGATTCTACTTACTCGTATCTCTAGTCGATTAGGGCATGATTATGGCGAATTGGATTTTGGAAATGAGATACTAAAGTTTCTTCTCCTTCTAACACCTTTCCAAGATCTTCTTTAGCTCGTATATGGTCTGTAGAATTAATATGGAAGTGGGAGTGTGGCTGTTGTGGTTGGTTCGAATAGGATTGAGGGAAAATGGAGCGTTTGGGTTGTTTATTTATAGAAGGGATGAGATTAGGGTTTTCTAGGGAGTTATGTCATCATGTTAGAGGTTTATAGGAACAAGATGATGTGGTTTAAGGTTTGTGCCGACAAGTAGATGGAGGAGGGGGGTTGTATGTGAGGTTTAGTGAGGGTGGTGAGGTGTTTGTGTTTTGTTCCATATATTCTAACTACCTAAGGAAGACAAGGTGATGTGGAGATCTATGGATCTTAGAAATGAGTATGTAGTTTACTTAGGAGTTGATAGTGAAAGGGTTTGGCTTAATTCTTGTTTGATTCGAACTAGGCAAGAAAGAAATGAAGTGGTATGGGTCGAATGGGCATTAAGGCGTGGTACATAGGGCTTTGTCGTGTGGTACCTAGGGTTTATGTGATGTATCTAGTTAGATTTAGGGTTTAGTTTAAGTAATATTGGTTTAGAAATAAATTTTTAGTATTTACATATATAAATATGTATAATTGAATTATATGAAAATGAAGAGGAAATTATGTTGTGCCTTAAGGGGTTGTACTATGAGCTTAATAGAGTTGTACTAGAGGTTTAGAAATATAGAAAATATAATTTTAATGTTTTCTTAAGTTATGTAAATTATATGTCACTTTTATTAGGGCTAAATGTATATAAATAAGATTTTTGGTTTTTATGCATTAGGCACTTGTACACTAGGTTTAGAGACTTGTACTTATAATTAGTGAGTTTAGGAAAATTTATTTTTAAGGCTTGTGTAGGAAAGACTTGTAATTTGTGCTTTAAAATAAATACATTTAGAGTTTTAATAGGGTTTTTATTAATATATGGTTTTTATGCACAAATGACTTGTACTTTGTTTTTGGAAAACTTGTACATTTATATTTTGTAAAAATCTTATGTATATAAATTAGGGTTTGTGATTCTGAATACATAAAATCATAGTTTTCATGAAATTAGGGTTTTATCGGGAGTTAAAACGGAATTAGGGTTTTTATGCTTTAGATGCTTGTACCTTAGTCTTAATGAGTTGTACTTTAGTATTCTAGGGTTTTGTTATTCATAAATGTGGTTATCATAATTTAGGGTTTCATAGAAACTCTATTAGATAAGAAACGTTCAGTTTTAAATGTACGTTAACGAATTAACGTAAAGTGGCAAATGAGGTATCGTAAAGTTTCATAGGGAAATGTTTATATGAATAAATATTAAATATGTTGAGGTTGGGTTGCGTGTGAGCACGTTTATCAAGGATGTGAGCTATGTCACATTAGATAATAGTTATGAGCAGTTAATAATAATAAAAAAATATATATGTAGAAAAAGGATAAATGTTCTGTATTAAGAATATGAAGTTGTTTACTACAGTGTGAAATTTTTACTGTGGTTACACGTCGCACAGAAATCAGGAAACTGGAGGAAGAATTCCACCAGTTGATTGTAAGGGGCAACGATTTAAGAACCTACAACAGAAGGTTCCAAGAACTGTCGGTACTATGTCCAACTATGGTGCCGGACGTTGAAAGAACTCTAGAGAAGTACGTCGAGGGACTGCCTCGAAGCATCGAGGGAAATGTCACCTCGTCAAAACCAACAACTCTTGAGGAAGCTATCACAATAGCTCAACGGTTATTGGAACGGGAAATCAAATGGAGTTCTACCTCCGCAAACAATGATCACAAGCGAAGGCTAGATGATCGTGGAACCACCACCCACAACAACAACAACAACAACAACCACCACAACAACAACAACAGGAACCCCAACAACAACAACAACAACAACAACAACAACAACAACAACAACAACAACCCCAACAACAATAACAACAACAACAACAACAACCGTAACCATAACTACCAACAAAATCGCAACAACCACCACCACCAACAGAATCGCAGACAGGAAGCTGCTAGAGCTTATGTTGCTGCACCCACAGGAGAAAAGTTTATATCAGAACCCAATCCCAGTGCAACCAATGTAAACTACATCACACTGGGCCTTGTCGTGTAGTTTGCGGCAATTGCCGAAAAGTAGTCATAAAACTACTGACTGCCGAGCCACGGGTGCAAATTTACAGCCCGTAGCGATAGTGTGCCATGGTTGTGGTGAGAAAGGGCACTACAGGAGTAACTGCCCAAAACAAAATCAGAACAATGTTGCTCGTGGGAGAGCATATGTGCTTGGTGACGGGAACGCACCACAGGACCCCGGCGTCGTCACGGGTACATTCTTACTAAACCAACAAAGTGCTAAAATACTATTTGATTCCGGAGCTGATAAGAGCTTTGTGTCTACTTCATTTGCTTCACTGCTTAATATTGCCCCAGTAGAACTAGACACTACATACGAAATCGAAATAGCTAACGGAAACCTCATAGGCACCAATACAATGATCCAAGGTTGCACACTAACACTTCTAAACAAACCTTTTCCCATTGATCTCATGCCTATTCAACTCGGTAGCTTTGACGTCGTTATTGGCATGGATTGGTTATCCAAGCACCATGCCAGAATCATCTGTGACGAGAAGGTCGTCTAAATTCCACTTAATGGTGAAACTCTTATCGTACGTGGAGATCACAGCAAAACCCGACTCAACATCATCTCCTATATCAAGACGATGAAGTACATGAACAAAGGATGTCACGTGTTTTTGGTTCAGGTGACGGAGAATGAATCAAAGGAGAAACAACTTGAAGAAGTGCCAGTTGTCAAGGACTTTTCTGAAGTATTTTCGGAAGATTTGCCGGGTTTTCCACCAGTTCGGCAAGTTGAATTTCAAATTGATGTAGTACCTGGAGCAGCACCAGTTGCAAAATCACCTTATCGGTTGGCACCTTCCGAAATGAAAGAATTGTCTGATTAGTTGAAAGAGCTGTCAGATAAAGGATTTATCCCACCAAGTTCATCACCTTGGGGAGCACCGGCCTTATTTGTCAAAAAGAAAGACGGAACGTTCCGAATGTTTATTGATTATAGCGAGTTGAACAAACTCACTGTGAAGAATCGATATCCATTCCCAGGATTGACGATTTGTTGACCAGTTGCAAGGATCGAGTATCTACTCGAAAATTGATATGAGGTCGGGATATCATCAGCTAAGAGTCAGGGAAGAAGACATTCCCAAAACAGCATTCAGAACGCGGTACGGGCATTATGAATATGACAACCCACTATTTTACAGGTCAATACTGTTCAATAAGCTCAAATTACGTATCTTGACATTTACTTGAGAACAATTTACATATAACTTTTTACTTGAAGCAACGTGAAATTTAGAATATCTTTCAAGTGCACTAGGACTTTAGGCTATATTTAGTCCACAACATTATAACACCTTGCTCCTACTCCGGTTCGAAATTTTAAACCCTAAAACAATTTCCTTTTCTTTATTTACTTATGATTGTTAATTTAACAAACGCTATTCGCAATTTAAATAAACACCCGATATGCCGAATACTCCTAACGATTATTTCTAATGCATCTTTATACTTCCTAAATTATTACCAAAGTTCCAAAAATATTTCCTTGCGCCTAATGTAATTTCTTTATTCCTTACGTTTAATTACGCGTAACTTACGTTAATCACCAAACCGATAACCAATACCTATATTTAATACCCAATACATATAATATATACACTTTCGTACCAAAATTAAATCTATTACTTCTAATTTTGCACGTATGCCGCCCCCCCCCCCTTTGTTCCTTAATAATTTTTAGGACAAAAATTCTACTACAATTAATGCAAGACATATCAACCATGAGACAAGGATGTTGTAAGACCAAGTTTTGGTGGCTTGACCACCAATATAACCCCCCTAGCCCTCCAATCGGCCACAATCAACAACACATAGCCATGATATTTTTTGACTTACTATTGCTACTTTGAAAGTCCCCTAGTATATATATACACACATATATTTAGAAACTAACACTAGAAGAGGAAAAAAAAATATACACACACTCACTTACTCATACATTTCGATCCACCCAAGGAAGCAAGAGAAGAAGAAAACTTGTTTGGTTAAAGATCAAGTATCATTAGGACATACTTGTAGGGGTTTAGAAGCACTAATCTTGGGTTAATCAAGTAAATTTCCTCCTCATCATACTAATCTCCCTAAGTAAGTAACACTTTATATTGATAAATTTCATACTCCTTATGTCATGATATCTAGTCTCAAGTTGCATATACTTGTTATCACTTTGTACATGTTAATAAAACCTTATAACCACAATAATCTTTTAACTAATGGCTATGTCTTAAACAAATTTTTATCATGAATAAACTAGTTGGTTATAAATCGTAACAAGATGTAAAAATTAAAAACATGACATATGAGCTAGTAAGTTAGCTAAACTAGTTTTGGTGAATACTTTATTTACAATGAATTGAAATTTTCATATTGCTAAATCTATTGATAAATCACTATTGACAAGTTGAGAAATTGGTGGAAGAGCTAGGATTAGTTTGGGAGTTGTTTATCGGTTTTGGATAACTAGAAGGTTAGGAAAAGTGTTTTGACACTTTTAGAAGAGAGGCTGTCCCATTCGACCTCACCCAGAAAAATCAGTAGCATGGTGGCAAGATTAGGCTATAAATATAGAAAATAGACTTTATAACGAAAACTTAGCCGCTTGAATGAGTTAAAACGGACTTATAACGAAGAAGATACGTTAGTTTTAAGTTGTGCGACGAAAATGAATTTTTCTGAAAATATAGATGCTGTTGGGAATTTAGAAGAGGTAAAAACTGATGTTAAAAGTTAACTAGACTAGCCGAGACACTAAAAACATGTTAGTATACTTAAACACGAACCCGGGGATATATAAAACTTAAGAATCGGAGCTAAGATGAGAAAGTTATGGCCTAAAGAAGTTACGACGAAATATAACTTTTGACAGCTTTTATTTTTGGCTATTAGAAAGCTGGTGGAAAATTATAATGTGAATTTTGGACACTTTAGAGTCGGTTTTAGCTAAAATGACGTAAACAAAAATGGTAGAATGTTATGTATACTTGTTAGGCGCGTTAGAGGTTTTCAAAAATACTTATTAACAAGGCGACTATAGTTTAATCACGAGATTAACTAGTTACGTTTTCTAAAAAGGGTTGCTTTGCTTAATAAATGGACACATTGACGCAACTATATTTTTGTCAATAAATATTGCAACAAACATGTACAAGTGATATAATAGCGTATGAACTTGCATGCACGACCTTGTTTTCAAACCTAAGACATGGTATTTATTTAGGTTGCGGTTAGAGTTGTCGGACATTTATTCCCAATTTACCGTATTTCTAATCGAGACTTGATAACTGAGGTGAGTTTCATAGCCCCGGTTTTTAAGTTATTTATACATGATTTCTAAACCCTCGGGGTGGGAATACATTGCTTATTTTTCGGACACAAGTATTAAAACTGTTACTTTGCTTAAGTTACCGCATTGCCATTAAAAGTCCCCTTGAATCATGAACCGTTAATTACTTGTAAGCGCGGATGTTATGAATAGATCTATTTGAGTTAACACCCCCGTCCGAGTTGGTCGCACCAACCTGTCAAAAGGACGCATATCATTCGGATTATTTCCGAGTGTCTGGAAAACACTTATTTGGGGCATTGATTATTATTATGCTTGATTGCATACCATTTCGTTGAGCTTCGGGGTCATGAGCTTAGGGCACTGTATATTATTTTTGGCTATGACGTTATATTTGTTGTGATTGTCATGCTATTAAAATCTTGTGGTCCGCACTTTACTTGTTTACTTAAACCTATGATCTCACCAACAATTATGTTGACCCTTTTAGCGTGTATTCTCAGGTAACTAGACGATAATAAACATCTATGTATGGAGCACTCTAGAGTCACGTTTTGGAAGCACATCATGATGAAGATTTTCTTGCATTATTTAGCGTTTGGTTATGTATTAAAATCTTACATTTGATGGTGAACTCTGATATTAATGTTTTGTAAAACGTTTATGTTTAAATCAAACGCTTGTTTTAAAGTGACTCACTTAGAGGTCATTCTTTATTGCCTTGTGCTTTGTTATCCATGAAGGTTACGCCCCCAGAATTCCATTTCGCTGCAATCCAAATTTTGGGGGTGTGACAGATTGGTACCAGATCTAAGGTTATAGAGAACTTGGATGCATCATTGACCCTAGACTATAACCACTAGGTCACGACACTTCACAACATCATGATGTGTGTACGCTTACGATACATGCTTTTATTTACTTATTTTATATGAGTTACTTATACTTATATATATTTATATTGACCTGGTTTACAGCGACATGTCTTCACCTACTCATCCCATTATCCTTGACTCAGATTCAGACATGGATGATTCATCATCGTCCACCACTGTTCCGATCCTACCAGCCACTCCAGTTCTTGCACCCTCTGGCGGTGCCTCTACGGAGACTGAGCCATTTGAGGACGCTTAGACCGTATCTATACCTCCTGTACCATCACCACCAGTTTCACCTCCAGTACGCCGTGCTAGGCGTATCCCTGTAGTACAGTCGGATCAGATACCCATTGGTCGCCGCTATCGGCTACACGAGACTTGCCCTATCATGCTCTGTACCGCTAGGAAAAGGTTACGATCTCGACCCAGCCGTGTACCAGCACCTAATACTCCATGTCATCTCCCATCACCACCATCATCTCCACCACCACCACCATCGTTTACTTACCACCAGACTACCACAGTCCCATAACCACCATCACCCAGAGATTTTCCCGATACTTTGCTACCACCTTGCAAGAGGACTTTTGTAACACCCCCGTTTTAGATAATCGCAGCGGAATATAAGTTGGGGTGTTACTTCAAGCATCACAGTCATGAAAATAGAAAACGACTCGAAAAGAGACGTTTTATTTAAATTGTTATCATTCATTAATTTAAATCAGATTTACATTATAGAGGTCCCAGCGGGAAGTTTCAAAATACTTTATAAAAGTTACATCATTTGTTGAATGATAACAATATGGACACCCTTTTTATAAAAAGAAAGTCCACTGCCACTCCGTGCCAAATCGTACTTCTAGATACCTGAGATAAAACATGCTAAAAAGTCAACAAAAAGGTTGAGTGAATCCATAGCGTTTAAAGTTATAATCAATTTGAACACAAGCTAAGTAGAAAGTAATTCGGTAAGATTTCAGTTCGTTATATATTGCTTTAAGTCTCATGATACGCAAAATGTTAACACGATGGACGTCAATAGTCATGAACTATTGATGTAAATTACTACATAATTAAATGTAGCAATTATGCCCTCGAGTAGGAGCTGCCAAGCTCTTTATTAAACGTTTTCAAATATAAGGTGCATTTGGTTACCTATCCGACTAACACAAATGGGATGTCAATTCCAATAGATCTATTCACTATATTCGCGTTTACCCGCAAGTGATTAATGGTTCATGATAGAAGGTCTTTTTAAATGGCAACAATTAACTTAGGCAATAATAATCAGGATAACATATAGAAAGTTTACTTGTGTTTAGCAGGTAATAAGTTTCAATAATATTTCATCAATCGAGTAAAACGAGTAAGATTTATAAATAAAACGAGCATGTATCTCCCCCAAAGAATTCAAAATAAGAAAAGAGGGGCTATGAATCACCTTAGCAGTCTGGATGGAAAACAAGGTTTAATAAAGTTGATAAACATCTCCGGCACGCAACCTGGGTTGTGATGTCAAGTTTCAGTAATCGTATTCCAATCTACATATAATATATAACAATATGCGTATGACATCATCAAATGCCAGATTGCCCAGTAAGCGGCCTTAAATGCCCAGTAAGCGGGCATTAATGCCCAGTAAGCAGGCATTAATGCCCAGTAAGCGGCCTTAAATGCCCAGTAAGCAGGCATTAATTCCAACTCATCATGCCACGTGGCAAAATTATTCATGAAACATTTTTTTTTGTTTAAACCGAAATTGCCACCTAAGCAACTATTTTTTTAAAAATTCGGACATTATTTTAAAATTTTGCCATTTGCAAGATTCGAACTTAAGGTGTTGGTAACATCAACAAAGTTGATTACCACTAGACCAACACATTTTTTTGATTATATCTTGCAAGCCCAAATCTATAAACCTATGCAAACAATTATATTTAGGAGAATCCCTACAAGTTGGGTAACCCTAATCAAAACATATATTCAAAACATATACGTAAAAAAAAATGACACATCATTCATAATATACTTTCTCTCAAAAACCCTAATGTCCCTTTTTCTCACAATCTCCTCTAATGATTAGTTTTCTTTTCTGATTTGATGTGCAGGCTGTTCGTCTTCTTTATTGGTAATATGTTTTCAGGTATGTTGTTTATAATGGCTTCATGTATACACAAAAACTATTATTCAATAGTGTTTTTTTTTCCTTTCTTTTTTTACAGCACCAATCCAATATCCAGGTTTGTTGTTTATAATATTTGTCCATTCATTATACTGAGTATTATATTCAACTGTGTGTTTTTTTTCTTCCCTTTTTTTAACAGCACCAATCCATACTTTACATTCTTGATACGAGTAACTTTTGTTTCTAGAGAATCAGTGTCTCTATTCCCTAATTCAATTCAGCAACGATTGATTACCATGTTTGTTTTCTTATAAACTTGATGATGGCTACGATTGATTACCAGGTTTGTTTCTAGAGAATCAGTGTCTCTATTCCCTAATTCAATGCATGCAATGTTTAACTTGCAGTTGATCGATCAGTTATGAGGACGTCGTCATCATACCATTTGCTGCTAGGGCTCAATTTGGGTATATCCATAATAAATCTTTTGTTAATTCATGTGTTTATGATTTAAAGTTTTGATTTTTATTATTGTTTAAATATAAAGATTGGATTTTTCTGGTTTAGGGAGTGTTTCAGATTTAGGGTTGAAATTATTACTAATGTTTTATTAAGATTAGGTTTTCATTGATTTGCTTCTTTGTTTGTGCAATACTACTTTAATACCAACTCAAATATTAAAACCCAGTTAAATTATAAGAAAAAACTAATTGGTCGAGGGGCGTTTTTTGGTCTTGCAGTTAGATGGGAAGAATATAGCGCCTAAAAAGTCAACAAGCTGGCCATAAGGACTCCGTCAATGGTTTGAATTCACGAAACTAAACGGGATAACTATCCGTGGAGCTTGTGTTATTGATGGGCAAGGCTCGGGATGGTGGACCACTGAGCCAGGCATTAAACCAACAATATGATAATATAGTTCAATTAAGTTATTTATATATTGTATAGGTAAAACTGGTTAAAACGAGTTCGACTTTATTTTATATATTGTGTCATTATGTATTTGTGTTACCGAGCATCCAAATCATTGGTATTAATTGTTTAAATATGTTAATTTTTATATGCAAATGTCGCAGCCTATATACATAATTACATACGAGTATTAACCTATTTTTTTATTATTGAATCAGGAAGGAAAGGAGTTACAGATTCACAACAATCATTGTTGGTGCTACATAAATAACTTAAACTACATTTCCTTCATTTGACCGAAAATGAATTGGAGGTTTTAGGGAAGAAAATCATTCGTCTCTTTTAAATGTTCACAAATTTGTGTGTTTCATTATAGGGGATTATGTTTGTGGTAGTGGCGAGTGAATTGTTGAAAGGGTAATTCGTTTTTAGGACGTTATGGGATGCAGGTTATTGTGCCAATGAGGCTGTACCAAAGGATACACAGGTTGTAGCTATCCAACCTAATGACATGTTTCTATAGTGTTAAGGCTTAAAAATGATCATGTGGTTGGGCCACTTGAGTATTGTGTTGAGGGTGGGCTAAAATTACTAGCCTACGAGTATGCTTCAATTGTCTTTCTTCATGATACTCTTCACAGTAAGTGTTTTATATTATGTATTGTCAATGCTCTGATATAATTAGCTTGATTGTATTACCAAGCATCCAAATCATTCATATTATTTGTTTATCTCATATTTAATTAACTAATGTTTTATTATGAATATGAATAAATAAAATAACAACAAATAAAATAATCATAAGCCATGGCTTAGCAAAAAAAGTAAGATCAGTTGTGTCAGGCCGTTAAACCGTACTTTGTTTAGTTAGATGTTTAGAGAGATTGTGATTATTGATATTGGTTTTGTAGCGAGGGCAAGCTTTCATGATATGCATGTTTAGAATTGCTTATTAAAACACGTTGTCTGCTTATTGAGTTTCAGTACAACAATAAGTAATATTGAACAGGTCTAAGCGATAAAAAAATGGTAGTGTTTGTAGGAAATTTTAGTTGATTTATAAGTCCCATCGGGTGTGAAACTGGGCAAGAATGGAGCAATACTGGTATATCATTGTCTTGCCTGTTTGTCTGTACATTTTTGTTGGTCATATTTTTATGTTGTTTCTTGTGTTCATTGATGCCCAGGTCGCTGAATATTCTCGCACTTCGGTTCCATCTATTTGGGCAGTTGGAGACGTTATTGATAGAATGAATCTCACTCCTGTTGCTTTGATGGAGGCTGGGGTATTAGCCAAAACTCTTTTTGCAAATGAACCTACAAAACCAGATTATAGGTATTTTCTTCTCATAAAGTAACTTAATGTTTAGAACTGTGATACTCATTGTTTCCTTCCTGTTTTTCTGTAGTGCTATTCCGTCTGCAGTATTCTCCTAACCACCAATCGGGAAGGTTGGTCTTAGTGAGCAACAGGGGACAGTCATGCCTGCAATTACTATAATATTGTTTTTCAAGATGGCAAGATAAGTGGGTGGGTGGGTTGGTCAAAATGGGTCTTGGCTGAAAGCAGTCCTCTTTTGGTCTTGGTTAAAGAGGCGGGCCTAATTTGGTTGACCAACCAACACTTTTTCGTCCTATATAATTATTTTTTATAATAGTGAACGAGCAGTCATGAGTACACTCGATCTGCACTTCAGCCTATAAGATGGAAGATGTGAGTGGTGGTTGAATGCTAATAGACCTTACCCTAAATTGTGATTCTGTCATGGTGTCCCTGGTCCAAAGATCAGGAAATGCGACGTCGGAACAAATTTAAAATGGTGTTGATGAATTCCCATGGTCTGCACATTTGGTTAGTTGGTAAAAAGAGAAGTTTATAGTGAGGCTTTTGTAGTTGCAATAATCGCTTCCAATAAGTACATGGAGTTCTAATTGGGTATGCAACTAACGGTTCTTTTAGTAGTCGTACGTGGCCCTTATAAGTTAGCATTTCTGAGTTTTTACTTAGCGTAATACGTGAGTTAAGGTGTTTAGGTTTGGCTTATAAGGATGATCTAGGTGATTTTTTAGAATATAATGATGAACATTATCCGAGCCATAAAAAAGTAGCTTGATACATCTTGATAATAGTTTAAGATCTTATGCTGATTGTAATATTACATCTTTTCATCATTATTAGTTTCTTGATTATATTTTTCTCCATAGTGATACTTTGTCTTCTCAATGTGACTGATTTGAAGCTCGAGAGCACTCTTTTAGATGGGAGCCCTGCCTCGCGGCTGAAAATTTTCAACTTTGGCTACTCTAAGGTTTTCAGCATGTAGCCATATTTGATATTATCATGTAAATAAGATCAACATTGTTATGCTAATATTTGGTTATTGTGTAGTCATCGTTGCTGTGCTCGAGACCCAAATCCACAGTTGGCACCCATGCATACATTGCTCCCGAGGTTGTTTCTTGAAGAGAATATGATGGCAAGGTAAGACACATTGCATACCGAAATTGTTCTCTTATTAAAATACATTTTCTGTGAAAAGGGGGCGATTTCGAGAAGCAATCATCTTCATTTTGATCCTCTGGCAACTGATAAACATGTAAGATTCTGTTCATATAGTAGATTATTGAACATAAACCAACAGGCTTTGGAGGTTAAGATTAGGAAAGTATGATTTTTGGGATTGCTTATGAAAAATATTTGTACTGTTTGAAATAATCATAAAAGAGTTTGTAACATGATCATTCGGAATATGCATTTTACTCTCAAAATCTGTTATTACCAAATCAAAACGTCATTAGCAGATTAACCTGTTTCCAAAGATATCATCTTTGTATTTTTGGTTGTACAAATAGTTAAGTCTTCTCAAAACTTCAGTTACAACGTTTTTTTTAAAATTGTTGGGACCGTATATTGTCAAGGCATCCTAAACTGCAGTTTTAACGGGTGTTTGGGTCGTTTTAAGGGCTTCTAAAAACTGCAGTTTTAAGGTTGTTTGGGGCTGACGTGGCTCTTTTGAGGTCAATGAGAAACATGCTTAATGATAAGTAGATAGGCACGAGTTTAATTTAGGGAGTGCTGGTATGAACAAAGCAACTTTTAACGATAATGTAAATAAATAAAATAGTCATAAGCCATGGCTTAGCAAAAAAAGTAAGATCAGTTGTGTCAGGTCGTTAAACCGTACTTTGTTTAGTTAGATGTTTAGACAGATTGTAATTATTGATATTGGTTTTGTAACGAGGGTAAGCTTTGAATTCCAAAAAAAGGTTAGTGACGATTTGGCAGGTTACAAGTGGTTTTTGTTGTTGCAAATTTTACATTGCCTTTCTTGGATTCTCTTTATGTGTGAATCGGAGAGATTGCTTCTGTAACAAGTAACATCTAATTTTGTTGATATTTTCTGAATAGATCAAGTTTCATAAGTTAATCTGGGGTGTTTGAGATTGATGATATGTCTAGGTTTTTAAATTTTTTGAAGAGGCATGTGTCGTACTATCCATATGAGTCCATCAGATTATATCCACTACAAAAAGAGAAGAAACAATTCTTGAATTTGACTTTGAAAAGTCAACAAATTATTTAAGAACTTCACGGTTACATTCTTCTCTAACTTGAGTTATCTATTAGGCCCTAAAGCTTTTAAAACAAGTGTTGTTTATGCATTATGACATTGTAAGTTTAAGTTGGATCTTTGCTTGGTTGGTGCACGATGACAAAAGTGGGTACAAAGAAGGTAGATGATGATAACACTGTAACTGATAGAGGTGTCAATCTTAGCGATCATTACGGCAGTTATATTAGTGAAGCATCTTTCTGTTGCCCACTTATATTATGAATATATTGACATTTAAGTATGTGTCATAATTTTAGGCTAATACTCTCTTATAGTACCTTGCTTTTACTGTTTTCTAAGCTTAATATATTAATAATGTAGGTTAATGAATGGATCTTATTCTTGCCTAGAGCCGATATTGGACCTGTTCGTCTTTTTTTGTTGTGCTTGATTTGACACTGCAGATGCTAAGGGCATCGTTATGTTGATCAAGAATGTGTACTAAGAGCACTGTTATGTATTTATAGTATGTTGATCATATGTACTAAGGGTAATTCGGGTTATCCTTACTCTATAATGGGTTAAATTCGTAAAGTCGTGAAATTACCATGATCGTGTGGATAGTTTCCATTTGGAAGGGGTCCTCGATTTAAGAATGAGGCCATAAGGGGCATGGAAACTATGGTGGTGAAAAAGACTATAATTATGGGGGCTAGAAGAACTACGGATGGCAGTGCTACTGGCGATATATGTTAGAGGGAGCTTGTGAATAGTGACGTGGCTATTAAAGTGGCACCACGAGCATTGGCTACTGCTAAAGCAAGTGAGATTTTTTTTGTTCGGTATTGGTAGTGGTATAACCACCCGATTGTATTTCTGTGTTTATGGTTCTATTAAGTACAAGGTAATCTTTGTTTAAGAGTTCCATTTTTTAATGCCAAGACGAAAAGACTGATTAAATGTGATTGTGCGTGTGTATATAGATTGATATGGTGCTTTATAAGGAAGTTAACCTGATTATATTGTACAGGGAGATAGACATCTGAAAATCATTGACTTATAATGAAACAAAGGAGTGAATTCTATACTCTACATATCATATCATTGATAAACAATTATGTATAAAAGTATTTAGTCGTGATCTTTTCAGTTTATTGAAATCATTGACTTATCATTGTTTATTAGTTATGACTTCTAAAACTATTTACTCATATGACTTTCTCAGTTTATTACTCGTGACTTCTAAAACTACACATGTTATCTCATTCACAATCTATTAGTTTATGCGTCATTTACAATGGTGATGACATGTTTGTTATCAGGTTTGACTGAAGATGAAAAAGGTGTAATCATACCATTTGTTATAAGCCAAAGGTAGGTTTCTTAAATCTTAATTATCAACACAAAGACAAGATCATTTAAAGTCGTTTGTAACTTGAATTTTACCTATTTATTGCAACTCAAATCGTGGAGCAGCAAAAAAAACCAAACTGTTCTATATTGATGCATTAGAACACTGGGATGTTGAGTTTTAAAGTTGTTATCTGTTACGCAGATGCCCTTGGTGCTATTCTTTCAAACCATGTAAATACGCCCCATATATACATTGGGTGTATGAAATCTGGTGGTGTTTACTCCAATACCGATTAGATATATATGCAAGCATGTTAATGTACAAAAGCATGTTTATGTACAGGGGCGAGTCAAGAGATTGTTGATATCCATTTAGAAGATGGATGGAATATTTAGGCGTGGTCAAGCCTTGAAAGTTGTTGGAGAAAATGTTGCTGCAAATGAGCATATGAACAACTCGAATCTTAATTTAGAATATATAGAATTTTAGCTTATAAACAACTCATATCTTAATTTTCGAGGAACAAATTATTCATAAATGTCGAGGGATATGAGAAATAAATCTATAGGGGACACTTTGTATGCACAAGACTATATAATGAATATAATAACTCATTATGAGATTATTGTAATTGTTGTTAACGGTAGCATTTTCTTATAACAATAAATTGTACGTACTACTTTTCCATTGTAACCTTAAAACAACAAATGCCCACCAAATTAAATAAAATTGACGTCTTTAAAAATAATTTTCCATGAACTTAGTGTATGTAAAAATGAGTGTTGACAACCTTCATATAAGTACTAACCATAATATAGTATCATAAAATGATATCCTAAGAGCACTCTCAACTGGCATGGCAAAGCCAAGTTAAGGGTGCGTTAAGGCCAAGTTAAGGTGCGTTAGTTGTTGGGAGCATGCTGCATTAACGCAGCGTTAAGGGGGTGAGTTAACCCTTTAACGCTGCGTTAAGGGTACTTTTTGTTATTAAAAAAAAATCATTTTCACCTTTTTTAAGGGTAGTTTGTGTAAAAAAAATATTTGATATAAAGGTGAGTTTAGGTGTGTTAAAGCTGAGTTATTGTTGAGTGTGTTAAAGCTGAGTTAAAGGTGAGTGTGTTAAAGCTGACGTGGCAGTGTGTTAAAGTTTAAAGCTGAGTTATTGTTGGGAGTGCCCTAAGTAGTACACATATCCATTCCATCCTATCGCTAGAGCGTATAACTATATTTGGGAGTGCCCTAAGTTATGCCCACCTATCGGGCGGGCTACAATTTTTTAATCATATATAATTGGCTCTATTTTATTGTATTTAATATAACAAACTTAAAACATAATTTTAAGTTAACTAAAACCATCCAAATTATAATTAAAAGTCATGCCCGTTAGGAATTCTTACGTATTAGTTATATGGTGAAAGGTGTAAATTATGAACTGACTTAGATGATAAGGGTTGATGCGATGAAAATTCTGGCTGTAAAAATATAATAACCATTGCAGAGCCTATGTCTTAACCCCACCCAACCCAATAAAATTTCTTATGTTGACTTAAAGTTCACTATTATTTAGCAAGACTTCTAATACATGTTTTCCTTTTTCTTTTTTTCTTCTTTTAGTTTAATAGAAAAAAGGTGGATTGTTTAACAAAATTACTTTATTTACAGTAACTCACAGACACCTATATCCAGTTTGGGACATATGCCAAATACTTATGAGGCAACTCAACATGAGAGTACTAATGATAATCCTAATAGTGCACCAGCTAAAGAATTTAATGGTAGTTATAATGGAAGTTTAGTTGATTTGTTGGAATCATCTATTGTTTAAGCTGATAACTCGATGATTGATGTTGAGGACAATGTGGCGAGTACCATAGAATGGGTAGTGGTCGAACAAAAGTATCACGTTCTATGTTTTGGAAGAGATTAGGGGGTGTTTGGATGTGTCAACTCAATCGTTGCTTTCCGTGTCATATTGTCATAGAAAACCGCCTGTGATGCCCCAAATCTTAACTATCTTACCATTCTCATTTTGCCAAGATGTGATGTCTATTTGTGTTTTTAGGTACATGTAAAAAAAAGGAGTAGCTTTACTAAATGCAATGCCACCTACAAGCTCAACATAAATAAAAAGTGCATCAGAAGCAAATCCTGCTAAGCCAAAGAAACCAAAATCCACTGCGGAACCAAATTCAGTCGGAGAAGCTAAAACCTGGAACTCTGTGGTAAAATTAAGGTTCTTTCTTACAAACGGTGTTCGTATGATTACAAACAAATTAGACCTTTAACTTGGCTAACATAGTTCAATTCTTTGCAGAAACATACCAAGGCTGCATGCATTGGTAAATGCTTTGATGCTAACTCGTCTCATTCCAACTTGCTAAAGGAAGTGTCTTTATGGACCAATTCTTTGCAGAAACATACCAAGGATGACACCATGTAATTACTGAATTTGTTGTTTTTGTTCACTTCCATTCTTATTTTTTGAGAATCACATGTTCTGACCCAAATCTAATTTCACCCATGCCCGACCATGTTTTACCGGTCCCTTTGGAACTTTTACCCAACCTGTTTGACCCGCCAATGTTGCTACCTATAGGTACCAGATTTTCCCAAGTATTGAAAATTAATTCTGGTTAGTTTTGGCTCTGAAACTCAATCATTTGACTTTTAGAAATAGATCCCTATGGTGGAGAATCATGTAGTCAACGAAGCTTTTTATATGTGCAGATGCATTCAACCCGAAGACATTGGGTATTTGAAGCTACTTCAAAGTTTGAGACACTGAGATTGTTCGTAAATATGTGAGCAAGAGCGGGAAGAAAGAGTCTATAATTAGAACAAAAGCATTGCGTTAAATTTTAACCGTACCAAATTCCCTGTTGCAGTGTCTTTACCAATTAGTATTAATATAAGTCCACGCACAAAATTGTAGATTGTTTTTTATAAGACGTTTTTATTTAAAAAACCTATAATTAGAACTTATATTGCTAAATATAAAAGTTTACATAAACATATATTATGATACAGATGCAATAGTTTATATTCCCATTAGGATGTAAAAAATAAAGTTGTTAAACACTTTAACTTCGTAGACAAATTAGTTTTTGTCATCCACTTATTTTTTTTTTTAAAAAGAAAAAAAAAAAAAAAAAAAAAAAAAAGCCTATTATGCAAAACTAAAAAAATATGCCTCCAATTACTTTAACACCCTTATGATAAATTTTATTACGTTGTCTAACTGAAGTTATAAATGTTGCAGTAACGGGTCTAAGTCAGGCGCTTCAATGAAATTTGCCAGCTGTCAAGGTTAGGTGTCAATCAGGCATCTTGGCCTATCTATGATTTAGCAAATGCAACATTCATGTAAATAAGTTTGTAAAAACGAAGGTTGTCAAGCTTTATATTTTCTCTCATATTCAATAAACGTATGTTTCTTTTCGTTCTTAATCCATTCAAATGCAGGCTCATTGGTGTTAAGTTTTCTGAAAGCAACTGTCGGTTATGTAAAAATACTTCAAAGTTTAGGTCGATAACTATCCAACTATCTTCGCATGTGAAGAATATTAGTAACAATGAACTTTTGAAATTATAAGCGGATTTCAGTTTAGTTAGAGTATCTTCGCGCGTAAAGATTTTCAGTGAGTGATGAACTTTTAATGTTATTAGCGGATTTTAGTTAAGTTAGAGTATATTCGCATGTGAAGAATATTAGTAAGGAATGAACTTTTGAGATTATTAGAGGATTTAAGTTTAGTTATAGTATCGATTATTAGCAGATTTAAGTTTAGTTAGAGTATCTTCGCATGTGAAGAATATTAGTAAGAATGAACATTTGAGATTATCATAGGATTTAAGTTTAATTAGAGATCTTCACGCGTGAAGATTTTCACTAAGTAATGAAGTTTTAATATTATTACCGGATTTAAGTTAAGTTAGAATATCTTCGCATATGAATTCAGAATGAACTTTAGAGATTATTAACGGATTTAACTTTAGTTAGAATATCTTCGCATGTGAAGAATATTAGTAAGGAATGAACTTTTGAGATTATTAGCGGATTTAAGTTTAGTTAGAGTATCTTCGCATGTGAAGAATGTTAGCAAGGAATGAACTTTTGAGACTATTTAAGTTTAGTTAGAGATCTTCACGCGTGAAGATTTTTAGTAAGTAATGAAGTTTTAACGTTATTAGCGGATTTAAGTTTAGTTAGAGTATCTTCGCGTGTGAAGAATATTAGTAAGTAATGAAGTTTTGAGGTTAGTAGCGGATTTTTGGATTATTTAAGCTTAATAAAATAAGTGGAATGAAGTTTTGATGTTATTCGCAAGTTTGTTGACGATTTAAGTTTATTTAGAATGTATTCGTGGATGAATTGCAAATTTTGATGAGTTTGTGAAAGGATTTTTTGATTATTTAAGTTCAATAAAATGGTTAAACATCTCCCTGAAGGAATTAGACGTACGACATATAATAATAATAATAATAGCCCGCCCAACATATTAGTCGAAGGTGTTAGTTATTGGTATGCAACATATGTAATTTAGTATGTTTGTATCTTTATTTTTGGTAAACTTACTTTTTTCAACGATAATCACAAGTCATGCCCGCCCTGTGGGCGGCGGTCATGCTCGCCCATCGGGCGGGCCATGAAGTCTAATATATATATATATATATATATATATATATATATATATATATATATATATATATATATATATATATATATATATATATACATATTATATATAACAATATGCGCATGACGTCATCAAATGCAGGATTGATGAATAAGCGCTGGATTGATGACTAATCATGCTCTTAATCCACCTAAGCATGCCATGTAAGCAATGTTTGACCAAATAAAATTCGACAGTTGACTTTTAATTCTGAAATTTTAAAAAAGACTCTAAAGATTCGAACTTGGGTTGTTTAAATAGCTTATGTATATGTCAATGTTACCATTAGATCAAATTATTTTTTGTGATATAACTCACACAAAAAATAACTATAATCTTCTTCTTGGATGACCAGGCGGAATTTTTGGAATGATATATATATTTTCTAAACATATATCCCGGATTTTTTTCAAAATATGTTTGATTTGTAGAAGATATGATTTGAAAGATAAGTTTATAATGTATTTTGTATAAATATTTTATTCCTATATTTAAGAAACGTTTCTTCTCAAGCCAAAAACACTTTGCAAGTCTTGCAGGAGGATCCCATAAGAATAATACGGGTACTCCTTCAGAAGGTATGTTTTTTTCATATAATTTAACGAATTGGTTGTTGTAATTTTATTGTTGTTGTTATATAATTAATCTAATGTTTACATGGACAATCATATATATAGCAAACATCTATTTGTTTGGTTGCTATATTCTTACTGATGTTGTTGTTGAAGCTATCCAATGCAAGAGGGTCTCATAAGAAATTGTGTTGTTGTATTTTTGTTGTTGTTCAAAAGGTATGTTTTTTACATATGTTGTATGATTAACCTAATGTTTACATGGACAATTGACATATCACGTTGTTGTATTTTTATTGTTGTTGTATGATTAATCTAATGTTTACATGGACAATTGACATATCAATCGAATGTTTTATTGCAAAATGTTCTTTCAATTGACTCTTTCCGAAGGTATGTTTTTTACATATAATTTAACCATTACATTGTTGTATTTTTGTTGTTGTTGTTGTATAATTAATCCAATGTCTACATGCACAATCATTTTGTACTCTTAAATAGACGTCAATTAAAAGTTTAAAAAGTTCAAACTCCTTGCTGCTATTGCAAAAAAAATTCAAAAGGGTAGTACTGTCACTTGAAAGTTTAGTAAATGCACAATCAATCGAATGTTTTATTGCAAAATGTCCTTAATGATGTTGTTGTTGAAGCAATCCAATACAAGATGGTCTCATAAGAATAATACCAGTACTCCTTCAGAAGGTAACGATTGTGCTGTTGTATTTTTATTGTTGTTCGAAAGGCATGTTTTTTACATATAATTTAACCACTACGTTGTTGTATTTTTATTGTTGTTGTTGTTGTTGTATAATTAATCTAATGTTTACATGGACAGTTGACATATCAATCGAATTTTTATTGCAAAATGTTCTTTCAATTGACTATAGTTGCTTAAGCACAAAAGATTTTTTAAAAAATCGATCTCATAAGAATAATAAGGGTACTCTTTCCGAAGGTATGTTTTTTACATATAATTTAACCATTACGTTGTTGTATTTTTATTGCTGTTGTTGTATAATTAATCAAATGTGTACATGCACAATCATTTTGTACTGTTGGATAGACGCCACCTAAAAGTCTAAAAAGTTCAGACACCTTGCTGCTAATGCAAAAAAATTTCAAAAGTGTGGTACTGTCATTGTTGAAGCAATCCAATACAAGATGGTCTCATAAGAATAATACCAGTACTCCTTCAGGAGGTAACCATTGTGCTGTTGTATTTTTATTGTTGTTCGAAAGGCATGTTTTTTACATATAATTTAACCACTACGTTGTTGTATTTTTATTGTTGTTGTTGTTGTTGTATAATTAATCTAATGTTCACATGGACAGTTGACATATCAATCGAATTTTTATTGCAAAATGTTCTTTCAATTGACTATAGTTGCTCAAGCACAAAAGATTTTTTGAAAAATCGATCTCATAAGAATAATGTAACCACCCGCAATTTTCCGAATATATTTTTATTCGAAACTTTCCCTGTTTCTCATAAACGGATCCTGTCTGAACTCTTTTGATTCTAAAACGTGAATTTATCTCGCGAAACGTGAAATTCGTACACAACGCGTACTGGCACAACCGACGATTTGATGTGATGATTTTATTATTCGTGAGAAACGAGGCGTATGAATAGTCGTTCTTAATGGAAAAACGATTTTAAAATTTATGGAATAACTTTCGGATGCTCGGGAAATATTTACAACACGATTTATTGTTCTCGTTGGCGTTTCGTTAAAAATATGAAGAAATATACAGTTTTAGTCCCTATGGGCGCGCTAGGGTTCACCACTAGTCCTAAAGGTTCCCTATATAAACCCATTTATTTCATTTTTAGGGTTAGTAACTCTTCTTTTGCACCTTAGCCGCTCCCTCCTTCTCTCCTATATCCGGCCAAGATTTCCGGCCACCACCGGAGCTCCACCTCTGGTCATCACCTCTCACCGCCACCACCAATAGCTCCCTTGTGACTCCCTTGTCACGATCCACCACCACACGCGCCACAAATATTTCCACCATGACCTCTACGCGCCGCTACCACCGTATACGACCATCACCACCAATACAAACACCACCTATCCTACTTTATTCTTATGTTTTGAAGATGTTGAGGGTCAAATCCGTGAGTTCCAGCCACCACGGTCACCACTCGACCACTGCCGTCATTTCCTCCCTCCCTCTCTCTTTCTCGACATGGTAAAATCGAGAAAACCGTTTCTTATCTTTTGTTTTGGATAAAACCGAATTTATTTATTTTTGTCATTGTTTTTCGTGGATTTAAAACGTATCTAAATTGGGTTATATTAATGTTGTGACTATGAAATGGATTAAAAACGTTTTCTATACTTTTAAATCTCTGAATCGTGTGGTAAGAAATCGTTTGAGTTGTTGTTTGATTCGTATGGGTTGTTCACGGGTCGGTTCGACCAA
The DNA here is from genome assembly GCA_021014915.2 of Artemisia tridentata subsp. tridentata. NCBI lineage: Eukaryota > Viridiplantae > Streptophyta > Magnoliopsida > Asterales > Asteraceae > Artemisia > Artemisia tridentata. The sequence continues at coordinate 369,095,947 of CP139504.1, read as the reverse complement.
AACTGGTTAACAGTATTGATCTTGGATATATGTGTGGTATAGGCTCTCGTAGATATTGTTGTTGTTATTAATATTGTCTTCGTTTCTGGGTCAAGTCAAACCGTACGATCCGTTTGATCTTAGTTGGGTTTTGGATCGTTTAAAGTTAGTTGTTCTCATTATTCATCTGGTCCTAGTCTCGATTCGGTGCATATGTTACTTAGTAGTCATTTTGGCAGTTGTGTTGTGTATTTCTCTTGTTGTTTTGGTTGTGTGCTCGGATTCAACAAGACCACAAGAGTGGTTGTGTGAGTTCTTGTCTCGGTTCGCCAAGAAATACACCCACGAAGGGTGTTTCACTGGTTATGGTTGGTTGTATTAACTTGGTCTCAGAGTGTCGAGTCATATGGTAAAACCAGTTTGCCGAAAAGAAGAGTCGTTTGGTTTTCACAAAAACTATAATATGTTAATTTTGTTCCGTATGCAGTTATGTGAAGATGTTTGGGATTTTCCTCATGGGCCTAAGCCCAACACGTTTATTAAGGGTGCATTTGGTATAAAATGGGCCGGGTAATTGGACTCGACCTTGGGTTGATCTATTTTAATTAGTGATTTTGGGCCAAATACATGTAACTTAATTAGACTTGAAAATATAATAAACTATGTTGGACTTAACTTATAAACGGACTAATTATGTTAAACAACGACCTGAGAAAACTGATTTTATTAGTTAAACTCATTTCTATTTATAAAACGTTTACCTTTTATACAAATTATTTGGGGATAACGGGGTAAATGTCGAAACGTACCAACTGAGTTATTTTATTTGAGGTGTTCATTTGTCGTAAACTTCTAGAGTTGTCCTCCTTGATTTGAGTTCTCGTCAGTATTCTCTCGACTGTGTCGACGTCTATTTCTCTTTGGCGTGAGTTGTATGTCGAGTCTATGTCTTCTTACCACACCACACGAAACGTTGAAACTAAGCTTTTGATAAGTTTTGAAACTGAGTAATCCACGAAAACTACGACACATTGTCTTTTATAGACTTTATTATTTTGCGAGACGTGTTTTGAGATTATCATATGCGTATTAGGTTGTGCCGATCCTAGACCGTTGTGTACCGCCGTGCTTGTACTTCCGTGTATCGTCGTGCCGTACATCTTGAGGTTGTTATGTTTTGCTCCTTGATGCCAGTCGTGTCAGTTGTGACTTTTGCTTTGCTGTGGCTAAGGTGAGTTCATGGCCCCTACTTTTACTAGTTTTCTAACTATTTTTGGGGGAGAATACATGCTCATTTCTACTTAAACTCATTACTGGTTTTACTTGAAACGTGATTTGTTTTCTCCAACGTACTGTTTGGCTGATATATCTGACCTAGTTATTTGAATGCATTATGTGCTTACTTGTTATTTGATGTGGCCTGGAACTGTTGTGATACTGTTACACGAGATGGCTATGGTTATCATTAGTAATGACTTTTTGTGCCTAGTAGTAATGGCTCTTTGTGCCTAGTAGTAATGGCTCTTGTGCCTATCGACATCTATAGTGTGCACCTATAGGGAATTGTTATTGTGATTTGACTTTTAGGACTTAGCCAGCGTAACAGTTAAACGTGCTTGACACTATATGAGTGTAGTACTTGTATGATTGATTAGGGTTTGAGATGTTTGATTATGTTATTATTTGCGGATTTGGTTCTGGAACTATGACTTAGGCAGTATTAGCCTACGTTGGACTTGACTTGTTTATGAACGATGATTTTGAACTCGAAAACCTTTTGGTTTAACCAAACTGTTTTAAACTAAAACCTGTGAACTCACCAGCGTAAGCTGACCCTTTTAGCATGTATTTTCAGGTTTTAGGTGATAGCTTATCTCTGGAGGCGCTTGGCAAGGGGCATGGTCATAGACGACTCTGATATTTATATTTGGGACCGCTTTAATCGTTTTGGGCCTTACTTCCGCACTATTTTCAAATGATGTAAATGTTTTACTTTTGATAATGAATTTTATTCTAAACGGTTAAGGTAAAACCGTTCTTTGTACCTGGTGTTGTGATACGAATTGAGTAGCGCCCCAGTGACATGTATGCTTCCGCTAGACCCGATTTTGGGGGTGTTACAGATTGGTATCAGAGCCTAGGTTATAGAGAACTGGGTTTATTTCTAAAACCTGGACTATAACCACTTTTGCGAAAACTTAACCCTATGACCGCCACGTGCCTGCCTGCCAAGCTGATGCCTCGAGTATGATTTTGTTTGAGGATATAATTGATGTGACGAGATAATTGATGATATGCTAGATTAGATGTTCGTGATATATTTGACGAGTTATTTGATGAGATGCTTGATTATATATTTGTTGAGATGTGTGCCTGACTTTTGGACATTTTTATATCCGCCTATCTTAGCTTTTCACTATAAGCATTTCCACATGCTTATGCACACACCAAACCTGTCACTGAGTTACGCTATTTCCTTGCGTAATCTCACTATTGAACGTCGTGTTTGTATACTTGCATTTCCGAAGGTATGTTTTTTACATATAATTTAACCATTACGTTGTTGTATTTTTATTTTTGTTGTTGTATAATTAATCCAATGTCTACATGCACAATCATTTTGTACTGTTGGATAGACGCCATCTAAAAGTCTAAAAAGTTCAGACACCTTGCTGCTAATGCAAAAAAATTTCAAAAGGGTGGTACTGTCGTTGTTGAAGCAATCCAATACAAGATGGTCTCATAAGAATAATACCAGTACTCCTTCAGAAGGTAACCATTGTGCTGTTGTATTTTTATTGTTGTTCGAAAGGCATGTTTTTTACATATAATTTAACCACTACGTTGTTGTATTTTTATTGTTGTTGTTGTTGTATAATTACTCTAATGTTTACATGGACACTTGACATATCAATCGAATTTTTATTGCAAAATGTTCTTTCAATTGACTATAGTTACTCAAGCACAAAAGATTTTTTGAAAAATCAATCTCATAAGAATAATAAGGGTACTCTTTCCGAAGGTATGTTTTTTACATATAATTTAACCATTACGTTGTTGTATTTTTATCGTTGTTGTTGTATAATTAATCTAATGTCTACATGCACAATCATTTTGTACTGTTGGATAGACGCCACCTAAAAGTCTAAGAAGTTCAGACACCTCGCTGCTAATGCAAAAAAATTTCAAAAGGGTGGTACTGTCATTTAAAAGTTTAGTACTGGTATGAATATATTTGTACTGTTAGATATACGTTGGTACTGGGTCGAAATTTACGGCTCCATTAAAATATCCCTTGAGGATTTATGTTGATGTTATTCTTAATATTTATTTGTAACATGCTATTTTTTGTACGTTTTGACTTTTAATATATTTTGTTCACCTTTGTTGAATGAAAAGTTATCTTTTACTTGAAGGTGCTCTAATATAAACCCTAATAATTATTTCATAATATTTCAATTCATTTTCTTCATCTTACTTTCTAATCCAAGTTACTTTAATCCCAGCAGTCAAATCAATAATTTACCAACAGTCATGGTTACTTTAACCTTTGCCAACAAGCACAACATGGTAGCTTATTTGGAAAAAGCAGAGGATGACACTACATACCATCATATAGTCGACTTTTTAAATGCTTCTCACATAAGGTATTCTCTAACATTAAATCCTACTATATATGTTTCCCAAATCAAAGAGTTTTGGCAGAGTGCAACTGTCAAAACATTTGAAGATGGTGACACCGAATTAATTGCAACAGTTGATGGTAAATCTATCACTCTTACTGAATCATCAATCAGGTGGCATCTCCGATTGGGTGATTCAAACGGTATTAGTTCTATGCCGAACACCGAAATTTTTGAACTTTTAACCAGAATGGGTTACAATATACAATCAGAAGCTTTAACTTTCCAAAAAGGGGCTTTTGCCCCACAATGGAGGTTTTTAATTCACACCATCCTTCACTGTCTCAGCCCTAAGAAAACCTCATGGGAACAGTTCAGTAGCAATATCGCGACCGCTCTCATCTGCTTGGCCACTAACAGAACTTTCAATTTTTCTAAACTTATCTTTCAAGCCATGCTTAGAAATGTTGGTGTCAAATCAAAAATTTTTATGTATCCCAGGTTCATACAAATTATTTTGAACAAATCTAAACATCAACTTCCTCCTCATAAAGGTGTTTATCTCGCTCCCAAGCTTTCCCAAAAAGTTTTCAGTAATATGAAAATGTCCTCAAAATGGTATAATGGGGAAGAGGTCCCTTTATTTGATTCTATGCTACAAGTACAAGGTGAAGGATCAGCATGTCAAGTTGTTCCCCATCACACACCAGATAGGTCTGTATCCAGAGAGGGTTCTGTTGTTCCTCAGCACCGAGACCCTCCGACTCCCCATGTAGCAGATGATGCTGGCTTTGTCATTAGAGAAAGGGCTGCTTCTACTTTCTCAGGTTTAGAAAATGGGCAGGACATAACTAATGTACACAATGAACAATCTGTGGCAACACCTCCAGTACCAAGTTCATGTGAACCCAGTACTATGGGTGGAATCGCAAGCCAACACGGGATATTTGTTGGCTCAGAAACTCACCACATGGTGGATCATGAATCTGTGCCCCATGATGCACCTGTCTATGAAGGTAATACATCAGGAAGTATCGAGTGCAGTCAGACACTTAAGGTATTGATGGAAACAGGTGAAAAATTGTCTCAGAAGGTTACTGCATTGGAGTCTGATCTCAATTCTCAGAATTCCAAAACGGAAAAAGTAGAAGCTGAACTCACTTCTCACAAGAAGTTGTTCGCCAATGTTTACAAAAAACTGGTGCGTAAAATAAAAAAATTGGAACAACAGGTCAAGACACTTAAAAGAAAAGGGTCGGCTTACATGGTAGCATCTTTTGAATTATCTTCTTCATCGAGTTCATCGGATGGTGAGAGTGCACATAAAGATGTGGGATCTTCCAAACATGGAGGGAAGATTGATCAGATTGACCAAGATCCAAGTGTTTTTATTGTTGGAGAGCAGTATGAGACTCAGGAGAGGCAAGAACAACAGATGGATTATGATGCTGCACAGTTTGATGGAGGAACTGGTGGATTTGGTGAAGATAATGATGAGACAGAACATGATACTGGCATTGTTGAGGTGTGCTGCTATCCTGCAGAGTTTAATGGATGCTGGGTATAAAGGTACTGCCAGTGCATTTTATACAAGGACGCCATGAAAATCAAATGCATACAAGGGAAAAATAATAATGACTGAACAAGAACCATCAAGGAAATTGTCAACGAAAGAAAGAGCACGAATAGCATTGGATGATGATTTGGTTCAGAATGGAAGCAAATAGATGTTGATGAAGAGTGTATTGGTTGTGGAAATGGTAGTGACAGTACAAAGGTAACATTACAAGATGTTTGCATGGAAAAACGTGTTGTTAATGTTTATGAACTAAAAAGGGTAAAAAAAGGAAAGGCACCCATGACAGTAGATGAATCTGATCAAGAAGCTGAGAAAAAAAAATGAAGGTAACCCAAAAACGCAAGTCCAAATTGACTTGGATGAACAATTAGCAAGAAAAGCCCGTGAAAATGAAGTTGCAAACTTTGCGGAAAATCCGAAATTGCAAATGAAGAAAGTAGCTTCGGATGCTATTGTGACAGAACAAGATGAAATACAACAACTAATTGCTTCTGATACAGTAGTGAGAAAGAAGAGTATAGAACTGTTAGCAGATGAAAGCATAGCTGATGAAGAAAAGACAGACTTGCTTGATGATTTTATTAACTTAAAGAGGTATGCAGAATCCTATAATCAGATAACACAGTCTATCAGTAAGAGTAAAGGACATAAGAGAAATAAAAACCCAACAAAGGTACAAATCGTCAGAGAGATGAAGACGTATCTTATGAATGAAGCTGGGTTGACTACAGTTCAGTTGAAGGCAAAATCAGATTTAGAAATTGAATCTCTATATTACAACGCATACAAAACTGCTCGAATGAAAATTCCTATGGACCAACATGAAAGATCACCAAAAAGGCTCAAGGCTGCTAAGAAAGCACAACCTGCGAATGTGGACGCACATACGGAGAAAGTAAAATTATCACAAGAGAAAATGAGCAAAATGTTAGTTAAGGTGCCGGAAATTCTACATGTTGAACCACTTCAATCTAGACATCCAATAATTGACTGGGAGATTTACATGGACAAATTTGGGAAAGCTTGGAAGGTTACTAGATTTGGTGGAGAGACAGCAGTGTACAAGAATTTTGATAATTTGCTGGGAGCTTTTGATAGAGAAGATCTCGATACTTTATGTAGGTTAGTTCAAAATAAGCTTAAAACAAAGAAGAAGTTTGATGCGAAAGAGCAAGAGCTTTGGGTTGAATTAAAGAGGTTATATGAACCAGATCCTACTGATGTTCGTTGGGATTTTCCTTTGTTTGAGCTACGTACTGTATGGGAGTTCTATGGTACCTGCAATGTTCATCGTCTGTCGGCGCAAGGTGGAATTGATATATATATGTTAGCTGAACTAGAATATCCGTTAAGTTATGGAATGCTTGCAATGATGATTTCTTTAAAGCTCATGAATGAAGAAAATTCTGAAGTTGTTCAAAATCTAATACAAAGGATATATGATCAGTTTGAAAGTAAGAGACACGAAGTAGAATTGTTTGGAAATATCCCCTGATCATCAAAACTTGAGTTTAATTCTAAGCATGTGGATAATGGGTGTGATTAATTGCACCAATTTGGAACAGTTTGTAGAAAAACCCTGTTTCCGTTACTCAACCCCTTAATTTTGCATCATGTAACGTGTGAGCAACTCCTTTGGCTACATGTATTTATTGTGTATGAAACGATATCTAATTTGTTGTTGTGTTATAGGGGCTTTTGTTATTGTTCAATTGGTGATCACGTATTATATGATGGATCTAATTAAAAGATGGTTGCTATTTCGTTTTTGTTTATACAATGTTTCATTATTTATAGTCTTTTTGTATTTACTTATTTCATTGTAAGTTTATGAATCGTTGATTTTATCATGTTTTCTTTGGTGCTTTAACGAAATTGAACATCATCCTAGAAAATGTGACCATAGTTTGTTGAAACTATTTATCTCTTAATATACACATATACGTTTGAATTCATATATTGACTATTTTATGTTGTACTGCTAAGTAGTCACCAATATGTATTTTAATTTTGTACTGCTACGCTCCCGGTTTGGTACTGATATTATAACCTGTTCATAAGAATTATATAAAAAAGCATTATCACTTTAAATATACGTAGTCAATTGTTTTTACACATTATCAACTCTAACAACATTTTTAAATGTTTATACACATACGAACGTGGATTTTAATTTAAAATTTCATAACAGATAAGAATATAATTCAAGCAAAAATCATTCTATATATTTAAAATATTGGAAGATATCAAACTTTTAAATATTTCATTCAATATTAATGATAATGGTAAAAGTTTACTAATTTAAAAAAACGAAATACTTATCATAATTACAAAAGAAGTTAAATAAACACCATTTGATGATCATATTTGTAATTTTATTAAAAAAAAAAAATCCTAAACTGAAGGTACTGTTGATAAAAAAAAATGTCATCTTCAAAGAAAAGAACACTACAAGTTGCAGATATTGAAGACCATCAACAAGACCAGCCAAAGTATGTTAAAATCTTTACACTATGTGTTACACCGTATATTTAGTAACTGAATGTGTTTCGTTTTTTGTAGCAAGCAACCCAAACTGGAAGGAAGTTTGGTGTTGTCCAATGAAAACCAATCACTTGCAGAAATATTTCAATCACAAGAATCATCTGAAGGTACTTTGTTAACATGATGAAATTAATGGTAAAAACGATATGGTATCTAACCATTGTGTTTGATTTATATTTATTCATTTATTAGAAGTTGAGGATTCTGAAAATGATGACGAAACAGAGAGCATAAGTTCTGTTTATGATTGGTTGATTTCTGAACAATTAGCCAAGAGAATGAGAAATTGGCAACGGAAAGAGGAACTAGATGAAAAGGTGAAAAAACAAAGACAGGTTGCTAAGAAACTTTTGGAAGAAGATGGTGGATTTGAGAATGCAAAAGTCAGGAATGAAGAAGTTGATGTTAATCGAGATGAAGACGACATTGACTCTGAAGACTTTGAAACTTTCACTTACGATGACTTGCATTTGGCATACTCTTTTGCTTCAACACCCTAAATTAAATTAGTAGTTAGATTTGGTTTATACTGGCATGCCACATGTTAGGCACTTTTGTACATATGCCACTACATCATCTTCGTCGCTTTTGTAGATCTAATGAATCAGAAATTTAATAGGTTTGTAAAGTTCACTATCAGGATTTCATTTTAACTACTTATGATTTAAGGTATCTTTTATCCGTTTTCGAAACGCTTAAATTGAGTATTTTCGATAGTAATGGGAAGTTGCAATCGGTTGTGGTTCCGTCGTTAAGTTGGTAAATGAGTTTATTGAGGCTAGGAATAAATGTGTAAATATTGGTTTGACTATTGAGAGTTTGAATATGTGCATTAAGGTTATGCCACTATGGTATGTAGAATAGTACTGGTGAATTTGATCAATACTTTCCGATAGCAATAGGAAGTTGCAATCGGTTGTGTTTATGCGAGTTATATGGTCAACACAACTCGCTCACCAACCATTAGATTTGCACGCTGAACAAACTTTGTGAACCTTATAATTAATCTGTCCAAAATTAAGCATACTTGATTGTATTTTTTTACCGTCATTACAGAAAATCAAGCCAACCTTGACGCGGTTTTACACGGACATAACCATATTGTCATTACAACAACATATTTGATTTTAATGTTTTAATGTCATTACAAAAACCAATGTTCAAAATGAAAAAAAAACACCAGAACCACTAATGGGTTATCAAGACAACCTTGGCGCGGTTCAGCATACATCAAACACAGCCACCAACGGAATAGGCCCATTAAACAACTGAACTTCAAAAGCCGGATCGACTGTTGTTCCAACCATCTGGAATCTGATCATTTTGTTCATTGGAAACTGGAAATCTTCGGCCAAGGTCCTCCAATTTGTCCTAAAGTTCATATGATCGTTTCTCCATGGCCTATCAGCATGACGTTCAAGTTTCATGACTACACGGCGTTCACTTTCCATCCTCCTTAGAAGCGCATGGGTAAATTGTTGCAAATTGTTGTCAGAAACAAAACCGCTTGGTATGGTCTGAAAGCAATTTCAACAACTTAATAACTTCGACTCTTTTACTATTAAATATTTATTGAAAATTTCAAAATACATAATGTATATAAAGAGACAACCCTTACCATTCTTCCGGAATCGACCACAAACGGGAAAAGCCTTCGGTAGAAAGTATTATCTTCAGACAAATGCACTCCATGTTGGAACCAATTACACCCGTGTACCAACCTTACATCTAACGAATATCAACAACAAAGTAAGCGTTACATATTTACAAACAAATACAACTGATTCACCTCAAATTAACTTGTAAAATTGATACTGTATTTCAAAAAAAACATAATACTACCTGGCTCATTTGCATCATGCCCTTGGACAAATGCAAGACGTGTGGGGTAATGATGTTCATGTATGAGTTGAAAACCATCATTATCAAGCCTCATCAATGCCAATCGCATATCAGTCTTTTTGGTCAACACAACTCGCTCACCAACCATTAGATTTGCACGATGAACAACCGTATTCCAGTGAACATTAAACTGGAAGCCAACGCTATCCAAAGTCCCAGGACTAACACTCTGCTTTGCAACCACATATATTTCAGTACCGGAAAATTCAATCAAAAAATCATTGCGTTCAATGCCTTGAAGGAACTCCACAGGAAACCACTAATAAAACAAAATTTAAAAGTATTAAAACAAGCTTTATAAATCCCGTAAATTTTACATATATACAATTATAACATAACTTTACCGGTGATGAACTTCGATCAACCCCAACTTCAGCAATGCACCTAACCAGTCTGTTCCGTGTATGAATTATCCCATAACCACCGCTCTCCCATCCATCTGCATCATACGCTGTAACAAAGAAGGTGTCTGCAGCCTCCTTTATGAAATGCAACGTCCTAATATTCAAATAGCCGCTCAGCTTTATGAAATTATCCCACCTTGCACCAGATATACTCCATTCTTCGGTACCTCTTTTCTGACAAATAAAAACTTTCCTTTTAACCCGATTATTATTAATCAGGTACACATGGTCATTATTGTTGTAGTAGTTAATATGATAGTAATCGGGCAGTACCTATGGTTTTACAAATAACAAAAAAAAACATTAACAAACAAACTCAAATAATGTGTATAAGAAGATTATTATGGGAGTATAACTCCATAAATACCTACCAATGTTCCCATATTTTCCACATGATTATAATCCGTGATGAATTGTGTTGTCATTGTTCTGCAACCATTCCAAAAGCACAAAACATTTATCAAACAATAAAACACGGACCAGGATTTCAAATACACACTCAAATACTGTTGCAACAACGAACACCAGTACAACATGTATGAAATAACAGCCAAACAAAACATCTGCATCTAACAAGCATAACTTTCGCAACACGTCATGGTAACAGGTTTGATCCATTATATTCTAAAACAATTATCAACCCCAGCAAAGGATTAAGATAATTCAAAACAACTAAAAATTAACTTGATTCAAGTGATTCTTGAGTGCGTAACAAAGATTTAATCCCTAATATTAATAACCGTGTTATTGTGACCTGAAAGCCCTAACAACTAAACTTTTATTATCATTTCGCCATTTTAAACTATTTTTTTTTCTAACTGATCAAAAAAAAAAATAGTGCATCAAACAGGTTTCATCAACATCTACCCATAAACAAACAACCAGTTCATAAGAGTTATAAACAACTCTCTACCAGCTGTAAAGATCAACATAAATAAAGACTTTCGGTCCTTGCAATCTATAACAAAGTCATACAATTGCAACCTACTAATAACAATTTTATGAAACATTCAACAACTCCTTGACATTTTTTAATCACGATCTAAACAAAACCACCTAACCACCAAGGGTTAAAATGGTTCAAAACACCTAAAAATTACCTTGATCCACAGTAACTCAAAACAGACTTCAATTACCTCCTTACCCTGTCTTGATTCCTTTATATTTCCTTGCTTTTAACCCTGATGAGTGTGTAAATACTCATCATTTCTTTCACATTTGAGCTGCAGAAACAGTCAAAAATACTTTAAAAAGTCTAAAAATGTATAAAAATATCATCTGACTGTGTTTTTATAAGTTTCAGGGAAAAACAAACAATAAATGGCATAATTTGCATTTTAGTCCCTGAACTTTCATAATTTGGCAAATCTAGTCCCTAGAATCTAAAAAAGTGGAATTTTATCATTCAAGGTCCCTAAAATAATCTTAATTGTCAAATTTGGTCCTTGAATGATTGTTTGAGCAAAAATTACAAAAAGGTCCCTGAACTTTTAAAAATGTCAAAAATGGTCCCTGGGTTATTTTAAAATGGAAAATTAATAATTATGACCCTTGTACTATTCATCTTGGCAAAATTGGTACCTTGTGATACTTTGGGAAAATTACAATTTCAGCCCCTTCAAAATCCAAATATTACAAAATGGTCCTTGTGCTTATTTCCTATAAACTAAATCCGGACCCTAAATTAAACTAAACCCAATACCCTTTATCTAAAACCCAACCCAAAACAACCAACCCAGCCCAACCATCTAAATCATAACCCGGCCCAACCCTTAAATAAATAAAACCAGGTTTGACCCCAGTCAAACCCAGTCAAAACCAGTCAAACATCTCCTTCTTCCTCACAACCCCGCCAAACCATCACTGCTCCAATACCACTTCACCTTTACACCTCAACACCTTCCACTTGCACCCCTAGTCACTAATCTCTCCCCTCCACCTCCACAAACACCCAAATTTCTTTAATTGTAGAAACCTGCTTATGACTTTTTCCCGCCAAAATTGCCAAGTGGTCGAATCTGATGAATTCTTGGAAATCAATGGCTCAGATGAAGTGGGATATGCTCAGAGATGTCGACAATGAGATAAGAGACTATAAAGAACATAGGAGAGAGTATGTAATAGATTATCTAGTGTAATTTTAGTTTCTTAATAGCGTACTTAGTCAATTTACATTTCCAGTTCATTTCAAGCTTTTAAACTTTCAAGTATTTGTATTCAGTGTACTCTTAATCTTTTCTAGTAATCAAATTTGAAGTTTCAGTTTCAATTTCAGTTGTTGCAATTTCAAGTTCAAAATCTCAAATTACTGTATATTGTTGTTTGATGTTGTTATGGACTAAGTTAGCCAATGTAAGCTCCTAGAAAGCTTATGCAAGCTTTTAGTAACTTTAAAAATCAGTTGAGTAAGTAAAATTCAAAAATACCAAAAATTTCAAATAAATAGGCAATAAATTGAAAAATCAGTTTAGAAGATGAAAGATGGCTGGAGCATTGTTAATTATGGATGGCAATGGTATTAGTGGCTTAGTGGTAAGCCTTTAGGAGTATTCATGGTCCTTGGTTCACTGGTTCTCAGTATGGATGCTTTTGTAAGCCTTTTTCTCACATAATTGTATTCTTACTGTAGCTGATATTTTTAGCTTAGTTATCTGTGTTTTCATGCTTCTTAGGTGTATGTGATTACTATTATTGCATAATAGTAGGTGCTTGTTCATTCAAATCCTTATTTGCTTAGTCTATGTATTTTTAGTCAAAATATCATAAGTGTGATTCATGTGTATTATGATATTGTTGTTAATGATTTATGCTTCTGTGATCTTATGTCATCATATTATGACCATTTGATTCAGTATCAAGGTCCTGATCTTTCATTTGCTTCAATAATCACAATTAAGTCATATTAAAGGGTTGTTTGGATTTGCTGTTTAAGATCTGTTAAGAGTGGTTTTTGTTGTTGTTTATCATTGAAACATGGTTCACTAGGGTCTATTAGCTCAGTTCTAGTATAAAATTCAGTAGTCAAAAGTTAAAAAGTCAAAATTGTTTTTTAAATCTTCATCACAGTTAACTGTGATGAGATTTGGTTTCATGATTGTTCAAATCATCTCATAAGTGTGTAATATTGCTTAATCTAGCTTCTTTTAGACTTATTACATCAGTCTCAGTCCATTAGAACTAATCAAAGCTCACCAAAGTCAAACCTTGTTCTTTTCTGCAAAAGTCAAAAGATCAGCAGACATATGGTTTTTGGTTGCTGATCTTGGGCAAAAGTGGACATCAATTGGAGTGATTGTGATAGGGCTTTTGTGTTTTTAAGATTCTCAGTAGTATAGAGAAGCTTTTGCCCCCCTAAGATTGCATCTCAGCAGCTTATTTGAGTGCTTAATCTTGCCTGCAAGTTGGGCTATTTCCTGAGATTTCTGTGTTAAGATTCACATCAGTCAATTGCTTAACCTGTTTAATCTCTTGTTGTTATTTGTGTTTTTTAGTTGATTTGTGGTTATTTTATCATATTAACCTGTTCCTGAACTTTTGGTAACTTTATTTGCTTTTTAGCTTATTTTGTGCTTATAAGCAAACTGCTTATTAGCCCAAATCAGTCCATCAGCCTTAGAAAAGTTCCAATTTTAATTTTCCTAGCCTTTTAATATTAATTTAGACTTAACTTAAATTTTTCAGATTTTTCCTAAGTTATTTAGTATTTTTAATCATTTTAATTAGTTTAAAATAGTAATTAAATCATAATAAATAGAAAAAGAATCAGAAAAATATAAATCCAATTTTCATAATTTTCTTTTGTCATTTTTAATCTAGGAAAAATATAAAAATATTTTTAGGACTTAAGAAAATCAAAAATAGAAATAAAGGGATAGCTTCTATTTAATAGGATTTATCTTTTTAAATTTTAATTAAGTAAATTTCATTTTTATAATTTTCTTAGCCTCTTGTACTTATTTAATAATTATATAAAAAGTTTCAGAATTTTCTTTGCTTATTTAGTATTTATTAGAATTTAAAATAGTTAAAAAGTGTTTAAAATAATAATTAATTAATAATAATTAGATAAAAAAGTGTAATAAATATAATTTCAGTTTTAAAATAAGTTTTATAATATTTTAGATTTATCTAAGTGATAATTTCATTTTTCTAGGTTTATTTCTTATTTTCTCATTTTTTAGATAATTATTTAATAGTTAAAAATAGTTTTTAATTAATAATAATTAATTAATAAGTCAAATTAATAATTTTCTTTTTCCAATAATTTTCTTTTATTATTAGGGTTGTAAAAATATAAATTTCATATCCGTAGGCTTTTTATTTCTTAAATCTCACTTTTTATTTCGTACGTTTACGTTTATTTAAATTTAAACGTACGTTTTTAAGTTTTTATACGTTTCTAGTTAACTTGTTTTCACATTCTTGTTTATATAGCTTGGTTAAAGCTATTTTCTTATCTCATTAGTGTAATCAAAATCATAATCCCTTTTCTGTTCAATAACACTTGATCACGATCCGTTTTTAAACACAATTTCGCATCTCGCTGGGACTTAAACGACCCGGGGATAAAACTATACTCCTTGGATAATTGCATTGTGTTCTTGATTAGTTTAACTTTGTTTGACCACATCCGTGGTTGATTTAAGTTGACTGTTTCGGAGCCAATCAAATTTTGGCGCCGCTGCCGGGGAGGTGTGCTGCGTGTTCTAAACGTTTTGCAGTATCGTGTCTTTGAACCCCAATCTGTGAATATCTTCTCTCTCTTGTATATTTATCATATATAAAGCAAAACGCTTGTGAAGTTAACTCATTTAACGGATCAAGCACCAAAAATATCGTATTCCTATTCCCCATAAAACCATATAAAAAACAAAAATATTTTCTTTTCTTTTCTATATATACTATCATATAAAAAATAAAAACATCAAAAATATTTTCCATTTTCTGTGTTAAATAATAAACAAATAATAAAAATTAACCATCGAGAACCAAGACTGAGCACTACCTAACTGGGGGTGCGGCCATAATAAGTTCCCAAACCTAAGATAAAAACTTGCCTTTGTATCACTTGCGAATATCGGCTCACCTTTAATTGATAAACAAACTCTAACGGAGGTTCTAGGATAGTCTGACATTAAATTGTCGGACTGAAAGAAGCGGGTTTTTAAGGAGCGTAACTGCCCACCTTTGCTTCTCCGCCACTCTGTGCGTTTGTCAGTTAGAGAGCTACCGTACGCCTGTTGATTATTGGTTTAAGTTCACTTGTGTTTTTTCTCGATCTTGATTTTTAATAGAAAAATTTTGTTCAAATAAAAATCCAAAAAGAATCTTCTTACCCTTTTATGAGTTTCCTCCACTATAAAGGATTCTCAGACTCGTCTTAGTGCATGCGCACTCGTTCTTCTAGGTCATCAAGCCCTCTCCGTGAGCTTGGAAACATACCTCGAAGGCGCCGTAGACGTTCTGCTCCATCAGTCGTATCTGAGGAACGTACTGATTCTGTCGTCATGGCAGATTTGCCGATGAATGAGCTTCTCCAGGCACCCATCGAGGGTTATGGAGATGCCATTGTTGTTCCAGCTATTGTAGCTGAAAGTTTTGAGCTCAAAACCGGGTTACTGAATCTTGTAACCTCTAGCCAATTCTACGGTTTTGACAGGGATGATCCTCATGCTCACATTCGATGGTTTAACAAGATTACATCTACCATCAAATACAAGAACATCCCTTCTAGCTCAATCAAACTTCTTCTATTCCCATTTTCTCTCGAGGGACAAGCCCGGATATGGCTTGAAAAACAACCCCCTCGTTCAATTGAGACATGGGAGGACTTAGTTACAAAGTTTGTAAACGAATTTTTTTCCACCGTCTAGAACGACAAGTCTTAAAAATGAAATCATCAAATTCACACAAAGATTTGATGAATCGTTTAGTGACGCGTGGGATCGTTTCAAAGAATTGCTTCGTAAATGTCCTCATCATGGTTTTACCGAGTTGATGCAAATCGACACTTTCTATAATGGAGTGAGCCAATCTGACCAAGATTCTCTCAATGCCTCCTCAGGAGGTAACTTTTTGAGCAGAACTGTCAAAGAAGCTTTAGCGATTATTGAAAATAAGTCTAAGGTCCGTACTGCACGAACAAAGCCATATCATTCTCAGGCTAGTGCCGGTCCTTCTACTTCATCTCCCGTGAGTACTTCTAGCACCGATGCTAAGATTGACAAACTCACGGATGCTATTCAAGCTTTGGTTCTCTCAAGCCAAAAGAAAGTCACTTTCACACAAACTCCTTCACATGCTGAAGTGAAGAAAGTGGAAGTCTGTGTTACTTGTGGTGGCCCTCATGCATACTACGACTGTACTGCCACCGATGGTAGTCCTTTTGAAGTTAATGCTGTAGCCGGTACTTCAAATCAAGGAGGTAATCAATACCGTCCTCAAATGGAACCATACCGAGCTAGCACCTACCAAGGACCACCCGGTTTTAATCAGAACCAGAATTTGCAAAACCGGAACCAAAATCAACCTCGAATGAACCAAGGTTATCAAAACCAAGGGAATTTCAATTCTGGACAAAATCAAGGTTTCCAACACCAAGGAAACTTTAACCGAAACAATTCCAATCAGGGAAATCATTTTCAGGGAAATGGTAATCCAAATCAAGGGAATTTTCAACATCAAGGTTATAATCAAAATAACCGAATGCAAAATTTCCCTAATCAACATCAAGCCATTCCAGCCCAACATCCATCATCTGATGAGTTGTTGAGGCAATTTATGAAAGCTCAAGAGGACACAAACAGGTTGTTGGTCAGCCAGATCTCAGAGATTAAAAAATCTTTAAATGATCAACCTTCGGGCTCAGGAAAACTTCCGAGCAACACGATCGTCAACCCGAAGGGCGATGTTAAGGCGATCACAACCCGAAGTGGTGTTTCATACGAGGGACCCACTGTTTCCACTACCACTTCTTCTTCCCCCAAGGTAGTGAGAAGTGAGCCTGAGGTGACCAAGGACCCGGTACTTCCTACTAATAACGGAGGTACCAACAACGTCCAACCTCAAATTGTCCCGAAACCCAAGACTAAACCTCAAGTTATCTTTGAACATCCTGAAACCCCGGTTGAAAACCCTAAATCCAAAACTTCTATTCCCTACCCATCACGTTTAAATGAGCAAAAGCTCCGCGAAAAAGCTAGTCAACAAATGGATAAATTCTTCCAAATTTTTCAAGAATTACACTTTGACATAAGCTTTGCGGATGCTATCATTCTGATGCCCAAGTTTGCATCCACAATCAAACACTTGTTAAGCAACAAGGAAAAACTGTTTGAAATGGCAAAGACTCCATTAAATGAGAACTGCTCAGCAGTTATCTTGAAAAAGCTTCCCGAGAAGCTTGGAGATCCTGGAAGGTTTCTACTACCTTGTGTCTTTCCAGGAATGGTTGAATGCTATGCCTTGGCCGATCTAGGTGCAAGCATCAACCTGATGCCTAAATCAGTATGGAAGAAACTTTCTCTTCCTGAACTTACTCCTACCTACATGACTCTCGAGCTTGCAGATCGTTCAATATCTCGTCCACTTGGCATTGCTGAGGACGTATTTGTGAAAGTAGGAAAGTTCCATTTTCCAGCTGACTTTGTGGTTGTGGATTTCGATGCTGATTCCAGGGTTCCTCTAATTCTTGGAAGAGGATTCCTAAGAACGGGCCGTGCTCTCATAGATGTATTTGAGCATGAAATCACATTACGTGTGGGTCATGAAGCTGTTACCTTTAACCTCGATCAAACTTTGAGGTACTCCTCAAATTATGATTCTGAATCGGTTAACCGAATCGATGTCATTGATATTGTTTCAGAGGAGTATTCTCAAGAATTTCTTGGTTATTCTGATAATTCTGTGAGTGGGGAAACCACCACATCTTCTTTACCTGGCATTTCCGACTCTTCCCCTTCTCTCACTCCGTTTGAGGGAAGTGATTTCAATTTGGAAGAGATCGATGATTTTCTCAAGTGTGATTCATTCCTAGAGGGGATTGATGACGCTGAGATTGATCTGGAGGGAGATATTCTTCTTCTTGAGACATTGTTAAATCAGGACAATTCTCCTCCACTCCCTCCCGTTGAACTTCATAATGAGGTAATCAAATCAGTTGAGAAAACTGATGAATTTCCTGAGGTCGAGCTCAAAGACTTACCGCCTCATCTTGAGTACGCATTTTTGGAGGGTGATGATAAATTACCCGTCATTATTGCTAAAGACTTAGGTGATGAGGAAAAGACTGCTCTAATAAAGGTTTTGAAGTCACACAAGCAAGCAATTGCTTGGAAACTCTCCGACATAAAGGGTATCGACCCTGAATTTTGTACTCACAAAATATTAATGGAGGATGACTTTAAACCAGCAGTCCAACATCAAAGAAGGGTGAATCCTAAAATCCACGATGTTATCAAACAAGAGGTTCTCAAACTTCTTGATGCAGGATTGATTTATCCCATCTCTGATAGTCCTTGGGTTAGTCCCATTCACTGTGTTCCAAAAAAGGGTGGCATGACTGTTGTCACGAATGATGAAAATGAGTTGATTCCAACTCGATTGGTTACAGGGTGGCGTGTTTGCATTGACTATCGTAAGTTAAATGATGCCACCCGCAAAGACCATTTTCCTCTTCCTTTCATGGATCAGATGCTTGAGAGATTAGCAGGGAACGAGTATTATTGTTTCCTTGATGGTTTCTCGGGTTACTTTCAAATTCCCATTGATCCACAAGATCAAGAAAAGACTACCTTCACGTGCCCTTATGGAACCTTTGCTTATAAACGTATGCCTTTCGGCTTATGTAATGCTCCAGGCACGTTCCAGAGGTGTATGATGGCTATATTTACCGACATGATCGGTAAAACAATGGAGGTCTTTATGGATGACTTCTCGGTCATTGGGGATTCGTTCCAAGCATGTCTCTCCAATTTAGAAAACATGTTGAAACGGTGTAAAGACACCAATCTTTGTCTAAATTGGGAGAAGAGTCATTTTATGGTCAAAGAGGGCATTGTCCTCGGCCATAAGATATCAAAGAACGGGATTGAGGTTGACAGAGCTAAAGTTGATGTCATTGGTAAATTACCTCATCCCACTACTGTCAAAGGTATTAGGAGTTTTTTGGGTCATGCCGGTTTCTATCGTAGATTTATACAAGATTTTTCCAAAATCGCCCGGCCTATGACTCATCTTCTTGAAAAGGATGCTCCTTTTATCTTCTCACCCGAGTGCATCAAAGCTTTTGACATATTAAAGAAAAAGCTTACTGAGGCACCCATTCTAGTTGCCCCCGACTGGGATTTTCCCTTTGAGCTCATGTGCGATGCAAGTGATTTTGCTATCGGTGCAGTCCTGGGGCAACGAAAAGCCAAACATTTTCAGCCTATCCACTACGCAAGTAAAACCATGACTGAAGCTCAAACTCATTACACCACTACAGAAAAAGAATTATTGGCTGTGGTGTATGCCTTTGAGAAGTTTCGGCCATATTTGATCTTGACAAAATGTGTAGTGTATACGGATCACTCGGCTCTCAAATATCTCTTTGCAAAACAAGATGCAAAGCCGAGATTACTCCGTTGGGTTCTCTTCCTGCAAGAATTTGATATCATTATACGTGATAAAAAAGGAGCTGAGAACCTAGCTGCTGATCATCTATCCCGATTAGAGAACCCACACCAAGATGTTTTCGAGAAAAAGGAAATAAATGAAACATTTCCTCTCGAGACACTCAATGCGGTTGCTTTTCGTGGAGATTCTACTACCCCATGGTTTGCTGACTTCGCAAATTACCATGCGGGTAACTTCATAGTGAAAGGGATGTCGACCCAACAGAAGAATAAATTCTTCAAAGATGTTAAACATTATTTCTGGGACGACCCCTACTTATTCAAAATCTGTGCGGATCAAGTCATCCGACGGTGTGTTTACGGACAGGAAGCTATTGACATTCTCAAAGCTTGCCATGCTGGACCCACGGGGGGCCATCATAGTCCAAACTACACCGCCAAAAAGGTGTTTGATTCCGGCTTTTATTGGCCCACGATCTATAAGGATGCCCAAGAACTCATAAAAACTTGTGAAGCTTGTCAGCGTCACGGAAATATTTCACAACGGAATGAAATGCCACAAAATGCAATTCAAGTCTGTGAAATCTTTGATGTCTGGGGCATCGACTTTATGGGGCCATTTCCATCATCTCGAGGAAACAAATACATTCTCGTGGCTGTTGACTATTTGTCAAAATGGGTTGAAGCAAAAGCTTTACCCACCAATGATGCCCGAGTTGTTGTAAAATTCCTGAAAGCTCTTTTTGCCCGTTTTGGAACTCCACGTGCTATAATCAGTGATCGTGGTACGCATTTCTGTAATGACAAATTTGATAAAGTCATGCAAAAGTATGGTGTAACTCACCGACTTTCCACTGCGTATCACCCACAAACAAGTGGGCAAGTTGAAGTTTCAAATCGGGGTATCAAAAGAATCTTAGAAAGGACTGTAGGAGAAAATCGTGCATCCTGGTCGGATAAATTGGATGATGCACTATGGGCCTTTCGTACAGCTTATAAAACACCCATCGGGTGTACACCTTACAAACTTGTGTACGGAAAGGCATGTCATCTACCGATCGAATTAGAGCACAAAGCCTACTGGGCCTTGAAACATGCGAACTTTGACCTTCAAACTGCGGGTGATCACCGTAAAGTTCAAATGAATAAATTAAATGAACTGCGTGATCAATCTTACGAGAACTCTTTAATTTATAAAGAAAAGACAAAGAAGATTCATGACTCTAAAATCAAGAACCGCGTTTTCAACGTTGGTGATCGAGTCCTTCTTTTCAATTCAAGATTGAAGATTTTCTCGGGAAAACTCAAATCCCGTTGGTCTGGTCCATTCACTGTTACAAAAGTTTATCCATATGGTACCGTTGAGTTATCTCAAAATGACGGACCAAATTTTAAAGTGAATGGTCATCGATTAAAACACTACTTTGGAGAGGACATACCATTCATGGTTGCCCCGGATCTTCAAACTTTCCCCATGAACCAATAAATGCGGGGATCGAGTCAAGCTAGTGACTCGGTGATCAAAAACATTAGCAAAACATGGGTTCTCACCCGTGTCTCTGTTTTCTTTCTCTTTTCTACCACTTAGTGTGGGGGAGATGGTCTCTTCCACTTACTTCCCCGTAGACTTTTAAATTGCTTTTTCTCCCGGGCTGTTCAGGAGCACTTTATTACAGTTGGCCGTTCACAAGCGGTTAGCTTGCGTGATAAACCTGACTGTTCGGGAGGAATCAACTTAATTCGGGGTCGAGTCAAGCTAGTGACTCGGTGATCAAAAACATTAGCCCGCACCATATGGGTTTTCACCCATATATTCTGACTTCTTTCTATTTTCTACCATCTAAGTGTGGGGGAGATGCCCCACAGGTTGTATATATGTATATAAGTTCTCAAGTTAAAAAAAAAAAAAAAAAAAAAAAAAAAAAAAAAAAAAAAAAAAAAAAAAAAAAGAGGGAATTTGCGTGCCTTAACGGCTTAAATGCAAATTAAATAAAAATAAAATAAATATGTATATAAAAATAATGGCTATTCAGTATTTCCCTTTTACGTTCTAAGTGTTGGTTTAACAACCGGTTCTTTGAATATTGAGGGCAATATTCAGTTCTAAGTGTGGGGGGGAAATTCTAGCGAATTTTATCAAATGTACCATCTAGCACCCCATTTTTAGCCAAAATTTTAAAATTTTTTCTCACTTAGAACGCGATAAATGGTTATCAGTCCGCCATGTCTAACACACATAAGGATTGGCTAATCCAGGAGCAAACGGCTCTTGGTAAAGATATATCAAATCCGTTTATGGCTTGCAATTTGCCAAAAATTGTATGGTTCTCGACTCACCATATCTTTAATTAGTGAAGAGTTGGCTAGCCCGCAAGGTTATGGCTTGTGGTAAAGGCTTTGGAATACCATAATTGGTAATCAGCTCACCAAAGATAATAGTTGTAATTTAACTAAGAGCTGGCTAGTCCAGAAGCAAACGGCTTTTGGTAAAGACAAATCAAATCCGTTTACAGCTTATGGTTTGCTCAAAATCATTTGGTTATCATTGTGCCAAAGTATCACATACTAAAACAATGGCTAGTCCAGAAGCAAACGGCTTCTGGTAAAGACAAATCAAAACCGTTTACAGCTGGTGATTTGCTCAAAATCACATGGTTATCAGTGTACCATAGTTCTTACTTGAACTGAAACATTTGGCTACTCCAGAGGTGATGGCTTCTGGTAAAGAGATACATCCATTAAAAACTTCATAAAAGATTGCTAGGGACTAGCAATAGTTTAGTGTGGGGGATTGATGAGTGTGTAAATACTCATCATTTCTTTCACATTTGAGCTACAGAAACAGTCAAAAATACTTTAAAAAGTCTAAAAATGTATAAAAATATCATCTGACTGTGTTTTTATAAGTTTCAGGGAAAAACAAACAATAAATGGCATAATTTGCATTTTAGTCCCTGAACTTTCATAATTTGGCAAATCTAGTCCCTAGAATCTAAAAAAGTGGAATTTTATCATTCAAGGTCCCTAAAATAATCTTAATTGTCAAATTTGGTCCTTGAATGATTGTTTGAGCAAAAATTACAAAAAGGTCCTTGAACTTTTAAAAATGTCAAAAATGGTCCCTGGGTTATTTTAAAATGGAAAATTAATAATTATGACCCTTGTACTATTCATCTTGGCAAAATTGGTACCTTGTGATACTTTGGGAAAATTACAATTTCAGCCCCTTCAAAATCCAAATATTACAAAATGGTCCTTGTGCTTATTTCCTATAAACTAAATCCGGACCCTAAATTAAACTAAACCCAATACCCTTTATCTAAAACCCAACCCAAAACAACCAACCCAGCCCAACCATCTAAATCATAACCCGGCCCAACCCTTAAATAAATAAAACCAGGTTTGACCCCAGTCAAACCCAGTCAAAACCAGTCAAACATCTCCTTCTTCCTCACAACCCCGCCAAACCATCACTGCTCCAATACCACTTCACCTTTACACCTCAACACCTTCCACTTGCACCCCTAGTCACTAATCTCTCCCCTCCACCTCCACAAACACCCAAATTTCTTTAATTGTAGAAACCTGCTTATGACTTTTTCCCGCCAAAATTGCCAAGTGGTCGAATCTGATGAATTCTTGGAAATCAATGGCTCAGATGAAGTGGGATATGCTCAGAGATGTCGACAATGAGATAAGAGACTATAAAGAACAGAGGAGAGAGTATGTAATAGATTATCTAGTGTAATTTTAGTTTCTTAATAGCGTACTTAGTCAATTTACATTTCCAGTTCATTTCAAGCTTTTAAACTTTCAAGTATTTGTATTCAGTGTACTCTTAATCTTTTCTAGTAATCAAATTTGAAGTTTCAGTTTCAATTTCAGTTGTTGCAATTTCAAGTTCAAAATCTCAAATTACTGTATATTGTTGTTTGATGTTGTTATGGACTAAGTTAGCCAATGTAAGCTCCTAGAAAGCTTATGCAAGCTTTTAGTAACTTTAAAAATCAGTTGAGTAAGTAAAATTCAAAAATACCAAAAATTTCAAATAAATAGGCAATAAATTCAAAAATCAGTTTAGAAGATGAAAGATGGCTGGAGCATTGTTAATTATGGATGGCAATGGTATTAGTGGCTTAGTGGTAAGCCTTTAGGAGTATTCATGGTCCTTGGTTCACTGGTTCTCAGTATGGATGCTTTTGTAAGCCTTTTTCTCACATAATTGTATTCTTACTGTAGCTGATATTTTTAGCTTAGTTATCTGTGTTTTCATGCTTCTTAGGTGTATGTGATTACTATTATTGCATAATAGTAGGTGCTTGTTCATTCAAATCCTTATTTGCTTAGTCTATGTATTTTTAGTCAAAATATCATAAGTGTGATTCATGTGTATTATGATATTGTTGTTAATGATTTATGCTTCTGTGATCTTATGTCATCATATTATGACCATTTGATTCAGTATCAAGGTCCTGATCTTTCATTTGCTTCAATAATCACAATTAAGTCATATTAAAGGGTTGTTTGGATTTGCTGTTTAAGATCTGTTAAGAGTGGTTTTTGTTGTTGTTTATCATTGAAACATGGTTCACTAGGGTCTATTAGCTCAGTTCTAGTATAAAATTCAGTAGTCAAAAGTTAAAAAGTCAAAATTGTTTTTTAAATCTTCATCACAGTTAACTGTGATGAGATTTGGTTTCATGATTGTTCAAATCATCTCATAAGTGTGTAATATTGCTTAATCTAGCTTCTTTTAGACTTATTACATCAGTCTCAGTCCATTAGAACTAATCAAAGCTCACCAAAGTCAAACCTTGTTCTTTTCTGCAAAAGTCAAAAGATCAGCAGACATATGGTTTTTGGTTGCTGATCTTGGGCAAAATTGGACATCAATTGGAGTGATTGTGATAGGGCTTTTGTGTTTTTAAGATTCTCAGTAGTATAGAGAAGCTTTTGCCCCCCTAAGATTGCATCTCAGCAGCTTATTTGAGTGCTTAATCTTGCCTGCAAGTTGGGCTATTTCCTGAGATTTCTGTGTTAAGATTCACATCAGTCAATTGCTTAACCTGTTTAATCTCTTGTTGTTATTTGTGTTTTTTAGTTGATTTGTGGTTATTTTATCATATTAACCTGTTCCTGAACTTTTGGTAACTTTATTTGCTTTTTAGCTTATTTTGTGCTTATAAGCAAACTGCTTATTAGCCCAAATCAGTCCATCAGCCTTAGACAAGTTCCAATTTTAATTTTCCTAGCCTTTTAATATTAATTTAGACTTAACTTAAATTTTTCAGATTTTTCCTAAGTTATTTAGTATTTTTAATCATTTTAATTAGTTTAAAATAGTAATTAAATCATAATAAATAGAAAAAAAATCAGAAAAATATAAATCCAATTTTCATAATTTTCTTTTGTCATTTTTAATCTAGGAAAAATATAAAAATATTTTTAGGACTTAAGAAAATCAAAAATAGAAATAAAGTGATAGCTTCTATTTAATAGGATTTATCTTTTTAAATTTTAATTAAGTAAATTTCATTTTTATAATTTTCTTAGCCTCTTGTACTTATTTAATAATTATATAAAAAGTTTCAGAATTTTCTTTGCTTATTTAGTATTTATTAGAATTTAAAATAGTTAAAAAGTGTTTAAAATAATAATTAATTAATAATAATTAGATAAAAAGTGTAATAAATATAATTTCA
Source organism: Artemisia tridentata subsp. tridentata (assembly GCA_021014915.2). NCBI lineage: Eukaryota > Viridiplantae > Streptophyta > Magnoliopsida > Asterales > Asteraceae > Artemisia > Artemisia tridentata. The sequence goes on along the minus strand of CP139504.1, from coordinate 369,070,600 downwards.
GTTTTAAAATAAGTTTTATAATATTTTAGATTTATCTAAGTGATAATTTCATTTTTCTAGGTTTATTTCTTATTTTCTCATTTTTTAGATAATTATTTAATAGTTAAAAATAGTTTTTAATTAATAATAATTAATTAATAAGTCAAATTAATAATTTTCTTTTTCCAATAATTTTCTTTTATTATTAGGGTTGTAAAAATATAAATTTCATGTCCGTAGGCTTTTTATTTCTTAAATCTCACTTTTTATTTCGTACGTTTACGTTTATTTAAATTTAAACGTACGTTTTTAGGTTTTTATACGTTTCTAGTTAACTTGTTTTCACATTCTTGTTTATATAGCTTGGTTAAAGCTATTTTCTTATCTCATTAGTGTAATCAAAATCATAATCCCTTTTCTGTTCAATAACACTTGATCACGATCCGTTTTTAAACACAATTTCGCATCTCGCTGGGACTTAAACGACCCGGGGATAAAACTATACTCCTTGGATAATTGCATTGTGTTCTTGATTAGTTTAACTTTGTTTGACCACATCCGTGGTTGATTTAAGTTGACTGTTTCGGAGCCAATCAAACCCCCTCGGTTCTTCTTCACACGAGCATCAAGCATTTTGTAAAATATCTCTATCCTCGAACATATTTGCCTTTATAAATTCATACCACTGCCTTAGTAGGTATGGTATTGTGCAAAACTTTTCAATATTCAGAACCAATACCATAACTACACAAATGTTAGTAATAGTTAATAAAGGCGATTCATGCTTAAGTTGGAGACGATTTTGTGCTTCTTGCATGAAAGAAGGTAAAGTGATTGATATTCGTGTGAATAAGAAAAGAGGAAATAGTGACGTCATAAAAAACCGAATGGAGGTAGGAGTTTCTGAAGCAAAAATTGCTATCATTAGATATTACAGTTCAACTACGTGGTTCGTTAATAAATAAAGCGTATGAGTAACAACAAGATGTCGTATCTAAGATTATATCAAATATAATACCGGTAGATTATATCTTATAATTTAAATGTGTGATTAAAAACACTTTGCTAAACAGCCACAATGAATACAAATAAACCACTCCAACTAATCAACAAACAATTACAAACCAAACTAAAAAAAGATCATATTCATTTAAAGTGAAATTGTTTGTACATGCCTACAGATAAGTTTCTAAACATCAAGAGAGAAACGCACCATGGATGATTAAAGATAGACAATATTTCACGACCATAAACAGCCAGCTTTAACGACTTTCCCAAAAGATACAACCCATAATCATTGAGATAATCTAAACCAAACTTAAACTACGATTTACATAACCCAAGTAGCTTCCCACAAAATATATCAAACCAAAAGTCAAACCAAAAGACAATATCTTTGGCGCTACAGACATATACTACATCAAATTTCCATTACCCCCAGCTTCTCCAAGAAAGAGAATAAATCACGGAGTCGGGCATGTTTTTTCGCGACACCTAAGAGAAACCCAGCAACTTCAGCCAAATCTTCCGGCTGCATCTTCATCATGTCATTGATGGAATGCAAAGATGAATCTGAGCCACAAAGGAGCTGAAGTTCTTTTATCATTTGATCCCTATGATCAACCCGCGCACTAATCTCTGAAGCCTTAGACATCAAATCTTCCTCATCCTTAAAAATAACATCAATTTCACGCCTATAATGGACAATCATCATGTCCTTAACAAGTCTTGAATTAGCAATTTTTGCTAACTGATCGAGAATAACCAGATGAGTTTCCATTCCTAAGATTAACAACTGTGTTACTATGACCTGAAAGCCCTAACAAATAAACCTTTATAATCTTCTCACCATTCTAAACTATTTTTCCCTAACTGATCAAGAAGAAACAGTATAACAAACATGTTTCGTCAACATCTACCCAAAAACAACGCCCTACCAACTGTATCTTCTCATATTAAGTTCATAAAGAATAACAGATAAAGTGATTAATCAAGTTAATTACGAAGTATAACATAAGATCGGACACAAAACACAAAACATGCAACTACAAGATATTAGCTTAAATATACAGACAAATAAATAACAATTATACAATCATACGATTCAGGGTTTTGTTTTTTCAATAAGCAAAACGGCTGGCAGAGGTTAACAAAACATGAACAAAAATATTAGATCAAGATTCAATAGTTCACCTTTTGTTGATCCGGTCACAGATATTTTGATCAGTAAAGATTTGGTGTTTTTGATAATGTAATGATATTTAGTCTGAAGAAGAGCTATGAGTAAGATGAAAAGACAATGTAGCAACTCTATAGGAATAGCCTATTAATGAGTATGCTACACAACTTGCATGTTCTTCAAATATGTTTCTTTTAATAATTCACAAACGGAAGATCATGCAAAAAAAAAAAAAAAAAAAAAAAAAAAAAAAAAATCCACCGGATTGTTTACACCAAAATATATTTGGTCTATTAAATTTAATAATAATTTTTAATCTATTAAAAGTGAAAAGACTATGTATAGTCTAACTTAACCTTTCAATAGTAATGAATGACTTGAAGTTTATTTATTATAAAATATATACATATCAATATATATCTAACCATGTTCAAATGTTATTAGGATATAAAATGTATTTTCATACAAAAAAAAAAAAACAATATTGCTTTCACCTAAGGGACAAAAAAAAAAAAAAAAAAAAAAAAAAAAAAAAAAAAAAAAAAAAAAAAAAAACCGTATAACCAATGTTGTTTACTGTGTTAACGTATAGGTGGCTATTGTGTTTTCATACAATATTGCTTGCATCAAACCGTATTCGAAAATAAAGTGCTACATAATTAGCCAATAATAAACAGTGAGATAGCAACAATAAAAAACAACCAAACATTTTCATATAACAAAATTAAAACATAATTTAAAATTGATCAAAATCATATAATCTGTAATTACAAGTCATGCCTGCCCATTGGGCGGGCTTTGAAGTCTAGTATATATATATATATATAATATATATATATAATATATATATATATATATATATATATATATATATATATATATATATATATATATAAGTTATAAGTTTTAATATTTGTTTCGTTTTGTTTTTGGTTGTCGGATAAATGTTTAATTGAGACAACATGAAGTCTCTCCAAAAGTTGGATAAGATTTTATCTTATTTCTTATTTTTATATTTCCGTTTGTTCGTTATCGAGATATACGTATTTAGTTTTTATTAGTTTTTATTTAAAATATATTTCTAATAATAATTATGTAAAGTTACGATTTTTACCCTATAGTTTTACATATTGATAGTTTATACCCCTAAACTTTCATAAATTGACAATTTTTACCCCTAGACTTTCATAAAATGACAATTTTTACCCCTCAACTTTGGTGAAATGACAGTTTTTACCCCTGTAGTTTCAAAATTGACACTTTATTCCCTCAACTATAAGTCATTGGCAAAAATGGTCCTTGTTTAAATATCTTTGAGAAATTTACACTTTTGGCCCGATAAAACTCTATCTTTCGAATATGGCATGTTTTCCCCTTAAACTTTTAGATCGACATCATTTTAGGTCCTTGTTATATATTTAGTTAGAGTTTTGTTAAAATATACCCTCAAAGCATTTTAGTTATAGCACTCGACATCCCTTTTTCATTTTTAACGCAAATTAAGTTTAGGAAAACGGGACGATTTGCTACGATTCTTTTATACACGCTATTATCAATTTGTAAACACCTTATTTGTAACTTTTTAGCTTATGGTTTGAGCTTATGAGCTCGCAAGATTTAAAAATGGAGCGTATAAAACAGTTAGCGAGGGGCAGTCTTTGGACTCGAATAACTTTGTGAAAAACCAATCTTTTTAAAACGTTCTTTTTCCAACATGTAGCTAGCTGGGTGATTTTTAATGTGACAAAAGTTCAAAATTTTTAGTGGTCGTTTAAAGGTCGAAACAATTGCCCAAAGTTGGGCGTTTGGAACAATTATAGGGTACGTTTGGTTTTTAGCTAGCGATAGGGCCAGAAAAAGACTCAAATAAAATCGAGGCAATACAAGATTTTTACGACGTTCTTGATCCATTAATTAGTCACCTAGGAGGTCTTTAATATGGCAAGTTTTCAGATTTTATGGGGTTCATTTGGTTGTCGAAACAATTATCCAAAGTGGGGCGTTTTTATAAAGGAGCTGTTAAGATTTTGAAGAAAAACACCATCTGTTAAGGGTTTTCAGGACTCGAGCTCTAAAGAGTTTTTGAAGAAAACGTCGTTCCGGACAACTTTCGTGTTTTAACTTTTCGACGAAACAGACCAGAAATGCCTTGTTTTGCGTGATTTAGCATTCTGTAACAGAATGCATTGTTTCAGATTTTCAGAATTTCGATTTGCTATAACTTTTGACTCGTTTACTCGTTTTAAGTGATTCAAATTGCTAAATCTTTGTTTTAATTTTATCTACAACAATATGTAAACTACTAAGTCTATACGTGGTCGGTTTAATAGGAAATTTGGATAGAAAGTCTATTATTTTGACATATATTAATCCTAAGTTAACATATAATTTCTCGTAACTTAACTTTGACCTTAGCTATCTATTAGGGTTTATTTTATAGCATGTTTTAAGAGTATTGAAGCTTATAAAATATATAAAAAAGAGTTGATTATACTTACTTGAATGGTTAGTCGTTTATGGAATATATGTATCGAATGGGCTTGGAACTTGAACACAAATGCTTCTCCTTTTTCCTAGGCTTTCTAAGATCTTGCTTTAGCTCCTAAGGGACTGTTGGATCAGTAGTAGGTGAGGGTTTTGCTGTTTTTGGGTGTTGGTTCGATTTAGAGTTGGAAGAACTTAGGGAGTTTGGTTCGTTATTTATAGAAGGATAAGAGTTAAGGTTTAAAGATGTGTTAAGTCACCATGTTAGGGTTAGGAGGAGACATGGTGAGGTAGCTAGTCAAGTTGGGTGCCAAGTGGATGGAGGAGGGGGGATTTCGTGTAGGGTTTTATAAGGTGGTGATGTGTTTTGTTTAAAAACCATACAAGTTACCAACTTATATTAATTAGGGAAACATGTTGATGTGTATGAATTTAAGTCTTAGGTTTATCTTATGGTGTAAGATATATTTAATATTAAGTGAATGATGATTTTAGTGAATTTGTTAAGTAGGATCGAACTAGGAAACCTCTTATGGATCGAATAGCTTAAATGAGTGGTACCTTGGGCTAAAGGGTGTTGTACTTAGGGTTTAGGGAAAGTAAATAGATTAATTTAGAGTTAGGTTTGAGTATTTGTTGAGTAGGGAAATAATTAGAGTTTATATATTTTTGTTTGTGTCGAATTGTTTAAAGAAAAGAAAGAAAAATGGTTTGTGCTTAAGAGGGTTGTACTATGGTTTATGACATAAGAAAAATATATTTTTAATGTTTTCTTAAGTTATATAAATTATATGTTGATTTTATTAAGTTTAAATGTATATAAATGAGATTTTTGGTTTTTTATGCATTGAAGGGTTGTACATTAGGTTTAAGGGCTTGTACTATGGTTTAGGTAATATAAAAATATATTTTTAGAGTTTTATTAAGTTACTATAATTATGTGTTGATTTTACAAGGTTAAAAAGTATAAAAAACGTATTTTTAGACTTTTGTGCATTAAACACTTGTACATTAGCTTAGATGAGTTGTACTTATATTTAGTGAGTTTAAGAAGTTTATTTTTAAAATTAATGCATGAAATACTTAGACAATGTGCTTTAAAATAAATACATTTAAGGTTATAATAAGATTTTTATAAATATTTGGTTTTTATGCATAAGTGACTTGTACATTGTCCTGAAGGACTTGTACATTCATATTTTGTAAAAATTATATATTTATTAATTAGGGTTTGTGATTTTTATTACATAAAATCATAGTTTTATGAAATTAGGGTTTTATCGGGAGTTAAAGAGGATTTAGGGTTTCTGTGCTTTAGTAACTTGTACATGAGTGGTACTTTAGTATTTTTAGGGTTTTGTTATTCATATTTATTATTATAATGGTTTAGGGTTTCGTAGAAACTCTAATAGATAAGAATTGTTTAGTTTGTATGTTCGTTAACGAATTATCGTGAAGTGGCAAATGGTATATCGTAAGATTTTATATGGATATGTTTATGTAAAATAAACATTAAGTAAGTTAAGGTTGGTCTGCGTGAGAGCACGTTTATCGAGGATGTGAGTTACGTCACATTAGATAATAGTTATGATCAGATAGCAAATAATAATAAAAAAAAAAAAATTACACGTAGAAAAGGATAAGTATTCAGTAAGATAGTTTATTATAATGTGGGATTTTTACAGTGGTTACAACTTTTACCATAACACCTTCACCTTCTGATTCCTACGCTGAGGCTGCTGTTGAGGCCTCCGCTCGACCCGGGATTCACAGACGGGTTGACGCCCGCAGGTGGTCATTCATTCCGCCTACTCTTAGTTCATGGAGATACGATGAGGGTACTCCGAGTACCTTCGAGTTAGGAGAGAGTTCTGCCATGGCCGCCGCACAAGTCCTACCGGTCACCGGTGAGCCGATCCATCATACTATTCCACTTCTGATCGCTAGGATGGTCCGTCATGAGGACCGTATTGACTGAGCAGTCGGCCATCTCGATGAGCTTCCATTGGAGCGCATTGAGACTATAGAGACTCAGCTAGAGCATCAGATCATTGCACACTCTCGGATTGCCATACTTGAGCATTTCGTGGAGGATGAGCAGGTGTGACGACGTGACCAGGATGCATTAATTGCTAGTCTCCTCGATCAGGTCAGGGAGCTCCAGCGCCGTCTCGATTGTGATTGTATTTACTCATGTTGTGTTATGCGCGTGTGCGTATGCTCTAATTTATACCCACGGTATGTCGTTGTGGTTTTAGCAGTATTCAAGTTTTAAATTTATATTTGGCCGACTTATCAATAACACACACACTTTAACGAGCAGTGTACCCGGTCAGTATGAATATAATGGTAAGTAGAGTGTCGATCACTAAGAGTGGAACGTATTATCTAGTTATCCGAATCAGTATTTTAATATCTTAAGTTAGCTATACAACCTAATCTAACGCAAGGGGGTTCAGCCTGAGAGACTGGCACGGTTTGGTTGCAATTAAATAATAAACTAAACTAATATGCACGAATCAGCGAGTAGCACACACGTACACAGATAAATACTTGAGACAATAAGAAGACCTGTCCTGATAGTTAAGTAGCTTGTCACTTGTTTTATTGCTAGTTTTATATGAAGTGTATAGTTCGATGCAACGCACCGAGATTAAGTCCTTTCTCGTTTGTTCTAATCTTATCGGCGAGTAAACCCTTAATGATTACTTATGACTATCCTATTTATCTTTCTTCCTACTTTTCTACAGACGATAGATGTAACACCCCGAAAATCGGGTCCAGCGGAAGCATACATGTCACTGGGGCGCTACTCAATTGGTATCACAACACAAGGTACAAAGAACGGTTTTACCTCAACCGTTTAGAAAAAAAAAATTCGTTATCAAAAGTATTAAATTTACATCATTCGAAAATAGTGCGGAAGTAAGGCCCATAAATAAACAAAGCGGTCCCAAATAAATATATCAGAGTCGTCTATGACCATGCCCCTTGCCAAGCGCCTCCAGAGATAAGCAATCACCTAAAACCTGAAAATACATGCTAAAAGGGTCAGCTTACGCTGGTGAGTTCATAGGTTTTAGTTTAAAACAATATGGTTGAACCACAAGGGTTTCCGAGTTCAAATCATCGTTCGAAAACAAGTCAAGTCCAACGTAGGCTAACACTGCCTAAGTCACAGTTCCAGAACCAAATCCGCAAATAATAACATAGTCAAAGCATCTCAAACCATAATCAATCATACAGATACTACACTCATATAGTGTCAGGCAAGTTTAACTGTTACGCTGGCCAAGTCATGAACCAAACACATGAGTCGCACTCAAGGAGTGTCTCATATCCAAACATTACATCAATAGTCCTGTAGGTGCACACTACGGATGTCTCAGGCACAGGAGCCCTCTATATTAGGCACATGGAGCCTACATTAACGATCAGGCACAAGGAGCCCTCTTATAGAATAACCATAGCCAGCTCGCGTAACAGTATCATATCAGTTCCAGGCCACATCAAATAACAAGTAAGCACATAATGCATTCAATAACCAGGTCAGATAAATCAGCCAAACAGTACGTTGGAGAAAACAAATCACGTTTCAAGTAAAACCAGTAATGAGTTTAAGTAGAAATGAGCATGTATTCTCCCCCAAAAATAGTTAGAAAACTAGTAAAAGTAGGGTCCATGAACTCACCTTAGCCACAGAAATGTATAACAACCCGAAATTTTTCAGGCTATTATTTTAATTGTTCATCTATTTATTTCTGACAAATAATGCAAATTAAATATTTTCTGACATTTACTGATGAGAGGTTATCTCATTTTTCCTGAGAAACGACACCACACGTGTACCAACACCACGTTAGTAATGGTTTAATTTTATAATTCAATTTCGGAGTCAGTAAATTTTATTTTATGCCATTTTATAGAAACGACCCCAGAATTTTATTTCTCACGTTTGCGAGAAACCGCGTTACCAAAATTTACTTAAACTGAACGGGACACGGGGTACACGTAATACCCACTTAGACAATAAAAATTAAAACTAGTATAAATCTTATCCACCCATTACCCCCTTTATCTTTTACCTCCTGTATCTCCTTTCATCGTGGATACCAAGGAAGAACGCAGGAGCAGAAACAAAGATAAAATAAAAATAAAACTAAGATCCATCTCTATCTCCTTTTCCCAATCTCCAAATCGACTCACATGAGTCCCCCTATAGTCTACGCTCCTTTTCAGAATCACAGATATAAATCGCCATCTACCTTTTCTCCTTCCCAAGATTTTGTCACGAGGGGACCTAGAAGATGAAGATTGAAAGTGAACTTTGCCTAAAATAGCGCTACACAAGGTCTCCATCAAAGAAAGTTTAGTCAAGATGATGATTTTATTTTCTTTTTAAATGAAGTCCGAATCACAAGTGGAACCACACCACAACATATCTCAATCTTATCACAAGAAAAGTTTTCTTAAGAGTGGTGATAAAGAGTTGGCTGTGGATCTCTCTTGGGTTCGGATCAATCAATTTGCTTTCGGGTTTAGTTCCCTTGTTGGTCTCCTTCTCCAATCATACAATTATCAGCTTTGTTGTAAGATCTTGATCTCTCGTTTTTATTTTAAAGTTGTATTCGAGCACTCAATCGATTTCTAAAAAAAAAAATCTATTGTTCGATTTTGTTGCCTTAAGAACTAGTTAATTCTGGGTTAGACGCAATCCTTAAATTTTAATTTAAAGTCATGTGTTGTTGCTTTTGTGGGGTGGCGATAAATATTGGAAACTGATAAGCAAACTAAAATTGAAACTAGTATTGGCTCGAGGTGGAATGTGTATGTCCTAGATCGTCATGTCAAATTTTTGCTTAATACTGATGTCGAATTACTAGGCAGTCAAGGAATGAGTCAAAGAGATAATAAAATTTGTGTGAGGCTAAGTGTGTTAAGAACCAAGGTGCTATGTTTCGGTTGTGATTTATGTTCAGATTTGTTTGTGTTTAAGCGCCATTTTGTGTCTGTGTTAAGGTTCGGGTTTTTGGTCAGGTTCATGCTTGAGTTTGAATATCATTCTTAGTCTCGGGTTAAAACAAAACTAGAAATGTCTCGCGTATAGTTGCTCTTAATAAGTCTCGGTTGTGTCGTGAGCCGTGAGGCCATGGATTTAATTCACTCGAGCGTTGACTGATTGCTCTTTTCATTGTCTTTAGTCCGCTCCTTTGGTCATCGAAAACACCCACGGGGTGTTACTTTTGCTCGGTAAAACACGGGGTCTCAAACCCTCATAATAAGGGCGACTTAGGTTGTGTCTTGTTCGCGAAGATAGGTCGAATTTATGTGCTCAAGTTTCCCTCTCACGTTGTCTGCACAAACTCGTTTACTTACTGTCAAGAAAATGAAAATTAGCATTTTAGTTAACATTGGTGTCAAAAACAATTTGAAAATGAATTTGAAAGAAATAAGCATAAATGATGTGTTGTAAAGTTTAGAAATTGGCTAACCCGATGCGTTGTGAATTGGAATCAAGAGTGGGTTTGGTCATTTCAGGGCCGAAGCCCATTTAGTGTCTATGGAAGAATTAGATTCATATTTAAACAGATTTTTTTCATACTACTTTTATCCGCTAAGAGTTATAATAATAACAATAACAAGTTGAGTGGCAAATGATAAGGTATAGTATAACTGTCGACACGATTTCACGACATACTCTAATTTACTAAACTCGTAAATATTAAACATGCTTAATTACCTGCATCGCCGTATTAACTTGTTCACATGCGAAATGAGTATATAAAAACCCACTAAAAGTTTTATAAGATTATAAAATGGCTTTCACTTAAACATGTATTTTGTAACACAAAGTGACCACGAGAAATCAACCTACATATACGGGCCATGCCCGACTCTTATTAAATGAATGTACTTACTATATTTTAAATAAAACGAGACAAACAAAGTATTCTGTAAACAACCGTGTTGCGCTAGTTTTCAAGTCACAAATAATTTAAACGGAGGACATCACTTCCGCATAATTTTCCCACAGATCAAAACATATATAATTATTATATATATATATATATATATATATATATATATATATATATATATATATATATATATATATATATATATATATATATATATATATCTTTTGTAATGACTATTTAACAATAACGTTCCATATCTCGACAACGTCTAGTGTCATTCGTAATCATTCTTCGTTCATCGTCTTTCTGTTAGTGTTAAATCGTAGTCTTATTCGTCCGTGATATTTTGTTGTCTTACACTTATACACTTTCAATGAGCCAATACCTACAAATGCTTATAAGATCATTTTAGACTTAAATGCTGCCACACCAGCAACAATAACATAAACACATTAAAACTTTTGAACTCAAGTCTTAAACTTAGCCTGTGAACTAAAACAACCTTGCTAATATAGGTCGTGTGTTGGTGCTGAACTTTATCTGAACTGTCATATTATTTGACTGCTATATGCCGAGGTGAGTATTCAGAACCCCTTTTTACCGTCTTATTGTTTGGGGTGGAATGCATGACTTAAATTTTATTTGAACTTATGACATATATTTTTATCTGGACTCCTTGAAACATTGACTTTGAATCTTAAAATATTGTTTGAGCTCATGACTTGTTTTGAACTATTGACGTGCCGTACGCACTTTAAATTTTAGTCTCCCATGTCTACGGAGCAGGCTTGACTTAATTAGTATATAATAGTTGGTATGATGTACCGTTTGTACATTCGCATTGTCAGTCCCCGATTGGTTTGCCGTTCGCACTCCAATTTAGACGTACCGTTCGTACGGCTCCCTTGTGCGGAGCAGTAGGTAGTATGGATAGCGCTATTAGAGGTCGGCCAGCCTCTCTTTCCCCTGTCTACGGAATGCATATTACTTATTTTAGGGGCTTTGCCGCATACATTATTATATACCTTGTCCTCTAATATGAACTAAATGAACATGTGTGTTTGACTATAATGGATGTGAAACCATAGGTTACAAGTTTTGTATGGGCAGGACTTGTAACTTAATGGTTTAACATGGTTTTTACCAGACGGACTTTTTCTTAAAAACTTTGGACTTATTTTGGATAAAACTTGTATACTCACCAACTATTTTCATAGTTGACCCGTTTTCTCATGCATTTCAGGTGATCGTCATTAAGTGTAATTTATGAAGACGTTAGCACTAAGAAGTCTTCATCTATCATGTCTAGTTGGATGAAATAAAATGTTATCTTTTGGAAACAAACTTTTATGTTTCAAATGCCGTTGTTGGCTAAAACAATGTTGTATTAATGTACTGTTTATCTAAACTTAAATTGTGGTATTGTTCTATATCACTCTGCGCTGTATATTGATTTCGTAGCACCCCAGGACCCGAATGCTTCCGCAATACTACATTTTTGGGGGTGTTACAAAATGCAAGATCACAACTGACACGACTGGCATCTAGAGCATATCACAACGGTCTCAAAACGTACGGCACGACTGTACACGGAGGTACAAGCACGGCGGTACACAACGGTCTAGGATCGGCACAACCTAATACGCATACAGTTATCTCAAAACATGTCTCGCAAAGTAATAAAGTCTATAAAAGACAATGTGTCGTAGTTTTCGTGAATTACTCAGTTTTCAAAACTTATCAAAAGTTTAGTTTCACGTTTCGTGTGGTGTGGTAAGAAAACATCGACTCGACATACAACTCACGCCAAAGAGAACTAGACATCGACATAGTCGAGAAAATACTGACGATAACTCAAACCAAAGAAAACAAACTCAGAAGCTAAAGACAAACAAACACCTCAAATCAAATAACTCAGTTTGTACGTTTCGACATTTACCCCGTTATCCCAAACAGTTTGTATAAAACATAAACGTTTTATAATAAAAATAAGTTTAACTAATAAAATTAGTTTTTCTCGAGTCGTCGAGGCTTGAATTAACCAAAACTGAAATTACAACATTTAACAAGGTTATGTCTCGTTATTATTCTCGTAGATATTAGTCTTGGTTTTATTTAAGATTTTGTGTCTGGTCCGTGTTTAATATATTAAGTTCATTTTGAATTTAATATATTATACCGTCTCGAATCTCAAAATGTTCAATAAGTCCAACATCTAATATTGTAAGTCCGATAACGATCCATGATTTTCCAAACGTCCAAGTAATCAAATTCAAATCATGATTTCTATATAAAATCCGAAACGTACTAATTTTCATCAACCATTTATAAACAAACATACTTTTTATATTTTTAGGCTTATGGGCTTGTGGCTCAATTTAAAACCAACACACCTTTATATAAACTATATTGGGCTTTAGCCCGTTAATCCACAATCCAATCCAACTTACCCTAGCTGCCTTAACCAGTGAACATTTTTATGAATAACATTTTAATCAACGATTTAACCTTTACCATGCCGAGACCAAGAGGTCTCGGCCCAATCTTACCAACAGCAGCCAGCAAAAGAACTCGACCCAAACATAACCGAAGCTAATTATAACTCAATGAGTACCAAAACAACCCAACAACGAATCGAGAGTAATACTACTTATATCACACCGAGACCATTTGGTCTCGACTTTAAACCAGTAACGATGACAACAACGAGCAACAACATCACTAACTGACAACAACAAGGACCATAACGACCATTTCCGAGACCTCTTTGGTCTCGGCTCAACTTCTACGAACCAAACAGACCCTCGTGGGTGGCTTTGTGGTTCGAAACAACACAACAGCCAACTCACATCAACTTGAGGCCATAACCACAACTCTGTAACATCAATCACACAAGGATTTACAGAACTAAACCAAGAGGAATCCAACTGAGACCATCGGGTTTGACCCGACCCGAGAACAAACCCGAAATAACAAACGACTTTTACAACAAGTTCTTACCACACGATTTGGTTCCAAAACAAGTTTATATCCGGTTTTTAATGTCAAAATACTAGCGAGTTTTATTCGGTTTATAAATCCACGACAAATATCAACATAATCAATCGGTATATAAAAAAAATAATAATAATAATATCGAACGGGTTTCTCGGTTTTACCATGACGAGAAAAGAGAAAAGAACAAGCGGAGATGGTGGCGCGTAGTGGTGTCAGCAGCAGCAGCAGTGATGGTGGAGGAAGGTTTAGGTGGCGCGTGAGCCATATAAAAATAATGAGGAGATCTCAAGGTTTATTTTGGTGGTGGTGGTGTAATAGGGTGAGCGGCGGTGGCGGCTCCACTGGCCGGAAAGTGGCCGGAAAATGATGAGAGAGGAGAGAGTGATGTTGGTGTCGACTGTGAATGATTGAAAAAGAAATATAACCCTAATATTTTTATAAGTGTGTATATATAGTGTAGAGATAGGAAAAATATAGATAAGGTTTAGGTTTAGAAAAACCCTAGGGACCATAGTTTTCAACAACCAAACTTTAGGGGTGGCGGGGAAATATTACTGCAGGGACCATGGTTGTAATTTTTGCTAACTTTCACGAAATGAGGCTCGGGGCTCGTTTAAGATAGTAAACGATCGATTCAAAACACGGGAATTTCACCATCGCGCTCAGAATAATTTTTCCAATAAAAACGGTTATTCATACGTCTCATTTCTCACGAATAATAAAATAGTCAAAACAAATCATCGGTTGTGCCAGTACGCGTTGTGTACAAAATCCACGTTTCGCGAGATAACTTCACGTTTTCAAACCAAATGAGTTCAGAAAGGATCCGTTTATGAGGAACGGAGAAAGCCTCGAATAAAAATATATTTGGAAAATTACGGGTGTTACAATAGAATGCATAGGCGATCTAATAAATAGGCGAGGGCAGAGGCATGGCGACCCGATCAACGCTCAGCTAGACACAGAGGTTATCAATGCACTAATAAAAGTCACCAAAGACATCAACATATAAACTTTAATTAATGGGAAAGCAATTTTGTGAGGAGTGCAATCTTTCCGTTGTCACATTACACAAGCCCATCAATCCTGATGAATTAAAGTTTACTAACACAATAAAACAAAACTACTTAATGAATTGAATACATGCAGGACCTTCTTACAGCTCTTGTATCTTCGTTCAAGGTGTGTCTTGTGCTGCTACCTCGACTGAATTCGTCCTAGGGTTTCTGTCTCGTCCTTCGTATATATTATATGCTCTCGAAATTCGTCTGGTCTTGGGGTATTTATAGTTTCTGTCTGAGGGTAAGATGCGGCGCATCTAATAAGTAGATGCGGCGCATTGACTTAACTTCGCATGGGGTCCAAGATTAATATATTCAGGAATATTCGTACACCGCCAGAAGATGCGGCGTATCTTCATTCTCAGATGCGGCGCATGTCCTCTTGTATCTTGGATCGAAACTGGTGAAATCTTGATAGTGATGCGCCGTATGTAATCAGTAAGATGCGGCGTATCTGGAGCAGAATGTCTTGATCTTGTACATTTCAGTAGACTCTTTATCTTCTTGCTTGTTTTGCTCCATAATTAGTCCATAATCGCTTAGTTTCACCAAATGCTTGTTTTTAACTGAGAATTACAAAAGTAAACGATTAAGTATCAATTCTCATACATAATATAATAAAACAAGTCAAATAGATAGGATAAATGATGGTAATAAAATGTACTTATTTGAGTTCATAAAATGTACTTATTTGAGTTCATCAAATATCCCCCTACTTGAACTTTACTTGTCCCCAAGTAAACCTTAGAATTAATCTTATGAAAATGTATCCTAAAAGATATTAGGATTTATTTTTATATTTAAGCATGTATTCATTTTTGTCATAATCACACAACCAAACACTTAACGAATTAGAAGTAAAATAAAATATTTTGATAAAAGCAAATCTAATCGTTTAACTGTCCAGTCGTGACGAATATTCTATCATAAGCTTGGCAAGTATACACATCTCCTCCACTAAAGCTAAGGAATAACAAGTCTAAAGCGGTAAAAAGGGTTTGTGAGGTTAAGGGTTAATCATTCTTCTTAATCTCTATCGATCTCAAATTCCAGAAAAGGCGACAAAATCACAAATACATGATCGAATCCACGAACACGATACTTGCAATTGCTCAAATCCTTAACTCGAATAGGCTAAAGATAGGACCAAGTAATCTTCACCAATAATATTATTTCAAAAAGGGCGACAAAATCATAAATACATAGCCGAATCCACGACTACGATACTTAAGATTGCTCAAATCCCTAATCTCAATAAATCAAAGGTTTGGATAAAGAATAATATAGGGTATGGACAATATTTGGGATATAAATTGGTGTAAAATGAAAAATAAACAAAACAAATAAATTAAAATCCTAAGTGTGGTTAATCACTATCCCAACCATCCCATGAATAAGACTCATATCATAGAATAACTCACGCTTTAACACTTGAAACACACGCTTTTAGGTAAACACGAATTATACTCAACAAAATCTCAATCAAGGAATAACCTTTAGTTGGCGTTCCCATAACGTTCAACTCCCATTCAATCCATAGATATAATATACAACAACTAGTGGTGATATCGACCACTTAATACAAAACTTTACATAAGTTGGTTAAAACAAACATCCAACTTTTCCTTTTTCTTTTTCTTTTCTATTTTTTTCGATTTTTTTTTTTTTTTTTTTTTTTTTTTTTTTTTTTTTTTTTTTTTTTTTAAATAAAAAAACTAGAAACATAAATGTGTAAAATTTCACCACATCACTATAACTTTCTTTCCGGATAATTTTTCCATACTTTTCATGACTTCAGAAATAACGGTAATAGTGAAAGTAGTAAACACACGAAAAATAAACTCAATGATATACAATATTTACTTTCACTCCAATTGCATTGTGCAATTTCCCTAACCATAGATAATGAATTACGCACGCGAACACAGGTAATGTAAGGAAACACACTTTGCCTAAAGCAATTAACCAACCACGGATTTTAATCTACAGGGTAGGCTAAGGTGTAAGGGTGTAACGAAACATAATAAACATAGGTGTAAGAAACGAAAGGAATGGCTCTGAGTGTTTTTCTAGGGGTATCTTACTCTAAAAGTGAGAGTAACAAAAGGATTTATACGGGGGTTAACTAACCAGTGTAGTTAGCTAATATCACATAACATATAAAGGCTATTTGGGTGTAATCCTAGAAATTTACCAATTTAGACAAGTCATTCCAATTATATAAAATAATACTTATTATGGTGGTCTCGAATAGTATACAAGCCAAGTTCTAAAGTTTACAAGTCACCGGCACACTCATAGATTTGTGAATTTTTGAAAAATCGCAATTTTTGAAAATAACGTTATGTGTGCAGCTATGCAACTTAGATCTCAAACAAAAACATGCTAAAAATTTTTAATTTTGATATATTAAGCACATTTTAAGCATATTTTGAAAAAGTTTAGGACAAGTAAGTGTTCTAATTCTCCAATCCCCCCACTTAAGTTAAACAACGTCCTCGTTGTTTGTATCAAAGGTTAAAAACTGGAAAATAAAAGAATTAGAACAGAAAAACTCCCCTGAGATTTGCTCGGTATGATCCTCCATTAGTATAAGAGCAAAAGTCAACTTTCTTGTGGATTAGAACGTTTAAACTTCATCTTTGATGTATCCACAGGAAATGCAGGAATCTATAATACCACCAAGACTTTACCACACCTAAATTAAGAAGGTTCAAACTTGCATAATACATTAGTAGTTAGCAAAAATAAAATGTAAAAATTAAAATGAAAATCGTCAGGTCAGTCGATGCGCCGTATCTTATGGAAGAAGATACGCCGTATCGAGCCTGGAATAAATACGAATCAGAATAGAAGATGCGTCGCATCCTTAACCAGGGATGCGCCGCATTAAAATAAACTGATAAAAAGTTTTAAAGTCGAAAGTAAAAATGCAGAAAAATAAAGTAAGATATGACCAGTGCAGGAGATGCGTCGCATCTTGGGATTGAGATGCGCCGTATCCTCTGCGGGCCTGACTGACTCGACACAGAACAGAATAATAAAAATTTTCTCCAGGTTGTCTCCCGGTCAGCACTTGTCTTTATTCCAGAGTCTTCAAGTTAGACTCACATTCAACTCCTTATTTTAGTACTTCGGGCTCAAACTCCACTACCTCTCTCTCAGTATTCTCAATTTCATTATCAAAGTATTTTTTAACTCGTTGCCCGTTTACCTTGAATATATAACCATTTTTATCGCATATTTCAATAGTCCCATATGGATACACTTTCTTGACAACGAATGGACCCGTCCATCTTGATTTAAGTTTACCTGGATACATTTTTAATCGAGAATTAAATAGCAGTACTTTCTCCCCAATAGTAAACATTTTGTCTCCACGTAACCTCGAGTCATGCCATCTTTTAGTTCTTTCTTTGTAGATCTTAGTGTTACTATATGCCTCATCTCTTAGTTCGTAGAGTTCATTAAGTTCCATGAAACGGTTCTTCGTTGCTGCTTCCATATCCATATTACAATTCGTCAAAGCCCAATATGCACTTTGTTCAATTTCGACCGGTAGGTGGCATGCTTTTCCGTATACAAGACGAAATGGAGTGCATCCCGTTGGTGTCTTATACGCTGTACGAAATGCCCATAAAGCATCATTTAACTTATCAGACCACCCTTTCGGATTATATCCAGTCATTTTTTCAAGAATTCGCTTTATAGCCCTATTGGTTACTTCAGTTTGCCCATTAGATTGAGGATGGTATGCAGTGGAAACCCTATGATACACTCCATATTTTTGCAATGCTCTTCCCAGATGGTGATTACAAAAGTGTGTTCCCCTATCACTAATCAATGCTTTAGGAACTCCAAACCTAGCGAACAAACTTTGCAAAAATTTAAGTACTACCTTGTTGTCGTTTGTTGGTAATGCTTGCGCTTCGACCCATTTTGATACGTAATAAACAGCAACCAAAATATACTTATTACCTTTAGACTCAGGAAACGGTCCCATGAAGTCCAATCCCCATATGTCGAAAACTTCACATACATGGATATAGTTTTGCGGCATTTCGTTTCTTGATGTTATATTCCCGGATCGTTGACACGCATCACATCCTTTTATATAATCTTTTGCATCATCCAACATAGTGGGCCATTAAAATCCCGCATCAAGGATTTTTCTTCTTGTGATAACTGCACCGTGATGTCCCCCCGTCGGCCCTGAATGGCAATGTGCCAATATTGCTGGGATGTCATCACCATCTACGCATCTTTGTATAATATTGTCAGGACATAATTTAAAGGCATAAGGTTCATCCCAAATATACTCGCTAGCGCGAGTTAGAAACCTTCTTTTCTCGTCGGATGTTAGCCCTTTTGGAATTTCATTTGCAACAATAAAGTTTATATAGTCGGCATACCATGGTCCATTATTATTGCTCTTAATTCCTACCATCATAAGGTGTTCATCAGGAAAGTCATCAGCTATTTCCCTTTCATCAAGCACCTCCATATCAGGGTTTTCAAGTCTAGATAAGTGGTCAGCAGCTAGATTCTCGGCACCCTTTTTATCTTTAATTTCAATATCAAATCCTTGGAGCAATAAAACCCACCTAATAAGCCTTGGCTTGGCATCCTGTTTATTGAACAAATACTTCAAAGCAGAATGGTCAGTGTAAACCATAGTTTTTGACAATATAAGATATGATCTAAATTTATCGAATGCAAAAACTACTGCTAAAAGTTCTTTTTCCGTGGTGGTGTAATGTTCTTGGGCATTATTCAATGTTTTGCTAGCATAATAAATTGGCTTAAATTTCTTATTTATCTTTTGGCCAAGTACAGCTCCAACAGCATAGTCACTAGCATCACACATTAGTTCAAAAGGCAGATTCCAATTTGGCGAAATTATAATAGGTGCGGAAGTTAGTTTTTCTTTAAGTATATTAAATGCCTTTTTGCAATCTTCAGAAAAATCAAACTTCGCATCTTTTAGCAATAATTGGGTCATAGGCCTAGATATCATTGAAAAATCCTTTATGAACCTACGATAAAATCCAGCATGCCCTAAAAAACTTCTAACACCTTTTACATTAGTGGGATAAGGTAGTTTGGCAATTACATCAATTTTAGCTTTGTCGACCTCTATACCTTTCCCAGAAATCTTATGTCCTAACACAATTCCTTCTCTAACCATAAAATGACATTTTTTCCAATTAAGAACAAGGTTAGTTTCTTCACACCTAGCAAGCATTTTATCAAGTTTAAAGAGACAATCACTAAATGAGTTACCGAACACCGAGAAGTCGTCCATGAAGACTTCCATAAAGTCTTCTACCATATCATGGAAGATAGCTGTCATACAACGTTGGAAAGTAGCAGGGGCGTTGCATAGTCCGAACGGCATTCTCCTATAGGCGAAGGTTCCATAAGGGCAGGTGAAAGTCGTCTTCTCTTGATCCTCAGGGGCAATTGGTATTTGGAAGAAACCTGAAAAACCATCTAAAAAACAATAATAATCATGACCTGATAGTCTTTCTAACATTTGATCAATAAATGGAAGAGGGAATTGATCTTTTCGCGTAGCATCATTGAGTTTGCGGTAGTCGATGCAAACTCTCCATCCGGTAACAGTTCTTGAAGGGATTAGTTCATTATCGTCATTGAGTACTACCGTCATTCCTCCTTTTTTTGGTACAACGTGGATAGGACTGACCCACGAGCTGTCGGAAATTGGGTAGATAAGTCCGGAGTCAAGTAATTTCACAATTTCATTCTTCACTACGTCTTGGACTTTTGGATTCAAACGCCTTTGGGGTTGGATAGTTGGTTTGAATTCATCTTCCATGAGGATTTTATGTGTACAGAATGACGGGCTAATTCCCTTAATATCAGACATACTCCACGCTAATGCTCCTCTTCGTTTATACAATACCTGCAAAAGGGATTCTTTTTCTTTTGGCGTTAAGTCAGATGCAATAATAACGGGCGAATTAGTGTTCCCATTAAGATAGGCATACTCCAAAGTAGAAGGGAGATCCTTAAGCACAAGTTTAACATTATCAATTTCAGTAGCACTAGCGGAATAAACTCGTTCTTTAATTATATTGCTGATGTCATCAGATAGATGCGCCGCATCGATATTTTCGATGCGCCGTATGGCGTTACATACAGCAGAGTCAGCGGCTAAATTATTATCAATAGTATTCTCATCAACTTGATCTTCTATAGCAATTGTGTTTTCTAAATTTTTAAGCAGAAAAGAATCAAGCAAATTACTTTTTAACAATTTCTGAGTAAATTGATTAATCGTGTCATCAGAAACATCGATATTATAGCATTCATCGTCATCGGAATTATCTTTACTCATAGATTGTTCCATGTTAAACTCAACCTCATCTTTTCCTATGGTAAGAGTTATCTTTTTATTAAAAACATCAATTATGGCCCTAGCAGTGGCTAAAAATGGTCGTCCTAATATTATAGGAGTTCTAGAATTTTCAGGCATATCGAGGATAACAAAGTCGATAGGTAATTCAAATTTATCAATTTTTATTAATATATTTTCAGCTATTCCTAATGGGTATTGTATGGACCTATCAGCCAGCTCTAAGCACATCCTAGTAGGTTTTGGTTCACCCAAGCCTAATTTTTCATACATAGAAGAGGGCATAAGACTTATACTAGCTCCTAGGTCGGCTAAAGCATTTCCAATATGTAAATTTTTAATTTGACAAGGAATAGTGAAACTCCCTGGATCTTTTTCCTTAGATGGAAGTTTGTTGAGCAATGCTGCTGAGCTTCTTTCCCCCATCGTTACAGTGCAAGCCTCTTCAAGTTTGGACTTGTTTGTAAGTAAGCTCTTCAGATATTTAGCTTATTTTGGCATTTGCACTAGGGCTTCCATAAATGGTATGCTTAGCTGCAGCTGCTTGAGATTTTTCAAGAACTTCTTTTGATAGGAATCTTCTTTCTCCTTCCTTACCCTATGTGGAAAAGGTAGTGTTAATCGTTTGAGTTTATCAGAAGGTCCTTCTCGGATTACAGGTTCTGGATTAGTCTCTTTTGGTAGCTCTTGCTCAGGTGATAAAGATTCAGGGGAAATCTTGTTTGTGTTGTCATCCTCGGGTGTCTCTCTGGTTTGAAAGGTTGACTTTCCGCCTCTAGTTGTAATCCCTTTCAAATCTTGCTTTACCAAAAAAACCTTGTTAAGCATTGTTGACAATTGGTGCACTTCAATTGCCAATCCGTAAATCATGTTGTTTTGTTCCTGTAGTAACAGCTCATGACTGCCTTTGAATTCATTAATAAAGTTTCTTGCTTCATGATGTTCTTTTTCATTTGCTTGAGCGATTTGTAGTGCAAACTCTTCCATGGTAAGGTTTCTTTGGGGTCTTCCGAACTAGTTTGGGAAAATATCGAACATTGTTCCTGAAAATGAAAGACAGGTAGATTTCAAAGTAAAAGTTTCCAAGTATAAGGGTCAGAGTATTTCCCGTTCGGAGATAAGAAAAATAAAAGTTGCTGATATCTGCAGACGATGCGCCGTATCCAAAAAGTTGGATACGCCGTATCTTATAATCGTTAAAATTTAATCAGACTTTTACTCAGAAAATAGATACGCCGCTTAGAAATTTAGAATGCGCCGTATCAGTTTTAATTATCAAAAATCGATTATACTTATTAAAATTAAATGCGTCGTATTAACAAAAGTTAATGCGCCGTATTTTCGTTACGTTTCAAAATACAAGATTTTTGATTTAGAAGATGCGCCGTATCGATAAAAATCGATGCGTCGTATCTGTTTAATAATTCGAAAACTGTTTTTAATTAAAATAATAGATACGCCGTATCTGTAAAAACATATGCGTCGTATGGTGTTAACGTTTAGAAAAAAATTTCTTATTAAAAACAGATACGCCGTATCTTGGGGAAAGATGCGCCGTATTCGAATTAATTAAACGCGTTGTATTTTTAAAAATTAAACGCAATACGCCTTATCTATGAAAATAGATGCACCGTATCGTTTATATAAGCTCAGTACAACGATAGCAGAACACAGAAAATACGAAAAAATAAAAACAAAAATAAACACAAACGAAAAGCAATAAAAGTAAAAACACACAAAAACAGAAAATATGCAAAATAATACAATGAATGCAATTTAACCTAATACACAACACGGTTAGCGGTTAGAATTAAAATTAAAAACCTAATTAAAATACTAATCAAATTAACAGATAATAACAATTCACTCCCCGGCAGCGGCGCCAAAAACTTGATGCGCGTGTGCATATGCTCTAATTTATACCCACGGTATGTCGTTGTGGTTTTAGCAGTATTCAAGTTTTAAATTTATATTTAGCCGACTTATCAATAACACACAAACTTTAACGAGCAGTGTACCCGGTCAGTATGAATATAATGGTAAGTAGAGTGTCGATCACTAAGAGTGGAACGTATTATCTAGTTATCCTAATCAGTATTTTAATATCTTAAGTTAGCTATACAACCTAATCTAACGCAAGGGGGTTCAGCCTGAGAGACTGGCACGGTTTGGTTGCAATTAAATAATAAACTAAACTAATAGGCACGAATCAGCGAGTAGCACACACGTACACAGATAAATACTTGAGACAATAAGAAGACCTGTCCTGATAGTTAAGTAGCTTGTCACTTGTTTTATTGCTAGTTTTATATGAAGTGTATAGTTCGATGCAACGCACCGAGATTAAGTCCTTTCTCGTTGGTTCTAATCTTATCGGCGAGTAAACCCTTAATGATTACTTATGACTATCCTATTTATCTTTCTTCCTACTTTTCTACAGACGATAGAATGCATAGGCGAGGGCAGAGGCATGGCGACCCGATCAACGCTCAGCTAGACACAGAGGTTATCAATGCACTAATAAAAGTCACCAAAGACATCAACATATAAACTTTAATTAATGGGAAAGCAATTTTAAGAGGAGTGCAATCTTTCCGTTGTCACATTACACAAGCCCATCAATCCTGATGAATTAAAGTTTACTAACACAATAAAACAAAACTACTTAATGAATTGAATACATGCAGGACCTTCTTACAGCTCTTGTATCTTCGTTCAAGGTGTGTCTTGTGCTGCTACCTCGACTGAATTCGTCCTAGGGTTTCTGTCTCGTCCTTCGTATATATTATATGCTCTCGAAATTCGTCTGGTCTTGGGGTATTTATAGTTTCTGTCTGAGGGTAAGATGCGGCGCATTGACTTAACTTCGCGTGGGGTCCAAGATTAATATATTCAGGAATATTCGTACACCGCCAGAAGATGCGGCGTATCTTCATTCTCAGATGCGGCGCATGTCCTCTTGTATCTTGGATCGAAACTGGTGAAATCTTGATAGTGATGCGCCGTATGTAATCAGTAAGATGCGGCGTATCTGGAGCAGAATGTCTTGATCTTGTACATTTCAGTAGACTCTTTATCTTCTTGCTTGTTTTGCTCCATAATTAGTCCATAATCGCTTAGTTTCACCAAATGCTTGTTTTTAACTGAGAATTACAAAAGTAAACGATTAAGTATCAATTCTCATACATAATATAATAAAACAAGTCAAATAGATAGGATAAATGATGGTAATAAAATGTACTTATTTGAGTTCATCATTGTGACTATATTATGGTTGTCGTGATTTATTCTTATTGTGGTTGATTCTTATCACGCCATATTCTTATCATGATTTATCCTCGTCGTGATGTATTTTTATCTTGTTGTGGTTGTATCTACTCATGGTAAAAATATATTATGGTTATTGTGATTTATTATGGATGATTCTTATCACGTCATATTCCTATCATGATTTATTTTTGTCATGATTTATTCCTATATTGTTGTGGTTGATCTTGTTGTGATTTACACATGTCATGGTTGTATATATATACTTGTGATGACCTTTGTTACTTATGGATCCTAATTATTGTTATTTCTCGTGATTAGAAAAACAATGCCACCAAAGAAACAAAGCATGAGTACAGCTGATATCGATCGACTCGTTGCCCAACGGGTCATGGCACAGGTTGCTGCTGCTATGGCTGAATACGAAACACATCGCAACAGTGGTAACGGCGGAGAAGCCAGTGGAACGGCAGCTAGAGTTGAAACCATGGCTCGTGGATGTACTTACAAGGAATTTTCGGGTTGCCAGCCGCAGACTTTCAATGGCGCGGAAGGAGCTGTCGGTTTGGTACGATGGTTCGAGAAGTTAGAATCGGTTTTCCGTATGTGCAACTGCGCGGAGGACTGTAAGGTGAAATATGCTACGGGTACCTTGTTGGATGGTGCCTTATCATGGTGGAATGCTTATGCTCAATCAGTGGGAATTGATACTGCTTTTGAAACACCATGGGCTGATTTCAAGGAAATGGTAATAGCTAAGTATTGTCCGAGGAATGAGGTTCAAAAGTTGGAGGTTGAATTTTGGAACTTAGCTGTGAAAGGGTATGATATTGCAGCTTATACTAAGCGATACCATGAATTGGCTACTCTCTGTCCTGAGATGGTTTCTACTACGCGGAAAAATATTGAAAGGTACATCTGGGGACTTCCATCTAGTATTCAAGGAAATGTCACATCTTCTAAGCCAAGTACTCTGGATGAGACAATCCGAATGTCTCACAATTTAATGGATCAAATTGTTCGAGCAAAGGCTGCTCCAGATGACAATACTAGTAACCGCAACAAAAACAACAACAACAGCAACCGCTACCATAACAGTAACAACAAGAAGAGAAAATGGGATACTACTCAGGGAGGAAATGCTGCACAACAACCCAACAAAAGACAAGAAGTCGTTAAGGCTTATGTAGCGGGCCCGACTGAAAAGAAAGGTTATGAAGGAACCCTTCCAAAGTGTGACAAGTGCCAACGTCACTACAATCCTGGACGTTTCCCTACTCCATGCGGCAATCGTAAGAAGATTGGGCACTTAACCAAAGATTGCAGGTCTCCTACTTCTGCAACAAATCAAAGGGTTCCCGGAACATGTTTCAGATGTGGCGAGACAGGACATTACAAGAATTAATGCCCAAAGGAGAAGAATCAGGGAATGGGAACTCAGAATAATAGAGCTCGGGGAAGAGTCTACAACCTCAGAAAAAGGGAAACTACGGAGGACCCGAATGTTGTCACGAGTGCGTTTCTTCTCAATGGTCGTCATGCTTCAGTTTTATTTGATTCGGGTGCCGATAAAAGTTTTGTGTCTACTACTTTTGCTTCTTTACTTAACATCACACTGACCACCTTAGACACCGCCTACAACATTGAATTAGCTAATGGTAACTTAGTTGGCTCCGACACCATAATCCACGATTGTACCTTTAACTTTCTAAACCATCCATTTAACATCGACCTTATGCCTATCAAACTCGGTAGTTTTGACGTCATAATTGGTATGGATTGGTTATCTAAACACCATGCCAAAATCATTTGCGATGAAAAGGTTGTTCATCTCCCTTTTAATGGTGAAACCTTGATTATCCGTGGTGAACGAAGCGGGACTCGATTAAACATCATATCATGTATCAAGACCGAAAAGTACATAAAGAAGGGATGTCATGCTTTTCTAGCACACATAACCGAAAAGAAGTCAGATGAGAAACGATTGGAAGACGTACTGATTGTTCGAGATTTTCCGGAAGTCTTTCCCGAAGACTTGCCTGGACTACCGCCTACCCGTCAAGTAGAGTTCCAGATAGATTTGGTGCCAGGAGCGGCACCAATAGCAAGAGCACCCTACCGACTAGCACCATCAGAGTTGCAAGAATTGTCTACTCAGTTACAAGAACTACTAGACAAGGGATTCATTAGACCAAGTTCCTCGCCTTGGGGAGCTCCGGTCTTGTTCGTAAAGAAGAAGGATGGATCCTTCCGGATGTGCACAGATTATCGTGAACTGAACAAGTTAACGCTGAAGAACCATTACCCACTCCCAAGAATCGATGATTTGTTCGATCAGTTGCAAGGTTCCAGTTTTTACTCGAAGATTGATTTGAGATCGGGTTATCATCAACTAAAAGTCCGGGAAGAAGATATCCCAAAAATGGCCTTTAGGACTCGTTATGGTCATTGTGAGTTTCAAGTGATGCCGTTTGGACTAACTAATGCACCGGCGGTATTTATGGATCTCATGAATCGGGTGTGCAAGCCATACCTGGACAAATTTGTAATTGTGTTCATTGATGATATTCTAATCTACTCTAAAAGTAAAGAAGAGCACGAAGAACATCTCAAGACGATCTTAGAATTACTCAAGAACGAGAAGTTGTACGCTAAGTTTTCTAAATGTGATTTTTGGATCCGAAAAGTACAATATCTTGGGCACGTAATTGATAGTCAAGGATTGCATGTTGATCCTGCTAAGATCGAGGCTATTAAAGATTGGGAAACACCTAAGACTCCCACTGAGATTCGTCAATTTCCAGGTCTTGCACTGGTACAGATTTCACCTATCGTCACACTGGAAATGCGTGACTATATGCATATAGTCACACACGTTTTTTTGGGTGTGTGTGACAAAAAGTCGCGCCACCGTAGGTATCATATAGTCACATTGTTTAGTTTGTGGCCGTTTTCATCGAAAAAGAGTGACCAAAACCCGAATATGTGTGACTAATTAGGCACAAGTTTTGTTGGATTCATCAGTATGTGTGACTATTTCCCATCCTATGGCCACACGAAAATATAATAAATGTGACGTTTGTGATGATTTAGTCACACATCGTGTGTTGTTTTTTTCAAGTTAGTCACATACAATTTAAAAAACAGTGGCCAAAAGTGTTAATAAGTGTGACCATATGCTATTTAAAGTGAAGAAATGTGTACTATTGATCATCCAATGGTCACATGAATTCTTAGTTTGTGTGGCCTTTTGTAATATTTAGTCACACAAAGCATGTTTGCTTTGGGTATTTAGTCACATACAATTAAGCATAAAGTGGCCAAAAGTGTTAATAAGTGTGACCATATGCTGTTTTAAGTGAAGAAATGTGTATTTTGTGTGACTATTGATCATCCAATGGTCACATGAATTCTTAGTTTGTGTGGCCTTTTGTAATATTTAGTCACACAAAGCATGTTTGTTTTCGGTATATAGTCACATACAATTAAGCATAAAGTGGCCAAAAGTGTTAATAAGTGTGACCATATGCTGTTTTAAGTGAAGAAATGTGTATTTTGTGTGACTATTGATCATCCAATGGTCACATGAATTCTTAGTTTGTGTGGCCTTTTGTAATATTTAGTCACACAAAGCATGTTTTCTTTGGGTATTTAGTCACATACAATTAAGCATAAAGTGGCCAAAAGTGTTAATAAGTGTGACCATATGCTGTTTTTAGTGAAGAAATGTGTATTTTGTGTGACTATTGATCATCCAATGGCCACATGAATTTTATGTTTGTGTGGCCTTTTGTAATATTTAGTCACACAAAGCATCTTTGTTTTGGTTATTTAGTCACATACAATTAAGCATAAAGTGGCCAAAAGTGTTGATAAGTGTGACCATATGCTGTTTTAAGTGAAAAAATGTGTATTTTGTGTGACTATTGATCATCCAATGGTCACATGAATTCTTAGTTTGTGTGGCCTTTTGTAATATTTAGCCACACAAAGCATGTTTGTTTTGGGTATTTAGTCACATACAATTAAGCATAAAGTGGCTAAAAGTGTTAATAAGTGTGACCATATGCTGTTTTAAGTGAAGAAATGTGTATTTTGTGTGACTATTGATCATCCAATGGTCACATGAATATTTAGTTTGTGTGGCCTTTTGTAATATTTAGTCACACAAATCATGTTTGTTTTGGGTATTTAGTCACATACAATTAAGCATAAAGTGGCCAAAAGTGTTAATAAGTGTGACCATATGCTGTTTTAAGTGAAGAAATGTGTATTTTGTGTGACTATTGATCATCCAATGGTCACATGAATATTTAGTTTGTGTGGCCTTTTGTAATATTTAGTCACACAAAGCATGTTTGTTTTGGGTATTTAGTCACATACAATTAAGCATAAAGTGGCCAAAAGTGTTGATAAGTGTGACCATATGCTGTTTTAAGTGAAAAAATGTGTATTTTGTGTGACTATTGATCATCCAATGGTCACATGAATTTTTAGTTTGTGTGGCCTTTTGTAATATTCAGTCACACAAAGCATGTTTGTTTTGGGTATTTAGTCACATACACTTAAGCATAAAGTGGCCAAAAGTGTTAATAAGTGTGACCATATGCTGTTTAAAGTGAAGAAATTTGTATTTTGTGTGACTATTGATCATCCAATGGCCACTTGAATTTTATGTTTGTGTGGCCTTTTGTAATATTTAGTCACACATCGAATTAAACAAAGAGTGACCAATAATGTTGATAAGCGTGACCATAGTACTGGTATTTTTAAGTTAGTACTGTTGGAGCAGAGTTGCTACTGCTAGTACTATGCTAGTGCTGCTGGAATGAGTATATTATATATATATAAAACAGAATCATAAACAAAAAGAAATTTGAAATTGAATAAAACTCGAATGTATATAACTGAACAGAATATACAATTGTAATGTCGTACATAATCAAATTCTCAAGTACCATAATTTAAAGACTTTTGACTCTTCGCCGGCATAGCTTGCTTTAGGGCTTCAATAGAGACATTACTTTTGCGCTTCGATGGTGCTGTTGGTCCACAGTTGTTGTCACTTTTCTTTTGCATTGTAGTTGGCAGTGTAACCTGTAGTAACAAAAGACGCTTGTATCAAACATTGAATTATATATCAAGAATTATATATATGTAAGTTGAAAAAACACATGTATGTACCCAAAGCAACGATATTTGATTTCTTTAAGTGCCACAGTTTGCAGTTAAATGGCTTAAAAAAAGAATTTTTGCATGTACATATATCAGAAATTATTTAAACAAAAGAATAACAAGAAACATGTTGAAATACATACTGTTGGCAGTGCTTGTGTTGGAGACACATTTTGTTCTGATTGGGAATCTGGAGGCCCGTTTTGTCGTGACTTAGGCTTTTTCTCAGGTCCGACAGTTTTAGCAGGTTCCTATATGTATATATAAAACACGTTACATTATATAAACAAAAGAATAACAAGAAACATGTTGAAATACATACTGTTGGTACTCCTTTTGTTGGAGACACATTTCCTTGCGATTGGGAATCTGTAGACCCTTGTTGGCTTGCATTTGAGGCTACTGGCAATTGAGATGACAAATTTAACTGCACCCCTTGTTGACTCAACTGTGCCATCAGTTGAGTAAGTATTCTTTTTGTTTCTGTAATCTCATTGGACAATTTCTTGATCTGGTCATCAGATTCTTTCTGCAAAAAAAAATATAGGAAATGTTGGGATTAAAAGTCTTCTGGATGCTGTTAGAGTAACTGATGCTCTTATTTGTGTCAATGCTGCTCAGATGGAGTTAGTGATGCTCATGAACTTCAATTACAAATATGGCTAGTGTTTACCACTGCTAGTACACAATTTACTACTGCTAGTACACATTTAATCCTGCTGGTATATAAGCATAATAATAGAATTTGCAGTCAAACTTACAAGTGTATCTCCCACTGATGTGATCTCATCATCTGGAAATTCGCTATCGTTGTTTACCCTTCCTTTCAACCACATTATACCACGCGGGGGTTCTTCATCTGCTTCAATCTCTTTATTTTTGATCTAATAAACATCAAATGCATACACATGTAAAGTTAATTAAAACAAGATAAACGAAAATATGAAGGTGCATACACATGTGATCTTACCATTTTCTCTTTCAAATAAACATATCCACCTCGTCCCATTTTATGCTGATAAATATTTTTGGAACACGACATTTTAGCTTTATCAGCTATCTTCTAAAAACACAAAATGATAAGGCGTTTACATGTGGTAATGCTGCAAACTGAAAATTATGAAATGACATATAGACTTAAATAAAGATGACTAATTAAAACCTTGTATTCATCGGTGGTCGTGTTGTTTACAAACTCGACCCAGTCTTCTGATTTCACAAATCGACTATACTTGGCCGGGACTTCATTCAGTTTGGAAGGTGTATTTAGGTGGGGCAAAATGTATTCTTCTCTGAGCTTCGTTCTGAAAGTCCTTAGCAGTTTACCAAGACGAGTCATTACCAATTTTCTGAATGTCACGTCAACATCAAAATATCGCTGCAAAGATTAACACAATGTTGTTAATTAGTTGCACATAATGTAACTGCATAGATAAAATTATGTAGTACTGGGTTAAAAAATACAGTAGTATATATGTACAGTGATGTCAGTCCATAGTTTATCTCTTTCTTCTTTATTCACATTCCTCCAGGAAAGATTCTTCAAACCTATATGCTCACGAACCAGATCTCCTAAAAAACTCGTAAACAGTGCTCTGTGTAACCCTGATACCCTATTCAATGCATCGAAGGTTACCTTGAGCTTTATTCCACCAGGGTTGCCATATTTCATGCGAAACTTAAATAGCCTGGTCATGCCTCTCTTAGCTAGTATCCGATTTGATTGGTTGGTTCCAGGCGCATCTAGATCTTCCTCATCAGAATACTTTTCGGATTCATAGTCTATGTTGTTATCATCATGTTCATTATCAGCAGGAAGCAAAAGATGATTATCAACAATGGGTTGAATTCCCATGACTCTTGAGTAACAATGGGTACAAGAAAATGATTCTGGCTTTGAGAGTAATGGTGATATAAGAATTGATTATTGTGTTTTCTTGGCAGTATTTTTTTTTTTTAGGAGAGAAAAGAGGGTATAGGAAGAAGATGAATCGTACCTTATTCTTGGTACCCGCTTCTAATTAATTAGGCGATTTCAAAATTTTGGATCAAAATTTTGGCTCCAAATTCTAATTTCAAAATAACAATTGAATTATTTTAAAAATTTGCCTTAAATTTGAACCTGTTTAGTAAAGCATAAACTTGAAAAAATCAAAATTTTGGCTCCAAATGTTATATATCATTATCTTAATCGCAAATCATGAACCAAGATCTAGAACAAAGATCATGAACACAAACTGCATATCAAATCAAGAACTCAAATTTACACAATTACACCAAAATCATGAACACAACTTGACACCATTTAACACAAACTGCTACCATTAAATCATAAACCAACATGAAATATGTGCAATCATCAAATGAAGAACACAAACTGCTACCATAAAATCTAACTGTGCAATCATCACATCAAGAACACAAATTGCTACCATTTAACAAACCAAAATACTATCATTACAGTTATAAAATAGATACAGAGTTAAACTACACTAGTTACCAGTTACTGCACCATTAATAATTACATTTATCCAAATTAAATATCAGAACTGCTACTACGTACCATATTAAAGTAATTATCCTCTAGTTCATAATAGTCGAGATGATCACCACCTTTACATAATTCTCAACAATTTAATGTACGAGAAGTCTTCTTCACGGCCATCGGTTGATACAACATCTTGTTACTCGTAACTGCTACTACGTACCATATTAAACTAATTATCCTCTAGTTCATAATAGTCGAGATGATCACCACCTCTACATAATTCTCAACACAACATTTAATGTACGAGAAGTCTTCTTCACGGCCCAACATTTAATGTACGAGAAGTCTTCTTCACGGCCATCGGTTGATACAACGTACATCTTCTTACTCATAACTGCTACTACGTACCATATTAAACTAATTATCCTCTAGTTCATAATAGTCGAGATGATCACCACCTTTACATAATTCTCAACACATTTAATGTACGAGAAGTCTTCTTCACGGCCATCGGTTGGTACATCTTCTTAATTATACGGTAGTCCCAAGTTTGGGAGTAGCTTAAGAGGATTCATCTTTGTCATTTACCTACAAGTTGAACGAGTATATATAATGGATTAAGTCTTGAGAATGTGATAAAGGTAGCGAAACAACACTTATTAAATGGACCATTATTACCCCTTTTGTGTCAGCATCAGCAGATTCTTCATCGCTAGAGAAATAGAAAGGGCTCTGTCTCTTCCAATCTGTGTTTTCCCATACCTCCTAATAGTTCAACATACCATATGTGTTTCAAAAAATTTAATTAATGGTATAATTAAGGTATACAACTTTAGCCACAAACACATAACAACTTTAGTATACCTTGTTGGAAATGATTTTGAATTTGGACCTAGTGCCGGAGGTCTCTTTGGAAGCAGCCTCTCTACTCCCGGGTTTACCTTGGGGTAGGGGTAGGGTCTGTCTACAGCCTACCTCCCCCATACCCTGCCCCGGCGGGATTGGGTTTGTTGTTGTTTGGATTTTTGCCTTTGAACCTGTTAAAGCATAAACTTGAATAAATTAAAAATTCACACAGCAGCTTTACATTCAACAATAAATTCACACCTTTTATGTCAGCATCACCAGATTCTTCATCGCTAGAGAAATAGAAAGGGCTCTTTCTCTTCCAATCTGTGTTTTCCCATACCTCCTAATAGTTCAACATACCATTTGTTTCAAAAAATTTAATTAATGGTATAATTAAGGTATACAACTTTAGCCACAAACACATAACAACTTTAGTATATACCTTGTTGGAAGGGATTTTTGTCTTTGAACCTGTTAAAGCATAAACTTGAATAAATTAAAACTTCACACAGCTTTACATTCAACAATAAATTCACACAGCTTTACATTAGAATCGGTAACAACAACCCCAAACATCACCATTTATAGATCAAAAGCCTGTTACTAATTATTGTACAATGAATCATCAACTGATATGTGAAAACATTAAAAAACATACCTTTGTTGTCATTTGGATTCATTGTTTGCGTGTTTTTGTTTGCCACGTCTGTTTTTCAAACTATTACCATTAGCTAAATTAAAAGACAAACATGAAATGAAAGGTGGCCCAGGATCCTACTGTTACCCGTGGGAATCCGCCGTGGGAATAAGAAGAATCAAGAATGTGTGTTTTGATTAGGGTTTATTGATTTTTGTGTCGGTTTACAATTGATCGGTAAAGGGATTAATTGGCCCTTTACTATTGATCAAGTAGTGGTGGTTTGGTTTAATTGCCCCAGGATCCTACTGTTACCCGTGGGAATCCGCCGTGGGAGTAAGAAGAATGTGTGTTTTGATTAGGGTTTACTCACTTTTTTGTCTGTTTACAATTGATCGGTAAAGGGATTAATTGCCCCTTTACTATTGATCAAGTGGTGGTTTGGTGAGTGGCAAGTTGTGTAGAAAGAAAAAAATAATAATAGTTAAAAAATAATAATAATAAATAAATAAATAAATTTAAAAAAAAATAAAAAAAAAATAATAAATAAAAAATCTAATGGTGTTGACGTGGCGGTGAAAACCAACTATAGCCGATGGTTCGGGTTCGTGGCGGGTTTTAGTGTACCCGTACCCGAACCCGTTTATAATATACCCGTACCCGCCCCATATCCCACCGGATACCCGTTATCCATCGGTTTTTCGGGTTTCCCCGCGGGTATCGAGGTTATCCGTAATATAATTAAAAGTTAAAGAAAATGAATATCGTATCAAACGATTTAACGCAACATATCGCAACGCAACGTACTCGGCACGATATTCACCAAAAAAATCAAATGCGCAAGAGGTTTCAAAAGTTAATCATTCTCATTTCAAAAGATAATCTCGTTTTAGCCTTTTAAAAGGGTTTGGTATCCTCATTCGTGTGACGGTAGAGAACACGGACTCACGAGTACTCACTCCAAAAAAACAAATAACCGAATTAATAGTCGAGAAGAGTATTGACAATAACTCGAGTCGAGACGAGATGACGAAAACAAGTCGAAGAGATAACTAACAACAAACATATCAAATAAGATGAGTCGATTGGTAATCGTCTGTATTTTCCCATAATCCCGTTTATTAGTACAAGGTATACTCGTTTTATGATTTAAAACAAGTTTGGACTTACGACAAAATTAATCTTTGGAAATAACAAAATTTCGCCAAGACCCTTTCATTTATCGAACGTTTCCAATTCAAAAGACTTTATTGAAAATCAATTTCCCGAGTAATTTATAATATAACGAGTATTTATATAAACCCTAAACCCTAAAACCTAAACCCTAAACCCTAAACTCTAAACCCTAAACGCTAAACCAATCCGTAACTCAAACAATAACCAAAAGAATAGTCCAATAAATCCAAATATGTTAGTGTACGGGTAGCATGTCTCGAATAGTCCAATATCCCTCGTGTGTTCCGTTTTTATCCCAAATGTCACACGAAAGGTTTTCAAAATCGAGATCCTACTTAAGATCCTATGGTAAAGATCGGGATCTTTACCATAGGATCTTAAGTAGGATCTCGATTTTGAAAACCTTTCGTGTGACATTTGGGATAAAAATGGAACACACGAGGGATATTGGACTATTCGAGACATGCTACCCGTACACTAACATATTTGGATTTATTGGACTATTCGTTTGGTTATTGTTTGAGTTATGGATTGGTTTAGGGTTTAGGGTTTAGAGTTTAGGGTTTAGGGTTTAGGGTTTAGGGTTTAGGGTTTAGGGTTTATATAAATACTCGTTTATTATAAATTACTCGGGAAATTGATTTTCAATAAAGTCTTTTGAATTGGAAACGTTCGATAAATGAAAGGGTCTTGGCGAAATTTTGTTATTTCCAAAGATTAATTTTGTCGTAAGTCCAAACTTGTTTTAAATCATAAAACGAGTATACCTTGTACTAATAAACGGGATTATGGGAAAATA
This sequence comes from Artemisia tridentata subsp. tridentata, assembly GCA_021014915.2. Classification (NCBI taxonomy): domain Eukaryota; kingdom Viridiplantae; phylum Streptophyta; class Magnoliopsida; order Asterales; family Asteraceae; genus Artemisia; species Artemisia tridentata. The sequence goes on along the minus strand of CP139504.1, from coordinate 369,035,212 downwards.
CAGACGATTACCAATCGACTCATCTTATTTGATATGTTTGTTGTTAGTTATCTCTTCGACTTGTTTTCGTCATCTCGTCTCGACTCGAGTTATTGTCAATACTCTTCTCGACTATTAATTCGGTTATTCGTTTTTTTGGAGTGAGTACTCGTGAGTCCGTGTTCTCTACCGTCACACGAATGAGGATACCAAACCCTTTTAAAAGGCTAAAACGAGATTATCTTTTGAAATGAGAATGATTAACTTTTGAAACCTCTTGCGCATTTGATTTTTTTGGTGAATATCGTGCCGAGTACGTTGCGTTGCGATATGTTGCGTTAAATCGTTTGATACGATATTCATTTTCTTTAACTTTTAATTATATTACGGATAACCTCGATACCCGCGGGGAAACCCGAAAAACCGATGGATAACGGGTATCCGGTGGGATATGGGGCGGGTACGGGTATATTATAAACGGGTTCGGGTACGGGTACACTAAAACCCGCCACGAACCCGAACCATCGGCTATAGTTGGTTTTCACCGCCACGTCAACACCATTAGATTTTTTTTTTTTTTTTTTTTTTTAACTACTATTCTTTTTTTTTTCTACACATCTTGCCACTCTTAATTAAACCAAACCACCACTTGATCAATAGTTGGAAATATTGAGTTTGGAAGTTTATTATTCACAAAGCATGATATACAACTTGTTGTTGCATCAACTCATTGTACATGGAAAGTCAATACTTGGTAAAAGGAAATCGTAAAACTTCAATTGACACTTTACTTTTGGCGGGCGCCGTCGATCCATTTTCCCGCCTAAAGTCTTGGCATCTACCTCTCCAGCCTATTTATACCTATATATATACCAAAGAACACACACAAACACATATATCCCTTTCAATTCAAAGAAAACTTCAACAATGGCAGCAAATAGTGTTACCTTTCAAAATGATGCTGAAGAGTACGAGTGGGTGTTAAACAACAATTTGCTGTTTGACGCAGTGTTAATTGCTTTCGGGGATGAACCCATTGCAGAATATGGGTCGTATAGGAAGGTAGATACGTGGATGAGGGGTCAAATTTTGAACTGGCTGCATGCGCAAGACTTTTACTGGGATGAGGTTTGGGGATTGTGTGACTACGGGGAGGAGGAGGAAGAAGATGAAGAGGAAGAGGAGGAGGAAGGTGAAGAGGAGGAGGTGGTGCAGCAAAAAGAAGAGGATCAGCAGCAAATTGTGGTGGAGCAGCAAAATGGGTTTGTGCTGCAAAACCAGGGGGAGCAACAAGATGGGTTTCAGGACCCTTATAATCTAGAAAAGAGGGTTAGCGATCTTGAAATTGTGTTTAAACAACTCAAGGAAAGCCAGAAATCGATGGGAAGCAGGGAAGAGAGCTCTGGTTCTAACAAGTTGGGGTGAAATGGAGTGAAGCAGTTTAGGATGATGTTTTTTTTTTTTTTTTTTTTTTTTTTTTTTTTTTTTTTTTTTTTTTAGTATGTTTAGTATTTAGGATGGATAATTAGATGTATATACTTGTAGCCTTAAAAAATATCAATGAAATATTTGATGTTTAATTAATTGTCTGAGAATGGAGTGGATGCACAAAGTTATTACTGCTAGGCAAACTTTTGTTCTGCTAGAGTAAAACGTTGTACTGCTGGGTAATGGGTAGCCGTTTATGGGTTTTAACCGTGGTTTATTTCTAACCGTTGGGGTAACTATTGTCAATTACTTCGCTTTATTTACACTATGTTCTCAAGTTTTTTTAGATGAAGGGAATGAAATGGAGTGAAACTTTATGTGTGTTCTTGGTTTTCTTTGTCCCAACTTTCATAGTGAAGTAAAGTGAATAAAGACAAAAATCAAATGAGTTAATGTCGAAAAGAACCTTTGTCTTTAGTGTGTATTTATTATGGATTATAATAGTAATTCCACAAATATAAAAAGTATAAAATGAGGCCACCTACTTTCATTTACTTTACAAACATGCACAAATCTATAAACTTTACTTCCGCTCTTCCCTATTTCTTTACATTACATTGAATTACTTTACTTTACTTACCTCTTAAAAAAAAACTCTATAACATAGTAGGGTTTCATAAATTGGATAACTCTCTTTCTTTATACAATTTATACCATTTCTTCAAACTTGAGAAACAATTAATTGAAGTAGGTCCAGTCATAACCCAGCACTCTAATCAAGCATTTACTCAATTTTCATGGCAAATTTAGAGTTTTGTGATACGCATAACCAGGTTGCATTCTTGGAGAAACCAGAAGGGAGTCAACGCTTCCACCAGATAATAGATTTTCTAAACAATACCCACATCAGGTACGCTCTTACAGTCGATCCTACTATCTATGTCTCTCAAATCAAACAGTTTTGGCGGTCTGTTACTACCAATACATTTGAGAATGGAGACAAAGAGTTAATTGCAACAGTTGATGGCAGAAAAATAACTATTACTGAGGCATCTGTTAGGAGGCATCTCCATTTAGCAGATGAAAATGGTATTAGTTCTTTGCCTAATACTGAAATTTTTCATAACCTTTCCAGAATGGGGTATGACACATCTTCTCAAATTCTGACTTTTCAAAAAGGATGTTTTGACCCCCAATGGAGATTCTTCATACATACCATCCTTCATTGTTTAAGTCCAAAGAAAACCGCATGGGAGCAATTCAACAGCAATATTGCAACTGCTCTCATTTGTTTAGCAACAAACAGGACTTTTAACTTTTCAAAATTAATTTTTGATGGTATGGTGAAAAATGTGGATAACAAATACAAGTTTTTAATGTATCCAAGGTTTATACAAACGGTTTTGAATATACGGAAAAGTTTGTTTCTATCTCATAAAATTGTTTATCCAACTCCTCGCCTTACTCAAAAACTGTTCAGTAACATGAGCATGGCTTCTAGGGGGTTTAATGGGATAGTAGTTCCACTTTTTGAAACAATGTTGGTTCAAAATCAAAACATTCAGGGTGAAGGATCAACAAGCCCAGTTGAGTCCAATCACACACCCACAGGTTCATCTGGTTCTCAATCAGCCTCACAACCAAATATGGGGGAAATGCCCCACGATTCACCTCGATCGGGAGGTAACACACCTGGAAGTGATGAGGGCAGAGTGTCACTAATGGAATTGATGGATATTTGTACCAAATTGACTCAAAGGGTGACTGGGTTGGAGAAAGAACTCAAGGAGACAAAGCAAGAATTCAAGGAGACAGAGCAAGAACTCAAGGAGACAAAGCAAGCACTCAAGGAGACAAAGCAGTTGTATAGTACTGCTTACAAGAAGGTCATTGAAAAAGTGAAGAAATTGCAGTCTAAAGTCAAGTCACTTGAAGCAAAGAGAAAGGCAAATATTGTGGAGTCTACAAGCTCAGATGATGATGACATGGATGTTTCTTCCAAACGGGGGAGGAAGACAGCTGATATTGATCAAGACCCCAATATTTCTTTGGTTGAACAAAATGTTGAGTTTCAGGGGAGGCAAGATATGGGTGAAGAAGATTTGGATGCTGAAAATATTGGTACTTCTCATCAACAAGATATGGATGTGTATGATAGAAGGCAAAGGGCAGATAAAGCAAAGGGCATTATGATTGAAGAAGAGCCACCAAAGAAGGACAAGAAGAGTGTTCTTGCTCATATTAGTTTTGATGCAGAGGTACCTAATAAAGCACAGGAAGATGAAACATCAGAAATTGTTGATATTGCATATTTCCTTGATCAAACAAGACTTGCAAATCAAGCAACTGAAGCAATGTTTGATCACGCTCAAGAAGTTCAGTATATGATTGATGCTGATGTAGTTTTAAAGGAAAAGTTAGGTAAACTCAGAGGAGATGAAGTGTTGTCCATTGATGAGAAGTCAAGACAACTTGTTGAACTAATAAATTCCAGAAGAAAGTCTGCTGCAGAACAAAAAGCCAAAGAAAAGAGGAGTAAACCACCTAGTAAAGCTCAGCAAAGACACACCATGTGTGTTTACATGATGAACATGGCTAGATACAAAAGGAAGCAGTTCTAAGGTAGAAGTTTTGAGGAGATCAAGAGTGAGTTTGAAAGGGTTTACACAAGAGTGAACACATTTACTCCCATGGGAACAGAAAAACCATGTAGAACTACAAGAAGACATGGTATAATATTGGAGTCTGAATCTTCAAAGAAACAGAAGATTGGTGAAGAAGTACCTACAGCAGATGAAGAAGAAACAGCAGAGGAATTAACTGACGAAAGACTCAAGCAGCATATGATTGTTATAATCCCAGAAGCATTGGATGTTCATCATCCTATTCAAGCTAAACGTCCAATTATTGATTTGGAGATACACAAAGATACATTTGGGAAAGCTTGGAAGATAATCAGGCTAGGAGGACACTCAGAAATTTATAAGTATTTTGAAGATATGCTGAAGATTTTTTATAGAGAAGACTTGGACAATCTATGGAGTCTGGTTAAAGAAATGTTCAGATCTACATATCGTATACAAGACAAAGAGAAGGAGCTATGGGTGGAATTGAAGAGGTTGTATGAACCTGATCCAAAAGATAACTTATGGAATTTTCGAGCTCATGAGTTGAGTACAAAATGGAGACTGTATGATACATGTGGTGTTCACCATGTATCTACAAAGAATGGAGTGGATGTCTACATGCTGATAGAAAAAGATTATCCATTAAGGGCAGCTAGCTTATTTGTTATGTTAGATGCTAAGCTGACAGTTACTGATGAAGACTCAGTAATGGCAAGAGAGTTACTGAGAAAGATCTTCAGACAAGCAAAAAGGAAATAATGTTATTACTGTTTGTGTCTCTATTAGTGTTGCTAGGTTTAACGTTGTACTAACAGGTTTAACTTTGTATAGAAGATATTTGGATTTTGTAACAATTTTCTTTAATAAAGTAGATAGTCTATAAGAGGAATACAAAAGAAGGTATAATCGAAAAAGACCCAAGGGCGGAGATGGTTGAGTTGTTGGTGTTGTGAAGGGGAGGTCACAGGTTCGATACCTGTTGCTTCCTTTTTGGTATTTCCCTCCCCAAAAATTTAAAAAAGCCCCCATTTTTTTTCACCAAATTTCAAAATTAAAGCCCCCAATATTTTTTTAAAAAACCCACCCATATATATTTTTTTAAAAGCCACCCATATATATTTTTTTCAGCAAATTTCAAAATTAAAGACCCCCATATTTTTTTCAGCAAATTTCAAATTTCGCACATTTCTCACCAATCACAGCCACCACTCACCATCCACCATTCACCAGTAACCAATCACAGCCACCACTCGCCGGTCCGGCCATCAACAACGGAGGGAGGTTCATTTAGATCTAAATTAGGTAATTTTTTTAATTAGGAAATCATTTTTTTTATGCAATAATGGTGAAATTATATTATTCTCGAAATTGTTTTTTACAATTATAAAGATAGCAAATTCTGCCCACTATCCATTGTAATTATACACAAATGATTTGATGCTTATATTGGTTTAATTTGTGACTTGTAGGATATATAGTTTTTTAAAGTTGTATTTTGGGTTTAACATGAATGAAAAATAGCATCTTCAACTTGAAAAACCAACTGTTATTACATAACAAAATTCTGCATACATAGATGCATTGTTGATTGCATAGTTGATTACATACAAGGAGAAAACATAGTACTTATTACAGTAGCATCATAACATCAAGACTAGTAAAGCTCAGCTAATTGTCCTTTTCCCTTTACCCTTAGTGAGTTCAATTGGGCCTTTTCCCTTTCTCTTCTTTGCTTGGATTTCTTCCCTAGTTGCCTGATTTGGTAGGCATAGAACTTGTTCCCTTTTTCCTGGGATTGACAGAGTGTGAACTGGAGGGTTTTTGGACATTGTGGCTTTTTTTGAGACAGCTTCATCTTCAGATGTTGAATGATAGCTAGAAACCAAGCTATCATTAAAAAAGCTACTGTTAAAGGAGCTAAAATCGTCAGAGCTCGAGTCAACAACCTTTCCCTTAGGTGGTATTCTCTTATGAAAGCTACCTGTAGGAGGGTAGGGGAAATTCCAATCAGGTTTAGGAGACATTAGTCCTGATGAATCAGAGGATATTTCAATAACATTTGGCTTGGAAGTCATTGTGGATGAGGTTTAGTGTTTGACAGGTTTTTGATGGTGTAATGTTGTGTGTAATGTTGTGTTTATGTAATGGCCATTTAAAGTAAAGAGGATCACATAGTTCAATGTATAAGTAAATGCCATTAAAGGCTTGGTTGGTATGTGTAGGTAACTTCCTGCATTTAGGTGTAATAAACAAAGTTTGACTTTCTTAAGTATATGCATTTTTGGAACTAGGCAGTGCTAAACACTTGACATTGTAACTTTACAAATCAAAAGGCTGTTAGAAAATAATATTGACATTAACATAGCTGCATTAATATTTAACATCATACCATACATCTATCGTTACCATTCGATGACAGCACAAAACACAACAACATCAGAAAGACTACCAACAACATCAACCATGACACCACAAAACACAAAAGACATAAACATAGTCAACTAACATATCAACCACATCAGTAGTTCATTGATCCAAGCTTCGTGATAAAGTTGCCCAAATCACCTAGACGCTTATGCTTTTGGGCAATATCAACAAGCAACCTATCAGATGCCATCATGTCCTCCTCTTGCATCCTCCTTAAATCAGCAATGCTTTCAAGAGCAGAATCAAAACCATATAAAAGCTCTAACTCCTTGATCATCTTATCCCTATTGTTTATCAGCATTCTTTTCTCAGAAACCTTGTGCCTCAAATCATGAACTTCCTTGGAAGTAGCTTCAACCTGTCGCTCATAGTAAACTAGCATCATGTCTTTCACAAGCTTTGAGTTTGCAACTGTTGCCAATTCAGAACAAATCACTAGTTTAGTTTCCATATATGATTTTGATAACAAAAAATTTTGAGATTTTTTGTAATTTTTAAATTTTATTTTGGTTTGTTAAGAAGAGATGAAAATTATGAGAGGTATGTTGCTTTATATACAACAACAATCAAGAAACACCTAGAGGAAGGAAGATGTATCGAGCCTAGCAATGTGAATAGTGTGTAATGATGAAATAGCCTTCCCCATAATTACTTGCAAGTTGCAAGTTGCAAGTTGCAACAAAAACCATTAATACTATACTAACAGAGTAGTATTATTTTAATTTTCACTTTGCAACAAAAACCATTAATACTAGATTTTACTAATGTATGGTTGTAATATTTTCAAAATAAACATTTTATCCCACATTAGACTTAGGCCCAAACGTATCAAACATTTACAATTTTATATTGGTTTAATTTGTGACGGGTACTAGCAGTACTAAATTTATACTAGCCGTACTAAATTTCACTAGCAGCAGTACCTTTTGTACTAGTAGTGGTAAATACTTGGTTTACTTATGCACAAATGATTTGATGCTTATATTGGTTTAATTTGTGACTTGTAGGATACATACGTTACCATTTGACCTCAACAATAGCATGGACAAGTCTTGGATGAAAACTAGTAGGACCAAGAAACAATATATTGCTTGAGTACACGCGTTTATTAAGTATGCAGAACACAACTTGCAGAAGATGATGAACATCGACCCACGAGGTAATAAACAACAGCTTAAGATGCCATGTCCGTGTATCTCATGTTTAAACCGCATAGAGCATAAAGTGGAGGATGTGCAGTTCCATTTATTCTGCCACGGGATTAATCAAAGCTACACAAAATGGGATAAACATGGAGAAAATGATGAGCAAGCAACAACTGCCCAAATACCTGTTAATGCTACAACAGAGGAGTTTGTTGACGACACGGATTTCGACATGGATTTTGTTCCAGAAATTCCAACAGATGGCCCAGCAACAGTGAACATGGTTAATGGTGCAAAAGAATGTTTTGATGAGGATAACCTTGCCAAGTTTCAACAACTATTATTAGACGCGGAGAAGCCACTTTACGAAGGATGTCCTGACTTCACAAAGTTGTCCGCAATAGTTAAACTACTCAACTTGAAGGGTAAGTATGGAGCTTCTGATAAGTTCTTTACTGAATTACTAGGATTGTTGAAAAAGATGCTACCTGCTGGTAACGAAATGGTTGAAAAAACTTATGAGGCAAAAAAACTAGTGAGAATGATGGGATCAGGATACAAAAAGATACATGTATGTAGCAACAACTGCATTCTTTACTGGAAGGTTAACAAGGAGTTGACTGTTTGTCCAACTTGTGGGACATCAAGATGGAAGGTGGATAGTAAGACACATAAAGTGTACGAAAACATTCCGGCAAAGGTAATGTGGTACTTTCCAATTATACCAAGACTGCAACGCCTCTTTAAGTTAGAAAGTATTTCAGAAGATCTAACATGGCATGCAACAAGGAGGATAACAGATGGTGTTTTACGTCACCCCGCAGATTCACAGGCATGGCGTACCATAGATGAAAAATTCCCCGAAATTGCTGAAGATCCGAGAAATCTACGGCTAGGAATATCGGCTGATGGGGTTGACGTCAACTCAGGAAATAGGCATCACAGTGTATGGCCAGTTTTATCTGTCATATACAACCTTCCTCCATGGTTGTGTATGAAAAGAAAGTTTATCATGCTTTCGGTATTGATATCGGGATACCCGGGAAATGATATCGATGTACTTTTAGAACCGTTGGTTGATGATCTGCAAACCTTATTCGAGGAAGGGGTTGATACATACGATGCTTCTAAAAAAGAAAACTTTAATCTGCGCGCCGTTGTGTTATGGACGATAAATGATTACCCTGCACTTGGTACATTATGTGGCTGCCCATACAGTGGATTCAAAGGTTGTGTAGTATGTGGGAAAGATACACACTGTGTTAGACTTTCCGCCTCATCCAAGCAAAGTTATGCTGGACACAGACGATATCTACCATACAACCATCCGTTCAGAACGCAAAGGAAGGCGTTTAATGGACAAGAAGAACCACGTCATGCTCCAAATCCATTGACCGGGGAACAAATATACAACGAGGTACAACATATTGAAAATAAGTGGGGAAAAGGAAAAACCTCGAAAAACCAAGATCAAGATACCAGAGGCAGAGGTGGGAAGATTAAAAAGCAGAAAAGGAAAACAACAGAAGAAGAGGGTAGTTCAAGCCAAGCAAATGAAGCATATTGGAAGAAATTCAACATTTGGTATCGAAAGCTAAGGTATTGGAGGCATCATTCTGTTCCGCATTGTATTGACTTCATGCATGTAGAAAAGAATGTTGGTGAGAGTCTACTCGGAACTTTGCTGAATGTTCCTGGAAAGACAAAAGATGGAATGAATGCTCGACTGGATCTGGAAGAGTTGGGGATAAAAGAAGAGTTGTTTGCTAGGCAAGAAGCAGACAAAACAACACTACCTCCAGCAGGTTACACATTAACGAATGCTGAAAAAGACATCTTTTGTGAAACGTTAAGCAACATCAGGGTACCACAAGGCTATTGTTCAAATTTCTCTAGTTTGGTCAGCCTAAATGATAGGAAGCTCATTGGCCTTAAATCGCATGACTATCACATGCTAATGCAAGAGTTTTTACCCATTGCTATACGTTCAGTCATGCACCCGCCCACACGATATGCTATAATCAGGTTTTGCTTTTTCTTTAAATCTATATGTAGGAAAGAAATCAGCTTGCAAGAACTAGATAAGATGCAAGAAGAACTTGTTGTTACACTGTGCCTACTCGAGAAGTTCTTTCCTCCGTCATTTTTTGATATTATGATACACTTGACTGTGCACCTAACTAGGGAGGTAAAATTATGTGGTCCCATATGCTTTCGGTGGATGTATCCCTTCGAAAGATGTATGAAGGTTATTAAAGGACATGTGCGAAACAGAAATAGACCAGAGGGATGCATTGCCGAGGAGACTATCGCGGAAGAAACAATAGAGTTTTTTAGCGAATATCATAAAACCATGAAAACTATTGGTATCCCAGCTGATAAACATGTAACCAATGAAGTTGAGGACGGAAAGCCATTTTCGGCCGGCAAACCAAGTGAAGTTTCCGTAGAATCCTTTCAGAAAGCACATTTGTATGTAATACAAAATACAGATGAAATTCAACCGTATATCGAGTAAGTATATATTACTAACACATGTCGATTTCGTTGCTTAAAATGTTCTATCAAATATAATAATCAAAGACATTTATTTGTTTCAGGCGACACAAGGAAGTTTTGAAAGGAAAAAACCCGGGTAAAAAACTTGCATTGCTGGAGAATGAGCACAGTAAATCTTTTGCTAAGTGGTTACTCGAAGAGGTAATTACTTGTATGTTGTTTATAATTGTTTGTTTGTTGCTATCATCATAATTGTCCCTCCTGTATATGACATTAGATAGAGGTCGACCAGCACACCATTTCATTATCCCAAACACTCCTATTCTTTAATTGTTTGTTTGTTGTTCCTGCAATTTAAAGGTAATATATATACTTGTAATGAAATTCAGGTTGAGAGAGAGTTAGCGATATCCAATGACAGTGTATCAGAAACTGTGAGGTGGATATCATTTGGACCACGCGCCAGCGTAGTGAAATACGAGGCGTATAACATCAATGGGTATACATTTCGTACGAAAAGTAATGATGGCATAGTTTACCAGAACAGTGGGGTTAGTGTTGAGTCAGTAGATGTGCACATATCCAAAAAAGAAGTTGCAACCATAAAAAAAACATCTTATTATGGGGTTTTACAAGAGATATGGGTACTAGATTACCGTTTCAGGCAAATTCCTCTTTTCAAATGTGATTGGGCTAATCGCAAAACTCATGGGGTCAAACATGATCCTCTTGGTTATACGTTGGTAGACCTGAATACTTTCGGCCACAAGGATGATGCGTTCATATTAGCGTCACAAGCAACACAAGTGTTTTATGTGAAAGACCAGGTACAGAAAAATTTGTCCATTGTCTTTAAAACACCTACCAAGAATTACAAAGATACATATGACGAAGTCGATGAGGAGTTTAGTACAGTCATTCACGAGCAAAATGAAAAAATATTGCCACGTGTATATAAAGAAGACTTGGGCAAGGAATCACAAAGTGACTACTATCGAACCGACATTGAAGGTATTGTTATACGAAAATCCAAGTGAAGCATGTCATGCTGCATTAAGACTGCTAGTGTAATAGTTAACCCTGCTGGTTGAAGTTAAGACTGCTGCTCAAGGCTAAGTGCAAGGTTACTGCTGGTATTGTAAAGTTAGTAATGTTAGATGAATAGCTGTTTTAGTATTAAATAGTTGTTCCTGTAATTTAGCCTGTTGTAATGGATTTTGACTCAAAAAAGTCAAGCTTTTCAATGGCAATGAAAAATTTTGCGGTTTTCACTGTTATATGTCCACTTGCAGTCAAGCTTAATTTATTGTATTTGCAGTTTCCATTTATCATGTATATGCACTTGCAGGCACTTTAGTAACATGTTACTTCATTATAAAGTTGAAAATTGACTTTAGAAAGTCAAGTAATCTGGTTCCAGCTAGGGGCAAGTAACATACTTACATACTACTGCATTAAACTAGATAGACTATAAAATCCCAGCATTGTAATGGGGCAAATTAAATGAAGAGTCATGACTAACAGTCTGAACTCAAAATATGACTCTATGATTTAGACACTTAAATAAATACTTCATGTGACCATATGTAACATCTTGAATTTAGTCACACAAACACTCAATGTGACTAATATCAAGGTTAATGATAACTGAGTTCACATTTTGCTATACATATTAGTCACATGAATATTTCACAGTGTGACTATTTTCAATGTATTGGTCACATATAATACCCTTATAATGTGGCCATATATAAACATAATTTAGATGCACATTTGTGGTATGGTGTTACTATTGTATAGCCTATAGTCACATGATTGTGCTACAATTAAGTGTGACCATACACATTAGGAATTGGCAGGCAAACACACACTTAACTTTAGACACACATATTAACTTACGTGACTATTTGTATCGAATTTTGGTCACACTTAATCATGTATGCCTATGGTTTAGTGTGACCATATATGACATTTGGTCACACATCTCAAGTGTGTGACATATATTTGTCACTTTTAAATGCATATCGTGACTATGCTTCAAACTTGCTTTTCAGTTGTCACACATTTCAAATTCATATGTGGCTAAATTTTCAACAAAAACTAGCAGTCACGCTTAAATAATGTGTGACAAACTTGAGCATATGATTTAGCCACATACACAATTACTTCGTGTGACCATATATGGATTTTGGTCACACTTTTCAATTGCGTGACATATATTTGTCACATATGTATATATATAGTGTGACTAATGTTTCAACCTTATTTGTATCCGTCACACGTCCCAAATTATAAGTGACTAAAAAATCAAAAAAAAATTACCAGATACGTATAGTCACGAAAATATTCAAATGTGTGGCTGTAGCCTCGGATGTAATTCCGAAATGGTCACACAAGTCGGATCAAGTGTGGCTGTTTATTTTATTCTGGTACATTTAGTCACATAAAAAAGCGACTGTGTGGCTATTCGAAAAACAGCATGTGTGACTAAATCCCATTTTTGTACTAGTGTTGCCGGGTACTACAGAAGATTCATCGAGAGTTTCTATAAGATAGCAAAGCCTTTGACCAAGCTAATGCAGAAGAATCAGAAGTACGAATGGGGAGAGAAACAAGAATCCGCCTTTCAGTTGTTGAAGCAAAAACTATGCAGTGCGCCAATTTTGGCATTGCCTGAAGGGATGGAAAATTTTGTAGTTTGTTGTGATGCTTCGCATAAAGGACTTGGGGCTGTGTTGATGCAGAAGGAAAATGTCATAGCTTACGCTTCTCGACAACTCAAATTTAATGAGAAGAATTACACCACTCATGACTTGGAGTTAGGAGCAGTTGTCTTTGTGCTAAAGATTTGGAGACATTACCTCTACGGTACTAAGTGTACAGTGTACACGGACCACAAAAGTCTTCAACATATCTTAGACCAGAAAGAGCTTAATATGAGGCAACACCGTTGGCTAGAACTACTCAGTGATTATGATTGCGAGATTCGATATCATCCAGGCAAAGCAAACGTAGTAGCAGATGGCCTTAGCAGGAAAGAGCGACTTAAACCTTTAAGAGTGAGATCTTTGGGGATGAAAATTAGTTCACCTCTCCCATCCAAAATTCTTGAGGCTCAGGCCGAAGCACTTAAGGCAGAGAACCGCCCTAAGGAGAATCTTCATGGTATGCCAGAAAGTAAGAATGGTTTTGCAAAAAGATCCGATGGAATGTTATGCTTCAAAGATAGAAATTGGATACCACATTTTGGTGTCCTACGAGAGTTGATCATGCACAAATCACACAAGTCCAAATATTCCATACACCCAGGTTCTGATAAAATGTACCAAGACCTCAAAAAGCTGTATTGGTGGCCGAATATGAAGGCCGACATTGCTACTTATGTCAGCAAATGTCTTACTTGCTCCAAAGTTAAGGCCGAATACCAGAAGCCGTCCGGATTACTACAGCAACCAGAGATTCCTCAAAGGAAATGGGAGCGTATCACTATGGACTTCATCACTAAAATCCCTAAAACACCGAGCGATCACGATGCGATTTGGGTGATCGTCGATCGTCTCACCAAATCAGCTCATTTCTTGCCCATTAAAGAAACCTACAAGATGGATAAGTTAACCAAAATCTACATCCAGGAGATAGTCTCGAAACATGGTGTACCAGTTTTAATCATTTTGGATCGAGATAATCGATTCACTCCAAGATTTTGGGGATTGCTTAATGATGCCTTTGGAACCCGTCTTGATATGAGCACGGCCTATCATCCATAAACCGATGGTCAGAGTGAAAGAACCGTCCAAACACTAGAAGACATGCTCCGTGCCTGTGTGATTGATTTTGGTAATAGCTGGGATACTCATTCGTCGTTGATTGAGTTTTCCTACAACAATAGTTATCACACAAGTATAAAGGCTGCACCATTTGAAGCACTCTACGAAAGGAAGTTCCGATCACCTATCTGTTGGGCCAAAGTCGGAGATGCCCAACTCACTGGTCCAGAAATTGTTCACGAGACAACCGAGAAGATTTTTCAGATTCGAAACAGACTAAAAGCCGCCAAAGACTGTCAAAAGAGTTACGCCGATGTGAGGCGTAAGCCCTTAGAATTCAAAGTTGGGGACATGGTAATGTTGAAGGTATCACCTTGGAAAAGTGTGATACGATTTGGGAAACGCGAGAAATTAAACCCTAGGTATATTGGGCCATTTAAGATTCTATCTAGAATCGGTCCAGTGGCATACAGACTTGAGCTTCCGCCAGAGCTCAACAGTGTGCACAATACCTTTCATGTTTCTAATCTTAAGAAGTGTTTATCCGACGAATCCCTTATCATTCCGTTCGAAGAGATTCAACTCGATGACAAGCTTAATTTCGTCGAAGAGCTGGTAGAAATTATAGATCGTGATGTCAAGCAATTGAAACATAGTAGAATTCCTATCGTCAAAGTTCGCTGGAATTCTCAACGAGGTCCCGAGTTCACTTAGGAACGAGAAGACCAGATTCGCCAAAAGTATCCGCATCTCTTCACCGACAACACTCCAATGACCAACACTGACTGAATCTCGTGGACAAGATTCATTTTTATGGGTGGTAGACTATGACAACCCGCTATTTTACAGGTCAATACTGTTCAATAAGCTCAAATTACGTATCTTGACATTTACTTGAGAACAATTTGCATATAACTTTTTACTTGAAGCAACGTGAAATTTAGAATATCTTTCAAGTTCACTAGGACTTTAGGCTATATTTAGTCCACAACATTCCAACACCTTGCTCCTACTCCGGTTCAAAATTTTAAACCCTAAAACAATTTATTTTTCTTTATTTACTTACGATTGTTAATTTAACAAACGCTATTCGTAATTTAAATAAATACCCGATATGCCCAATACTCCTAACGATTATTTCTAATGCATCTTTATACTTCCAAAATTATTACCAAAGTTTCAAAAATATTTCCTTGCGCCTAATGTAATATCTTTATTCCTTACGTTTAATTACGCGTAACTTACGTTAATCACCAAACCGATAACCAATACCTATATTTAATACCCAATACATATAATATATACACTTTCGTACCAAAATTAAATCTATTACTTCTAATTTTGAAAGTATGCCGCCCCCCTTGATCCATAATAATTTTTAGGACAAAAATTCTACTACAATTAATGCAAGACATATCAACCATGAGACAAGGATGTTGTAAGACCAAGTTTTGGTGGCTTGACCACCAATTTGTCCCCCCCCCCCTCCTAGCCCTCCAATCGGCCACAACCAACAACACATAGCCATGATATTTTTGGACTTACTATTGCTACTTTGAAAGTCCCCTAGTATATATATACACACATATATTTAGCAACTAACACTAGAAGAGAAAAAAAATATACACACACTCACTTACTCATACATTTCGATCCACCCAAGGAAGCAAGGGAAGAAGAAAACTTTATTTGGTTAAAGATCAAGTATCATTAGGACATACTTGTAGGGGTTTAGAAGCACTAATCTTGAGTTAATCAGGTAAATTGCCTCCTCATCATACTAATCTCCCTAAGTAAGTAACACTTTATATTGATAAATTTCATACTTCTTATGTCATGATATCTAGTCTCAAGTTGCATATACTTGTTATCACTTTGTACATGTTAATAAAACCTTATAACCACAATAATCTTTTAACTAATGGCTATGTCTTAAACAAATTTTTATCATGAATAAACTAGTTGCTTATAAATCTTAACAATATGTAAAAATTAAAAACATGACATATGAGCTAGTAAGTTAGCTAAACTAGTTTTGGTGAATACTTTATTTACAATGAATTGAAATTTTTATATTGCTAAATCTATTGATAAATCACTATTGACAAGTTGAGAAATTGGTGGAAGAGCTAGGATTAGTTTGGGAGTTGTTTATCGGTTTTGGATAACTAGAAGGTTAGGAAAAGTGTTTTGACACTTTTAGAAGAGAGGCTGTCCCATTCGACCTCACCCAGAAAAATCAGTAGCATGGTGGCAAGATTAGGCTATAAATATAGAAAATAGACTTTATAACGAAAACGTAACCGCTTGAATGATTTAAAACGGACTTATAACGAAGAAGATACGTTAGTTTTAAGTTGGGCGACGAAAATGAATTTTTCTGAAAATATAGATGCTGTTGGGAATTTAGAAGAGGTAAAAACTGATGTTAAAAGTTAACTAGACTAGCCGAGACACTAAAAACATGTTAGTATACTTAAACACGAACCCGAGGATATATAAAACTTAAGAATCGGAGCTAAGATGAGAAAGTTATGGCCTAAAGAAGTTACGACGAAATATAACTTTTGACAGCTTTTATTTTTGGCTATTAGAAAGTTGGTGGAAAATTATAATGTGAATTTTGGACACTTTAGAGTCGGTTTTAGCTAAAATGACGTAAACAAAAATGGTAGAACGTTATGTATACTTGTTAGGCGCGTTAGAGGTTTTCAAAAATACTTATTAACAAGGCGACTATAGTTTAATCACGAGATTAACTAGTTACGTTTTCTAAAAAGGGTTGCTTTGCTTAATAAATGGACACATTGACACAACTATATTTTTGTCAATAAATATTGCAACAAACATGTACAAGTGATATAATAGCGTATGAACTTGCATGCACGACCTTGTTTTCAAACCTAAGACATGGTATTTATTTAGGTTGCGGTTAGAGTTATCGGACATTTATTCCCAGTTTACCGTATTTCTAATCGAGACTTGATAACTGAGGTGAGTTTCATAGCCCCCGTTTTTACATTATTTATACATGATTTCTAAACCATCGGGGTGGAAATACATTGCTTATTTTTCGGACACAAGTATTAAAACTGTTACTTTGCCTAAGTTACCGCATTGCCATTAAAGGTCCCCTTGAATCATGAACCGTTAATTACTTGTAAGCGCGGATGTTATGAATAGATCTATTTGGTTTAACACCCCCGTCCGAGTTGGTCGCGCCAACCTGTCAAACGGACACATATCATTCGGATTATTTCCGAGTGTCTGGCAAACACTTATTTGGGGCATTGATTATTATTATGCTTGATTGCATACCATTTCGTTGAGCTTCGGGGTCATGAGCTTAGGACACTGTATATTATTTTTGGCTATGACGTTATATTTGTTGTGATTGTCATGCTATTGAAATCTTGTGGTCCGCACTTTACTTGTTTACTTAAACCTATGATCTCACCAACAATTATGTTGACCCTTTTAGCGTGTATTCTCAGGTAACTAGACGATAATAAACATCTATGAATGGAGCACTCTAGAGTCACATTTTGGAAGCACATCATGATTAAGATTTTCTTGCATTATTTAGCGTTTGGTTATGTATTAAAATCTTACATTTGATGGTGAACTCTGATATTAATGTTTTGTAAAACGTTTATGTTTAAATCAAATGCTTGTTTTAAAATGACTCACTTAGAGGTCATTCTTTATTGCCTTGTACTTTGTTATCCATGAACGTTATGCCCCCGGAATTCCATTCCGCTGCAATCCAAATTTTGGGGGTGAGACAATGAATTTCAAGTAATGCCATTTTGTCTCACCAATGCACCCGCAGTGTTCATGGATTTAATGAACCGAGTATGCAAACCATACTTGGACAAATTCGTGATCGTGTTCATCGATGACATCCTAATCTACTCACGCAGCAAGGAAGAACATGCTGAACACTTGAGAACCATTTTGGAGTTGCTCAAGAATGAAAAGTTGTACGCAAAATTCTCCAAATGTAATTTTTGGATTCCAACAGTACAATTTCTTGGCCATATTATCAACAGTCAAGGTATCCACGTAGACCCTGTCAAGATTGAGGCGGTTAAAGGTTGGGCATCTCCTACGACCCTAATCGAGATTCGTCAATTTTTAGGTCTTGCTGGTTACTACAGAAGGTTCATAGAAGATTTTTCAAAGATCGCAAAGCCTTTGACTGAATTAACCTAGAAGAACAAGAAGTATATCTGGGAAGAAAAACAAGAGTCAGCTTTCCAACTCTTAAAACAAAAACTTTGTGAAGCACCTATCCTAGCACTACCCGAAGGAAGTGACGACTTTGTAGTGTATTGTGATGCATCACATCACGGTTTGGGTGCAGTGCTGATGCAAAGAAGCAAAGTAATAGCCTATGCTTCTCGACAACTCAAAAAGAACGAAGAAAACTACACCACTCATGATCTGGAATTAGGAGAAGTGGTCTTTGCTCTTAAGATATGGAGACATTACTTGTACGGTACCAAGTGCACGGGTTTCACCGATCACAAGAGTCTTCAGCACATCCTGGATCAAAAGGAGCTGAACATGAGACAGCGCCGATGGTTAGAATTGCTCAACGATTACGATTGTGAAATTCGCTATCACCCCGGAAAAGCGAATGTTGTGGCTGATGCCTTGAGCAGAAAAGAAAGAATCAAACCTCTCAGAGTCCGATCTCTGGGAATGACCATTTGTTCACCACTTCCATCACAGATCCTTATAGCCCAATCAGAAGCTCTCAAAGAACAGACCCCATGAGAAAATTTACGGCATGCCAGAAAATGAAAATGGTTTCGTAAAAAGATCTAACAGAATGCTATGTTTCAAAGAAAGAAATTGGGTTCCCCTCTACGGAGGTATTCGAGATCTCATCATGCATGAATCCCACAAATCCAAGTACTCTATTCACCCAGGTTCTGACAAGATGTATCAGGATCTCAAAAAGATCTATTGGTGGCCAAACATGAAAGCCGACATCGCTGAGTATGTTGGGAAATGTTTGACTTGTTCAAGAGTCAAGGCGGAAAGTCAAAAGCCGTCAGGATTGCTTGTACAATCTGAACTACCAGTATGGAAATGGGAAAGAATTACTATGGATTTCATCACTAAATTACCAAGGATGTCAACTGGATTGGACACCATCTGGGTCATCATTGATCATCTCACCAAGTCCGCTCATTTCCTACCAATCAAGAAAACCGACGAGATGAGAACTCTCGCACAGTTATATCTAAAGGAAATAGTGACTCGAAATGGAGTTCCAATCTCCATTATCTCAGATAGAGACAGCCGATTTACTTCAAGATTTTGGCAAACTCTACAAAAAGCTCTCGGTACACGTCTATATATGAGCACAACTTATCACCCTCAGACTGATGGGCAGAGTGAAAGAACGATCCAAACCTTAGAAGACATGCTCCGGGCATGTGTAATAGACTTCGAAAAAGGTTGGGATAAACACTTGCCATTGGCTGAATTTTCCTAACCATGCCAGCATCAAGGCGACACCATTTGAAGCACTTTATGGTCAAAAGTGCAGATCGCCTGTTTGTTGGGCAGAAGTAGGTGACATACAACTCACAGGACTAGAACTGATACACAAAACAACGGAAAAGATTTTTAAGATCAGACAACGACTACAAGCCGCTCGTGACAGACAAAAAAGTTACGCTGATGCAAGGCGAAAACCCATGGAATTTCAAGTTGGTGACAGGATTATGTTAAAAGTTTCCCCATTGAAGGGAATGGTACGCTTTGTAAAGCATGGAAAGCTGAATCCAAGGTACATTGGACCATTCAAAATCCTTGAGAGGATTGGTCCAGTGGCTTACAAACTTGAGCTCCCAGAGGAACTCAGTAGAGTACACAACACATTTCATGTTTCACAACTGAAGAAATGTTTATCAGATGAAACTCTTGTCATCCCAATGAAAGAAATCTGACTCGATGACAAACTCGTATTCACAGAAGAACCAGTGGAAATAATGGACAGGGAGGTGAAACAACTAAAGCAAAACCGTATTCCCATTGTCAAAGTTCGATGGAACTCTAAACGAGGACCAAAGTATACTTGGGAACGTGAGGACGAAATTCACGACAAATACCCACATTTATTCCCATAGACAACCCTCACAACTATCTTAGACTTTAATTCCGGGACGGAATTCTGTTTGACGGGTAGGTACTGTAGCAACCTGTAAAAATTCCCTAGTGATTTGTAAATGCTAATCAAGTATTAAAATACCATTACTGATCAGTTAACCATTTTTATGGGAAAAATTTGAAAACTTTGTTTATCACATTACATTAATTCAAACACATTGATACATGATTCACAAACACATTGGAACGAGCTCACACACGAACCACAACGAATCCAACACACTAATAACAAACCAAACGAATCACTTATACTATTCCTGGCCCAATTTTTGAGCCTGGTACTATTCAAAGCCCAACCCAACATTTATAAGTTTTATAAATTCTATACTTCACTCGGCTGAACACACAACACTTGGCCACGATTTCTTTTGATTTCGACACACAAGATATGACACATTTTGCATCCCTCGAATCTCCATACACCAAATAATCAGTATGTCAAGCCTCACTCTCTATTTCGAATGTTTGATCACTAAACAAGACGCAAAGTAAATCACCCTCGACACTATTACAAGTTCACTCAATATTTATCCATTTTAACCAAACTCGATTTAACTTAATTTCACCTATGTCTTTTCATTTGCTATGATCGAATATGAGTTTATAAGATTGTTTCCCACCTTCTTACACAATTTGACACGTTAAAATAGTTGTTGGACACATTTATATGTCGAGCGAGACATATATATACATGCGACTTGTTATAACTCAAAGCAACACACAAAACCCCCCCTAAGTATCACTAGCACTCGAGTAATATTCTCTTATCCCTGCATACCATCTAATCACCACAACTTGTGTCAATATTAAACCATATAATCGACCTATACTTGTATACATATACACGATACACACACATTTAATCCCATTCACACTTGAGCTTTTCACACACAATTTTCTCTAAATATTTGCTACTGCCGAGAGCCTCAAGAAGCCAGGAACATTTCTCCATTTTGTTGAACCAAATTCCAAGTCGAAAAACATTGTTCTCGGATCATTGGTGATCATTCTAACGTGTCATATGCAAATCTCTCGAGTTCTAGTCCTCTTTCACGTATAACTCACCACCTTAAGGGTGTTGTAAATCCTTTGAACTCAATTTTCTACTCTTAAACATGTTCTCAATATCTCATGAATCGTTATATATTTTACTCGATCGTATATAAGTTTTCTATACATTTTTACGAGTTCTTGTTATTTATTTTTCGTATATACACATTGACCTCCTTCATGGATGGCTAGAAATATGAGTATTACATTTATTCGACACATATATTTACATTTGAATGCATATCGAGACTCATTTTTATCCTATATTGCATCGTATATTTCATATCACAATATACATGTCATTTTTATATATTGAACCTATTGATTTATTCGACTAAGGAATGGACATATATAATCAAATTCGTACATACAACATATTGTTTTTATTACTCGACTTGATACTCCACAAGACCATCTAATAAGCTGATAAAATAAGCTCTTGTCATAAGCTTGTAAAAGTCCTTTTTGAAGCCTAAACCTATCGCTACTCGAACTGATTAAAAACTAACCATTTTATACGATTGGGCTTTTAAGCCCAATAAGCAGTTTTAAATCAATTGCGATAAGCAGTTCGAATAAGCTCAGTTTTATTGTTTTTAAGACCCTAAGATAAGCCTAAAATCATGCCCAAAACATTCGAACACCCCTCGGATCAATAACTCTTATTGGGCCTTTGTTTTCACTCGTTAAAGCCCAATAAGCAGTTAATAAGCTCTTTTTACAAATAAGCAGTTTGATAAGACTCAAATAAGCTTTATAAAGATAATAAAACTTTCGGAAAACTTATTGTATCATTTTTGTGATTTTTGGACTAAGTTTGCAAAATATATATCAAATCGGGTTAAAAGTGTCAAGTTTATATAATTATGTCCCAAACTGTCATTTCAGTAACCTGAGGGTAGAAAATGATCAAACAGTAAACTTAAAGCTTAAAATTTAATATTTGACCTTTTTGGACTAAAAATTCAATTGATTTCTAACCAATGACTAACGGTGCAAAACTTACTCCGTTAAGGTAGAAAGTGTAAAATCTGTATAAGTTCAAGGACCAAATAGTAACATTGTTTCATATACATTTTTATTTCATATTTTACACTTTCTCATTCACTCACGTGCACTTTTACTATTCGTTCAACATATTCAATTTCGTTACGTTTATATATTTATATAACGAGTTTTTAACGAATAACTTAACGTTTCGTTCAACCACTTTCGAGGAAACGATATTTATGAATTTAATAACATAAAAACAAGATAATATTATATATAATATTATTTTTTAACTTTAAGCATTTTAAGCATATCACTCACACTCATCACAAACCAAATCGTTATCCGTTACTCATTTTCACACTCATTGTTCGTATTAAATCAAAACTGTCAAAATCTCAGACTTCACTATTATTCAGGTCGTGTGTTGGAGCCGTTCCCATAATTAACTTGATTTCACATTTCACCTTGTCAGTTACACTTAAGGTGAGTCATAGCCCAACTTTTACTTATTTAACAACTTTACACTCTATGGGGGAGATACATGCTACAAAATAGAACACAAATATTTTCTGTATGCTTCACCTGATTGATATTGCCTAAGTTACTCTATTGCCAAAAGCCCCTCACATCATGAACCATTAATCACTTGCAAGTGAACGCGAATATAGTGAATAGATCTATTGGAGGCTGACTGCCTATTCCACTAATGCCTGACGGATAGCCTTAGTTGCTAGTCGGATTAGTCGCAATGCACTATATTTGAAGGAAATAGGTAGATGGCGATCTCCTACACACGAGGGCTACATTATCACCGGTTACTAACACTGTTAACGTTTGTGTGTCATAAGACTTAGGGCAATATATCCAACTGCAATATCACCATTTAAAACAAAGATTGTAATTCACAGGCAATCACACACTTGTGTTCCAAACTCATTATTATTACAAACTCTATGATTTCACTCAACAATTTTGTAGACTTTTAGCATGTTTATCTCAGGTAATTAGCGGAGCAGTCAAGGCACGGAGTGGGCATTAAACTGATGGTTTTTGGTGGTGTAAAATAAATTATGTCATTCATTTTCAAACTACTACACTCTTTTAAGGGATCTCACAATTATGATATTTTCACTTTTGTATTTGAATTATTATTTGAATGACAATAACTTTCAAAACACCTCTTTTGAGCCGTTTTCTATGATTATGACTACGATCCTCCCCGTAATACCCCGATTAGTCTTCCGCTGTTAACTCATAATTTAGGGGGTGTTACTGATTGGCATCAGAGCCATAGTTGTAGAGAACCAAATATTTTCAAACATTGGACTATAACTACACCTTCAAAATGGATCATTTTTACACCATACCACTTTACGCCCTCCGTGCCTGCATAACACCGTGCTCAATATATTACCTATTAAGATTATTTCACATTAATCTTCACACACTTGATTATTTCACATTGATTTTCACACACTTGATGTTATTGATCACTTACATTTACTATTTTAAAAATGTTTCCACCAGAAATTAAAAAAATATACATGACAATTTTTGACAATTATTTTTGAATGAAATTTCTAACAAAAGAGAAGATTTTTATTTATTTATTTTATTTTTTATTTAATCTCAACAATAATAGTTTTAAAAATTCATCCACGAATTCTACTATATAAGACACAATATTTCAAAATTCATGTAATGTTCATTTTTACTTTCTTTGAATATTCTTATAAGTTATCTGATACATTTAAGAATTGTTCTTTGAGTTAAATTATCGCATGTTACAAATTTTTTAAGGCGCAAATATAGACATAGCCCGGTACCTTAAAGTGTTGGGCTTTTTTGGCCCCAAAAAAGTCGCTTTCCCAAAATAGCCCCAAGGAATAGGCTACTTCCAAAAAGTCGCTTAAAGCGACTTTTTTGTCAATTAAGCGACCTACTATTTGTGTCTTTTTGCAGCCAAAAAGTTTGACTTTTTAACTTTTTTGAGCGACTTTTCGCTAGGGGCCAAAAAGTACACGTCACATGTCACTCCCACATTTAGTCGCTTTTTGCTTGGGCCATTTTGGGAAATCGACTTTTTTGAGGCCAAAAAAGCCAACACTTTAAGCTACCGGGCTATTTGTAGAATTGCCCCATTTTTTAATTACATTTTAATTATTGTATGTGTTGTATGTATAAACATTACACTAAAAACTTAACAACAATATCACAACTATAGT
This sequence comes from Artemisia tridentata subsp. tridentata, assembly GCA_021014915.2. Taxonomy (NCBI): domain Eukaryota; kingdom Viridiplantae; phylum Streptophyta; class Magnoliopsida; order Asterales; family Asteraceae; genus Artemisia; species Artemisia tridentata. The sequence goes on along the minus strand of CP139504.1, from coordinate 369,010,886 downwards.
TGATTGCCGCTACAAAATCCCATCCTAAGGTACGGATATATTCGTATAAAAAAGGGACATAAATGTGGGCAATAAGTTGGGATATAGTGTGAGCATTCAATTGACACTTATCATCTCATTTTCTCTATACGATCGATCTAAACATTAAATTGACAATTATCTTCCTTATTTTTTATATCCTTACTTTTCATACGTACACAATCATTTCATGAAAATATATATGATCAACACTAGATTAAATATTCATGATCAAACCAGTATCCAGCAGTACTAATGTACTATAGATAAAAAATTGTTAAACTTAAAAATGTTAACTAGTACATGTTAAAGTGAAAAAGTTATAGGGAAAAAAAAAAATTGTATAAAAATAAGCATGCATAACGTATACAAATCACAAGAAATAGAGATTCATGCACAAATCCAAACTTCCTTTGAATAGTTCACGGCTAGCCATTATCATCCCTATTTTTATGCTAACTGATCACTTTAATCTCTCGTTTCAACCTATATTAAACTCTTATAAATCAAGTAATAATCACTGAGTGTCAGTCAATCTACTGAACCAATAATGCTATTAGGGTTTTGTTAACTTTTATTATAATGTGTATTCTGAATAATGAAGGCGAATTTGGTGATGATGATGAGTGGGGTGATCTAATCGCCACTCCGAATCGTTTGATTGCTGATGAGTTTTTTGTTTTGAAGGATGAATATATTGATGAAAAATTTAGGGTTGTTGAAAAAAGTGGTGGTGATGATAAGATTAGGGTCTCGGATCCATCGGATACTGGTTGGTCCCAGATGCTTACCATACCGCCGGGAATTAGTTCTGCTTCGTTGCTTGATCTGATGACTATGATACCTAATTCTCAGGTAAAGGTCTTGGAACCTAGTTGATTAGCCGATTATGCTATCTATATATGCATGTTTATAGCGTTTTGATATATACAACACATAAAGAATTTTAGGAATTGAGGGTGAAAAAACATTCTTGACTGATAAGTTTGGGTGATGCTTAATTATTCCAAAATGTATTATTTTGAAAATTACTAACAATCTTAACAAGCAATACCAAACACTATATATTGCATATATAGCAACAACATTTTAGAGGTGTTAGGATCTTTCATCGTAGTCGGAAATATCATTCTCTTTGGATTGACTGGATCTAGCTAGATAATGCTAGCTACTTGTGCTAGTTTTCTAACATAATTTGATTGGTAGAAAACGAGGTGTCAGGTGTTATTCTTATCACTATTATGTTTTAAGACATAAGAAAAATGACAAGGTCATGGACATTTTGATTATTTAGGGGTTCTTTACATTTAATTCTTAAATGAGAATTTGCAAAACATTTAAATGGATGATGAAATAGGATTATCTTAATCTTTGTTTTGTGATGGCTGGAAATTGATCTTACTAGATTTAGGGGATTAGGAGTACTTTGACCTAAATAATATGTATACCAAGATTAGCTCACTTAATTGTTACATATATATATGATATATTAAAGTATAATTTAAGGAGTGTGCATTTTCAAAGTGATTTTTGCGACTTCATGCTGGTCTAATTATTTTGACAAAAAACACCCGCGTTTTTTTCGTTATGCGATCTTCCAATCACAAAGTCCTTTAATGTTTATGGTTTGTTCATGATTGATGACATAATACTGTACTTTTTTGGATTTTGGAGAAAATTGGGACAGCTATTCTTTACATAGATAGAAGCTAAGTCACTGCACTGTAGGCCAAGAGTATGGTAACAAGTGCACCATAAACCTCTGTGACTATTGAACTCGGCAGATATATCGGTAAGTATTTTGCATACCTTTGATTAAAAACCAATATGTTGTATAAATATACTCCCAAAAAAAGGATATCTGGAAGTTCATTATTGTCAAATCCGACATGTCCTTGGTTTTTCTTTTCTTTAGAATGTAAATACTTCATTTATAAGTTTGAGTATAACTTTAGAACTTTACAATACATTCCACAACGATATTCAGAATTCGTGATTCTTGGAAACTGAAATGCTAGAGTATGAACTAATCTTCTGTTTTTATATAGGAATCTTCTGCTACTGGAACATTTATGTTACCTCCTATGAATCATGAAAGCTTTGGCATGAATTCGGCATTTGATGACAGTAGTTGTGACAGTAATAGTTTCACGTATCAGCAGCCTAATGAGGGTTCACTATTATGGCCATGCATTTCTGAGCTACAAAATCAGGTACGGTGAATATATTAAGTATGTAATTCTCTTTTTAGAAGAATATTTCACTACTGAAACCAAATCTGGCAGTTTAGGAGGCTGGAATCGATGAAAGTCACAACATAATGACAATGATGCTTCACTTAAATATTTTGTTACTCTCTTCTTGATAGTCCTTGGACCTTTTAATATATACATGGGCATAATGTAGAAGGGGAGTTCATAAAATTTGAAATATTTTGGGATATAATTCTGTAACGGGGAACAAAAGTGATCAATAGGGTATTTGGGGTTGTAATTTTAAACAGATAATGTTATTACTTTTGATACATCAATTTTGAGTTTCCAAAAGAGGTCAAAAAGTACTTGTTCTTATTTTGTTATTATTGGTTTAAAACACACTTTGCAAGAAGCATGTTGGGATTTGCTTTTCAAGAAGCAGAAGCAGGTTTAGAAATGGATTGAAAAACTATCAAGTTGATATCAACGTGAATACATGATCGGTTATGTTGTCTCACAAGTTTAGCTTACAAAGGACCCAGCTTTGTTTAAATTATCAAGTACAGTGTAGCTTACAAAGGACCCAGCTTTGTTTAAATTTAGTTGTTCATAGTTTAGTTTTCCTTTCTGTGACACACTATGAGGGGTCAATATGAACTCACTTTGAATTACTCGTCTAAAAACCCTAGTTAGTTTTTTGTTTTGCTTAAGTTTGAATTGCAAATTTGTGAAGCACTGTATTGCATGCCTTAGGTCATAACGTGCACATACATAGACATCACAAAACTGCTTATATCTAAATATGCATTTCATTATTTAGAAAATTGGAGCTAATGTTGAACATGGAACTTGGTCATGCAGCCTCAAGTACCGTCTGGAATCCCCATGGAACTATCAAAACAGACCATCACAAAAGACAGTGCTACAACTTTACACTCACACACTAATAAGCGGAAATGTCCTATCATACAACCGAAGGACGAAAATGATCCAAAAAGACGTCCCAGTGATGGATACCCAAAAGAAACAAGTCTACCTCCAATGCGGAACTCAGAAGACGGATACAATTGGAGAAAATATGGACAAAAACAAGTAAAAGGTAGTGAATACCCTCGAAGCTACTACAAATGTACACATCCAAATTGTCAAGTTAAGAAAAAAGTTGAACGTTCCCATGATGGTCATATAACCGAGATTATATATAAAGGTGCTCATAATCATCAAGGTCAACGCAACACTAATATTGGGTCAAATGATGCTAATGGTTCCTATATTAAGTATGAGGATGGGGAGTTGTGGGAAAATGTTCATGGTAATAGCAACATTTCAAATTGTCGAACACAAGATGGTATTGACATGTCATCTTTAACATCGGTTGCTATTGATAATCATGATCTAATGTCATCCACACAAGGGAAGTCTACGGGAGTTATTGGTAATGTGGAGCGTAACAGGAATTATAATGCTAGTGATGCAGATGGGACCCGCGTCGACGAGGGTGATGAAGATAAATCAGATTTGAAAAGGAGGTGGTGTTTCTTAGACTCATGTAGATTGACTCTTTTCATTACGTTTTGATACAGGAGACAAACAATTTTGAGTAATTAGGATTGTTTATCTAAAGGGGTATTTGGGATTCCTTATGTTAAACCGCTTAGAAAATTAGCAAGTGATAATGTGCTTATTTTTAGGTGCTTAATTACTCTAGAATACAAACTTGAAACTGCTTATTCATAACTTTGATTTAAATATCTAGAAGCACATAAACAGTTTTATTGAGCATTCCCAAACACTCCTTTATATATGATATTTTGGGGTGTTTACTTATTTATTTTTATGAATTTCAATTATAGGAAGAAAGGAAATTTTCTGATGGAAACTAGCTTGGTAACAAGAGCTATGAGGGAACCAAGAGTGGTGGTTCAAATTGAGAGTGAAGTTGATATTCTGGATGATGGTTATCGTTGGAGGAAGTATGGGCAAAAAGTCGTCAAAGGGAACCCAAATCCAAGGTAATTTATATTAAACTTTCGACCCATTCACTTATGAACGGTTTTATCTTTTATATTTAACGGGTCAAATAGTTAAAAAAAATGAAGTTTTGCTTAAAAGGAAATGATAGACAGGCTCCCAAGGTGCATTTTCAATGCACACAACCTCCTAAATTTCTTTAACCAATAAAGATTTTTATCGTAATAATATAGTTTTGAAATCTAAACTTACATACATATTTTTTGTAGTTCTAAAAGTTTGTTCTAAATTGTTTTATGCAACCGGACCAACCCCTTCGACCAATAAGAAAATAACCATTTTGACCCAACCATTTATAAACCATCAAGATAAGTTACTCATTTGAACCACTAAATGTAATATTTCAAATTGGGTGTGTCGTGCAACTGTGTAACACCGGTTGAGAAACATGTATAAGTGGTACTTCCGGTGCATCTTAAAACGGGTCAGGTTGACCCACGAGCAATATTCTTTTGTCATTTATTTTCTTAAAATTTTAAATTATAAATCATCTAGATGATTAGGAAAGCATTTAGATGATTAGGAATACTACATTGTTACAATGATACCCCCTTCTTTCATAAATAGAAACAACTTAGGAGGTCTTAACCCATTTTACCCTCTTCATTTTATCAACTTTAAGTTTACCCATTTGACCAAAATTGACCCGAGTATCCATCAATGAGTCTTTAATTTACACCTTTGTATACTAGGAATGGATCTTTCTCAGTTTGATTCATTCACTATCATTACAGGAGCTACTACAAATGTACAACTACTGGATGCCCAGTGAGAAAACATGTCGAACGAGCTTCTGATGATTTAAAATCAGTTCTTACAACATACGAAGGGAAACATAACCATGCAATTCCCGCAGCCAGAAACAGCAACCACGCCAACATGGATGTGGGCTCCACCTCCAACCCTCCTAATTCTCTAAGATTACCGAAAATCACTAATGTCCCCAAACCTGAACCACAAGTTCAAGATCATCCACTTATACCCTCCAATTTCCTTACTGGGCCCACAAAATATGGTCATTACCAAAATATGCTACTTCCTGATTTTCCTATTTCACTACAAATGCCACCACCTAATGCAAACATCATGAACGGTTTTGGTTATAACAATAATGGAAGATTTATTAAACCAAAAATGGAGCATGATGATGGTTATTATGAAACTTTTATGCATGCTCCAGATCATGTAACTGATGCAAGCTCGAGTTATTGTCGTGTAATTCCAAATTTTCCGTCATAAGTTGGATAATTTATATTTTATAATAATTTATTATTCATTTAGAGTAGGACTTAGTTCCTAATCTAGGTTAAGAGGTCCATTAGTCATTATTCTTTTGCTTTATAGTTTCGGTATTTGTATTAAGTGAAGGCGTAGTGTTACCCTTCATATCTTATAAGCATAAAATATCTTTGAATTCCGTTGAACTTTATAGAAACAGTTAAATTTTATTTCATTTGACGGTTTTGAGCAGTGTGTTGTGTTTTATTAAGTGTGATCGTTAGTTTAAACAGTATGGACAAATGCTATGTCGGAAATGTTGATCGCTTATATACTTCAACTATGAATGTTGAGTGGCGTCTGTGATAGTAACAAATTTGGTCCGTTTGTTGATGATGTGTATATCGACTAATAAGGGGTTGTTTGGATCTAAATTTTGAAACGTAAAATGGGAATTTTGACACCGTCTCCAGTTTATCCATGTGGATCTACCCGATTTTCTTTACTACCAACCAAATATGATGACGATTACGTTTCAACATGGTTGATGATAGTTTTGGTAATTAATTTGAACATAGTCATATACTTATATGATCTACGTTTTCAATTGAACAAAAGGCTCAAATCTGTAATTTTGTGTGCTGAATTTACAGCAAAACCAAAATGGTGGTAGAGTTGGCATAGTCGTCATTTATCTCCTGAGCACCAATCTACCGACTAGTTTTTTTTTTTTTTTCTAGTCTGTTCTTGTATCACATACTCTCACTTGAACATTTAACTGTGCCATGAGCTACATCAGTATAATTTTATAAAATATACTAAACATATATTAGATCTCTTTGGACAAATATAATGATAACTAATTCTTCTTTCCTATTAATACAGCTACTTGTATATTTTACTGCTATCAAAATAGTTCACTTATGATTGATAAAAAGAATAGTAACATCTGTCACATATAGTCACATACATTTGTTTGCTAGGCATTTTGTTTGATTACAAAAGCTACAAACAAAAGTATATACTGAAATACACAAACAGACATTGTCATGGCTGCTACTGTAATTGTCTAAATATAATCCAAAACTTTCTTTGTTACTTACTTTTAAATGTGATCCTTGATAGTACTAGTACAGAATATATGTCCTTACAATTTTATGAATTACGACACACAACTTTGCATGGATATGATACCTTACTATTCTGATAATAGGCCGGTTTAGAACTATTCAAGATCATGAATCAAGTGTATGTCCATATCATGAAAACTTATCAGCTGCATAATTGAGCTCATGCAAAACATAACACGCGAGAAAACAATATCTCAATTGAGAACCATGCAAAGAAATTGTTATTTCAGTTATATTTACTTTTTTCTCAATCACATTTACATCCATGTTTTTCCCTTCCATTTTCCTTCTTCATATTATGATCATAAATAATACAAGTGCACTCCTTGGTTTTCCTAGAACAATCCAATTACCCTCGAGATAAATTTTCTCTTGTGAAAGAAGTTACACCAATGGTTGTATGGTTATAAAATCGAACCTCGGTTGATGATCTAAACGAAGTTATCTGGGATTTGTGTGTCACTTCTTCTCCTGAGAGCAGTCGTCGTTTCTTAGAACCGTATCCATGATACTGGTAGATGATGGTTTGAAGACATTCTCTTAGGTATTGGACATCATATGTCTCCAAAAACTTTAAATCTGTATCCCTTGATTTTAGGCCTGCATAATGCTTGTACTCTTCCAACACCGATGACAAACACCAATTTTGTAACTTCCTTAGAGAGCCAACAACACAACCTGTGCGGTGCTGACATCATAAAAAAAATCATATCAGATTGTTCAAAAACACATAATCTCTTTCAAAAAACTAAACACCCTCTTAACTCACTTCCTCTTAACTCCATTGCAAGAAATGGACTTTTTAAGAACACGTCTTTATGGAAAGAAAACGACACAAAAATCATGTAACAGAAGATGAACATGGATTAACTAAGTTACATACCTTTCCTCTTTTGCAATGTATTAGAACAGGATGGTTCCTCACATCTGAGAAAGAAAATTAAACATACATGTACTTAATACGGCAAAATATTTTAATAATTAATAGTTTATGACTGCAGTAAAGTTTTCTATGATTCATTACCGATCAAGAATTTGAGAGCCTCAGTGATGCTATTCCTTAGAACGTCTACAGAAGGCTCCTAAATGTTTATATCATACCAGAATAACAATCAGTAATCAGTTGATTAGAGCTAGTTTACATTTGTAACTCTACATGCGATCACTAAAATTAGTTTTTATCGCAACACTTTCTTGCTTGCAATGATCAATCAATGTACCATTTTCCACTTTATTTAAATTTTAAACCATGTTGATTACATTGGATCACTGTTCTTGTTTCAGCGCGTTCTTAGTTTTGTTGTAATGTTCTTTTCTAGTGCCTCGCTAGCTTAATAGATTGCCGTTAAAAATATGGCACTCTTTAATTAAATTCACCAATTTTTCTTATATAAACCCTAAAAAACAACTTATATCCGAATCAATATATGTAATATGAATATTTTTTTTTTGTAGTAAAGAGATTAGAGAAACAACCCGGGTGCCATCAATTCCGAATTGAAACAGCTGAATTTTATGAGCTCTTAGGAATTCCAAATTTTCTCTAGGATACGGTTCGGGACACAAATTTCTGCATGAATAAATATCAAAATTCTTCATCAACATTGTGATTACATATTCATAATCAGTTTTGTAACTCGAGTTTGAAGGGGTGTTTAGGATTGCTCATTTGAATTGCTTATACTACTAATTTAATATGTTCAAATAAGTTCGTGGAAATAAGCAACTCTCAATGTGATTATTCACAACTGCTTTTATTTTTTCTTAAAAAAAACAAATAAGCAATTTGGTACCAAGCACCCTTAAAATAAATTGTTGTATTAAAACAAAATAAGCAAATAATCAGTTCTTGCAAAACATTGATAACCAAACTCAACTCACATGACGGATCGAAGCTGCAAGGTCTCGATAAAGGGGAAATTTGAAGGTTGAGGGAATCCAGATCGATAGATTCTATCTTCAACATTAGCAAAGTTTATAGGTGGAACAAATGGTTCACCCGTATCATCACCACCATCGTTGACCGATTCCTTCCCTTCATATTTCATGATCACCAAACCCGTCATTAAGTTCGTTAATTTAAGCAGAAAAAAGAAAGACAATGAATCAATGCACGATGAACATGTTTGAATAATGTGATTGGGGGTGCAAAGATCGAAAGAAAACGATCTGCGTCTTTCCCACCCCCAACAAGATATTATTTTTTTGAGTTTTCTTTCGTGTTTACATTACAAATATTTTGAAAATGTGTATGAATTTGTGATTCATAAGGACGAATTATTAGGATTCGTTTTTGCCCACATGGGATGACATGGACTTATTCTGTTTGTTGAGTTGTATGTTGTGCATGGATGTTGTACGTAAAATAAAATTTGGATTCTGTGGCCATGCGCATGTAATGTTTGACTTGATGTCTATAACGGTCAAATGTTTGAATCATTGACAATTATGTATTGTTTGACAAGTTTAGTATCGATTTTCATTTTAAGGTTTATATATTTCAAACTTAGAATTATAAAATTTGAAATTTGGATAATCATCTTTATTAACTTATTTGAAGTCGGATGCTTTTTCCAAAAGCAGTGTCCATGTGTAAGGATATGATTATTTACATCTTATTTTTCATGTACCTTCTCATGAAATGGGGGACTCATCAAACTTGAGCAATCAGAAGAACTGTAGGTTTTGATTCGGTTATACAAACTACTTTTTGGAACATTTCGAAGTTCAGAAATTGGTGTTTGTTTGATCTAAAGTCGCCTAAAAAATACCTTATAAGAGGAGATTAAGTTATCATCTCACAGACTCACACTATGATTTCTAATAGGTATAGGAAACTCAACCCCATTTGGTTTGAATGGATTTTCTATCCAAGAACTGCTTGCAATATTTGTTGGATTGTTGTAACGTTCTATTTCTCTCTAGTTCTCGCTAGTTTTCTTCAAATAAAATCTACAGCCGTTAAAAAGAAAGATCAACACTAGCTAGGCAGGTTGTCAAAAATTCTAAAATATCTATACGTGCTCATTTATTAGATTAACTATATTTTCTTAAGTAATTGGTTTTACTATCGTTTGTACGGTAAATAAATGTTTAATCGTAAATAAACGAAAAGTTTGAGTGAATTAAATCACAGTAATCATTTTTGACATCGACGGGAAAACACTCAGCTTGTGGACAAAAGAGATGCAAAAAGTTGAATTCGATCTACATCTAAATCTATTTAGTATTTACTCATATACAAGTGCTGTTACAGTACTATATATGGATACAGATTGATTATTCCTTGTACGCATATGTTCGGTGTTGATGATTCATATGAACGAGTTTTTGTATCATGAATTTCAGTTGCATATTGTGCTTTTATGCCTACTTTCGGCTAAACAATTCCCATAAATCATTTCACAACTATTAATTCATATGAATGTGATTTCTGATATTAATGTAGCACCAAAACTTTTAACAAGCTGTAACAATCTTCTTATGAGATGTCACAACAATTTAAATGTACTGAACTATCATTAAGTAACAAAAGTTACAAAACACTAGTCAATGACCATCATATATGATAAAAGCTTCAAACGTACTCCTTCTCCAAGTTTTTTTTAACTAAATTTATATGATACTAATTGAAAATATATGTCAAATACAAACGTATTACATAGGTTATATATATTGAATTACCATGCAAATGAAATTGTGTGGTTGAGACAGTATGCATTTATGCAAATACATAGCAGATCAAGATAACGGGCCAATACCTTTCGGGGTATCCCTTTAAAAACGTATCGAAATTGTCGTGAAAATCGGTTTTGCGTGACGAACAAAAATTGGTAAAAAATGAGTAAAAAAGTTTCAAAAATGACTTTATTTAAGTAGTAAAGAAAAAAAAATGGGTAATGACCATTTTACCCTTGATTATTTGAAAATTGCATCCAACGCCCTTACACTAAATTACATAAATGGTCCCTGTCGTTACGCCAAATTGCGTCCAACATCCCTATTTTTTTTAAAATTTCCAATTTTTTTTTGAAAAAAGTTTTAAAAAAATTTATTTCAGAAAAAAAAAATGGAAAAAAAAAAATCGAAAAAAAAAATTAATTTCGAAAAAAAAAGTTAATTTTTCTAAAAAAATTAATTTCCAAAAAAAAAATTAATTTTTCTAAAAAAATTAATTTCGAAAAACAATTAATTTTTCTAAAAAAATTAATTTCGAAAAAAAAATCTAAAAAAATTAATTTTTCTAAAAAAATTAATTTTTTTTTAAATTAATTTTTTTTTTCGAAATTTTTTTTTTCGAATTTTTTTTCCATTTTTTTTTCTGAAATAAATTTTTTTAAAACTTTTTTGGAATTTTTTTTTTTAAATAGGGACGTTGGACGCAATTTGGCGTAACGATAGGGGCCATTTCTGTAATTTAGAGTAAGGACGGTGGATGCAACATTCGCAAACCCACAGGGACCATTTATGTAACTTGGAAGGGTAAAATAGTTATAATGACTAAATAGAGTCATTTTTGAAACTTTTTTACCTATTTTTTGTTCGTCACGCAAAACCGATTTTCACGACAAGTTCCATACGTTTTTTTAAGGGATACCCATACCTTTCTCGACCTTTTGGCTAAGATCAACATATATAACTTATTCGAAAGATGCAAACCCATTAACATTATAATAACGAAACATGATCACATACTCGGCGTTCAACTTAGTGCACACAACAATCATTTGTTCATATAATATTTATCAAATAGTATAATATCCTTCATCTTGTGTATAATTATTTCACTGGCTTATTACATGTATTATGCATACCATGAGTTGCATCTATCGGTACATGAGTGGCACATTGCTCGTATTGAGTCGCAGAATCATGACACTGGGACAGGAACTCTGAGATGACCATTTGGTTGCACTTCTTGGTGTCATGGGCCAACAGATCATCAAACCCTATATGTGTTACGTGTTTTACATTTGTTGGAAGGCCAATCTCCATCTCCATTTCGAGTTCTTCCATCTCATCCTTGAATACTGCAGTATCAGCAGTAATGATTTACATAAAGAAAACATTAGAACATATAATAACGAAATATGATCACATACTCGGCGTTCAACTTAGTGCACACAACAATCATTGTTCATATAATATTTATCAAATAGTATAATATCCTTCATCTTGTGTACAATTATTTCACTGGCTTATTACATGTATTATGCATACCATGAGTTGCATCTATCGGTACATGAGTAGCACATTGCTCGTATTGAGTCGCAGAATCATGACACTGGGACAGGAACTCTGAGACGACCATTTGGTTGCACTTCTTGGTGTCATGGGCCAACGGATCATCAAACCCTATATGTGTTACGTGTTTTACATTTGTTGGAAGGCCAATCTCCATCTCCATTTCGAGTTCTTCCATCTCATCCTTGAATACTGCAGTATCAGCAGTAATGATTTACATAAAGAAAACATTAGAACATAGATTCTATATTGTAAATGGTAAACATAAAATTGAGCTAGAGTTAAGCCTTTCGGTAATAGCATGGTCATGGCTTACCAAGTGACTGAGACAAGCTTTTGATGGTTCTAGTAAACCTATGAAATCCAATGTATATATTAGGTTTTGATAGTGACGGGGACTTGGACAAACCCTTTATCATGTGATCGCTTGACGCGTCTTTAGGATCTTTAACATCTCCCAATGACCTATGCGCTAAAAACATAATATACCAAATTTAATCATACGCATAACAAGTAAAAATGTAATTACATTCAAGTTTGCACAAAGTCTCCAAAACGAATTAAAGAATTACTTATAGCAACAATGGGTACTTTCAGTTGGATTAGTGCAATCCTAGGTCTGATCAAAAGAATTTGATTCTGTGTAAACTAAATATTTGTATACATACCCATGTGAGCTGATATATTGTAGTCCTTTGGTCGCCTTCCCTGTTGTTCGCAAACCGCTACACTAGCGGAAGAGACACAACCGGCAGTGAAAGGTAGAAGTACAAGACGTTCCATTCGGTCTTTCATTCTAAAGAGGGATGAGAAGTTGATGAAGGATGTGAAGGATTGGTTATATAGTGGAGCATAACGTATGCTTTGAGTTTAAGATATAACCTTTAATCTTTAGGATCTTGTATATGAGATTAGGATATACCATTGTCACACCTAAAATTTGTACTTGTAATGCATAGTCAATAATCCTTTTGAGTCCAACTTTGAGTTTAAAGGTTTAAAGTTTGGTAGAGTGATTAAAGGATCTTGCCAACTGAAGTAGTGCATGCAACCAAAAAGTTAATGTTGAGTTTCTAAGTTAATGCAACTACTTTACAACCCCCAACAAACTCCACACCTCTTTGATTTCAAGGGCAGGACCTTTCCATTTCGTTATCATATAATCTTGTAGATATTATAAAAATAAAGAAATTACAATATGTTTTATTATGCGCCTATAGTTAAATATGTCATTTCTCTTTAAAATAAAAGAAAAATAAGAATTAGTCTGCTTACACATATCATTTATCAAATATAGTGTTCATAAATGTGTTCTTGTTCAAAGTGTTTAATTGAATGACATGTGAAAGTAGGAGACAAGAAGATGAAATAGCACTATGTTCACCAAACAAAATCAGCACATGCAGCACTTTACAACTATATGATTTACTCATTGTAATTTAATACTGTATATATGATTTACCAAGTATAGCGGAAGACTTGAAATAAAAGCTAGGTATTGTGTATTCAGCGAGTCTTTCCTTTTCAGGCACTTTCCTAGTCAATTAAAAGGAAATAAGCAAAATAATTAAAAAAGGAAAGTTGAAACACTTAAATTGAACGCCACTACCACCAAAGAGTGTTTCACCAGCAAGCCCATGAAGAATGATTTTAGATTTGAAAGTGTTTCCCAGTAGATAAAATGGTCCATTACTTTGTTTAACCGTTTCCCAGTAGCTAGATAAAATGGTCCATTACTTTGTTTAACTGATAATATGAGATTATAGTTGGTAATTCTATCTTAAACGTTTGTGATGTGATTATACTAATTTTTTAATTTATCGAAAGTGAAATATATTAGCAAAACAAAATATTCAATGGCTTACCTTATACATACCCCAGACACTTACATACTTGAATTCAAGAAATCTAACCAAACTAGCCTTGATACAGCCTCAACTACTATATCACTTTCTAAGACAAAATCTAAAACCGCAGACTTCTGATATCCATTGAAAAATGGTCTATTACCAGCAACTTAATACACCGGCTGACCTCCTTCGATACTATGCCAACCAACTGAATATACTAGCAACACACTTCAATGCTAATTCGGAAGAAACTCTATTACCTCAAGTCAACTACTGTCAAATCCACCCCTTAAAATGCTAACAATTCAATCAATTCCATGACATCACATCTTATGAGTAACAAATGTCTTATCCATGATTGAGATTCCTTCAAATGGGCAGGTATAACTGAGAAATTGTCAACTAGAGAATATCTTGACCAGGAAAACCAATTCCAAGTATAAAGCAGCAACTCTATACTCACTTCATAGATCTGAGAAATTGTCAACTAGAAAAAGGCTTGACCAGGAACAACAGATTTCTGACCCATATAAACCAAACATCCAAACACCCCTTTGAATCTCAATACCTGAGTATAACAACTCAAAATTACAGGACATTCAACATTAACAACATATTTGGAATGTTTTTTTGAAGTTTCCATTTTCTCCCTTTTCTCTCTTCTCCAAGCATGGACGGAACTTGAACGTTTTTGTTAGAGGGGCCACTTATAAATATACTGAAAAATTTTCTTTTAAACATCAATAAAACTAGAAATAATTGGGAATAAAATGTACACAGGGTTAAAAATTTTGAGGGGCCACAACCGCCTTGGTCCTTCTATGTTTCGTTGTAACACTAGACTACCTTCTTCTTCACACAAACACAAACAAGATGATGCTCACAAACATATACATTAAGAACAAGAGATGTGGTGGATCATATGGATAATTTCAAGTCAAATGTTTATTAATCTTTGGAAGATAAACAAACCGAGACTTTTGTGGTACTTTGGACACACACACACACTCTTTCTCTGTTATGTTGAAAATGAGACACACCCCCATGCAGTGTGTGTGTGTGGTCTTATGATAACACAGCCAACCAAATGGGCTTGGTGGGCTTTCACTTGGGCCATGGAGTGGACTAGATAAATGTATTACACTTATACATGCCAACTAATAACTAATCTAATACTTCTAGTCCACTTTTTAATCTAACTATTATACATGACATTTTAGTTCTCATAAGCAAATGACCATCACTTCATAATCAATATAAAGTGATTGCTAACAATCTCCCCCTAAGAGATGGTCATTTCAATGATGCTCCCGTGAATGGTCTTTTGCATTTGATGCCTTGAACTTCGTGTGTCAATGTATAATATACTTCGTTCAATGTTCCTTCATGCGCTGTGATCTTCAAAGTATCGTCTTCTGGTCGTTCCTACCTTGATCTACTTCTTCTGTCCGGATGCGTTGTCGTTGTAGATGATGATGGTGGATGAACTTTCGTCGGTACCTGCATAAAACAGTTAGCAATAAATCGTCCAGCACCCATCATGTCGTGAGGCAAGATCCTTGGATCTTATTAAGACTCATACAACTTGTATCCTTTTGAGTGAACACAAGTGTATTTCATAGGAAGTGTTCCTAAGAGATCTTTGATGAATCTCATGTCTCTAAACTCAATTATGTGCGTTTTGGTTTTAGTCGTCGGAGGCATGGAGCAGAGTGCCACCTTTTCAATATCAACACATCTCGGAGTGAGAGGTCGATAGATTATGCAGTGTTCTCCGTGAGAAATGAAACAAATATCTTTTGAGAGATATCTGAGTGGATAAGAGGGGTGGTGCAGTGCGTCACTGGGTCCATGACGTCATGTCTTCAATACCAGTATCACCTTAGTGAGTACCGATAGCAGATGTATTGACCCGGTTTCTGTCCTAAGTTTTCATGGAGGGCTATTTCTTTTCACCCTTACAAAAACTTTTCTTTTTCATTCTTCAACCCCTTCTTTCTCCTTTCTCATTATACTCCTTTTTTCAATCTTACCTAAGGACTTCTAATGCTAAGCTATTGGAATTGTCCTTGGGTAGATCCCTCCGGTTCTGGCGGATCATTGGACATAACCTAACCATAATCACCTTATTACTCCATGATTATCCTAGATTATTTGTCGCATGCCATTAAACCTTGTGAAAAATCTCTCAACGTGTTTATGAGAAAACACATTTTGTTAACACATCGAGAGTTTTACATTTTTAAACACTCCCCCTTCACATGTGCTCATGCATTTTTTAAATAAACTGCACATGTTGGATAGAGTTCGCACATTTGAAATGATCGACTTTCAATGAACACGACCTTCGCGAGACACGCTTACATCACTAGTTAGACTAGTTTGAAATTATTACCCGTCCCGGTCATATTCAAAGATCATCTCTCGAATTGGTACATTCTACTAAGACAAGTCCTTTGCGAGACACGCTTGCATCACTGGTAAACCAGCTTGAAATTATTACCCGTCCAGGACATGTCTTTTCGAGAACGGACATATAGTTTCGTCAATTCGAGGGTTCATGCTGAGTCTTTTTGAAGAACTCGTTTTGAGATTCAAACGACAAAACTTCTTTTAGATCACATTTTAATCACGTCATCTCCCCCATATTTATAATAAACACCTAATCTCCCCCTCAAAAATAGCATGAAGTGGTATTTTTGAAAACAGTTGATTAAAATGAAACTTTTTGTGGAGAGACGGACTGATTTTAGCATGAAATTGGAACATTTTTCTTTTTCTACTCCCCCTTAATCAGAGCAAATGGTTAAACTTTTGAGTTTAAAAGCATTTAGTGGTCTTTGAGGGAGTTTTTGTGAGCACAAAATTTATAAAAAGACTTTGAAACATCTTTTGAAACAATTTTGATTAAGTGCTCATTGGTTTTAGCTTTTCGCCATTAACATTGCGAGTTCTGATCGGAAATAATCAGAAGTCATTCAATGTAGCGCGGGTTTCGTACTGAAATGCACGAAAGCCGTCATTGAAGAAAAATTTGAGAAACGACATGTTTTAGAAAAACATAAAAAATAACTCTCGCTCAAGCATCTGTAAATACCCGTATCATTGTTGAATGACATTTCTAAGTACGTATAGAATATCGATTAGACGAGAGAAATGTCGTGAGAAGAATATTTTTGGATTTTGTCTTGTATATATTTTTTTTTATGGCTTTTTAAAGTTTTCTATTTTTATATTTTTGTTTTTTGAAAAAGTATATATATATATATATATATATATATATATATATATATATATATATATATATATATATATATATATATATATATATATTATATATATTTACCAAAAAATATATACATATATTTACAAAAATATATTTACTTGCGAAGCTCTATGAAGTAAATCAATAAGATTCGAGAAGACTTTCTAACTCTTCGGGAGTTAGGCTTCGCATTCCAATTCGACGAACTAAGTTTTCAAACCGCTCTTTCGGGAGGGCTTTAGTAAATAGATCGGCGAGCTGATATTCAGTCTTCACGAAAAATAATTCAACAGTACCCTCTTCAACGTGCTCTTTTATGAAGTGATAGCGGACTCTAATATGCTTGGTCTTCGAGTGTTGCACTGGGTTGCACGAGATGGCTATGGCACTTTTTGAATCGCAATACAAAGGTATGCGGTTGAAAGAGAAACCATAATCTGTGAGTTGTGTTCTCATCCAAAGGACTTGAGCACAACACGCAGATAGAGACACATACTCGGCTTCTGCTGTTGATAAAGCAGTGCAATCTTGTTTCCTTGAGGACCAGCCTACTAGCTTTTCTCCCAGAAATTGCGCTCCGCCTGATGTACTTTTCGCTGTGACTTGGCATCCAGCATGATCGGCATCTGAAATGGCAATTAGTGTAAACTCCGAATCCTTCGGATACCAAAGACCCATGTTAATGGTTCTTCGAAGGTATCGAAAGATCCGTTTAACCTCTTGGAGGTGAAGTTCGGTAGGCCTTGCCTGAAACCGTGCAAGTAAGCAAACAGCAAAATGAATATCTGGTCGGCTTGCAGTTAAGTACATGAGAGAACCAATCATGCTCCGATATTTCTTCGAATCCATGGGTTTCCCATATAGGTCAGCGCCAATTTTTGGTGAAGTGACCATTGAAGTACCAACAGAGTCACAATTGTCCATTCCATGTTTTTTCAAAATCTCAATTGTGTATTTAGCCTGATTAAGAAAAATTCCACGTGGGGATTGATGAATTTGTAAGCCTAAAAAGAATTTTAATTCACCCATCATGGACATTTCGAATTTGCTTTTCATGAGATTTTCAAAATGTTTTGAATGTGTCGGATTAGTGGACCCAAATATTATGTCGTCCACGTAAATCTGAACAATCAAAATATCATTTTTGTATTTTCTTGTAAACAAGGTTGGATCAATTGTTCCTTTGGTGAAATTGTTTGACAACAAGAAAGATGATAACTCGTCATACCACGCCCGAGGGGCTTGTTTTAAACCATAGATTGCCTTCTTTAGCCTGTAGACGTATTCCGGATGATCTTTGTCAACGAAACCGTCTGGTTGACTCACATACACTTCTTCTTTCAGAGTTCCATTCAAGAAAGCGGTCTTGATGTCCATCTGATAAACTGTGATGTTCTTGTGAGCGGCATAAGCTAAGAAAATCCTGACTGCTTCAAGCCTTGCAACTGGTGCGAATGACTCTTCAAAATCTATTCCTTCTTCTTGTCTGTATCCCTTTGCCACCAGACGAGCCTTGTTGCGAATCACAGTCATTTCTTCATCCTTTTTGTTTTTCCATAACCACTTAAGATCAATGACTAGTTTGTCAATTGGTCTTGGAACTAAATCCCAGGTGTCATGGATTTGAAATTGAAGAAGTTCTTCCTGCATCGCTTCAATCCAGGCATTATCTGCCATTGCTTCCCGAGTGTTCTTAGGTTCTATGAGACTGACTGAGCAGACATAGATGCACATGTCGCAATCGGTATGAAGTTGTTTTCTCATCTGAATTGGTCTTGAGGGTTCACCAATAACCTGTTCAATCGGATGGTCTTTTGTCCACTGTAATGTTGAAGGGTACCTTGGACTGTTTGAATGTATGTTAGACGGTTCATGTAATCTGGAAGATGATTCACCAGATTCCGTTCCAAACGGGTTTTCAAAGACTTCTTCGTCTAACACAACATTATTTTGTTCTTGCTCATCAATTCTTGGTAGAACAATTTCAATGAATGGAGTTGCTGGAGTAAATGTAGATGATGTTGATGTTGAGGGAGTTGGTGCGCTAGCTTCGAATGTTGTGGATGCATCTGGATTAGGTGGTAGTGGTGGTGGTTGTTGATGTTGAGTGGGTGCAGCGGAATGTTGGTTAGATGCAATTTTCGAAGCGCCACCATAGTATTCATCGTACATGAACTCGAAGAAATTATCCAGTTCTTGAGTTGTGGGTTGTTCTGAATGAATTGATTGAGCTCCTTGAGGTGCGAGTCCCGAACTGATATGTCCGGAAGTCATTGGGTTAAGCGCGGGTTCTAGAGCGAGTCTCTCAGAAGCCATTTGTGAAATTTCATCAAACTTTACATTCATCGTCTCCATTATCTTTTTCGTTCTCCTGTTATACACCCTGAATGCCCTCGAGTTTTCAGAATAACCAATGAAGATTCCAATATCACCCTTAGCCTTCAACTTTCCCAGATCTTCCCTGTCATTTGTTGGATAGCATAAAGCGCCAAATACATGAAGATAAGAAATATCCGGTTTTCGGTTGTTGACAAGTTCATATGGGGTTTTATTGAATCTTGGATGGATTAGGGATCGGTTTTGAGTAAAACAAGCAGTAGAAACAGCATCAGCCCATAGGAATAACGGAGCACTGGAATAGATCAGCATAGTGCGAGCAACTTCTACAAGGGTTCGATTCCTTCTTTCAACTACACCATTCTGCTGTGGAGTTCTAACAGCGGATGTCTGGTGAGTAATACCAGTTTCTTCAAAGAATGTTCTTAACTCCTGATTGACAAATTCCGTGCCATTATCCGTTCTGACTATCCTAACTGGAGCTTGAAGTAGAACTTGAATCCGCTTCAGAAAGGTGATGATGGTGCTTGGTGCTTCATCTTTTGATCTCAAGAACTTTACCCATGTATATCTTGAATAGTCGTCAACAATTACAAGAATATACTTTTTCCCATTTATGCTTTGAACTCTCATCGGACCACATAAGTCCATGTGCAACAAATGAAACCTATCAACCGAACTAGGTACGGGTTTAGGTTTATATGTTGCCCTTTTGCTCTTGCCTTGCTCACATGATGGACATAGGTGTTCTTTGGTGTATTTAAATTTTGGAAGACCGAAGACGATGTCGTCTTTGGCAAGCTTGTTGATCGTGTCAAAGTTCAGATGGGACAAACGTCTATGCCACAACCAGGATTTTGTTTCGCCTGCCCTGGTCATGAGACAAATAGGAGATGAAGAGGCCATTTGGTTTATGTCAATTGCATAGAGATTGGTGCCACGATTCCCAATTAAGAGATCATTCCCCACCAAATTCCTGACAAAACAAGTGTTTCTCCTAAAAGCAACCTCTAAATCAGCATCACAAAACTGTCCGACTGAGAACAGATTGTGTCCCAACCCTTCGACATAGTAAACCCGAGTGATCAAGTAATTCCCAAACCGAAGATCACCATAACCCGGAATAGCTGCAACATGATCATTCCCAAACCGTACAGTCCCCATGAACTGCCACACAAAATTGATCAGCAGCTTCAGATTCCCGGTCATGTGCTTGGAGCAACCCGAGTCGACGATCCAAAGACAAATTTCAATGACTTGCAAAGAACAGAGGATTTTGTATATGGAAACCGTTTAACATTTGGTTCCAGTGGGTTAGATGAAACAGGTGAATTACACTTAGAACTGGTTTCCTTAGATGCATTGGGAACTATTTCTAATGTGCCATTCTTAAGTGTAAACATTCTACCCGTTGGTTTCCATGCACAAAACTTAGAGTTATCCTTAGGCAATAGGCTGCTAGTGGTATTCCTAGCTTTTGCAATAAGTCTTTGAATATATCTAGACTTAGCCTTAGTTACTAAAGGAACTTTTTTCTGTTCAGGCATATCATTCTTTTTCTCATCATTAGAAACATTATCATCACAAGCATTTACAGACAAAGTTTTATTTTGCATTAAACAATCAGAATCATTACATGCATTAGAAACAGGAGTCTTATCATTACAACTAGATGATACATGTTTCTTCTTGGAAAGCGGTAAATTCCTAGGGTGTTCTTCTACTTTCTTGCATGCACTCTCAGAAACAGGCGAGACACTAGGTTTCTTGTTATTGCTCCTAGACTATCTTTTGCTCCTAGAGTTGCTTTCTATTCCTGTAGAAGGTAAGGCACACTCATTAGAATTTTTGTTGTTGTCCTTAGATGTTGTAGTAGCATTCCTAGACTCATTTGGAGTATCTTTCTTACTTTTGTCTATCGCCCTATATGTTTTAGATGTAGAGGCAGACGCAGTAGTGGGACTAATCCTATAAAGGCCAGGTGCTATAACATTAGTGTTCTTGACAACAGCTTTCTCTTTTTGTTTCTCATTAGGCAAGGGGGTTGATGGTGCATTACCCGTAGGTTCCTCACCCTTCCCTTTTTGACTTTCGAGTTGAGACTTCAAAAGATTGATTTGATCTTGCATATTTTTGTAAGAGCGATCATACGACAATTTGTCATACTTGCATTCTTCCTTTTTTGTATCAAGTTGTTTAAAATATGTGCAATTTTGTTTTTCAAGTTTCAAAAGCGCCTTTTCATATTTTTCAACAATTTGAGAAGTCTCAGCTCGAAGTGTTTCATCATCCTCAACAGAATATGTTTGGAAAATAATAGACATGATATCGGTCGATAGAGCTTCGAAGGAGAGAGAGTCATTTTGCTTTTCCAAAACTTTTATGTGTTCCAAGTATTCATTGGCTTCATTCACTAAGGATTTGTGGTCCTTAACGAATTCTGCTGACTCTTTCAAAAGATTATGTTCCACATTTTGAACAACCGCATAGATTGCATCAATATGTGGATTGATTTCATTTTCGAACATCTCTTTCAGGTCATTTTGAAAACTTGAAAACCATTCCATTTTTTGATTGTTTGTTTTGGATGCCACAATACTTTGAAGTGTTTCAATTCTCTGTTTAAGATCAACCAAATATAGTCTAGCTGCACTTGTTTCACAAGTGTTTTTAGATGCCAGTTGTTCGATGTTAGACAGATGATTTGAGACAGCTTTTTGTTTTGTGAAAACCACTGGTTTTTTAAAAAACAAAGGTGACTTCTTTTGAACAAGATGAACCCCAGCAAGTTTGTTAGCTTCATTATAGTCAATGGGTTTTATTTCTGGGTTCATTTGTCTCATTTTAATTCTACTCTCCTGAGCAAGCTCAATTGTTTCATCAGAATCATGAACCTCTATAGGATCATGTTTATCATTTATAAGAGTACCATCATATAACACATTCTGTTCTTTCTGAGCTTTCTTGAGATAATAAGGATTTTCATAACCGATAGCCACTTTCTTCATTGTATGTAAAATCGGGTTTTTATCGTTTATTAACAAGTTAACTGTTTGTGCAGAATGACCCGTTTTTACAAGTAAATCTTCCAACTTTGCAATGGTTTCCTTTTTGTCAGTAATCTCTTTAAGAAGATCCTTTTCACGTTTTGAAAACCTTTCATTCAACTCCTTCTTTTCTTTTTCAAGATTGGAATAAGTTGATTTTTGTTTGGAAAGTTGGTTGGTTAGTTCAGAAATTTCTTTGTTAAGAGATTTGATTTGCAAATTCAAATTAACATCGAGAGTGTCAAATTTTATTTGCAAATGTTTCTCTCTTAACTCTGAATCTCTTAAGCTAACCTCAAGATCTGACTGACGTTTGTTGTGAAAATCAAAAGCTTTTGCATTTTCCTTATAACTCTCAAGCTCAGTGGTCAATTTTTCATTTGCTGCCTTAACCTCGCGATTGACCGTTTTAACTTTCTCAATTTCAATACTACAATTTTGCAATAATGATTCAAACATAGCACGTGTTTCCTCATCATTATCAGTATGATGTGACTCGAATTCATCATTAGGATCCATATCTGAAGTTACCAAATTAGTATTGCTACAACTTGGTTCGTCCATATATGTATCGTAAATGAGATTAGGAGTCTCAGGATACTGTTCATTTTGAGGTGACATATCAAACATTTCATTATTGTGACATGTAGCATATGGTTGTACCTCAGAAATCGCATTAGTGTCAAAAGCAGGAGGTGCTTCTGAGTCCGTGTCGTACTTTGCCTCCTGAAGATTAGCCATAAAAATGCAGTTTGCATCGATGTCTTCAAGATCTTCTGCATCATCCATAAGAGCCATGAAGTCATTCTCTTCAGCACTCAACTATAACCCAGCCGTTTCCTTCTGTGCCAACAATAATGCTTTCTACAAGTAAGCTGGATCCCTCTTTTTCGGCTTATCTGGACAGTTCCTAGCCATATGACCAACACCCTGACAGTTGAAGCACTTCATCAAATTACCCTGTTGTCTATTCCCAGCTCCCTGAGCAACATTCCCAAACTGATTCCCAGTATTCTGTACCCTTTGATTACCAACAGCTGTACCCATCTGATTCCCTGCATACTGACCCATCTGATTACCAACATACTGCCCTGCATTCTGATTACCCATCTGATATCTTGGAGCATATCCCTGCTGATTCCCATATCCCCCAACCATCTGTCCTTGTTGTCCCATGTTGAAACTCGGCTGTGCAATCTGCTTGTTGCGAGTGTTCGATGAGATTCGTTGATTGTTGTTGGTAGGTGTGGAGTAGCGTCCTTGGAATGCTTTTGTTAGGTAAGCAAATGCTTGAGTCAAAGCAGCAGTTGACTCATCCTGATCGTCTTGATCTGGGTGTTGTGGGTATTGTTGTTGTGGGATTACATGTTGTTGTTGTGGGTAGAATGGTGATTGTGGAATATACTGTTGTTGCATGAATTGCTGAGATGAAGATGATGAGGGTTGTGTATTAACTGTTGTAGGTGTAGGTGATTGGACTATGAGTGCAAGAGGATCTTGTTGTTTTGCTTGTTTCTCTTTTCTGACTTCGTTCGCCTCTGCTTGGTTTTGTTTTAGGAAGTCATAGAGCTGATCATAGTTCACCTCGTGAAGGTTCTTTATTTGGTTGACAATAGTGACATATCGTCCCCATTCCTCTGTAAGGTTGTTGATGAACTTGATGTTCTGAACAATTTGTTTAGGTGCCAAATTGTGTCTGATCAACTCATTCATTAGAGTACAAAACCGTGTGTAGTAAGATTCAATCTGTTCAGCTGGTGTGGATGTGAACTTCTCCCATTCAGTCAGAAGCTTGTTTTCCATGTCTTGTTTGCCAATTTCTGTACCATAGCAAAGCCGTCTAACTCGATCCCACATTTCATAGGCAGTTTCACAACTATCTACGGCACAAAATATTTCTTGTGGCAACCCGAGTTGAATTAAATGCATTGCCATGTCATCTGCTTCAATTTGCTTCCATTCTGCCAATGTGTATTCATCTTCCGTTTGAGTCCGGAAGGTTGCTTTAATTGGAGGTGTTGCATCAGTATTCCCAGCTGTGACTTGAATCTGACGAGGCTTAAATGGACCTTCCTCTATGGATTTGATCAAGAGTCTACCTTGTCCTTGAGGCTTGGTTTTCATGTATCTTTTCATACGACTCGTCCATGGAAGATAACTACCTTTTTCTAGCATTGGAGGATGGTTTTCAGCACCAGCGGCATGAATGTCTTGTTGAGTAGTCATTGTTGATGTTTGTATGGTTAAGATGGTATTGGATCGGTTAAAGAACTAGGATTGGGTTTGATACGGTTCACGAGTTATGTTTGGTTTAAGTCCTTTGTCGTTGTCCTTGAAGAGACGTTGAGAAAAAGTTGAAAACACTTCACTAATTCAATATAATAATAGTCACCAACTCTTGACACAAATTCAATAGCTCAATGACAGCGCTCATAAAGCCAATATTATATTAGTTGAAAGCAAACTCATTATAATATTTAACCCATTGTATAACGCATCAAAAGCAAACACAGAACCTTTGTTATATTATAACACGTCAAAAAGTAAACTCACACATCAAAAGCTGATATTGACTACTTGATAAACACATCAAAAGCAAAGCAAAGTTTACGTGATTTTGAACACCTTTATCACTATTATAATGACCACTTGACAACTTTTGTAGCTTTTGTAATATTTAAATAGAAACTTTTATGGTGCTCAATGTTATAAAAGAAACACAACTCTCTGAAACTCAATATGAACTTTAACAAACTCAATGACTTTGTGCTTTCAAACCCAACTCAATATAAGAAAAGAAACCCAGCTCAATATTTTTCTGATGAAGAAACTCGAGAAGACCACAAATTAAGCCGAGCTCGAGAAGATTACAAAGTCGAGGAACACAACTTCGAAATCTTCCACAAAGTCAAGTTGATGTTCGATCAAGTTAAAGTGGGTCGACTAGAGTAAGTTGCTCGATTGGGTCACTATTGTTCGACTAGTTTACTGCTTCGATTATATTACTTGGTTCGATCAAGTGAAGTAGTTCGATCAACGTTGTGGTTCGATCAAAGTTGTGGTTCGATCAACTGCTCGTTCGACTAACCTGCTCGATCGACTATCCTCTCGTTCGACTAACCACTCGTTCGACTAACCTGCTCGTTCGACTAACCTCTCGTTCGACTAACCTCTCGTTCGACTAACCGCTCGTTCGACTAACCTGCTCGTTCGACTAACCTCTCGTTCGACTAGCTCGTTCGACTTCAGCTAGGTCGTTCGACTAGCTCGTTCGACTAGCTCGTTCGACTAGGTCGTTCGACTAGGTCGTTCGACTAGCTCGTTCGACTAGGTCGTTCGACTATGTTTGGAAGAGTAAGTCTAACTCGACTACCCTTTTTGCTCGTTCGATGACTGCTCCTCGTTCGATTATGTTGGTCGTTCGATTATGTGAAGTCGTTCGATCAAGTGTAGTCGTTCGACTATGTGACGTCGTTCGACTATGTTTGCCTCAGAAACTCAGAAACTCGATCAGAAGCAGCAGAAATTCGATTTGGATTGCTGATGAACAGTAACGTGCTTTTCTTTAAACCATATAAATCCTAAATCTTTAACCTTTTGCTCTTGATACCACTTGTAACACTAGACTACCTTCTTCTTCACACAAACACAAACAAGATGATGCTCACAAACATATACATTAAGAACAAGAGATGTGGTGGATCATATGGATAATTTCAAGTCAAATGTTTATTAATCTTTGGAAGATAAACAAACCGAGACTTTTGTGGTACTTTGGACACACACACACACTCTTTCTCTGTTATGTTGAAAATGAGACACACCCCCATGCAGTGTGTATGTGTGGTCTTATGATAACACAGCCAACCAAATGGGCTTGGTGGGCTTTCACTTGGGCCATGGAGTGGACTAGATAAATGTATTACACTTATACATGCCAACTAATAACTAATCTAATACTTCTAGTCCACTTTTTAATCTAACTATTATACATGACATTTTAGTTCTCATAAGCAAATGACCATCACTTCATAATCAATATAAAGTGATTGCTAACATTCGTCCATGCCTCCAACATAATCTCGCGCTAAAAATAAAAATTTCCTCCAGTAAAATACCTTGATTTAGACCTTATTTTACACCATTTTTCAAGCTAATTTCAAATCTAAACCGTACAATTTGTTCTATAGTTGTTATCTCATTGTTCCATTGGTTTAAATTTGTTTGTAGCGGGTTTTTAATCGTGTTCTTGGGGGGTTCTTGTATCGTTAAAATTGGCAAATTTTAACAACGGTTAGGTGATCTTGAATTCATCAATTTCGTTTCGTTTCCGATCTAGTTGTTCCTATCGGCATATTTTGACCAAATTTGGAAAATGTCAATAAAACGGCGATCGTCCAATTGTAGGGTGAATATACCGATGAAGATGATACTGTTTGTGCTCTTAATAAGAAGGCTGATCAAAATAAAACTACAAATAGTAAGGAAAGTAAAACTACAAATATATTTGCTCTTAAAAAAATTAAAAAATAAAACTATAAGTAGTAAGGAATGTGATGGTGAATTGGTGATCAGACTGAAAATGATGATGTCAGCAATGATGGGTATGAGATGAGTCGGGAAGGGTGATGATGAGGTAGAGTGTAGAAAAGAAGGAAGAAAGAATATTACATGATACTTGTCACTATTTGTTTTTTTTATAGCGAACAATTTTTTTTTTTTGCTTATACGGGTACTTTTCTTTCAAATTCGGCCTTTTTGAGCGACATTTTGTGACATTTTTTGCCCTTCTTAGCTAATAGGATTTTTTTTTCGAAGTGCAAAAATGTCACAAAGTACGTTAAGAAGAAAGAATTTGAAAGAAAAGTACCCTATAAGGAAAAAAATTTGTTCGATGCCCAAAAAAATAAATTGTGGCAAGTATGATACATTTATAAAACATTTGCTCTTTTTTAAAACAACATTTTTTCTTTTTTTCAAAAAAAAAAGTAAAATCCATTTAGTTGATGAAAAACGATAAATGACTGAGATTGCATGGTTTGTTCTTTAAATAAAAACTTTTCCGTATGGAACTTTTGTTTAGTATAACTATTTTCGCTATACACCGTCGCTTTGCGTGTGCATTCGTCTAGTAGTTACTAAAACATGAATATTTGCATATTTCTCCAAAATACAAGTTCTAGTAACTAACGAATACCCACGCAAAGCGACAGTGTATAGTAGCAAATAGTTATACTTACGAACTTGTGATTTTGGGGTGACCCTTATGCAATACTGTTGTTCCCTTAACACGTTTAGAGTTAACTAGAAAGTTAATATATTCGTGTTTATGACTAATACAATGTTATGATTAATTCTAACAGATTAATGAAAACGTAAAAGTAAAAACACACAAGTATTTTTCAACGTTTAAATTCTTATTAGAAATGAATCAAAGAATCTATTACCCAAGTGTTTTGCGGAACAAACACTTGGGATTGAACAGACAAGGTATGGTGGTGTCTCCTATCTAAACTCAAGCTTTGCTTTGAGTGGTAACAATTCGACCCACTGAGCTATCTCAGGGATACGTTACTCTTTGTAGGAGAGAAGTTGCTTTGTAAAAGTCTAAGCTTTCAATGTACAAAACACACACAACTTCTCTCCTTTTGAACCTATTTATACACAAGTATAAAAGAGTAAAAGTGATTAAAAAACTACAACTTGTTGAAGCAAGTGTGTCTGACAATTACAACAATAATTGTCATTTCCAAGAACCAATGGGAATGGACTATAAAGTCTTTAGGAGTGGTTGGTCTGACACTCCATGACTTTTAGCCGTCTTAGGGAAAGTCTCTTCCTGACAAGATAAGATTTGATCTTATCTTAAAACTCTTCCCAGATCTTCCCGCCTTTCTTTTAGGCGTTGAGTTCTTCAGTCTTCAATCACTTAATGTTGTTGAGGAGACTGGGGTTCAGTGAGTTCTTGTCCAACACTCACTGAACCATCATCTTCTTCTTTAGCTTAAGTCCTACTCAGGGAGTACTGCCTTCCTGAGTAGTGAATCCTTCTTCTTGAATTCGCCTTAAGCATCCTGAAGATGACTCACTGAGTGACTGTTCACTTAGTGACTTGAATTATTCTCGGTTTAAGTTAACACTTAGTTAATTTGTGTCCAAATCTTGTTTTAAGTATTCTTGGGTACTGACGGACCCAACAAATACTTATGCGTTTAATTTGTTGTCATTGCGAGAAAAAAGTCCATAGGTCATACACGAAAGATGATATGATAAAGGTTTGATTATTAAACAATATATAAATTTTTAATTTAGTGAGGGATATTGTTATCATTTTTAAGTTTAAAAGGGTACTTTGCGTATAACATATCAACTACTTTTAAGTTTTTAAATTATATAAAAAATAAAAAAAAAAAAATATTAAAAAAAATAAAATAAAATCCTTCTTTTTTATATATGCATAGATATTAATATATATGGTAGCAGATCTATTAGAAAATGGGCAACTTTAAAAAACCTAAAAAGTATTATCATCCGTTGGATCATCAAACAAATTAATCAATGCTTCTAAATAAAAATTTGGAAAAAGCAACTCACATCTCATTCACACACTTCTTCCCGTATCCAACCTTTCTCTCTCATCTCTCAATTATCTATACACATTCTCTCTCTCTAACAAGAATCACCACTACCATCTTCATTAACGAAAAATCAAACACTACCACCGGCACAACCATAATCCCACGACCAAAACCACTATTGTCCGACCCCTATCGGAGCTGCCACGTGTCGTCACGTGCCGTGACTTCGTGTGGGTTTTTTCTTGGGTACTGATGGACCCAACAATCTCCCCCTATTTGGATATAAATTATTCCTAAGTGTTTTGATCAGTTATGAGTGAGCTAATGACTTCTACTCATACTGAATGTACTAGAATGTAAATAAGGACACTGAAATAATAAAAACATCATCTTATTAATATCATTACAAGTCCTATCAAAACTAAGTACAAAAAGGTGGTGGTGGTATTCAGGCAGATTCATCAGTTCAACTTAATCCCAAGGGCTTCAAGCTTAGGCTTCTTTGACTGCAGCTCATGTTGGTCAGGGTGCTCTCGGATTTTTCTTTTCAGATCTTGACAAAACCTCACATTCTCAGGACTCTTGATTGGAGAGGCCATCATGAGGAAACCCATCATTGCCTTGATCCCTGATAGATCAATATCATTCCACCTCTGGAAGGCTGGGTCTCCGAACTCATCAGTGAAGAACAACCCTCTTTCAGGTTGTTCGATGACCACATTCCTCCTGAATGGAACACCTTTAGGGAGAGCTCTGTTGCAGTCCAGATCAGGGACCTTGATCTCAGGCTCTGCTTCAATCTTCTTTCTCTTTCTTGAAGAAGACTGAGAAGGGGCAGGCTGTTCAGCTGAAGCAAGAAGAAGAGATGGAGTGTCAAGTTTCTGAGGTGTTGCAGCCAACTTTTTATACCTCAGACTGAGGGTTTTCATCAGGTTTGGCACAACAACATTTTGCTTTTTCTCAATTAGTGGACCCAGTTCATCCAGTTCTGAGATCCCAAAGTCTGCGAATCTGAAAGGGTTATGAACCTCAAAGACTCTTGTTAGGAAATTAAGCTTAAGCAATTAAGACTGTTGGAGGTAACAGTTAGGACTGTTGAAGGTGGAAGTTAAGACTGCTGAAGAGTGTTGAAGACATGAGCAGTTAAGACTGTTGAGTGAAGAAGTTAAGACGGTTTATGATTTGTGTAAAGTAGATAAATATGGAAAAGATATTGTGTATATCGTATAGAATTAGATTGATAGTTATCTTGTAAAGGAATCCTTGGTCTATAAAAGGATTGCCTAGGTTAAGGTTTAAAAAAAACAGATATACAACACAATAGTATACGAATTAATTGATAGAGATTCAAGGTTGTAAACCCTAGTGATAGGAGATCACTCGTATTATTATTCTAATAATATTGAATCGTTGAAGGTTATTATTCTGTGTTCTTTGTTTCATTCAAATCATACAAAACACATAAGGTCTTCTAAGTGCTAGCTAGTAAATTCCGCGTGCTAGACTAAGTATAATTCTTCGTATCACATCTAACACAAGGAGTGTGTGTAGATCCGGTCAAGTGGTATCAGAGCCAGGTTGCTGATACATAGATTTAGAAGATCCGAGAAGAACAAAGATGGACATGGAAACAACACCATCCACAACCAACATTGCTGCTAAGCTTCCTATGCTTAAACCTAATGAGTTCGACATGTGGAGACTTCGTATTGAGCAGTTTTTCCAAGTGCAAGACTATGCACTATGGGAGATCATTGAAGATGGAAACTCTTTTAAGCCTGTAGAAACAACAACTGTTGTTGATGGTAAATCTGAGAGTACTGTGCAGGCAAAGCCAACCACTAATGAAGAGAAGGCAAGGTACAAGAATGATGTTAAGGCTAGAAGTTTGCTTCTGATGACCATTCCCAATGATCAGTTGCTGAATTTTAGTAAGGTCAAGTGTGCTAAATCTTTTTTTGAAGCTATTGTTGTAAGATATGGTGGGAATGAAGCCACCAAGAAAACTCAGAAGACCCTTCTCAAGCATCAGTTTGAGAACTTTACGGCAACAAGCAGTGAGTCATTGGATCATATGTTCAATAGGATTCAAAAACTGGTGAGTCAATTGGCTGTTTTAGGAATTGAGATGCCTCAGGAAGTTCTCAACTCTAAGTTTTTGAGGAGTCTACCTTCTGAATGGGCTATGCATGTGGTAGTATGGAAAAACAAGCCTGATATAGATTCCATGAGCTTAATGGATCTATATAGCAACTTCAAAATAGTTGAACATGAGATTAAGAAGTCTGCTGGATCAAGCTCAAGCTCAAGCTCAGGGAATTTGGCCTTTGTATCAACTCCCAGTTCCTCAAGTCTAGACGAAGAAGTGCAAGTTGGTGGAGCAGTTGGTACTGCTAGTGCAAATCTTGGTACTGCTAGCACCTCAAGCAGTACTAGTGGACTTTTGAATGATGATACTTATTGTGCTTTCCTGACTACTCAGCACAATAGAAGTATGTTGACTCATTCAGATCTTCAAGAGATTGATGAAGATGATATTGAAGAGTTGGATATTAATTGGCAGCTCTCTTTTCTCAGTTTGAGAGCTAGGAGATTCTTGAAGAAGACTGGCAAGAAGATTGTCATAAACAGTAATGATGTTGCAGGGTATGACAAGTCCAAGATTGAGTGCTTCAACTGCCACAAGAAAGGTCATTACTCAAGGGAGTGCAGATTGCCAAGCCAACAAGATGGAAAGAATAGAGCATATGGAAACAAGTCAAGAGTTGTGGAGGTTACTGATTCAAGCTCAAAAGCCATGTTTACTATTGATGGCTTAGGATTTGACTGGAGCTATATTGCAGAGGAAGAAGCAGAAGCATCTATAGAGGTTGCTCTCATGGCATTTTCTGATTCTGAGGTACAAGTTTCAAAATGTTCTAAATCTTGTGAAGCTTTAAAAGAACTAGAAACACTTAAAACAAGATATGAGAGTCAGTGGAAAGAATTAAAAGAAACTGCTTTTAGCTTAGCAAATCATAAGAGAGCTTTAGCTGTGTTAGAAGAAAAAATTGTTCATTATCAAAGCAATGAGTCTAAGTTTTTTGATAATATGATTATTGTTAAGAGAGACTTAATGTTTAGAGAAAATGAGATCACTGTTTTAAAACATGAGCTAGAACAGGTTAAGAAGGCTAAGGAGAACATTCAGATGAGTGTAGATACACTTGAATACACATCAAAAGGTGTTCAAAAGATAATTGAGAGTCAGATCCAAAATAAAGCTAAGTCAGGCCTAGGATATAAGTCAGTTCCACCTCCTTATAGAGGAATTCCATCACCTAAAGGTGTAGACTTAGAACATACAGGACTCCCTGAATTTCAATTACCTGTGCTTAGTTATGGTCCTCAACCCAAGAAGGATGTAGTTGATAAACCTGTTTTTGAAAGTGCAAGTGATAAATCACTATCTGAGGACAAGGTGTCTTCTGATAGGTCCTCACCTAAGGACTCAGATGTTCCAACCATTGAGGAATGGACTTCTGATGATGAGGATGATCAAGTTGTGGTTAAGCCTGTTAGTGCTAAAGTGGAGGAACCAAAAGTTCCAAAGATGGTTAAACCTGAGACTGTTAGGCCTAGATCAAATGCCAAACCTTTTAGACCAACAGTTAGGTATGCAGAGATGTATAGGACCACAAACAAGCCAAGAGGTAACCAGAGGAATTGGAATGACCTCAAATCCCACCAATTAGGAAAGGATTTTGTTTGCTATAGGAAAGCTTGTTACTCTTGTGGTAGCTTTGATCATCTTGCAGTTTTTTGTGATAAGTATGTTAGAGGGTATTCAAACAAAAGCATGTGCCTAGAAAGACCTAAAACTCTTCCTAGGAATGACAAGATGATACCCAGATCAGTTCTTTTGAGGTCTGGACCTAGGGGTGTCATAAAACCCGACCCGAACCCGACCCGACCCGACCCGAACCCGACCGGGTTTGGGTCAACTCGGGTCGGGTCAAGGCTAAAAAAACATACCCGAACCCGACCTTGTTTAGAAGTCGGGTCAATTCGGGTTGAACCGATTGACCCGACAAAACTAACATTTTACAATGCAAAAAACTCGGGTTGACCCCAAACCCGAGTTGACCCGACCCGAGTTGACCCGAACCCGAATTGACCCGACACGAGTTGACCCGAGTTCTAAACAGGGTCGGGTTCGGGTATGTTTTTAGGAGGCTTGACCCGAGTTGACCCGACCCGAGTTGACCCGAACCCGGCCGGGTCAACCCGAATGACAGCCCTATCGACCCGAGTTGACCCGAACCCGAATTGACCCAACCCGAGTTGACCCGAGTTCTAAACAGGGTCGGGTTCGGGTATGTTTTTAGGAGGCTTGACCCGAGTTGACCCGAACCCGGCCGGGTCAACCCGAATGACAGCCCTATTGAGGTCTGGACCTAAAGCAGTTCAAACTGCTAGACCAGCAGTTCAGACTGTCAGACCTATGAGACCAATTCACCCAAGGCCAACAGTTCAAGGTGCAAAAATGTTTTCCAAATCAGCACCAAAAACTGTTAATAGACCCTTTCATCACAAAGCAGTTGTGAAAAACCAAGTTTGGAAACCTAAGGTAACAACTACCAAGCCAGCAGTTCCAACTGCTAGCAGGGTAATTGGTACTGGTGTGAATAAAAATAATGCTAAGGGAAACATGGGTAATGGAGTAAATGCATCAGCATGTTGGGTATGGAGACCAATTAAACCCAATGGTGCTAAGACTGTTTTAAAAAGAATGAATTATGTTGATGCTAGAGGAAAGCCTAAGTCTGTTTTGGCTTGGGTTCCACAAGGAAATTAATTTTTCTTGTTATGTGCATTGTTAGTCATATGCTTGTATTTTGTTTCTTTGTTTTTGGACTAACAATTGCAGGATTGGAGAGAAAACACCAAGGGATTATGAATGCTTGATGTTTTGGACTAAATGGTGTTCTGAAGTTTAGTATGTGATCCTTGCATACAACAAATGGTAATTGGTTCACCATGTCTTATCCACATAAGAACCAACTAGTCCAGAGCAAACGGTTTCTGGTAAAGACTAATCAAATCCGTTTATGGTTGACAATTTACCAAAAATTGTATGGTTATCAGCTCACCATATCTAAATGTGAAGAGTTGGCTAGTCCAAAGCTGATGAAGCGAAAAGTATACCGCTTTTAGGGGGTCATTTAAGCCCTAAATCGTATTTATTTGATCAAATATTGCCCTAAATCGTTCCTTTTGTCATTTTAGGTACTTTGGAGAAGAAATCTGGAAAAGGAAGCATTTTGGACGTTTTTGGAGCATAAAAGTGAAGAAAATGACAAAGTCTCAAAATCGGCTGGAAAAGTACCTTTGACGGCGTCAAGTATTGCTCTTGACGGTGTCATGGCTTGGCAAAAGAGGTGGATATGAAAAATACACATGATAAGCCAGAGAATTTTACAAAGGAATTCTGACGGCGTCACCCTTTAAGGTGATCAAGGCCATCACGGTTTAAGCTAAAGAGAGACGGTGTCAAGCTCATTTCTGACGGCGTCAAGCCTTGATAAGCCAGAGCGGATTTTGGAGCACTAAAGAGGGACGGCGTCAAGAAGGCCATCCGGGAACCCTAGACACGGCGAGGTGACGGCGTCAAGATCTACAACGTGACGCCGTCAGCCCCTAAACTCGATATATAGTTTTGCAATTTTTTGTCATTAGTGTGCAACTTTGTGAGGAGAAACCCTAAGATGAATTTCTGCCATTTTTAAGGGTTTTCATGCCCTTGGATCTCCCATGTTTAATTGAAGATAAGTTATCATTTAATCAATCAATATGTCTATGTGTTGTTTGATTATATCTTGTTCTTGTCTTTTGATTAACATGCTAGGCTAGATTTATCTTGTGTTTGCTTAGATCTAATGAAACCTAACTATTGATTATTGGTTATTAGTGTGTTATTAATTGTATTGGATGATTGTTCATCGATGTTAGGCTTAAGAAAACTGGCTAACTTCCTATTCGGTTACTTGCTTGAACGTCTTAAGAAACATGAACCAATGCGTACTAGGTTTTTATGGTTGTATTTAATGCATGAGCGAATTCTAGTGATCCCATGTTAGGAGCTTCTTAGCCGGCTCGACATAGGAGTGAAGTAGGAGTTTGTAGAGTTGGGGAAGTACGTACGCCACCCCACGATTGGTATTAAGGAATACACCCGTCATCCACGCAATTAATACACACTAATCAACCGGTAAAAGATAGTTAGGGAGTAAGGAAATCTAAGTAAACACATTTCTCTCCACATAAGTTTCACAACTCTTTTCATTTTCAGTTATTTTATTTTATTTGCATTTGTAGTTATTTGGGTTAGTTGACTAGCAACTAATTCCGCCCACTCCTTCAAACCCGAGATTTTACTTGCTTTCATAAAATATAAAAATACAAAAAAGAATCTTCCCTCACCCTTAGACTTATTAAAGTAGTTTTTCAATCCTAACGACACTATTCCTTGTGGAGAACGATCAATCCCCCGTACTTACCACTACACTATACTACATCGGTCAGGTACACTGCCTGGTGGGGTTGTAAGCCTCTTGAGATCCCTCGAGAGGTAAAACCTGTTGTAAGGTCGCAAAACCACGCATCAAGTTTTTGGCGCCGCTGCCGGGGAATAGTTATTGTTTAGGTTGAATTTTTATTTTATTAGGTCTACTCACTAGATTCCTTTCTAGTGAGATTTTTTTTTTATTTTTTCTAGGTTTTCTTTAGTCTATCTTTTTTTCTTCGTTCCTTTGTTCGTAACCATTACCATCCGACATCATGGAAGGTGGTAATATCCTTGATCCCAACAACCCACCACCACAACAACACCCACCTCCTAGAGCCCGTACCTTAGGAGACTACTCCCGTCCTAGCCACCATGGCTATCGAAACACCATTGAGCTCACTCAAGGAGCCAATGTCACACCCTTGCGATCCGACACCATCCGGTTGGTGCAAAGCGGATGCGCATTCCATGGACTTCGTTCCGAAGATCCTAATCAACATCTCAAGGACTTTCTCTAAATCGTTGATTCCATAGACCTTGATGTTGCCACTCGAGAGACGACCCGACTGCGTCTCTTTCAATTCTCTCTGCAGGACCAAGCTAGTCAATGGCTAGAGCGTCTACCCGCAGGATCCATCACCTCTTGGGATGATCTCACCACTCGTTTCCTTGCTCAGTTTTTCCCACCAGGAAGAACTACCAAGCTAAGGAATGATATCTTGATGTTCCAACAACGTCAAGGCGAAACCCTCTACGAGGCATGGACTCGATTCAAGGACTTACTCCAAAAAGTCTCTCACCATGGCATAGAACTTTGTCTCCAAGTCCAAATCTTCTATGACCATATCAATCTCTCCACGAGGCAAACCATTGACCAATCGGCCGGTGGTAAGCTACGTGATCTAAGTGCGGAACAATCATGGGCTCTTCTAGAAGATCTTGCTCTTTATGACAATGAAAGTTGGAGTGATCCCCGTGATTTGAATAAAACGGTCAAGGCAATATCTTTGCCTTCGAACAATTCAAGCACTTCCGACCGTAGGATCATAGAACTTGAAGACCAAGTCAAGTTTCTTATGAAATCCTACGAGGCTCCTAAACCTTCAAGCCAAGTGAACAAAATCACTTCTTCATGTGAATTATGTAGTGGTCCCCACGACACTCGTGATTGCATGGAACTCCCCGAACAAGCTTTTGTGGACTACGCATCCTCGCGTACTGACGAAGCGGGAGACAAGTGGTACACTTTCAAACCCGAACCAAACCCATACGGTGATTCATACAACCCCTCAGGGAAAAATCACCCAAACCTTAGGTGGAAACAAAACCAAAACGCACAACAAACCAATTCTTCCAACCCACCTAATCGTTTCCAATCAAGCGGTTCCAACTCGAACCGTACTTTCAACAACAATCCTTCCAGCAATGGTAGTACCAATAACTTTGAAGGATTGATGTCTCAATTTATGGCATCTCAAGAAGCTCGTTTGGCCAAGTTTGAAGCCGATTTCAAACAAAAACAAAGCGAGATGACCAATAAGATTGACACTTTGTTGAAAGCCCTCAATGACCGTGAAATGGGAGCACTCCCT
The DNA here is from genome assembly GCA_021014915.2 of Artemisia tridentata subsp. tridentata. NCBI lineage: Eukaryota > Viridiplantae > Streptophyta > Magnoliopsida > Asterales > Asteraceae > Artemisia > Artemisia tridentata. The sequence goes on along the minus strand of CP139504.1, from coordinate 368,973,834 downwards.
TGCAACACAGTCAAGAACCCGAAACTAAACGTCAACGCCATCTCGTCGGTTTCGTCTCCTAGTTCTTGTCCACAATATTATTCGGTCAATTCCATGAGCACGTGTTTCAAACAAACCCAAGTCGTTCAAAATGACCAAGAAGTTATGATATCCAAATTGGTCAACAACATAGTTGAAACACCTCCCACTCAAAACCTTGACAATGAATTCAAGGAGCTCCACCTTGAAAGTCCGGTTATTGATGTGTTGGATGAGAAGAAGCTCAAGTTAGGCGAAAAAGGGACCGCCTTTGTTCAAAACAAGCTACCTAAGAAGTTAGATGATCCGGGCTTATTTGTTCTACCTTGCAAGATCGGTAATTCGGAGGCTTATGACACATTAGCCGATCTTGGATCAAGCCTTAACCTACTTCCATTACCTCTCTACACCTCTCTAAAACTAAGAAAACTTGAAGAAACCGAGGTGATAATAGGCTTAGCGGATGGGAGTGTTGCTTACCCGGTTGGAGTAGTAAAAGACGTGTTAGTACACATTGGAAAACTAACCATTTTAGCCGATTTCCACGTCCTTGATATGGTTAGCGACCCTACATGCCCCTTGTTGATAGGTAGAGGATTTTTAGCGACCGCTAGTGCTATGATTGATTGTAAGGAATCTAAGATAGCGGTAGGAGAAGGTGATACTTGGTCAGTCTATGATGTGAAGAAACATGCTTATGATACTAGTGATGAACCAACACCCCATTGGTTAGAATTAAATAGGAGACCATCTAGATATGGACCTTGGATCGATAGAGACTTCATAGGACCCCAACGCCCATTTTACCTAGAAGAGGACTTTGTGAACCGAACACATGCGGTAGAACAACTCTTGGCTAGGGACACCGAATTGGATCCATTTGAAGACCCTCTAGTTTTTAGGAAGATGATTGAGTTCCTAGGAGTTTTGCCAATTAACCTAGGGATGAATAAGTGGACTTGTGAGGACGATGATCATAAGTGGGAATGGGAAAAACCACCCAAAGATGGAGATGGGTCATGGCATATTAAGATGACATTGTATGACCCGGATAGAGAGAAGTTTGAAAAGATATATTGTACTAAGCGGACCAATAGGAAACTTCAATCCAAACTTAACCCTAAAGACGTCCTCGATGAAGAGCTCACTTACATAGGGTAGAAGGACTTTGAGTCTAGCTACAAGACTCGTTAATAAAGAAAAGCGCTTCTTGGGAGGCAACCCAAGCTTTATTTGCTTTGTGTGTTTATTTATTTGTTTGTTTGATTTTATTTGTTTCCGTATGTGTGTTTAATTTTTATTATTATTGATTCATGTTCAAAAACTAAATTGTGAAAATGCTTTATCTTGTTTTTAACTTCGTCTCAACTACATATAAAGGTATTTTGCAAAAGATAAGTGTAAGGGAAATCCAAATCGGTTTATTAGAACAAATGAACATGAATCGTAACAATAATAAATTAACATACATATTAGTATTTGTTTGAGTCAAATGCTTGTATCGAGTCATAATGATATTTTGCAGGATTTCCAGGAAGTAAGCTATAGGTTTTTCCAGAAATTTTCCGGAAACTTAACATGAGAATTCTGTCAGATCATTTCTGACGGCGTCAGGACTTACATCCTGACGGCGTCAGGTTTTAATTTTCTGAAATTTTTGAAAGTTTTGTTTTCATAAAAAGTTTTTATTAAATCTCTAACTTATAATCTCCAGGAATCTGCAAAATTATCATTTCACAAGCATTATATCCTTATATAGAATTTATCCCGCCGATGTTATGCAGGTTTTTCGTGTTTGTTTTCTCAGGTTTAACAGGTTATTTTGGACAAGGAAATGTATGTGCAATCAAGCTTTTGGCGATGCATTAGTCTTGGAGCTTCTACATTCTCTTGGAAGAAGATCTAACCATGTTACTTCTTTATCTACCAAACGAATCAGGGGAGTATTTGATTTCATTCTTTTACCTTTTTACTTTACATCTTGTTATTTGAACATTGGGGACAATGTTCATCTTAAGTGTAAGGGGGGGTAAAAATACGATACTTTAGAGAATGTGATGCGCGTGATGTGTCGTTGCGGTTTAGCAGTTTTAATGCCTACTCAAGTTTTAAATTTATATTTAACCGACTTATCAATAACACACACACTTAACGAGCAGTGTACCCGGTCAGTATGAAGATAATGGTAAGTAGAGTGTCGATCACTAAGAGTGGAACGTATTATCTCGTTATTCTAATCAGTATTTTAATATCCTAACGCAAGGGGGTTTCAGCCTGAGAGACTGGCACGATTTGTTGCAATTAAATAATAAAATAAACCAATAGGCACGAATCAGCAAGTAGCACACACGTACACAGATAAATACTTGAGACAATAAGAGGGCTGTCCTTATGATTAAGTAGATTGTCACTTGTTTTATAGATAGCTTTATATGAAGTGTATGTAGTTAACCCTTTCTCGTTGGTCCTAATCTTATCGGCGAGTAAACCCTTAATGATTACTTATGTCTAAAAGTTATTCCTAAGTGATCAATTTAGTAATAACCGTGGGAGCCACATTATGTCCCGCAGTCAAATGCCCGCAAGCCACTAATAAACACAGAGGTTATCAATGCACTAATAAGTAGTAACCAAAGACATCAACATATAAACTTTAATTGATGGGAAAGCAAGTATTAAAGGGAGTGCAATCTTTCGTTGTCACATTACACAAGCCACCAATCCTGATGAATTAAAGTTTGCTAACACAATAAAACAAAACTACTTAATGAATTAAACACATGCAGTACCTTCTTACAGCTCTTGTATCTTTGATTTGGGTGTGTCTTGTGCTGCCTCCTTGACTGAATTCGTCCTTTGTTTCTCCTGTTCGGACTTCGGTTTTAGGTTTTTCGGAACTTGTAATTCGTCTGGTCTACGGGGTATTTATAGTTTCTGTCTGAGGGAAGATGCGGCGCATCTACTAAGTAGATGCGGCGCATGTACTTAACTTCGCGTGGGGTCCAAGATTATAATATTCAGGAATATTCGTACACCGCCAGAAGATGCGGCGTAAACTCCATGATTAGATGCGGCGCATGTCCTCTTGTATCTTGGATCGTATCTGGTGATATCTTGATAGAGATGCGGCGCATGTCGAGAGTGAGATGCGGCGCATCTAGAGCAGAATTGACTTGATCTTGTCCATGTCAGTAGACTTTCAACTTTATGCACGTTTTGCTCCATAATTAGTCCAAAATCGCTAAGTTTCACCAAATGCTTGTTTTTACCTGAGAATTACAAAAGTAAACGATTAAGTATCAATCCTCATACATAATATAGTAAAACAAGTCAAATTAATAGGATAAATGATAGTAATAAAATGTACTTATTTGAGTTCATCAAATATCCCCCCACTTGAACTTTACTTGTCCCCAAGTAAACCTTAGAATTTCTTTTATGAAAATGTATCCTAAAAGATGTTAGGATTTATTTTTATATTTAAGCATGTATTCGTTCATTTCATAATCACACAACTAAACACTTTAACGAATTAGAAGTGAAATAAAATAATTTTGATAAAAGCAAATCTAATCGTTTAACTGTCGAGTCGCGACGAATATTCTATCATAAGCTTGGCAAGTATACACATCTCCACCACTAAAGCGAAGGAGTAACAAGTCTAAAGCGGTAAAAAAGGGTTTTTAGGCTTAAGGGTTAATTATTCTCTTTCACTATCGATCTCAAATTCCAGAAAAGGCGACAAAATCACAAATACATGATCGAATCCACGAACACGATACTTGCAATTGCTCAAATCCTTAACTCGAATAGGCTAAAGATAGGTCCAAACTTCACCAATAATAATATATCAAAAAGGGCGACAAAATCATAAATACATAGCCGAATCCACGACTACGATACTTAAGATTGCTCAAATCCCTAATCTCAATAAATCAAAGGTTTGGTTGGATAAAGAATAATAAAGGGTATGGATAACATTTGGGATATAAATTGGTGTAAAAATAAAAATAAACAAAACAAATAAATCAAAATCCTAAGTGTGGTTAATCACTATCCCAACCATCCCATGAATAAGACTCATATCATCGAATAACTCACGCTTTAACACTTGAAACACACGCTTTAGGTAGACACGAATTATACTCAACAAAATCTTAATCAAAGAATAAACCTTAATTGGCGTTCCCATAACTGCCAATTCCCATTCAATCCATAGATATAGTACAACAAATAGTGGTGATATCGACCACTTACATAACTTTACATAAGTTGGTTAAAACTAACTTCCAACTTTTCTTTCTTTCTTTTTCTTTTCTCATTTTTTTGATTTTTTTTTTTTTTATTATTATTAAACATAAACATAGATGTGTAAAATTTCACCACATCACTATAACTTTCTTTCCGGATAATTTTTCCATACTTTTCATGACTTCAGAAATAATGGTAATAGTGAAAGTAGTAAACACACGAAAAATAAACTCCAAAATATACAATATTTACTTTCACTCCAATTGCATTGTGCAATTTCCCGACCTAACCATAGATAATGAATTACGCACGCGAACACAGGTAATGTAAGGAAACACACTTTGCCTATAGCAATCAACCAACCACGGATTCTAATCTACAGGGTAGGCTAAGGTGTAAGGGTGTAACGAAACATTTTAAACATAGGTGTAAGAAACGAAAGGAATGGCTCTGAGGGTTTTTCTAGGGGTATCTTACTCTAAAAATGAGAGTAACAAAAGGTTTATACGGGGGTTAACTAACCAGTGTAGTTAGTTAATAACACATAACAAATAATAGGCTATTTGGGTGTAATCCTAGAATTTTACCAATTTAGACAAGTCACTCCAATTATATAAATAATACTTATTATGGTGGTCTCGAATAGTATACAAGCCAAGTTCTAAAGTTTACAAGTCACCGGCACACTCATAGATTTGTGAATTTTGAAAAATCACAATTTTTGAAAATAACGTCATGTGTGCAGTTATGCAACTTAGATCTTAAACAAAAACATGCTAAAAAATTTTTAAGTTTGATATATTAAGCACATTTTAAGCATAATTTTTGAAAAAGTTTAGGACGAGTAATTGTTAAGTGTTCTAATTCTCCAATCCCCCCACTTAAGTTAAACAACGTCCTCGTTGTTTGTATAAAAGGTTAAAAACTAGAAAATAAAAGAATTAGAACAGAAAAACTCCCCTGAGATTTGCTCGGTATGATCCTCCATTAGTATAAGAGCAAAAATCAACTTCTTGTGGATTAGAACGTTAAAGCTTCATACTTGATGTATCCACAGGAAATCCAGGAAACTATAATACCACCAACACTTTAAAACACACCTAAGATAAGAAAGGTTCAAGCTTGCATAATACATTAGTAGTTAGATAAAAATAAAACTTAAAAATTAAAACTGAAAATCATCAGGTCAGTCGATGCGCCGTATCTTATGGAAGAAGATACGCCGTATCGAGCCTGGAATTAATACGGATCAGAATAAAGATGCGCCGCATCCTTAACCAGGGATGCGCCGCATTAAAAATAAACTGATAAATAGTTTTAAAGTCGAAAATAAAAATGCAGAAAAATAAAATAAGATATGACCATTGCAGGAGATGTGTCGCATCTCAGAATTGAGATGCGCCGTATCCTCATGCGGGCCTGGAAACAAAATAAAACGAAGTAAAGGATAGGATGCGTCGCATCTGTTTAAGCAGATACGGCGCATGTAGTAATCAAACAGACTGATAACAGTCTGTTGTAAAATGACTCGTTCCACGGTTTAATCTCATACGTCCTCTCGTACTATCATGCTGAACTTAATGCCAGTCTTCATCAAACATAACAAGAAATATAAACTGAAACATTAAATATAAACATAAGAATAGCGATTAGTACAATCCAAAAAGTAATAATAATGTGTGGAACAATGTCTATGAAATCAAGAGAGTAAGGTCATGGGTAAGTGTGGTCGTCTGGATGGGTCCCGGAAGTGCTGGCTCCATCAGTCCTCTGGCGGACTCTGCGCTCGTATGCACGTGTCACTCCCGCAACCTCAGTACCATCTGGACGAACGTGGGTAATACCCTGCTGCTCTAATAGTCTGCTCACACTCATGACCACCCACTCTGAGTCTCTCCTCAGGGCTCTCAACTCTCCCTCGACTGCCTCAAGTCTCTGACCAATGGTGCGTGGGGGTACTGGTGCCTGTGGCACCTCCTCGTCGGCAGGAGCAGCAGCCGGAGGTTCCTGAGGTCCTCCCTGCTCCGCCTCTGGCCCTGCAGCTCTGGCGGGCCCTAATGCTGCCCAAAAGTGGCCTCCCGCAGCCACCTGGCAGATCCCGAGTCTAACCAAATAGTCCCTATCGATAACCGGGAGACGGGCCACAATAATCTCCAGCCCCGCTGGGATCTCTGCTCCAATAACTCCAAAATGGCGGGCCAGCCTCGAAACAAAATGCCCGCCAGTCATCTGGCTCCTCCGATCTCTCCCTGCAGCAGATCGGTGGAGGTAGTGCGCTAAAAAGTGGGGGATGTTCACCGACAACCCCTCATCCATACTCCTCAAGAGGAAGAGGTCCAGAGTGGTCACCTTCTCAGGTGACTGACCCCTCCCAGCGATGGTGAGTGCAATCAAACGGTGGCATAGCCGCCTCATCGGCTCTCTGATCAATGTGTAGGATGGGGTGGAAGTAACGATGTCACCCATCGAAGAAATCCTAACCCAGTAGTCACTGAATACCCCTCTGTCAGGGACAACCTGTAAACTCTCAGCCCAGTATCTGGCAAACCCAGCAGATCCAATCTCCTCCTCAGTGTGTAGCCCCATGGCCAAAATAAACTGCCTCATTGACATCTGCCTATGCACACCTCCTAACCTGAATACCAGAGTGTCAGCTGTATCAATCTCCAAATCCGTCTCCCTGTAATGAATCGTGCTAAAGAACTCCAGCATGAGCTCCCTAATCAGAGGCTCGTCAATCCTAAATAGCCTCTCCCAAGCACTAGACCTAAACACTACCTCCTCATCGTCTCCAACAACTACCATCTCCATCCGATGCTGTAAACTAGCAGCTGCATGTCCACCACCGATCAATCCCACATCGTCAAAATTCAAAACCTGGACTCTGAATATTTTCTTGAAGTAAATCGAGTCAAGCCTATGCAAGTAATCCTCTAGAGTGGCAGGAGTAAGTCCCATGTTCTCAAATTGTAGCCACTGATGCCTCAGTGTGACCTCTGGTAATGTCATCTAAAATAGATATTCACAGTCAGTAAACAGTCTGCAAAATAGGTAGATACGGCGCATCTGATTTAATCAGTGCGGCGTATCTGTATAAAGTATAAGAGATGCGGTGCAAGACAATAGATACGGCGTATTGAGATGCGTCGTATCTAGATTAATCAATACGGCGTATCTAGAATTTTATCAATTTTGAAATAGGTCGTTACGCCGCATTAATCAACCTAGATGCGCCGCATCTAAAAGCATATCAGTATAAAATAAAGGGTTAGGCACGTTTTTCAAGAATCCGTATCCGTGACGTAAACTCCCGCATTATATCACAGACCAAATTTACTGAATTGTTCCTATCAAAAACTTCTATCACACTTTCCCTCTAAAATTTAAAAACAATCACCCAAAACCCTATTTTTCGTTCGATTTAATTAGTGTCAAATTCGATGTCCAAATCTAAAATTAACTAAGGGGAAATTATCAATGCCAAGTTCTAATCATATCCCTATATCGTTTAAGCCCTAATCAAAGTGGTCATATAAACCCTAATTTTTATAATTAAACGAAATTAAATCAAAATAGAATAATTACCTTAATTTGATGATTAGGAGAAAGGTTATAGATCGGATTAAAGGAGGATTTAAGAAAGATGATCGGATTTCGAGTATAATTTTAGTGCGTGAAAGTTCTTAACTGTGTGTGTTTATGCGGCGCATTCCCGTCGTATTTATAGGGCGACACGATGCGCCGTATTAGAAAATTGGGATGCGCCGTATCTATTTAATTTCGTTGACTAGTCAATAAGTCCTAGTTGGTCAGGGATACGGCGCTTTGGATATTTAGATCCGCCGTATCTCTATGTTAGTTAACGAAATTTAAATGAAGAACATACCTTGGCCTCCGCAACACAGTTCCTTATACATCAAATTTGGGTTAAACGGCACACCATATAGATGAATTCAAAATAAGAGCAATAGGCATAAACGTTTCATTAATAATTGTAATCTTATTGTTTAGTGGATAAGGATTTATTCCGAGGTTAGGAACAAATATCGTTTTTGAGCATACAAAATTAAGATTACGATTTGAATCAGATGTATAATATGGATAATAAAACTGAGATCATAGTGTAGAGAACTTTCCTTTGGGCAGTTGAATTATCGTAGAGTTTACCTGGGATTCTATTTCAAGAATTTAAGAAGTTCAATGTTACCAGTACTGAGTTTTCCTCCACTCTTGTCGTCTTATGTTCGGTCACTTCAGCTAGCGTCTCTTGGTTTGGTTCAGAATGTAATCCTTCTTGGTGATGCTCGAGTCATCATTTATCCTGAAAATAAACAACTTGCACACGAGAGTAGCGGACCGATCAAAGTAAATATCAAAAATCAACTATATTTATCAAATTATATTCGTCGTATTAACAAAAGTTAATGCGCCGTACTTTCGTTACGTTTAAAAATAAATATCGATTTTTGATTCAGAAAGATGCGCCGTATCGACAGAGATCGATATGCCGTATCTGTTTAATAATTCGCAAACTGTTTTTAATTAAAATAATAGATACGCCGTATCTGCGAAAGCAGATGCGTCGTATGGCGTTAACGTTTAGAATTTTTTTTTTTTTATTAAAAACAGATACGCCGTATCTGCAAAAGCAGATGCGTCGTATTACTTTATTGCTTTTTTTTTTTTTTTTTTTTAAATTTCGTATTAAAAACAGATACGCCGTATCTTGGGGAAAAGATGCGTCGTATCGAATTAATTAAACGCGTTGTATTTTTTTAAAAATTAAACGCAATACGCCGTATCTGAGAGATCAGATGCGCCGTATCGTTTGATTTAGCACAGTACAACGATAGCAGAACAGAAAAATACGAAAAAATAAAAACAAAAAAAAACACACAACGAAAATAAAACACACAAAAATAAAAAGAAAACAATTAACACACAGTACAACAAATATGCAAAATAGTACAATGATGCAATTAATCTAATAAAAAGAAAAACCTAATTAAAATACTAATTAAATTAACAGATAATAACAATTCACTCCCCGGAAACGGCGCCAAAAACTTGATGCGCGTGATGTGTCGTTGCGGTTTAGCAGTTTTAATGCCTACTCAAGTTTTAAATTTATATTTAGCCGACTTATCAATAACACACACACTTAACGAGCAGTGTACCCGGTCAGTATGAAGATAATGGTAAGTAGAGTGTCGATCACTAAGAGTGGAACGTATTATCTCGTTATTCTAATCAGTATTTTAATATCCTAACGCAAGGGGGTTTCAGCCTGAGAGACTGGCACGATTTGTTGCAATTAAATAATAAAATAAACCAATAGGCACGAATCAGCAAGTAGCACACACGTACACAGATAAATACTTGAGACAATAAGAGGGCTGTCCTTATGATTAAGTAGATTGTCACTTGTTTTATTGATAGCTTTATATGAAGTGTATGTAGTTAACCCTTTCTCGTTGGTCCTAATCTTATCGGCGAGTAAACCCTTAATGATTACTTATGTCTAAAAGTTATTCCTAAGTGATCAATTTAGTAATAACCGTGGGAGCCACATTATGTCCCGCAGTCAAATGCCCGCAAGCCACTAATAAACACAGAGGTTATCAATGCACTAATAAGTAGTAACCAAAGACATCAACATATAAACTTTAATTGATGGGAAAGCAAGTATTAAAGGGAGTGCAATCTTTCGTTGTCACATTACACAAGCCACCAATCCTGATGAATTAAAGTTTGCTAACACAATAAAACAAAACTACTTAATGAATTAAACACATGCAGCACCTTCTTACAGCTCTTGTATCTTTGATTTGGGTGTGTCTTGTGCTGCCTCCTTGACTGAATTCGTCCTTTGTTTCTCCTGTTCGGACTTCGGTTTTAGGTTTTTCGGAACTTGTAATTCGTCTGGTCTACGGGGTATTTATAGTTTCTGTCTGAGGGAAGATGCGGCGCATCTACTAAGTAGATGCGGCGCATGTACTTAACTTCGCGTGGGGTCCAAGATTATAATATTCAGGAATATTCGTACACCGCCAGAAGATGCGGCGTAACTCCATGATTAGATGCGGCGCATGTCCTCTTGTATCTTGGATCGTATCTGGTGATATCTTGATAGAGATGCGGCGCATGTCGAGAGTGAGATGCGGCGCATCTGGAGCAGAATTGACTTGATCTTGTCCATGTCAGTAGACTTTCAACTTTATGCACGTTTTGCTCCATAATTAGTCCAAAATCGCTAAGTTTCACCAAATGCTTGTTTTCAACTGAGAATTACAAAAGTAAACGATTAAGTATCAATCCTCATACATAATATAGTAAAAACAAGTCAAATTAATAGGATAAATGATAGTAATAAAATGTACTTATTTGAGTTCATCAGAATGCTTTTACGCTTGATTTTCGTTTGTTTAATGGTAGATGTGTAATAAAACTGAGAGAAATACCTGTTAGGGCAATTTTAGTGCCAAATTTAAATTTTTTTACAACATATAGGAGTGAAACTTTGATCTTAATGAGCATCTCATGGATAGGAGTTATATGACTAGCACAAAAACCATACCACTAAAAAATTTTCCACCCCCAAATATGTGAGGTTCGCCCCTAGAATTGGTAGGAAAAGCATTTATGCTATGATGTGTGTACCGGTAGCACTTAGATTCTAGAACTTGCGTTAGGACCATTCCGAGGCCACAAGTGAGACTACATTCGTGTAGTTAGATTTACTACATGATAACAGGCATTAGGATTAACCCATTGTTTTACACCTGTGTTTTTGTTATAATTACTTTGGCTACATTGGTCAAGTAATTCTCCCACACCCTTTGCGTTGTACCCATTTTTAGTACACGATACCCCTAGTACACCCCTCAGAGCCTATCTTTTTGTTTTGACCTTTAAGCATTTTACTTAAAGGAAGAATTTGTTTACACCCCACTTAAATGTACACCCAAATCGCCTTAGCCTACCTTGTATGCACTCATTTTTAGTGCATTATTGTGACAACATTTGTTTAAACCCTTAGTTAATTATCTAATTGATTACATTGTTGCTAAGTCGAGTCATATCCTTGTACATATTGTTTTGGGACGATTGGGACTCGTGGGTAAAGTACTAGTGTAATGGAGTAATGGGGAAGAAGAACATTATTACCCCCATATGTGCTAAATATTTTAAAAAAGTACTCCAAGTGTTTCGATTATCTTAATTCGAGTCATTAGAATAATTATTTGTAAAGTTATGTAAAAGTTCAAGTGTAAGGGGAATGCAACGCCCCTATGATGTATTATTTTGGATGGTAGGGCAATAGTGTATGAAAAAAAAAATCAAAAAAATCAAGAAAAATACAAAAAAATGAGAAAAAGAAAAATAGAAAAAACATACGGACTACCATCCCGTTTCATTTTATGTTTATTTTATGTTTTTGTTATTTTGTTTTTTAGCTTAAGTCGAGTCTAGTCTTGGCTTAGCAACACCATATTATACATGTAATTAATCAAGATCTTTAACTCGCCACCAGTAAAATATCCCTTATCCAACAAAACCGTGTTTATCATATCCCTACACCTCACGTTATAACCCATGTAAAAGCCCTCTTTGATAGTTTATCTTAGGTGCTTACGCCTAGTGGAGGAGGTTTTCGATCCTTTCCCAAGCCTATGGTAATCTATGTGCTATGACAGGTAGTGAGAGATATTATCCGTTTTCATTTATGAGATTTATTTTGATGACACCTGAGAGATGTGAGTATCTAAACACTACTTGTGAGGTGCTAGTTTGTAATCTCCGTGCTTATTATGATTAAAGTGGAACGATTATTTATTGTAATTACTTTTATATTAGCGTTAAATGACCCCTAACTTGTATTTTGATTAGAATAAAAGCGCATTTGCTTGAGGACAAGCAAATCTCAAGTGTAAGGGTATTTGATGAAGCGAAAAGTGTACCGCTTTTAGGGGGTCATTTAAGCCCTAAATCGTATTTATTTGATCAAATATTGCCCTAAATCGTTCCGTTTGTCATTTTAGGTACTTTGGAGAAGAAATCTGGAAAAGAAAGCATTTTGGACGTTTTTGGAGCATAAAAGTGAAGAAAACGACAAAGTCTCAAAATCGGCTGGAAAAGTACCTTTGACGGCGTCAAGTATTGCTCTTGACGGCGTCATGGCTTGGCAAAAGAGGTGGATATGAAAAATACACATGATAAGCCAGAGAATTTTACAAAGGAATTCTGACGGCGTCACCCTTTAAGGTGATCAAGGCCATCACGGTTTAAGCTAAAGAGAGACGGCGTCAAGCTCATTTCTGACGGCATCAAGCCTTGATAAGCCAGAGCGGATTTTGGAGCACTAAAGAGGGACGGCGTCAAGAAGGCCATCCGGGAACCCTAGACACGGCGAGGTGACGGCGTCAAGATATACAACGTGACGCCGTCAGCCCCTAAACTCTATATATAGTTTTGCAATTTTTTGTCATTAGTGTGCAACTTTGTGAGGAGAAACCCTAAGACGAATTTCTGCCATTTTTAAGGGTTTTCATGCCCTTGGATCTCCCATGTTTAATTGAAGATAAGTTATCATTTAATCAATCAATATGTCTATGTGTTGTTTGATTATATCTTGTTCTTGTCTTTTGATTAACATGCTAGGCTAGATTTATCTTGTGTTTGCTTAGATCTAATGAAACCTAACTATTGATTATTGGTTATTAGTGTGTTATTAATTGTATTGGATGATTGTTCATCGATGTTAGGCTTAAGAAAACTGGCTAACTTCCTATTCGGTAACTTGCTTGAACGTCTTAAGAAACATGAACCAATGCGTACTAGGTTTTTATGGTTGTATTTAATGCATGAGCGAATTCTAGTGATCCCATGTTAGGAGCTTCTTAGCCGGCTCGACATAGGAGTGAAGTAGGAGCTTGTAGAGTTGGGGAAGTACGTACGCCACCCCACGATTGGTATTAAGGAATACACCCGTCATCCACGCAATTAATACACACTAATCAACCGGTAAAAGATAGTTAGGGAGTAAGGAAATCTAAGTAAACACATTTCTCTCCACATAAGTTTCACAACTCTTTTCATTTTCAGTTATTTTATTTTATTTGCATTTGTAGTTATTTGGGTTAGTTGACTAGCAACTAATTCCGCCCACTCCTTCAAACCCGAGATTTTACTTGCTTTCATAAAATATAAAAATACAAAAAAGAATATTCCCTCACCCTTAGACCTATTAAAGTAGTTTTTCAATCCTAACGACACTATTCCCTGTGGAGAACGATCAATCCCCCGTACTTACCACTACACTATACTACATCGGTCAGGTACACTGCCTGGTGGGGTTGTAAGCCTCTTGAGATCCCTCGAGAGGTAAAACCTGTTGTAAGGTCGCAAAACCACGCATCAAAAGCAAACGGCTATTGGTAAAGACATATCAAATCCGTTGATAGCTGATAGTTTGCTAAAAACTATGTTTGAGCCATGGTATTTTAAAATTCTTATTTCAAAAAGTTGGTACGGCTCAATAAAAAATTTTCAACAGTTGGGACGGTTAGTACAAAATATTGGTACGGTTCAACTAGCCGTTATGACTGACGTGTCAGTAATTAATTTTGGGGTAAAAACTAGCCGTTGGCGGTTTGTTGCGATTTTTACTGGATAAATTACGGATTTCGAGGGATCCTCTTATAGATATTTTAACTTTTATTCTATTATATTCTTATACTAAAATAAATAGTTACCATATTCTTTAAGTCGGTCAACTTGAAACCCTACAACTCTCTCCATAAACTCTCAATATTGCCTTCATCTTCTATCTTTTCACTCAACATTATTACTCTTCACGGCTGTTAACTAATATTTACTGCAAAGAATGGATGTTTTGAAATTTGTTCAACGTCACAACCAGGTTGCGTTTTTAGAGAAAACAGAGCAAGAAGATGGGCCAAAATTTTATGAGGTTGTGGACTTTCTCAACCACTCTCACATAAGGTATGCTCTAACTATTTCTCCTACTCTTTATGTTTCGCACATCACACAGTTCTGGCAAAATTCATCTATCTTGACAAGTGATGATGGAAACTTAGAAATTCATACTGAAGTAGATGGCATTAAATTTGTTGTTACCGAGTCTATACTTAGGAGACATCTTAAATTAAATTACTCAGATGGTATCCACACTATGCTAAATACTGAAATTTGGGAAGAACTTACAAAAATGGGGTATAATACATCTGAACATAAATTGACTTTTCAAAAAGCATGTTTTTCACCCCAATGGAGATTTTTGATACATACTCTTCTATGTTGTTTAAGTAATAAAAAGACTGCTTGGGAACAATTCAGTAGCAATATTGCTATTGCTCTCATTTGTTTGTCTACAAACAGAGTTTTTAACTTTTCAAAATATATTTTTGAGGGTATGGCATCAAATGTTGATAGTAAAACAAAGTTTTTAATGTATCCCAGGTTTGTTCAAACAATTTTAAATAAAAAGAAAAACCTGCTTACACAACCAACTGAAATTTTTGCTACGCCTAGTCTACAATCAAAAGTTTTTCAAAATATGACTATGGCTAGTAGACTTTTTGAAGGGGAACCTGTTCCATTGTTTCCTCAAATGATTCAAACTGAGTTAGGTGAAGGTTCAGCAGTTCCAACTGATCCCCATCACACATCCACTCAAGAATTTGAAACAACCCAACAACCACCTATCACTTATAGGAGAAGGTCTAAACCTAGTCTAACTAGGGTTGTGACTGAATCCTTGCCCAAAGATTCACCTCTCATAGCAGGTAATACAGCTAGAAGTGATGAGGGTAGTTCTTCATAAACTGAATTGACGGCTTTATGTACCAAGTTAGTAGCCAAGGTTGACACTTTGGAGAAGGAGCTAAAGCAAACCAAGGAGGAATTCAAAGCTCACAAGGAGACTTTTGCCAAAGTCTATACAAAGCTAACAAAAAGGGTGAAGCAGCTTGAAGAGCAGTTGCAGAAGAAAAGGGCAAGAGTGTTATTGGATGAAGATTCTGATGATGATGATTCAGATGGTTCAGACGGGGATGATGAAAATTCTTCCAAACAGGGGAGGAAATTTGGTAAAGAGAGGAAATTTGGAGATAAGGATAGATCAGGATCTCAGGGGAGGTATGAAGAAGGTTCTGAACAAGAAGAAGGTTTTGATATTGGTTCAGGTCATGTTCATGAAGAAACAGCTGAGACACATCAAGTAGTTCCAAATGAAGAAGCAGTTCAAACTGCTGAGACAGAGCAAGAAACAGTTCAAACTGCTGAGGAAGAATATCAAGCAGTTCCAACTGAAGAAACTTCTGCTGAACAAGAATATGAAAGGAGAAGAGCAGATAAAGGAAAGAAACCTATGACATCTGAAGAAGTGGTTGCTGTTCAAGAACTTGAAAGGCTTAAAAGGTTGAAACCAAAAACTCAAGAACAAATAGATCATGATGCAGAAGTTGCAAGGCAATTGGTAGAAGAAGATTTGGCTGGTGAGGAAGCTAAACAAGCTCAGATTGCTCATGATGAAGAATTTGCAAGGAAAATGGCTGCTGATGATATAAGAAATATAGCTGAATTCATGGAAAGAAAAAGATGAAATGAAGTAGATCAAGAAGAATTCAATGAATAGTTACAATATTTTCTGGATTCTGATGTGATTGTTAGAGCACAAGCTTCAATGGTTCTTAAAGATAAAGAGTTAAATGAAGAAGACAAGACAGAGGAGCTTAAGGAATTCATACTCAAGAAGAATGGAGTTGCAACATGGGATGATCTGATTCATAGAATAAGAGAAAGACAGAAGTCAGGGTACAAGACAAAGTTACCAACAAAGAAGGAACTTGTTGAGGATATGAAGCATTATTTGAAGAACTCAGCAAATTACTCAATGAAAGATTTCAAGGGAAAGTCTTATGCTATAATTGAAAAGGAATTATGTGAAACTTATGCTATTTTGAATTCTCCAAGAAGAAGTGTCAAAATAGGTAAGAAGAGGGAAGCAGAATCTATGGAATCAGAAGTTGCTAAGAAACAAAAGTCTGATAAAGAAGGATTAACTGATGAGAAGATCAGAAGCATGATGGTGATTATTCCAGAGTCTTCTTACATTAAACCTTTGCAGGTCAAACATCCAATTATTGACTGGGAAGTGTTTACTGATGATAGAATGAAGGGATGGAAGATTATTAGACTTGGAGATATTTCTGAAAGATATAAGTTGTTTGAAGATTTACTTAAAGGCTTTGACAGAGAAGATCTAAATCAACTTTGGAGTTTAGTGAAAGAGAAATTCAGAGATATTGATCCAGTTGAAGATAAAGACAAAGAACTATGGGTTCAATTGAAGAGAATTTATGAACCAGATGGTGGAGAATCGATATGGAGATTTCAAGCTCAAGTCAAGGACATCTCTTGGAAGTTATTTGGTACATGTGGAGTACACAGAGTATCTACAAAGGATGGAATTGAGATATATATGCTGGTTGAAAAATATTATCCACTCAGACCAGGTGTTTTGACAATGCTGACATATGCAAAACTAGAAGCTAATGAAGAGTCTGAGATGGCTAATATGTTAGTAACAAAGATGTTCAACCTTGCACAAGAAGTAAAAGCTAGATCTAAGAGATTTGCTTGATGGGTGTTTGAAAGAATTTTCAGCATTAAGAAGAAGAAGCTTAATTTGAAGAAACTTAGTGATTTGGGAAGAAATCATAAGTTTAGGGGAGGATTGTTAGGAAATTAAGCTTAAGCAGTTAAGACTGTTGGAGGTAACAGTTAGGACTGTTGAAGGTGGAAGTTAAGACTGCTGAAGAGTGTTGAAGACATGAGCAGTTAAGACTGTTGAGTGAAGAAGTTAAGACGGTTTATGATTTGTGTAAAGTAGATAAATATGGAAAAGATATTGTGTATATCGTATAGAATTAGATTGATAGTTATCTTGTAAAGGAATCCTAGGTCTATAAAAGGATTGCCTAGGTTAAGGTTTAAAAAAACAGATATACAACACAATAGTATACGAATTAATTGATAGAGATTCAAGGTTGTAAACCCTAGTGATAGGAAGATCACTCGTATTATTATTCTAATAATATTGAATCGTTGAAGGTTATTATTCTGTGTTCTTTGTTTCATTCAAATCATACAAAACACATAAGGTCTTCTAAGTGCTAGCTAGTAAATTCCGTGTGCTAGACTAAGTATAATTCTTCGTATCACATCTAACACAAGGAGTGTGTGTAGATCCGGTCAAATCTCTTGTCATTACTTCTGTAAATAGTTAGAATTGCAGGTTTGGAGTTTTTATGAATCTTGACATCAGTGATTGGTTCTGGCTTTAACCTGTTTGTCATGACCCACTGACATCTTGCAATCCTGTTCTGCCTAATCTCTTCAGTCCTTTTCATTCTTTCTTCCCTTCTCTGCCTGAGGGCAATCATTTCAGCATTCTGAGCTTCCACAAAGCTCTTACCACCTTCCCTTTTAGCAAGGTCTTTTGCCACAATCCCAATTTTCTCAACCTCTTCTCTTGCATCCTGAATGAGAGCAAGCTTGTTCTGCCTTTCATCTTCAGTAGCTTTCTTTATTGCCTCCTCTTTCTCCATGTGAGCTTGAATTTCAGCATGAGTGAGAAGTTCCATCACCCCATTGATTTCATAAGGAACCCTGACTGGTTCATCAGGGTCTGGCCTTCTTTCCTTGGAGGCAGGTACCAAGATTGTGGGCTCAGGCTCAATGGTTGTGAGAATGCCCTTGCCTTTGTCTTGGTGGGATGAAGATGAGGTGGCTTCAGGATTCTCCCCCTCAGTGTGAGAAGGAGGTTGTTCTTGTTCAGGTTGTGGAGGTTCTTCAGTGACTTTCTCCCCCTGAACTGTTGCTTGACCCATAGTGAGAGCAAGAGTTGGTTCGCTCACTAAAGTTGAGGGAGCTTGATCTTTGAAGGCCTGATAGATCTCAGTCATCATGGATTTGATGTCTGAGGTGTCCTCCTGAAGAGTTGAGACCTTAGTCTCAAGAGAAGCCTGAGAAGCCTCTAATGCAGTCATCCTTGGCCCAAGATTCCAAGCCATGGAGGAAGAAGACGATGCCAAAGATGCCATGTGGGACTCCATAAGACCCAGGGAAGATCGGATGGAGTCCACTGAAGAGTTGAGTCCCTGAAGATTGGAGGATCTCAGCACAGTTACCAGCTCAGCCAACTGAGAAGTTTGTTGCTGGTAAGTTTCTGAAGCCTGAAGAAGTTTCCTGTTTAGCTCAGGGTCATCTTTCACTGACTCTTGAATAGTGTCAACGCTCTTTTGTAAGTTGGTGAGAGACTCGTTGAACAGCTTAAAGTTGTAATCAAGATTTGTCAGGGAGAAAGAGATAGATGACTTGTGCTCATTTACATCATCATGATAGGATTCCACTGATTCCTTCAGATTGACATAATGAACAGCTGCTTCAGTGTGCTGGTCAAACATTTCTTCAGTCAGACCTTGGAAGAGAGCCTTGTTGGTCTTTAGCAGGAACTTGACCAATTGTCTCTCAGTGAGAGTGATGCGTGCGATGTGTCGTTGCGGTTTAGCAGTATTAATGCCTACTCAAGTTTTAAATTTATATTTAGCCGACTTATCAATAACACACACACTTAACGAGCAGTGTACCCGGTCAGTATGAATATAATGGTAAGTAGAGTGTCGATCACTAAGAGTGGAACGTATTATCTCGTTATTCTAATCAGTATTTTAATATCCTAACGCAAGGGGGTTTCAGCCTGAGAGACTGGCACGATTTGTTTGCAATTAAATAATAAAATAAACCAATAGGCACGAATCAGCAAGTAGCACACACGTACACAGATAAATACTCGAGACAATAAGAGGGCTGTCCTTATGATTAAGTAGATTGTCACTTGTTTTATTGATAGCTTTATATGAAGTGTATGTAGTTAACCCTTTCTCGTTAGTCCTATTCTTATCGGCGAGTAAACCCTTAATGATTACTTATGTCTAAAAGTTATTCCTAAGTGATCAATTTAGTAATAACCGTGGGAGCCACATTATTTTCCGCAGTCAAATGCCCGCAAGCCACTAATAAACACAGAGGTTATCAATGCACTAATAAGTAGTAACCAAAGACATCAACATATAAACTTTAATTGATGGGAAAGCAAGTATTAAAGGGAGTGCAATCTTTCGTTGTCACATTACACAAGCCACCAATCCTGATGAATTAAAGTTTGCTAACACAATAAAACAAAACTACTTAATGAATTAAACACATGCAGCACCTTCTTACAGCTCTTGTATCTTCGTTTGGTGTGTCTTGTGCTGCCTCCTTGACTGAATTCGTCCTAGGGTTCTGCTGCTTCGGTCTTCGAATCTAATATAATGCTCTGACAAAAGCTCCGGAATTCGTCTGGTCTTGGGGTATTTATAGTTTCTGTCTGAGGTGAGATGCGGCGCATCTAGTAAGTAGATGCGGCGCATTGACTTAACTTCGCGTGGGGTCCAAGATTAAAATATTCAGGAATATTCGTACACCGCCAGAAGATGCGGCGTAACTCCATGATTAGATGCGGCGCATGTCCTCTTGTATCTTGGATCGTATTTGGTGGAATCTTAATAGAGATGCGCCGTATGTAATGAGTGAGATGCGGCGCATCTGGAGCAGATTAGTCTTGATCTTCTTCATTTCAGTAGACTCTTAACTTCTTGCATGTTTTGCTCCATAATTAGTCCAAAATCGCCAAGTTTCACCAAATGCTTGTTTTTACCTGAGAATTACAAAAGTAAACGATTAAGTATCAATCCTCATACATAATATAATAAAACAAGTCAAATTAATAGGATAAATGATAGTAATAAAATGTACTTATTTGAGTTCATCAAATATCCCCCCACTTGAACTTTACTTGTCCCCAAGTAAACCTTAGAATTTCTCTTATGAAAATGTATCCTAAAAGATGTTAGGATTTATTTTTATATTTAAGCATGTATTCGTTTATTTCATAATCACACAACTAAACACTTAACGAATTAGAAGTAAAATAAAATAAGCTGATAAAAGCAAATCTAATCGTTTAACTGTCCAGTCATGACGAATATTTTATCATAAGCTTGGCAAGTATACACATCTCCTCCACTAAAGCTAAGGAATAACAAGTCTAAAGCGGTAAAAAGGGTTTGTAGGCTTAAGGGTTAATTATTCTTGATCACTATCGATCTCAAATTCCAGAAAAGGCGACAAAATCACAAATACATGATCGAATCCACGAACACGATACTTGCAATTGCTCAAATCCTTAACTCGAATAGGCTAAAGATAGGTCCAAACTTCACCAATAATAATATATCAAAAAGGGCGACAAAATCATAAATACATAGCCGAATCCACGACTACGATACTTAAGATTGCTCAAATCCCTAATCTCAATAAATCAAAGGTTCGGTTGGATAAAGAATAATATAGGGTATGGATAACATATGGGATATAAATTGGTGTAAAATGAAAAATAAACAAAACAAATAAATTAAAATCCTAAGTGTGGTTAATCACTATCCCAACCATCCCATGAATAAGACTCATATCATCGAATAACTCACGCTTTAACACTTGAAACACACGCTTTAGGTAGACACGAATTATACTCAACAAGATCTTAATCAAAGAATAAACCTTAATTGGCGTTCCCATAACTGCCAATTCCCATTCAATCCATAGATATAATACAATAAATAGTGGTGATATCGACCACTTAATACAAAACTTTACATAAGTTGGTTAAAACAAACATCCAACTCTTTTTCTTTTTCTTTTCTTATTTTTTCGATTTTTTTTTTTTTTTTTTTTTTTTTTTTTTTCAAACATAGACATAGATGTGTAAAATTTCACCACATCACTATAATGATAATTCTGGATAATTTTTAACTTCAGAAATAACGGTAATAGTGAAAGTAGTAAACACACGAAAAATAAACTCAAAGATATACAATATTTACTTTCACTCCAATTGCATTGTGCAATTTCCCGACCTAACCATATATAGATAATGAATTACGCACGCGAACACAGGTAATGTAAGGAAACACACTTTGCCTATAGCAATTAACCAACCACGGATTCTAATCTACAGGGTAGGCTAAGGTGTAAGGGTGTAACGAAACATTTTAAACATAGGTGTAAGAAACGAAAGGAATGGCTCTGAGTGTTTTTCTAGGGGTATCTTACTCTAAAAATGAGAGTAACAAAAGGGTTTATACGGGGGTTAACTAACCAGTGTAGTTAGTTAATAACACATAACATATAAAGGCTATTTGGGTGTAATCCTAGAATTTTACCAATTTAGACAAGTCATTCCAATTATATAAATAATACTCATTATGGTGGTCTCGAATAGTATACAAGCCAAGTTCTAAAGTTTACAAGTCACCGGCACACTCATAGATTTGTGAATTTTGAAAAATCACAATTTTTGAAAATAACGTCATGTGTGCAGCTATGCAACTTAGATCTTAAACAAAAACATGCTAAAAAAATTTTAAGTTTGATATATTAAGCACATTTTAAGCATAATTTTTGAAAAAGTTTAGGACAAGTAATTGTTAAGTGTTCTAATTCTCCAATCCCCCCACTTAAGTTAAACAACGTCCTCGTTGTTTGTATAAAAGGTTAAAAACTGGAAAATAAAAGAATTAGAACAGGAAAACTCCCCTGAGATTTGCTCGGTATGATCCTCCATTTG
Source organism: Artemisia tridentata subsp. tridentata (assembly GCA_021014915.2). Taxonomy (NCBI): domain Eukaryota; kingdom Viridiplantae; phylum Streptophyta; class Magnoliopsida; order Asterales; family Asteraceae; genus Artemisia; species Artemisia tridentata. The sequence goes on along the minus strand of CP139504.1, from coordinate 368,951,810 downwards.
TATTAGAGCAAAAATCATCTTTCTTGTGGATTAGAACGTTAAAGCTTCATACTTGATGTATCCACAGGAAATCCAGGAAACTATAATACCACCAACACTTTAAAACACACCTAAGATAAGAAAGGTTCAAACTTGCATAATACATTAGTAGTTAGGAAAAATAAAACTTAAAAATTAAAACTGAAAATCATCAGGTCAGTCAATGCGTCGTATCTTATGGAAGAAGATACGCCGTATCGAGCCTGGAATAAATACGGATCAGAATAAAGATGCGCCGCATCCTTAACCAGGTATGCGCCGCATTAAAATAAACTGATAAATAGTTTTAAAGTCGAAAATAAAAATGCAGAAAAATGAAAATAAGATATGACCATTGCAGGAGATGCGTCGCATCTCAGGATTGAGATGCGCCGTATCCTCATGCGGGCCTGACTGACTCGACACAGAAAACAGAATAATAGAAATTCTCCGGGTTGTCTCCCGGCCAACACTTGTCTTTATTCCAGAGTCTTCAAGTTAGACTCACGTTCAGCTCTTTACTCAGTCCTTGTCACGGTCCATCCTTCTTCCTTCATCCGAAAGATTTTCCCGTATATCTCTGCGACGTTTTCTTCCGTTCGACTTAATCTAGTATAACTCTTTGTCTTCACCGCAGTATATTCTTCATCAGGACCCAAAGAATATTTGATGATTTTAAATTTTTCAGAAATAATCATGGGTGGTTCATTGTAAGGAATCCCAAGTAGTTGACACTTTCTTTTGGTGAACTCTTCCTCGTCTTTATCAACAAACTTAAAATAAGGATCCTTAATCAAATAATCATCTAGTTCTTCAATTAATGACTCATTATTATTATCATCTTGAATCGCCTCCCATTCTCTTTCCAAATCATATTGTAACCGTCGACTAAGCTTCGTGAAATCATCAAACTGTTTATGCACCCATTCCCAGAAAGTAGTATCCGATGTTCCCTTAAGTCCTTTCAAGCGTTCAATTCTCCCCTTTTCTTGTAAAGCCTCCGATTTTTGTGGGCAGTCTTCAACATTATCGTACCATTCATAATCTTCAAAGTTTACATCGTTTCCAACCCGTTTCATCCCAATTATACTTCCCCCATTACAGGTTCCGTCATTTTTATAATCACAGGTCGGCCAAACACTACTTCCGTCCTTGAAAACGAAGGGTGTACAGGTGTGATTAATGTGCTCAAATTCCCATGGTTTATCCCAAACCCATGGTACTTGGTCATTCCATTCATAGTACCAGGTGTTTTTGAAATCGTCATAAGTCTTAAATCCTGGTAGATCTCCAGTAAGCACATCATCGTCGACTTGAAGAAGGTAGTTAAATTCCTTGAACTGCTTGCACAAGGGTGTCTCATAATCGAACACATCAATGTCAATTCTGAAAAGTTCTTCAATGCCCTCATTGATTGTTGAATCATGAAGTGACGACCCATAATCGCTTTCTACTTCTTCGTCTTCTCCTCTCATCCAATATACCCATAATGCATCCTTAGTAGCTCGATCCATGCTCTTATGGTTATTAAACTTACTAGCCAACCATTCTGAAAAATCAACATCGTTAGGATCGTGGTTAACGTCAAAGCAAGCCTTTCCAATCATATTCTTTTTTATCTCCATGAACTCGTTAAATTGCTTCTTAAAACTCCGAGTCAACCATGAAGTCATAATCTGCTTGACTTCATTTGCAGGGGCAAATTCCGGACTACCATATTTGAGTTCTAGCCAATCATTGAGGGAGAGGTCTATCAATCTTACCAATCTGCCATGAAATAGTAATTCCGCCAAAGCATAATTTCTGTCATTATCCAGATAGTTCTCATTTAATCCCCAGTACTGTTCGAAATAAGGCATGTAAGAGATTTGGGTGTTGCCTCCACCACAGCTGTTGTTGCTTGAGTCCATGTATGCAAGATAGAATTTCCCATCATCTTCTTCGATAGTAGTCCAGTTCAATCCTTCGGCTTCAATGATAGGCCATAAGAGCGACAATTCTTCTCCAGTGTACCTCACAAATACATCATAAGAGAATACCTCTTTGTCAATGTTGCATAAACGCATGAATTCCTTAAAAGCAGCTTCAAGAGGAGTCTCCCAAGAGAATAAATCTGCATCGATCATGAGCACATTGAATGAATCTGAAAACAAGCATTCCTTAGCAAGATATCCGTTAACTGACATGTCTTCCATAGCAAAATCTGTCATCCAAGGTAAAATCATCAGTAGGATTTGTTCGCTAGAAGAGAAATTAATGAATATAGAAACGGATATATGAATACAAATAGCTGATATCTGCAGACGATGCGCCGTATCCAAATAGTTGGATACGCCGTATCTTATAATCGTTAAAATTTAATCAGACTTTATCCAGAAAATAGATACGCCGCTTAGAATTTATGAATGCGCCGTATCGAATTAAGTAATCAAAAATCGATATTTATTTAAAATTAAATATGTCGTATTAACGAAAGTTAATGCGCCGTATTTTCGTTACGTTTAAAAATACAAGATTTTTGATTCAGAAGATGCGCCGTATCGATAGAGATCGATACGTCGTATCTGTTTAATAATTCGAAAACTGTTTTTAATTAAAATAAAAGATACGCCGTATCTGCTAAAGCAGATGCGTCGTATGGCGTTAACGTTTAGAAAAAATTTTTTTATCAAAAACAGATACGCCGTATCTGCTAAAGCAGATGCGTCGTATTACTTTATCGCTTAGAAAAAAAATTTCTTATTAAAAACAGATACGCCGTATCTTGGGGAAAAGATGCGTCGTATCGAATTAATTAAACGCGTTGTATTTAAAAAAAATTAAACGCAATACGCCGTATCTGAGAGATCAGATGCGCCGTATCGTTTGATTTAGCACAGTACAACGATAGCAGAACAGAAAAAATACGAAAAAATAAAAACAAAAATTAAAACATACAAACAAAAATAAACACAAAAACAAAAATAAAGGCAAACAAATAACACACAAAACAACAAATATGCAAAATAATACAATGATGCAATTAATCTAATAAAAAGAAAAACCTAATTAAAATACTAATCAAATTAACAGATAATAACAATTCACTCCCCGGCAACGGCGCCAAAAACTTGATGCGCGTGATGTGTCGTTGCGGTTTAGCAGTTTTAATGCCTACTCAAGTTTTAAATTTATATTTAGCCGACTTATCAATAACACACACACTTAACGAGCAGTGTACCCGGTCAGTATGAATATAATGGTAAGTAGAGTGTCGATCACTAAGAGTGGAACGTATTATCTCGTTATTCTAATCAGTATTTTAATATCCTAACGCAAGGGGGTTTCAGCCTGAGAGACTGGCACGATTTGTTTGCAATTAAATAATAAAATAAACCAATAGGCACGAATCAGCAAGTAGCACACACGTACACAGATAAATACTCGAGACAATAAGAGGGCTGTCCTTATGATTAAGTAGATTGTCACTTGTTTTATTGATAGCTTTATATGAAGTGTATGTAGTTAACCCTTTCTCGTTGGTCCTATTCTTATCGGCGAGTAAACCCTTAATGATTACTTATGTCTAAAAGTTATTCCTAAGTGATCAATTTAGTAATAACCGTGGGAGCCACATTATTTTCCGCAGTCAAATGCCCGCAAGCCACTAATAAACACAGAGGTTATCAATGCACTAATAAGTAGTAACCAAAGACATCAACATATAAACTTTAATTGATGGGAAAGCAAGTATTAAAGGGAGTGCAATCTTTTGTTGTCACATTACACAAGCCACCAATCCTGATGAATTAAAGTTTGCTAACACAATAAAACAAAACTACTTAATGAATTAAACACATTCAGCACCTTCTTACAGCTCTTGTATCTTCGTTTGGTGTGTCTTGTGCTGCCTCCTTGACTGAATTCATCCTAGGGTTCTGCTGCTTCGGTCTTCGAATCTAATATAATGCTCTGACAAAAGCTCCGGAATTCGTCTGGTCTTGGGGTATTTATAGTTTCTGTCTGAGGTGAGATGCGGCGCATCTAGTAAGTAGATGCGGCGCATTGACTTAACTTCGCGTGGGGTCCAAGATTATAATATTCAGGAATATTCGTACACCGGCAGAAGATGCGGCGTAACTCCATGATTAGATGCGGCGCATGTCCTCTTGTATCTTGGATCGTATCTGGTGGAATCTTAATAGAGATGCGCCGTATGTAATGAGTGAGATGCGGCGCATCTGGAGCAGATTAGTCTTGATCTTGTACATTTCGGTAGACTCTTAACTTCTTGCATGTTTTGCTCCATAATTAGTCCAAAATCGCCAAGTTTCACCAAATGCTTGTTTTTACCTGAGAATTACAAAAGTAAACGATTAAGTATCAATCCTCATACATAATATAATAAAACAAGTCAAATTAATAGGATAAATGATAGTAATAAAATGTACTTATTTGAGTTCATCAGAGAGGAAGAATGTTGTCATACTTGTTGAGGATGTTGTCAGTATCCGAAGAACCAGCAGCTTGAGAGTCTGATTCTTCACTTGGATGTGGAGATGACTGATGTGATTGTTCAGGTTGTACATCAGTTTCCATATCCTCACCAGCCTCAAAGATTTCTTCCTCACTCTCTTCCTTGAGCTCATTATCAGAATCTTCAGAATCAATAAGAGCCTGAACATCCCCCAGAGACTCGAACTCTAAAAGGTTAACCGGCTCCTCCTCATAAAAGGACTTGCCTTGGTTTTGGCCAGGTCCTGACCCCGCCATAATAACTGATTTGGTTTTATCAGCCTGGCTAGTCATAATAACTGATTTCTCAGCCTGACTTTTGGGGGCAGTTCCTGAGAGACTGGATCCGCCTGAGGTGGTTGTGGGTTCCGTATCAGCGGGTGGTTTATATCCCTCTGAGTCTTTGTCCCCCTGAGCACCTTCAACTACTGATGGGTGTTTTCCAGTAGTATCACTAGGCACTCTTTGTGATGGTTGGTGGTCCCCCTTCCCATCAGGGTTGTACTGCCCTTTTGGGGATTTAGGGTCCTTGACTCCCTTGGGTCCTGACTGTGATTTGTCAGTACCTTCATTGGGATGTGATTGGGTGTGGGTCCCCTTCTCAATTGAGTAGTGCTGCCCAACCGAGGATATAGGACCCTTTTCTCCCTCAGGCTCTGATTGTGATTTATCAGTGCCTTCATTGGGATGTGAATGGGTTGAGGTTCCTGACTCCAATGACTTGTTTATGTCAGTGGAATCATGAGGAAGAGGGGGTTTGCCCGAGGACACTGAGGATGATTGCTCAGTGACCTCCGTTGGCCTTTGTTTTGTAGTCAGGGGGTTCTCTGTAGTGGGTGTCTCAGAGGTCTGGGCCACATTCAACCCTTTTTTAAGGTTGAGTTGGTTCTGGGCATCAGTCTCAGTGGCGAGTGGTTTGGGTCTAACCACCTTACTGGACTGACCCTTCTTTGTCTTCTTCACCTTCTTTGTAGGTGAAGGTACTGGAGAAACAGCGTCCTCCCCCTGAATAACTTCTTGCATGTAGTTAGTCAGGGCAATGGGTTGTACCTCAGTGATGCCACTAGTGAAATTGGTCTTATCTAAGACGTCAGGTTTCATACCTACGACGTCAGGCCTCACATAGTCAGAACCAAGAAGGTCCTGAAGCACACAGGAAATAAACCTAGGATAAGACAAGTGTTTTTGCCTAGATTTTCCTGAAAGCTTAGAAACAAGGTCTCGGAAGATAATACCTCCGATATCTATTTTTCTACCCTCCAAGAGACTGAACAACATCAATTGTTGTGATGATTTCAATTGCTCAGTGGAGGATTTATTCCCCCCAAGGACCTGAATGACGAATGTCATCAGGATCCTCCAGACTGGGTGGAACAAGGTTTTGACAATTGAAGCCTTTTCTAATAAGGCTCCAGCGGACTCCTTAGGACGTTTAGGGTCATGAGGTCCTAAGAATATCAACTCACTTTTGACCTCTTGGTCAGTAGGATTGGGCTCAAAAGCCTCAGCAAAATCAAGACCAGTGGCCTTGATGAAGTCATTGTAACCTAGGGAGAGGGTCCTTCTCCCATTCATCACTGTGAAAGTGATGATGGATTCTTTGGTGTCTTTTGGGCTAGTAGCCACAGCAGTACACCAGAATTCCCTCAAGTAGTCATGGTAGATGACTGAGGGGGTTTTGGTAAATGCTTTTGCAAGAAAACAGTTTTGAAGATATTTCATCACGTTCTTGTAAGCATGGAACTTTTGTGGATAGGAAAAGTTTCCCACCACATTGTTCTTTGTGAGGTCTACGCCCTCTAATATGAAATCCACATTAGGGGCGTATGTGATAGCATTAGAAGAAGCCATTTGTATTGGTAGGTCTGGGTTAACAAATGATTATGGGTTTCTAAAGCCTAAGAACACACACACTATTAGTTTTAAGAGAAAAAATGGGCAGAATTTGCTTAAAATTTCTAATAGACGTGTGTGTTGTTGTTTTGGTTGGGGTATTTATAGGGAAGTGAAGTGGAGGGTATTTTAGGCATTAAGCGGATTTTATTTATTCAAAAAGAATTTTTGGAAACTGTTTTGAATAAAATGTTTTGGGATCCGCATTTAATGCCAACACTTCACTTTTCCCTGGTTTGGCGCAACAGTCAAGGTGAACAGTTGAGCAGTTCTGCAAAAGTGTAATTTGCAGAGATGAGTCATCACATATCTGTAATGTGATTGGAGATGCATTTAATGCCAAGTGGGAATGTGGTGGCCCAGAGGTGGAAGCCAGAAAGGCAAAAGAACAAATATTCTTATATTAAATAAGAATTCAGTTACCAACCTCGGACATTTACTAACTAGATACTTAGAGCATTTAAGTTAGTATTTAATGTCACTTGAGGACCCTGAATGACTTTTCATTCAGTGAACCTGATTGTCAGGGCTTGGGTTTAGTCACTGATGGTTCTAGTGTTCAGGAATTTGGGTCTAATTCCTGAGGTTCAAGGGTTCAGGAACTTGGGTTTAGTTCCTGAGGACCAAGAATTCAGGAACTTGGGTATAATTCCTGAGGATTAAGGGTTCAGGAACTTGGGTTTAGTTCCTGAAGTTCAGTGACCATTCTCACTGAAGAACACATTGAGTCAGGGATTTGGGTTTATCAGAATTTACACATATTTGGATGATGTCAGTCAGTGGACTGATTCTCAATATCCAACATTCCTAGTTCAGCTTTCAGTCTCGTGAAAGTTGGTTCATCCAATGGCTTGGTAAATATATCAGCTAGCTGATATTCAGTAGGAATGAAGTGTAATTCTATGTCACCATTCATGACATGGTCCCTGATGAAGTGATATCTAATATCAATGTGTTTTGTTCTCTGATGAAGAACTGGGTTATTTGAGATGGCAATTGCACTTGTGTTATCATAAAAGATGGGAACCATCTTGTACTGAATTCCATAGTCACTGAGTTGACTTTTCATCCAGAGTACATTTGCACAACAACTTGCTGCTGCAACATATTCAGCTTCGGCTGAGGACATGGCAACTGATTGTTGCTTCTTAGCACTCCAACAGACTAGTTTTCCACCAAGAATTTGGCAAGAGCCTGAGGTGCTTTTTCTGTCCATGTTGTATCCAGCATAGTCAGAATCTGAGTATCCTTTAAGATCAAGGCCTGAACATTTTGGATAATATAATCCAAGGTTTGGAGTACCTTTCAGGTACCTAAATATCCTTTTCACAGCAGTGATATGAGTCTCTCTTGGGTCAGATTGATATCTGGCACATAGGCAGACTGAGAATTGGATATCAGGCCTTGATGCAAGTAAATACATCAGTGATCCTATCATTCCTCTAAAAAGAGTTTGATTCACTAGTTTTCCAGTAAGATCAGGACCAAGGTTGTTTGGGGGTACCATGGGAGTCTTGACTGAGGCACAGTCACTGAGCTCATACTTCTTCAGTAGGCTTTTGACATACTTCTCTTGACTGATAGAGGTTCCTTTATCAGTCTGCTTGATTTGTAGACCAAGGAAGTAAGTCAGTTCTCCCATCATGCTCATTTCAAATTTCTTTGCCATTAGTTTTTCAAACTGTTTGCAAAGTTTATAATTTATTGAGCCAAAGATGATGTCATCAACATACACTTGTACAAGTATGACATCATTATTTGTCTTGTAGATAAACAATGTGTTGTCTATCTTGCCTCTGACAAATTTGTTTTGGATCAGGAAGGCTGAAAGAGTCTCATACCATGCCCTGGGAGCTTGTTTCAGTCCATAAAGGGCTTTGTTAAGCTTGCAGACATGGTCAGGAAACTCATGGCTTTCAAATCCAGGAGGTTGCTGAACATAAACTTCTTCTTTCAGTGAGCCATTTAAGAATGCACTTTTAACATCCATTTGGTACACCTTGAAGTTCATGTATGTAGCAAAAGCAAGGAAGATCCTGATGGCTTCCATCCTTGCTACTGGTGCAAATGTTTCTTCATAGTCAATGCCTTCTTGTTGATTATAGCTTTTGGCTACAAGTCTGGCTTTATTTTTAATGACTATGCCATTGTCATCAGATTTGTTTTTAAATACCCATTTCATGCCAATGACTGAAACATCTTCAGGACATTTGACCAAGGTCATTACCTTGTTTCTGTCAAATTGTTCCAATTCATCATTCATGGCTTGAACCCAACTTGGATGTTTTAGTGCTTCCTTAACACTTTTGGGTTCAATTGTGGAAATGAAGTCCACAAATAGGCATTCATTGGCTGAGGCTGCTCTCGGTTCAGTAGCCATGCTTCTTGTGAGCATGCCTTCAGTAGGCTCACCAATTATATTGACAAGTTCTATATCCTGAGACCTAGTCCAACTGTCCTGAGGTCTTGGAAACTGATTAGAACTTATAGAGGCCTGATGGGTAGGATCAGGATCAGACACATGATGTTCTTCAGCATCATGAGTGTCTGAGTGGGTTGACTCATCACTGTGATTGTTTAGTGCCTGAGCACTTTGTACTGACTGAATGAATTCATCAGTATTTTGTGTTTCAATAAACTCAGTGATGGTTGGGTAAGGAAGGTTGTGGGGAATGATGTAATAGGAGATGTCAGCATTTGCATGGTACTGAGTGGAAGGACCATTATCAGCAAGATGTTCATCAGGAGGGTATCTTGATGATTCATCAATACCTATCTCTTCCACTGAGTTGTTAGAGACACTGATTGCATCAGTGCTCTCATCAAAGGTAACATGAAATGTTTCCTCAGTATGCTGTCTCCTAGTGTTGAACACCCTGAAGGCCTTTGAGACAAGGGAGTATCCTAGGAAGTATCCATCATCAGCTTTGGCATCAAATTTTTCTAAGTGATCCTTGTTATTATGAATAAACACTGGACACCCAAAGACATGAAAGTAGCTGATGTCAGGGATTCTTCCCTTAAATAACTCATAAGGAGTTTTGCTATGTCTCTTGACAATGATGGATCTGTTTTGTGTGTAACAGGCAGTCTTTACTGCTTCATTCCAAAAGTGTTTGGAAAGGACTGATCCATTTAGCATTGTCCTAGCTGCTTCAATGAGTGTTCTATTTTTCCTTTCAGCCACCCCATTTTGTTCAGGTGTGTAGGGCGAGGAAAAATTTTGTGAAATGCCTTTCTCATCACAGAAACATTCAAGTTCATAATTTTTGAACTCTGTTCCATTGTCAGTCCTAATCTGTTTGACTTTGATGTCATTCTGATTTTCAATGTTCCTGACAAATGACATAATTATTTCAGCTACCTGACTCTTTTTGATCAGGAAGTATACCCAAGTGTATCTTGAGTATTCATCCACAATGACCAGAGTATACTTCTCATGGTTAATGGATCTAGGACTAATTGGTCCAAATAGATCCATATGGAGAAGATGAAGGCAGTTCCTGATGAAAAAGTTGGTTTTGGTTTTAAAGGATGCTCTGTGATGTTTACCTTTTTCACAAGCTGAGCATGGTTTGTCCTTTGAAAATACAAGAGATGGTAAGCCAAGGACCTTGTTTTGTTTTACAAGTTTGTTTATGTTTTTGAAGTTCAGGTGGGAGAGTCTCTTATGCCAAATCCAGTTGAGAGTATCAGTGGCCTTGGTAAAGAGACAAGTTCCATTCTGAGTCAGACTGGACATGTCTAACACATAAACATCATGTCTTCTTGGTGCAATAAGGACAACTTCCTTATTAGCATTGAAGATAATTCCTTGTTTATCATCAAACTGAACTGTGTATTTCGCATCACATAGTTGACTGACACTTATCAAATTGTATTTTAGACCATTTACATAAGCTATCCTATTAAAGACTATACCATTGCAGTTTACTGAACCATAACCTTCAGTGAGACATGATGAGTTATCAGCAAATATCACTTTGGGTCCTAATTCATCTACATACTTGTGCAGATACTCCTTCACACCAGTCATGCTCCTTGAACATCCACTATCAAGATGCCAAACAGGATCCCTGGCATGTTTCTGCACAAATAGTAAACTGGGTCAGTTCTTTCTAGGACTCCACTTCTTGGAGGGCTTAGCTTTGAGGGTCTTATTAACATTTTCAAGTGATTTATGGTCAGTGGTGGAGTGGACTGAGCTACCACATATTATGCATTTAATTGCTGATGTAGACTCAGTGGACTGAGAGGCTGACTTTGTCATACCTCTACTGGCCTGAATGGCCTTACCACGTCCTGAGGTGTTATGAGTGGAACTTCCACTATTTTCACAACAATTGTCAATTTGACAATCCTTAGGATGGTGGTCATTGAACCCACAGTAAGGGCAAGGTGCAAAAGGCTTTGCCTTTTGTTTCTGTTTCTGTTTAGAATCAGAAGGATAGTTTAAAGACTGAGCTTTAAGACTTGCCATGTTTGATGTGACTGAATGTGTTTTGTGATCAGAGGTCCTGTGATCATCCTTTTTGCAAACCATGCAATAAAGAATTCTATAGCAATCATCAGTGATATGATTGGTATAGTTACACAGTTCACATCTTTTCAGGGGTTTTGTGGGTTTGGGTTTGGTCTTTGAGGAAGCTGGTTTTTGCAATCTTCTCTCCCAGCTTCCTGACCATTTCAGCCAACTGATCAAATTTTGAATCAGGGCTTTGGGTTGTTACTTCAGAAGGGACTGAAGTTGATGAGTCATCAGTATTTACTGAGACTTCAAGGGTTGGTCTCTTCAGGATGGTTGTTCCCATTCCTGATCTCTCCTTTGGAGAGTGTGGTGAGAAGACCATTGGTGGGAGGCCTGAGTTTGGTGCAGCACCCTGAAGGGTATTCAGTGGAGGAAGTGGTGGATATGATTCTGATTCAGACTCATTCACTGACTCAGTATTACTGAGTTGTTCAGTGAGTTCAAGCTTACTGAGTTGTTCAGTAAGTCCAAGCATATTTTTCAAAGCCTGACTTTCAGGAAGCAAGATCTTTCCAGTCTCAAAGTTTGGTAACTTACTGACTGGGTTGTCCCTGACAATCCAGTCATTTGACTTGGGAAGCATTTCTTGCTCAAAAGATATGCCAGCTGGAACAAAGGTCAGTTCACTGGGACTTACATAGGGGTTAACCATGTGATGGTCAATTCCTATAGTTTTCCTAGGGATTAAACCCACAGTATCAAAGACCTTGGGGTTCTTTTTGGTCCAGCCTTGGATGACAGCTTTTTCTTTGTTAAGTTCAGTTTGTAGGGCTTGGTTTTGTTTCAAAATTTCAGTGTTCTGAATTTGTAGAGTTATTGTTTCTAATTTGGCTTGCTTCAGTACAAGCAATTCATCTCTACATTTATTCAATTCTGACACTATGTTGTTATATTTTGAAAACATGTTAAGCCTTTGTTCCTCAACAAATTTAAGATCTACACAAATATAATTCATGTAAGACTGCCAATCAGAATCATCATCCATAGAAAGTAAAGTGTTTACCTTCTTCATGGTGATGTTTACCCACTCTCCATTCCTTGCATGGCTTTTCCCAACAGCCACTTGATCACCTTCAGAGAGTGCCATCAGTGCACTCACTCTAATTTCCTCATCTGAGGAGACCTCTTCTTCATCCCAGTCATAAGCTTCAGCTACTAAAACCTTATTCTTTGCCTGAACAAGTTTGGATGTATGAGCAGCCTGTGACATAGAGGGATTAGTTTCAAGAATTGCAAGTTTAGCCTTGGCTTTCCTATATTTTGCTTCAAAGTCTTTTTGAACCTTGTTTTGAAATTGTTGGGTCGACTGAAACATTCTAGGTTGAAACTTGCTAGTTTTTCTGTTCTAAATCTTTTATTTTCCAGTTTTTAACCTTTGACACAAACAACGAGGACGTTGTTTAACTTAAGTGGGGGGATTGGAGAAGTAGAACACTTACTAGTCCTAAACTTTTTCAAAATATGCTTAAAATGCGCTTAATATATCAAAATTTAAAATTTTTCTAGCATGTTTTTGTTTAAAGTCTAAATTACATAGCTGCACACATAGCATTATTTCCAAAAATTGTGAACTTATCAAAATTCACAAATCTATGAGTGTGCCGGTGACTTGTAAACTTTAGAACTTGGCTTGTATACTATTCGAGACCACCATAATAAGTATTATCTATATAATTGGAATGACTTGTCTAAATTGGTAAATTTCTAGGATTACACCCAAATAGCTTTTATATGTTATGTGATATTAACTAACTACACTGGTTAGTTAACCCCCGTATAAACCTTTTGTTACTCTCACTTTTAGAGTAAGATACCCCCCTAGATAAACACTCAGAGCCATTCCTTTCGTTTCTTACACCTTTATTATAATGTTTCGTTACACCCTTACACCTTAGCCTACCCTGTAGATTAAAATCCGTGGTTAATTGCTTTAGGCAAAGTGTGTTTCCTTACATTACCTGTGTTCGCGTGCGTAATTCATTATCTTTGGTTAGGTCAGGAAATTGCACAATGCAATTGGTATGAAAGTAAATATTGTATAACTTTGAGTTTATTTTTCGTGTGTTTACTACTTTCACTATTACAGTTATTTCTGAAAGTATGAAGAGTATGGAAAAATTATCCGGAAAGATAGTGATAGAAAAGTTGTGAAATTTTACACATATGTTGATGTAAAAAAAAAAATCGAAAAAATAGAAAAGAAAAAAGAAAAAGGAAAAGTTGGAAGTTTGTTTTAACCAACTTATGTAAAGTTTTGTATTAAGTGGGCGATATCACCACTATTTGTTTTATATTATATGGATTGAATGGGAGTTGGCCGTTATGGGAACGCCAACTAGGTTATTCTTTGATTGAGATCTTGTTGAGTATAATTCGTGTCTACCTAAAGCGTGTGTTTCAAGTGTTAAAGCGTGAGTTATTCAATGATATGAGTCTTATTCATGGGATGGTTGGGAAAGTAATTTACCACACTTAGGATTTTAATTTATCTGTTTTGTTTATTTTTCATTTTACACCAATTTGTATCCCAAATATTATCCATACCCTACATCATTCTTTATCCAAACCTTTGATTTATTGAGATTAGGGATTTGAGCAATCTTAAGTATCGTAGTCGTGGATTCGGCTATGTATTTATGATTTTGTCGCCCTTTTTGATATAATATTATTGGTAAAGATTACTTGGTCCTATCTTTAGCCCATTCGAGTTAAGGATTTGAGCAATTGCAAGTATCGTGGTCGTGGATTCGATCATGTATTTGCGATTTTGTCGCCTTTTCTAGAATGTGAGATCGATAGAGATTAAGGAGAATGATTAACCCTTAACCAACAAACCCTATTTACCGCTTTAGACTTGTTATTCCTTGGCTTTAGTGGGGGAGATGCGTATACTTGCCAAGCTTATGATAGAATATTCGTCACGACTGGACAGTTAAATGATTAGATTTGCTTTTATCGAAATATTTATTTTATTTCTAATTCGTTAAGTGTTTGGTTGTGCGATTATGACAAAACGAATACATGCTTAAATATAAAAATAAATCCTAATATCTTTTAGGATACGTTTTCATAAGATTTATTCTAAGGTTTACTTGGGGACAAGTAAAGTTCAAGTGGGGGGATATTTGATGAACTCAAATAAGTACATTTTATTATCATCATTTGTCCTATTTATTTGACTTGTTTTGTTATATTATATATGAGAATTGATACGTTAATGTTTACTTTTGTAATTCTCAGGTAAAAACAAGTATTTTATGAAACTTGGCGATTTTGGACTAATTATGGAGCAAAACAAGCAAGATGTTAAGAGTCTACTGAAATGTACAAGATCAAGATCATTCTGCTCCAGATACGCCGCAACATACTTTTTACATACGGCGTATCACTATCAAGATTTCACAGGTTACGATCCAAGACAGCAAAGGACATGCGCCGCATAGAGAAATGGAGTTACGCCGCATCTTAAGGTGGTGTATGAATATTCCTGAATATATTAATCTTGGACCCCACGCGAAGTTAAGTCAATGCGCCGCATCTACTTATCCTATGTGCCGCATCTAACCCTCAGACAGAAACTATAAATACCCCAAAGTCAGACGAGTTTCAGAAAAGAGAAAAAGGTTGGACAGTGCAAGATACCATACGTACGAGTACCAATCCTGAGACGAATTCAGACGTATTAGCAGCACAAGACACACCCTAAACGAAGATACAAGAGCTGTAAGAAGGTCTTGCATGTATTCAATTCATTAAGTAGTTTTGTTTTATTGTATTAGTACACTTTAATTCATCAGGATTGATGGGCTGATGTCATGTGACTACGGAATATCATGTCCACCCCTTAAAATTGCTTTCCCATTAATTAAAGTTTATATGTTGATGTCTTTGGTGACTTTTATTAGTGCATTGATAACCTCTGTGTCTAGCTGAGCATTGCTTGGGTCGCCATGCCCCTTCCTCGCCTATTTATTCTATCGTTTCTAGGATAGTGGGATAGACATAAGTGATCATTAAGGGTTTACTCGCCGATAAGATTAGAGCCAGCGAGAAAGGGTTAATTATATACACTTCATATAAAACTAGCAATAAAACAAGTGACAAGCTACTTAATTATCAAGACAGGTCTTCTTATTGTCTCAAGTATCTATCTGTGTACGTGTGTGCTAATCGCTGATTCGTGCTCATTAGTTTAGTTTACTATTTAATCATAACCAAACCGTGCCAGTCTCTCAGGCTGAACCCCCTTGCGTTAGATTAGGTTGTACAACTAACTTAGGATATTAAAATACTGATTAGAATAACTAGATAATACGTTCCACTCTTAGTGATCGACGCTCTACTTACCATTATATTCATACTGACCGGGTACACTGCTCGTTAAGTGTGTGTGTTATTTATAAGTCGGCTAAATATAAATTTAAAACTTGAGTAGGCATTAATACTGCTAAACCGCAACGACACATCACGCGCATCAAGTTTTTGGCGCCGCTGCCGGGGAGTGAATTGTTATTATCTATTAATTTGATTAGTATTTTAATTAGGTTTTCTTTTTAATTTTTAGATTCTAACCACTAACCCTGTTATATATTAGATAGATTGCATTCATTGTATATTTGCACATTTTCTGTTTTTGTGTGTTTTTAATTTTCTTTAATTTTTGTTTCTTTTTGTTTATTTTTATTTTAGTTTTTTTGTTTTTCTGTATTTTTCTGCATTCTGCTATCGTTGTACTGAGCTGATATAAACGATACGGCGCATCTGTTTTCACAGATACGGCGAATTGCGTTTAATTTTTATAAAATACAACGCGTTTAATAAATTCGAGTACGACGCATCTTTCCCCAAGATACGGCGTATTCTGTTTTTAATAAGAAATTTTTCTAAACCCTAACGCCATTCGACGCATCTGTTTTAACAGATACGGCGTATTTTCTATTTAAATTAAAAACAGTTTTTCGAATTATTAAACAGATACGACGCATCGATCTTTATCGATACGGCGCATCTACTAAATCAAAAATCTTGTATTTCGAAACGTAACGAAAATACGGCGCATTAGCTTTGGTTAATACGACGCATTTAATTTTAATAAATATAATCGATTTTTGATAATTTAAACTGGATATGGCGCATTCTTATTCATAAGCGGCGTATCTGTTTTTTGAATAAAAGTCTGATTAAATTTTAACGTAATAAGATACGGCGTATCCAACTTTCTGGATACGGCGCATCGTCTACTGATATCAGTAACTTTTATTTATCCCGAACGGAGAAAATTCTAATCATCTTTCCTGTCTCTTAGAAATTTTTTACTTCGAAGTCTATTTGTTTTGTGTTTCAGGAATCATGATTGATATTTTCCCAAGCTGGTTCGGAGGACCATGGATCAAACTTACAACCGATGAGATTGTATCTAAATTCGCCCACGAATGTGATAAGGAGCATCATGAGGTCGAAACTTTCATCAATGGACTGTTGCTGAAAGAAAAAAAAAACTATATGATTAGAAAATTGACGATTGAGGTGCACCAATTGTCGAAGGTGATTAAAGGAGTTTTGTTCCAAAGGCACGACCAGAATGGAATAACTACTAGAGGCGGATTAGTGTCAAGAATGTTCTAATTAGCGGAAAGAATGTTTGGTTACTTGAATATGGAACTAAGAGAGAGATTGAGATGGAAGATCTCGCTAGAACAGAATAAGGAGCTGAACGTGAGTCTAACTTGAAGACTCTGGAATAAAGACAAGTGCTGACCGGGAGACAACCCGGAAGAAAATTTTTTACTTTTCTGTTCTGTGTCGAGTCTGTCAGACCTGCAGAAGATGCGGCGCATCTCCATCATAGATGCGACGCATCACCTGCACTGGTCATATCTTATTTTATTTTCCGCATTTTTATTTTTAACTTTAAAACTTTCTGTCAGTATTTTAATGCGGCGCATCCCTGGTTAAGGATGCGACGCAGCTTCTATTCTGATTCGTATTTATTCCAGGCTCGATACGGCGTATCTTCTTCCATAAGATACGGCGTATCGACTGACCTGATGATTTTCATTTTAATTTTTTAAGTTTTATTTTTACTAACTACTAATGTATTATGCAAGTTTGAACCTTCTTAATTCAGGTGTGTTAAAGTCTTAATGGTATTATAGATTCCTGCAATTTCTGTGGATACATCATCTATGAAGCTTAAACGTTCTAATCCACAAGAATGTTGATTTTTGCTCTTATACGAATAATGGAGGATCATACCGAGCGAATCTCAGGGGAGTTTTTCTGTTCTAATTCTTTTATTTTCCAGTTTTTAACCTTTGACACAAACAACGAGGACGTTGTTTAACTTAAGTGGGGGGATTTGAGAATTAGAACACTTACTTGTCCTAAACTTTTTCAAAATATGCTTAAAATGCGCTTAATATATCAAAATTTAAAATTTTTCTAGCATGTTTTTGTTTAAAGTCTAAATTACATAGCTGCACACATAGCATTATTTCCAAAAATTGTGAACTTATCAAAATTCACAAATCTATGAGTGTGCCGGTGACTTGTAAACTTTAGAACTTGGCTTGTATACTATTCGAAACCACCATAATAAGTATTATCTATATAATTGGAATGACTTGTCTAAATTGGTAAATTTCTAGGATTACACCCAAATAGCTTTTATATGTTATGTGATATTAACTAACTACACTGGTTAGTTAACCCCCGTATAAACCTTTTGTTACTCTCACTTTTAGAGTAAGATACCCCTAGATAAACACTCAGAGCCATTCCTTTCGTTTCTTACACCTTTATTATAATGTTTCGTTACACCCTTACACCTTAGCCTACCCTGTAGATTAAAATCCGTGGTTAATTGCTTTAGGCAAAGTGTGTTTCCTTACATTACCTGTGTTCGCGTGCGTAATTCATTATCTTTGGTTAGGTCAGGAAATTGCACAATGCAATTGGTATGAAAGTAAATATTGTATAACTTTGAGTTTATTTTTCGTGTGTTTACTACTTTCACTATTACAGTTATTTCTGAAAGTATGAAGAGTATAGAAAAATTATCCGGAAAGATAGTGATAGAAAAGTTGTGAAATTTTACACATATGTTGATGTAAAATAAAAATAAAAAAAAAAAAAAAAAAAAATCGAAAAAATAGAAAAGAAAAAGAAAAAGGAAGAGTTGGATGTTTATTTTAACCAACTTATGTAAAGTTTTGTATTAAGTGGTCGATATCACCACTATTTGTTGTATATTATATGGATTGAATGGGAGTTGGCCGTTATGGGAACGCCAACTAGGTTATTCTTTGATTGTGATTTTGTTGAGTATAATTCGTGTCTACCTAAAGCGTGTGTTTCAAGTGTTAAAGCGTGAGTTATTCAATGATATGAGTCTTATTCATGGGATGGTTGGGAAAGTAATTTACCACACTTAGGTTTTTAATTTATCTGTTTTGTTTATTTTTCATTTTACACCAATTTGTATCCCAAATATTATCCATACCCTACATCATTCTTTATCCAAACCTTTGATTTATTGAGATTAGGGATTTGAGCAATCTTAAGTATCGTAGTCGTGGATTCGGCTATGTATTTATGATTTTGTCGCCCTTTTTGATATAATATTATTGGTAAAGATTACTTGATCCTATCTTTAGCCCATTCGAGTTAAGGATTTGAGCAATTGCAAGTATCGTGGTCGTGGATTCGATCATGTATTTGTGATTTTGTCGCCTTTTCTGGAATGTGAGATCGATAGAGATTAAGAAGAATGATTAACCCTTAACCAACAAACCCTATTTACCGCTTTAGACTTGTTATTTCTTGGCTTTAGTGGGGGAGATGCGTATACTTGCCAAGCTTATGATAGAATATTCGTCACGACTGGACAGTTAAACGATTAGATTTGCTTTTATCGAAATATTTTAATTTATTTCTAATTCGTTAAGTGTTTGGTTGTGCAATTATGACAAAACGAATACATGCTTAAATATAAAAATAAATCCTAATATCTTTTAGGATACGTTTTCATAAGATTTATTCTAAGGTTTACTTGGGGACAAGTAAAGTTCAAGTGGGGGGATATTTGATGAACTCAAATAAGTACATTTTATTATCATCATTTGTCCTATTTATTTGACTTGTTTTATTATATTATATATGAGAATTGATACGTTAATGTTTACTTTTGTAATTCTCAGGTAAAAACAAGTATTATATGAAACTTGGTGATTTTGGACTAATTATGGAGCAAAACAAGCAAGATGTTAAGAGTCTACTGAAATGTACAAGATCAAGATCATTCTGCTCCAGATACGCCGCAACATACTTCTTACATACGGCGTATCACTATCAAGATTTCACAGGTTACGATCCAAGACAGCAAAGGACATGCGCCGCATAGAGAAATGGAGTTACGCCGCATCTTAAGGCGGTGTACGAATATTCCTGAATATATTAATCTTGGACCCCACGCGAAGTTAAGTCAATGCGCCGCATCTACTTATCCTATGCGCCGCATCTAACCCTCAGACAGAAACTATAAATACCCCAAAGTCAGACGAGTTTCAGAAAAGAGAAAAAGGTTGGACAGTGCAAGATACCATACGTACGAGTACCAATCCTGAGACGAATTCAGACGTATTAGCAGCACAAGACACACCCTAAACGAAGATACAAGAGCTGTAAGAAGGTCCTGCATGTATTTAATTCATTAAGTAGTTTTGTTTTATTGTATTAGTACACTTTAATTCATCAGGATTGATAGGCTGATTTCATGTGACTACGGAATATCATGGGCACCCCTTAAAATTGCTTTCCCATTAAT
Organism: Artemisia tridentata subsp. tridentata; assembly: GCA_021014915.2. Classification (NCBI taxonomy): domain Eukaryota; kingdom Viridiplantae; phylum Streptophyta; class Magnoliopsida; order Asterales; family Asteraceae; genus Artemisia; species Artemisia tridentata. Next base: position 368,932,053 of record CP139504.1, on the reverse strand, counting down.
TAAAGTTTATATGTTGATGTCTTTGGTGACTTTTATTAGTGCATTGATAACCTCTGTGTCTAGCTGAGCATTGCTTGGGTCGCCATGCCCTTTCCTCGCCTATTTATTCTATCGTTTCTAGGATAGTGGGATAGACATAAGTGATCATTAAGGGTTTACTCGCCGATAAGATTAGAGCCAATGAGAAAGGGTTAATTATATACACTTCATATAAAACTAGCAATAAAACAAGTGACAAGCTACTTAATTATCAGGACAGGTCTTCTTATTGTCTCAAGTATCTATCTATGTACGTGTGTGCTAATCGCTGATTCATGCTCATTAGTTTAGTTTACTATTTAATCATAACCAAACCGTGCCAGTCTCTCAGGCTGAACCCCCTTGCGTTAGATTAGGTTGTACAGCTAACTTAGGATATTAAAATACTGATTAGAATAACTAGATAATACGTTCCACTCTTAGTGATCGACACTCTACTTACCATTATATTCATACTGACCGGGTACACTGCTCGTTAAGTGTGTGTGTTATTGATAAGTCGGCTAAATATAAATTTAAAACTTGAGTAGGCATTAATACTGCTAAACCGCAACGACACATCACGCGCATCAAGTCCCTAGCAAAATGACTCTTTTTACCATAGTTAAAACATTCTGTGGTTTCATTTTCTTTTCCTTTTGAAAAGTTGGACTGGTTTCTTTTGATGAAACGTTTTGAACTAGCAAGGAGTGCCCTCTCTTGGAATTCCAAGTTTAAATCTTTTAGGTACTCATCACTAGTCCTTTCATCAATTTCATCATCAGAATCTTCTTGGAAATCCTGCACAACACCATTAGTATAGAAAGCAGTTGAAATGGGTGTGGAGGTTAAGTCCTTTTTGGACTCAAGAGCTTTTGAGTCAGGATATCTCCTTGAGATCAAGTTGTCCTCATAGACAAATTTCCCATAGATTTCAGGGAGCTCAAGGGTCTGAATGTGATTAGCATTCCTCAGGTCTTGTGAGAAGTTTAGCCACTTCTAAGGGAGACTGTTGACAAAGCCAACATTTGTCTCATGCTTAGATAATACTACACCATCATTTGATAGTTCGTTTATCAAAGTCTTGTATCTGGTATAAGTCTGAGAGAGACTTTCAGAGTCTTTTGCCCTGAAAGTATTATACTCAAGTTTCAGGTCCATGACCCTGTTTTCCTTGGTATCTGAGGGCCCCTCAAAGCTATTAACCAAGTCATCCCAAGTTTGCTTGGCTGTTAAACAGTTGATGACTGATTCCATTATATCGTCAGGAAGACAAGATATAAGGATGCTTTTAAGGCGCTGGTCTTGATTGACCACCCTCCTCTCATCAATGGTCCATTGTGCCTCAGGCTTATTTAGCCCTGTAGCAGTCTTAGGGACAAATGGGCCATCCCTGATACAGGTGATGTAGTAAGGTTCCATACTAGTTAAATAGCAAATCATACGTTTTTTCCATTTGCTAAATTTTCCAGCTTCTAGTCTGGGTGCAACAGCAGAATAGCTGCCACCCTTTTTATCGACCAGCTGGGGTACATTAATATCAGCCATAGTAGGATCTTGGTTTTAAAAACCTTGAGCACTCTTGGTTAGTTTTGAAAGATTTTATAAACCAAAGGCTCTGATACCACTTGTTGTTCCCTTAACACGCTTAGAGTTAACTAGAAAGTTAATCTATTCGTGTTTATGACTAATACAATGTTATGATTAATTCTAACAGATTAATGAAAACGTAAAAGTAAAAACACACAAGTATTTTTCAACATTTAAATTCTTATTAGAAATGAATCAAAGAATCTATTACCCAAGTGTTTTGCGGAACAAACACTTGGGATTGAACAGACAAGGTATGGTGGTGTCTCCTATCTAAACTCAAGCTTTGCTTTGAGTGGTAACAATTCGACCCACTGAGCTATCTCAGGGATACGTTACTCTTTGTAGGAGAGAAGTTGCTTTGTAAAAGTCTAAGCTTTCAATGTACAAAACACACACAACTTCTCTCCTTTTGAACCTATTTATACACAAGTATAAAAGAGTAAAAGTGATTAAAAAACTACAACTTGTTGAAGTAAGCGTGTCTGACAATTACAACAGTAATTGTCATTTCCAAGAACCAATGGGAATGGACTATAAAGTCTTTAGGAGTGGTTGGTCTGACACTCCATGACTTTTAGCCGTCTTAGGGAAAGTCGTTCGTTTGTTTTTAAGCATGCACAAATTCACGCATGGTTTTTTCGAATTCGGATTCTTCGTTTTTTGTTTCACGAGAAGAGTTCTTGATGAAGCGAAAAGTGTACCGCTTTTAGGGGGTCATTTAAGCCCTAAATCGTATTTATTTGATCAAATATTGCCCTAAATCGTTCCTTTTGTCATTTTAGGTACTTTGGAGAAGAAATCTGGAAAAGGAAGTATTTTGGACGTTTTTGGAGCATAAAAGTGAAGAAAATGACAAAGTCTCAAAATGATGCTGAAAAGTACCTTTGACGGCGTCAAGTATTACTCCAGACGGCGTCACGGCTTGGCAAAAAAGGTGGATGTGAAAATTACTCATGATAAGCCAGAGAATTTTGCATGAAAAATATGACGGCGTCACCCTTTGAAGTGATCAAGGCCATCACGGTTTAACTTAAAGAGGGACGGCGTCAAGCTCAATTCTGACGGCGTCACCCCTTGATAGGCCAGAGCGGATTTTGGAGGTCTAAAGAGGGACGGCGTCAGGAAGGTCATCCAGGAACCCTAAAAGCGGCGAGGTGACGGCGTCAGGATCTACAACGTGACGCCGTCAGCCCTTAAACTCTATATATAGTTTTGCAATTTTTTGTCATTAGTGTGAAACTTATTGTGTGTAACTTTGGAGGAGAAACCCTAAGACGAATTTCTGCCATTTTTAAGGGTTTTCATACCCTTGGATCTCCCATGTTTAATTGAAGATAAGTGATTATTTAATCATTCAATATGTCTATGTGTTGTTTGATTATATCTTGTTCTTGTCTTTTAATTAACATGCTAGGCTAGATTTATCTTGTGTTTGCTTAGATCTAATGAAACCTAACTATTGATTATTGGTTATTAGTGTGTTATTAGTTGTATTGGATGATTGTTCATCGATGTTAGGCTTAAGAAAACTGGCTAACTTCCTATTCAGTAACTTGCTTGAACGTCTTAAGAAACATGAACCAATGCGTACTAAGGTTTTTATGGTTGTATTTAATGCATGAGCGAATTCTAGTGATCCCATGTTAGGAGCTTCCTAGCCGGCTCGACATAGGAGTGAAGTAGGAGCTTATAGAGTTGGGGAAGTACGTACACCACCCCACGATTGGTATTAAGGAATACACCCGTCATCCACGCAATTAATACACACTAATCAACCGGTAAAAGATAGTTAGGGAGTAAGGAAATCTAAGTAAACACATTTCTCTCCACATAAGTTTCACAACTCTTTTCATTTTCAGTTATTTTATTTTATTTGCATTTGTAGTTATTTGGGTTAGTTGACTAGCAACTAATTCCGCCCACTCCTTCAAACCCGAGATTTTACTTGCTTTCATAAAAAATATAAAAATACAAAAAGAATCTTCCCTCACCCTTAGACCTACTAAAGTAGTTTTTCATACCTAACGAACACTATTCCCTGTGGAGAACGATCAATCCCCCGTACTTACCACTACACTATACTACATCGGTCAGGTACACTGCCTGGTGGGGTTGTAAGCCTCTTGAGATCCCTCGAGAGGTAAAACCTGTTGTAAGGTTGCAAAACCACGCATCAAGTTTTTGGCGCCGCTGCCGGGGAATAGTTATTGTTTAGGTTGAATTTTTATTTTTATAGGTCTACTCACTAGATTCCTTTCTAGTGAGATTTTATTTTATTTTTCTAGGTTTTCTTTAGTCTATCCTTTTTCTTCGTTTCTTTGTTCGTAACCATTACCATCCGACATCATGGAAGATGGTAATATCCTCGATCCCAACAACCCACCACAACAACCACCACCACCTCCTAGAGCCCGTACATTAGGAGACTACTCCCGTCCTAGCCACCATGGCTATCGAAACACCATTGAGCTCACTCAAGGAGCCAATGTCACTCCCTTGCGATCCGACACCATCCGGTTGGTGCAAAGCGGATGCGCATTCCATGGACTTCGTTCTGAAGATCCTAATCAACATCTCAAGGACTTTCTCAAAATCGTTGATTCCATAGACCTTGATGTTGCCACTCGAGAGACGACCCGACTACGTCTCTTTCAATTCTCCTGCGGGACCAAGCTAGTCAATGGCTAGAACGTCTACCCGCAGGATCCATCACCTCTTGGGATGATCTCACCACTCGTTTCCTTGCTCAGTTTTTCCCACCAGGAAGAACTACCAAGCTAAGGAAGGATATCTTGATGTTTGAACAACGTCGAGGCGAAACCCTCTACGGGGCATGGATTTGATTCAAGGACTTACTCCAAAAAGTCCCTCATCATGGCATAAATCTCTGGCTTCAAATCCAAATCTTCTATGACCATGTTGATTACCACACCAAGCGTGCCATCGATCGAGCCGCCGGGGGCAGATTGCGCGACAAAAGCGCCGAGGAATCATGGGAAATCATTGATGAGCTTGCATCCGACGATGATGAATTGTGGCAAGTTTCCCACGACGTACGCTCGGCGGTCAAGACATATTCATCGCCCGATACAGCCAATCAAATCACTGAGGAAAGCGTTAGTGAACTTGAGAAAAGGGTTGCATATCTTATGGAAAAGCAAAAGAGACCCTTAAGTCCACAAAAAGCAACAATTAACTCGGTCTCAAGCGTTAAGCAAATACCATTGTCCGAATCACCCCTTAGGGAAAATACTAAACCCTTCCATAAGCACGCTCAACCCAACTCACCACCTCAGGAACTTAGTCCAACATTCGAAGCTCGAATGAAAGAATACATGTCAAAACACTCCGAACGGTTGGCAAAATTTGAGGAAGCCGTCTACAAACAGAAGGAGGAAATGGAAGAGAAGATGGCGGAGATGATGAACCTTTTGAAAGAATACACAAATACAAAAGCTCCTGAAAAAGTGTTGGTGAGGAATGACGTTGAAGTTCCCAACACTAAATTTGTCAAGACCATCTCCGTCGTCCAAGAGGGCGAAAATGATGGAAGAGGGAAATCCATAACTATGAAAGTTAACAAAATTGACCTCATCCCACTTAATGATGGAAACACCAATGCCTGCAACTGCGATTCAGACAAAGGCAAGGAGGCGCCCTCTAAGGAGCGCCAATTGGTAGAACCGCCAAAGTCACAACAAGTGAGGCATTACTTGAAGCACGATATAAACAAGGAGACCATAAACGATTGGGTGAGAAACTATCGACGTACTCATCTACCCAACAAGGAGTCCAAGAGAATAGAACCGGATGATGAATCCGACACATTACCCGGAGGGCAATTGTATGAGTGCCTCATAAGACAAAAGTTAGTGGAAAAGCAGGAATTCTACGGGGTCTTCGAAATATCATGCAGCATTGGAAAACTCAAGTATCTGGATGCGGTAGCTGACCAAGGTTCCGACGTAAATTTGATGCCTTTATCCGTTTATGTCCAGTTAACCGATGAATTGCCATCCATCACCCATACTAAACTCTCCTTTGCAAAACATTCTTATGAGTACCCGTTAGGAATTGCAGAAGATGTGTTGGTCAACGTTGCCGGATTCCTGTATCCGGTCGACTTCATGATTATTGAGAGGAATGATATGAATATGCCAATAATCTTTGGGGCACCCTTTCTCGCTACCACTAGGGCACAAATCGATTTCGGAAATAGTGCCATCCTAATGAAGAAGGGGAAGAAAACGATAAACTTCCCAACGATCCCACGTCATGTACGAGATGTTGCTCTACAAAAGAAGATGGAGGCGAACCCCAATATAATCCGTGGTAATGTTCAAGAGAAAATCCGTGCATGGGAGGCAAGGATTAAGAATTACAAGGAAAATGAGATTAGAGAATGTAATGGCGGAAATAACGATTATATTGAGGCTGATAAGCAGACCAATAACCCCGTTGAATTTACAAAAGGAGACTTAGTGCTCCTAAGGCATTCAGAAACAAAAGCACTTACCAATGAACCAAGTCCCTGGTGGTACGGACCATTCACAATTAAAAATCTACACCAAGATGGGGTAGTAAGCTTGACCAGCAAGGGAGGAGGTGAAGTGACAGCGAATGTCGAGCGATTGAGACACCACCACCCTAATAACAAGGATTATATCTATCAGGGATACGTCATTATGAATGATGGAATCACGTAATGTACGTGACTTTGAGTCTAGCTACAAGACTCGTTAATAAAGAAAAGTGCTTCTTGGGAGGCAACCCAAGCTTTATTTGTTTTGTGTGTTTATTTATTTGTTTGTTTGTTTTATTTGTTTCCGTATGTGTGTTTAATTTTTTTTTTATTATTGATTCATGTTCAAAACTAATTTGTGAAAATGCTTTATCTTGTTTTTAACTTCGTCTTAACTACATATAAAGGTATTTTGCAAAAGTTAAGTGTAAGGGAAATCCAAATCGGTTTATTAGAACAAATGAACATGAATCATAATAATATTAAATTAACATACATATTAGTATTTGTTTGAGTCAAATGCTTGTATCGAGTCATGATGATGTTTTGCAGGAATTCCAGGAAGTAAGGTATAGGTTTTTCCAAAATTTTTCCGGAAACTTAACATGAGAATTCTGTCAGATCATTTCTGACGGCGTCAGGAGTTACAACCTGACGGCGTCAGGTTTTAATTTTCTGAAAATTTTGAAAGTTTTGTTTTCATAAAAAGTTTTTATTAAATCTCTAACTTATAATCTCCAGGAATCTGCAAAATTATCATTCCACAAGCATTATATCCTTATATATAGAATTTATCCCGCCGATGTTATGCAGGTTTTCGTGTTTGTTTTCTCAGGTTTAACAGGTTATTTTGGACAAGGAAATGTATGTGGAATCAAGCTTATGGCGATGCATTAGTCATGGAGCTTCAACATTACTTTGAAAGAAGATCTAACCATGTTACTTCTTTATCCACCAAACGAATCAGGGGAGTATTTGATTTCATTCTTTTACCTTATTTACTTTTACATCTTGTTATTTGAACATTGGGGACAATGTTCATCTTAAGTGTAAGGGGGGGGGGTAAAATACGATACTTTAGAGAATGCTTTTACGCTTGATTTTTGTTTGTTTAATAGTAGATGTGTAATAAAACTGAGATAAATACCTGTTAGGGCAATTTTAGTGCCAAATTTAAATTTTTTTACAACATATAGGAGTGAAACTTTGATCTTAATGAGCGTCTCACGGATAGGAGTTATATGACTAGCACAAAACCGTACCACTAAAAAAAATTTTCCACCCCCAAATATGTGAGGTTCGCCCCTAGAATTGGTAGGAAAAGCATTTATGCTATGATGTGTGTACCGGTAGCACTTAGATTCTAGAACTTGCGTTAGGACCATTCCGAGGCCACAAGTGAGACTACATTCGTGTAGTTAGATTTACTACATGATAAGAGGCATTAGGATTAACCCATTGTTTTACACCTGTGTTTTTGTTATAATTACATTGGCTACATTGGTCAAGTAATTATCCCACACCCTTTGCGTTGTACTCATTTTTAGTACACGATACCCCTAGTACACCCCTCAGAGCCTATCTTTTCGTTTCGACCTTTAAGCATTCTACTTAAAGGAAGAATTTGTTACACCCACTTAAATGTACACCCAAATCGCCTTAGCCTACCTTGTATGCACTCATCTTTAGTGCATTATTGTGACAACATTTGTTTAAACCCAAGTTAATTATCTAATTGATTACATGGTTGCTAAGTCGAGTCATATCCTTGTACATATTGTTTTAGGACGATTGGGACTCATGGGTAAAGTACTAGTGTAATGGAGTAATGGGGAAGAACATCATTTATTACCCCCATATGTGCTAAATATTTTAAAAGTACTCCAAGTTTTTCAATTACCTTAATTCGAGTCATTAGAATAGTTAATTCTAAAGTTATGTAAAAGTTCAAGTGTAAGGGGAATGCAACGCCCCTATGATGTATTATTTTGGATGGTAGGGCAAGAGTGTATGAAAAAAAAAAAAAAAATCGAAAAAATAAAGAAAAATACAAAAAAATGAGAAAAAGAAAAATAGAAAAAACATACGGACTACCATCCCGTTTTATTTTATGTTTATTTTATGTTTTTGTTATTTTCTTTCATTAGCTTAAGTCGAGTCTAGTCTTGGCTTAGCAACGCCATATTGTACATGTAATTGATCAAGATCTTTAACTCGCCACCAGTAAAATATCCCTTATCCAACAAAACCGTGTTTATCATATCCCTACACCTCATGTTATAACCCATTTAAAAGCCCTCTTTGATAGTTTATCTTAGGTGCTTACGCCTAGTGGAGGAGGTTTTCGATCCTTTCCCAAGCCTATGGTAATCTATTTGCTATGACAGGTAGTGAGAGATATTATCCGTTTTCATTTATGAGATTTATTTTGATGACACTTGAGAGATGTGAGTATCTAAACACTACTTGTGAGGTGCTAGTTTGTAATCTCCGTGCTTATTATGATTAAAGTGGAACGATTATTTGTTGTAATTACTTTTATATTAGTGTTAAATGACCCCTAACTTGTATTTTGATTAGAATAAAAGCGCATTTGCTTGAGGACAAGCAAATCTCAAGTGTAAGGGTATTTGATGAAGCGAAAAGTGTACCGCTTTTAGGGGGTCATTTAAGCCCTAAATCGTATTTATTTGATCAAATATTGCCCTAAATCGTTCCTTTTGTCATTTTAGGTACTTTGGAGAAGAAATCTGGAAAAGGAAGCATTTTGGACGTTTTTTGAGCATAAAAGTGAAGAAAACGACAAAGTCTCAAATTGATGCTGAAAAGTACCTTTGACGGCGTCAAGTATTACTCCAGACGGCGTCACGGCTTGGCAAAAAAGGTGGATGTGAAAATTACTCATGATAAGCCAGAGAATTTTGCATGAAAAATCTGACGGCGTCACCCTTTGGAGTGATCAAGGCCATCACGGTTTAACTTAAAGAGGGACGGCGTCAAGCTCAATTCTGACGGCGTCACCCCTTGATAGGCCAGAGCGGATTTTGGAGGTCTAAAGAGGGACGGCGTCAGGAAGGTCATCCGGGAACCCTAAAAGCGGCGAGGTGACGGCGTCAGGATCTACAACGTGACGCCGTCAGCCCTTAAACTCTATATGTAGTTTTGCAATTTTTTGTCATTAGTGTGAAACTTATTGTGTGTAACTTTGGAGGAGAAACCCTAAGATGAATTTCTGCCATTTTTAAGGGTTTTCATACCCTTGGATCTCCCATGTTTAATTGAAGATAAGTGATTATTTAATCATTCAATATGTCTATGTGTTGTTTGATTATATCTTGTTCTTGTCTTTTAATTAACATGCTAGGCTAGATTTATCTTGTGTTTGCTTAGATCTAATGAAACCTAACTATTGATTATTGGTTATTAGTGTGTTATTAGTTGTATTGGATGATTGTTCATCGATGTTAGGCTTAAGAAAACTGGCTAACTTCCTATTCGGTAACTTGCTTGAACGTCTTAAGAAACATGAACCAATGCGTACTAAGGTTTTTATGGTTGTATTTAATGCATGAGCGAATTCTAGTGATCCCATGTTAGGAGCTTCCTAGCCGGCTCGACATAGGAGTGAAGTAGGAGCTTATATGAGTTGGGGAAGTACGTACGCCACCCCACGATTGGTATTAAGGAATACACCCGTCATCCACGCAATTAATACACACTAATCAACCGGTAAAAGATAGTTAGGGAGTAAGGAAATCTAAGTAAACACATTTCTCTCCACATATGTTTCACAACTCTTTTCATTTTCAGTTATTTTATTTTATTTGCATTTGTAGTTATTTGGGTTAGTTGACTAGCAACTAATTCCGCCCACTCCTTCAAACCCGAGATTTTACTTGCTTTCATAAAAAATATAAAAATACAAAAAGAATCTTCCCCCACCCTTAGACCTACTAAAGTAGTTTTTCATACCTAACGAACACTATTCCCTGTGGAGAACGATCAATCCCCCGTACTTACCACTACACTATACTACATCGGTCAGGTACACTGCCTGGTGGGGTTGTAAGCCTCTTGAGATCCCTCGAGAGGTAAAACCTGTTGTAAGGTTGCAAAACCACACATCAGAGAACGATTTTCATCATGAAAAGATGTCTGACGGTTTTCATCACGAGTTTGGGAACGATTATCATCCCTTGGTGGACTATCTTGCCAATCTCGAGAATTCCTACCGTAGTAGTTTCCACGATATCCTCATCCTCGATATCCTCCAGAAACATAATTAGCTTCTGCTTCGGGACCTCCCATGGGTTTATCATCACACTCGGATGAGGAGTGATTTCCACCACAATGAGTACATCTCTCACGAATTTCTTTGATTTCTTTTTGGATACTTTCGAATTTGGAATCAATTTTAGAGGTAAACTCTTTCATCATATCCAAGATTTTGGAATTTTCATTTGTCGCTTCGGCAAATGCAACCGATTTTCGTTGAGGTTTAATTTTGGCATCTTTAGACCAATCAAGCTTAAGAAGTACGCGGTCTTCTAGTAAATTGTAAGCTTCATTAGGAGTCTTATAAAGGAAAATTCCTCCGGCATCAAGTATGCCTTGAGTTGCGTCATCAAGACCATGGTAAAAGATTTGGATAATATTACCACGAGACAATCCATGCCCATGACAACTACGGAGCATGTTTTTCATTCGAAGCCAAGCTTCAACAAGATTTTCTCCTTCTTTTTGAGTAAAACTACGAATTTCACCCAAGAGACGATCAAACATGGCTGGTGGAAAGAAACGTCCAACAAACGCTCTTCTCATTTGGTCCCACGTTGTGATCACTCCGGGGCTTAATTCATTATACCAAATTTTTGCTTCTCCGGTGAGAGATGATGGAAAAAGTTTAAGTCGGATTGAATTTGGATCGGTAGTTCCATAACGAAACATGTCACAAATTTCAAGGAAATCGGCGATATGTTTGTGTGGATCGGATTTAGCTCTACCATCAAATTGGTTGTCTTTAATCATCGAGAGATGATGACCTTTGATAGTAAAATTTTCTCCTAGATTCACGGGAATAATTGCTGCTTCGGGTGTAGGAGCTACAACCCTATTAGTATCCCACATGGGTTGATCGTCAGCCATTGGAAATGGTAATTCTTGAAAAAGATTAACGATTGGATGAACTTCGAAAAGGTTTTCAAATGGTGGATTAACGGTTTTTGGAATTCTTTGATCGGGTGGAATGAATGGATTTTTCTTTTTGCGAAATAAACGTTCAGGATTAGACAATGGTGAACTTAATTCTTCGTTAGAAGAACGAGTGGTCATACACGAGAAAAACGAGCCTATCGAAAAGGATTTAAAAACTATTTTTTTTTTAAAGGGCCAAGCCGGTGGTTTGAAAGTGAAACCGGCGGTTTGGTCGAGTTGAAAAAAGAAATTTGGACAGAAAGCTCAAACCGGCCGGTTTGGATTTATACCGGCGGTTTGGGACTTAAGAAAAAAAATTTTATACGAGCGATACCGGCGGTTTGGGATTAAAACCGGCGGTTTGGGCAAACAGAAGGGTTCAAACCGCCCGGTTTGTGTTTATACCGGCGGTTTGGGAGTGAAAGTATTTTTTTTTTTAAGAACCTAAAGAATACGCTAAAGAGTATCAATACTAGTAGAATTAGAGCTAATGAATTATAAGCAAAAACTCACACAAATGAGATCAAATCCCCGGCAACGGCGCCAAAAACTTGATGTGTTTCAAGGGATATACCCGTTAGGAGTACAAGTTTTAAAATTTTTAACACGATTTACCAATGATTCAAACGAAACACATACAAGCAAGTATACTCGTCCGTGTGTAGTAAGAGATAATTGAGGTAAGCCGAGGTCGTTCACTAGGATTTGTTTTGTTTGTATGATGTGAAATTTTTGTGAATAAAGAGCAATCCAACTTATCGATTCTAATTAGCAAGCAAATGAAAATGATTTAAATTCAATAATTAAAAGACTACACTTGCCTAGACTAGTTTGCACAATTCCTTTGACATGATTATGACATTGGTTCCATTTGATTATGATCAACAAATTAGATGGTGTTCTAATTCGATTAGTGGTGTACTAATTATATTGTTTCCCACACTTTCAATCCTCGTCAAGATTTAGAGATTATAAAAAACAATATTTCAAAATTGATCAATCCAAGATTAACACAACTCAATTACCCGATTCGCTTTCGTTTCACAAATAATTAACAACCACACTATTTAGTTTTCCAAGTTAAATTAAGTTTCTTATGAAATGGTCAATACATAAGGTAGAACCCTCATAGACAAAGGTTTACAACTAATTTACTAACAATGTCTTTTTCAACCCAATACATTATTAGAAATTACCCAAACTTAACAACTCTTTGGTGGAGAAAACTCAAGATAGCACAATTCGTTCTTAGTGTTAACTTTTCTTTTGTGTTAGAACCAATAAGTCATAATCAATCAAATAAATCATAAATCAAACATCATCTAGGCAAGTGCATAAGGCACTTAGCCACTCATGGTAAACAAAGTAATAACCATAAGAAATTTATCACTAGTAAACATGATTGAATAGTCTTACAAAATGTTGCAATGATGATTACAAGTAATGAAGAACACTTGTGAAATGATCAACAATGATCCTTGCTTAATTGAAGTTATGATTGGTAAGAGTTTGGCTTCCTTTTTCCTGCGTTTTTTTTTTTCCTCTTGTCGCCCCAAATGTAAGAGAAAATGGTGACAGATTTTTGTTGTAGTTGATTGTGTATTGTCTTTTTTTTTTCTATGTATATAGGGAGATTACCCTTGGCCAACAAGCATACATCTTGGGCTCCAAGTGTCATAATGTTGGAGTTGAGTTAATAAATGATTAATGACACTTAACTCTTTCTTTTAATGCAACTTAGAAGTCTTTAATATTGCTGGACCTAAGGTTTGGATACTAAACCTTAGGCATGGAAGTGACTTCTTAAACTTTAGGTTTGAGATAGAAACCTAGGCTTTAGAATATGATCTCTAACATTTATCTTTTCATGAACTTTTCTTCAACTTAAAAACCATTGTAATCTTGATTCTCCATCTTTATCAATCCTCCCAAAGCTTTTATTGTGAGACGATTCCTACATTTGTGCATAAGCTCTTGATTTGACAACTTTTCCACATCTTTTAAGCTTTTCCTTGAACTTGATCGTACCTGAACTAAAATACATCTTTTGCACTTTTTAAGCATAATACGTTCATAAATTCAACCAAATACAATGCATAAATATAGAAATAACGCGACTAAAACATGTTAGATTTGAGCGTTATCAGGTACTTTGCGTATAACATATCAACTACTTTTAAGTTTTTAAATTTAAAAAAATAAAAAAAAAAAAAAAAAAAATCCTTCTTTTTTATATATGCATAGATATTAATATATATGGTAGCAGATCTATTAGAAAATGGGCAACTTTAAAAAACCTAAAAAGTATTATCATCCGTTGGATCATCAAACAAATTAATCAATGCTTCTAAATAAAAATTTGGAAAAAGCAACTCACATCTCATTCACACACTTCTTCCCGTATCCAACCTTTCTCTCTCATCTCTCAATTATCTATACACATTCTCTCTCTCTAACAAGAATCACCACTACCATCTTCATTAACGAAAAATCAAACACTACCACCGGCACAACCATAATCCCACGACCAAAACCACTATTGTCCGACCCCCATTGGAGCTGCCACATGTCGTCACATGCCGTGACTTCGTGTGGGTTTTTTTTCGGTTTCTTGCATTTTCGGCGACTTTCCGGCCACCTGGAACTACACCTCCTTCGAGTGAAGGTTCCCCTCACGTTCTCGAATCAGATCCAAGTAGTCTCGTCGCAACAGCCACCGTAGGCCGTCGTAAGCCGCCATATCTGCCGCCACCACCAGTCAAACCAGTCACAGCCACGAGAAACCTTGTCTCCGGAAACTACTAAAAATCATATGTTGATAAACCAACTAAATTTTTCTTTAGTTTTTGTGTCACTCTGATTGATGTATCTATGATTTATGACGTGGACATAATTGGTTTATATGTGTTCATCAGTAGGTAAAAAATAAAATTGTGTTAATTATGTAATTTAAATGTAAAAGATGAGAGTTTGTTTACTTTGAAATTATCTTGCACTGGAGAAATAAGCAAGAGAAAATCAGATGGTGATGATTTCAGGTTTATGGTTTTGGTTTCATTTAGAAGCATTAAAAAAAACTTTGATAGAATGTGTGTCCTAATAATGATTTAGATGATAGAGATGGAAGATATGAGATGAAATATAAAAAATTGATAACTGTTTAGTAGTTCAATGTTGGGATAAAGTAAAAGGAAGTAGCTTAGATAAAAGGTACTAAAAGATAGATAATTGTTTGGTTAAGTGGTTTAAGAATTCTTGGTGTATATATTTTCATTTGTGAGAGATTATCTTCATCACTTCAAGTTAGCAATGTTCATCAGTTTTCAATAACAACAACAACAAAAACAACAACAACTTCAAGTTGTTACCGCCTCAGGGCCGGGTTTCGGTGATTGGCAGTGGCGTCTTGCCACTCTTCCAATCAAGATGGGTGGTCTTGGTATCCTTTCAGCGGGTGACATCATCCAGTATGCTTTTCTTGCCTCTCGTATGCAAACGAGTGATCTACAGGACAAGATTCTGACTAAAACCGGTAATGTCTCCTATGGTCCTTCTTTTCAGTATGCTCTTGATACTTTCAACAGTACTTGTAACATAGATGCTCTATCTGACACCAATGGCGCTTCTGCCCCCCAAATGATGAAAACCTTGGCAAAGTGTTACTTTGGTGTCATTGAGAAAGACCTTGTTTCTAAGTACTCGTTAAGTCCAAGACAGGTGGCTATTCTCAGTTGCATACGTGCCCCACATGCACAGGATTTTCTTTTTACGATCCCTATTGATGGCTTGGGTCAGCGGATGAACCATCGCCAATTCCGATCTGTGTTGTGTTATAGGCTTACTGTACCTATGTTCTCTGAAGGTAGCCTTTTCCCGAGTTGTAATGTGCATCGTATGGATATATGGGGAGATCACGCGGTCCACTGCTCTAGTGAAG
Source organism: Artemisia tridentata subsp. tridentata (assembly GCA_021014915.2). Classification (NCBI taxonomy): domain Eukaryota; kingdom Viridiplantae; phylum Streptophyta; class Magnoliopsida; order Asterales; family Asteraceae; genus Artemisia; species Artemisia tridentata. The sequence continues at coordinate 368,916,790 of CP139504.1, read as the reverse complement.
TGGGTATGAAGTTCAGGCATAATCTAGTACGTGACATTCTTGTTGATATATGTTCTAAGGTGGGGATCATGGTGCGTAAAGAAGTTCCTATGGGGTTCCTTTCAGAGGATGGGAAGGAGTTGCGACCTGCAGACTTGCTATTATTTAATTGGCATCAAGGCAAAAATGCATGTTTGGATGTGACCGGTATCTCTCCATTTGCTGGTACTGGTGTGACTTCATGGGCTCCCGGGGTAGCCTTGCATAATGCTGTGGAGAAGAAAAAGAGGAAGTATGCGTCAAAATGTGAGGATAATGGATACAAGTTTGTACCTTTTGCTTTTTCTACCTTCGGGGAGTTTGACACGGAGGCTTTGGATACACTTTCACGTATTAAGTCTATTGCCAATAGCCACTCAAATAATGCTAAGAGTGGTATTTTTATTTTTCATAGAATAAGCTTTTGTATACAGAAAGGGATGGGAGCCCAACTTGTGTCTAGACTCCCATCCAACTTTATGTAAAATTCTATGAATCTATAATAAATTTTATAAAAAAAAATAAATAAATAAAATAAATAAATAAATAAATAATAATAATAATAATAATAATAATAATAATAATAATAATAATAATAATAATAATAATAATAATAATAATAATAATAATAATAATACAATGTTTATCAGTTCATCAATTTTTTTGATAATGTTCATCGGTTGAAGTTATTGTTGTTCATCAGTTCAGCAGCGTTTTAAAAAAAATACAATGTTCATCAGTTCATCAGTTATTTTGATAATGTTAATTGGTTCATCAGTTATTCGATTCATCAGTTATTTTGATAATGTTCATCGGTTCAAGTTATTATTGTTATCAGTTTTTCTAAAAAAACAATGTTCATCAATTTATCAGTTATTTTTGATAATATTGATCAGTTGAAGTTATTGTTGTTTATCAGTTCAGCAGTGTTTTTAAAAAAAATACAATGTTCATCAGTTATTTTTTATAATGTTCATCAGTTGAAGTTATTATTGTTCATCAGTTCAACAGTGTTTTTAAAAAAACACTTCATCATTTCTTTTTGATAAAAAAAAATATTCATCAATCTTAAAAAAAAAAAAAAAAATGTTCATCGGTTTAAAAAAATATTAATAATAATTTTCATAGGTTTTTTCTTAATAAAAAATTAAATGTTCATCAGTTTAAAACAAAGATTGAATATTAATCAATTTTTTAAAAACAAATTAAATGTTCATAAGTTAAAACATAAGTGTGAAAATAGCTAAAAGAGATCTGGCACAAACAAAAGAAGTGACACTTGTCATAATGCGGTGACTTTCTAAGCTTTTTAATTTTTACGTAACCACTTCCCATACGATCTCATCTCTAATATAGATATAGATATATTTAATTGATATAGATATATTTAATTGATTAAAAAAAATAAAAAAAAAAAAAAAAAAAAAAAAAAAAAAAAAGGTGAAACTGTTTACCAAACAGGCAAACACCCCTAAATTATAACCCGCCAACCTAAATAGCCGGTTACCTGAAGGCAAAGGAAAGAAAACATTGAGCAGACCCGAATATAATAATAATGTACCAAAGTTAATCCCATAAACAAAATCAATTATTCAAAAAGATATGGCGAAACAGAGATCGGGTATGGGTAGAAGAACTAGAGACGATGAATCGTTACTAACTCGGTGTGTTGACTCGGTCTTTAAATTCGTCCGATTTGCTGAGTTTGAGATCTTGTTTGTTCTCTTCTTCCTTATTGCTTTTCTTATCTTCAAAGATTTGGTTAGTCTCTTTTTTTTTTTTAGTAAATGATATTGGTATATGCCTATTGTTTAGAGGGTGTTTGTGATTGCTTATTTTTTTGTGCTTATAAATAAGCTATTTAGGAAACAGTGTTTGGGTTTGTTTATTTTGTAAAGAAAATGCAATAAAACCCACGTAGGGCGAGTTTTTGACTCAGATGTGCGTGGCCTAACCGGAAACTCTTGTGATGTCTTAACCTGCTTATTTTGCTTCAAATTAAGCACATTGACAAAAGAACACTTTGAAATGCTTAAAGGATTGAAAATAAGCAATCCCAATTCCCAAACACCCACTTTAACAACTTACATTTGCGTATTAGTTTGTATAAAGCAGAAGCCTTATCAATTAACCTGATAAGCTAAGCAGTTTTGGCTACTTGTAATTCAAGTAACTAAACTTCTTTAAATTTTAAATCAAGTCATATTAGCCTGATTACATTGTTATCTTACACTATCTGTTTTTTAAGCCCATATCTTCGTATACTTGATTTTTTCATGATGATAGTTATCTATTGTATGTCGGTTGGTGGCCTATTATTTGTGGGATAATGGTTAACAATTAAACTAAAATCTTCGCCAATTCTTATAGGATTTGTGTGTGGAAAATCCATACTCTAGGCGTACGATGACTCACCCAGTTGATCATCGTCAATCATCATTTGATTAGAACAGAGTTTATAAATGTTGCATTGCTATTGGATCCTGATAACGGGTTGTCACTTGTCAGCATACATCATCATCATTTTCTTCTTTAGCTAGTCGCGTAAGCTGCACACCACATCAACATGTATTTATAGTTATTCTTATTGTAGGATAATGTGATGAACGATTAACCTGCATGCAGGCTTTTGTTAACAAAGTTTCTTGTAGTCTCATTTAAGACACTTCATAAAACCGTGACAAAATGAGTGCTTTTCACATGTAATTGTTTAAAGACCAACTTAAAAAGGTGGAAGAGTTAATTAGTGCAGTACCTTAATAAAGGCAGCCCATCTGCAGTATGACTCTTTGCTTGTTTTATGGTTGAGAAGGGGTTCACATAGCTTTTTCGATTTAATTTCACGTCCTATAAATAAAGCATCCGACCTTTTGAACTGTTGCCACATTCAGTGGATATGTGGTCCTTGCCTAGAAGTGTTACGACTTTTAAATAACCGACAGTTTAGTTCATTTTGCAGTTTTTCAAGCAATTATGATGTATACAACACAATGTCTTTTTCTTTTCTTTTCACATTGAATTTTAGGTTATATTGGAGAAAAGCCTGCGTACTTTCACTGAATTTATGGTTTAGTCTCTCATCTTTATTATTGTGATTGATCAATTCCTCGAATTTATAAATATGCGGTTAGTCCCACATATTTCCAAATATGACAAATGGGCTTTAGGGACTTAGTCAGTAAATCAAAGTTAGTAATAGTTTCATGTTTTTTCATTAAAAAAAAGGTGCTAAGGTCGAAACTGCATTAGTCAGCGAAAGTGAGTATTCTGGATAACCTTTAAATTCTTAACAAACTGCATCAGCTAAGTGTTTGTTGTATTAGTAGAAAGATCATCTGGCATGATCAGTATGATATAATGATATATTGATAGATGGTTGATCAAGTCACATATGTACTTGTTATAGTTTTTGGTAGTTAAGGATTTATTAGAGTAAAGTATATCTGTTCAAAGGATAATGAAAAATGAATAGTAAAGATCTTGGTAGCTTTTACATTTGAAGCTGAAATCAGCTTTTTAGTCTATAAAATCAGTTTGGAAATGTCATTCTTTGTAGTTTGTACATTTGAAGCTACTTTGGTGTTGAACATACAATTTTGGCCCATTTACTTGTGAATGGGTCGATTTTGGTTATAATTTATATATCTTGAAAGCATCAAACAGCTTGAAAGCCGTGTCTATTGTTAATGCATACCACCTTTTAACTTGTTTATTTAGAATTTAAGCTATTAAAATTAAATAATGAATGGCTTGATTGATTACAGACATCGAGACCAGAATATAATCAGATCCTGGTGAAAAAGCCCGGAGGACCAGATTGGTGGTTGTCTTAAATGTTGGAATCAGGATGGCGTGCTGTAAGTTGTTTTATAATGCAATACTTGAACCATTTCAGTAGAGGAAGGCCTAAGCATTTTTCATAAGTATGTTGGATGTATAAAAGCACTTGTCATTTTCTTATTGTAAACAGTGGTGGGTGGCGTTTGTTTATGTTCGTTTTTAATGAATTGTGTAGCTGTGTTGTACAAATTCTAAGTTTATTAATTTTGCAAAAAGCTCGTGAACTTTCTATATAAGAATCAATGGTATAATGATTATTACACTTTAACTATTGTATAGATACCCTTTTTAAAAGTTGGGTGGCTTTCTTTGACGGTTTAATATTTATGTGGCGTTTTTAGGACTTCTTGATTTTTAGCGAACTTTGGTTGCCTTCAAAATATACTAACATTAACAAAGTTCTTTATAGAGTTTAACTGATCTTGCTAACAAGATTTATAAATGACATCTTAAAGTTATGGTAAATATGTCGTTGCATTGAGGATCCGCTCGTTGAAATTTCAATACATGTAAAAGAAAATGTCTCGTGGGATCCTTTAAAAAGGAAAATCTATCTGGTCAATGGTAGTTGTTTTGCAATACATTTAAAAGAAAATGTCTCGTGGGATCCTTCAAAAAGGAAGAATCTATCTGGCTAATGATAGTTGTCTTGGTATCGACACTTTTTGGTCTCTAATTCACCGGATTAATGCAAAACTCATCCACATCAATAAGAATTTCTTCACCTTTTTAGGGCATGATAGATGTGATCCTTTCATAAGTATGTTTCAAGCATGGATGATACCCAGGTCTCTTGCTCTATATGCAAGGATTATGTAGAAAGCGATTTTTATTTGGGAAACTCAAGATCCAAGACTGATGATAGTTTTTAGGCTGATTTTGATGTGCATCTTTAAGGTGACTGATTATTTGATGTCAAAGAATTTGAGAATCAAGATCATTCATTTAAGTTGTACTCACTTGTGCCAAAATAGATAATGCTACAGTGTTGTAAAAATCGGCCATGGCGGCCGATATGGCGGCAGTGTTGTAAAAATCGGCCATGGCGGATTTCGGTGGTCCACCGCCACGATATTTCCCATATCGGTCTAACTTGGCGTTTTGGTCAAAATCTTTCAAAAATCGGTCAAAATCGGTCAAAAATCGGCCTTGGCGGCGGTCGGTCAACGCCGGTCAACTTCAGATCTAGGGTTTTTTTTTCATATTCACGCCGGTCAACGCCGTTTAACTTCAGATCTAGGGTTTTTTTTTTTCATATTCACTTCAGATCTAGCCTAGATCTAGGGTTTTTTTTCATATTCCTTTATAATTTATGGTCTCCGCCATGGCGCCGCCAAGACCGATATGGCGGATTTCGGGGGTCGACCGCCACGGTACCGCCGAGCGATATTTACAACCTTGTGCCAAAATAGATAATGCTAAACTGTATGAAAGAAACATGTTTGTCATAACAACTTATTACCTTATGGTTTTGATAAACATAGAAAGCCAAAATTGGATTGTGAAACACTCAGCTGTTAAGTGTTTTTTTTTTTTTTTTTTTAAAGAAAATAAACCGTGAGCTTTTTCTTTCTATATCCCAGCAATATATCATGAAAATTCGGGGCAATGCAGACACCACCTACAAAACCCCCGTCTTGTCAATCATGTGAAATATGTTGCTACGACCTTCTCTATCACCGCAAAATAGTTTCTGCCCAGTCTTGTTGCCCAACTTTACATGGTGAATTAACGTATTATTGTACTTGAAAAACAAACCCAAATAATGAGTTTATCAGCAATATTATATCAAAGGCATTACGAGAACGAGTGGTTATTCTATTTTTAACTAAGCAAACTTTGTCGAAGGATGAATAACGCTAGCGGTTGCACATTAACTCACCTGGAACGAAACATGACCCTACATGTAACATGATACAGTATATTTGTATATATTTTTTTTTTTTTTTTTTTTTTTTTTTTTTTTTTTTTTTTTTTTTTTATAAAGTAAATTTATGTAAGTAAGGGAGCATATACCATGCAAAATTGTAATCGCGTTTAAGGGTCTATTGATTCTTCTCGCCATTTTATATTAGTATATCAGTTTACTTACCTGATTTGTTTGCAATATACTTTGTGGGATTTGATATAACTGATACGCCTTCACTTGAACTGTCTTCAAACTTGAATTCACATACCAATTGTAGCCGTTGTGTACCTAAAAAAGGCAGACTTCCATAAAATCATAATTAGAAACCATAACGGATATATGATTAGTACCTGCTCTTCAACCACCTTACAGTATTACTAGATATAGGAAGTGTCATGCTGACTGATTCTCGGCCTTTTTATATTGAAAATTCAGTATTGTGTAATTTGTCAACTGTCCAAATTGAGGATTTACACAACATTTGTTAAATAATTTGAACATGTTGCTGGAATTGAATTCCAGAAGTATATGTTAAATATAACATGTATCTGTACAACAACGACATAATAATTGTAGTAAACAATCATTGGAGTTACAGGAGGTCCTTATTCCTCTGGGTCAGTGTTATTATCACTGGAGGGCCTTTGTCTTATTTCTGATAAGGTAAGTGGCATTTCTGAAGTAACGTTTAGTGGATGGGTTCCTGAGGATGATGCTAACAAGTGGTCATCAGCTGAACTTGAAGCATAATTGTGAGTGAAGACTCCCATTGGATGGTCAAACTTGCAACTTGGGCCAAATTTGCATATTCCATAACGAGAATAGAAAATGCACAACGGCTCTCCCTGTTTAAAATTGAAAAGAAATTTGTCAGACTACAGAGACACAACATTTACAGTATATTTTATCTATTTACGTGACCCCTATTCCCTTTTGTGTGTTCTCTGGAGGTGGTATTTTGACCCATTTACTTTAAAATAAGTTTATTTTAGTTGTGTTTATCAGATGGGTTAAATGGGTCAAATCAAGATATTTACGTAAAGAGGGAATGGGAATGAAATTTTTATAACGACCTATAAGATTTAAATTCCCAAATGATGCTTCTTTCAAATGCTGGCCTATATTTGACAAGTTGGGTAATGTAGGACTATTAAGACACCTCGTAAATGTGACTATAGTTTAGTTATGTTATACCTTTTAAAAGTCTTTCTACAAGTTCTAAAGGTGTTTAGAATGAAAGATGCACATAGCAACATAAGGAATACATATATAGGAGTCAAATAACAACATAATTATAAACAGACCACATTTGTGCAACTAACCGGGCGTAAAGGAAGCCCTATCGGACTCAGGTCACAGTCAGGCATGGGAATCACCCTCTCTCTAGGGTGATGAAATCTGCAAACTGCACCAAACTTACAGTCTCCAGTCTTCATGTAAAATTGGCAATCAGGCTGACCAGGTCTCTCGGGGAATACATTCTCTGTTGGTAAAGCATAATATGATGAATATGTTCCAGTTAGTGTTCCATTATCTGTTTCATACTGCCGTGAAGTTCCATAGATTTGATTGTTTCCAGCTGCTTGTTGTTGGTTCTCTAAAGATGAAAGTGAACCCAAAGAACCCTGAAGAGAGGCATTACCATGTAAAGTTACTTGACTCCTAATATTAACTACATCGCCTATGCTTAAACATATTCTAATGCTTCTTAGAAGGATATGAATGTGTGCAATGTTTGAATTTGCAATTATAATAAAACCAAAGTATAACAGTTAACAAAGTTTCATCAAACCATGTAACCATGCACAAATTAAAAAGTCTCCTTATTGAAGGTATCTGCGTTTTGGAATAATAAAAAAAATTCTGACTGGAATGCAGATTCTCCTTTTACGTTTTACCATTCTTTGGGACTTTGCTCTCATTTCACAAAGTGTATCTACTTTTTCTTCATAATAATATCCTTTTTGGTCATTTATCGTTCTATAAATAATCAGTATTTCCCGAACATTTTACTTCTGATTATCTAATTGTTACAACCCCAAGCGGCATAATCACTTCTAAAAACTATCATTTACAGACCATTTAATTCAAGGTAATTACCTGAGTATTTAATATCACATAATCACTTCAAAACACACATTCATTACCTCCTAATAATATGAAATCAAAAAAAACATATAAAACCTCAGCTTACACTGTAGGCACTCCATCCTGGAACAGAAACAACACCCTGAGGTAGTATCATTTGTGCATAATTTGAAGGGGCTTGCCAATGTGGACTAGGAACATAGGAAGCACTAGGCAAGGACCAGTTTGTTGTTACTCCTGGGTATGACTGTTGACCAGGACTTGTTGGCGAATGCACCGTAGGATATACTGAAGAACCACTAAACGCGACCATCATGTTAGATGGTTGAGGGTGGTGAAATTTACAAGTGTTTCCAAACTTGCATTGTCCGGTTCTTATAAAATAAGCACATTCAGGCTCATTCTGCGTGAGAGCATTAAAATATGATAAGATACACAACCTAGACATTATAAGTTTGTGCATTTTTATTATATTCATGATTAATTTAATTAAGAGCTGCAAATGCCAACCGGACGGAGTGGATATCCCAAAACATTCAGTGAAACTCGCCCTGCAATTCCAGCCATGTCTCGAGGATGATGAAATTTGCATGTTGGTCCAAATTTGCAGGTACCCGTCTTTAAGTAGTACTGTAATGGTATGTTGGAAAACAAAATGATATACAACCCAAAACCGGTAAATATGAAAATATGGACAATAGACACATACCTCACATTCAGGTTTTCCTGGTCTTTCTGGATACTCTCCTCTCATTTTCGCAGTTGCAATAGCCTAAAATCAATAATAACATGAGCAGCTACTATTAGATTAAATTTTCAAGTTATCTCAATATAATATAGGGTCATGGAGGTATAACTTATATATGTATGTCAGTATAGAGTATACACACACGTGTATATGTGTGCGTGTATAAGAGGAAGGCCTCCTAGACCGAGTCTATAGAGAAAATAGACAGAAACCTTTTTTAACTAGACAAGAAAAAAAAGTGATTTCTGGTCAACCCAGCCTAATTCGACCCATTTCAACCTGACCACTTTCGAACTGTTACCTAACCCGCCCACCATTGCAACTCTAGTTCCCCCCAACTTCGTACGTGGAGGGTCCCTACCTTAAGTGTCTATGCAGAAGTATATTAACAACTTTAACCCAATATATATTTTGCAAACTCCTTAATGAACAAAGATACCATTCTTTAACATGCTGAACCAGTTTTACCAGTTTCCTGTTAGGAGGATGATTAAAACGACATGTTGCCCCAAACCTACAAAGGCCGGTTCTGATGTAGTAAGAACAATCTGGCTCTCCTTCACGCACAGGATAAGGTCCTGACTCCATTGGTTCCCTTGATCTTAAGTTCAGTTGCCACAGTGCATCTGAAATATTATCCGAGTTGTTAGCTACTTAGATTCACCAATTTTAAAATAACTATACTGGCATTATAAGCATGATCTCGATTTATATATGTGTCATTCTTAATTTTCAGTTTTTCACAACATATTTTTGTATCCCTTTTTTATCAATGTGAACTTTTACGGCAAGGGCTTAAAGGTACTCCTTGTATGGCATGTTTTGTCACTTATTTCTGTTTTTCACATTTATCAACTTTTTTTCTATCAATGAATTGAGAATAGAATACGAGAAGGGGCAACTGTGCAAGTGTTTTGGATTGTTTTATTCATGCACTCTTGCAGATAGCAAAGAAATACATAGAAAGCGCTAAGAACTAACGTTAGAAAATGTAAACATATGGTACGTGACCACTATGGTTACCCAACCTACTTGTTTAAATTACAATGAGAATCAATTGATTTAATAGTAGTGGTAGCTTCACAAGCTCTATAACAGTAGTGAAAGCAGATTTTTATCAAGTTTAGTATCTACACATATTTTTTTATCCGGGGTAATAAGTAGTTGGCACTATATGAAAACGAGCTTATAGGTGCCAAGTGCTAATTCGTTTGAGCTAAAAAGCAAGATAAGATAACTAAGGTGCTGTTAGATTTCGACTTAATTGTTAAGGATTTGTTTGTTACAAATTCAATCAAGAAGCATGACTTAACAAAAAAAAGTCGAGACATTGTAGCTTTTTCAATTAAGCGAATGACATTTCCATTATCATTGTGATTTAGACACTTATTCATAAAACAAACAACAATCGTTTATCTATAAAAAGACATCATATATCTACATAGACACTACAACTAGACAAAACTTATAAATATTCCGAATGATCATTTTCATAACATACTTTACTACTTCACATTAGCAGAAGTATATAATAAACGAAACTTTAACTAAACGAGTCATTTCTGGTAAGATGACATTGATTATATCGTCAATTTTGGCAACAAATACCATTAATCTATACTACATATAAAGAGAAAACACATTTGCTTAAAACTTAAGAAATGAGTAATGTTAGTAGACTAAAATACCCCTATTTAAATACTTAATTACAATTTAAACCGAATATTTTCTTCCTACTCAAGTACTCCACACCCGTATATACATAAAAAAAATAAATATAAAAAAAATAAAAAAAATAAATAAATAAATAAAAAAATCACACAAATTAACGCTACTATACACCGTCGCCACTATGCACTGTAATCTTCTAGTTGAAACAAATAGAGTTAGATATAAAATACAACCCTCATCTAAAGGCTGAGACGACATCGAAATTTCGCTATGGAACAACATATCACTAATTCATCTCCATCATCCATCACTTCATCTCCATCACACACATGATCATGTGTCTAGCTAACTATTGTATGAGTTAAGTGTGTGAGAGAGAAAGGTGTGTTAGTGTGTGTTTTTTGAAATTCAGTTACGATCAAATTGTGTGTGTGTTTGTGGTTAGTTGTAAAAGAGGGAAGAGGAAGAAGAAAGACACCAACCAACCAACCAAAAATCGAAACAGATTTTTTTTAATTTTATCTCCACGCGCGCACCAATTATAACTACATCTCGCGCGTGTTTCAAGTCGTTTTCTAGTACTTTTTACACACACGTTTTCTCTCGGGTTTGGGCCTTTCCATTTTGTTTATGGTTCCTTCATTTACTTGTATCTTAAAATATTTTTTCATTTTACTTTATATATGTTGTATTTTAGCGCGTTACAGCGGCGGGTACCCGTGTGATTATATTTTTCGTCGATAATCTTTCTAAAAGTACTTTTTTAACGATGGTACAATATTTCAGCCGTAAATCCAAAGTGGTTCCCGTTTTTAGGAAAAATTCAACAACTCAAATATTTAACGAGTCGGGTCGGGTCGGGTCAAGTCGTGTCCAATTCAACCCAAGCTCACTTATACTAAAACATTGAACATATTTTTCTATCAAGTGTTTCCGTATCAATGCATAATATTATTTGACTTTTGGTAGACCTTTTTTGAACAATAATGTATTATTAAAAAGAAAGTTAGTACTTTGACTTTAAAATCACAAATACAGTGGAAAACTAAAAGGGGGGTTGAATAATTTTACCGTTTTTAAATTCTTTTTCTTAGTTATCTTTGTGTGTGAAATGACTTAATGCATGTAAACAAAATAGCAATAAGTAAAGTGCAAGAAAGATAGAAACGATCAAACCACAACACGAGTGTTTATAGTGGTTAGGTATACAAGGTTTCTTTTTCCTTGCCCTACTCCACTCCCTGAGTATCTAACTCGAGAGTTTTCTTCACTATTCAACAAGCTCCTTTATCTGGCGGAGAAAAACCTTTACACGTTGCTTACACAATCTTTCTGACACAAAGCTAGATGTCGAGTTCTTTTACAAGGGTACAACCACTCCAGTCACACTATGTATTTTGAGAACTAAAATACTAACCGATCACTATCAGAGGTTTATGATGGTTTGGTACAAACAATGATGTATGAATAACTACAATTCACACTATGATGAACTAACAAGTCTTGCAACGCTTTGTTGAAGCTTGTAAGCCTTTAAATGATGTTATGATCTTCTTGCTACAAAAGAAGCTCACTAAAGTGAAATATGAATGAGTTAGATATAAGGAATGATGAATGAAATAATGTATGTTGTTTTATGTATGTAAGTGACGATGAAACAACATGGTGTGGCTTGCTATTTATAGGCACCAAGGCCAGCAAACCACAGATCAGACGGAACCAAATCAAGGGTTCCGTCCGTGTATCCTTTTGGTTCCGCGGGGACCTGACAGAAAATCTTCACAATCTTTTATCAAATCTAACCAAAATATACACCATATCTTTCAAGGATTCTAGAGTGATAATCTAAACAAAATATTCACCATATCTTCCAAGGATCCTATGCAATCTTAGATTAGAGTAGGATGATCCATAGAATGATGTAAAAATATAATTTCATTTTAGATTAACATGTTTATGAAAGTATACTTGTAAAATATATATACTAGCTAGCTAAGTAATGTTTAGTTTGTGTTTAAGAAAGACTTGTGATAATATATGTAAAAGACTTAACTATATTTATGTTTTGCTAAAATAAAGTTTATAATTGTCATTAATAAAATATAGCAAAGATCGTAAAATATAAATAACGTTTTTTAGACGATATTTGTATTAACAATCTCCCCCTTTTTGTTGAGGACAAAACAAAAAGTTTATTTTTAAGCAATGAGATAAATAAAGTGCAAGTCTTTAAAAATATAGATTAAACTTATTTTATGCAACATTTAAATCCAATTAGATGATTAAAAATGTGAGTTTGAGTTTAATATTTTCTCCCCTTTTTTATCGAAACAAAAAGAAGAGAAGCGTAGCGGAATGTAGTGCAAGCCCGAGCTTGATTAGCTCCCCCTTGGTCAATACTCCCCCTAGTTGGGGTGCCAAGTACATGGATTATGAATGATACAAAACAAAGGTTAGTGATAAATAATCCAAACCAACCATTCATGCAATGTACAAAACAAATAACACAACCAACACATAAAAGTAATAAACATCATTCATTAGTAAAAGTTTTATGACTAAAGTCATAAATGGAGACAATAATGATGATGATTGTTAAAGGAAATAAAAAATAACTTGGAAAATAAAAATCCTAGAAAAATAGAAAAATAAAATCCTAAAACAATAAATACAAGTCCTAATAACTTCTATTGTGGTGGAGGATGGGAGAGAGCGTTAAGACGCTCAAGGATGTGAGTGAGGATGAACCTCATCTCATCTTGGATTTCATGAACCATAATCTTGGTTTTTTCACTTATCCTCACGGTTCTCTTACAATGAGAACAATCATGGTGGGAAAAGTTTGGAGGTAGACTAGGTTCATTTGTTGGTGGTGGTGCATTACTGGATTGGTGGTTGAGATTTGGTGGTGGAGCATTGGTTGATTGGTGGTTGGGATTTGGTGGAGCTATGATTGAAAAGAGCAAGGTGGTTTGAAGTTGCATAGCTTCATGAAGGTGGGAGTCCACCATGTTGGAAAAGGCATAGAGGTTATCAAGTTGATCATTGATCTCCTTTTGTGTTTGTGGGGTGTTGGGAATTACAAGTCTACACACTTAGTACTGCCAAGCTAAGTTAGTACTATCAAGACAAAGATGAAACTGCTGAAGATTAAAACTAACAGTACTAATCAAGTTTGTATTGCTAGAGTAAAGGTTAGTACTGCCAGACTAACTTTGTACTGCTGAAGATTGCTGATGAAGATTGATACTGCTATGGGATAAAGACGTGTAATGTTATAAGTTAAGACGATATTTTGTGTATATTCTATATGTTTAGACTTATCTGTATATTCTAGAAGATTTGTACGTAGTTATCTTGTAAAGGACTTCTTAGTCTATAAAAGGAGGTCCTAGGTTTAGATGTTTGATACATATGTTTTTGATATAGCTTCAAGGTTGTAAACTCTAGTACTACATAAAGTACTAGTATTATTGAGCTAATAATATTGAAGCGTTTTGGTGATATTGTGTTCAATACAGTTTACTGTTTCATCGTTTACTGTTACATTGATATTCTTCTAAGTGTTCAAGAGTAGATTCCGCATACTCTTTGACATTCTTCAAAGTTTCTAATACAAGCTCAATCGATCTGTGTTTGGGATCAACAAGTGGTATCAGAGATTAGGTTCTGAAACTTTGATCTATAAGAAACATACCAAAAGAACTCTCTACTTTTATTGAAGCAATGGATCTTGAAACAACTCAAACCACTACCACTGCTAAACTGCCTATTCTCAAGCAGGGTGACTATGAGATGTGAAGGCTCAGAATTGAGAAATACTTTCAAGTTCAGGACTATGCTTTATGGGATATTATAGAGAATGGTAACTCATTCAAACCTACAATCAAAGCTGGTACAAGTGAAGGTGGTGCTGCAACTCAAACCGTATCAGGTCCTGTTACTGCAGAAGAGAAGCTTCAGAAGAAGAATGATGTAAAGGCTAGAAGTATGTTGCTGATGGCTCTCCCCAATGAACAACTGTTGACTTTTAGCAAGCACAAGGATGCTAAGACCTTGTTTGAGGCTATAACAACAAGGTTTGGTGGTAATGAAGCAATCAAGAAGACTCATCTTCTGAAGCAGATGTATGAGAATTTTAGTGCTCCAAGCACTGAATCTCTTGATTCTATCTTCAACAGGCTTCAGAAGATTGTTAGCCAACTGGATGTCTTGGGTGTAGAGATTTCACAAGAAGATCTCAATTTAAAGTTCTTGAGAAGTCTGCCTGCTGAGTGGAATACTCATGTTGTGGTCTGGAGAAACAAGCCTGATCTAGACACTATGAGCTTTGATGATCTCTACAACAACTTCAAGATTGTAGAACAAGAGGTGAAAAGGCCTGCAAGCTCAAGCTCAACTCTCAGAATATGGATTTTGTGTCATCTCCAAGCACAAGCAGTACTGAGGAGGTTAATACTGCCTATGGAGTTAGTACTGCTAACCCTAAAGTTAGTACTGCTAGTTCACAAACTAGTATTGCTAGTTTAAGTGATGATACTGTCTATGCATTTTTGGCCAGTTAAGCTAATGGGTCTCAGCTTGTTCATGAAGACCTTATACAAATCCATGAATATGATTTGGAGGAGATGGATTTGAAGTGGCAGTTAGCTTTGCTGAGCATGAGGGCCAAGAGATTTTTCTAGGAGATTGGAAAGAAGATCACTATCAATGGAAGTGATACTGCTGGGTATGACAAGTCAAAGGTAGAGTGTTACAACTATCATAAGTTGGGACACTTTGCAAGAGAGTGCAGAGGGCCTAGGAACCAGGACAGCAGGAGCAGAAATCAAGACAACAGAGGTTCTAGGAATCAAGAAAGCACCAGGAAGGCTGTAAGTGAGGAAGAGACTTCTTCAAAAGATATGGCGGCCATTGATGGGCTTGGATTTAACTGGAGATTTATGGCAAAAGAGGAAGCTCCTACCAATATAGCACTGATGGCACTTTCTGACTCTGAGGTATATACAAACAATGCTTGTTCAAAATCTTGTGTAGCTTTAAAAAGCTATGAAACTCTTAAAAAGCATTATGATGACTTAAGAATAGAGCTTAACCAATCTGAATTTAATTTAGCAAATTATAAGAGAGGCTTAGCTGTTGTAGAAGAACAACTTGTATTCTACAAAAAGAATGAAACTATATTTACTGAGGACATTCCTGTTTTGAAAAGAGATGTGTCATTTAAAGATTTAGAAATTAATGAGCTTAAAAATGAGTTAGAAAAGCTTAATGCATAAAAAGACAGCATTGAAGTAAATATAGAGAGATATGCAGGGTCATCTAAAAGTATAGATAAGATTGTTCAGTTTCAGCTTATTGATAAATTCAAGACTGGTATAGGATATAAGGTTGTTGCACCTCCTCATACTAGGTTATTTCCAACCCCAAAACTTGATTTGTCAAATACTAGTGTAGAGGAGATCAAAAAGCCTGAGACTGAATGTAAAAGTGATAGTGGAAGAGAGTTTTAAAGAGATTAGTGAATCATTTGATACCCCATTAGTTGAGAAATTGGTGTCAGATGATGAGGTAGAGAAGAAAACTGTCTTTCCTGCTGTTACCGAGGTAGAATCTGTTAAACATAAAAACAAGAGAAACCAGCTAGGAAAACAGTTAAGTATGCAGAGATGTACACGTCACATAGTCCTAGGGGAAATCAGAGAAATTGGAATAATCAGAAATCCCAACAGCTAGGAAGTGAATTTGTATTGTACAATAAAGCTTGTTTTGTATGTGGTACTTTTGACCATTTGCAGACTTATTGCAATTACCATCAAAGGGAAAGGATGGTATATGAGAATACAAGGGTATTTGGAAATACTTTCAAAAGGGTGAATCACAATTATTTTCCTAAACAGAATCACCCTAGTGTTCACAGAAACATGGCTCCAAGAGCTGTCTTAATGAAGTCTGGCCTTAAACCACTTAATACTGCTAGGCCTGTTAAGACTGCTTACCTCAAATCAACAGTTTTTAGTACTAAACCAACATCATGTTTTTCTAAGTCAGCACAACAAACTGTTAAAAATTCCTATTATAAGAAAACAACATTTACCAACAAGAGTTTTGAGAAAAAGGTTAATACTCTTAATAAAAGAGTTAATACTGGTAGACCAGTAGTTAATATTGCTAGGCCAAATTCAGCAGTTGTAAATGGGCACAATGCTTTTAAGGGCAAATGGGCACAATGCTGTTAAGGCCTCAGCATGTTAGGTTTGGAGACCTACCAAACTTGATAGTGCATCACTTGTATTGAAGAAACATAATTATATTGATGCACGAGGCAGATCCAAGTCAGTAATGGCTTGGGTCCCCAAAGGAAATTAATTTCTTTTATTTTATGTGCAGGAACATCCACAAAAGGAAGAAGAAGATCTGGGATATTTTGACAGTGGATGCTCCAGGTACATGACAGGAAACATGTCCTATCTCACAGATTTCATTGCATTTGATGGAGGATATGCTGCCTTTTGGGGAGGAGCCAGAGGAGGAAGAATTACTGGTAAAGGTACAATCAGGACTGGTAAGCTTGATTTTGAAGATGTGTACTTTGTTCAAGAGTTAAAGTTTAATCTGTTTAGTGTCTCACATATGTGTGACAAAAAGAACAGTGTTCTTTTTACTGAAACTGAATATTTTGTTCTGTCTCCTGACTTTAAGTTGACTGATGAGAGTCATGTCTTACTTAAAGTTCCTAGAAAGAACACATGTACAGTGTTGATATGAAGAACATTGTTCCTAAAGAGAGTTTAACTTGTCTTGTTGCAAA
Organism: Artemisia tridentata subsp. tridentata; assembly: GCA_021014915.2. Taxonomy (NCBI): domain Eukaryota; kingdom Viridiplantae; phylum Streptophyta; class Magnoliopsida; order Asterales; family Asteraceae; genus Artemisia; species Artemisia tridentata. The sequence goes on along the minus strand of CP139504.1, from coordinate 368,899,705 downwards.
GGCCACATTGGATGAATCAATGCTATGGCCTAGGAGGCTTGGTCATGTAAATTTTAAAACCATTAATAAAATTGTTAAGGATAACCTTGTAAGAGGTTTACCTCAAAAATGTTTTGAAAATGACCAAACTTGTGTTGCCTGTTTAAAGGGTAAGCAACACAAAGCCACTTGTTAGTCCAAGATTCAAAACTCTATTACTCAGCCATTATTCATGTTGCATATGGACTTGTTTGGTCCTACTTTGTGAGTAGCTTAATGAATAAGAAATATTATCTTGTTGTCACTAATGAATATAGCAGGTTTACTTGGGTTTTCTTTTTAGCTACAAGGATGAAACTAGTGGCATCCTTAAGAGCTTTATTACTGAGATAAAAAATCTAGCTGATAAGAAAGTAAAAATAATCAGGAGTGACAATGGAACAAAGTTTAAGATTAGAGTTATGAACGAGTTTTGTATTCTAAAAGGTATTAAGAAGGAATTTAGTGTAGCTAGGACGCCTCAGCAGAATGGTGTTGCTGAAAGGAAGAATAGGAAACTGATTGAGGCAGCTAGTGATCGGTGTATTTTACATACCCCTCATAGCATGTTAATTCATAGCATGTTAATTCATAGTATGTTAATTACGCATTGTTGCATTGTTATTTGTTGTTATACATGTACTTTGAGGGTGTTTTGTGTTTATGTATGTAATATGTAAAATAGAGCTAAAATGGCTAATTTGTGAGCTAATGTGATATATGAAGTGTTTGGATTGTACTTGAAGTAAATGTGGACGATTAAGAACCAAAATGAAGATATAAATACAAGCGTGATATTGCTACATTGTTTATATCATAACTTCTTCGTCCGAACTCCGTTTTAGGTGATTCAAAAGGCCACGGAAAGAGAAAAAAGAGATATTTATTTTTATGTGATAAAATACCCAAAAATATGAAGTTAGTTGTGATTTAATCTGCTGGAAAATTCAGTTCGTGGTATTAGCTTTTAGCCTATTTTGGGCCTTGATTATACATAAATGAAAGAAAGAAAAGAAAAAGCCCACATGTAATTTTTATTATGGCCTTTGGCTAGGCTGTTTTGGTGTGAAGAAAAAAAAAGATTCAACCCTTTTTGCAATATATATTCGAAGAAAAAAGGAGCAGGGATCATCCCATATTTTATTATAACATTGGACCATTCACAGGAAAAAAAGGGGGAATATGGCAGCCGCCATTTTTTTAATTGATTGGTGGAGACAGAAGAAGAAAAGTGGGGGCGGACCCCATTCGACCAATCCCACTTTTATTTTTTTTAGCCGCTATTCTGTTTTGTAAAATCATTTGAGAGGACCCATCACTTTTTATGATATTTCAGCCGCCATTCTTTGTTCAATCATTCGTGAGGCCAGGAAGAATATATTACGTAGCAAAATGTAAAGCAGAATGTATACGGTGTCCACGATTGTGATGCGCGGCTAAACCTGTTTGTAATCTCTCCCGGTAAAAGATATTTGGTTTGATCATGTTTACGGATTTTATTTTGTTTGTCAAATATTAATTCATATAATTTTAATGCATATAATTTGTTTGATTTTAATGTTTTAGTATAATTATTTGATTGAATGATTGCAAGTCATATTATTGCGAGTCAACGATTTGTGCCGAGCCTAATTAGTATAGAGGTTAAGACGGTTGTATGTTAAACATAATTTGTACCTATAATTGTTCACTTGAGTAATTATTAAATTAATTGATAGGATTATTGTAAGACATGTTATTTCTAGTCAACGAGCCGTGCCGAGTCCAACTAGTTTAGGTATTAAGACGATTCGTGTGGTGAGTATAACTTGTGCTCAAAATTTTCCTTTTCAATTAATACAAACTATGTCTATGTGGTTTGAAGGCAAACATTAGTAATAATCCGTAACTAAGTCATATCAATATATCTGGAGCCGGGTGGGATTGTTTTTTACTCAATTGTTACAACTCTCGCTTTTATTTGCTTATTTAATTTTTATTTGTTTATTTACTTTTTAGTTAATTAGTAATTTTATTATTAAGTCTTAAACAAACCAATCAATCAATTATTTATTTCATAGAACTTAGTTTAATTAGTATTTAGTTATTAAGTTTCTAAAACCAAAACTTTTATTGATCAGTGATCACCCCCAAAACTTAAATTAAAACCACATACTCCTCGTGGATACGATACCCGCTTGCCCTATCTAGTATAAGGTAATTAGGTTTATTTTTGATCGGTACAACGACATCGGTCAAATTTTGGCGCCGCTGCCGGGGAGTTAGTGCGCTTTTGGTTTAAATTTTTGTTAATAATTTTAAAATCAAAAATACAAAAAGATTTTATTTTTCTCTTGTTTTGTTTGCTTGTTTGTTTTGTGTGAGTGTGCAGGTTAGTGTATGTGCACGCGTAGATCGGGAAGTACATCACCGTTAGTTTACGATCCCGAGATTTCTAGGTAATCTTGCATGGTCAATTTCATCATTTGTTTAACTAGAGCTTCTATGGATTCATGCTGGACTTGTGGGAATCCATTTCATTCTTATGAAAATTGTCCGGAGGAGAAAGCAAGTAGGCAGGAGCGAGTACTTGAGACATATGACTATCAATCTCAATATGATGATTATGAGCATAACACATATCATGCTAATTACAATATTGAGATGGAAGATTACACGAGGTATCGAGGGGAATGTGGTGGTCAATATTATCATCCTTCATATGAGAGCTCTAGTTTATTCGATCAACCACAAGACTGACTCAACAATATGACCATCAAGGCCAAGGTCAAGGTGATAACCACTCTCATATCTTGACCAAAAATTGGATAAGCTCATTTCAATGATAGAATCCAACAGAGAGGCAAATCAAAGATACGCTAGTATTGCAGCTCTTGAGACACATGTGGATCCGTTGGCAGATCAATTTAATAGGCAAGAAACATATTAATCTCAAGGCGTCACCATGTTTGATTTTGATGATGAAGATGAAGATGAAGATGAGAAGATGGATATAATATTGATGTTAATAAGAATTCATTTGATGACCTCATTTTGCCGGTAAAAGATCATCGTGAAGAATTGGTTCCTCCTAAAGTTGGGGAGGGAGTTGTGGAGACTAATACCATACCTTATCTCCCAACTTTAAATGAACTAACACTTTCATTAATTGATGATACAAAATCAAAAGAAGATGAGGACTTGTTCGCGCCTTCGCTATATGAAGATGAGTGTTCAAATTCATTGAAAGAACAACAATATCGCAATGAGGAAGAAGTCGAGGGCCCCCGTATCGACCCAAACCCACCATATGTGCCTCAAGTATTAATCAAGAAATTTGGTATGGGTGACTCAACTTATACAAAGGGGAAAGCACAAGCATGGTTGTTACTAATTGAAAATCATTATGTTGTTGAGCGGTGTAATAAGAACTATAATAGGGAACTCCTTCATATTATTCTTGAGCAAGTTCATAGAAAAGCACGAGTAGGAGTTCGTAAATTGAGAGAACCCCTACGCAAAGAAGAGAAGAAGTTTCATGGAGTGCCAAATTGTGGTAAGTTGATTAAGGATGCAAGCAAGAAGGCTCGTGTGAAACTGGTTCGTAGTGCATCAAGCCGAAGAAAAAGGAAAAGAGGAGTATGGGTTTCAAAGCATAAACACTTCTTCTGCATAAGGGAAACTAATATTCATAAAGTGTTTGAAAAGAGGGATATGGCATGGACCCGTACAGTTTCATTGCCTCTAGGTAACTCGTTTGGTAAATGTTCCATCATACCACCGTGAAACTAATATTAGGTATTGTCGGGCTGACGACGGTAAACTTAGCGCTTTGCGGGAGGCAACCCGTGGGTTGTAGTGTGTATGTATGTTCTTTCTAAATTATGGTTCTTTTTATTTTCTTATTTTTTGTGTGTGTTAAAAACTTTATGGGTGCGTTCACTACAAACCCTCACGAGACTAAACTCGTGCACTCGGGCTACCGAGTGGTTTAAAAGGCTTGTTGCATATGCTAAATGCAACCGTGATTCCTACGAAAGTGAGTTAGGTTTTTGTGTTGTGTGAGTTTGTAAAGTGATTTTTTAACCAAAATTTCAACTTAAAGTTTTTGCATTAGGGCCAATGCAATGCTTTAAGTTGGGGAAGGTGTCACAAGTGTTATATGTTTTTGTGTGACATTGTGGTAAAAAATGGGTTAAAATGTGATTTTTGGAAAATTTGACAAATTGAAAAAAAATTAAAATCACATTTTAAGAGTTTTGTGCTAATTGGATGTGGAAGTTTCTTCTACATATATTTGTTGAGTGTTTGCAGATTCTGAAGATTACCTTGTGGATGACTTATTCGAGCAAACTAGAAGATCCAGCCATGATTATAAGGTGCACCCGATTCCATTGTATAATTTGGTTATAAAATTGATTTGATGGTTTGCATGTAGTTAATCATATGTATAATTAGTAGATGATCAAACCATAACTGATTGAATTTCCCTACTTACTCTTGCTTAGAACGGGAAGAAAGTTAAAATAATATAATATGAAATATAATAATGTAATAGTTGGGTTAGGACACTTAAATTGATCTTATCCGGCTTGTCACCCGCGCACGGTGGCCATAGAAAAAAGTTGGAGAACTGTCATAATTATTGGTGGTAGTCATATGCTGGGCTTGCCTATCTGATTCGTCACCCGCGCAAGGTGATATTTTAGTTGTTAGCATGGGTCAGACACCAATTCTTATGATGGATAGCATTGCACTTAGCTGAGACAATTTTATGTGAAATAACCCAATCGTTGTATTGTTGTTAATGTAATTAGAAAGGTTGGTTTAAGTTAGTGCATTGATTAATTTGACTATGTGGTAGATAACTCCATCATATGATATACCAGTAGGCACGAAGCATTGCTTTTCCCATTTAATTAAATGGACTAAATTAACCGGTTCCCGTGTGCCGATGTGTCTTAGTATACACCTATAGGATAGATATTCATACATTCGAATGATTGGTCTTTATATCAACCTTAAAAGGAGTGTATTAAGCATTCGGGATGACATGTATAAGAAATGGTTCCGGATGTCTAAAAAAGGAGCTTATATATGTTATGAGCAAAAATGATTGAAATATGAAGAAAAATTCATGAGCAAAAATTGATCAAAAATTGAAATATATAAGCTAATGTATGATGACTTATGTGCTCTTAAAAAGTTTGCTCCTATGGTATAAAAACTCCAGTATTATAAAAGGTGTAAGGTATTCTCACCTCTTGTTTTGGATCTATGTTTAGATTGATTATAGGGGTGTACTAAGTATGTTGGGCACATGGTTAATTATATGAAACATAAAGTAAATGGAACCAATGGGTGTTTTAAGAAGGACAAAAATATTGGTAATCATTTTGGATTATTGGTCACATAGGATGGTTATTAGTGTACTAGGTTAAATTTGATCTTTTTGATGGAATTTCAATGGTATGATTAAAAATTATGTAATTAACATGCTAAGATATAGTAGATTTCTTCCTCGGGACGAGTAAGGGTTAAGTTGGGGGGTTTTGGTTTGGTTTTTATTTTACAAAACCCCTCATGCATTTTAAATTTAAAGCATTGTTGCATTGTTTTTTCGTTGTTAAACATTTTACTTTGGGGGTTTTTTTGTGTTTATGTGGGTTTAATATGTAAAATAAAAGATAAAAGGGAAAAAAATTTGGGTGGGGCAAAAATATGATATAGAAGTGTTTGGATTGTACTTGAATTTAAATGGGGGACGATTAAGAACCAAAATGAAGATATAAATTTACAAGGTGTATTGCTACATTGTTTGTATCATAACTTTTTCGTTTCCCGGGTCCGTTTTAGGTGATTCAAAGGCCCCAAAAAGGAAAAAAAGATAATTTTTTGTGGGAAAAATTTCCCCCCCAAATTAAATTTTGTATATTTTTTGGAAAAGTATTTTGGGATTTTTTTGAAATTTGGGGCCCTTTATTTAATAAATGAAAAAGGAAAAAAAACCATTTTTTTTATTTTGGCCCTTTGGTGGGGTGTTTTGGGGTGGTGCAAAAAAAGGGTTTTAACCCTTTTTAAAAATATTTGGAGAATAAAAAAAGGAGCAAATCACCCCTATTTTTTATACTTGGACCTTCAAGGGAAAAAAAAAGGGGGAAAACACCGCTTTTTTTATTTATTTGGTTTTGGCAAAAAAAAAGGGGGGGACCCTTCAATCCCACTTTTTTTTTTTTTAGCCCCATTCTTTTTTAAATATTTAGGGACCCCTCCCCTTTTTTTAAAACAGCCCCATTTTTTTTAAACATTTGGAAAAAATAATTAGAGAAAGCAAAGAGGTAACGGGGTTTTCCCCCGGTTTTTGGCCGGGTTTAAATTTTTTTTTAAAAATTTTGGGAAAAAGTATTTTTGGTTTGATCTTTTAATTTTATTTTTTTGTTAAATTTTAATTCATAGATAAAATTTTAAAGAAAGCATACAATGTTTCCTGTAGCAATGAGCAAAGTGTTTCAGTCTCTTTATGGATTCATGTTCAGACATGTAATGCTTCTGTATGCATAGGAATTTATGTTACTAACCAAGTTTGAAGATCTAATAAAAGCAAGTGGTAAGCCAGTTCTCAGCTAAGGCTGTTAACTGCTATAGACAATGATGTCTATATTTCAACAGCTACATACAATCCGAGAGGTAGATTGATACAATATAGAAGTTAGACCAAACACCACCTCCTTTAAGGAGGGTATTTATAGTTTACAAGAATGCTTATGCCCTATACAAACTAAATACACAAGATGCCTTTACACTGGGCATAAAAAACTTAAGGCTAACTATTACATATATATTGATAAACAGTGTCCAACAACTCCCTAGATTGGTATAAGGTGCTTACCCTGCTTTAGCTGACTCATTTGAATCTTGTTTTGCTGAGGTATATATAGTATAGTAGCTGCTCCTATTCTAATGTCTTTAACTTTCCATCTACAAGTCGTTTTTTCTCAAGTACTCTTCATCTTGATTGTAAGGTATGCGAATTTATTCTTTCATCTTTATTTGATCTAAGTCTTGTGGTATCTAGTATGCTATGAAGGTGATAAATCAGTTTAGTCTAGATTCGCATGTAAACATTACATAACCATCGACTTAGATTTCTTGATCCCTATTAAAACTTCTATTCAAACCAACTTTAAATGATCCCCAGCTATGACATCGGTGAACATCTGAGTTAATCACATGACTTAACGTTTGGAAAACTCGTAACCACAGTTACATGACTCTGTCAGCGTTTGATTACCGCAGATTCATCAATCATAAATCAATTGTGGTTCTATAATGTTGCAATGTAAGATCTCGAAGGACACTTATGATTAAATGGTCTTTGTGAGCTCCGTTTTAGGACCAAAACTTGATGAATCTCATGGCTTAGACTCGATCAGTGATATTGTTGTCGTGAGGCATGAGAGCTCTTTCAATCACCATCTGTGTGAGTCGATATATAAGTCTGGTGAATGAACAGTGCTTAGAACACCGAGTGCAAGTTAGTCATATCACTGGTATGACGACTTTGACTCATACGTATCCATAACTAGATTATGATGAAGTGTTCCTGTTGATCATATGGAGGGCTATTTCTTTCACTTCTTTTCTTATCTTAATTATTTCTCCTTTTATTTATTTCTTTTTCAATCACCTAGACTTTCATATAGACTATGGTATTGTCCTTGGTAGATCCCTCTGCCTGGGACAGGACGGTTCCAACCGTACTTTAACTCAACACTATTGCATAAACAACTATTAGTCTAAGGCTTGGAAACTATTTTACACTGAGAGTTTTGTGATTTAGAAAGACTCCCTAATTGTCATAAGTATTTATTTAAATTTGCACATGTCGGTAGAGTAGCATTTGATGAATTTTTATGAATTGTGCAGACACTTACATCATGTAAAGCTGAAATATTGATATTCAGGAAATACTCGAACGTAATGCATTCTTTGTAGACCGCTTCATCCATACTTAATGATTACCCAGACATGCTTCACTGTTTTTATGTATTGAGTCAATCTGACGCTCTGTGAGATTTCACTAGAACTATTTATCCTATCCCCTCAAATGCATTCATGTTGTTTTGTAAACTTTGATTAAATATGCCTTTTGAGTTTACGAAGAATTCAAATTTTGTGTGAACAAAGATTATTGAATATCCCTTGACAGAATACTGTTCTAAGAGCAGATTTGAAAACTTAGAAAATTTGTACTCCTAAAAGCTTTGCTCTTGATAGATTGACATAAATAGTCTTCTTTTAGGAACGGTGACTGTATTAAAGCCATTGTTATGATGAACATATGATGAATTTGATAATATACCTCAAAACAGCTAGCCATAACGTTAGGACAACAAATTCGTTGGTAAATCGTCAAACACTCTACTGTTCAACGATGGTTAGGCACATGCAGCTTCCGAAATTCACTGAAAACCACTCGTAAAATGTTATAGTTACTGTGTATATATTAAAATGTTTTTTAGAAAATCTGCATTAATACCTAAATTGCCAAAATCCTAAACTTCGGAAATACAGAAAACATGTCAAAAATTTCAATCACCGATTAATCTCCGATTAATCTCGCCTAGACCGATTACAAGCTACAGGGGGGGTCGACAGCCCGACTACCGATTCACGATTTTTGCAACCTTGATAACAAGTTATACCCATGATCACTGCTCAGTTCGACGGAAAGTGAGGATATTGGGAACTCTAGCATGTCCTCCTACGTAGCTTTTCAGTCGTCTCATTGTTTTTCGAAACTTGAGCCTGTTGTCAATCCGATTAATGAACTTCACTGCTTGCTTTGCATCATTCCTGCTCCAACTCATAACTCTCAGCCATCCCGTCTTCAACCCATTGCTACGGTTTTCTAAAATCTTTTCAAGTTCAGACTTAACTCGTACCAAAGTCTCATCACTGAATTTATGGATTTCTTTATAACCCATGAACTTTGGTGAGCCTTTATCCCTTAAGTATGCCAACCCAAATGGTCTATCACAGAAAGTGTACGGCTACTTGTCATGGATTCCCGGAGGTTTGAGATTTGGCTAGACGAGGTTCAGTTTTGTCTGGTAGCTTTCTACCCCTAGATGCACATCTTCAACTCGCGATCTGATGACAATGTTGCGGATGTATATTAGAACCGAGTTAATTATATCATACTGAAGACGTCCAGGGAGATATTCTAATTTTCCTTGAACTTTCAGTAGATACAGATCTTCTATATCGTTGATGTGTAGATAGGGATAGTCTGCTTCGCTGAAAGTGTATTCTTGATCGTCCAATCTTCTCACGGTAATCTTCTTCAAAAAATTATACCCAAACATAGATTCGGTTTCTACACTGGTGATTGAAAGAATCTTACTTTTGTTAAACACCTCGGTTTTTGATCTCCTGGTAATCATAAATTTGTAGAACAATCTCCGCAGATTCGGCCAGTGGTAGATCCCAAGAGCAGCATCTTCATTATATTCTTGAACTTTGTGAACTAATAAATCTCCAATTTGTTCTTCAAACCCTTCTAATGTATAAGAATCTGCTTGGTACTTGGTAAGAGAAGTTGCATACTGATGACATCAAATAACGACATATTATTAGCATCATTTATCCTATATATATTGCTCGTTTTATATCACTTTATATGAGAATTGATACTTAATCGTTTACTTTTGTAATTCTCAGTTATAAACAAGCATTAGGTGAAAGTTAATGATTTCGGACGGAAATTGGAGCAAAATGAATCAAGTTGGAAAAGTTTGCTGAATTGAAGAGATTAAAGACCATTGCCTGACTTTGAAGCATGCGCCGCATCTGATTTTATCATGCGTCGCATATGAAACTTTGGTCAACGAAGAAGAACCAACTTGTTCTACTCCAAATACGCCGCATCGGACCAATCCGATGCGCCGTATCGGCCATACACAATCCTTACCAAGAAATCAAGTGGAGATTAGAAGCTTAATGAAGAAGTCAAGATTACGAGTCGACACTTAAAGATGCTTTCGTATTTTGGCCATAAAATCTTCATCCGGACTCCGTTTTAGGTGATTCAAGCGGCCACGGAAAGAGAAAAAGGAGATCTACCTGTATCTGAAGGAGATGCGGCGCATCTGGTCCTTAGATGCGCCGTATTGGGAGATGAGGCGCATCTGGTATTTAGATGCGCCGTATTGGGTCAGTTTCAGACTTGGAGGCTACGTTTACTTATAGATGCGGCGCATCTAACTCTATAGATGCGCCGTATCGACCCAGATTTCAGAATCTATAAATACCGAACTCATTAACGAATTTGGGCATCATTGGGGACCCTTGGGGTCGTTCCCAGAAGACCAAAAACCCCTCCAAACAGCAGAAGACCTCCTTGAAGATCCAATCATCCTAGAAGATCATCTCAAGAACCTTATATTAAGTGTAATCGTTCGGTTAGCGTATCGTTTTCATTATGAATTCTTATTCGTTTGCTTTGATTACAACTTTATGTATTGTTACTGAGATTATGGGCTAACACCCTTAGGTGTTAGTCATGTTTATGAAGTTTTATTAGTTTTTATGTTTGTGTTGATGTGTTTACTTTGTTATTGGATTGGGTGCTTATCGATAAAAACTCGTTTATTGCTTATAACTAGTAAAAGTCTATGTAACTAGATTATGATCTTATTGGTTTAATTGCTGTAATTTAACTATCTGTAATTGTGGTTACTTTAATTGAATCATAAGTGTAGTAATCCGAATCCTATTAGACGGCTTAGAGGGAACACACCGGAACCGTGCCTTATGCCACTATTAGGACTAGTAGCGCGTAATGCCAAACTAGGTTAGACGGTTTAAAGCGATAAGTTAGTATTGATGCTAGATAGGTCACTATGATCATGTCCTCTTTCCCACCACGATGGTAGGTTATTCAATTGTGACAGGATTAATAATCGGATTGATGGCAAAACAATTGAATGAATTAAAACAAGTAGACATAAGCATGTATAACTATTAGATGGATTAGGCTTGGCTAACCCGTTCTTCTATATATCGATCTATCTTTAGTTTAGTTATTTACTTTCCTGTATTTAGTTTAATTAAACACACAAAATCGTGATAGCCTCTCAGGCTAAAACCCCCAAAGTATTTACTTGCTTTCTAGGTTAGTTAGTTTAGTAATTAGAATACCTTTAGATCACTTTAGCTTCGCTCCTAGTGAACGACCCTTGCTTACCTAGAAACTATCTACATTGATCGGGTACACTGCTCGTTAGTGTTTAGAGTCTATAGGTTAGTTCGGCAAAATATAAATTTAAAACCTGGTAGTTTATTATAGACCTAAAAAAACACATCACATACCGCTTTTCAGGGTCTGTGTTTCCATACTTAAGATACGCCAAATCATTGTTGAAGAAATATGCTTTTGGTATCTTTGGGTTGTTGGGTTGACCAATGAGGGGTAAGGGATGGGTGTAATCACGGAGATGTAGTTGTTCTTTCAGATGAGAAGCACGCGCATGATCCCAGTTAATGTTTTCAGACAAAGCTCTTGCTACTTGTTCAAGGTTGTACTCAAACTCCAGCTCTGAAGTCGTAACTGTCTTGAATTCTGTGAAGCTACTTTTGCAAACTCCGATGATGTTAGGTAAACCCAACATATGGACTTTTATTGCCTTCTATAGCCGTTTGGTAAAGTCCACAATTGATCCTTCAACAGGTGCATCGTTTTCAGCTTCAAGATATACGTCTACCATTGTCTCAAACCAATCGAATCTTGGAGTAGTTGGATTTACCCATTCTGGTAGAGGTATAGCTTTTTCATTTGCGGGTGGTGCAGTGACATTTTGAACTTTTGGTGGTGCAATAGGAAATTCTTGATCAGAACTCACGTCTTTATATGATTCAGTTGTATCGAATGCCCCGCCTTCAAGTGGAACGAACATCTTTTGGCTTGATTGCTTTGTGGTGCCAGAAGAGTGTGTCGTGGTCGAAGGTCCAGTTGATTTTGAGGGTTTCCTCTTTTTGTTTCCTTGATCATCTCGACGACGCTTGACCGACTTATCTTGCTTACATGATTCAACTTTCTTCTCAGCTTTTCTCATCGAATTAAGCAATGCCTGTTTGAGTTCTTCCTCTTCGGGTTCATTGAGGATGTATTCAAGTAGTTGTCCCTTGAGATCCGATCTAGATGGCTTAGGTGGCAGTGTTCGAATTGTTATGGGCGTTTTTTGCATCAGTTTTGCCACTGTTTTCTCCAGATTTCTTTTGACATATACTTTGAAGATTTCTGGGAGAGCCTCTTGAAGGTGTCTGGTGACCTCTTGAGGTACTTGAGCACTAATTTCTTGTGGAACATGAGTTGTAAGAAATTCCATTGCAGTCTTTTCCAGGTTAAAAGCCTTGAGATCATCGATGTGAAATTTGTTTTTATCCGATTGTTTTTTCACTTCTATGAGCTTTTCGTTCAGTACTTTATGCTCTTCTTCTTCCTTTTCTGGATTTCTCAAAACCAATTCTTGAAGTGTAGCAAATTTTTCTTTAAGTTCATTAAGTTCACTTGTGGACTGACCAATAGATGACGGTTGTGGAGATGGTGGTATTGTGTCGTCATCTTTGTCATCTTGTTTTTCTTCCTCATTGCCTTCATTGTCATTTTCCTCATCATCATCATCATCATTTTCACTCTCTTCACCTTCTTCTTCATCATCTTCATCATCTTTATTGCTTTCAGTTTCTTCAGACCCAGATCCTGAGGATGGATGAACTCTTTCATCAGACTCTTCTGATTCATCCTCAGATTCTATCAATGTTGTAGAATTTGTGGGCTCAGACTCCTCTTGTTCTTCTTCAGCATGAGAAGCTGATCCTTCACCTCTTCACTTTGTTTCATCAGATAGATGTTTCTTTAAGTTTTCTTTGGATGCTTTCTTAAACTGTTCTCCTTTTTCTTTTTCTGTCAACTGTTATCCTTCTTCTTTTTCTGCCAACACTGTCTTCATCTTTTCAAACTCCTTTTTCTTCTTGCCTTTACTACTTTCCTCTTTGTCACTTGGTTCATCTTGAAGTTGTAATTCAGCTGTTGAGGCTTTGATAACTACTTTCTTCTTCTAAACTCTAGAACATTTCTTTGATCGAGAAGAAGCAGATGGAACAATCTTTCCTGTTGATTTACTTTCTTCTTTTGTTGATGTTGTTCCTTTGGCAATGATTCCCACCTTTTTGGCTCTTTCAGCTTCATCATACTTCTGATATGCCTCAGTTTCCATCACTTCTTCACTTAACATGCTTTGTGGAATTCTCACATCTTGTTTCTCCATGTTGGACTGCTGTACTTTTACTCTGCTGAGAACGTGATCCATTTGATTGGTATGCATCTTTTCATTTACACGTCGATCGATTTCAGGGTATCTTTTCATGAAAAGTGATATTATATGCCTTCTTTTGGTGAAAGCTGTGGCTTAGAAAGATCATGTCGTTCCATATGTATTTGGCGAAGTCCAGATGTTTCAGGTTGACGACTCCCCAGAAGAATTGAAGGTGTTCTAATCGTGGGTGTTCAAGGCTAGTGGTTTTTCCAGTTATGCAGTGAATGATGATTGTGTAAAGGGTTAACCATGGCTGAGGAATGTATTTCCTGTCTACTCTGTAGAGTGTTGTGAGCTCTTCTTCATCCTCATCATAACCAAGAAATTTAAGTGTTTTGACCATGTCTTCAAAAGTTGGGTCATCGATAAATTTGCCGCTTGGGCCTGAAGCTTTAGATGGAAGTTGTAGAACATTTCGAAGAGTTTCAACCTTGAACTGGATCTCTGTTTCGTCAATTGTGACTGTGATGTTTTCGTTGTCTTTTCCTACGACCATGGAATGCCAGAACTGATTGAGATATACTACTGGAACACTTGCTGTATTCGTCAGTGTTGGGCTGATGAAGTGTCTTTTGAGAATTTCCACGATGATTTGGCAGGACTCGTGACAAGGCAAATTCTTAAAGTCTACTCTCGAGTTTGAATTGCTGATTCTGCGTTCATCACCTTCTGGAAAACATTGCTTTCGAGTTACTGATCCTTGAGACATGTTTTGTAATCGAAGATTTAACAGCAACTTAGTGATTCTGAATTTCTTGAGGGTTTAAGAGTTTTGGCGGTTTTTAGCGTGAGAGGGCATATTAATGTGATTACTGTATGTTTGTGAGTTTGACTGAGGTCAGACTGAATGTTTTATTGAATAGATTTTGTTCTTTTGACCATTTTAATCCCCTAACTAATGTCCTAGTTCACTTAAGTCCTTATGTGATATTTTCAGCCCTTTGACTAGAAAACTATATTACTTGAGGTCCTAAAGACATAACTTTTCCTAACTTGACAGTTTCAGTCCTTGATGTTCGAAATCTAGATCCAATTTATATAAGTCATTTCTCCCCCTTGAACTAAGACCTATTTGTGACTAATTTTTAATACTAGAAGTCCAAGAGATCACATAAATATTTTTCGATGAAGATTTTGATGAAGATTCGAGATGATAAATGTGCAAAAATTTGTCCCCCTCAAAATATGTTCGTGATTTGAAATGAAGAGAACATGTTTTGATTCGGATTATCTTTTGCACACTTAAGGTGAAGATGAGTTTTTTTTTTTTTTTTTTTTTCTTTTTTTTTTTTTTTTTTTTTTTTTTTTTTTTTTTTTTTTAAAACTTGATAATCATCATTTTTTATTTATTTATTTATTTTTTTATTTTTATTAACAATAATAATAATGATAGATTTGATGTTTGTCTCTCCTTAATTTTGTGTAAGAAAATTCTGCAATTCGTCTGAAGACAAGCATCTCATACCAATTTGGTGAACCAATTCAACAAATCTTTCATAAGGCAAAGCTTTGTTGAATAAGTCCGCCAATTGGTGTTCAGTACCCACGAAGTATAACTCAATCATACCCATTTCCACGTGCTCTTTGGTGAAGTGATATCGAAGAGCAATATGCTTGGATTTTGAGTGCTGGATAGTGTTGCACGAGAGAGCGATGGCACTCTTGGAGTCACAGTACATCGGAATCTTATTGAAGACGTATCCATAGTCCATCAGCTGAGATCGCATCCAAATGACTTGAGCGCAGCATGCTGGCATGGCGACGTATTCTGATTCTGTAGACGACACTGATGTACAATCTTGTTTCTTTGACTGCCAAGATACGAGCTTGTCACCCAAAAACTGTACTCCCCCTGATGTACTTTTTCTCGTGTCTAAGCATCCTGCATGGTCAGCGTCTGAAAATGCAACAAGTTCAAACCCAGAATTCTTCAGATACCAGATCCCCAAATGAATGGTTCCCTTTATGTATCGAAGGATTCTCTTAACGGCAGACAAATGACGTTTAGTTGGTCGGGACTGATAACGGGAGCATAGATACGTGGCAAATACAACATCCGGTCTGCTACTATGAGATACATGATCGACCCAATCATGCTACTATATTTTGTAGCATCAATGGGTGTCCCTTGTAGATCAGCATCAAGCTTCGGGGATGAGGAGGACATTGGGGTATTCTGGGTGTCACAACTGGTCATACCATGTTTTTTCAATATTTCCTGAGCATATTTGAATTGACTTAAGAATATACCATGGGGTGATTGGTGAACTTGCAGTCCTAAAAAGAACTTGAGTTCACCCATCATGGACATCTCAAAGTTTTGTTTCATAAGTTTTGCAAAAGCGTTTGAATATTTTTTATGTGTTGACCCAAAAATGATGTCATCCACATAGATTTGAACAATGAGAATATCCTCCCCGTGTTTTTGTATAAACAAAGTCGGATCCACTGATCCTTTAGTAAAATGGTTAGCAAGTAAGAATGCAGATAATTTGTCGTACCATGCCCTCGGGGCTTGCTTAAGGCCGTAGAGGGCTTTCTTTAGCTGATAAACATGATTTGGATGTTCTGGGTCCACGAATCCTTCTGGTTGTGTAACGTACACCTCTTCCCGGAGTTGTCCATTGAGAAATGTCGTCTTCACGTCCATTTGGTAGATAGTAATGTTCTTGTGGGCCTCGTACGCCTGGAACATTCGAACAGCCTCAAGCCTTGCTACTGGTGCAAAAGATTCCTCGAAGTCGATTCTTTCCTCTTGGCTGAATCCTTTAGCTACCAACCGGGACTTGTTACGAATGATTGTACCATCTGCATCTAACTTATTCTTCCAGATCCACTTTAATCCGACGACGTAAACCCCATCTGGTCTTTCTACCAATTCCCAAACTTCCAACCTCTTGAATTGATCCAATTCCTCTTGCATAGACTCAATCCAACTGTCGTAGGTAAGGGCTTCTTTAATATTTTTGGGTTCAGATTGACAAACGGTGAGTGCATAAATGCAGGTGTCACCGTCTGAGTGGATTCGTTTACATGTCATGAATGGGTTTTCTGGATGGCCAATGACATTTACTAATGGGTGATCCTTTGTCCATTTGTGGGTGGATGGGTAGTGTTGATAATTGTGGTGCAGATTTGACGGTTCCAAATTGCGTGTGGACGACTCTGCGATATCAAGAATGGTGGCAGCCGGCGCAAATGGATTAAAGAAAGCATTTCCGTCATAATCTGCTGGTGTAGGTACTTGAGAATAATTTAGAAGGAGATCCTCAACTGCAGTCGCCGAAGTAGAAGCTGTTTGATTAATTGATGATGATGTGTCTGGTTGAGGTGCATTTGCAGCAACTGCTGTAGTGGTAGTAGTTACTAGAGTATCAGGTTCTTGATTATCGATGAGTGGTTGTGCAGCGGAACTTGTGGATACATCTGAAGCATGACTAACAGTAGTATCATCAAACAATGAAGCAAACAAATCTTCTAAGTCTTTGCGGTTTAGAGAGAAGGGTGCAGCTGAAGGATCAGGGAAGTTGAGACGGTTGTGTACGGGTTCTAAGCTATTTTGTTCAGAAGCCATTTCTGTGAGCTCATCGAAATTATCGTGGATAGTCTCCTGAATCTCCCGGGTGCGACGGTTCCAAATTCTGAATCCCTTTGAATTTTCACAATATCCGACAAAAATCCCTATATCCGCTTTGGCTTTTAATTTTCCAAGGTCATCACGATCATTCTTTGGGTAGCAGAGAGCTCCAAAGACATGAAAGTAATTGATATTTGGTTTTCTGCGGTGAACAATTTCATATGGTGTCTTGGTGTGCCTTTTGGTGATCATGCTTCTGTTTTGGGTGTAACAGGCGGTTGCAACGGCTTCAGCCCAAAGGTAATCCGGTAGTTGAGCATTGATCAACATCGTTCTTGCGGCTTCCACTAAAGTTCGGTTTTATATTTTGACCACGTCGTTCTGTTCGGGGTTGCGAGCAATGGATGTTTGATGTTCAATACCCACTTTCTCATAATACTCCCTAAGAGTCTGATTCTTAAATTCTGTTCCATTGTCTGTTCGAATTTTACGTACGGTGTTCCGGAGCTGAACTTGAATCTTTGTGAGAAAGGTGATGATCATCTGAGGAGCTTGATCTTTACTGCGAAGGAAGTAAACCAAAGTCCATCGCGAGAAGTCATCTACGATTACCAAAATATACCACTTCCCATTGATAGTCTGAACACGCATGTGGCCACAAAGATCCATATGCAAGAGTTGAAGTACATGATCTGTACTTTTCTCTGGTTTTGGAGGAAAGTGAGCACGATGACTCTTCCCTTGTTCAAAAGCGGGACATACGTGATCTTTGACGTATCTGAATTTTGGAAGACCATCGACCAGCTTTTTACGAGTGAGCTTGGTTATAGTTTTGAAATTTTGATGAGACATACGTTTGTGCCATAGCCACGCTTTCCAAGAGTCGATCGACATCGTTTTCCAAAGCTTTCTTTTGACACTTTTGACATGTGGCAAAAATTGCTTTTGAAAAACTTCTCTCTTTTCTTTCTCATGAGGAGAGAGAAAATTAGAGATTTTTATTTCAAAATTATATTCGATTACGTTTTCCAAAAGTGTGATGTCATCCATGAATGTTTTAAAGTATCTTAGAATACGACATTGTTTTGGCATGTTGGCATTTTTGCATTTCCACGATTTGTATGGATCCATAAGTAGCCTTTGATTACTTAGTGGATGACTTGAATAAATCCAAATCAATCCAAGTGAGAAACTCTTAACAAATTGTTAATGTTAACGCGGAATATTAACAAGAACAATGAAGAACACCGAGTTATCACTAACTTAGTATATATTACTAACACACACAATTCGTACGTACATATGATTCTTAGGGTTCCTTTTATACTTGAAGGAAACCCTAATTATAAAACCGTGTGAAAAGATATCACATATCTTCTATAAAGATACCTAACTCGTACATATCTTTTCCTAACTTAATACTAACAAACTTTCCTATTTTCACTGACCAGACTTAACTAACAAGTCAACCAGACTTAATACAATTACCAGACTTAACATTTACATTACCAGACTTAACCATGACCAGACTTAATAATTTAACTACCAGACTTAAGTCTGTCTTCACTTGGTCTTCCTCATACCTTGTGATAATTCCCAACAATCCTCCCCTAACTTGATCTTCATGTTCCATGAACTTCAAGTTCCTTTTGAGTAAGCTTATGAGGATTGGAATTATCTTGATCTTCAAAACACTTGAAATCTGCAAATTTGAGTATTTGTGCAGCAACTTGATCTTCTCAGCATCTGATATGCATTTCACTTGATCTTTCCAGCAACCATGACATTTTGTACATCAATTCATATTAAGTTTCATATCTATTCTCATCACTTCCAGGTGTGTTAACTCCTGTGAGAGGTGAATCATTGAAAATTAATGGATTTGATGTCTCTTTACCAATAGCCATCACTACTGGAGTAGCCAAATGTTTTGGTGTGTAAGACCATGGTACATTGATAACCATATGATTTTTAGTAAATCATCAACTATCAACAGATTTGTTATGTCTTTACCAAAAGCTGTACTCTTTTGGACTAGCCAATTCTTTGATGGAAAGCACCTCATCATGGTGAATTGATTACCATTTATGGTTTTCCACAGCCTTTACCACAAGCCATAACCTTGTGGGCTAGTCAACTCTTCACAAACTCAGATATGGTGAGTTGAATACCATACAATTTTTGGCAAATTGTCAGCCATAAACGGATTTGAGCTATCTTTACCTGTAGCCGTTTGCTCAGGATTAGCCAGTCCTTGTGTGGGTCAGACAAGGTGGACTGATAACCTTTTGTTGTGTTAGTGCTATGCACCTCCACCAAGTGAGAAGTTCCAATAGTCTCACTTATCATCTTGAAGAAAACATACCTAATCCAGCACTGCAACTAAAACATAAACATTTTTTTTGTACTAACAGAATTAAAAAGAACTACCAGAATTAAAAATAAAACTACAAGACTTAAAAATAACCTAAGTGCTGGTTAGTATACAAACTTTACATTTTGACCTCCCCTTAACACAAACCTCTCCTTAAGTCAAACCTCCCCTTAAGTCCAACTAGGGGTTCATCATACCAATGCTGACTACCAAATAATTAAAACTAGGGCCATCAAAAGCTTTAGTCAACAGGTCTGCAACATTAAAATCTGTATGTATTTTCTCCACCCTAATCAATTTCTTTTCAAAGCAATCTCTAATAAAGTGATGCCTGATTTCTATATGCTTAGTCTTAGAGTGGTATACTGGGTTCTTAACAATACAGATAGTGCTTTCATTATCTATGTGGATAACAGTATTCATAAAATTCAAACCATAGTCCAGCAGCTGATTCTGAATCCACAAGACTTGTCCACAACAATTTGCAGCTGCCACATACTCAGCTTCAGTAGTTGAGTTGGCCACAATTGTTTGCTTCTTGCATTGCCAAGAGATTAACCTGCTTCCAAGGAATTGACAACCTCCTGTTGTGGATTTCCTATCAAGACTTGCACCAGCATAGTCACTATCTAAATAGGCTGTCAGGTCAAATGATGACTCTTTAGGATACCAAAGGCCCAAATTGGGTTTGCCCTTTAAGTACCTAAAGATTCTCTTCACAGCATGAAAATGTGAAGTCTTTGGGTGTACCTGAAAACGTGAACAAACACATACTGCATACATAATGTCAGGTCTAGAAGCAGTAAGATACATGAGAGAACCTATCATGGATCTGTAATGATGCACATCCACATCAGCAGCATCTTCATCCTTTGTTAAAGGCACCTTGTTCTCCATGGGAGTGACTGCAGTCTTCACATTGGCAAACTCAAACTTCTT
Source organism: Artemisia tridentata subsp. tridentata (assembly GCA_021014915.2). Classification (NCBI taxonomy): domain Eukaryota; kingdom Viridiplantae; phylum Streptophyta; class Magnoliopsida; order Asterales; family Asteraceae; genus Artemisia; species Artemisia tridentata. The sequence continues at coordinate 368,879,439 of CP139504.1, read as the reverse complement.
CAAAATCTCTGCAACATATTTGTCTTGAGAAATAAAAAGACCATCTTCCTTTTGCTTCACTTGAGCTCATCTCAAACCTGCTTTTCATTAAGCCTTCAAACTCTACACACCAAGACTTCTTTGTTGATCCAAAAATGATATCATCCACATAAACTTGGACAAGAATGATATCCTTTTGGTCTCTTTTAATGAATAAAGTCTTGTCAATCACACCTCTGATGTACCCATGACCTTCCAGAAACTTGGAGAGAGTAGCATACCAAGCTCTGGGAGCTTGATGAAGACCATAGAGAGCCTTAATAACCTTGTACACTTGATTTGGATTAGCTGGATCCTCAAAACCAGGAGGTTGGTGTACATACACTTCTTCTTCAATAGTGCCATAGAGAAAGGCACTCTTAACATCCATTTGATATACCTTGAATCCCATGTATGATGCATAGGCTAAAAATAACCTGATAGCCTCAATCCTGGCTACAGGAGCAAAAACCTCATCATAATCTATGCCTTCCTCCTGTTTGTATCCTTGTGCTACCAATCTTGCTTTGTTCCTTACTACCACTCCTCTTTCATCCCTTTTATTTCTAAAGACCCACTTAGTACTAATGACTTTAGCTCCATAAGGTAGATCTACAAGAACCCAAACCTTCTGCAACTTAAACTGCATCAATTCTTCCTGCATGGCTTCTATCCAACTTTCATCATCCAATGCTTCAGCAACTGTGATGGGTTCCTTTTGGGAAAGGAAACAAGCAAATAAGCAGTGTTGCTGGTCCTTATGGTTGACCCTTTGTTGTTTCTTAACAAAACTCACAAGTGCATGAGCATCAGGATGTATATGCACTTTGCTTCTTGTTTGAACTGAAGACTTAGGATCACCAATGATTTGACTTTTGGGATGATTGGTGTGAACTCTGAGTGTGGGTGTTGGACTTACAGCCACTTCTGTTGGTAAGTTGTTGAAGTCAGTAATGACACCTTCTTCATCATAGGAAGCTCCTTCAAAGATACCTTCATTGGGATTTGAAAACACTTCAAGTTCTGGCATCTCAGAGTCAACACAAACAGCACTTGGATTAGGTTCTGGTTGAGCAGCACTACCAGACTTAAAGTTGGAAGTACTGGTAGTGTTGGGAGTACTGGTATCCTGCTTTCCAAGATATTTAACAGCCAAAGCATTCATCTCTTTTCTAAAACACAATGCATCCTCTGAATCATTGATAGAAGTAGCCTCCTTTGCTTTTTCCTGAGACTTGATCACAGGTTCCTTCACTTGTGGAGAAAACTTCTTGTTATCTGCTATAGCTGCAGCAGACTTAACTTTTGTGGTAGGAATCACAATCAGCTCTGCACTTCCATTTTCTTGAGCAGTGTTCCCTGCATTTGAAGGATCTTGGGTACCTGCATGGTTAGAAGTTTATGTGGTACCTGCAACAGGGTTAGCTTGATTCTCCTTGGAGACAGGAATATAGTTCATAGAATCTGTTAAGTAATCAATGTCAAACATCCATCTATGTCCTAATCCCTGCAGATTGGGTTTTTCTTCAAGAAAGTTGACATGCAAATTTTCTTCTACTTTCTTAGTCACTAGATTGTAAACCCTAAAGGCCTTACTATTCAGTGAATACCCAACTAGAAAACCTTCATCATACTTTCCTTCAAACTTCCCTAGAACACTGAGTGTATCAAGAATAGTCACATGACACCCAAATGGCCTTATATGGCTAACAATTGGTTTATGGCCAAACATAAGCTCATAAGGTGTTTTGTATTGAGGCTTGGTCACTCTAACCCTATTAAAGATATAGCAGACACAACTAACTGCTTCTGCCCAAAAGGTTGTAGGTAAAAGTGAATCTGCTAGCATAGTCCTAGCTGCCTCAATAAGTGTCCTGTTCATTCTCTCAGCAACTCCATTCTGCTGTGGAGTTCTAGCATTGCTAAACTGCTGTTTTATTCCTCTATTACCACAGAACTCTATCATGCTCTTGTTCTTAAATTCAGTGCCATTGTCACTCCTAATGATTTTAACTCTTTTATTAAGTAGGTTTTCAATCTGCCTAATGAAAGTTTGAATCAAAGGTGTGGTTTCATCCTTCCTAGACATAAAGAACACCCAACAATATCTAGTACAATCATCTGTAATGACAAGGCAATAGCAGGCATGATTAACACTATGCACAGATGTAGGGCCAAATAAGTCCATATGTCTCTCTAACTTAGCCTTACAGGATGCCCTATGTTGTTTACCCTTGTTACATGCTACACAGGTTTGGTCATTCTTAAACACTTTTGAAGGCAAACCTCTAACCAGATTATTTTTCACAAGCTTATTCATATTCTTGAAATTCACATGACCTAACCTTCTGTGCCACAACTTAGATTCATCCAAAGTAGCTTTTGCAATCAAACAGGCAGAACCTTTTGCAGGTTCAGATGCTTTCATATCAAAACTGTACATGTTGTGTTGTCTGGGAACTTTAAGAAGGATCTGATGTTCATCAGGCATCTTAAAATCCGGAGTCAATACAAGACATTCAGTCTCAGTAAAAAGCACCTTATGCTGCGTATCACATATTTGTGATATAGAGAAAAGATTGAACTGCCCAAGTTCTCTCACAAAAGATACATTGTCAAATTCTAAATTGCCCACAGTAATTCTTCCTTTTCCAGTAATCTGCCCCTTGCTTCCTCCAAAGGTAACAGAACCTCCTTTGAATTCTTGGAAATCCTTCAGATAGCCCTTGTTACCAGACATGTGCCCAGAGCACCCACTATCAAAAATTCCTCTATCTGCCATATAGCTGAGTGGATGATCCTGCACAAAAAGAAGAGAAATTAGTTTCTCTTAGGAACCTAGGCCTGAGTAGGCTTGGGTCCGCCTTGTGGATCAACATATTTAAAAGTCTTATATGAAACTGATCCACTGTTGCTTTGGGATTTATAAGTATATTCATTTTTGAATGGATCCCAAGACCAACATGCTGAGGGCTTAACAGCAGAACCCCCATTACCCTTTACAGCATTTGAAGTTGAAGGTCTTGCTGTATTCTTAGCAATTGGTCTCCTCACAGGTGAATGAGGTTTGTAAAATTGATTTCTTTGATTCACCTGTGGTTTTTGAAAAGGATGTCTGGGTCTCACTTGATTAACATAACCAGAATTTACATTAGGCCTCACAGAATTAAAGTTTTGCCTACCCAAATTAAAGTTCCTTAAACCAGACATAATATTTGGTCTACCAGAATTAACATTAAAGTTTGGTCTACCAGTATTAACTTGTTGTCTACCAGAATTAATGTTTGGTCGGATAGAGTTAACCTGTTGGGCTGGTCTGGGGGCATATTGGTTGGCATGATTTATTCTGTTAGCATTATTCCACACTGGTTTATTATTAACATGACCCATATTCACATTCCTTTTAAGCTCAGCCTCTCTTTTCATTCTTTTCTCATGAAAGTCACAATCTCTAATCAAGTGACTTAGACTTCCACAAACAAAACATCTCTTGGGAGTGTAAGTGTAGCTACTCCTGACTTCTCTGTGAACACTATTACTTTTAGGTGACTTATTCATATTAACAGATTCCCTAGGAGTTTTTAAGTGATTGACACAATTAGGTTTAACTGTTTGTGATTCAGACTTAGTCACAACTGGTTCACTTTCCTTAATAATCTCAGGTTCAGGACTCTCTTTTACTTTACTTTTTGAATCAGACTTAGAGTGGTCAGAGACATCACCAATGGATCCTTCATTGTCATTAGATTGACAAGTAGAATACTCACTAGTTTTGTCCTCTGAGGTGGTTGACTCAGGTGTTTGAGGACCTCTTTTTCCATACACAAATAGAGAGTCATCTAACTCCTCTTTTTCAAGAGGAGTGTAGTCTCCACTCAATGGATGTGGAACTCCCTTGAAATCATCAGCCTTAACAAACCTATTATACAAAGGCTTATCAGCATAGTCCTCCTCTCTATTCTTAAATATAGCCTTTTTCTCATCCTCCTCATACCCTAAGCCATGTTTCTTACTTGACTTTATTTGTGCATCCCAGCATTTAAACAGATTATTATTTGACTTATTCCACTGGTCTACACGTTTTTACAAATCATCCTTTTCCTTATGTATTCTTAGGCCAATTCTTCTATATTTTTTAAGTTTTTCATCTTGCTCATATATTTTATTAGCCTGAAAGAATAGTTTTTCATTTAAATCAGCATGTTGTTTCTGAAGGGTGCCTTTTTGTGCTTCTAATGTTTTTAGAGCACTTTTATAAGCTAAAATTTGTGCTTCTTGGTCACCTATCAGTGTCAACTGCTCATCACACAAAGCCTTAATATGATTATAGGAATCAATACATAACTTAGAACATAATGGTACCTCATTACTAGAACCAATGGCCATGAGTGCATGACTGGACTCTTCATTCTCCTTTGTGTGCTCATTCCAGTTAATAGCTCCAGCCTCCAATGTCACCATACTCATCTGGTTTCTTTCCAGCTTGTCATCCTCTGCATCACTCTTCCTATACCCATCAGTAGACTTCTTCTCCGGGCAGTCTCTAGAAAAATGTCCATGCTTATGACAATTGTAGCATTCAACTGTCCTCTTAGTGTATCCAACTGGAGACTTGTTGTTGAACTTAATGGACCTCCCATACTGCTTTTGAAACCTTTTTACCCTCAGAGCAATCATGGCAATGTGCCATTTGATGTCCATCTCTTCTACCTCAACATCATTTATCTGCTCCAAATCTTCACTAATAAAGCTCTCATCTTCTTGTTGATTGGCGAAGAATGAGTGAATCACCTCATCTGCAGAGCCTGTAGGAGCAGTTCTTTCCCTTGTTGAAGCTTCTTGAACACCAAACTTAACACTGCCAGACTTAACTTTATAAGTACTGCCTTTGCTTTGAGACACAAAAGCAACATTTGAAGAACTAGTAGTTGTCTAAGTGGTTTCATTGATGTCCCTTTCAAAAATCCTAAGATTGTTGTACAGGTCATCTGGGGTCATTGAGTCAACTTCATCCTTCATCCTCATAGTCATAGACACATTTACCCATTCTGGTGGTAGAGACCTAAGAAACTTGTGATTGGCATCCTCATTAGATACAGCAGCACCATGTACTTCTAGTTGTGACAGAAGATGTTAAAATCTGTCATAACCCTTTTCTAATCCTTCAGCCTTTGATACACTGAAAGTTTCAAATTGCTGTTTAAGAACAGCCTTCTGCATCTTTTTAGAGTTTGCATTCCCACCAAAACGTTTCTTAATTGCATCCCAAATCTCCTTGGCATCTATCATCCCATGAAACCTTTGTAGATGCTCTTTTGGAATAGCCATAAGCAACAAGGTTCTAGCCTTTTTCTCTTTTTCCACAGCCCGTACCTCCTCAGCAGTCAATGGTGGTAATATTCTAATTTGCCCATCATTACCAACTGAAACCCTTTTCTTAGAATTTCCCTTCTGAATAACCTTCCACACATCACTGTCAATGTACTCCAAGTAATGTTCCATCTCCATGGCCCATATGTCGTACTCTTCTCTCTTCAGTATTGGAAGCTTAATGTTGGATATGGTGGTGGTTGTAGGGATGATTGGTTGTGATTTAGAGGTGCTGGTTTCAGGGTTTTCTTCCTCATGGTTTGAGTTCTCATCCTCACTGTTATGGATTGAAAAGGTTTCAGTGTTGATAGGTTTTTCAATATCAGACATTGTGTAGGGTGAATTGATTGAGAGTTTGTTTATGGTGTTGTATTCTTCGAACACAGAGTCTCTCTAAAGGCTCTGATACCACTTGTTGGTCCACGATTTGTATGGATCCCTAAGTATCCTTTGATTACTTAGTGGATGACTTGAATAAATCCAAATCAATCCAAGTGAGAAACTCTTAACAAATTGTTAATGTTAACGCGGAATATTAACAAGAACAATGAAGAACACCGAGTTATCACTAACTTCGTATATATTACTAACACACACAATTCATACGTACATATGATCCTTAGGGTTCCTTTTATACTTGAAGGAAACCCTAATTACAAAACCGTGTGAAAAGATATCACGTATCTTCTATAAAGATACCTAACTCGTACATATCTTTTCCTAACTTAATACTAACAAACTTTCCTATTTTCACTGACCAGACTTAACTAACAAGTCAACCAGACTTAATACAATTACCAGACTTAACATTTACATTACCAGACTTAACCATGACCAGACTTAATAATGTAACTACCAAACTTAAGTCTGTCTTCACTTGGTCTTCCTCGTACCTTGTGATAATTCCCAACAACATTGTTTTGGCATTTTTGCATTTTCACCTGGATTTGGTAATGGTCCATTGACTTGTGCTACAGTGGTGACCGGACCAACTTCAGAAGAAACATTTATTTCAGTTAAGGAAACAAGTTTGTTCTGACTGATCTTTTTGAGGTACAAAAGTTTTACTAATATGAGGTGTTCGTGAATAATCATATGGTTTGTTATAATAGACACAACTCAATTTAGATCGACTCTCGTCCTCATGTTCCAATTCTTCCGCATTATCATACACAACAACACGCTGGAAAGTTTCATAAAACAGGTATTCTGCACTGTACAACTTAGGATTTTCCCTAAGTGCCTTTTGTAAAAAAGGTGGTTGATCATTTCCAATTACAAATCCATATCCTTTAAGATTTGGTTTGACAGTTAATTTTTGAATTGTAGTTACAGAGTCACCCGTTTTATATACAACGTTTTGAAATTCTTTGAGCTTGGATTCCAACGCAACAATCTCCTAAAGATATGAGTTAACACGTTTCCTTGTGGTTTGTTTTTCTTCAATAAGATCTTTTTGACATGTTGAAAACACTGTTTTCGTTTTAGAAAGCTCATAATTTAATATGTCAACTTGTTTTTGAAACTCGAATCGTTCTTGTTCTTTTTGAGAAATCAAATCATTTTTAGAAACGTTTAACTCATGAACTTGATGTTCTAAGTCCTTTACCTGCACGTATGAGTGTTGGAATGCAACCTCAAAGCTTTTCTCATGTTTTTCTTGATTTTCATAATTTGAAAGTTGCATTTTGTAGCACTCAATATCCTTTGTTAACAGTGCAACCTTTGCTTTTAAGTTCTGATTTATATCATTGCATTTATCAATTTGTGATTTTTGAGCATTTAATTGTGTTTGGGTGGTCAACAACAGGGTCATAAGTTCTAGATCTTGATCATGCATAAGATCATTTTGTTCAACGTGATCATGATTTTCATCATCAAAATGATCAAATGAAACAACTGTGTTATCATCATCAAATGTAACAACGGTGTTTATTTGATCATCGTCATGAGATGATAATGATGAGTCAAGTAGAGCAATATTTTCTTGTGCAGATAAAGATGTAGAGGGTGATGCAATCTCATGAATAAGAAATTCGGATTCAAGTACCTGAGATAAGCTGTCGGAATCATAGACCGGGCCTGTCTCACTCATATTCATCTCCTGCATGTTGGCCATTAACATGACTGCCGCATTTGCCTCCAAATCCTCCATTTCATCATCTGAGTATGCATTGGCCATAAAACTTTGCTCCGTCTCTGTCAAATTTCCACCAGCTTCGTCTTTCAATTCCATGAGAAGAGCTTCTTTATGATATGCATTACCCATTGTCCTCGGCTTGGAGCATGCATTAGCCATATGACCAGTCCCACCACAATTATAGCAAGTAATTGATGTGTTTGCAATTCCTCTCTTTTCTGTTCCAGCAATCTGAGTCCTCCTTGGTGCATTTCCCATGTTGTTTCTACTACTCCCAGCAGTATTAAACCTTTGTCCTCCATAATTGAACCTTTGACCACCAGAATTCCCCATATAGTTTCCTGAACCAAACCTCCCTGAAGACCGATTCCGAATTTCAACCCTTCCATCATTAACCACTACTTGATTCCTTGTGTTTGATGACGACCTTAACCGATTGTTAGAATTCTAAATGCGCGAGCTATCATCGCAAATCCCTCGTTCAAAGAGTAAAAGGAATCATCTTCATCGTTGGCAATGTTGGAGTACATACTATAATCAGTGTTGTCGTATGAGATGAGTTGATTATCAGAAAGTTGTGAAGGTGCTTCGTATGGGACAATTTGATTTGAAGGTTGTGGTGCAAAATCCGAATGAGGTGGTGATGGTTGAACAATATCCTGATTTGGTGGTGCAAAGTGAGATTGAGCCATTAATGCAAGTGGGTTTGAATTAGATACTGATGAGAATCCTCCACGTGCGGCTCTGTCCTTGTCAACTTCAGATTGGTGTTGTTTTAGATAATCATATAATAGCCCATTAGAAACGTCATTGATCTTTTTGGCTTGTCGAACAAACATGACGTACTTTTGCCAATCTGGTCTGAGGCATCCTAGAAACTTAGAGTTCACAGAAATCTTTGGCAAGGTGATGTTGTGGCAGTCCAATTCATTTATGATGTTGGTGAAACGATGATAGTATGACTCTAAAGACTCCTCAGGTTCGATCATGAAGTGTGTGTATTCGATATAAAACTTAGATTCTAAGTCCTCTTGATTTAGTTATGTGCCTTCCATAAGCAGATACACATGCTCCCACATATCCTTGGCTGTCTTTTGGGCATCAATACTCCTGAAGATAGGATTGGGAATCCCTTGGAGTATGTAAGCCATGGCTAGCTCATTGGCCTGTTGATGTAGAACTTGTTCCGTTGTTTGTTGAGCTAGAGGAATAGGGGTTGTTGTTGCCTCTCTTGGTGGAATAGCACTTGGATCACCTGGAATTGTTGTAGTAGGAAGTGGATAAGGTCCTTCAATGATGACCTGCTTTTCAGATACTTGCCATGAGGTTTCCTTAGTTCGATGAATCAAAGAAAACGACTGGACCACTGCACATAATTCCCTGGTGTTAACATTGGTGGAGTGTCCAAAGACCCTGCTTCGTGCCTCGACTGTTGACTACTTATAGCCTCGCACATTTTGGTAAACCACTGTGGTTCTCTGGAAGTAGGTTGAAAACTTTGCATTTACTGTTGAGGGACTTGTTGTTGTGGAAGAAATTGATGTTGTTGCATTAGCATGTGCTGTGGTTGATATTGTGGTTGATATTGTTGTTGAGGATACTGTGGTTGATATTGTTGTTGTTGACGATACTGTTGTTGTGGATTGTAGAAGTAGTTATGGTATGGTGGTTGAGACATCTTGATGTAACTTGTGGATGTAGGTATAGGATCTTTAAAGGATAATAACGGTTGTTGTAGATTAGATTGTTGAATGGTGAAAACGTGAAGAAACTCTGAGGATTTTACTCTAGAAACTCGAAGAATTCATTCATTGAACCTCGAAGGATTTTACACTAGAAACTCGGAGAAATCTAAGAAACTTGATAATCCAAGAAACTTGATGGATTCAAGAAACTCGACTGATTCTTAGAAACTTGATGCATTCAAGAAACTTGGTTACTAGTCAAGAAAGTCGATAAACTTGAGAAAGTCGAGCAATCTTGAGAAAATCGAGCACTTGAGAAAATCGAGCAACCTTCAGAAAATCAAGGAACTAGAGAAAGTCGAGAAACCTTCAGAAAATCGAGGAACTAGAGAAAGTCGAGAAACCTTCAGAAAATCGAGGAACTAGAGAAAGTCGATCAATCTTCAGAAAATCAAGGAACTTGAGAAAGTCGAGCAACCTTCAGAAAATCGAGGAACTTGAGAAAGTCGAGCAACTTAGGAAAGTCGATCAACTTCTAGAAACTCGAGAGGTTCTAGCCAAAAACTTTCTAACTCGAAAGCAATGACAGAAACTCGATAGATCTTATGAAACTCGATCAAATCAGAAACTCGACCAATTCAGAAACTCGACAGATTTATCTAACTCAATAAATCTGACAGAAAGTCGATCAAACTGTAGAAACTCGATCAATGAACAGTAACGTCTCGGATGAACAGTGTTTTCTCGGATGAACAGTAATTTATCAGATTTTCTTTAATTTTTACTTAAATCTAATCTTTAACAACCTAAAATACCCCTAGGCGAATGATACCACTTGATGTTTCTACTAATTATCACACAAGCTACACTACTAATCCTAGATCTAGAGAGATAAAGTTAGACAGAGAAAGAGAGAGTGGAAGATTGATAACAATAATAATTAAATGTTTAGCACTCAATCAACCAACCCTCTCCCTTAGATGGGAGGGGGTATTTATAGTTTTTACAAGACATGGGCTTAATGCCCTAACTAAATATAATTAACTTAAATAATAAGACACAAACCATGGGCCTTATACACAGGCTAGGCCATAAAACAAACTTAAAGGCCTAAGCAACCTATTACATAATGATCAATACTTGATAAAACAAAATGTGTTCCCAACAACAATGGGTTTCACAGAGGAAAGATAGACTAGACATTGTTTATCAAGAGGCAAAAAAGGGGATATTTTGCTTGTCCAAGTCTATGTTGATGACATTATTTTTGGCTCTACAAAGAAGGAGATGTGTACTGAGTTTGAGAAACTTATGCATGATAAGTTTCAAATGAGTTCCATGGGAGAACTAAATTTCTTCTTAGGGCTACAAGTCAAGCAAACGGAAGATGGTATATTTATCAGTCAGGATAAATATGTAGCTGATATCTTGAAGAAATTTGGATATACCGATGTCAAGACAGCTAGAACCCCAATGGATCCAAGCAAACCTTTGCTCAAAGACTTAGATGGTGATGATGTTGATGTTCATCTCTACAGATCAATCATTGGATCATTGATGTATCTTACATCATCTAGACCAGATATTATGTTTATAGTATGTGCATGTGCAAGGTTTCAAGTCACACCTAAAGTTTCACACTTACATGCATTGAAAAGGATATTTAGGTAACTAAAAGGCCAACCCAAATTAGGTTTTTGCTATCCTATAAAATCTCCCTTTGATCTGGTGGCATATAGTGATAGTGACTATGCTGGTACAAGTTTAGATAGGAAGTCAACAACAGGCGGTTGTTAGTTCCTATGATGCAGATTGATATCATGGCAGTGTAAGAAGCAAATTGTAGTGGCTAATTCTACAACAGAGGCTGAATATGTGGCTGTTGCTAGTTGTTATGGACAAGTACTCTGGATTCAGAATCAAATGCTGGACTATGGGTATAATTTTATGCACACCGTGATTTTCATTGACAATAACAGTACTATATGTATTATTAAAAATCCTATTTTGCATTCTAAAATAAAACATATTGAGATTAGACATCATTTTATAAGAAACTGCAATGAGAAAAAGTTAATTCAAGTTGTTAAAATACACACAGATAACAATTTTGCAGATTTACTTACAAAAGGTCATGATGTTGGAAGGTTTCAGTACTTGGTTGCAAGTATTGGAATGCTAAATCTATAAAGTTTTAATCTCTTTGTGTCTTTGTAAAGTTTTGTACAGGATTAGTATTAGTACTGTTAGTTGTTTCAGTTTGTACTGCTAGTACAAATTAGTACTGCCAAGTTAAAACTGTTAGTCAAACTTGATACTATTAAATAGAAAATACCCTGGATTGTGTTTTCTTGGTTTTAGACTAATATTTGCAGGATAAGCAAGCAGTATGATTGGTATTGATGCTATGTGAGAAGCAAAAGTGGTGTAATGTTTGCTATGCTGTTGCTAAAAGCTGGTGAAATTGATTCATGATAAAGAGGATTTGGGGATCACTTGACAAGGGTTTTACACCTGAGTTGGGAGGTTCTTTAAAATCTCTTTCTTGAAATAAACCTATGTTTATCAGGTGGTATTTTGAACATGAATTGATGGTTTTTAGTTAGTCAGATAGTAACTGATCTAACTTACTCTTTACTATTATATACTAAGTATAGTGTGTTAGTCTGAAGACATCTGGTTTAGAGAACAGCGAGAAAAAGTGAATCTAATGCATTTGTGTTAGAGGTAATACCTGCCACGAGTTGGAAACCCTATCAAGAAAGCTCTTTTAATGAGTTTATCTGATCACAGGCAGTATTTATACTGAAAACATTGGTTCTCACACAACGAGAGGTTAAATGCAACCGAAAATGATTAAGTGTCTTCCTTTACACTTAATCCCTTCAAAAAGTTTGAGTGCAGTACCGTTTTTTAAATATAGCCGTTGAGGGATTTTCGTTACTTACTTTGCTTATAGGTTTCTTAAATTAGATAATTCACATAATTTCTTTAACTTAAAAGATTTTATTTTTGATAACGAAAAGATTTATTCAAGTCAGTCCAATCGAAACCCTAAATGTTCTTTATATAATCTCAATTGGCTTTACCAAACACACTTTCTCTCTTCAAAGCACATAACCCAGCACTCTAATCCAACTTTTCTCAATCTCAATGGCGCATTTGGCTTTTTGTGATAAACATAACATGGTTGCATTCTTGGAGAAAACAGAGGGAAGTCATGGGTTTCATCAGATATTGGATTTTCTTAATGCTAGTCACATCAGGTATTCACTTCTAGCAAATCCAACTATCTATAGTTCTCAAATCAATAAGTTTTGGCAGACTGCTACTGCTAATACACTTGATATTGGAGAACAACAAATTATTGCAACAGTTGATGGCAAAACTTTCACTATTACTGAGTCATCTGTTAGGAGACATCTCAAACTAGCAGATGATGATGGTATTAGTACTTTGCCTAACACTGAAATTTTTGAAACTCTTTCCAGGATGGGGTATGTGTCCACTTCTGATAAACTAACTTTTCAAAAAGGACAGTTTGCCCCTCAATGGAAATTTCTCATACATACCATTTTACATTGTTTAAGTGCAAATAAAACTTCATGGGAGCAATTTAATAGCAATATTGCAACTACTCTTATTTGTTTAGCAACAATCAGGACTTTTAACTTTTTAAAACTAATTTTTGATGGTATGATGAAAAACTTGGATAGCAAATACAAGTTTTTAATGTATCCAAGGTTTATTCAAATGTTTTTGAACAAACACAAAAATTTGCTTCTATCTCACAAAACTGTTTATCCAACTCCTTGCCTTACTCAAAAACTTTTTAATAATATGAGGATGGCTTCTAAGGGCTATAATGGGATAGAAGTACCACTTTTTCCAGAAATGCTTGTGCAAAACATTCAGGGTGAAGGATCAACTCTCCTAATTGAGTCCCATCATACACCCATCAGTGCTTCATCTTCCTCACAACCACAAATCATTCAAACATATAGGAGGAGAATCAGAAAGGAATCTGTGGTTCCTCAGCCCAGATCTCCTACTTATCCCAATGTAGTAGATGAGGTTGTCTCTGACAGAATGGTGAGGGCTACCACTACTGTCTCTGGCTTAGAAGCTGGGCAGGCCAGTGGTAACATTGATAAGACCCAACCCATGGCAACATCTCATGAGTCAAGTTCACATGAACATGGTTCAGGTGATGGATACCCCAGCCAACAGGATCCTATGGGGGACATGCCCCATGATTCACCTCTCCCAAGATTTAACACACTTGGAAGTGATGAGGGCAGTGTGCAACTTAATGAATTGACGGTCCTTTGTACATAATTTTCAAACCGAGTTACAAGCCTGGAGAATGAACTGAAGGAGACAAAGCAGTTATATGGTGCTGCATATACCAAGCTCATCCAGAAGGTGAAACAGTTATAGCAAAATGTCAAGTCCCTTAAAGCTAAGAGAAAGGCTAATATTGTGGAGTCTGATACTGACGATGAAGATTCTGATGATGATTTGGAGGATCCTTCCAAACAGGGGAGGAAAATTGCAGATATTGATGAAGATCTGAACATCACACTAGTTGAAGAAGATGCAGACATTCAGGGGAGGCTTGATAGTGGTTTGGGTGAAACAGGTGAAGATACTGCTCCTACAAATGTTGGTACTACTGGTTTAGTTGTGGACAAGGTGGTTGAAGTAGATAAGATAATGGAGGATGTTGCAAAGGATGTAAACAAGTTAGTACTGTTAGTACATCAATTAGTACTGCTAGTACTTCTATTGATAAAGGAAAATGAATTGCACAAGAGTCTGAGCCAACAAAGAAGATCAAGAAGAGGGTTCAAGCTTAGATAAGCCTTGATGAAGAAACAGCTCTGAGAATGCATGAAGAAGAACAAGCTAGATTGATGGAAGAATAGAAGATTGCATAGTTTCTTAAAGACCAAAGGCTTGCAAAAGAAATTGTTGAAAGTAAAGATGCAGAAAGATCAGCACAAGAAGAAGCAGATGAGCTGTTAGCTCAGAAGATTTATGAAGAAGTCAGGGCAACCATCAATGCAGAAGAAAGAGAAAATGCCCTGAATGATCTGCTTGAAGTTATTAGAAAGAGTCAGAGTGCAAAGAAAGCTGCTGCTAGAAAGAACAAACCTCCAACTCAAGCAGAGATGATGAAGTATATGAAGGAATATCTGAAAAATCAAGATCATTAGACTATTAGTCAACTAAAGGGCAAATCATATAAAGAGATTGCAGATCTATATAGCAAGGCCTATAAGAAAGTTCAAGCTTTTATCCCTATGGATACAGAAGAAGAAGAACACAGAAGAAAAAGAGCTAGAATTTTTTTGGAATCAGAATCTTCTAAGAAGCAGAAAATCAGTGAAGATCTACCCTCAGCTGAAGAACAAGAAGAAGAAGAAGAATTGACTGAAGAACAGCTTCAACAAATGATGATTGTTATTCCTGAGGAAGGAATGAATGTGGAAGCCCTACAGGCTAAGTATCCTATTATTGATTGGGAAGTTCAAGAAGATGGGAGGATACAGAGTTAGAAGATCATCAGGGTTGGAGATCATACTGAGATATATCAACACTTTGATGATATGCTCAAGGCATTTGACAGAGAAGATCTGGTGAAGCTATGGAGTTTGGTCAAAGAAAAATTCAGCTCAGCAGAACCAACAAACAACAAAGAAAGAATGTTATGGGTGGAATTGAAGAGGTTATTTGATCCAGATGAATGTGATACATTGTGGAAGTTTCAAGCCAACAATCTGGGATTGAAATGGAGATTGTATGATACATGTGGAGTTCACCATGTGTCTACAAAAGCTGGAGTTAATATATATATGCTAGTGGAGAAGGATTACCCATTGTCAAAAGGTGCTTTAACTATGATGTTATCTGTAAAATTAACAGTGGAAGAAGAGACTGAGATGGCAAGGGAACTACTAAAAAAGATCTTCATGCAGGCTGAAGAGAAGATGAAGAGAAGATGAAGTGTTTGGAAGAATCCTCTCAAGGTCAAAGATGTAATTCAAGAAACTTGGTGATTTGGAGGTAAATCACAAGTTTATGGGCGGATTGTTGGGAATTACAAGTCTACACACTTAGTACTGCCAAGCTAAGTTAGTACTATCAAGCCAAAGATGAAACTGCTGAAGATTACAACCAACAATACTAATCAAGTTTGTACTGCTAGAGTAAAAGTTAGTACTGCCAGACTAACTTTGTACTGCTGAAGATTGCTGATGAAGATTGATACTGCTATGGGATAAAGACGTGTAATGTGATAAGTTTAGAAGATATTATGTGTATATTCTATATGTTTAGACTTATCTGTATATTCTAGAAGATTTGTAGTTATCTTGTAAAGGACTCCTTAGTCTATAAAAGGAGGTCCTAGGTTTAGATGTTTGATACGTATGTTTTTGATATTGCTTCAAGGTTGTAAACCCTAGTACTACATAGTGTACTCGTATTATTGAGCTAATAATATTGAAGCATTTTGGTGATATTGTGTTCAATAGAATTTATTGTTTCATCGTTTACTGTTACATTGATATTCTTCTAAGTGTTTAAGAGTAGATTCCACATACTCTTTGACATTCTTCAAAGTTTCGAATACAAGCTCAATCGATCTATGTTTGGGATCAACATGGGGGATCAATCCACATGGATTCCTCAATGTCCCTAAGAGAAAAGGATTGAGATTGAGGTTATGGTGGAGCATGGTCTCCATATAGTGGCCCATGGATTTCCCTATAAATAGGGTGAAAAAGTAAAGGTTGAGGTTGGGATGGTTGACTATGAAGAGACTCATTGGGCATAAAATATGCTCGTGGTTGTTCATGAGCAATACCCTCGATTGATGCAAATAATGGAAGAGGTGGTGGATTTGATGTTCTTGGTGGAAAGTCTTCCAAGTCATCCAAAAATGGATGAGGAGAAGTTAGTGGTGTAGCAAAGAGTTCAATGGGTTCAAGTCTTGGAGATTTTAGTGGTGATGGTGATTTTGGTGGTTGTGATGGAGCCAGAGGTGGTATGGTTGCTATTAGAGTTTTAGCTGGAGGTGGAGTAATGATAATGATAGGTGATGTTGGTGGAGGTATTGGAGTACTTAGAGTCAAGAAGTTTTCATCTCGGATGGGTGATGAGATGTTAATAGGTGAAGAGTCTGATGATGATGAGTTCAAGTTTATGAAGCAACATGGTTTGACACAAATTCAAGCGGTTCTTCTTGGTGGTCTAGTGAAAGGAGGTGAGTTTGTGGATTTAGTCATATTGATTATGCTTAAGAAATGCTAAGATTCACAAGAAGTTGTGATGAATGTGTGAAGAATGATCATCCTGGAGACTTAATTTATAATGTTCAAGGTTTGTGAAAGAATGTGCATTGATTTGATGTTAATCCATTCAACATTGATCTTTCCTAATGATTTGGAGGTGTTAAGGAGCTTGTTTAATCACTAAAGTCAACCCAATGGAGGTGAGTTGAGTGAAAGAGGAAAGATATGCAGTTAATGTCTTGCAATCATTACAAGATCTTTGAGGTCATAGACCCACGGATTGCAAGGAACCAAATTCAGGGTTCCTTCCTTTATAGAGAAAGGTTCCTTGAGGTATTTTTGATAAATTTCAAATTTTGGTGGGAAATGCTTATTATATTGGTCCAAGTGAGATGACATGATCCTTATGTGAGTGAATATTAGTGAAAAGTATCTTAGAAACAAAAATGAGTGATCGAGAGTGCGGGATAAAACGAAAATTTAAAAAAATATACCTGCAGGATGGCAGAACCAATCGAATGAACTGGCGGAACCATGTTTTTGGTTCCGCTTAATCCGTCAGCCAAAATTCGGTGGTACCAAATTTTTCGATGGACGAAACCAAATTTTTGGTTTCGTCCCATCCGCCAAGCCAAAATACTTAACATATGGCATATTTGACCCCCCGAACCCCGTTCAAATCCCGTAATTTCTCCTAAAACATGTGTAATTAATTATTTGTGATAAGAAAACAATAATAAAACAGGTATTAACACATGTATGGGTATAGATCAAGCAGGGGCTAAAAAATTCACTATAGAGACGGGTGAGAAGCATCCCATAGGGAAGAGCAGTGGTTCCTAGCATGGGTATGTCAGCCATCTTTTTGGCAACATAGTAGGCTAATTTGAAAGGTTGGTGGGTTGACAAACTATAGAGCATGTAACAAAGACAAGCATTAATGTGATCACGGTTACCTAAGGTACACAAGACATTTGCCCTAAGGACTTCTTCCTATTTCTTGAATTGAGGTTTGAGTTCATTGAGTTCCATGCCAAATGGGTCTCGGTTAATTTCGTTACCCGTACGGGTTGTCCTAGTATCTGAAGTTCTTGGAAGGAAAAGATGGTCTCGGATTATTTCTTTGTCAACTAGAGGAGTGTCGTATGGAGGCATGTGATCAACGATTGAGTCAAGGATTGAAAGGGACCATTTATCCGAGTAAAGGCATGTACCTTCACATGGAATTCCAAGGACTTCCGCAAATTGATGGAGAGGTATGTTGAAGTAATTTTGGTTTACTTTGAATTGAATTGACATGAGTCCATAATCATTACTTGTGGGAATTACGCTAGCATAGAATTCGAGGACAAATCTAGGACAAATTTGTCCTTTAATGTCTAAGAGACCATCAAAGTGAATGATTGCAAGTTCTTGAAGAATGTTTGTGCCTTCTAGAAAGGATGGGTCAATGGTTCTACCCTCATGAAAGTAATGTTTTTCTAGAGCTTTGAAGATTTTGACTTGTGCGGGAGTAAGACCCTTAGTCTTATGGTGTTTGGGAATGTATTTGAGAGTGTCTTTGTGGTCATAGTGAGTTGCGGGAGGCATGTTTGATCCTAGATTAAAAATATTCACACTTCAGTCGAAACTAATGAGAATTTTAATATAATGTTCTAGTGTGTACCTATATGAGGACAATGTGGAGGTGCGGTTATCTCGACTCTTTTTTTTTTAATGCAAAAAAAAAGAATTTCTTTATCAATTTTGTAACAAAACGAGAGATAACCCAAACGCTCCTAATTCAATGTAGCTTCGATTGAATGTACCCGAAAATACATATTAGTTATGTACTTCCTTTAGCATTCAAGAAATATTATGCAAGTTATGTTTTAAACATAATGTTTTTATTTGTTTGAACAATGTGAAAAATTATTTGTCCAAATTGTGAGAAGCTTTTTACAAAAATTTGACATGGGGTTTTTATTCAATCATGATCATGTCTTACAAGATGCAATTCCTAACTAAGAGAAACATGATTAGTTATGTAATTTACAAATGTACTTCATGATCTACCTAAGAAAATGCATGATCCCCAAGTTTGGCATTGTGCATAAATTAGAAACCCTAGACTCAGAATTGAGAGAAGAAAAGTAGTAAGGAAGCTTACAATGTTGATTTGAGCTGAGATTGGTTGAAGGAGATGCCTTAATTCTAAGAGTGATATGTTATGGAATGAGTTTGAGTCGTTGTGTGTTTTGGTTTTGTGAAAAGGAGTGTTTGTTTAAGTTATTTAAATTCTGACCCAGGAACCCACAGACTGGGCAGAACTAAATATTTGGTTCCGTCCGTGTTGTCGAATGGTTCCTTGGGACCAGAACATAATTTGGTTAATTTTTGTCGTTTTGTTTAAACGAATGTTTAAGCTAAGATTAAAACTACAAATTAGGTTCCATTAGTCCTAGTCCAATTCTAAGGAGATTTAATGGGTCACATTTAAGAGGTTTAGTTAGAATATCGGCAATGTTATCTTCTGAGGATACTTTCTCGATTGAGATGTTTCCTTTTTGAACATTGGCACGAAGGAAATGATGACGGATTTCAATGTGTTTAGTTCGAGCATGTTGAACTGGATTTTTACTGAGGTCGATAGCTCTTTTGTTGTCGCAAAGGATAGAGATGTCGTTAAGTTGAATTTCGTAATCGACGAGAGCTTGCTTCATCCATAGAGCTTGTTGACATGCTTTTCCTGCTGATACGTATTCGGCTTCAGTTGTTGAGATGGCAAGAGTCGTTTGTTTCTTTGAAAACCATGAGGTGAGACAATGTCCAACAAAAGTACAAATACCACTTGTACTTTTTCTATCATCATAGTCACCGGCATGATCTGAGTCGGCATACACTATGGTTTCAACTCCCGTTCCTTTGGGATACCATAATCCTAGGTGTGTGGTGCCTTTTATGTATCTAAAAATTCGTTTTACGGCCTCAAGATGTGATGTTTTAGTATCTTCTTGAAAGTGAGCACATAGACAAGCACTAAACATAATGCCGGGTCTACTAGTCGTGAGATAAAGTAGACTACCAATCATTCCTCTATGTTTAGTGCTATCTACAGATTCACCTTCTTCATCCTTGGTGAGTTTGGTTTCCGAAGACATAGACATTTTAATAGGTTTAGAGTCTTCAAGACCAAATTTCTTAAGCATGTATTTTATGTATTTAGATTGGTTAAAGAATATCCCATCTTCTAATTGTTTGATTTTAAGTCCTAAGAAAAAGTTTAGTTCTCCCATCGTACTTATCTCAAACTCGTCATGCATGATTTTTGAGAAATCATCACATAGCTCTTGACAAGTTGATCCGAATATGATGTCATCCACATATATTTCGACAATGATAATATGTGAATCTTTTTTCTTGGTGAAGAGAGTGTTATCTATTAAACCCATGGTGTACTTATGTTCAACTAAGAATGTTTTAAGTCGATCATACCATGCTTTTGGTGCTTGCTTAAGTCCGTATAAAGCCTTTTTAAGTTTATAGACATGATTAGGTTTTTCAAAATCGATGAAACCCGGAAGTTGTGCGACATATACTTCTTCATTTATAAATCCATTTAGAAATGCACTTTTGACATCCATTTGAAAAAGTTTGAAATCATGTGCACATGCATATGCAAGTAAAATTCTAATAGACTAGAGCCTAGCAACCGGAGCAAAAGTTTCATCATAGTTAATGTCTTTTTGTTGATTATAACCTTGTGCTACTAACCTAGCTTTGTTTCTAGACACTACAATATTTTCATCCATTTTATTTAGAAAAACCCATTTTGTTTCAATTATTGTTTGACTTTTTGGTTAAGTTATAAATGTCCAAACATCATTTCTAACGAATTGATTTAATTCTTATTGCATTGCTATGACCCAAGATTCATCTTTTATAGCTTCATTTATATTTTTGGGTTCAATGGTTGATACAAAACAAAAGAAGTTGCTTTGATTTTGTACTTGTGATCTTAAGGTTCTTTCATTTATTTTTCCTATGACACTATCTAATGGATGACCTTTAGGTTCTTTGATATTGACAATTTCTTTGTTTAATAGTTCATCTTCATTGTCATTATGTATTTTCTCTTTATTTTCAACAAGTTGACTTTCAACTAAGTCATCATCTACCAAAGGTGATGTCTTAGAGGGAGGTGGACTTTCGTCAAATGTTACATTTAACGATTCCTCGACTCTCAAGGTTTCTTTGTTTAAAACAATATAAGTTTTGCTATTTTGAAAATATCCAAGAAATACACCTTCATAAGATTTTGGGTCAAATTTGGTGAGGTAATCCTTAGTGTTTAAAATAAAATATTTACTTCCAAAAACTTTAAAGTATCCTAGCGTAGGCATTTTACCTTTATATAGTTCATATGGTGTTTTGTTCAAAAATGGTCGAATTAATACTCTATTTAAAATATAGGTTGAAGTGTCAACGGCGTTACACCAAATTTTTTGTGGTATGTTTTGTTCATTAAGCATTGTTCTACTCATCTCTTGAAGAGTCCGGTTTTTTCGTTCTACTACACCATTTGACTGAGGAGTATGAGGAGCAAAAAAATTATGTGTTATGCCGCTGGCATCATAAAAGTTTCCAAATTGTATTTCATTATCAAATTCATGACCATGATCCATTGTTATTGACACAATACGACTATCTAGTTGGTTTTGAATTTTCTTACTAAGAATTTCAAATTGATCAAAAGCTTCGTTTTTACTTTTCAAAAAACTTTGTCCAAGTGTATCTTGAATAATCATCTATTATGACCAAAGTGTAGAAGTTGCCTCAATAACTTTGTATAGCGGATGGACCAAATAAATCCATATGCAAAAGTTCTAGATACGTAGATGTAGACGCCATATTTTTAGCCTTATGGCTACTACGAACTTGTTTTCCAATTTTGCAAGCATCACAAAAGTGTTGGTCATATTTCAACTTGGGTAAGTTCCTAACGAGATCTTTTGAGGATAGAGATTGGATAAGTCTCATATTAGCATGGCCTAAGCGTCTATGCCAAAGATTTGAGGAATCATCTAACGAAGTTAAGCAAAGTTTATCTCTAGAAGTTTTATCAATTTTCATGACGCATACGTTGCTTTTCAAAACTCCTTTTGCTATGGTTATTCCATCTTTTAGTATTTTACTTTCGTTTTCACTAAATAGAACATTATACTTTTTACGGCATAGTTGACTAATACTAAGTAGGTTGAATCCTAGATTATCAACATGAGCAACATTATCAATAGAGAGAGAGTCATGAGAGATAGTACATTTTCCGATGATTTTGCTTTTCAATTTGCTACCAAAAGTGACATTACCTCCATCATATTCTTGGTAGGTTGAGAAGAGGCTCTTGTTTCCCGTCAAATGCCTTGAACAACCACTATCTTTTATCCACTCGTCCGGTTCCAATCCGACTTTCAAGCATACCTCATTAGAATCTTGAGCCATGAGAGCAATTTCGTCATTCTTTGGTTCCTCGTTGTCATATTCGCTTTCACTCCAAGCACCACTCACAAAATCTCTTTGAGTTTTGTTTTTAGGTGGCTTTGGACAATCTCCTATGAGATGGCTTGTGTCTCCGCATCTAAAGCATTTTCTTTCACCCTTCCATTTCTTATCATCACGATCTTTTTGGAAAGGTTTTTTGTCATCTCTAGGTTGTCTTACGAACTTTCCACGTCTTCGAAAGAACTTTTTGAAATCTCTTACGGCCATGGCATATTCTTCATCTTCACTTCCCGAGCTAGATTCTTCATCATCGCTTGACTCCGTTCTCGCTTTTAAGGCAATGGACTTGACTCTTTTCTTTTTGCCTTTAACAATCTCTGAGTCATTCACCATCACCATTTCATGAACTTTGAGGTTTCCAATTAGCTCGTCAAGTGATAACATTGAGAGATCTTTAGATTCTTCAATAGCCGTCACTTTTGCTCTCCATTTTGGATGAAGTGCTCTAAGGAATTTCCTGACAAAGTTCTTACTACAAAAGGAATTTCGATGTGTATTAATAGTTTCTTTTTGAAACATATGTTTTCAACATATTTTTTTTAGTTTCTGTTAGTGAAAATATTACGATATTTAAACTAAACGGTTTCTTCGGTTTTAATAATGACAAACATGTAACCTGTAATACATAACGTAAAATGTGCAAGTTACTTGTAAACATTAATCATCGATGCATACATCAACATCTCTCGACGTCTCAAGTATGTTCAAAATAGTCGAAGATTTCCATTCCGACATAAATCACTCAAGGTATGAACAAACAAATTTAAACTTGACGGATGATCAAAGAAATAAATTTTTTGTTTTAAACTTCACATATTTATGAATGTGACAAAACATTTTTCAAAAATACATTTTACAAATTATTTTTGAATTAAAAAGAAATGTTTTATTTGGGAAAATTATTTCAAAAATAGTAACAACTATTCCCCCCCCCCCCCAAAACAGCTCCAAACATTCCCAAATAAACCTTCCCTACTAAAAACAAATGGAGGAGCGTTTTTGTCCCCCTCGGTACCACTAAAGGACCGACGGTACCACTAAATTTAGTGGTGCCGTCTGACAATTAGTGGTACCATCCGTCTGTAACGGCTAGTTTTTTCTTTGCCTATAAATAGTGGACCATTTTACACTTCCAACTTGATTTTTTCAGTTAATTTTCTCTGGTCTAATCCCTTTTTATTTAGATCACTTTCTTTGATCATTTAGAGAGTTTTAGTTTGTTTTAGAGTGATCCAATCATCCATTCAAGTGATCACCTTCATTCCTCTATTAGTGCAAGAGAAGAACACATCGTATCACAAAGATACAAAGTGTTATAGTGTTAGTGTAGTGCACTCGTAACATTCATTACGTACTTGTTGTATCTTGATATACATCAAGTTGTCTATCATCTTGTTTAGTTAGGCTTATTACTTATTGTGATCATGTAGAGATCGGGGAGATCTTGTGTAGCTTGTGGTGATAGTGTGCAGATCGGATAGATCGAGTAGATCAGGTAGATCGTGTAGATCGTGTTGATCGGGTAGAACGTGTTGATCGGGTAGATCGTGTTGATCAGGTAGATCGTGTAGATCGGGTATATCGGGTTGATCAGGTAAATCGTGTTGATCGGGTAGATCGGGTAGATCGGGTAGATCGTGTGTGAGATTGGTACTAGCTAGATTAGTACTCGACATTTAGCTTAGTGTCAGAAAATAACGTAAGCGACGTTGTATGGTTTTCTTCGCCGAGAAGGGAGCTTGTTGATTAGTGAAGTAACTCTCGAGTTGGGTACTCGGGGAGTGGAGTAGGGCGAAGAGGAGCTTCGTGACCGAACCACTATAAATCATCATGTCCGGTTTGCGCTTTCTTTACTTATCTCTTTACGATTATTTTCGCATTTACTGCTTTACATTTATATTTGCATTGCGTTTATGCTTGTGTGGTTAGTTGCTTATATTACGTCGATTATATTTGTGTTATGGCATGGTGTTTATATTCTGTCTATGTTTGGGCTATTATGACATGCTTCATTTATTGCTTTCTACTATGTCTTGTAGTTGCAAGACTATTGTTGACACTTCTCATATTACGTCACACTTGATCGGGTGTTTGATACAAAAGTTTTTAAATATTTAAACGGGAACGTATTTACCACCCCTCCCTCACGTTTTCCACAATTGGTACCAGAGCCACGTCGCACAAAATTTTAAAATAAATGGTTTTCAAAATTGAGTACAATCCATGTATTAAATTACCCATGAATGGGGATATAATATGAAAAGTAATTAGTTGCTTAATACTTACAAGTTTTGTTGTTAAGTATACTTTGTCATCCTAGCTTGAAATATTTTCTTAAACAAATAAAAGAATAGAGCTTATAAGTGTCCGGTCATGTCTTTTGAACGAGTCGTAAAGTGATGCGGTTTTGAAAGGAGCGTTTGGGACAACTCTTTGTTTTATAGTAAATATATGTTTGTAAATGTTTTTCTTAGTCCTAAACATGAAAATGTTACTTAACATATTCTACATGTTCGGTATCTAGTTTACTAAGTTTTACATCTCTTCGTTACGTCGAAACAGAAATTCAGTCTAAGATAGAACTGTAATAACAGTGGACGGTACCACTAAATATAGGACGGTACCGTGCATCTGTCTGTTTTCAGAATTAGGTCATTTTCATAAATTCGTATAAAATCAACCGTAAGTCCATAGGAGTCGTGCCATCTATCGTTTTAAACGTAATTGAGCCTATTTTCATTTAAAAATATCTTTATGAATTGTTTCTAAGTGAAAATATATAAGAGTCCTTGATTTGTAACGAAATATCTTTTTAGTTATGTCGTTTGCGCAAATTTTTGGCCAAAATGAAAAAGGGCGTTTCAACTTTTGAACATTGATGTATTTTCAAAGTGACTTGGTAAAAAACTTTGAAATGGGGAGGAAACCAATTCATTTAAAAGAAAATAAATAAATTCAAGCTAGGTATACATTGTTATACTTAATACACAAAATGACGATAAGTATTTTTATGTGTTATGCTAAATGGTTATTTGCTTTTCTTTGTGTCCTGGCATTGTTAGTTAATATTTTTGAGTGCTTATAGTTATCTTTAGTTGAGCTAATTATATCTATAATCACAAGCGTTTTACATGTCTTGTTGCTATGTGTTGATTATTAGTTTTTTAGTTTATGCGTCAATAGGACTTAGACTAGACTTCTTGCACTAAGTTGCGTAATTGGTTTTGCATTGCATATAGGCATCGACCACTTTTCTTGCATATGTGTTTTCGACATCTTGCATGTTTTAAAATGCTTTAGTAACCTTCTTAGGAATGGAAACTAAGTTGGTTGATCATGTGTGTCGAAAAATATTGTCTTACACAATTGTTTTTCCAAAGGTTTAAGTGTAAAAAAAAATATATCACATCAAAATATTTAACACTTTCATTAAATCCATAACATGATCTCTAAAACATTACATCCTTTTGTCTTACTTGACCATGGGTTGTCTAAACAAGATAAAAGATCATATTAATACATTAGTATTTAAGTAAAAGAAAATGTATTAAACTTGCATTGATCTAACACACACAAAATGTTTTAAACATTTAGTATTTTACGTATGTTGTATAAAAATAGTTAAGATAATTATTTTTATACTCATGATATGTCGAAAACTAAGAATATTATACTTAATAATAAATAGTTTCGCACATAAAAATAAATGACAATCTCGAAGTAGTAAGTTAATATGTGATTAACCTCACACATACAACTAGTATTAAAATAAATGGAACACACTCCTTAAATTTTTATTTTCTTTTTAAAAGGAGTGATCGTGAGGGTCAAGAAAGATTTCGAGTAAATATCAATTCATTATTCAAATTATGATTGATATCATCATCGAATCTAATTGATAAGTTTTTGAGTATGGACATGAAATTGAAGTCATTATTTGTCTAGCTTCAAGAAAACATCAAAATATAACGAAATATATTATCTTGAATCTACATACTCAATCACACTCTGTTGTTATAAAAATAATGACGTCTTCTCAAGACAAAAATAATATGCATCGGATAATAACTCACACTTGTGTTGAAGATGCCATATTCAGTCTTCTTGTCCAATGGTTGTGTTCCAAACATTAAATTAATATGTTTAAAAGATGCATAAAATACACAACTAAGTAGGATTGACAACTTGGATGTTTCATCCGAAATATACAAGTAATTTACTTTGCAATGAAATTAGTAAATGTGTCATTTCCGAAAAATCAAACACGAGCAAACAAACAACATATGTAAACTTTGCTCATGAACGAATCAACACTCAAAATCACATGTCAAGTAAAAGTGTCACACATAATATGTTATTAACTATTATGTACGTCATCAATCTTCGAGAAAATCACATGTATTTCTCTTATCAAAAGATTGACAAAGGATAATTTATATCATATGCATCTCATTCGCTTTGTAACATGGATGGTTGTGTCATAAGAGAATACATTGCATATTGTTAATAAATATAGGATATTAGATTTGTATAATAACCCAATACAACATGTGTCATTGCATAAACAAGTAAAATTGGTCATACACTAAAATACTTGTTTTACTAAGCATTCGTAAAAGTGATAAGTTTCCTCTTAGAAAAGAATATTTGTTGAAAGATACAATATGTCTCATTTCAATCATACATCATATAATACTCACAAGATCTATTGAGGTAAGTAACCTTTACTAGATTTTTTTTTCAAGATATGCAAAGGAGCATTCTTGAAACACTCTCGATGTAGTAGATTCTACATTGTATCACATTAGAGCATTTTTTGGTTCTAGAAAACCAAATCATGTTAAAATAACATGTAACAACTAAACAAACATAGATGTTATCCAAGAGATCATAAAATGCGCCATCTCTACCAAATAACCTCTAAATCTCAAACACGAAATTAAAACATTTTGCTTGCCTTTGTTAGGAGTTGTGTAAGACATGCCATCTTTTTAACCGACTTTTAAAATATGGTTAGTTGAATCATATTAGGCAATGTATTAGCGAAATAAGCTAATATCATCTTTGCTATACTTCGATAGGCATATATAGGAATTTAAAATTTTCTAACATGAGAATGACTACTGGAGAACCTATCGCACTAGAAATTCAATTTGACCTAACGGTAGAATTGCTTCCAGGAGAGAAGTTGGGTTCGTGGTATAACCTGTAAAAATGGTCGTGTTTAGCCTGAATTGAGCACCACTAGTGATAGTCTTATACTCATTCTCTAACTTGAAAATTTTTCATTCCTACATTTGACTAAAGATAGTTTACATCGGTGAACTTTATCTCCCATTAGGATTTTATTTTGAACAAGTAGTAATTAGGATCCTCCTTAGCGAACCTAGGTTACTTGCATCCCACATATGTGTTTCAAAATGATAACATATTCTCGTAAGATATGATTGAATGTCTTCATGCTCTTAAATGCTAAATGATTATCATGTTTTGCATGATGTTTGCATTTATTCCTTATGTGCATTTTACATGATTTTTTTGTAAATTTTGCACCTACACTATGTCATTTTGGCACATAATGAATTAGGTATGCCTATCACTATGAACTCTTAGACGTCATATAGTCATACACTAGTGTCAAAATCTATAAGTTAAAGTAGTCGCGAAATTGTCCTAATTCCTTGGTCATCATTTCGCTTTCTTCCAAGTAATACACCCTTTTGTCATGGGGAGGTTAGATACAAACCTAGTAGAACTCGGAGTAGGTTTGAAAACTTAAATATTTCATCCGAAATATTCAAGTAAGTTTAACTTGCGATTGCAATTGTTAAATGTCATATCCGAAACATCGTATTCAAGCCTTTTAACAACATATGTTAAAACGCTCATCCAAAAGCTAAAAGCTAACATCAACCTTCGGGTGACAAAGGAATCACGAGTTACTACATAAGTGATTAGTAGTTCCATTCATCCTCGTGTGAATATACACTTCTTAAGACCAAGTATATTCATTTCCGTTAGTTCCTTTTATCCCCATAGGTTTGTCATCGTGCTTTGTGTCAAGCTCACCTCATAGATAATGAGGATCGAACTATCCATCGGTTTTAGGGTAGAAAACCAATGTATCATCCTATCTAGCCAAGAGTCCGTTGATACTCTCTTTCTTCTGAATAACGGGCAATATGCCTATACGAAGATTGATATTTTTGAGTCTCTTCTTTTTCGTTGTCAATCTTGATCACCTACCAATGTGCAGTGATCTCACAACTACAATGGATGTTCATCCCAAAAATCTCATCAATCACCCTAAAAACACCAAACCTCAATCAACTTTAAGCCATCCTTATGTTCCAAATCGAGTCTCACCCACACATCTACCATCGTTGTGTCAGTTAAATACTTCATTCTTTTAGATCCCAAACCCTGCTGCGAATCAGCACCATAGGCCTTGCTTTACGCCTTTCAAAACCCTGTGAAACACTCGCGTGAGATGCACATCGAAATCCGTAAATTAGCCAAACCTCTCAAACGCGAACCATTCAACTATCTACGTCTAGATCTAAGAATGATGAAATACACTCCGTGAATTTCATAATTTACGTGTGTTCAAAAACATCTTCCGAATTTTGTCTTATGACTATATTTCGTCTTATGACTATCTAAATATTTCATTGGAAATATTAAAGTCATCCTTCATATCCCTCTAATGACTACTTACGTATTTCTTTGGAAATATTATTAATGAGAAAAATACAAAAATAGAATAAAAAGGAAAATCAGGGAGTTTTTAGAACTTAAAGATTTCTTGATCTCTTTTGAAAATTTTGCTACTTTTCAAAGTTAGTAAAAAGAGATTGGAAATTTTCGGTTTCAAAAACGTGTTTTTATAACATTGCGTGAGGACACGTCAATAGCTTAGTCTGGGGGATTTTGGTATGTGCTTATTCACATACCTTTTCTTGACCAAAACCGGACCCAAAAAGACCAAAAACTAACCAAATTGCCAAAAGATATTGTGTTTTTGTGTTTTTGATTATGCAGGGATGGATATTGCAAAAATGGACAAAATCTAGCAAAAACTGGGAAAACGAGCACATATGTGACGGCTTTGTTGACAATCATTATCTCACGATAACTTTTAGGATCACGGAGCAGGAAACACGACTCATAAAGAAGTGACCATACGGAAGTGACCATACGGATAAAATTCGTCTTTCCTGATTTTTCACGAGTCCCCAAGCCAAGCTTAAAAACGAAATCATTGTTACTTACAAGTTAGATTGCCAACACTACCCATAAAAGCTAATTGTGTATTACTTCTTGTTCCCAAATTCCTATTTTCCTCTATTTATTTTATTTTTGGTGAGAAATGAATTTCTTCAAATTATCATTTCGATAATTTTTAGTCCGATAAAGATACCTAGTTTAGACGCTAAGTAGTTTTCAAACCTTCCCTCGAAAACCGTTGCATACAAAAATGAGGTCCACATCAAGGTCTCTGATTTAACACGATTTTGAGGATATCCCTTTTATATACGACCGAAACAACTCATCTACGAGTCCAGAGACAGAAGCTTTTATTAGGATATCCCCGGAGTCGAAATTTGGCATTTTTATCATTTTTAAGCACTTTTAATTGATCCTTGGCCTTTTAAACAACCTAGACAACGGCAGCGAACCGTCAAGAATCGGGAGTCTTATTTTGACCTTGGATATTTTTCCTCTGCCTTTTTGAAGTCTGAGTCAACGGGAGCGAACCGTCAGGAAACAGAAAACTTTTATTGGCTTTGGATTATTATTATTATTATTCATTATTCATTATATATTTTGCCAAATCCCGAGTCCTACGGCTTTTATAGCAATAGAGACAATAGCACGTACTATCAGGAATCAGTTTCCTATTACACCGTAACACTGACAGTACCTTGATGTGTACCCAACTTTCATAAGCAAGGATTCTCTAAGGAAGAAATAAAACTAATTATCGCCAAAACCATAATACCTTTAATTATTCCTAGATTTCTATTTTTAGGTGAAACAAGCTTATGGGAACAAAAAGCCACAAATAACTTTGATGAGCTCTAAAGAGAACCAACTACTCCACGTTTAGCAATCTAACTTATAAACAACTCTATCATTTCTCGTTCTTCGCAAATTTAAAATCTTAAATAATAAGATCCGCGAATGCTTAGCCAAATAATCAAGCCATGCATATATAAAGTCAATACGGGAACTTGCAAACTCTTAAAAAGAATTCGTGTTTTATAGCTCCTTGTGTAAAAGACTAGCACAAGCTTATAGATTATAAACGGTTAAGGGGACAAGCTAGGGCTCAACACGCCCGGTCAAGTCAGAATTTTATTCCTACTCTCACCAGCGGAAAGTCAACAAAAATGTCAAAATTTATTATGTTTTTGCACAAAATTTTTTAAATTTTCTCATTTTTTTGAATTTTTTTTAATTTTTGAGGAAAAACGGGGTTGCGCGAGAAAACGGAAAAAATGCAAGGCAAAAAATCGAATCGAAAGATTACCCCCCCCAGACTAAAACGAGACATTGTCCTCAATGTCTTAAAGGTAAGGGTTCTCCTACAAAAATCTAAGGCCGTTTATTAATTATGCCAAAAGATAGATGTAAAACGATAAGATTTTGGATATCGGATAAGCAACGAATGATGAAACTCGAGTGGAGAGAAGCAAACCATGAGCACGAGAGTCTTCAATCATCGGGCAAATCCTAGACATACACAAACAACCACGAAACACAAGATATGGAAGAGGAAGCCCTCCTCACTTCACTTATTAGAAAATAGAAAAGAAGATAGATGGATAAGCATGGGGTGCCTCCCACGAAGCGCTTGTTTTTGGTAACCGAGTCACGTAGCTTGACTCGTCCCCGAATTTAATTGTCCTTGGGGGAGCATGTGGAAGAAATAATCTCAATCGGACTTTCGTTCAAGATGTTTGGATAAACATTGAAGCACACGAAAGTTCCACTCCGATGAGATACCCACGGCTTTAGAAGATAAAAGCGGTGATGCCGGGGTCAAAAACTTTGTCTTCGTTTCCAGATGGAAACGATAGTAAAGTTTCAACCAGAGATAACTCCATGCAGAATGGGAGTTCTTGATCAGAAATAAGAAGCAGAGGAAAATCACTTTTCTCCAGAATTAAAAGTTCCTTAGATGAGGCGGGAAACTTTAAATTCTTATCAAGAGTCAATTTCATCAAAGGATGAATTTCACCATCATCGAGTATGTCTGGATTAAACACTTTGTCTTCACAAGAAAACTCAGCAGGGTACTCGATGGAGGACTCAATGGAGAAAAGGAAATCATCCTCGGGAGAATGAGGAGCTAAGTCATGAGAAACAATTGAAGCATCCTCAATTATGGTTTCAATTTTAGGGTCTTTTTCAGTAGTAGGTTTGCCATATAAAAGATTTTTCCATTCGGTTTGATCGGCCCTAAAATCGAAGAGGTCATCATCATCTTGTAAATCATTAAGCTCGGTGTAAGGATCAGATGATGGAGCATGGTATAAAAGATTTTCAACTTCTTTAAGATTAGCATGAAAGTCAAAGAGATCATCATCATATGATGCAAGTGGATCGTCGTGAGCGAGTTCATCGGCGAACTCCTCGGGATAAGAATCATATTTAGACGGATCACGGTTGAGCAAAAATTCCAATTCTCTTAAGTCAGATTCAAAATCAAAGTTATCGTCCTTATCCCCCGGTGGGATTGGATCGATATGAGTGAGTTCATCGGCGAACTCCTCAAGAAGAGAATCAATACTAGAAGTGGTACTGCCACTACTTTGCTCTTCTGATTTTGAATCAACAACTTGAACGGATTTAGGCGGCTTTTCATTAACATCTTCCGGGGGAAGGGAAAATAATGGTTCATCCAATTTCATTTTTAATAACGAGACATCTTCCCCCGGATCACTATCGGTCTCAACAATTTCCGGTGAAATTGGAGCATCATCAGAGAATACTTCGAGCTCTTCCCTCGAGATAACACTTCCCTCAATCGGAGGAGAAGGATGGGAAGAGTCGGAAAGGACAGAATCAACAATCTCCACACGATAAACCGGCTCCGGAGGTGGGACAAGAGGTGTGCTCTTAGAGCTAGCAATTTCCACCTCTTCCGTTGTAATCTCCGATTTTGGTTCATCATCATCAAGAATACTTTTAACATCCGCGGAACAACTTGCAAACCATTTGCTTGAACCGGGTGTTATTTTCATAGCTTTTAGCTCAGCACGTTTTTCAGACATACTCTTAACCGCAAATCTTGAGAGAATCGAATCACTTCTTTTGGAAGCAATTACTGGATCAGATTTTTGATTAACCACAGCAACGTTGCTTTTGGTGGTTAGCGGTTTAGAGTTTTGATTGATTTGAAACGTGACTTTTTCATTATTAACCCGCAGAGTTATTTCTTCTCCATACACATCAATCAAAGCCCGCCCGGTCCTCAAAAATGATCTTCCGAGAATAAGAGGAACCCGGGGGTCAGCATCAAAATCAACCACCACAAAATCGGCGGGAAAATGGAACTTCCCCACCTTGACAAAGACATCCTCGGCTATTCCAAGTGGATGGGTTATGGTCCGGTCCGCAAGCTCGAGGGTCATGCAAGTGGGGGTATATTCGGGCAGAGAAAGTTTTTTCCATACTGACAGCGGCATTAGGTTGATGCTTGCACCAAGATCGGCCAAGGCGTAGCATTCAACCATTCCCGGAAATTCACAAGGAATGAGAAATTTTCCGGGATCTCCAAGCTTTTCCGGAAGCTTTTTAAGTATTGCCGCTGAGCAATTCTCATTAAGAGGAGTTTTTGCCAATTCAAATAATTTTTCTTTGTTGGTCAATAAACCCTTTAGTGTGGAAGCAAACTTAGGCATTAGGAGTAAAGCATCCGCAAAGCTTATATCAAAATGCAAATCTTGGAGGATTTGAAAGAATTTTTCCATTTGATTTGAAGCTTTATCGCGGAGCTTTTGATCATTCATTCTCGATGGGTAAGGAAGGTTTGCTTTGACTGGAGCTTTTTCGGGCTCATCAATCTTTGGTTCCGATGTTTGGACAAGCGTAGGTTGGACGTCTTCGGTTCTTTCGTTGTTAGTAGGAAGTTCCGTGTCCTTGGTCACCTTGGGTTCACGGTCGACTACCTTGGGAGGTAGAGAAGAAGAGGTAGCCGGAGCCGTGGGTCCATCATATGAAACACCGCTCCGAGTCGTGATCGCCTTAGCATCGCCCCTCGGGTTAGCGATCGTGTTGCTTGGGAGAGAAGTAGTACCCGAACCCGAGGGTCGATCATTTAAATGCTTGTTAATTTCATTGATTTGACTCATCATCATCTTATTCATTTCCTCTTGATTCTTTTGTTGTTGTTGGTTTTGAAGAATGAATTGTTTTAATAACTCATCCGAGGGCGATGGGTTTTGCACAAATCCTTGATTTTGATTGTTTGGAAGATTTGGCCCTCGGTTGTTTTGAACAAAACCTTGATTATAATTCCATGATTTTGGTTTTGAAAATTCCCTTGATTCAGGCCTTTTTGAAAATTTCCCTGATTTTGAAAGCTTTGCCCTTGATTAAAATTCCATTGATTAGCCCGATTTTGATTTTGATTGTATGGAACAATGTGGTTCGGCACATTCTGATTTTGATTTTGATTTTGTGTGAAACCGGGTGGTCCGAGAAAATTGTTAGAACGGTAGCTGAGGAGATTACGGTCTCCTTGAGGCTGGTAACCGTTACCACCTTGATTGAAATTTCCAGAAGCAGCATACACATTCTCTTGAGTGTAGCCACCGGAGGCTGGGCACTCAAAATATTGGTGAGGACCACCACATATTTCACAACTCTGATTAACAACATTAACTTGATGAGAAGAAGATTGTGTTTTGGTTAATGATTCAACTTGTTTAGCAAGTACTGCAATAGCCCCTAAAACTTCATCATTAGCTTTGTTATTTGCACTCGAAGTGGGAATCTTGTTTCTTGAACTCCTCACTTTTGATTTATTCTCAATAATCATGAAAGCATCTTGACTATTTCTCGTTAACAAATTTCCACCCGCAACAGAATTTAAGGAGTCTTGATCGGCCGACTCAACCCATTGTAAAACGTGTCAATTTGGTGCAAGCCAGAGAAGCCATGATTAGGACACTTTTCTAATAACTCCTTAAATCTATCCCAAGCTTCGCTGAACGATTCATCGAAAGCTTGTTGAAATCGAAAGATTTGAGTTCGGAGACTAGAAGTTTTGGAAGGAGGGTAGAAGTGATTGATGAACTTTGTAGCTAGATCTCCCCAAGTTAAAATGGAATTAGGGGGTTCTTTCTCTAGCCAAGTTCGAGCCGCTCCTTTCAAAGAAAAGGGAAACAATTTCATTTTGATGACATCGTAATCAACTTGGTTAATCTTAATTGTTTCAGCAATATCGGTGAAATTTTGGATATGAACATAAGGGTCTTCATGATCAAGTCCGTGAAATGAGATACCCGTGATAAGATTGAGTAACCCGTGATTGATTTCAAAGTGATTTGCTTGAATATTGGGTATCACGATGGCTCGTCTAACACCATTGAAAGGTGTTTGGAGACGTTCCTCCATTGGACGGAGGTCGGGAGCCTGAATGTCATTAACACCCACCGGAGGGTGTTGATTGTTTGGGTTGTTGGCCATTTCCTCAACGGTTGAGAAATGAACACGGTTGTTTTGACGGATAATCCTCTCGGGATTTGAAAGTGGTGAAAGAAGAGGGTTAGAAGAAGAAGAACGGGTGTGCATACACCAAAAATAAAATCAAAAAGAAAAATCAAAAACAAAAGTTGAAAATGAAAATATTTTTGGATTTTTATTTTTTTTATTTTTTTATTTATTTTTGGTACCGATCCGTCAATCGATAATCGTTTCACTTACGATTACTCGCAGGGTAGCGGAAGAGAAGAATGGATCTCTTTTCGGTCTGCAATTTAATGTCAAGACCTCCTTATACCACCTTTATAGGTTGTAATCACAAGCTAATCCAAATAATCAAAAGATTTCACGATTGTTTTGTTGTTATTGCGGGAATGGTTTACAACACTTTTGAAGAAAAGTGAGGATTTATTTTATTTTTGTATTTTTGAAAACACTTTAGGAAAAGTGTTTTATTTTTTTATTTTTGTATTTTTATTTTTATAAAAACAAATAACTTCCGAGGGAAGGGTCTTCAAAACACGTATCGAGAAACAAATTCACTAATTCACTTCAACCCTCCCCGGCAGCGGCGCCAAAATTTTGATGTTTTCAGGAAAACACACAAGGAAATATGTGTTGACCCGAGTCGTAGTCCCGATTGAAGATTGAATGGAATTAATGATTCGGGATTTGTGATTCGTGAAGTGAATGTGAATAAGAGTGATTGGTTTTGGTTTTTACACTACAAATAACAATTAACAATAACTAACTAATGCTAATGGAATAATTAAACTAAGCATATGAATCATAAAAACAAAATATGAAATTTAAAAACGTTACGCGACGAATTTAAAAACGTATTTAAAAAGCAAATATCTAAATCTAAGTCCTAAATTTATGAAAATAATTTTCCTAAAATCTAAATATTAAAATAAAATTTTTGGAAAAAGAAAAATATTTTTTTGACTTTTTATTTAATTTTTATGAATTAAAAACTAATTTAAACTATTTAAATGATTTAAAAATATTAAAACAACTTGGAAAAATCTGAAAATTTTTGAGAAAATCTAAAATTATGTTTTCTACCTAGGAAAAATAAAAGCAGAGCTTAATTCAGCTTAAATCAGGTGAACAGCCCAATAAGCACTTTGAAAATAAGCACAAAATAAGCAAATGTTGACCAAATAATCTCAAAAGCTCAAGGATCATGCACTAGACTGTATTAAGCTCAAATCAACTTAAAAAGCTCAAATAAGCACAAGAGAATAAGCACTTATTGACTGTACTGATGGTTATTAAAGGACAGAAACTAGCCAACTTCTACAGCCCAAATAAGCACTCCAATAAGCTGATAAGGTGAAACTAATGGGGGCAAAAGTTGAACAGACCAACTGAGTACACTAAAAACACAAAAGCCCTAATTCTAACATCCCAATTGAACTCCAATTTAACCCTATAAAATCTGCTAGTAGGCACAATTTTGAAAAAGCAAGTCTGCACAGGTTAATGGGGGTATTTTTGCAGACTCAAAATAAGCTCTTAAATAAGCTCAAAACTGAAATCCCAGATTATGCACAACAATGTCCTTATTATCTAATCTTCAACAGCAACATAAACCTCCACAATAATCAATCAAAACTCAAATAAGATACCAATGAACAGTACTTAGCTAGTGTGCTTAAAACAGTCCTACAAAAGCTTATTTTGACCAACTGCTATGAACTATTCCACTAATAACAAACTGAAATAAGCTAGCAACCAACCAATCTATGATTACCTAATCTATTTAACTACTAATAAGCAACAATCAACAATCAAATAGCACTTAATCTAACTAATCACAACTGATGCAGAAAATTAAACCTTAAAATGAAATAGAACTTACAAAATCATCCCTTAGCTAGAACAAAGGGATTTTCCAATGAAGCCTATCTTTAGATAGGCCAAGCACTTCCAGAATTAGCTTGATCTACCAGGAATTAATCCAGATTCATCATCTTCATTCAACAGTTGACTTTTGTTGACTTTTTTGGATTTTTGAGTTTTGGACAGAATTTGATCTAGTAATCACTTACAATAAGCTATTAAGCTTACATAAGCTAGTTCTAAGTGAAAAACAGCTCATTGAAGCTGTGTTTAAACATTTTTTTTTTTTGATTTTTAAAGATATTTTTCAGTATTTTTTTGGATTCTTAGATAAAATGAACAATAGATGAAAATAGTGAATCAAAGTGAACTAAGATGATAAAGTGAGTGTAAATAAGCTAGATAAGCTGTAAAAACTAATTTAGAATCAAAAGAGACACGAAATGAAATTAAGAACAAACTTAAATTTTATTAACCAAACGTTTAAAATTACAACTGAAATTCAAAAATTACAAGGACAGCATAACAATTACTTAAAATATAGCTAAAAATTACATGAAAAAGCATGAAGATTAACCCTCTATTTATAGCCTCTGTCTGAACCTTCCAGGCCTGCCACCTTGGCAATCCGCGTGCATCCTGAGCCTTCTACCACCCTTAGATCAATCCCTTTCAATCACGACCCTTAGATCAAATTGGTGAGGTGTTCCAGCCAATAGGGTCGTGACATGTGTCCATTCGTGCGTTCTCTGCCCTTCTGACACTTCTGACGCGTTCTAGAAGTCCCATGATTGGACATAAGTACCCTTAATTGCTGTGAAAACGTACGGTAAAATTAGGGTTCATGCGTGCATAGGTAATTTTTGGGTTGGGGGTGAATATTTGGGCGCGCGTGTGTGAGGTGTGTGTTTCTTTTTATTTATTATAGTTTGACTGTGTTAAGAATTGGTTTTGACCGGGTGAGAGTTGGGTTCGGGTTTGGACCATAGGGGATGGGCTTGGGTAATTTAGATGGTGGGCTAGGTTAGTGTGGGTTGGGTTTTGGGTGTTAATAAAACAGGGTATAGGATAGATTTAAGGATTTAAGGTTTATGATTTTAGGGACCATTTTTGTAAATGCTGAAATCTTGGGGACTGATCTTGTCAATTCTTTAAAGTTGATCTAAGGGTGATTTTTGACTTTTGACCAAACACGTTTCTCCCGGCATCGGCTTTGAGTCCTTTCCATATCTCGTGCTCGTTTTCCCGGTTTTTGCTAGATTTTGTCCATTTTTGCAATATCCATCCTTGCATAATCAAAAACACAATATCTTTTGGCAATTTGGTTAGTTTTTGGTCTTTTTGGGTCCGGTTTTGGTCAAGAAAAGGTGTGTGAATAAGCACATACCAATTATAGTCATCTCTTCTCGTCTAGTCTCGTTCATCTTGTAAAAAGATTTTATTAGGTATAAATTCTCTCCTCGTGTCAAAAAGTCTCACTAAATCAGCGAGATTTATTCGTAAAATCCTCTTAAATTCCAATGACAACTTAAATATTTCATCCGAAATATTTAAAGTATATTTAATTTGCGAGATGCAATTAAATGTCATCTCTCGTTCTCGATCAACGTTCATCGAATCCCGTTGGATTCATTCATAAAAGAATTTATTTGGTATAAATTTCTTTAATCTAAGGTCCAGAAAAATCACAACATATGTGAAGTTTCTTTGTCGAAAATCAAATTCTGAGTCAAAACTGACCTCCACAGGTCACAGTACCCTTAAATAGGGGACGATACCGCTAAATTTAACGGTACCGTCATACCGTTTTCTGCTGAGACAGTTTATTTTATTTTCAATTCTTACAGTTTCAAAAGCACTATCAAAACCCACTCGTTGTAGTCTTGAACCAGAACCGTCTCCTATCGGAATAGATACTGCCTATCTTTTGATTCCTTAGCTTTTTCCCCTTTCACTTCCGCATGGTACTAAACACACCATATGTTTGGTTACTTTCGTATCCATCATCTTCTCAATTTATCTACAATTCTCAACCTTTGTTCTACACTACCAATGCTTCCGAATTCCACTCATCTTCCACACACTTCCAGCGAAGAACCGCTAGGATAAGTTGAGATAACCCGTCTTCATCAACATAGTTTCTTCTATCAAAGATAACCCCACTAGAACCTTATCACTAACTCCACAACCTTGAAGATTCTAACTTCTTAACCCTTAGCACATTTCCACGTAATCACATGCCTCATCATATGAATGTTCTATGAACATTGACAATGATTGAGAAGAGCTACGTGACTTCAAAGGTGAAGTCTATTGTATGCTATCCACCACTTGTCATGACGTTACTAAGCTCATCGCTTCCGTCAACATTTGTTTTCCTCTTTATTTTTTATTTTTTTTCAACACATCTTGTGCGGATGGCCATCGATTAAGGGGGAGAGAAAACACACTCATACACATGTAGTCTTTCACCAAACACTCTCAAGAACACATAAATTTGGTTCTTATTCCCTATAATTCTTTACTAAAACACTCATTCCTTAAGTACCCGCTACTTAGCAAAACCTCAGTCATAAAACCACAATCGGTTCTAGCTTCCTAACCTCTACTCTTTGTGACCACCTAGATATTTGTTCTATACAAAAACCTTCAACCCTCACATCAAACCTCATATTAATATCATTCATCATCGCACTCAACCTTTACAACTAAACTTCACTCTTGACAGTGATATTTAGTTAAGAACCTTCAACCCATCGATCATTACACTCAAACCTTACAACTATCCTTCACTCTTGATAGTGATAGTTAGTTCAATAACCTTCAATCCTCACAATCATTATACCCAATGTGTATAAACTACACAATTACACAAAATCCTTCATGCACCAAACTATCTCTAACAAACAACTAGGATCATCCAAAACTAGAACTCTATAACTTCGTTACCTCAACACCGTTAGAGATATCCACCCACAATAGGATCACATGCACATTTTTGTTTTCTCTCTTGAAATATATCATGCATCTCATTGTCAGTGCAAACGATATATTAATCTAAACCGTCTTTGTCCACCTTTCCTCAAAGGTCAAATCCAACACTTTCCCAGCTTATGGAATCATTTCCGTTCACATCTAGGTGCGTATCGTTCTCATTTTCATATTTCTTTGAAGTATATCTTTTGTCGAGTCTATATTGTGACATGATTTGTCATAATAATGTTGACATATATCTACCTCATTTAGAGTATGTCTTTTCAACAAACTATCCTCAACGCCAATCATCTTAGGCAGATGATTATGTCATTCAAAAAGTTTGTTGGAACTCACCTTCCCAATGACAACTTAGAAAAAGTTATTCCCATAATTTCATGTGTCATTCCCATGATTGGTTGAACAATTACACCTTAGGTTGTCGGTCAAGTTGTGACCCTCTAGTGTCATTGAATTGCATTACGCATTCACATCTTTGTGTCACTCAACTTTCTTGGGCTTT
Source organism: Artemisia tridentata subsp. tridentata (assembly GCA_021014915.2). Classification (NCBI taxonomy): domain Eukaryota; kingdom Viridiplantae; phylum Streptophyta; class Magnoliopsida; order Asterales; family Asteraceae; genus Artemisia; species Artemisia tridentata. Next base: position 368,839,329 of record CP139504.1, on the reverse strand, counting down.
CTTCTTCGCGTTTATCCTTTTTAGCACACTTTCATCACGTGTCTAACCTCTAGCATACTTTGATATGCCCAAATAGCTCATCAAACTCATTTTTTTAGTAGCTACGTTTTAATATAGTTTAACCCTTGCATGTCTTGCTATGTATATTATATCCCTATAATGCTGCTCCTATTCGTTTATATATTATGTTGCATGAATCTAACCCTTGATGTAGGAAAATCCTTTGTAAGAATTTGATCCATGGATCCACTAGATACTAAGGTAAATAAACAAGGGGATTCAATCACCATAAGGGAGCATTGAGCTAGGGGGAGCTCGGGGGTATCTGAATACATAGCATGGAGTCGTCTTAACAAGTGATGATAGAAGACTTCACTGGGATGATGCAAGAAAGACTTTCTGGGGAGAAAGAAAGGTGTTGTAATAAGGGGGAGAAGCTGCATGATAGAAGTAGAGAGCTCGGGGCAATTACCTTTTTGCTTCGACAAAAGGGGGAGAAGGGAGTGTAAACAGGTAACTTTTACATTTTATTGTGTGTTACGGTTTACATATTTGTCATCATAAAAAATGGGGAGATTGTTAGTGCAAATATTACGATATTTAAACTAAACGGTTTCTTCGGTTTTAATAATGACAAACATGTAACTTGTAATACATAACGTAAAACGTGCAAGTTACTTGTAAACACTAATCATCGATGCATACTCTCGACGTCTCAAGTATGGTTCAACATAGTCGAAGATTTCCATTCCGACATAAATCACTCAAGGTATGAACAAACAAATTTAAACTTGACGGATGATCAAAGAAATAAACTTTTTGTTTTAAACTTCACGTTTTTATGAATGTGACAAAACATTTTTCAAAAATACATTTTACAAATTATTTTTGAATTAAAAAGAAATGCTTTATTTGGGAAAATTATTTCAAAAATAGTAACAGCTATTTCCCCCCCCCCCAAAACAGCTCCAAACATTCACAAATAAACCTTCCCCACTAAAAAAAATGGAGGAGCATTTTTGTCCCCCACGGTACCACTAAAGGACCGACGGTACCACTAAATTTATTGGTGCCGTTTGACAATTAGTGGTACCGTCTGTCTGTAACGGCTAGTTTTTTCTTTGCCTATAAATAGTGGACCGTTTTACACTTCCAACTTGATTTTTCCAGTTAGTTTTCTCTGGTCTAATCCCTTTTTATTTAGATCACTTTCTTTTATCATTTAGAGAGTTTTAGTTTGTTTTAGAGTGATCCAATCATCCATTCAAGTGATCACCTTCATTCCTCTATTAATGCAAGAGAAGAACACATCGTATCACAAAGATACAAAGTGTTATAGTGTTAGTGTAGTGAACTCGTAACATTCGTTACGTACTTATTGTATCTTGATATACATCAAGTTGTCTATCATCTTGTTTAGTTAGGCTTATTATTCATTGTGATCTTGTAGAGATCGGGGAGATCTTGTGTAGCTTGTGGTGATAGTGTGTAGATCGGATAGATCGAGTAGATCAGGTAGATCATGTAGATCGGGTAGATCGTGTTGATCGGGTAGATCATGTAGATCGGGTAGATCGGGTAGATCGTGTTGATCGGGTAGATCGTGTAGATCGGGTAGATCGTGTGTGAGATTGGTACTAGCTAGATTAGTACTCGACATTTAGCTTAGTGTCAAAAAATAACCGCCGAGAAGGGAGCTTGTTGATTAGTGAAATAACTCTCGAGTTGGGTACTCGGGGAGTGGAGTAGGGAGAAGAGGAGCTTCGTGACCAAACCACTATAAATCATCGTGTCCGGTTTGCGCTTTCTTTACTTATCTCTTTACGGTTATTTTCGCATTTACCGCTTTACATTTATATTTGCATTGCGTTTATGCTTGTGTGGTTAGTTGCTTATATTACGTCGATTATATTTGTGTTATGGCATGGTGTTTATATTGTGTCTATGTTTGTGCTATTATGACATGCTTCATTTATTGCTTTCTACTATGTCTTGTAGTTGCAAGACTATTATTGACACTTTTCATATTACGTCACACTTGATCGGGTGTTTGATGCAAAAGTTTTTAAATATTTAAACAGGAACGTATTCACCCCCTCTACGTTTTTCACAGTTTCAACTTTTCACTTTTTGTTTTTTCTTTTATATATAGTAAGATTAAATTCATTTAAGATGATAAAAATGTGAATTTTTTATAAGTATGTGTATTTTTATGTTTTTGAAGAACATTAAGGTAATTATAATTAGCAAGGATATTATGGAATAGTTAGATTTTGCAAAGATAAGAATGTAAAATAATGAAATAAGGCCACCATAGGATTAACCTCTTTTTTATTGGTTAAAATTAAAAGTAAACATTATTGTCAAACATTTGTTTCTTCGTCCCATATTTAAGTGTTCACGTTGATATTTTGAGATGTCTTATACGTGTAATTAGTGAGATTTTCTACAAACAATAGATATATTTGGCACACAAGATTATAAAAAGATTATGCTTATTTTTTTTTTAAAAAAAATAAGCTACTTAAAATATAAAAATTTATAAAAGATTTTCATAAAAAAATCTTCGATGATCTTTTAGAATCAAATGCTACTTCATATAGCTTATAAAAAAAATCTTCATTCCCAATCTTCCGCTTTATCTTCATCTACAACTACATCTTTGCATTTATTAAATCCCAAACCCAAATAAAAACCCACATACCAAACGGGCCTTAAATTCAAATCTTAATCTATACAAACCAAACGGACCCTAATTTTTTCAAAAGTTACTTTTCCCCTAAGCTTTTAAAAAGTTCGGATAGAAAGTTAGGGCCCGTTTGGTTTGTAGGGGGGTTTAGGATTATTATTTGGATTTGGATTTGAGGAGAGAGAAATGTAAAATGTTGTTTGTTCTATGTATTAGAATATAATTATTTAAAGAATAAATATATATTAGTTAATGAATTAGGCCCACCACTAACAAAACGTTTTGTACAAATAAAAGAATGTGACAAAAAAATAGTGATAAAAAAATAATAAAAAATCAAAAGGAATAGTGAAAAGAGGAATGTAGTTATAAAACTAAGCTATTGTGTATCCCCACTTACATAGGTCTCAACCCAAATTCTAATCATTTGCTTTTAAACCAAACATGCAATTTCTACTTTAATCCCAAACCTTTTAAAAAAAACCCACACACCAAACAGCCCCTTAAAACCCCAACAAACCACATGTGTACAAGAAATTTGGCCGAATTTAAAAATCAAAGAGTAAATTACAAAGATGGTCCTTGTGGTTGGCGTTGACTTTCAGATATGGTCCTTTGACTTTTTTTTTGCATTCCGGATCCCTAACTCAGAAACTATTTACACATATGGTCCGTTGACCAAACGTCCGTTTGGTCAAGGCGAATATACTACATTAAGTTGTATCACGTGGGCAATATTGGAGGGTATTTTCGTCCATTCAATGACACATTCTTTCTTCTTTTTCTATCCTGATAATCACACTCACCCACTCTTACAGGACAATCTTTATAATTTACTCTCAATATCAAATCTCAAATCCATTCATCTCCAAAACATAGATCAAATCATCTCCTCATCCATCCAAAATCATAACCGATCTGAACACATCTCCATCTTAAATCCATCTAACAACAAACAATTAATCACCACACACACAATATTTGAAGAAAATTATGGTTTTTGAATTCAATCAATATTTGATTCGGTTAATGATATTGGTACACCTAAAAAGAAGCAGTTTTTGGAAGAAAATTATGGTTTTTGCTGGGAAAAGTCTTTAGAAGCAATCCTTTTTTAAAATAACTTCACTATAAAACACCTCCCAACCTTCGCACAATATGCACTCAACTCACTCACCCTTCAAAGACACACTCGCACAAATGGTTTCAGTGAGGAATCCACTGAGGTACGTGTGTGTTATTGGTGCTGGCCCATCTGGGCTGGTAGCCGCAAGGGAGCTCAAAAAAGAAGGTCACAAAGTGGTGGTTTTGGAACAAAATCATGATGTTGGAGGCCAATGGCTCTATGACCCTAAAGTTGAAGATCAAGATCCCCATAGTAGCATCTATGAGTCGTTAAGGCTCACGTCCCCTAGAGAGATAATGGGGTTCACTGACTTTCCTTTTTGATAAAAAAAAGGTAGGGATACAAGGCGATTCCCTGGTCACAGTGAGCTTCTATCGTACCTTAAAGACTTTTGTGAATTATTTGGTTTGAGGGAGATGATTAGGTTCAATACCAAAGTAGATTATGTTGGGATGTTGGAATAAGGGTAAATTTGTCATTATTTTGATTGTGTTTGAGAATAGGCAGAGCTGCAGAGTTGCATCTTGTTAATTCTTCTCAGTGTTGTATTATAGTAATTGATTGAAGAGTTTCCGAATTCAAGAGTTGCCAAATATGTAGCCAAAGTCAAAATGATAAATGTTGTGAGAAGTTGTTTTAGAAATATGTAAGAAGTTGTTTTAGAGGATTCAGTATTGTAATTATGTTTATTCATATGAGTATCATATCTCATATCTAGGAATCAGTAAATATCGGTTATTAGGCACAAGAGCATTGTAAATTTGGGATGTAAAGTGTGACAGTGATTCTAGTAATGGATGGAAACAAATACTATCTTTAAGGGACAAGGTGAAAAGGCATATCCAGTACAGAGTTGGTAATAGAAAGAGCATCTTTATGTGGCATGATAAATGGTGGGAAGGGTAGTGTTCTTAGCAGTATGATCCCAACTGGTGAAATCATACAAGCCAATTTATGCTGGAATGCTAAAATAAGTGAGATGCTTCATGATGGTGAGTGGCATGATAAATGGTGGGAAGGGTGGTATTCACACAAGATTTGGACTGTTATGAAGAAAAAAATCAAACTGGACAATTGGCCTGACAAATGGAGTGAGATCATTGTAAAGTTGGGTGGTCTGCCCTGCAACAAATCAATCATGAGTATTGTGAAAAGGGTAGCTATTGCAGCTTGTGTTTACTCCATATGGAATGAAAGAAATAAGAGACTGTTTGGTAATGATAAAAGAGGATACAAAGATTTGCTGAGTACCATAATCAACAATGTTAGATTGAAGTTGGCAAGCTTATCTGTGAAACATACAAGTATCGTGGAGGAAGTTAGCAAAAGCTGGAATGTCTCTATGAATGTTAGGCAAGGCAGAAACTATTTGATGGATTTAAGCAATGAAGCCTCTGATGAACAATGGGGTGTTTGGATCTATGTCTCAAGTCTGAACTATTTTTGGAACTTATATACTTGATTTTCATTCATGACTGTTCTTCAAAAACATGAGTATGATTAACAAAAAATTGATTATCTTTGTGTTAGTTTTTTGTGTTTTTAATTTGTTTATGTGTTTTTGAAGAGAAAATTTACACGAGTTTGGTTAAAGAAATCAAAGTGGTAACTTGTTTCAGTTACACAACAGCTGTGGTGGTGATGGTGGTTTGTTGGTGGCGATTTGATGGTGGTGTGGTGGTGATGGTGGTTTGTTAAATCTGGAAAATGGGGTGGTGATGGTGGTTTTCAGATATGGTCCCTGTAGGACATTAAAATGACCATAATACCCTCATGTGCAAGTCACATGAGGGGATTTAACGGTCAAACTTGACATCCGTTTGGTCAAGGGACCATCTGTGTTAATAGTTTCTGAGTTAGGGACCGGGAGTGCAAAAAATAAGGTCAAAGGACCACGCCAACCACAATGACCATCTTTGTAATTTACTCAAAATCAAAAGAAAAGCAAGCAAGGAAGGAAGGAATGAAGGGCAGAGTCTGAGGAAAGCTCGTACATGTTGAAACTCTCTCAAGATATTTTTCATATCGTCACCGAACAACAACAACAACAACAGGTTTTTAATTAATTCATTTGCTTTTTTATTATTCAAATTTAGGTTTCTGGGTGTCTGTTTTATGGGCTTATTAGGGTGTTTGGGATTGCTTATTTTTCTACCTCTAATTAGGGGGTGTTTGTTTCGGCTTATATAGCTTATGGCTTATTTAGTTTTGGCATGAACCGTGAATATTGCATTTTTTTTCTATTAAATTAACACCTGTGAGATCATGGTTAGGATTTCTGAATTTGTGGTTTTTGCATGAATAAACTATTCTTAAATTGCTTTTAATAATCTTGAACTCTATATATCAAGCTTGTAAAAATCGCTAGGCGCTAGTCCGGCGGCCATGTACCGCCTAGCCCGGGATTAATGGGTTAGACCGGGATTAATCGGATTGGAACTTTCATATATATAATTATAAATTTTTGAAATTATATATATAACATAAAGGAAATGCTTCAAAATACTTTAAGGTTCAATACAAATGGTTCAATTAATTTTGGGTTATATCACTGCTCGAGGTGTCTTTGAATGGTTGTGTCGACTAAATTTGTGTAAAATACAGGATATATTGAAAAGAAAGCTCAATTTTAGTTTTTGGAGAAACTTAACCCGCGTTGACCGTTTTGTCCGATTTATGCCCGATTTGGCCGGTTTTTATCCGATTAATCGATATGTTGAACGATTTTTGACCTATCCGATTAATAAGGCCAATTAGGCCAAAATTGGGCAGTTAATCCCCGTCTAGCGCCTAGGCCGATTTTTACAACACTGCTATATATAGGACTAGGATAAAGTGTTTCCCCCATGGTAGATCATATAACTTTCACTTCTGGAATTTAGACAGATGGAGGGAAGGAGGGTTTACAGTTTGCGGTTATCGATCAAATCATCATCTAATATGTACCAACCTTAATTATATATGCAACTTCTATACCCATTCTCGCTGTGCAACTCTCCAAAGGGTATAACTAGCCGATATTTGTGCCACTAAATAAGGATTGTAAACTATCTACTTGCATTCACTTCAGAAAACGCACATGGATTTTCCTTTGCTTTCATAATTTGTGGCTTGTTTACCTTAATGCATTCACTTCACAAAACCATCTATATCTTTGTTTTTCACTAGTTTAGTCTTCTTTATGTTCTATCTTAACATGACATGCTTTTTTAACAATCTGTACTACTGAGCTTATTTTATATTATATATTGTTAGAAGGAAATTGAAACGGAAGAGGAGATTGATGATTTCGGAGAATTAACTATTGGACATCATCACAACAAATGTATCGTGGAACAACCACCAGATAACAGTGCCATGGTGTTCTTTATTTATCTCACCTATTGTCATAAATCTTAAATCGATACAAATTTCTTCTTTTCATACATGGGTACTAATGAGCTTTATTTTGTGTATTGAATATAAAAGGAATTCACATCAGAGCTGGATAAGCATATTTATTATACGGGTCTGGAGATGTATTATATTAGACGTGACGACGAGAAGCGTATGGATGAAAAGCTAGAAGCCGTAGCTCAAAAATGGGTTGTCTATTTATTTGATTTCTCTATCTGAAATAGGGTTTCTCCTTTTTATCTCATAAAATGTTACTAATGAGCTTAATTTCTTGTATTTGTTGTAAAAGGAAATGTGGGGTAGGGCAGAACCACAACCTGAACCTGAACCAGAACCAGAACCAGAACTAGAACCACTAACTGAGCTGATTAATGTGGAACAAATTTTGAACGAACTTTTGATGTTGGAAAAAGAAGCAGGATTCTACGGACTCGGACGTGAAGAATTGTGCTCATAAACTTTTGGTACTGCCTTTTATGCATAATTTCTGTCACAAATTCGGCATTAGTTTCTTTTTTCGAATGTACTCAAGTTAAAACCATATACCAACTATTCAATACAATACAAAATCAGTATCTCACATGGATGCTTTTTTGATTCAATGTATAGTATTAGTATCTATTAAAACGTGCCAAATAATATCAAGATCTCATACTTTTGCAGGTTCAACAGCTTTGGGTATGATGACTCTATTTTCTGATGACCATAGTTTGCACCCGAATAGAAGTCAGATTTGGCTTTAGCGCCTTTTACTTTCGATTATGATGTGGAATTAGAAATAGAACCCAGAAACTTGTAGTTGAATGTGACTTGTGTTTCTTGCTTCTCTTGACATTATGGAAAATTCTGGGTCCATCATTTTTGTTAGTTAATTGTTTATACCTTAAATCTGGTCTCTGTTTTGGTGGGATTGCCAAGATTCGTATCTTCGTTTTCTTTTCAGACATTCTCTAAACCTGATAAGGCCTTTGTAGACTATAGAGATAAAAAAACAGTATTATTTTAACAAGATGGAAATGAGTTTGTGCAATTGTATTCCCTTCCAAATAAAAAGGCATGACTGCTCTTGCGTCAATGTTTTAATTCGAGAAAATTCAAATTCACAAACGAGCAGTAGCTTGGATAAAGTCCGAGAATAGAAAAGAAGAATATACTTGAGCACTTGCTGTAATATTTAACCATAATTCTAGTTCTAGTGCAAAACAACGGAGTGAATCATATTGACATATTGTAACTATTACAGTAAGATTTAAGGGTGACAAACTGGGTGGTCAGGGCAGGTTAGTATAAACAGGGTTATATTCTTGTGCTGGTTTTAAGGGGCTGAGTCGGTTTGGGTTGCCACGGAACACCCTTTGCTCAAAAGAGCTTTCAAAGATTTAGCGTGTTGAATTTGATCACATAATTCGTGTTATTCGACAGTTAATATTAATTATTTGAATAAAATTGTTCAAGAGTTTATAGACTTATATGCATTAAAGCTATAATTGGGATGACTTTTGATCCGTTTGACCACTTTCTTGAGCTAATTTCTTTGTTTTGCTCATTGGAAATTGCTACCTCATGTAATTATAATTGTTTAGGGCCAGCTATAGATTTATGGCCTAAGTTTCCTTTTAAGTCATTAGATATCTAGCTTTATACCTGCTTGGGATCATGTATCATCATTCTGTAACCATATGTTGACTATGATTAAATAAACTAATAAAGTGGTATTATTGTACTGAAATTAGCTATAATTGGTTCTCTGTATATAATGTTACACTATCCATGCAAGACTTTCTCAATAGAAACTGAACTTCTTTCGCAGTTGCTGTTTATAGCATTTTGTATACTAAAATGCCACTTTTGCTATTTCCTTTTTTTTTAAATCAATCGCCTGGGTTGTCAAAAGGCCTATAACTGGCCTTCATTAAGAGCGTATGTGGTTATCTGTCCATTATAATAAGAAACTCTTTGGGTTGGTTTTGGGCCCACAACTTTGGGAATCAAGGAATGAGATTTCATTCCACCCAAATTTGGTGGGTTTCTCCCAATCCATCCAATCAAAAAAATTTTTTTTTTATTTGATAAAATTTTTTCAACCACACATTATTTATTCTTTTTCTTATTTTATAATTTTTTCAACCACAAATTATATATAATAATATATTTTCTCTCTCCTACTTTTTTCTCAAATCTTTCTCACATCTTTCAAACATTTCCCAAATCCAAATTCAATTCAATTCCCACTTGCGAACCAAACGCACCCTAAGTTCTATGTTTAGTTTTCTGCAGGAGATAATTTTGACCCGTTCACTTTTGACTGGGTTTATGTGGGTTATTATTATTCTTTTTAATCTGTAATGTGACTTAATCTGTAAGTATTTGTTTTTGCTAGTTTGATTGATTGAGAGGTGAGCTTTCTATTTAAGTGATCAAATCATTCAGCACAATTAATTCACACGTGCCACATACTGGAATCACACGATTTACATCTTACATGGTAGAGAACTGATATCCACTTCGTATTTGATCGTTTCTCCATTATTTGTTCACATCTTATTCATATTGGTTTACTATTTAAGCTTTTGTTGAATGGTAGAAGGAGTGTTTCTTAGAAGTAGTCGATAATTAGGGCTCGTTTGGTTTGTTGCTAGGAATGACAATGGATATCGGATTTAGTATGGGGTAGAATGACAATGGATATGAAAAAGTGTATGATTACGATTGTTTATGTTTGGATGAGAAAATATGGTATGAAAAAATGTATAGATATTTGAGTTTTGTAGTGGAAAAAAGAGGGACCAACGGGAATGGATTTCATAGACACCAAATTGATGTGTAATGAATCTATTGACTGAAATATATAGCTTTGGACAATGGACGCTCTCACGTTTGTACGCTACTAAGCCATGTGTCTTGCCAAATGTGGCTCGTAAGCTTCACATTTTGGTCATCTCGTGTCAATAAAAATTTATTGGGCAATTTCATATATACCAAGTTAAGCATCATAATTTAATATATTTTTCTTTAACAAAGACATTGCATTTATGCATTGTGAAAATATGAATCTTTAATGTTTAGGTTGCGTAAATATATATCTCAAAGTTTATTAATGATTATAATAACCAAAAATGAAATTTTGAAAAATTTCAAATTATAATTAACATGGCACATCGAATACTTAGGGTGCATTTGTTAAAAGTAGCAATAGCAGTGAGCAGTAGTCGCGAGAAAATAACCACAACTCACCGCTTCTTAAACAATCATTAATGAATTAGTCTTCCTAAAAATGTAAACATAGCTCACTGTTTTTTGGAAACTTCGCACCAAAAATTCTGTTAGAGCATACAATATGTTAGCTTTTTTGAAAATTTCAACATACCATTTCCTTTCCTTCTATAAATAAAAACAAAATCATTTCCCTTTTAGCTTATAAACCCATGATAAATCACGGGTAGCTTATAAAAAGTATAAGAAAACAAATTAAACATTAAAAGTAACAAATGTTAAAGATCAAGCATCAAGTGAAAATTTGCATAACATTTAATAAAAAAACGTTGCAATAAAAGTTTATGTAGCATAAAATAAAAGTTTGCATAAGATAACAACTACTTCGACACTACATTATTATTAATTATATGCTCAAGTAACGGATGGCGCTTAAATGTGAAACTTATATGTAACAAATTTAAAAATGAAAAAAAGTGATTTACATTCAAAACAATCTCATGGTAAAAAAAAGTACAGTAAAAGAGTCAATCTACAAAAAATGAATGTAGGTGGACTGAAAGCTTATAGTGTGAGATACATATGTGAAACGAATATCAATTTTCACCGGTGTAAAAAGCTCGTCATATATTGTAAGCTTAATCATCTGAACTTTTTTCAAAAACATAGGTATCAATGATTATCACGATGTGTTGCCATTAAGAAAAAAAATGGAATTAGCAAGGCATCTCCAAGGCTTATGTATCACTGTATTATCGCAACGTGAAGAGATGTATGTTTATAAATTCATTCAACAATTTGTCGAATTCGATGACAAGAAAGCACAATATCCTCTCTAAATAATCTACCAAACTCATGAATACATAAAGAGATGAGATTGAGAGGCACATAATAGTCAAATAACTAACACGTTAATAGTTAAAAATGTATGTGGATTATCTAAACCCAACCCAACTCATTTTGATAATACTTAAAAAGTTTAATTTAAATTACTCACTTGTCTATCCACTTAATTTTTTTCAAAAACCATTTGTACACTCATTTGTTGTCCTTATCGTATTGTCCTCCGATTATTAGCGTGTTAAGAGGTTATATATTGTAGATTTCAACAAACCCATTTACTGGTTTATGTATGATGGTTAATTCACATGTATCAAATTCTACTAATGATTGCAAAAGAGAAGAACATAGATACACCACAACCTACAAAATGCATTTTACCTTGTATCAATAACATGAAAGTGCATTGGCGTGAAAAAGGAAAAAAATAATATACTCTACACCAATTTAAGAGAGCCTAAATGTGAACAAAAGTTTGTTGAAATCTTGATTTCTTTGGTTCTACCTATACACACATAAATCATTGAAACATGTTATTCTGTTTGCAAAGTATTTAAACATCAAGTAAACAATTAAATCCAAGTAACAACCTCCAATATCAAAGTTGCATTAACATAAGTGAATATTCATATATGTTAACTAAAACTCTTTTAAGACATTTCATCAAACACTTTTCGTACACTTCTTAAATAACTTGACTTACATCCCATAGAAGAATTCAAATTATCATCGTCAACATCATAGTCATTACAAATAAAACATATGAATCTAGACTCTTAAAATAATGAAAATATTGTTTCATCTGAAATTACCCGAATGAAACATAGTAGCATACTAAATCTCAGTAAGGACAAAGTTGATATCTTGAAATTCATCAAAATTTAAGGATATATATAACAAAAGAAAAAGAAAAAAAAAGTAAATACAAACACATACCTTTGACCTTACAACTATAAGTTTATGACAGAAAAAGAAAATGATGAAAGAAAAAAGAAAACCAAACACATAACTTTGATGCATAAAAACTGAAGACATAATTTTGTAATCGTTAGACTTTAAGAGGGGTGATTGACTTTCCTTCAATTAAACTAATAAAGAGCTTAAATCACGAAAATGTTTGACACACCTTAAATGTTTAGCAGATTTTGAAAATAATAATGTCCAGCAGCTTTACATGTGGCTTAAATGACGTGGCTTTATTTGCCGGCATGGATTAAATGAGATGGCAAGATTCAAAATAACCTTTGTTTATTATATATATATATATATATATATATATATATATATATATATATATATATATATATATATATATATATATATATATATATATATATATATATATATATATATAGTGAGACTTTCTTGCGAGAACCATCTTATCTGCGAGAACTGACAGAACCACCAAAAACATACATGCACGCCTTTAATAATTGTATTTTTGCACATATGTTCTAAAAACAACATATATGTTTTAAAAAAAAAACATGGTTGTTCTAAAGAATTTGATAAGAAATTGGAAATACAAAAATTTTCTTTGAAGGTGTGCATGTATGTTCTTATAAGGCGTGCAATGATAATATTGCGGCCGTGTGTAAGGTTTTTGTGAAAAAAAGATGATGAGTTCATGATGATATTGAAGAACATAGGTGGATACTTACGATTATTGATGATTTGTATGTATTTTTATTTTATTTTAAAAGGCGTGCATGTATGTTTTTGGTGGTTCTGTCAGTTCTCGCAGATAAAATGGTTCTCGCAAAAAAGTCTCCCTATATATATATATATATATATATATATATATATATATATATATATATATATATATATATATATATATATATATATATATATATATATATATATATATACACACACACAGATAGATTTTAAAATTCAAAATATCAACATTAAAATCTAAAGATAAAAAAATAAGGGGTAATTTAGTGTGATATATGAAATTAAAAACAAATCCGAAAATCCCAAAATTATCGGGCCCACGTTACGCCATAAGAAAAGGAACAAACCCATAGATAGAAAAAACACAAAACAAAACAAAATAAAAAGATGGCGAAAAACCGTACAACCACAAAATAAAAAGATGGCGAAAAACCGTACAACCGTTTGATCGTCGTCAAAGACAAAGCATTTCATTTTCCATCTCGTCAACTGGTATATTCTCATTTCTATTCTTTTATATATAGTCACAGTCAATCATTTGTTATAAAATGCATCTACTAGTTATTGTTACTTGTTGTTATGTATTTTTATGGCGCAGTGTTAACTCTCATGTATAACATTATATTCTTCTTAAAATGCATTTTGTAAAAAAAAAAGTGTTTATAATCATGATTAGTTTGTACTAAATGATTATATAACATGAAAAAAGAAAAAAAAGGGTGTTTATAGTCGCACGTACATCTACGTTACGGCCAGTTTTGTCATATATACCCTAGATGTGAGCAATAGCTGTCTGTTTTATAAAAACGTTTGGTAACATACTTGTATTTGTGATTATAAAGTGTAAAATGACGCAAAAGCTAAAACTAACGCTACACGCTTATTCGAGTGGCGTTTAAGAAAAACAAAATGCTGAATACATAAGTGGGTGTTTGGTATTGTTCATTACTTATTACAAGAGGTCATCATTTTTTAGGGTGTTTGGCATTGGTTATAGAGAATGCTGCTTGTTAGACTAATTTGAAAGCGTAATAAGTAGTTATATGTGATAACGTTTGGTAAGAAATTTCAATTTGCTTATGTGCGTATTTTAAAATGAACAGTGTGCAGTAGTCAGGTTTGGGATTGAATACTCCAAAAAGTTTACCTGAAAAAATTATACGTCATGTTAACAAGTAGTCCCAAACACCCCTTAAAACTGTTTATCGTGTTCTAACATCTAATAGTATGCAAATTTCAGGGTGTCTTCGACTGCTTGTGATCATTTGCATGTGAATTAAGCCGTTTTTAGGGTGTTTGTGATTACTTATACAAGCTGCATTTAAGATTATATTGACAATGTTATGAGTAGCTTTAGATAAATGAGGTTTGGAATATCAGCAATCTAAGTTTATCTATGTGCTTGTTGAGTAGCATGTATTCAGTTTGAGGGCGATTTTGATTGCGTAACCAAACTAAGGGTTGGGATAAAGTGATAACACCTAGACAAAATGTCTTAATGGCACATTATTTTACTTTGGAAACATGTTTTAAATGTGTAAAAACCTGATCGTAAAGTGTTTTCACATTATCCTAAATCTTGAAACTACTGTCTCAATATTTTCATGTGAAATAAGAAGTTTTATGTATCTGGGTTTGGAATTTCTTGTAATAAGTAGTCCCAAACATACCTTAGAACTGTTTTAATATAACAGAGAAGCACCTTTAAGGTCTTTCGGATTGATTGTGATTATTTGAAGTTTGATTAAGCTGTTTTAGGATGTTTATGCTTATCCAAACCGCATATAGGATTATTTGATTGAGAAATTACAGTAGTTGTGTCTGTAAATCTCAGTATGGGCCGGACTGTAAACTGCTTTTCATATAAGCAGTTTTAATAGCAATATCGAAACACCTGCTGAGTTACTTGTGTTCAGGGGATGTTTGGAAGTGTGTGTTCAAACTGATGGAATGATTGTTGTGATATTATTATTCATCATTAGATAGTTATTCTAGAGATAGACATAGGTACACAACTTTTGCTTTATCAAAACTGACCAATTTAATCGCAACAACACCTTTGTCAAACACGACAACATCGATTATACAATCATGCTGACCATACAGAATTATATCATGTGAGCTTTATTATGTTGCCTGTAACTTGTTATATCAAGATGACGCTGATAATTTTCTTTAATAAGATTCTAACACGTGATTCTCACAACATGTTGGTCCCTTCTTTGCTAGTCAAGATATGGCACCACGAGGTAAGCGAGCGCTAGCTCAGAATAATGAACAAGAGGATGGTCACAGTGCTCTAATTAAAGAGATAATAATCGATGAACTTCCGTTCTCTGTTGTCGACCAAGAGGGATTCAAAGAATATATGGAAGCCAGATATTATCGTGGTTTTCAGATTCCGTCTCATGAAACGATTGCTAGAGATTGTGTCCAAGTTTTCATGGAAGAAAAAGCAAAGTTGAAAAGTTTGATTAAGAAAACAGATCAAAGGGTTTGCTTAACCTTGAATATATGGACGTCGAAACAGTCTGTGAAATACTTATGCATCAGTGCTCATTTTATTGATAACAATTGGGAATTACACAAGAAGATCATCGGTTTTAGCCCACTAACAAGCGATGATGGAGAGGAGATAGGAAGAGCTGTTGAAAAGTGTCTGCTTGATTGGGAAATCAGTAGCGTTTTAACCATCTCTACTGGTAGTGCAAGTTCGTATGATGCTGCTATTGATTATTTGAGAACACGGTTAGGGAATAAGGTATTGGATGGTAAGTTTCTTCAGCTCAAATGTATCATTGACTTCATCAATGATTTGGTAAAAGATGGCTTAAACTTGTATCCTGAGTCAGTTGCACGTGTGCGTGAGGCTGTTAGATACGTGAGAGGATCACCGGCTAGGGTTGAATTGTTAAAAAAATGTTCTAGAGAAAGGAGTGGGGAGTTTGGCGACTTTGCTAAAGAAAATTTCATGAAGACTACATCCTTTCTGTTTCTTGATTCTCCAACTATACCAACCTCTACTTATTGTATGTTAATGGCCGCTAACATATTCCAAGAAGCTTTTGATTTGTTTGAGCAGAAAGATCCTATGTATAAGCGTCACATGGAAAAAACTTGCGGGGTCCTGAAATATAATGATTGGGGAAAGGTATCAAAGGTTGAAAATTTCTTGAAGGTTTTTTACACGTCAACTGACGATATATCAGAGATGTTTCTAACATCTAATAAATTTTTGGTTGAAATGGGTGGTATTGATTTTCATTTGGATAACTGGGGAAGATGTGCCAATAAGGAGAAATTATCTATGATGGCACTTGACATGAAAGCAAAGTTTTATTATTACTGGGGAGATGTCGAAAAATCGAATATGTTTATATATGTTGCAAATATACTCGATCCTCGTCAGAAGTTGGGATACATTGAATTCTATTTTAAGAATATCTTCAAACATGATTACACCGATGAAGGAGAAAAAATGTGGAAACATAAGATGAGGATGGTGCTTACTTCACTTTATGATGTGTTTGATGACTACAAAGTTAAGATTGGGGGCCCACAAGGAAATGCAAATGCTCAAAGTCGTATTTTTATGGAAAAGTATTTGGATGAAGAACAGGGTGATTGTACATCAAGGTTAATGAAGGGTAAGCCGCTTCTTGGAAGAAATGTAAAAGGACTGACAGAACTGGATAAATACCTTAATGAGGAAAGTTTACAGAATGCTGATGGTTTGGACTTGCTAAAATGGTGGAAGAATTTTAGTGGGCAATTTCCATTTTTGTCTAAAATTGCTAAGGATGTTTTGGCTCTTCCTATTACTGCTGTTAGATTGGAGACCTGTTATTGCACTGACAGTAATGTGTTGAATGACTTCAGAAGTTCTTCGACACATTCGATGGTTGAAGCTTTAGTCTGTACTCAAGATTGGATTCGCGAGTCAACAAGTGAAAGTGAAAGTGAAAGTGAAAGTGAAAGTGAAAGTGAATGAGTATTTGCCTTATCTTGACAGTCTGCAAAAGGTAATTTAACTTAATTTACCATGAACTATTGATTTATGCTATTTATATTCTCAATATTTTGTTTTGATCATGATCATCTTCTTTTTGTAGATGTTAACGGGCTGGTGGAGTCTGATTGAATTCTCAGTTCAAGATTCGGCAATTTTTCTGGTTATGTTAAGTTATTGGACTTGTTCATGTTAGTTTGGTCTTATTGTTCTGTTATCGTCTTTTTATGGTTTGTACTTGTTTGGTATGGCATACACTTGACTTGCGGTTTTTATTATTTTGAATCCACTGGTCTTTTCCTGTTTATTCAAGAAATATATTGCTGCTGCGAAGTTAAATTTGCAGTATGTGCTTTCATTATTGGTGAAATGTTCTTAGATGCCGGACCTGGTTGGTAAATTATGGTTACTGTTGTCAGTGAATTACTACCAACTTGTGGTATCAATGATGATCACAAAAGATATTCACATGAGCAAAAGCTGGCATGTACTAACGTGTGATCGAACCAAATACTAACAACTGAACTTGTTGCTTATCATATATTGTTTGGTTTGATCCCCATCTTGGTGATCTAACCAAATAAAGTTAGCTAAGCATGTAAGATACCAAACTCATTTGGGTTTATATGTTCGGTTGGTTAGATCCGGACCTTGTATTGAAACTTGAAAGTATTTACCTCGTGCCTGGTCAGGTAGCGTCTTGGGGCAACAGAACCATTGTGCACAAAAATATTGAATCGTGTGGACTATAGTTAAAAGAGACAGCTAGCTCATGTTGAATGTGCTTATGCTTAAGTAGGGAAGTCTCACATTTAGGACACCGTTTTCAGCAGTTAGAGCACTTCTACAGTAATCATAATAAGAACATAATTAACATTGACAAGGGAATTGGATCACGGCTCATCTTCCAACCAGAAAAGTCTGATTTCGATAAAAAGAAAGAATGCGAGAGAATAATGAGAATTGTGTTTATTTGTGTTTTTCTATAAGATATTGGGCTTATACTTTTATGCTGTTGTATGGTTCGTGAAACTAGTGGGCCTAGTTTAAGTATTTTGGATTTACAACCAGGTGAATATTGTGAGTTTGTGAGCATGGCGATTTTTGGTTAAACCAAACTCCAAACTGAAAATTTTGGGGTTTTAAGATTACAAACCATTTGGTTTTGGTTTTTTCGATTTTGGTTTAAAGGTTTTCATCATAATATCAATTCGATTTTGGTTTTTTTTTAGGTTTTTTTGTTTACCATTTGGATATACCGATACATAAAGTAGTCGGTTATCAACCATCATGGCTATTAACCTATTTCGTCTTGATTTAATTTCAATCAATAAAAATAATAATACCGGCAAGTTTCCCATCAAAGGTAAAAGTTATGAGTTCCAACATCATTAATCAAATGAGATTAATGGTAGAATAACGACAAACTCGCCAAAGCTATTAGAGCCTTCGGTACCATGACCTCCACCTTGCGTTATTCATACGTGGCAAGGCCTTAATTCGCGTTATGCTCCAAGTTATGATACCGAGTCTCCAAGTTAAGGGCAAGCGTTGCCTTGAATGTTACCATTGTAACGTCACGTTATGGTACATTCATGAATTAAAAATAAATAAATAAATAAATAAATAAAAACCAAAAAAAAACAAACCAAAAGCCCTCCAACGTCTAGATTGACCAATTTCAAAAAAAATAAATAAAAAAATAAAATTACATTTTTTGCCCATGTCGTTACATAACGCATATATCATTAAAAAAAATAAATAAATAAATAAAACCTTTAATAAACCATATAAATAACCAACTAATACATAACTTTTTTTCACACTTCCACAACTCAAACTCATATACATATACTTCCTTTCTTAAAAAAAAAAAAAAAAAAAAAAAAAAAAAAAAAAAAAAAAAAAAAACTTGTTCTTTCACAATGGATCCAAATCAAATTGCCGAAGAAGATAAAAGCTGGTCTGATGTAGATGACGAAACTGAATTTTACTTTTGATAGGCGCGTACGAGTATCAGCAACATTTAGAACAAGAAGCAGCTCGACCTCGTGTGAGCCGTAACCATATCTACCGTGAACGTGAGATTGCCGAAGAACGTTTGAGGAACGACTATTTCATTCAAGGTTGTAAGTATTCGAACGCGAATTTTCGAAGAAGATTTCGTATGAGCCGGAAACTATTTCTAAAAATAGTCAAATGTATTGAATCTTATACTTCTGATCCTCTTCCAAGTCATTTTGCATTCTTTAGCCAAGCACCCGATGCTACGGGTCGAATGAGTATAAGTGCTCTTATATTTCGTATGTTTTTATATTTTGTATGTTTTTAAATTCCATATGTTTGTAATAGACTTTAATGAATGAATTATTATTTATAAGGTAATGTTCTTAATGAAAATATTAGTTAAAGGGTTGAATTTGTAAATTTTATTTTTTAAAGAAAAGTGAGGCCCAAAATGTTGAGTTATGATAAGGGGTGTTTTTTGTGAGTTAAGAGGTTAAAATGTTAAAGCTGATGTGGCACTGACGTGACGCTTAGTTATGGGATAACTTGAGTTATGACACCAAGGGCTCTTAAATACAACTAATTTAACATACGTCGTGTTAACATCGATTTCTTTGCTCGACTTCTTTCTACTTCATCCTTGTGCACTCTTTTGCTCAAATTAACATTATTTCTTCATTTTTCATCCTTCATGCTTCCAAGAGACCTAAAACCCCCTAATTTATGAAATAACAGCGGAAGACTAATCGGGGTATTACGGGGAGGATCTTTGCATAATAATAGAAAACGACTCGAAAGAGACGTTTTTGAAAGTACATTTTATTCAAACCAAAGTTGAAATACATAATATAGAAATATCAGAGTTAAAACTTCCCAATAAAGGGTGTAGTAGTATTAGGAATGAATGACATCATTTTATTTTACACCATATTTAAAACCCTGTGTTTATTTGCCCGCTCTGTGCCTTTCCTGCTCCGCTAATTACCTGAGAATACATGCTAAAAAGTCAACAAAATTGTTGAGTGAAATCACAGAGTTTGTAAATAATAATGAGTTTGAGAGTACACAAGTAGTGATTGCTTTAGTATTACAATCATGTTTAAATCAATAATATTGCAGTTGTGTATATTGCCCTAAGTCTCATGACACGCAAACATTAACAGAGTCGGTAACAGGTGTGGGGCCCTCGGGTGATAGGTGATTTTGCCATTTTTCCTATTTATCTCAAATATAGTGCGTCGCGACTAATCCGGCTAGTAACTATGACTATCAATCCGGTATTAGTGGGACAGGCAGTCAGCCTCCAATAGATCTATTCACTATACTCGCGTTCACTCGCAAGTGATTAATGGTTCATGATAGAGGGTCTTTTGTCAATAGCATAACTTAGGCAATATCAATCAGGAGAAGCATACAAAAATATTTGAAAATACTTGGGTGTTTAATGTGTAGCATGTATCTCCCCCATGGAGTATAAAACTTGTAAATAAGTAAAATGTGGGGCTGTGATTCACCTTGTGGGTAACTGGTAAGATGGAAAATGAGATATCAAGTGGAACTACTGACACGGCTCCAAAACAGGACCTGGATAATAGTGAAGTCTAAGTACTTGGTGTTTGTGACTTAATATAACAATGTGTGCGAAAAACGAGTAATAGATAACGAATGGGCGTGTGATATGAGTGTGATATGCTTAAAATGCTTAAAGTTCAAAAATAATATTATACATATTATTATCATGTTTTATGTCATTTATTCCAATAATTATCGTTTCCTCGAGATATGTGTGAATGTAATGTCAATTAAATCGTTAAGACTCATTACGTGAAGTTTTAACGTAATTATATAAAATGTAAGTAAAGTGACAATTACATTATTAAAAACTAGTTACGTGTAATTATAAACGGAAGATGTAAATAAAATGACAATCAAGTTATTAATACTCGTTATGGTTAAATATAACGTAAATAAATAAATGTGAATAAAGTGTCAATTAATCGTTTAAGCTTGTTAATTGAAATCATAAACGTTAATAAATGAAATGTGAATAAAGTGTCAATTAAAACTTGTTAACAGTTTAATTATAACGAAATGATATAAAATGTGAATTAAAATGACAATTAACTCATTTAAACTTGTTAATAGTTAAATTATAAATGTAAATAAATAATATGCGAATAAATCATTATAAATGTAAATGAACGAAATGTGAAATAATTATAACGTAAATAAAACGTGTACGAAACGATATAAAAATATATACGAATAAGAAATAATTGTAAAAACATGAAATACAAATAAATATGTAATAGTTACATCTTGGTCCATGTACTTTTATCATTTTTACAATTCATTCCTTAACGGTGTTAACTTTGCACCGTTAGTCCTTTATTTATATATATTCCATCTTTATTCCTCAACTTTCCAAAATGACATAAAGGTCAATATATTTATTATTTAAACATGTTCAGCCCCTCGGTTTACTGTTTGACAGTTTTAGAACACAAGTGTAGGAATTTGTCACTTTTAACCCAAATAGTAAAATACGTTGCAAGACAAGTCCTTTTTCTACAAAAATTGTAGGAAAGTTATTCCGAAAATTTCTTAAGCTTATTAAAGCTTATATAAATGTTTTACAACAGCTTATTTTAATTTTGGCTTATTAATAAGCTATTGGGCTGTTAAGCCCACTTCGAAACATATAGGGAAAAAGGGACAGTTTCAAGGTCACTAGCTTTGAGCTTATCGCGAGCTTATTAAGGGCTTATGGAAATAAGTTTTACACGTGAACTTGGTCGTTGGGACAACAAAGAATTAGGACGAGCAAAAATATTGGGGTGTCGTGTTTATGATTTAGAATTAAATGGCTCATTCCTTTGGTCGAGTATACATGTGTCCCGAATGAAAAATAAATAAAACTAACAAATGTAAAACGATTCGAACTAGAAATAAAAATGATGTCATGCGTATTTAATGATTATGAGTGTCAAGTAAGATCAAAATCTTGTTATTTCCATCCTTGATGGAGGTCATAATATGTTTTACGCGTATAGAAAATAAATAATGAGGAGCAACAAAGTAAATATAAATGATATACGTTCGAACGGATAATAAGAAGAATGCATGATCGTGAATATGATATAAGATGGATTTAAAATGGTTGAGAAAAACTTACAATACTTAAGAGATTTTGTAACGTGCGAAAGGACGAAGAACAAGGCAAATGGTTCGTAAATCTCGCTAGAACAAATCAAACTAGGGCACGCTATGGAGTTGATTACGTCTAGTTATGACTTCGAAGTGGACAATGCTTGGCTTCTGGCCTTCAAGAATTCGACAGTGAGATATTTAGTGAGAATGTTTTTACGTTTGAGTGTGTGTGAGTGATTTACGTGAGAGTAAGAGAGAGACTTGTATGAATACTTGCTTGACTTATATATATTGGATAGGAAGGGTTTTTGAGCAAATTTTACGAGATAAGATTTGTCAGTTAGAGAAAATCTTATAAAATATTACTTGAGTGAATCTTAGCAAGTGGTGAGTAAGATTTTTGAGGCAGTGAAGTAAAATGAATGAAATCCATACGTGTACATGTATTGAATTTTTAGTTTTATTTGTTCGCTTTGATTGGTCCATATTTGAGGTGGAATAATAGTTTGCAGGTATTAGATAATATTTGAGAAATTAAGGTGCCTAGTAGCGAGCTTAAGTGTATAAGCGTGATCATGGATTGCAACGTACGGGTATAAAAATGTATAAGTAACGTACATTTTATTTTAATGGGTCCAATATAACTTTAACATGTCACATTGGGGACAATGGACGAGAAACGAATCATTGAGCTTGTATTGATCATAGGAAGTCGTATTAGTTTAAGAAAATTACATTTGATCGAGTTTTATAAAAGAAATGTATTGTGTGAAATTTGTTATATGTTGCGAGTGCCATTCATTTTGGGTCTAGCTCGAGGCTTGCATGTTCAAGTCATAATCTAAAGTTTGTCATTCTTGATTATTTGGAAGATGGAGAATTAGGTGGTATAAAATGTGGTACGTGTTTTACGTCAAATTTAGGAATAAACGAGGGCGTTTGTTGGTCTAGTGATCGAATGAAAAGGAAAGGAAAAATGAAAATATGGCACTTGGGCCATATATAGTAATGGGCTATTTCATGAGTTAACAAATTTGTGTTGGGCTTGTGTAAGGTGTAAATGGAGTATTGGATCACTAGTGGTTCGTTATGTGAGCTTGTTTAAATGTTCTCGTAACGTATTAATAAAATTTCAAATTTTAACCAGAAAAATGGTAACTGAAATGTATTAATATTTAATACTTAATTAGCATCGTACAAATTACCATGGAATTTTACAAGAGGCTACACTTCAAGCTTCCAAGAGACCTATAATCATTTAACGCATGCTTTAAGTACTAAAAGTTCATACAAAGAAATGCTAGAATGCATATAAAAACAATGATAACTCACAAATGAACTTGTATAAATTGAGATTTATCAATTCTTCAAAGACTTAAGGATCATCAAGTCTTTGAAAGAAAAAAAGCTTTTTGTCAAATGCATAAGCCTAGTAGTAATAAGAAGTTGAAGATGTGTGCTATGCTATGTGGCTCCCCGAAGACATGTCTTTCCTTGTTACCCCACCCTATATGACGTGTCTTAGGTTCTGTTATGGGAGAACTCGGTCGTTCAGACGACCGAGATGTGTAAGTTGTTGTTGTTGTGTGTGTGCCATTTTTGTTTTTATGTGGTATATTGTGTGTTTAAATGAGGTACATTTTGGTTGTGATGTTTGTTGTGTTATTACACTATGTTGGTGATGAAGTTGGTTGTGAAGAGAGAAGCTTACAGGGCGTTGAGTTGGCAGTGGTGATGTTGGTCACTATTACCACTAGCCTAAAGCTTTTTAAAGCTTAATTTGAAGAAAATAAATCATTATCAAGCTTGCAATGGAGACTTATTGCCGAGCGATACTCTTTCTCCCTTAGGTGTTATATAACTTAAGTGTTATACACAAGATAACCTCAATATAGTGTTTTCATTTCTTATTTATTATATAGGAGTATATTGCAAAAGTTGTCTTGTGGTTTGACCAAATTTCAGGTTTAGTCCTTCCCTTTTGAATCACCCAAAAAATAGTTTGTATGAAGAAGTTATGACCAAATTACTAAAGCTACTTCAACAAACGTCGTATTAACAATGATTTCATTTCTCGGCTTCTTTCCACCTTATGTTTATGAACTCTTTCGCTTTAATTAACAAATTTAATTAAATAGACCCTAAAGACTTTATATAACTAGTGTTAAAAAAAAAAAAAAAAAAAAAAAAAACGCTTCAGATACCTCATGTTGTTCAAATACCTCTTTTTTTTTAGAGACCTCTTGTTGTTCAGAGTGTAAGTAGGGTTTTTCTTTCATAATTGTATTCTAATGATGATTACAATATATATAACGATACAAGAGCTAATATACTAAACAGGCTTGGCGAAATACAAATAATAGTACTTAAAAATTAGTAGTCCATTAATAGCCCCACATAGTTGGAGCGGGAGGACGCAGAATGCTCAAACTCGTCTGAAACTCATCAAAAAATGCGGACAGAAGTGCCTTTGTGAAAATATCTGCATACTGATAACGTGAAGGCACGTGCAAAACGCGAACCTTTCTAGTATCCACGTGATCCCTAACTAAGTGTATGTCAATATTTATGTGCTTTATGCGTTGGTGTTGCATGGGATTTGAAGATAAACATACCACACTGACATTAGCACAATAAACAATGGTAACTGAATATAAAGGAGAGTAGACCTCTTGATGAAGATTCCGCAACCAGGAGGTCTCAGCTACCGTATTGGTAACACCTCGGTACTCGGTCTAGATACTAGAGTGAGGCATAATGTACTGCCTCTTGGAAGACCAAGACAGTAGATTGTTGCCAAGGAAAACACAATATCCTGAAGTAGAATGGCGAGTGGTCGGACAGCCAGCGCAATCAGCATTCGAGTAAGCAACTAGAGGCGAAAATTTGATGAAGAATACAACTGACCATTATCCAAAGTGCCTCGAACATAATGTAAGACCCGCTTAAGAGCAGTAAGATGGGGCTCCTGAGGATGGTGCATGTTGGGAAATATAAACAAACATGTTGAACCGCATAAGACAAATCAAGTCTAGTGAAGGTGAGATACTGTAAAACCCTAGCAAGACTCCTGTAAAGAGTCGGATCAGAAACTAGGGTACCATCAACACCCAACTTGGACTCCGTATCAACGTGATTCTATACGAATGAAAACTGCACATACCACTGCGCTCAAGAATCTCCGTTGCATACTTTTTCTGGAAAAGAAACATCCCTTTGGTGAAATGAGTGACAGAGATGCCCAGAAAACAGTTCAACGGACCAAGATCAATCATAAAAAACTCCTGATGTAAATAGTGAAGGGTTTATGTGCAAACCACGCAACAAGCTTTCACTCTTGCCTTCACGGAAATGCCGAAGGGTCACACTGGTGCACATTAAATTAAACGTGCAAGCGGAAATAAGAAACGAGATTATGAAATGAAATAGAGTAAATGATGAAATGAAAATACGGCGTTATTTTCATAGAACTCTTGGTTTTTTAAATACCTTTTGGCTTTTAGAGAACTCTTGGCTTTCAGAGACCTCTTATCTTTTGAAGACCTTCCTCCGCTCATTTTTGTATGAAGATTTGGTCATAAGGTAGTTTGAGGGGAGGTTTGTGAAACCATTTTTTCAAGGATTTTCGTTTTTATGGAGTATTTTGTGTGAGTTATTCTTTTATTTTTCTAAAGAATTTTGTGAAAGGATTTTTTTTGTTTGTGGAGGTTTTAGTGAAAAGTTTTTTTTTTTTGTTTGTTTTACTAGAGAGGGTTTTTTGTTTGCGGAGGTTTTTGGTGAGAAGATTTTTGTGTAACGGTTTTGGTGATAAGATTTTGTGTGGAGGTTTTGATGATTTGTAGATATTTTGGTGATATGATATCATCAAAATCAAATGTGTTTTCCCCCTCAGAAGCTGCAACATCAATAACAATTTTGAAGTTCCCACACTTGAATTTTGACCATGCTCAAATGTTTGAATTGATTTTCTTCATCAATTCTTGTAAGTTATTAGTAGTCAAAGAAGATTTGCATTATTATAATTAATCCACGTGCTCTTGATCCACTCGTTCTTGTTTAGTTGGTTACAAAGGATTAACATAGTTAACTAACCAACTTTCATGTCTGCTAACATAAGTTTAAACTTAAAACAAGATATACAAGCGAGTAAGTAAAATACAAAGATTTTTAAACATTTAAATTCTTATTAAAACTGAATCAAAGAATTTACTTAAGATTGTTTTTGGAATAACAGTCTAAGTTGAATGACAATATATGGTGTTCTCCTCACTAGACTTAGACATAAACCTAAGTTAATGTGCAAGTAAAAACTATGCTATTAACCAAGAGACTATAGTTCTATCTGAAATAAATGCTCTTGAATGTGTTTCACATTAATTGCAAGAGATATCATTTACTACTTTACAACATTCCATTTTATAGACAAGGAACGAGATGGATACATGTGGGTTAATTGCGACGTGTCAAACATTTAACTGTGTAGTACACTTACATTAAATGCTTCTATTCTTGGAACATGTCCAACCATGCTTTATGGAACAGCGCAGCCAACCGTGTGTCATTTTTACCAGCTCTTGTACTATATTGACTTTTGTGGATAAATGATTTTCACTTATCTTTCTAAGATATTTCCCGCCTTCATGTTTCAGTGACTTAGCTATTTTTCTTAATATCCAAGTTCAGGACATCTATAATTATTGAGGAGATCTTCAAGGAGTTAGTGAATTATTGGCATCACTCACTGACTTCATCATTTTCTTCTTGGTTTAGGGACTTTACCAACTGAGTTCCGCCTCAGAAAGTGTTGAGTCTTTCTTTGGACTATGGATAACTCTAAAGATAACTCCCTGAATGCTCCCTTAATGTTTCTCAACATTCAGGGACTTCGTTTATACTTGGAATATTTTTTATTCAAATCCGAGACAAAAATAAGTGGGTACTGAATTGGCCCAACACTTTTAACTATAGTCCACACGATTCATATTTGGTGCACAACATTCTGTTACGCAAGACGCTACTGATAGAGCACGCCGTAAATACTTTCAATACAAGGTCTGGATCTCACCAACCCAACATATAAGCCCAAATGAGTTAGGGTCTTACATACTTAATTAAATTAATTTGGTTAGATCACCAAGATGGGGATCAAACCAAACAATATATGATAAGCAACAAGTTCAGTTGTAAGTTTTTGGTTCGATCACACGTCAGTACATGCCAACTTTTGCTGACAACAGTAACCATAATTTACCAATAGGGTCCAGCATCTAACAACATTTTACCGACAATGAAAACACATACTACAAATTTAACTTCGCAGCCACAATATATTTCTTGAATAAACAGGAAAAGACAACCAGTTAATTCAAAGTAATAATAACCGCAAGTCAAGTGTATACGATACCAAACCAGTACAAACCATAAAAAGAGAATAACAGAACAATTAGACCAAACTAACATGAACAAGTCGAATAACTAAACAAGACCAGAAAAAATTGGTGAATCTTGAACTGAGAATTCAATCAGGCTTCACTAGTCCATTAACATCTACAAAAAACAAAACGGCTTATGATCAGTACATGATATTGAGTATATAAACAGATAAAAAAATATATTACTACTTAATGAAATTCATGGTGACTTAAGTTAAATTACCTTTTGCAGAGTTGTCAAGATAAGGCAAATAATCATCCACTTTGATTTTCATTAGTTGACTCGCGTATCCAATCTTGGGTACAAACTAAAGCTTCAACCATCGAGGGTGACAAAGAACTTCACAAATCATTTAACACATTACCATCAGTGCTAAAACCAGACTTCAGTCCGACAGCTGCAATTGGTAGAGCCAAAACATCCTTAGCAATTTTAGACAAAATTGGAAATCGTCTACTATTATTCTTCCACCAGTTTAGCAAGTCCAAATCATCATTTTCATCTAAACTTTCCTCATTAAGGTATTTATCCAATTCTATCAATCCTTTTACATTTCTTCCAAGAAGCCGCTTACCCTTCCATAACCTTGATGTACAATCACCCTGTTCTTCAGCCAAATACTTTTCCATGAAAATACGACTGGGAGCTTCTGCATTTTCTTCTGGGCACCCAATCTTACATTTATAGTCATCAAACACATCATATAGTGAAGTAAGTACCATTCTGATCTTATGTTTCCACATTTGTTCTCCTTCCTCAGTGTAATCATGTTTAAAGATGTTCATAAAATAGAACTCAATGTATTCCAACTTCTGACGTGGATCAAGTATATTTGCAAAATAAATAAACATATTTGATTTTTCCACATCGCCCCAATGGTCATAAAACTTTTCTTTCATGTTGAGTGCCATCATAAATAATTTTTCCATATTGGAATCGACACTACTTCTTCCCCAACTATCCAAATGAAAATCAATATCACCCATTCCAACCAAAAATTTGTTAGATGTTAAATACAGCTCTAATATATTTTCACTTGTCTTATAAAAACCCTTCAAGAATTTTTTGACCTTCTTTACCTTTTTCCAATCATCATATTCCGGGACCCCACAAGTTTCTTCCATCTCAAGCTTATATCTAGGATCTTTTTCCTCAAACAAATAGAAAGCTTCCTCAAATGTTTTGGACGCCTTTAACATCTCATAAGTAGACATCCATCTCGTTGGACAATCAAGAATCAAGAAAATTTCAGATTTCATCCAATATTCCCTTGCAAGATCTCTAAACTCTCCACTCCTATCGTATTCTTTCCAGTGTTCTCTAGAACATTCTTTAATCGATGCAATTCTAGAAGGTGATTCTCTCGCATATCTAATAGCCTCACGCACACGTACAACCGAGTCAGGATACAAGTTTAAGCCATGTTTTACCAGATCATTTATGAAGTCAATGATACATTTAACGTGAAAAAACTTAAAGTCTAGTACACCATTCAAGAACCGTGATTTCAAATAATCAATAGCAACACCATACGAATTTTCACTTCCAGTAGAGATGGCCAAAACATTACTAATTTCCCAATCATGTAAGCATTTCTCTGCCGCCCTTCCTATCTCCTCTCCATTATCACTAACAAGTGGACTAAAACCGATGATTTTCTTGTGTAATTCCCAATTATTCTGAATAAAATGAGCACTGATGCATAAGTATTTCAATGACTGGTTAGACGTCCAAGTAGACAATGTTAAGCAAACCCTTTGATTTGTTTTCTTAATTAACTTTTTCAACTTTGATTTTTCATTCATGAAAAGTTGGACGCAATCCCTAACAATTATTTCATGACACGGGATTTGAAAACCACGATAAGTGGCTTCTATATGTTTCTTAAATCCCTCATCTTCAACAACAGAGAATGGAAGCTCGTTAATTACAATATTTTTTACTATAGTATTTTGGATATCCTCTTGTTCGACCTTCTGAGTTTTTGCTTTCTTACCACGTGGTGCCATACCTAGAATATACTACTTGATTAGCAAGAGAGGAACTGCATTGTAGTGAGTATCAAAGGTTAGAACGTCATCTTGATATAACACAGTTACACACAGCATAAATAAATTTACAAGTCATCGAGATAATAAATTAATAATATGGTATGTTAACTGTCAAGTTCGTAGCAATAACGGGTACATGTCAGAAAACTGAAAATCGAAATAATCATTTTTATAGTGTTTGACAAATAGAAGTAGTTGCAATCAAACGGATATATATTGTGATAAACCTAAATTATCTGTTTATGTCTGGATTAATTTAATTTGATTCTTCAAATCAGTACAAGAATCAACTTATAGAAACACACTTCCAAACACCCCTTCATCACCAGTAATTTAGGGGAATAGGAGGTGTTTCCTCATTGCTATTACATAATAAGCAATCCAAACAGCTATAAACCGCTTCTTTAATGTATTGAAATGCAGTATACTGTTAGAAGGGGTGTTTGGGATTGCTAATTAAATTGCTTACTTTTTTTATAAAGTAAGCAATTACATACCCGATTATTCAAAACAACTTATTTCATATGCAATGCAATCCTAACCATGCTAAACACTATTTCTATAATATTTCAAAACTGCTTACTGTTTTGTAAAGTAATCAGTTTGAAGTAAAGCAATTCCAAACCTTATAGACCACCACCTTAAGTGAGAACACATTAGAAGAAGCACAATAAATAAACATTTCAATGAATAATGTTTAGTGTTCAAATTTTCTTAGAGCATGGGGTGCAGATGACATAGGTTCCTCTTCATTCGGGCCTCACTGTGTGCCACATCAGCACAACAAACCACAACTAACAACCCCCCTCCCCAGTCAACTAACCACAACTTACTCATTTGGGCCCCACCACTATTTTTTTTTTTTCATCAAATATCCAAATATATTAAATTCATTTCATAAAAATAAAAATACATTACAACAAATAATACAAATAACATTAAGAAGAAAAAAAAAAAAGTTGTAAAAAAAAATAAGGAAAACTAAAGAAAAAAAAAACATTTGGCCCACTTCCTTTTTTTTGCCCACTTCAAACATTTGGCCCATCTTCTTGCTTCTTCCTCTTCGATCTGCTGCTGCTACAACCTGCAAAAGGAAAAAAAAAAAAAAAAAAAAAAAAAAAAACACGCATAACACATATTATTTTCTTTACAATTGAAAAAAAAAAAAAAAAAAAAAAAAAAAAAAAAAACCTTAAAACACAAATCCATGCCTTCTTCTTCATTTCCAGTAAATGCAGCCTTCATTTCAAGTAAATACACCCATTAACAAAAACATTAAAAACCCATTTCACACCCCACTAATTTACCCATTAATAGTGAATGAAATAATATATCCGTTCGAAAAACAAATTAAATATGCATTGTGTCAGAAAATTTCCTTCGTCGTGCAGACGAGGAGTTTGGCTTCGGCGGTCGACGGCGAGGGGAGGTGGTGCAGCAACGAGCTGCGGCGAGCTCCACATCAGCTCCACGTAGGCATACGGCGAAGCAACGAGGAATTGCACCCCTTGCTGTTCAAATTTTCTTATATGTTAAAAATGCTACAGTACTAAAAAAGGAATGATTTGTCTGAAAAAGTATAGACAAATCCCTTTATAAAAGGTTTTTAGGTTTAAATGTGAAGATTATAAAGTAGTTTTAGTTACATATAAGATATGCACTTTGAGCTTTGCGGAAAAGAGATAAGTACATAATCAGATAAGCAAATGAAGTTTGGACAATACAAACACTCCAAATCTGTTGAGTATTTGCTTATAACTAATAACTAAGAGATAAGTAGAAACATAAGTGATCCCAAACACCCTCCCAAAACTTGGAAAATAATCACATAAACAGTTTGGGTAACATGTTACTATGTTAGTACTATAATATAATAAAACTAAAACTTGTTTAATATATATTCCATATTTCAATGAACGTCGACCCCGTAACACAAGTACTCAAGAGTTTTTCTATATTGCTTATTAAAACAGCTTATGTGATCATAAGTTTGGATTTAACATTCCCAAATTATTTTTTGCAAAAAACAGCTTATTTTACCATCAAATAATCATATTTTCAGTTTGTATTAGCAATCTAAACACCCTTAAATCAACTTAACTCAAATGTGGATAATCAAAAGCAATACCAAACACCTGGAAAAAAACTGTTTAACATTATATTGAAATATGATAAGCAGGTTTAAAGGGTGTTTGGGGCTACTTATAGAAATTGCTTTATATTTTTCTAAGTAAGTTGACAATATATAGAAATGGAATATACCAACCAGTTGATTGTGAGCAAAAATGTGAATGATGAAAGTTGCCAGCGAACAAATGACCGAAAGTGGAGGGTCATATATATATATATATATATATATATATATATATATATATATATATATATATATATATATATATATATATATATATATATATATTTTGTTAGAAATAGTGGGGCCACTAGTTTTGGTTTTTACACT
The DNA here is from genome assembly GCA_021014915.2 of Artemisia tridentata subsp. tridentata. NCBI lineage: Eukaryota > Viridiplantae > Streptophyta > Magnoliopsida > Asterales > Asteraceae > Artemisia > Artemisia tridentata. The sequence goes on along the minus strand of CP139504.1, from coordinate 368,807,274 downwards.
TTTACTTTATTCTTCCCTATCCCCTTATTGATAACAAGTAAAAGGCGCGTTTGTTATTGCTTATTAAAAATCGAGAAATGTTGCATTTACAAAAAGTTTACAAAATTGTATCAATATAATGAATCCTGTCTTTCTTTGATAAGAATCGATACGATTTTTATAAGGCTCCTCCTCCGAATGAAATTGAATGGGATCCAGAGAGACCATGTCTTCATCCATAGGCTCCCAAGTACCCGAATCAATCAAAAGTTTGATTCTATCAGAACTACTTATTTTCAAATGATATCCACATTGTTCACAAAGATTCATTTTTTATTTAAAAAATTTCTTATAATTTAATCCATAAAAATTTTCGCAATGATTTGGCAACTTGTGAAGGGTAAGAAATAAGAAAGAGAAACTATTATGCAAAATGATTAGACCACTATTAGTCTATACATGACAAGTTATTTTGTGGGTGTAATTTTGTAAACTCTTTGTAATATACCATTATTGTTAAAAATCTACTAGCCACACATTTCAACAATAGAAATGGTAAATTCACTAAAAACTTACAAAAATTTGTTTACACAATAACATGACCAATTGAATTGGACCAATCATGTTGTACGATGTTTTCTCTTTTATATTTTTCACCCATATTCACATGACACATGGGTGTGTAGATTTTGTTTTATAAATCTTTTGTGCAACTAGCATTTCTCTTTCAACAAACACTCCTTGATGCAAGTAGGGTATCTTGCTCAAGGGTTGGATAAAAGATCTAATATATTTGTAACGATTGGAAATTGCATATGTATCATTTCAAAAACAAATAATTGCATGTATATATTTTTTGGTGCAAGTTTTTAATGCTAATAATACAATGATTTTTTTGCATGTATTAGATATATATGCAATTTTACGTCAAGAAATATATATGCAAATGCTTATAAATTAAACGTCTTCAATATTTTATTCTTTAGCATTAATGGGATTCTTCTTTAGGTAAAAGGATTTTACCCCGGTGAATTTCATAAATGATAATGAAACATTTACAAACATTGAATGTGGACGTTTACCACATCACGAGATAGCCATCAAAATGATCATCAAAACCAATAAAGAAACAAGCAAAAACTAGCCTAGCTCAACCACCCATTGAACAAAACATATCAACCTAAGAACACCAACTGAGCCTCGACCAAATCCCTAACATGCGCCCAACTTCAAACCAAGAAACAACCTTAACTTGCCTGCACAACAAATGTCTCATATTCAGCCGCGTCTCGTCTACCTGGCCGCGTCTCAGCTCCATAATACTCCCTCCGTGTCAAAAATATTGTCTATATTTTCATTTTGGGATGTCTCAAAATAATTGTCCACTTTCCCTTTTAAGTAAAAACTAAAGAATATAATAGGAGAATATTCTCTTTGAGTGGTTGAAAACAAAAGTAGCCCCACTTTTATTAAAATATGTGATTCTTGTTTCCTGACAATTATTTTGAGACGGATTGAGTAGTAAGTTATGGACGAGATTCATGAATGAGATTCATGATAGCAAGAGTTCATTTTTGACAAAACTAGCACAAATGCACAGTAGATATTAATTTTGTAGTTAATCGTTGAAAAAAATAAATTACACTATAGTTACGTGCAATTTTATATATTTTAAAAAAGAGGCGCTATGATGTATTTTCGAAAAACTTTTTTTTTCTTTCTTTTTTTTTAATTATTGAAAATTTATATGAAATATATACATTTGATTTATTGTGTGAATTTTGAAATTCATATCATTATTGAGAGTTTAGGTTACAGCGTGGTTCAGAGTTTCTAAGTTATGGAACATATCAATTTTGCGACGTCGCTTGTTCATCAATTTAGAGAGAAATAATAATAATAATAATAATAATAATAATAATAAAAAAAAAAAAAAAAAAAAATAAAATGGTGTTTGGTTTCAGACAATAAAATGTTACTCTCTCCGTCCCAAATTAATAGTCCCTCTTTTCATTTTGTGTTGTTCCAAAATTATTGTCCCATTTCAAATATAGTTGTGAAGAATGTAGCAAGTTTACCATATTGCACCTAATGTTACTAAAAATTACAAACATCATTCGAAGATTCAATTAATTCCATATGGATAAAAGTGACATTTTGCAAAAAAAAGTAAGAGAGAGAATGCAATAATGATTTTGTTTTCTTAAACTGTTTGTTTTTTTTAATCCACCCAACTATAGCTAGGATTAAAATATATCCATAAACCTACCTTTTCCATATAACCAGGGGTAATTTTGTAAATTTCAGATTATTTAATTTCAACCCAAACTTAAAACGCGCATAACTCTTAAACGAAAAACTTTTACGAAAAACCGAGTTCACCATAATTTCCAAATTTTAATTCTCTTTAATTTATATGCGTTTATATATACAAATCGCAAACTTATTTTTTAATATTTTATGTGGGTTATGATTTTCTTAAAATTTTCGGCATCTTCGGCCCTATTTTTGTCTAGCTTAAACTTTGAATTACTCAAAACACGAAATTTTAGATTTTTTCCGTTTTTACCCAGATTTTTGAAGTACTCAATTCTGATATGATATGAGTGAGATATCACATTTTGAAAAGGACGTTTCACATATATTTAGTGCACAAAAGGTGTTTGATAAAATGGCTAAAAGAGATTTTCCTTATAAAAGTACATTTAAATGCACTAATTGGTGTACCATAATACATTTTTAATTATTTGATAAACTGATGAACAACACTAACTGGTGAACAAAAGTAACTGATGAACAATACTAATTGATGAACAATACTAACTGATGAACAATACTAATTGATGAACAATACTAACTGATAAACAAGACTTTTTATTGATAAACAAAACTTATTATTGATGAACAACATATTTGTATTGATGAACAACATGTAGATTGATGTTGTCTTGTTCGTCAGTTAGTGTTGTTCTTCAGTTAGTCTTATTCATCAGCTCATGTTGTTCATTAGTTAGTTTTGTTCATCAGTTTATCAATAAGACTAATGAACTAATGAACACTTATGAACAAGATACAAATTGATGTTGTCTTATTCATCAATTAATCTTTTTCATTAGTTAGAGTTGTTTATTAGTTCACCAACAAGACTGATAAACAAGACTAATTGATGAATACTTATGAACAACATGTAGATTGATGTTGTTTTGTTCATCAGTCCATCATTCATGTTATTTATAGGTTAGTGTTGTTCATTAGTCTTAATCCATGTTCATCAGTCTTAATCATAATCCATGTTGTTCATAAGCGATGGTATTCATTCTCAAATATGACTAAAACGTCATCTTTAACGTGTGATATCTCACTCATATGACATCTGTTTTGAGGGATTTAAAAACCTATCTAAAGAGTGAACCAAAATCTATAACTTTCATGTCTTATTTTTTTCATAGTTCTACAGTTATGAGGATAAAAAATAAGGTTGAAAATGCCAAAAAATAATTATAAAAAAAAAATCAATACCCATTTGATATGTACATTTGAAATATTTAACAAGATTTATACCAAATTAAAGATGATTAAATTCTAAAATTATGGTGAAATCAATTTTTTCTAAAAGTTTGTAGTTTAAGAGTTATGTGCGTTTAAAGTTTGAGGGGAATGCAAAAAATGGGTCAAATGACCTTTTTACCTCTAGGCGGATTTTTTTGAATAAAATAAAATAATGAATACGTGTCATATGATTAATGGCTTTTTACACTTTGTAAAACTTTCACCGGAATGTTATATTGGATGTTTATTTAATGGATTATGTCTTTTACTTAAAAATCATTTTATCTTACTTAGAAATAATCTAAATAACATAGTTTTTAAAATATCACAAACCCGGAATTTAAAAAATGGTTTCATTTAAATTAAATTTTTTGTTTTGTATAAGCATGATCTTTACTATGGGTATGTTTGGCAAAATGGTTGGTGTTGAGACTGTGGCTTATATTATAAGCCGAAACTAGGATTTTTATTTTCATAAACTTGTTTGGCAAATTAGTTTAAGTTGAGGCTTATTATCGTAAAATTATTAAAAATGACATATAATTAAATTAACATCTCTATATATATAACAGTAGGCGTTACACGTAGATAATGCCACATAAATGCCACCTCAATGCCAATCATAAATGCACTAATCATAACTATGCCACTTGGCATTTCTTGCTGCAGGAAAAATTTCGGATTTTTAATTCAAAAAAATCATGCACGGAGCAGGATTCGAACTTGGGTCTGTTAGTCCACATACAAACATGATAACCACTAGACCAACACATTTTTTTGATTATATCTTGCAAGTCCAAATATATAAACCTATGAAACCAATTATAAATCATTTTAATTTAATGAGATAACTATGAGAATCTCTGCAATTTAGGAAGCTCAATATCTATTACTTAATAATATAATTATTGCCGGATTCATTCATTATATTTTTTTTTAAAATAAAAACCCTAATATCACGATTTTTTTTATTGCAGCCGTATTGATCATGGCTCTCATTCTCATCTCGAGGTATCACAAGTCCACCGAATGATCTCTTGATTTAACCCTAATATGTAATGCTTCATTACTTATCAATCAAATTCGATTTCAGGTTATTTTTATTTGTAATATTCGTTCGAACTTAATCAGAATTAGGCCAGGCCTAATGATCAACACCTGTATGTATTATAGTTGGAGGCAACATTGGATAAGATACAGTTTTTTTGGGTGTTGATCATTAGGACTGTTAAAATATAGTATATGGATCCTTTTCATTAATCTATTTGGGTGTTGAAACTGTTAAATGTCAATTTCTTCTGATTATGTTACCTATCATATTTATAGTTTTTTTAGCTCTTGCATTATATGTATATTATATGTGCAGATTTAATAAATATGTGGCTTTAGGTAACATAGTTTAGGTTTGGGATTGGGATAAATTTGTATTGTTATATAGTAGATATCCGCCATACATATAGGATGTCACTAATATCGGATCGATAACATACCGTTTAAATGTTTGGGTGCATGGGCAGATCAAGTAAGGCGTCTCAAGTTATTGACTATGACCAAAATGGTTTAGTATAACATACGTTTTTAACGAGTTATTCGATGTCTATCTGAGATTTGGAACTAAACTTTATTTTGTTTCCTGGTATTTGAATAGGTTATGGCTAATGTAGATACACCTAACGATGCCTTAACAGCTAGAAATAATGGTGCTCAAAGGATTGGCCTTTGTAGGACTGAGCATATGGTATTCTTTTGCGTTTCCCACTGTTTATATCTCACAAAATGGAAGTAAAAAGTTGTAATATTATAGAATAATCCAAATTTACAAGCGAAGTATATATAAACAGTGGGCAACTCAACTAGGATTCAAAGATATGACCCGCTTATAGTTGGTTTATTCCTCACCAGTATCGCTAAGATTTAATACTTATTCCACATTTATACTTTTTGGAATATTTTCAGTTTTTTTGCTTCTGATGAGAGGATAAAAGCCGTAACGAAAATGATCATGCCCGTCACTATTGAGCATAGAAAAGCAGCTCTCGACCTCTTATTTCCTTACCAAAGATCAGACTTTGAAGGCATTTTCCGAGCAATGGATGGTAATTTTTATCACTTTTTAGCATTCTACACGCCTAATCGTAGCTAATTTCAGATTCTCAAAGTTTATTTTTATCAAATATTTCAGGACTTCCAGTGACGATCCGCCTTCTAGATCCTCCACTACACGAATTTCTACCCGAAGGTGATCTAGACCAAATTGTGGGTGAGCTGACTAAGGATACAGGCATGACCGAGGATGAAATATATTCAAGAATCGAGAAATTATCAGAAGTGAACCCAATGCTTGGTTTCCGTGGCTGCAGGTATGTACTTCTACATGTAAAGTGTTTCCATGTAGTAGCATCCCGGCCCCAAAGTAACAGACTAGCGTGATAGGTGATAACCTTTGGTTTTATAATTTCAGGCTTGGGATTTCATATCCAGAGCTAACAGAGATGCAAGTGCGCACAATCTTTTAAGCTGCAGTGTCTATGAGCCACCAAGGCGTGACAATTTTCCCAGAGATCATGGTTCCATTAGTTGGAACACCTCAGGAACTAAGACATCAAATTGGTGTGATTCGCGGTGTAGCAACTAAAGTCTTTACTGAGATGGGGTTGTCATTAGAGTACAAAGTTGGCACCATGATCGAGATTCCACGAGCTGCTGTAATTGCTGATGAGGTATAACCTTTAAATCTGTCACCACTTCCACTTTGTGTAGAATCTCATATTTTGACCTGCAGATTGCAAAAGAGGCCGAGTTCTTTTCGTTTGGAACCAATGATCTCACCCAAATGACGTTCGGGTACAGTAGAGATGATGTTTGCAAGTTTCTCCCAGTTTATTTGGCGCAAGGAATTCTACAACATGATCCCTTTGAGGTCAGCAACATGAGCAATAGTGTATCGACATAGATATATTGGATAAAATTAATGACACAAAGATTCTATTGCATTGTTCATAGGTTCTTAATCAAAAGGGCGTTGATCAACTGATCAAGATGGCCACAGAAAAGGGGCGGGCAGCGAATCCTAGCTTAAAGGTGAGCACATGTTCCCAATATTTCGAGTTTTGTAGCTTTGTGAATTTAAAGGCTACAAAATGGGACTGACATGGGTCAAAACGGGTAAAAAGGAGTCAGAAATGGTTACTGCTACTAATTAATTTGTCTAGACTTGGCATGTTTCCTTTTAGTACTGCTCGCCTATGTCGACAACATGATAATGGTGCCAGTCATAGCTAAAACAGTTCAGGTGCATCTTCATATTGCTATCTGATATTGGTCAAATTTATATGTTTAAATCTTGAATGTCGGATTTTTGCTAAGTATGATATATGTAACCGTTTTGTCATGCTTATTTGATGTCAGGAAATGAAAGAGCATGGTTTCACAATGAAAAGACTTCAATTACTTAGTGATATTACATGGGCTTTTAGGCCTGGTGTTCTTACACCATTGATGGGTGTAAGTGGTGCTGGGAAAACAACACTTCTTGATGTTCTTGCTGGACGGAAAACCAGTGGCATTGTTGAAGGAGAGATTAAGATTAGTGGTTACCCGAAAGTCCAAGATACGTTTGCTAGGATCTCAGGTTACTGTGAGCAAACTGATGTACACTCCCCCCAAATTACAGTTGAAGAATCAGTCATATTTTCTGCTTGGCTCCGTCTTCATCCTGAAATTGATTCAAAAACAAAATACGTTTGAGATAGATTTATTAAATATTATACATTCATTATTCATTCATTATCCGTTCAATTGATTTTGGTAAATCAATATAACATTCTCTGATGGCATGTACAGAGATTCGTAGAGGAAATCCTGAAAACAGTTGAGCTTTATGACATGAAAGACGCCTTGGTTGGCATTCCCGGTGTTCGTGGTTTATCAACTGAGCAGCGTAAGCGGCTTACAATTGCTGTGGAAGTTGTGGCTAATCCATCCATTATATTCATGGATGAACCTACAACAGGCCTGGATGCTAGATCAGCTGCCATTGTCATGCGGGCTGTGAAGAATATTGTCGATACAGGAAGAAAAATAGTTTGTACCATTCACCAGCCGAGCATTGACATATTTGAGCCTTTTGATGAGGTAAAAAGGACATATCTAAATATTCTAGGAAAAAGATAAATAGCTTACTAGCATCAAAACTCTAACATGTCAGCAACTTTAAATACATATATCAAGGTTGAGCGTTGCTTTTAATTACTGGATCTTAACATGCAGTTGGGTTTCAGTTTTATGTACTTAAGTGTATAATTTGCAGGTTTCATAATTTTTTGGATGGATTAGAGATCTTTCACAAGTTCAAAATCCACCACCAGTAACTTTATATAAGTTCAGTTTTCCCGTTTGACCTGTTAGGCGTGATAAATTCATGAATTGACCCATTTTGTAAGTTAATTGTACTCAAAAGATTTTATTTTTTATTTATTATGTTTTACTCTCAATTGAGGCTTGATGCTAATCTGTAAGATTATAACATTAATTAGAGCCGGGCCGGGGACCTTACCTGAAAACTTGTCCGTCACAATTTAAGTCAGCCACCACCAAACACATGTACATGAAAACCAAAAATGCACGTGAACGTTTAGTAATATATGTAAAAGAGTTTGAATGTTTAGCTATCAGATAGCAATATGATAATGCACGTGAACTAAGTGATGTTGGATGATGCTATGCGATCTTCAGAACATCTAGAAAGAGTTTATTCAGAGGTTCACTTTCTGAAGACTTTGAAACATGAGAACATAATCAAGTCGGATGTTTCTTGGGTGGACGATAAGAACAAAACCGTTAACATGATCACTGAACTGTTTACGTCTGGGAGTTTGAGACAGTAAGTAGTGTTTTTCCTACGGTTTCTATCTTTTGTTGAATTTATATTTGAGTAAGGTATAAACTGTGGTTACACATGTTTTTAGATACCGCAAGAAGCATAAGAGTGTATATTTGAAGGCTATCAAGAATTGGGCGAGACAGATCCTCCGAGGCTTGACTTATCTCCACATTCAAGAGCCACCTATTATTCATAGAGACTTGAAATGTGACAACATATTTGTCAATGGAAATCATGGAGAAGTGAAAATTGGAGATCTAGGATTGGCAACACTGATGTTACCCCCTGCTGTCAAAAGTTTGATCGGTAAGTCGATCAAATTATTTTGAGAGTGTCACAAATTTGGTTAATCAAAATTTAGCCAGGACTTATAGTCCATTCATTGTATTGCAGGAACTCCTGAATTCATGGCCCCAGAGCTATATGAAGAGGAATATAATGAACTTGTGGACATATATTCATTCGGAATGTGCATACTAGAATTGATTACTTGTGAATATCCGTACAGCGAATGCAAAAATCAAGCACAAATATACAGGAAGGTTACTTCTGTAAGTTCTCCTTCAATCAGCTATCTTCTGATTCCTGGATATGTTTGTATTTGTGTTTTAGAAACCGTTCAGGTCATACTTAAGTAATTCATATTTATTCAAAAACTAAGCAAGATCAAAGACAAAAAAGAAACTGAATGGGCTATTTTAGAAAATAGAATTTAGTGTTACATAGTTTATACAAGATATGATACACTGATGTAACTGGAATGGTCTACAGACAATGTTAATGTCATATTTACATTGTACATTGAATCATCTTGAAACTGAAAATGTAGGATCAGGCATCGTTGGAGCTGTAGGTGCTCGATCGTCTGATATGGATGGTGCAATAAGGCCACAACTCGCTCACAACCATTAAGCAGCAACACAGTTTCTTAAAGATGCATAAAAGACAGGTCCGTACTTACAATCTGAAACCGCAAATTATTTTGTATTATTATTAGTTGACACTTATTTGTGGGAGGAAATCGTGGCTCAATGAACATTTGAAGAACATGAAGCTGTACAAACGTGAGTCTTCCAGTTAGATTTTTTTTTTTTTGAAAAGCAAAAAAAAAAAAAAAAAAAAAAAAAAAAAAAAAAAAAAAGAAGTTAGACAACCTGAATAGAAGCAGTTTTACTGTACATATAGGCCCACAAAATGATTTTTTTTAAACTAACATGTGGTCGGTAGTGGACACCATGGACAAGCATAATGTTATAATGGTAAATTTAGCAAAATAAAGCTTCTAAACTTTTTTTTCTGGATTTTGCCAAATGTATGTTTTTGCAGCGCTTTGCTCTTGCTGCAACTGAGCTTAACGGGGCACTTTATGCTGTTGGTGGCTTTGACGGGAAAAACTACTTGAGGTACTTCATCTTTGACCTTATATATATAATGATCATAGCATTTAACTTGTCCTTTCAGTGAGTGTTTTCAAACAAACCTTATATATAACTCTTGCAATGTATGCCTGATATGGAAATCCATTATTGCAACAGTTTAGCAGAGAGATTTTGTGGAAAACTAGAAGGGGGGGGGGGTTGAATAGTTTTACGTCTTTTTAATTTATGAAAACTTTTGTTTACTTTTTAAAACTTCGATTCTATCTTATGTGAATTCAACTCTTGATCAATATGAACAAGTATAAACAAATATAGATAAGCAATGCAAGTAAAGTAAATATATGAAATGAAAGATAGAGATGGAAAGATCAAACCACAACACGGAGATTTATAGTGGTTCGGCTACAAGGACACCTTCCTTGCCCTACTCCACTCCTCGAGTCACCTACTCGAGAGTTTTCTTCACTATGTCAACAAACTCCCTTATGGCGGAGAAAACCTTACACAACTTTAGCTTACACCGGCTTAACGACACAAAGCAAAATGTCGAGTTCTAATCGTAGCTAGAACCAATCTCACGACTTGTACACAACTCTACACAACTTAATCACGACTGCTTCACGACGGCTTCACGACTTCTTCACGACTTCTTCTCCACGACTACTTCACAACTACTTCTACACTACTTCTTTACAACACAACTAGTTACTTACACTTAGATCTACTTATCACAACTATACAACACTTTACACAACTACAATGATGATATGAGTTAAGCTATAATACTTCTTCTCTAGTTGAAGGAGTATTCTTCTTTTACACTTTGATGGTGGAAGCTTGGATCACTTAGAAACCAATGCTTAAGAGAATATGATCAAAGGGTTTTAGAAAGGATTTACAAGATTTAAAATAGAATGTTTGGGGTGCAAAAGGTGAGTAAAAATCCAGGGGAAGGCTGGTATTTATAGGCAGAAAAACTGGACAGCTGGGAGCTACTGGAGCGTGGCCGGCCCCCTTAAATAGGGGGGGGTCCCCTTAATTTTAAGGGGGCCGCCTAACAAAATTAAGGGGGCCGCCCATGCCAGCCGTTGCCCAGTTTTGTCTTTTTGTGGGGAAGGTTTTTCTGAAACATTTTTACTGATTTTGGTTAAAAATTTGAATTCATAAATTTATAATGAATTAAACCTTTTTATTTATTACCAAAAATGTTTTTCTAAAAGATATAAAATGTTTTTGACATTTTATAAAAAATCTAGTGTTTTAAGAAAATGTTCCTTTGATCATATAATGCATTAAGCATTAGTTCATTCATACCTTAAGTGATTTGAGTTGTAGAAATAGATATTTACAACTAAATACTTGTTTACGTCATAATTTTCCGATTAATGATTTTACATTTTGTGATTATCAAAACGTAGAGATATCGAAAAATATTAATAACGTGTTTAGGCATTATTTATATCAACAATCTCCCCCTTTTTGATGATTACAAAATCTAAACTCATTAAATCTAAAAATTAGTTTTTAGACAAGTATTTAGTGAGTTTATATCTATTTCTCCCCCTTTTTGTAGAATCAAAAAGGTTAAGCCGACAAGTTTTAGAAATAAAATTTGCCGGGACGATAACTCCCCCTTGGTGTGTACTCCCCCTCGTTCGTGTGCATAAATAAAACGATATATGGGATTCTTGCAAGAAAAATATTAGAGGCACAAGCATATATATAGCAAAAATAAGCATGCATATAAAATAAAGACATTCATTCATAAAAGAAATGTTGTGTATAAATACACAAACATACAAGATTACATTTAATCCTACATAATCTAGTAAGTAATGCAATCTACATAATCATTCTAGAAGTACATGATCTTCCATGGGGCTTGCACACAAAAAGGTTTTGAAAATTATTTTTAATTAAGCATTGCATATGCTTAATTGGGTGAAAATGGAGGTGGTGGTGATGTAGTGGGTGAAGGTGGTGGAGGTGGTGGTGGTGGTGGGTTGGTGATCATGTGTTCAAGTGATGAAAACATGTAGTGTATCTCATCTCTAAGACCAAAGATTATGGTCCGGTTATGGATGCAACAAAGACAATTGTTACCATGTGCTTCAAGCAATGCCCAAGGTATGGGAAAGAATGGTTGTGGGATTGGTGATGGTGAGAAGTGAGCATCAAGAGGTGTGATGGGTGATAAGGAAAATGGCAAGTTGGGTGGATGGAGGTTCTTGAGTGGATGGTGGTGATGATGCTTTTGGTGATGATGTTAGGTGAGTGTTGATGTAGTCATTGATGGATGAAGTGGATGGTATGGAGGAAGATGATGCTCCATGGGTAGAGGGTGTTTTTGATGGTGCATTTGGTGCACTTGGGGATGAACTTTGAGGTGGTGGTGATGGAGTTTTGGTGTCTTCTTGGGTTAAGTCAATAAAGAGTTGTTTTGGTGGTATGATGACAAGTCTTTGCTTCCTTGGAGTCTTAGAGATGGAGGATTTTGGTGATAACATGGTGGTTTTGGATGGTGAAGGATGATGGAATGAGAGGTGATTATATGGAGGGAATTTATAATATGAAAATGTGGTTGGTTTAGGTTAATTTTTGAGGTTTTGTTGTAAGATTCCAATACCAGTTCGTCCATAAAGAGAAATGGTAGCTGGGGCTAGATAAAAGGGGTCACATGATGCAAAAGAAAATAGTGAATTTCACTGCCCAGATGGCCGGTCCCCTTAATTGCTGGCCGGCCCCCTTAAAATTAAGGGGACCGCCTAGGGAATTAAGGGGGCCGCCCATCTGCTGTTTTCCCAGGCGACCAAATTTGAAAAATTTCCAGAAAAGGGTCATTGTTAGGGTGTATTTGCAGCAAGCTTTATTTGAATCATGTACATGAAGAATGATTAAATAATAGCATAAACATGTTTAAATAAGCATGTATACATTTAGGCTAAAAATAATCATATTATAGAATAAGCATGTTATTAATCATTAGCAAGCATATTAATTTTAAGCATAGCATTCAAGTTCTAATCAAGAAAATAGATACTAACATACTATAACATGCAAGAAATAAATAATTCTCAAATACAAAACAAAATAAAATGTCTAAACACAATATTGTTCTAATAAGCCAACTTCCACATCTCATCTTTTCTTCTTTCCGAAAATATTCTTGAAAGCTTTCCCTATCGACTTGAAACCACCTCTAACTTCTTGATGCATCTGTTGAGTTGTGTTGAGTAATGCGGTTTGTCGTTCAAATAGGATTTGTTCGGTTTGTTCGGAAGGACGAGGAACTTGATAATCGGAATAATTAAGTTCCGGGAGATTGTCCACGAACCTCGTGGGAGATGGAGTACTGACACGTGAGGTGCCTTCCTCCTCCTCATCATCATCTCCTCAATGACATGTGGAACTACGAGGTGCGTAGAGATTAGGGCGTCTAGATTTGCCCTTGTCACTACGAGATCGACGAAGTTGGCTACGAGAGAGAGGACGTAGGACGGGATGAACGAATAGATAGACATCACTTTCGAGATGAGGAAAGTGTTCCATGACATAACGATAGAGACGGGTGAGGAACATGCCATAAGGAAGGTTGGCGTTGGGAGTGTTTTTGGCTGACATGATGCGATAGACAAAGAGGTAAGCCAAATTATATTGTTCTTCTGCAACAATACAATACAACATGTGAGCAATGCTCGCCGTGAGATGATCACGGTGACCACCGGTACCGAACGCATTCTCACGAATGAGTTCTTCCCAACGCTTCATGTCGGGGCTTAGCTCTTTAAGGATGATTTGGTTTGCATGGATTTCAACATTTTTCGACTTGATCATTCGGCTAGTCGTACCACGTTCTAGCTCGAGAAGTCCACGAATCTCGTCAGGAGAAGGAATATTAGAATAGTATGGACCATTCTGAGGCCGATTTTTCTCAAGAGATGAGAGATCCCATTCATTTGAGAAAACGGCTTGACCGTTGTAAGGAATTTGGAGAATTTACCAAACTGAGCTAGATTGAGAGTGATAAATTCGTTTTGGATCATAAAGGAAATAAGAATATAGCCATATGGATCGGTTTGCACCGTCACTTAGCTATAGAAGTCTAGAATGAAGCGAGGAATGATTGGTTCATTGATTTTGTAGAGACAATCGAGACGAACATTTGAGAACATTCGCTCGATTTGGTCGGATTGATAGAAAGATGGATCGACAACTCTACCTTCGTGAATGTTTCTATTTTCGATAGGCCGATAGAAACATGCAACAGAAGGAGATATGCCGGGAGTTTCGGAGACTTTTGGAATGTAGGCCTTGGTTTTGGAGAGATCACCGACTGTAGCTTTAGGCATTTTCACCTATACAAGAAAGCAACACACAAACAAAAATAAGAAAATGACATGCACATATTATATATGCTACTTATGTGGAACGTAAACATACTTCGACTCTAAAACTTTAATCCTAAGAAGTAGTTTACAATGTTCATTAGTTTTAATTTTTAACTTGCTTAAAATGTATTTTATGATGTTAAAGAATAGTTACATAGATATTATGATAAGAAATAAAAAATATCCAAACGCTCCTTTGTACGTCATAAGCTACTTTGAAATGTGGCTAGACAAACATTAGATTGCATATCTAGCTATTTCTTACGAGTGTTTATGTTAAGTAACTTATTTAAAAAGGTGAAAACTTATATTTTGACTCAAAAATTTCTTTCAAAATGTTATGCCAAACGCTCCCTTAATTATAAAAATAACTACTAAAATTTCAATATACATATGAATTATGTATCTTGATGACTCGAAACAACTAATTGCGTGTTTATAAACTTGACAAGTAGTTGTGAACTTAATTTTGATTAAATTTCGATGACTCTAGATCCTAATCCAAACACTCTCTTATATTTGATAAAAACATTTTTATGATTCGAAAAATATATTTTTAGTATTAAGAAGTTATGATGTAGCAATGTGATTAGTTTTAACAAGTGTTTATGGCATAATTCAACAATGTATAACAAGTTTTGAATATGAGTGTTTGGTTTTTCAAAGTTTTGACATGAGGGTATCTAATTACTTAGTTTCTAGGTTGATTAAGCATTCTAATCCTATGGGGAGCATTTGATTATAACATTCATAGACTCAATTTCAACAAAAATTCGGATTTTGAAAAATTAAGTAAAAGACCTAATTATGATTAGACTCAAAATTGGATGAAATTAGATGAAATGTGTATTGGAAAACTTACAAAATGTGTTGCTAATCGAAATATAGGTGTTTGCCCCTTGCGAAATTAGCCCGAAATGGTGATTTGGTGAGTAGTTTTGGGGTTGCAGCTCGTTCACAGCAGAGTGAGTGAGAGGAGTGTTTGAAAAATGGGGTGTTTGGCAAAGATTTTTGAAGGAAAATTAGTTTTGGCAGCAGCAGATGGCCGGTCCCCTTAAACATTAAGGGGACCGCCCCCGTTTACAAGCCGGTCCCTTTAATTTTAAGGGGACCGCCGTTCAGAAAAAAAATGTGCTTTGTTTCTGGCGGCAAAATATTTATATGTATATATAGATTTATTATATATCAAAAGTACGTTGGGTTATATTGGCACGAGAAGGGAATACTTGACACATTTTATTAACATTTCGTTAACAAAATATATCTTGAGAATTTTGGATAAAATAATCAAGACGTCAAGCTGACAAAGGTGGATTTAAGAAATGAAAAGAGAATGTGTATGTATATATATATATGTATATATGTTAAGGTGGGATGTTGAATGATGTTGAGGGATAATGAGGAAAGGACGGAGATGGGTGCTGACGACGATGGAAGTTTGTTACATAGTTTTCTTGTTCGAAGGTTCGGCTCCGACTTCTATGTTGATCCACTCAACTCACTTCTCTTCATCACCATGAGTTTTGCGAGAGAGGACATAGAAGATTTTCATGTTGAACGTTATAGTCCAAAAGAGGCAAAGGGGAAAGAAAAGGTTCGAGGACGAACAATTTCTTTTAGTTCTAGATAGTCAACAAATGACGTATCTAGGTTATGAGAGGATATGTTTTAATATATATATATATATATATTTATAGGTATATAAGAAGAGAACTTACTAACAAACACACAAGTATTTATTAACCTAAGCATTTAAGACTAAAGGGGGCATGCAATAGGCTAGATTATTAATCTACGCATATAGTGGTAAGCATGAAAGAGAGGCGTACCTTTTTGTCTTCAACATGTGGTCTTCAAATACTTCAAAGAGTATTGACTTATAAAAGCCAATTACGAAAGAGATTCCGACTTTCCCGATGAGTTGAAATTCTAGCCACTTGGTCCCCATGGTCTGATTGGTCCATAGTTGTTTGAACCAAACATGGTTTGCAATTGACTCGGATGCATATATGGTGGAAGTATTCCGCAAGGATTAAAACTTGGTGGATTTGGATAATTCCACATTGGGTGACTATTATTTTGACGGTTTGGTCTATTTTAATTTCTTCTAGGTTGAGGAGTTTTAGGTCAAGGGTGAGGACTAGGTGGTCTTCTAGGAGGAGGTGTTTTTGACCTTAACTTTGGTTTAGAGTGTTCTACTTCATTTTTTAAAGATGGTTTATAAAAGGTTTTTACATCCTCATTACTAGCTATGGGTATTTTTCTATCTTTCATAAGTATGTACTTAGGTTTTGACTCTAAAGGTTTTTGCTCACTAGTTTCACATTCAAACTTTACATTTTTAGTTTCACTATTTGAATCCTTAGTTGAATTAAATCCTAATCCGGTTTTATCTCCTGATATCCTTTGATTACTTATTATTTCCCTAAGTGAATTGCTACTATTTTTGAATTTGTTAAGTTTACAAATTTCTTTCTTAAGTATTTCGTTTTCATTTTTAGTTTCTTGACATGTTCTACATTCAAAAACTTCTTTCCCTTTTTCTAAGTTATGTAGTTTAATTTTTAATTCTAGTATTTCCTTTTCTAATTGATTATTTTTATGTTTTAGTGATTTATTTTTACTCATTACTTTTTGACCTAGTTTGCATAATTTATTATATTCGCTATCTAAGTCTTTTTCATCTAATGATAAATATTCATCACTAAAGTATTCGGTTTCGGAATGTACCTCACTTGATGTCTTAGCCATAAGACATTTCTCCTCCTTTGTGGTTTCTTTCTCGTCTTCGTCACTATCACTCCATGCTCCTCTAATGAACGCCTTTTGGTTTTGCTCCTTTGTCATCATAGGACATCTTCTGATGAGATGATTTGGATCACCGCATTTGAAGCACTTCCTCTCGCTCTTGCTACCTTTGTCGTCTTTGTTTCTTTGGAGTGTCTTTCTTTCATCATGTGGTTGTCTAACGAATCTTCCTCGTCTTTTGAAAAACTTCTTGAAGTCTCTTACGGCCATGGCATATTCTTCGTCATCACTATCGGAGGTTGAGCTATCCTCGTCACTTGATGCTTTCCTAGCTTTCAACGCGATTGACTTACTTTGCTCTTTCTTTCCTTTGACCATCTCGGAGTCTTTCTTGATTATTGCTTCGTAGACCTTCAAGTTGCCAATCAACTCGTCAAGTTGAAGAGTTGACAAGTTCTTTGATTCTTCAATCGGCGTAACTTTAGCTCGCCATTTTGGATGAAGAGCCTTAAGAAATTTCCTAACAAAATTCTTACTAGAAAAACTCTCATCAAGTGCCTTTAAACTTGTGATGATTGTGTTAAACCTAGCAAAAGCATTATCAATTGATTCCTCTTCCGGAATCGTAAATTGTTCATATTGTTGAACAAGAAGATCTATTTTATTGTCTTTGACTTGACTATTACCTTGGTGAGTTATTAGTAAAGAGTTCCAAATTTCTTTTGCGGTTTCACACATAAAGATCCTTTCGTATTCTTTACGTGGTAACGCATTATAAATAACCATTTTTGCCTCATTATTTTTAGAAAGCTTTCTTTTTAAATCATCACTTTGTTTTTCAAAATGTACTATTTCATCCTTTTTAGTTTCAAGATTATGTTGAATAGGTAAAAAATCACCATTAGTAATAACATGCCAAAGAGCTAGATCTTTTGATTTCACATAAGTTTTGAATAGATTTTTCCTATAAAGAAATCCATCACTTTCAAATAGTGGTGGTCTTTGCATAGATTGCCCTTCTAAATATTTTTCAGATTCCATAGATCGTTTCAAGTTTTAAAATACAATTTATTTTAAAAATCTTGTTTGACGTGACTCTTGATACCACTTGTGGAAAACTAGAAGGGGGGGGGGGGTTGAATAGTTTTACGTCTTTTTAATTTATGAAAACTTTGTTTACTTTTTAAAACTTCGATTCTATCTTATGTGAATTCAACTCTTGATCAGTATGAACAAGTATAAACAAATATAGATAAGCAATGCAAGTAAAGTAAATATAATGAAATGAAAGATAGAGATGGAAAGATCAAACCACATCACGGAGATTTATAGTGGTTCGGCTACAAGGACACCTTCCTTGCCCTACTCCACTCCTCGAGTCACCTACTCGAGAGTTTTCTTCACTATGTCAACAAACTCCCTTATGGCGGAGAAAACCTTACACAACTTTAGCTTACACAGGCTTAACGACACAAAGCTAAATGTCGAGTTCTAATCGTAGCTAGAACCAATCTCACGACTTGTACACAACTTCTACACAACTTAATCACGACGGATTCACGACTTCTTCACGACTTCTTCTCCACGAATACTTCACAACTACTTCACAACTACTTCTACACTACTTCTTTACAACACAACTAGTTACTTACACTTAGATCTACTTATCACAACTATACAACACTTTACACAACTACAATGATGATATGAGTTAATCTATAATACTTCTTCTCTAGTTGAAGGAGTATTCTTCTTTTGCACTTTGATGGTGGAAGCTTGGATCACTTAGAAACCAATGCTTAAGAGAATATGATCAAAGGGTTTTAGAAAGGATTTACAGGATTTAAAACAGAATGTTTGGGGTGCAAAAGGTGAGTAAAAATCCAGGGGAAGGCTGGTATTTATAGGCAGAAAAACTGGACAGCTGGGAGCTACTGGAGCGTGGCCGGCCCCCTTAATTTTAAGGGGGCCGCCTAACAAAATTAAGGGGGCCGCCCATGCCAGCCGTTGCCCAGTTTTGTCTTTTTGTGGGGAAGGTTTTTCTGGAACATTTTTACTGATTTTGGTTAAAAATTTGAATTCATAAATTTATAATGAATTAAACCTTTTTATTTATTACCAAAAATGTTTTTCTAAAAGATATAAAATGTTTTTGACATTTTATAAAAAATCTAGTGTTTTAAGAAAATGTTCCTTTGATCATATAATACATTAAGCATTAGTTCATTCATACCTTAAGTGAGTTGAGTTGTAGAAATAGATATTTACAACTAAATACTTGTTTACGTCATAATTTTCCGATTAATGATTTTACATTTTGTGATTATCAAAACGTAGAGATATCGAAAAATATTAATAACGTGTTTAGGCATTATTTATATCAACAGATTTGATCCAAGAGAACAAAGTTGGAAGAAAATTGAGAGCATGACTACAGTGAGGGGTTGCCCGTTTTGATCCGTGCCCATTTGGACCCGTTACCCTAAGCTGCCCATTTTGTCACCCGTTACCCGAACCTGCCCATCTGATGTATTGAACTGCAATGGTACCAATGGAGGAGACGATTGATGCGTGGGTTTTGCAACCTTACAACAGGTTTTACCTCTCGAGGGATCTCAAGAGGCTTACAACCCCACCAGGCAGTGTACCTGACCGATGTAGTATAGTGTAGTGGTAAGTACGGGGGATTGATCGTTCTCCACAGGGAATAGTGTTCGTTAGGTGTGAAAGGCTACTCTAATTAGGTCTAAGGGTTGAGGAAGATTCTTTTTATGTTTTTTTATATTTTTATAAAAGCAAGTAAAATCTCGGGTTTTGAAGGAGTGGGCGGAATTAGTTGCTAGTCAACTAACCCAAATTACTACAAATGCAAATAAAATAAAATAACAAAAATGAAAAGTGGTGAGAAACTTATGTGTAGAGAAATGTGTTTACTTAGATTTCCTTACTCCCTAACTATCTTTTACCGGTTAATTAGTGTGTATTAGTCGCGTGGATGACGGGTGTATTCCTTAATACCATTCGTGGGGTGGCGTACTTACTTCCCCAAACTCTACAAGCTCCTACTTCACTCCTATGTCGAGCCGGCTAGGAAGCTCCTAACATGGGATCACTAGAATTCGCTTGTGCATTAAATACAACCATAAAAACCTTTAGTACGCGTTTGGTTCATGTTTCTTAAGACGTTCAAGCAAGTTACCGAATAGGAAGTTAGCCAGTTTTCTTAAGCCTAACATAGATAAACAATCATCCAATACAACTAACAACACACTAACAACCAATAATCAATAGCTAGGTTTCATTAGATCTAAGCAAACACAAGATAAAATTAGCCTAACATGTTAAACAAAAGACAAGCATAAGATAGAATCAAACAACACATAGACATATTGAATGATTAATTGATAACTTATCTTTCAATGAAACATGGAAGATCTCAGGGCAAAAAGCCCTGAAAAAGTAGCTAAAATCGTCTTAGGGTTTTATCCCAAAATTCCACACACTAAGCTCTCCCTTAATGACAAAAAATTAGAAAACTATATATAGACTTTGACATCTGACGGCGTCACCTTATGCATTGTGACGCCGTCACCTCGCCGCTTTTAGGGTTCCCGGATGACCATCTTGACGCCGTCCCTCTTTAGCTCTTCAAAAATCCATTCTGGCTTATCAAGGCTTGACGCCGTCGGACCTATAACGTGACGCCGTCCCCTTATGATTTAAGCCGTGACGCCCTTGATTTAGTTAAAGCGTGACGCCGTCAGAATTCTCATGCAAACTCACTGGCCCGTCATGAGTAAATTTCACATCCAACTTTTCTTGCCAAGGCATGACGCCGTCTGGAGTTAATGTTGACGCCGTCAAAGGTGACTTTCAGCACAATTTTGAGACTTTGCCGTTTTCTTCACTTTTATGCTCCAAAAACGTCCAAAATGCCTCCTTTTCCAGATTTCTCCTCAAAAGTACCTAAAATGACAAAAGGAACGATTTAGGGCAATATTTGATCAAATAAATACGATTTCGGGCTTAAATGACCCCTTAAAAGCGGTACACTTTTCGCCTCATCAAATACCCTTACACTTGAGATTTGCTTGTCCTCAAGCAAATGCGCTTTTATTCTAATCAAAATACAAGTTAGGGGTCATTTAATGCAAACATAAAAGTAATTACAACAAATAATCGTTCCACTTCAATCATAATAAGCACGGAGATTACATACTAGCACCTCACAAGTAGTGTTTAGATACTCACATCTCTCAGGTGTCATCAAAATAAATCTCATAAATGAAAACGGATAATATCTCTCACTACCTGTCATAGCAAATAGATTACCATAGGCTTGGGAAAGGATCAAAAACCTCCTCCACTAGGCGTAAGCACCAAAGATAAACTATCAAAGAGGGCTTTTAAATGGGTTATAACGTTAGGTGTAGGGAAAAGGAAAACACGGTTTTGTTGGATACGGGATATTTTACTGGTGGCGAGTTAAAAATCTTGATCAATTACATGTACTATACAATGTTGCTAAGCCAAGACTCGACTCAATCTTAAGCTAAAAACAAAATAACAAAAACATAAGATAAATATAAAATGAAACGGGATGGTAGTCCGTATGTTTTTTCTATTTTTCATTTTCTCATTTTTTTGTGTTTTTCTTGATTTTTTTTTCGATTTTTTTTTTTTTTTTTTTTTTTTTTTTTTTTTTTTTTTTTTTTTTTTAGACATACACTTTTGCCCTACCATCCAAAATAATACATCATAGGGGCATTGCATTCCCCTTACACTTGAACTTTTACATAACTTTACAAATACTAATCTAATGACTCGAATTAAGATAATTGAAAAACTTGGAGTACTTTTAAAACATTTAGCACATATGGGGGTAATAAATGATGTTCATCCCCATTACTCCATTATACTAGTACTTTACCCATGAGTCCCAATCGTCCCAAAACAATATGTACAAGGATATGACTCGACTTAGCAACCATGTAATCAATTAGATAATTAACTTGGGTTTAAACAAATGTTGTAACAATAATGCACTAAAATTGAGTGCATACAAGGTAGGCTAAGGCGATTTGGGTGTACATTTAAGTGGGGTGTAACAAATTCTTCCTTTAAGTAAAATGCTTAAAGGTCGAAACGAAAAGATAGGCTCTGAGGGGTGTACTAGGGGTATCGTGTACTAAAAATGAGTACAACGCAAAGGGTGTGGGAGAATTACTTGACCAATGTAGCCAAAGTAATTATAACAAAAACACAGGTGTAAAACAATGGGTTAATCCTAATGCCTCTTATCATGCAGTAAATCTAACTACACGAATGTAGTCTCACTTGTGGCCTCGGAATGGTCCTAACGCAAGTTCTAGAATCTAAGTGCTACCGGTACACACATCATAGCATAAATGCTTTTCCTACCAATTCTAGGGGCGAACCTCACATATTTGGGGGTGGAAAATTTTTTTAGTGGTACGGCTTTTGTGCTAGTCATATAATTCCTATCCATGAGACGCTTATTAAGATCAAAGTTTCACTCCTATATGTTGTAAAAAATTTTAAATTTGGCACTAAAATTACCTTAACAAGTATTTCTCTCAGTTTTATTACACATCTACCATCAAACAAACAAAAATCAAGCACAATTGTATTCTCAAAAATCGTACTTTTACCCTCCCCTTACACTTAAGATGAACATTGTCCCCAATGTTCAAATGACAAATGTAAAAGCATAAAGTAAAAGAATGAAATCAAATACTCCCCTGATTCGCTCGTTGGATAATGAAATTACACGGTTAAATCTTCCTCCAAAGAGAATGTTGAAGCTCCATGACTAATGCATCGCCATAAGCTTGATTCAAAACATTTCCTTGTCCAAAATAACCTGTTGAACCTGAGAAAACAAACACGAAAACCTGCATAACATCGGCGGGATAAAATCTATATATAAGGATATAATGCTTGTGGAATGATAATTTTGCAGATTCCTGGAGATTATAAGTTGGAGATTTTAATAAAAACTTTTTATGAAAACAAAATTTTCAAAAATTTCTGGAAATTAAATCTGACGCCGTCAGGTTATAACCCCTGACGCCGTCAGAAATGACCTGACAAAAATTCTCGTTTTAAGTTTCCGGAAAATTTCTGGAAAAACCTTTACCTTACTTCCTGGAAATCCTGCAAAACATCATTATGACTCGATACAAGCATTTGACTCAAACAAATACGGATATGTATGTTAATTTATTATTATTACGATTCATGTTCATATGTGTTCTAATAAACCAATTTAGATTTCCCTTACACTTATCTTTTGCAAAATACCTTTATATGTAGTTAAGACGAAGTTAAAAACAAAATAAAGCATTTTCACAAATTAGTTTTGAACATGAATCAATAAGAATAAAAATTAAACACACATACGAAGCAAATAAAACAAACACATAAACAAATGAACACACAAAGCAAATAAAATAAATAAAGCTCGGGTTGCCTCCCAAGAAGCGCTTTTCTTTATTAACGAGTCTTGTAGCTAGACTCAAAGTCACGTACATTACGTAATTCCATCATTCATAATGACGTATCCCTGATAGATATGATCCTTGTTATCAGGGTGGTGGTGTCTCAGTCGCTCGACATTCGCGGTCACTTCACCTCCTCCTTTGCTGGTCAAGCTTACTATCCCATCTTGGTGTAAACTTTTAATTATGAACGGTCCGTACCACCAGGGACTTGGTTCATTAGTAGGTGCTTCAGTTTCTGAATGCCTTAGGAGCACTAAGTCCCCTTTTGTAAATTCAACGGGGTTATTGGTTTGCTCCTCAGCCTCAATGTAATCGTAATTTCCACCTTTACATTCTCTAATCTCATTTTCCTGATGCGTGGGTTTTGCAACCTTACAACAGGTTTTACCTCTCAAGGGATCTCAAGAGGCTTACAACCCCACCAGGCAGTGTACCTGACCGATGTAGTATAGTGTAGTGGTAAGTACGGGGGATTGATCGTTCTCCACAGGGAATAGTGTTCGTTAGGTATGAAAGGCTACTCTAATTAGGTCTAAGGGTTGAGGAAGATTCTTTTTTTATGTTTTTATATTTTATGAAAGCAAGTAAAATCTCAGGTTTTGAAGGAGTGGGCGGAATTAGTTGCTAGTCAACTAACCCAAATTACTACAAATGCAAATAAAATAAAATAACAAAAATGAAAAGTGGTGAGAAACTTATGTGTGGAGAAATGTGTTTACTTAGATTTCCTTACTCCCTAACTATCTTTTACCGGTTAATTAGTGTGTATTAGTCGCGTGGATGACGGGTGTATTCCTTAATACCATTCGTGGGGTGGCGTACTTACTTCCCCAAACTCTACAAGCTCCTACTTCACTCCTATGTCGAGCCGGCTAGGAAGCTCCTAACATGGGATCACTAGAATTCGCTTGTGCATTAAATACAACCATAAAAACCTTTAGTACGCATTTGGTTCATGTTTCTTAAGACGTTCAAGCAAGTTACCGAATAGGAAGTTAGCCAGTTTTCTTAAGCCTAACATAGATAAACAATCATCCAATACAACTAACAACACACTAACAACCAATAATCAATAGCTAGGTTTCATTAGATCTAAGCAAACACAAGATAAAATTAGCCTAACATGTTAAACAAAAGACAAGCATAAGATAGAATCAAACAACACATAGACATATTGAATGATTAATTGATAACTTATCTTTCAATGAAACATGGAAGATCTCAGGGCAAGAAGCCCTGAAAAAGTAGCTAAAATCGTCTTAGGGTTTTATCCCAAAATTCCACACACTAAGCTCTCCCTAATGACAAAAAATTAGAAAACTATATATAGACTTTGACATCTGACGGCGTCACCTTATGCATTGTGACGCCGTCACCTCGCCGCTTTTAGGGTTCCCGGGTGACCTTCTTGACGCCGTCCCTCTTTAGCTCTTCAAAAATCCATTCTGGCTTATCAAGGCTTGACGCCGTCGGACCTATAACGTGACGCCGTCCCTCTTTGATTTAAGCCGTGACGCCCTTGATTTAGTTAAAGCGTGACGCCGTCAGAATTCTCATGCAAACTCACTGGCCCGTCATGAGTAAATTTCACATCCAACTTTTCTTGCCAAAGCATGACGCCGTCTGGAGTTAATGTTGACGCCGTCAAAGGTGACTTTCAGCACAATTTTGAGACCTTGCCGTTTTCTTCACTTTTATGCTCCAAAAACGTCCAAAATGCCTCCTTTTCCAGATTTCTCCTCAAAAGTACCTAAAATGACAAAAGGAACGATTTAGGGCAATATTTGATCAAATAAATACGATTTCGGGCTTAAATGACCCCTTAAAAGCGGTACACTTTTCGCCTCATCAAATACCCTTACACTTGAGATTTGCTTGTCCTCAAGCAAATGCGCTTTTATTCTAATCAAAATACAAGTTAGGGGTCATTTAATGCAAACATAAAAGTAATTACAACAAATAATCGTTCCACTTCAATCATAATAAGCACGGAGATTACATACTAGCACCTCACAAGTAGTGTTTAGATACTCACATCTCTCAAGTGTCATCAAAATAAATCTCATAAATGAAAACGGATAATATCTCTCACTACCTGTCATAGCAAATAGATTACCATAGGCTTGGGAAAGGATCGAAAACCTCCTCCACTAGGCGTAAGCACCTAAGATAAACTATCAAAGAGGGCTTTTAAATGGGTTATAACGTTAGGTGTAGGGAAAAGGAAAACACGGTTTTGGTTGGATACGGGATATTTTACTGGTGGCGAGTTAAAGATCTTGATCAATTACATGTACTATACAATGTTGCTAAGCCAAGACTAGACTCGATCTTAAGCTAATGAAAGAAAATAACAAAACATAAACATAAAATAAACATAAAATAAAACGGGATGGTAGTCCGTATGTTTTTTCTATTTTTCTTTTTCTCATTTTTTTTTTTTTGTATTTTTCTTGAAATTTTTTTTTTTTTTTTTTTTTTTTTTTTTTTTTTTTTTTTTGTGCATACACTTTTACCCTACCATCCAAAATAATACATCATAGGGGCATTGCATCCCCTTACACTTGAACTTTTACATAACTTTACAAATAACTATTCTAATGACTCGAATTAAGATAATTGAAAAACTTGGAGTACTTTTAAAACATTTAGCACATATGGGGGTAATAAATGATGTTCTTCCCCATTACTCCATTACACTAGTACTTTACCCATGAGTCCCAATCGTCCCAAAACAATATGTACAAGGATATGACTCGACTTAGCAACCATGTAATCAATTAGATAATTAACTTGGGTTTAAACAAATGTTGTCACAATAATGCACTAAAGATGAGTGCATACAAGGTAGGCTAAGGCGATTTGGGTGTACATTTAAGTGGGGTGTAACAAATTCTTCCTTTAAGTAAAATGCTTAAAGGTCGAAACGAAAAGATAGGCTCTGAGGGGTGTACTAGGGGTATCGTGTACTAAAAATGAGTACAACGCAAAGGGTGTGGGAGAATTACTTGACCAATGTTGCCAATGTAATTATAACAAAAACACAGGTGTAAAACATGGGTTAATCCTAATGCCTCTTATCATGTAGTAAATCTAACTACACGAATGTAGTCTCACTTGTGGCCTCGGAATGGTCCTAACGCAAGTTCTAGAATCTAAGTGCTACCGGTACACACATCATAGCATAAATGCTTTTCCTACCAATTCTAGGGGCGAACCTCACATATTTGGGGGTGGAAAATTTTTTAGTGGTACGGTTTTTGTGCTAGTCATATAACTCCTATCCGTGAGACGCTCATTAAGATCAAAGTTTCACTCTTAAATGTTGTAAAAAAATTTTAAATTTGGCACTAAAATTACCTTAACAAGTATTTCTCTCAGTTTTATTACACATCTACTATTAAATAAACAAAAATCAAACGCAATTGTATTCTCTAAAATCGTACTTTTACCCTCCCCTTACACTTAAGATGAACATTGTCCCTAATGTTCAAATAACAAGATGTAAAAGAAAAAGTAAAAGAATGAAATCAAATACTCCCCTGATTCGCTCGTTGGATAATGAAATTACACGGTTAAATCTTCCTCCAAAGAGAATGTTGAAGCTTCATGACTAATGCATCGCCATAAGCTTGATTCAAAACATTTCCTTGTCCAAAATAACCTGTTGATCCTGAGAAAACAAACACGAAAACCTGCATAACATCGGCGGGATAAAATCTATATATAAGGATATAATGCTTGTGGAATGATAACTTTGCAGATTCCTGGAGATTATAAGTTGGAGATTTTAATAAAAACTTTTTATGAAAACAAAATTTTCAAAAATTTCTGGAAATTAAATCTGACGCCGTCAGGTTATAACCCCTGACGCCGTCAGAAATGACCTGACAAAAATTTTCGTTTTAAGTTTCCGGAAAATTTCTGGAAAAACCTTTACCTTACTTCCTGGAAATCCTGCAAAACATCATTATGACTCGATACAAGCATTTGACTCAAACACATACGAATATGTATGTTAATTTATTATTATTACGATTCATGTTCATATGTGTTCTAATAAACCGATTTAGATTTCCCTTACACTTATCTTTTGCAAAATACCTTTATATGTAGTTAAGACGAAGTTAAAAACAAAATAAAGCATTTTCACAAATTAGTTTTTGAACATGAATCAATAAGAATAAAAATTAAACACACATACGGAAACAAATAAAATCAAACAAACAAATAAATAAACACACAAAGCAAATAAAACAAATAAAGATTGGGTTGCCTCCCAAGAAGCGCTTTT
The DNA here is from genome assembly GCA_021014915.2 of Artemisia tridentata subsp. tridentata. Taxonomy (NCBI): domain Eukaryota; kingdom Viridiplantae; phylum Streptophyta; class Magnoliopsida; order Asterales; family Asteraceae; genus Artemisia; species Artemisia tridentata. Next base: position 368,779,531 of record CP139504.1, on the reverse strand, counting down.
CTTTATTAACGAGTCTTGTAGCTAGACTCAAAGTCACGCTCATCTAGTGTCGCTTATGCTCACGTATCCGAGTGTGAGCCATCTAATTGTTGCCTCATCTTTCTTGTATTCATCATTCAGCTCCAAACATCCATGATAGTATCTCTTATTTTTCTCATGTGGATATTTGAGCCCCTTCCTCTTATCATTCTCACTTAACAAGTCGATAGGCATAATTCTATTGCAAGATTCAATGGGGTAGTTCTTAAACCTAGGATGTGCTCGGGGCATTTGATAAACAAAATCTTCATCCCCATCCGAGAATGTAATTAACCCGTCCACAAGTTTTTCGTCAAGGTTGGTCAACCTTTTGAAGGGTTCTCCAAAAATGACTTGGGTTAATTTGTTATCAATGAATTCTCCTAAGTTCTCCATAACCATAAAATCCACCACATACACAAAACTTCCTACGAACACGTGTAGTGGCTTAATCCTAGCAACAATGTTATCTCCTTGATATTCAAGCTCATCTACCATGATTTTGTTATAATTAGCGCGAGAGATAATGTTCATAGGCAAAGACGAGTTAAGATAAGCATAAAAATCATGATAACCAATTTTACACGGGAATTGCATGTTAAAGAGGCTATCCTTTTCGATTTTAGTCCTAGGGTCAACATACTTAAAGGGATCAATTTCCTCTTTTCCCCATTCCTCGTTAACTACTTCTCCATTACCAATATCCTCATCGGAGTCTGAGTAGTAAAATGGACTAACATAATCATTCTCATGGTCAGACTCCTCCATCTCAGAATTGTTACCAAAGTGGTGGTCGGGTGAAAGGTTGTTGTTTGCTACTATGGGGGCGGGAACGGGTAGTTGAAAATTTGCACGGCGAAAAACACGAATAACAGGGATCAAATGACCAATGTTACTCATGAGGTAGGTGGAAGGTATCACAAACAAAAGTACAAAGAAATAAGATAGACTAAAGAAAACCTAGAAAAATAAAATAAAAATCTCACTAGAAAGGAATCTAGTGAGTAGACCTAATAGAAATAAAAATTCAACCTAAACAATAACTATTCCCCGGCAGCGGCGCCAAAAACTTGATGCGTGGGTTTTGCAACCTTACAACAGGTTTTACCTCTCAAGGGATCTCAAGAGGCTTACAACCCCACCAGGCAGTGTACCTGACCGATGTAGTATAGTGTAGTGGTAAGTACGGGGGATTGATCGTTCTCCACAGGGAATAGTGTTCGTTAGGTATGAAAGGCTACTCTAATTAGGTCTAAGGGTTGAGGAAGATTCTTTTTTTATGTTTTTATATTTTATGAAAGCAAGTAAAATCTCAGGTTTTGAAGGAGTGGGCGGAATTAGTTGCTAGTCAACTAACCCAAATTACTACAAATGCAAATAAAATAAAATAACAAAAATGAAAAGTGGTGAGAAACTTATGTGTGGAGAAATGTGTTTACTTAGATTTCCTTACTCCCTAACTATCTTTTACCGGTTAATTAGTGTGTATTAGTCGCGTGGATGACGGGTGTATTCCTTAATACCATTCGTGGGGTGGCGTACTTACTTCCCCAAACTCTACAAGCTCCTACTTCACTCCTATGTCGAGCCGGCTAGGAAGCTCCTAACATGGGATCACTAGAATTCGCTTGTGCATTAAATACAACCATAAAAACCTTTAGTACGCATTTGGTTCATGTTTCTTAAGACGTTCAAGCAAGTTACCGAATAGGAAGTTAGCCAGTTTTCTTAAGCGTAACATAGATAAACAATCATCCAATACAACTAACAACACACTAACAACCAATAATCAATAGCTAGGTTTCATTAGATCTAAGCAAACACAAGATAAAATTAGCCTAACATGTTAAACAAAAGACAAGCATAAGATAGAATCAAACAACACATAGACATATTGAATGATTAATTGATAACTTATCTTTCAATGAAACATGGAAGATCTCAGGGCAAGAAGCCCTGAAAAAGTAGCTAAAATCGTCTTAGGGTTTTATCCCAAAATTCCACACACTAAGCTCTCCCTAATGACAAAAAATTAGAAAACTATATATAGACTTTGACATCTGACGGCGTCACCTTATGCATTGTGACGCCGTCACCTCGCCGCTTTTAGGGTTCCCGGGTGACCTTCTTGACGCCGTCCCTCTTTAGCTCTTCAAAAATCCATTCTGGCTTATCAAGGCTTGACGCCGTCGGACCTATAACGTGACGCCGTCCCTCTTTGATTTAAGCCGTGACGCCCTTGATTTAGTTAAAGCGTGACGCCGTCAGAATTCTCATGCAAACTCACTGGCCCGTCATGAGTAAATTTCACATCCAACTTTTCTTGCCAAAGCATGACGCCGTCTGGAGTTAATGTTGACACCGTCAAAGGTGACTTTCAGCACAATTTTGAGACCTTGCCGTTTTCTTCACTTTTATGCTCCAAAAACGTCCAAAATGCCTCCTTTTCCAGATTTCTCCTCAAAAGTACCTAAAATGACAAAAGGAACGATTTAGGGCAATATTTGATCAAATAAATACGATTTCGGGCTTAAATGACCCCTTAAAAGCGGTACACTTTTCGCCTCATCAACATTCTCTAATCTCATTTTCCATATAACTCTTAATCCTCGCCTCCCATGCAAGAATTTTCTCTCGAACATTACCACGGATTATATTGGGGTTAGCCTCCATCTTCTTCTGCAGAGCAACATCTCGTATATGTCGTGGGATCGTTGGGAAGTTTATTGTTTTCTTCCCCTTCTTCATTTGGATGGTGCTATTTTCGTAATTGATTTGTGCTCTAGTGGTAGCGAGAAAGGGTGCCCCAAGGATTATTGGCATATTCATATCATTTCTCTCAATGATCATGAAGTCGACCGGATACAGAAATCCGGCAACGTTGACCAATACATCTTCTGCAATTCCTAACGGGTACTCATAAGAATGTTTCGCAAAGGAGAGTTTAGTATGGGTGATGGATGGCAACTCATCGGTTAACTGGACATAAATGGATAAAGGCATCAAATTTACGTCGGAACCTTGGTCAGCTATCGCATCCAGATACTTATGTTTTCCAATGTTGCATGGTATTTCAAAGACCCCGTAGAATTTCTGCTTTTCCACTAACTTTTGTCCTATGAGGCATTCATACAATTGCCCACCGGGTAATGTGTCAGATTTATCATCCGGTTCCACCTTCTTGGACTCCTTGTTGGGTAGATGAGTACGTCGATAGTTTCTCACCCAATCGTTTATGGTCTCCTTGTTTATTTCGTGCTTCAAATAATGCTTCACTTGTTGTGACACTGGCGGTTCAACCAATTGGCGCTCCTCAGAGGGCGCCTCCTCTCCCTTGTCGGAATCGCATTTGTAAGCATTGGTGTTTCCCTTATTAAGTGGGATGAGGTCAATTTTGTTAACTTCCATAGTTATGGATTTCCCTCTTCCATCATTTCCGCCCTCTTGGACGACGGAGGTGGCCTTGACAAATTCAGTGTTAGGAACATCAGCGTCATTCCTCACCAACACTTTTTCAGGGGCTTTAGTATTTGTGTATTCCTTCAAAAGATTCATCATCTCCGCCATTTTCTCTTCCATTTCCTCCTTTTGTTTGTAGACGGCTTCCTCAAATTTAGCCAACCGTTCGGAGTGTTTCGACATGTACTCTCTCATTCGAGCTTCGAATGTTGGACTGAGTTCCTGAGGTGGTGAGTTGGGTGGAGCGTGCTTATGGAAGGGTTTAGTATTTTCCCTACGGGGTGATTCGGACAATGGTATTTGCTTAACGCTTAAGACTGAGTTAATTGTTGCTTTTTGTGGACTTAAGGGTCTCTTTTGCTTTTCCATAAGATATGCAACCCTTTTCTCAAGTTCACTAACGCTTTCCTCAGTGATTTGATTGGCTGTATCGGGCGAAGAATATGTCATGACTGCCGAGCGCACGTCGTGGGAGACTTGCCACAGTTCATCATCGTCGGATGCAAGCTCATCAATGATCTCCCATGATTCCTCGGCGCTTTTGTCGCGCAATCTGCCCCCGGCGGCTCGATCGATGGCACGCTTGGTGTGGTAATCAACATGGTCATAGAAGATTTGGATTTGAAGCCATAGATTTATGCCATGATGAGGGACTTTTTGAAGTAAGTCCTTGAATCGAATCCATGCCCCGTAGAGGGTTTCGCCTCGACGTTGTTCAAACATCAAGATATCCTTCCTTAGCTTGGTAGTTCTCCCCGGTGGGAAAAACTGAGCAAGGAAACGAGTGGTGAGATCGTCCCAAGAGGTGATGGATCCTGCGGGTTGACGTTCTAGCCACTGACTAGCTTGGTCCCGCAGAGAGAATTGGAAGAGACGCAATCGGGTCGTCTCTCGAGTGGCAACATCAAGGTCTATAGAATCAACGATTTTAAGAAAGTCCTTGAGATGTTGATTAGGATCTTCAGAACGAAGTCCATGGAATGCGCATCCGCTTTGCACCAACCGGATGGTGTCGGATCGCAAGGGTGTGATATTGGCTCCTTGAGTGAGCTCAATGGTGTTTCGATAGCCGTGGTGGCTAGGACGGGAATACTCTCCTAAAGTACGGGCTCTAGGAGGTGGTGGTGGTTGTTGTGGTGGTGGGTTGTGTGGGTTAAGGATATTACCATCTTCCATGATGTCGGACGGTAATGGTTACGAACAAAGACACGAAGAAAGTAGATAGACTAAAGAAAACCTAGAAAAAGAAAATAAAAATCTCACTAGAAAGGAATCTAGTGAGTAGACCTAATAGAAATAAAAATTCAACCTAAACAATAACTATTCCCCGGCAGCGGCGCCAAAAACTTGATGCGTGGGTTTTGCAACCTTACAACAGGTTTTACCTCTCGAGGGATCTCAAGAGGCTTACAACCCCACCAGGCAGTGTACCTGACCGATGTAGTATAGTGTAGTGGTAAGTACGGGGGATTGATCGTTCTCCACAGGGAATAGTGTTCGTTAGGTGTGAAAGGCTACTCTAATTAGGTCTAAGGGTTGAGGAAGATTCTTTTTATGTTTTTTTATATTTTATAAAAGCAAGTAAAATCTCGGGTTTTGAAGGAGTGGGCGGAATTAGTTGCTAGTCAACTAACCCAAATTACTACAAATGCAAATAAAATAAAATAACAAAAATGAAAAGTGGTGAGAAACTTATGTGTAGAGAAATGTGTTTACTTAGATTTCCTTACTCCCTAACTATCTTTTACCGGTTAATTAGTGTGTATTAGTCGCGTGGATGACGGGTGTATTCCTTAATACCATTCGTGGGGTGGCGTACTTACTTCCCCAAACTCTACAAGCTCCTACTTCACTCCTATGTCGAGCCGGCTAGGAAGCTCCTAACATGGGATCACTAGAATTCGCTTGTGCATTAAATACAACCATAAAAACCTTTAGTACGCGTTTGGTTCATGTTTCTTAAGACGTTCAAGCAAGTTACCGAATAGGAAGTTAGCCAGTTTTCTTAAGCCTAACATAGATAAACAATCATCCAATACAACTAACAACACACTAACAACCAATAATCAATAGCTAGGTTTCATTAGATCTAAGCAAACACAAGATAAAATTAGCCTAACATGTTAAACAAAAGACAAGCATAAGATAGAATCAAACAACACATAGACATATTGAATGATTAATTGATAACTTATCTTTCAATGAAACATGGAAGATCTCAGGGCAAAAAGCCCTGAAAAAGTAGCTAAAATCGTCTTAGGGTTTTATCCCAAAATTCCACACACTAAGCTCTCCCTTAATGACAAAAAATTAGAAAACTATATATAGACTTTGACATCTGACGGCGTCACCTTATGCATTGTGACGCCGTCACCTCGCCGCTTTTAGGGTTCCCGGATGACCATCTTGACGCCGTCCCTCTTTAGCTCTTCAAAAATCCATTCTGGCTTATCAAGGCTTGACGCCGTCGGACCTATAACGTGACGCCGTCCCCTTATGATTTAAGCCGTGACGCCCTTGATTTAGTTAAAGCGTGACGCCGTCAGAATTCTCATGCAAACTCACTGGCCCGTCATGAGTAAATTTCACATCCAACTTTTCTTGCCAAGGCATGACGCCGTCTGGAGTTAATGTTGACGCCGTCAAAGGTGACTTTCAGCACAATTTTGAGACTTTGCCGTTTTCTTCACTTTTATGCTCCAAAAACGTCCAAAATGCCTCCTTTTCCAGATTTCTCCTCAAAAGTACCTAAAATGACAAAAGGAACGATTTAGGGCAATATTTGATCAAATAAATACGATTTCGGGCTTAAATGACCCCTTAAAAGCGGTACACTTTTCGCCTCATCAATGGAGGAGACGATACACACGTATGAGAATACAAACATATATGATCCTTGGCATTATTTTCGTGATATACCAACTGAGGTGTATTAAATGTGAATTGAAGACATTCTACTGTTTGTATACTCAAGATCAATGGACATACTACAATATTTTCATTTATTATGTTTGTTTACTAAGTGGTTGAGTGGCCTTATAACATTTCATTTATCGCTTCGAGATGCATAATTAACAGTTCATTCATACAAATATTATTTTCAAAGTGTTTGAAAAATGAGCGTTTGATGTTCTAATAATTTACAAAAAGCATCTTCATTATAGAGACATGATTTTCCAATGAGTGCGGGATGGATATCAGGCTGCTGAGTGCATTTTGGGGAAGGTATCCATTTTGTAGTGATAACCAAATAATCTTTATGTGCCACTTTTTGATAGTGGTATACATATTTTTACTATAAGGTATTATGGTAAAAATGAAACAAATGTTGTAGTGTATGGATTGCAAATCATTTCTTATTATTTATGAGCGACAAAATGGCCAGTTCGGGCAGCTTGGCTGACCCGTCAAAACAGGTTAGAGTGTCCCTAATGGGTAAATTTTAAGATGGGTCAAAACTTCCAGCTCAATTTATGCTTTTGGAACAAAAAAAAAAAAAAAAAAAAAGACGGGCGTGTATCCCTTGATAACTTGAGAATGGTAAAGCATTCTTATATTTATGTCGTTTGTAAAAGTAATATATGCATGGTATCATTTATATACATGCCTTAGCACCAAGTATGGGCTTTTTCAACATATTATGCAGGCTTTTTTACTTAATGCTACAGATGCAATAAAAGAATCTCGATCCCTAATATTTTAAATGAGGTGAGCCACCAACATCTACATGTTCAGGTTCATGTTACTACTTTAGCTTTTAGTTTTTTAGCTATATGACAGAAGTAGTCATATTGTTTGTAGTACCTAATGTTGTGCAGACAAGTTTTTTCTTTCTACGTTGCAGGTGAAGAAGGACGTCGCCGCAATTTCAGCTGGCCTTATGAAGGGTCAACATGGAGAACAGTCGAAAGACTTTCATGATCGAGCTTACATCGAGGCTATGAGGCTTTAGAATAGACGAAAATAGATGTCGGCGTTATCTGATTTTATAATCATATATATGGGTAAGTGTTGTAATAGCAGTGTTACATTTATCTACTGTGAAACCTACGCGCGGGCATGGAAAAAAAATGTACAAACGGATGGGTGACGGGAAAGAAAAAAATCGCGTCTGCGGGTGCGAGTTAAAGGTATCCGTGTCCATTACTCGCGAGTTCCGGTCCTACACCTGAGAGATTGCAATAACAACTACAAACCCGGTTTTAATTATCCTATATAGTTTAGGATTTTGCTAATGACAGCCGGCATAACTCTTTTATTTTAAACGTTATGGGTTATTCGAATTCAGTTTGTGTAATGAATCTTGATTTGGTTATTCAAGAAAAGCATATCACATTTGACTTTTCAGAGTCACATTTGTTGTGATCACGAAAGAGAATGGATTCATGACCAACCTTCTTTCGTTATAGAAAAATATGTCAACGATAATTATAAGAGATGCTACGAGCAGTACTAACCATGCAGCAATATTAACTGATTAAAGCATGGTACAACTATGATTAGAAGACAACAATTCTCTAAAACCGGTACGTTTAAATCTTATTTTGTCCACTTTTGCAACCATTCTTTAAAATCCTTCTTACGCTATACAAACATATGTCAATGATAATTATAAGTCATGCCCGCCCAACGGGCGGGCTTATCTGCCCGGGAGGGCTTATAAGTCATGCCCGCCCATCGGGCGGGCTTCGACAACTAGTATATATATATATATATATATATATATATATATATATATATATATATATATATATATATATATATATATATATATTAGATATTTTTGTGAGTAATTAAGTAATTTGATAACGAAGCTTATTTTTGGGCCTTATAAAAGTTTTAGCCTAATTTTTTGGGGCTAGAGCTTATTTTTAGGCCGGGGTTTATAATTTCAATAGCCCCTGTATAAGCCTCTACGTCAAATAAGACTTATTTTTGGGCTGTGACTTATTTTTAAAATTTAAGTACCATAAACTCCTACGCTAAACACACGCTATGGTTTCCATTGGACCACGTTCGGTATTGTAATTAGTGGCACCTTGTTTGAAATAAGCATGTGGTTCTTAATTGCTTGCATTATTGAGTAGCGTTGCAACGAGACAATGACTTATTTGGCCGAAGGTTACGAGTCAATGACTTATTTTATTTAAGATTTCAGTCTAGCTACAACTACATCATATTGCTCAACAGATATATTATCAAGCGTGTGTAGTTCTGTTAAGGTAAATGTTGGCGTATGTGTCTGGATGGACTAACTCGTCCGTCCGTTCGGGTGGAGTTAAGTCGTCCGGTAAAGACCGGAAGACACCTAATTGTCCGGCCAAAGCAACTGTAAGCAGTAGGACAAGTGACATCACCTTTATGACAGATGGCAGCAGCAGACACCGCCGCCACCTCCCCAAGATTTACGGAATTGTGTCTGGGACACAAGCCCAGAAAATCCGGCGCCGCCGTTTTAGGTACCAAGACTGGGTAGTATAAATAACCAACTCATTTACTACTCTCAACTAACTTTTTAGCTACTCGCATTTACTCTCAATTACTGTTTGAGTCTTTCGGATTTTCCAATACTTACTTTCACGCCGGAGCTTGGTCCTGGGATCACACTCGGGGCGAGCCTAACGCGTGTTTTTGTGTGCAGCTAACCGAAGGACCCTCGGAAGCCGAATGGATTGATCCATCTGTCTTTCGGAAGAACCTTCATCGAGTTCGACCGGAAGGCCTCATTTGTTTGTCTGAAGTGTTTGCAGAAAATTACTTCAACAAATTGGCGTCATCCGTGGGACCTACTATTCGATCTACCCGAAGCTCAGAATGACTGGTCCTACCCCAACCACCCCTCCCCGAATGCCGGAGGAGCTGAAGGATCCGGAGGAAGAGATCAAGACCCTCCGGATACCCGAACCGTTATGGAAGCAGGGCAACCGCGAACTGATAAGCCCTACGATGTTAAACTTTGAAGATGATTTCACGGACGGGGAAGATGAGTATACTGAAAAATCACAATACGACAAGGGAAAAACAGTGGTGGACGACTTGAGCAGACCATTCAAGGAAGTAATAAAGTGCCCATTTACGAGAAGGATTATAGAGTTCTCATCTCCTAAGCACAAAATACCAACGAACCTTAAATTGTATGACGGAACGACCGATCCGGACGACCACATCAATCGGTTCACGGGAGCAGGAAATATGCCTGTATGGTGTCGAATGTTTCAACAAACTTTGGACGGGAAGGCCAGAGGGTGGTTCGACAAATTGCCGACAAGAAGCATAGATGGTTGGGACGAGCTCCAGAAGAAATTCTTGAATAGGTTCGGCATGCTAAGGGCATGCGTCAAAGATCTTATGGAGATTAACAAGATCCATAGGAAGGCCAATGAGAGCCTCCCAGACTTTAAAGAGCGATGGGTAAGTGAAGCAAACTACTTTCCGGACGCCCCAGAAATAATGCAGATCTCTTCGTTCATGAATGGCCACCATTGCCCGGAATTGGCGAAAAAGTTCTCGGATAAGATTCCCAAAACAGTCGATGAGATGTTGGAGAGGTTTGATGATTTTGTTCGGTCGGAGGAAGCGTTCCGGAACACTGAGCTGCCGAAAGGAGAGAAAGCGGATGTCCTCAGAGAATACCGCCAGGGCCCAAACAACAGCAGGAACAACCCGTATGCCCCGAAAGTCCCTTTCGAAGGAGACCGTCGTAGGAACAACCCCAGGATTGAGTTCAAGCCCCGCAGGAATGACTACTACGCTCCCTATGTTCCCGCAAGGAACGATAATGCCGGTAGAACTGACATCCGTCGCAACGACATCCGTCGGTATGACACAAGACCTATAGATCTGAACTCCCTGACGAAGACTCCCAAAGAAATCCTCGCCACTGAACATCAGCTAAAACTACCGCAGCCCCCTCCTATGAAAGGAAAACCCCTCCCAGAAAATATGGATAGGTATTGCAACTACCATGGTGAGAAGGGGCATCTCACCGATGATTGCTATCAACTTAAAGAACACATAAAAACGGCGTTGGATACGGGAAAACTGGACCATCTGTTGAAAAACATTCGGCAGAGGGGGAGGGCACCTCAGGGAGGAAACAACCATGCAAACAAGGGAAAGATCATTAATATGATCCGAAGTCCAGTGGCCGCTAGAAAAGGGAAGATGGCAGATGCAGAAGAAGAAGAATGGATGAACGCCCCGATCAGTTTCCTGCCTATCCTCCCGGAGGATGTGTCGGATGAACCTTTGATAGTTGAGGCAAAGGTGGAAGGTCATGCGGTACGAGAAGTTTATGTAGACCTCGATGCTTCAATGGAGGTCATATATAAGCATTGCTTTGAACGTTTGTGCCCCTCTGTCCAGACCCGGCTGGAAGAAACCAACACGCCTTTGATAGGATTTACGGGAGAGTCCGTTAAGCCGCTGGGGAAGATAGAACTGGAGGTTTGTTTTGGAGGTCAAGGTCTGTCCCGCAAAACTAGGATAGTATTCGCTGTGGTCCGATCTCCCTCTCCCTATAACATCATATTGGGACGCTCCGGATTAAAGAAGCTACGAGCCGTCACCTCAACTATCCACTCGATGATTAAGTTCCCTACCACAGGTGGCATAGCAACGTTAATCACTCGGTCAGTAGTTATTCCAGAATACCATAGAGTAGGGGGAAGCAAATGATGGAGATAAAAGCTTTGAATTTAACCCGGAAGGCAAGAGAGATACAAGACAGGGTAGAAACATCCTGGAAATTACCCGAGTGTACCGAGAAACCAAAGTCTTATGACATTGCTTCATGAAGCCCATGACCAAACCGAAGGAAGAGGGCTGCAATCCTGAAGGGGAGGCATGAAAATTTGATACAAGGCCATGACCGAAAGGCTTGAGCCGAGGCGTCCAAGGTAGAGGTAAAAAGTTCAAGTAACTGCTAAACCAAAATGTTATTAGAATATATAGTTATTTCGTCCCTATCAGTATTTGTTTTTACTATTGACTAACAAAAGAAACAAAAATACCTTCACAATCTAAGGCAGGTGATCTCATGTGTCGGAAGGGGGCAGAGAGCAGGAGTAAAAATCAAAGAATGAACCCGACGGGGAGGGACCCTACCGGGTCATGGAGACCTACTGAGCTGGATCACATGAATCGTGGGAAACGGAAGAAAAGGAAGCACTATGAACGCAGCATACCGTTGGCCTGAGAAAGTGTTTTTGTAAATGTTGATTTATATGTCTGGTGTAACGTCCGAAAGGGCCTGATATTAATTGTATGAATGACTAATGCAGCTATCCCACCGCCAAGGGGAAGCAATTTTCTCTACATGCCGTGTCCTTACCATACTTGTCACATTCTGAAAATAAGCTATAAATGATCCCTCCGGCAGGCTCGCGACCTCCGGAGATCAGTGGTCAATGTTCAAAGATGGTTTATACCCAAAAAGTGGTTGCCATATATATAAGTAAGCAAAAAAGGCCGAATGGCGCACGTCGCCCAAAGATGGTTTATGCCCAAAAAGTGGTTGCCATATGTATAAGTAAGCCAAAAAGGCCGAATGGCGTATGTCGCCTGAAAACGTATAAACTTGTACCTCCGGAGCTATGTAAATAGTTAAGGTAATAAAAAACAAGTATTATTGTACGTTTCCCAATTTACAAGTAGGCCAAAAAGGCTGAACGGCGCTCATCGCCCGAAAACGCATGAGCTTGTACCTCCGGAGCTATGCAAATAGTGAAGGTAATAAAAAACAAGTGTCATCGTACGGTTACAATCAAAACTTAAATCAAACATTAGATTGTACCTCCGGAGCTGTGAAAATAGTAACGGTAATAAAAAAACAAGTGTTTGATGTATGTTTATGATTCAAATACGGGTGATAAATAATGACCCTGCAAGCAGTAATGATTATGGCGGAAGAATTATGTTTTGACTCCACAGGAAACAAAGGAATGATGAAAAGAATATGTATGACTTCCAGCGTCAGGCTAAAGCCAACGAAATAGTCCATAATCATGCAGAAACAGTTACAAAAAAAATAATAATAATAAAAAAAGAAAAAGGAAGAAAAAAAAAGAGGTCATCGGCCACATCAAAAAAGAGGTACAGTTGCACAAGCTAAGATGAAGGCCAAAAGGATGGAGCATAAGATTGAATGGTGCATGGCGCCCGGAATTGGCTCGTTCCCGAAAAGGGAAACCAAAGAAAGCCAAGACAACGAGGCCGAAGGACCGCACATTAGAGTCGCCGCAAGCCGCAAAGCTAATCGGGCTTGCCGGCCGGAGGAGTGAATCATTTCGGAAGTAAGAATAAAATAACATACATACAAGTAGAACCATGATAAATTCCGCAACTGGCAAAGCAACCGTATGACTAAACATAAAGATACACAAATAAGCATACAAATTATTCAAGTTACAAATTATTACAGTCATCCGAATCAGGTAAATTATTTTCAAGCCTAATCCAACGGCCCGGAGGCCTTACATCTTCCAAGTAACCAACAAAGTAACAAGATTAAAAGAGATTCACAAGAAATCTGAGGTAATTTTTACCCGTAGTCAAAACGGAATTACCCAGACTTCCATAACAATCCAATCCCTCAAGAGGCCGATCCGCCTTCCTTCGCTGTAGAATCCTGGACATGGGCAGCGTGAACCTCTGGAGCCTCGAAAATTGGTCCGATAGTAGCTTCAGCAACCAGAGCTTCGGCAGGTGTGGATGGAGGGGGGTCAGGAAAAATCTTCATTATGTCATCAAGATACTTAAGATAAGAATCGCTGATCTTCTTGATGTAAGGATACTCAGCGGAGAAATGTCCGTCATACAAAGGAGTGAAGTTTGCATCAGCCTCCACGTCAAGATCATCCACATTGGCCAAAACCTTTGCTAAATCCTCCGCCGAACGACCCACCGAGGCACCCTCTAAAAATCTGGATTGGGAAGATAGGCTGAAGGGGGCCGCCAGATGCTCTTTATATTCATGGATATTCAAAAGCCGGCGGACCACCTCCGGGATGACATCCTTGACCACCCTAAACCGTTCCATCTCCGTTCGGCCCACTCTGGCGGCCAGATCTTTCATCTCCAGACGAAGCCCCGAGTTCTCTTTTTGTTCCTCACTTAGCTTAGCCCTGATCTTACCCAACTCAGCTTCCAGAGCACTGATCTGCTCCCCCGCGGTCTTTCTTTCCTCATCCACCAACTTCTCTAACTCCGAGACGCGACCCATCAAATCCAACTCCTTTATCATACAGTTAGAGTGCTCAGTCCTCAACTGTTTAAGCTCTTCTCCCCCTGCCCAACACTCCCACATTGCTTATGGGCCCGATATAGCTCGTTGTGCTCCTGGAGAAGGGTCTCAAACCGGAACAAGAGATCCGACTGAGCTGTGGCTCCCATGCCCAGCAACTTCCACGCCCTCTGAGCAGCCTCCGCATCACCCAAGCTTTCAAGATATGACTCCTCCCGGGGAGTAGGCAAATTCAACATCAAATCTCAACAAACTTTCCAACTAGTCACACGGTCGTCCTTCCTTACCTTCCAAGCCGGTCCAAACAAAGCTTCAGGATCATCCTCACCAACCTTTTCCTTCCCACGGCCAGAAGCAACGCCGGAGGAATCTCCTAAAAACGAATGAGCAACACGACAGTTACTATCACAAAAAAAAAAAAAAAAAAAAAAAAAAAAAAAAGAAAGTAAAAAAGAAAAAAAAAAAGAAAGGAGAGGGAAAATATACAAGTGTAGGAGTGGCTTACCGGTGCCAGTAGCCCCAGACGTGAAGCTCACGCCAATATCCTCATCGCCCTCCTGTTGCTTCCTCGTCTCCTCCGGACGTAATGACCGGATGGGCCTGGGAGCAGGAAAAGGCTGCTCCGAAGAATCTAGGTCCACTACATCGACATCTTCATTCGTCCTAGTTCGCTTGACCGAACGAACCACACCACTTCCTTCTTCTCCACGCTCAACGCAAAATCTGGTCTTGCTCCCCGTTTCCCCCTGCTGAGATTGGAATGCTTGCCGGACAGCGGCTTGCTCCTGTTTTTTTCGCTTGGCCTCTAGAACTGCTTCATTGGCCACCTCAACCGACCTCTGTTCGGCCGTTTTCTCTGGAATTTCAGTATTGGAAGTGGCCGGAGTGGTCACATGCAGCTCATGGGACTGACCCTTACGGAACTGATCCCCTTTAACCATCGACGCACCCTTTCGGATTTTTGGCTTCTTCAAGTATTCAGACATCGTTATAGCTACGGAAAGTCAGAACACAGGGTAGTTAGAAATAAACAAGCATAAATGCATCAACACCGAAAGAAAAGAAAGACGGAGGCAAAAGCAAAGGCAAAGGCTGTAAAGCTATACCCTTCCCCTCAGCATCCCTGAGGGCCGCCGGAAGCCGGGATGGTCCCAATGAGAGGTAAGCCCAACGTCGTAAAGAAAGCCCCGAGGAATTCGGATAAGATCGATCACAGTCTCGGACAACCGATCGGCATCTTCAACATTGAACTCCCCTTTCGAAAAAGGATCCGATATGTCCGAATCATGATGCCCCCAAGGCATATAAAAAGAAATAGCCCCCTATTTATCAGAAAATATTCATATTTCCAACCTTTCAAACCGGTAAGAATCTCCCAGAATCAGACCCTTCTTTCACGACCACCTCTCTTTTCAAAAGAAAACCAATGACCTTGCTTACTTAGCTTGTAGAAAGCCCGAAACAAAGGAGTAGTAAGGATTGACGTGCAAGCTCCGGCAATACACCTCAAAAAGGGTCACACGGTGCAAACCCAACGGAACCAGCTGAGAGAGATGAACTTTGTAGTATCTGATAACACCCAACAAAAAGGTAGAAAAGGGCACACTAAGGCCGCCCTCGTAAAAATACTCCAAATACAAACCAATAGCATCGTCCGGTAACTCGTTCATAGTCATTCCCTTCGGAGGTAACCTTGGGTGTAGGTCTGCGGGTATACCGAAGTCCATTGTTACCATATACACTGCCCCCTGTCCATCCGAGAAGTATATTTTGAATATCAAACTTGGGTAGAAACCCCCCAACTTCTTGAATATCCTCGTCATAAATCGAAGGGGCGAATCCGACATAGCCTAGCCGAGGGAAAACGGGATATAGCCGGACAGCCAAGAGAATACAAATTAAAATAAAAAGTATGGATGGTTCGGAACGTACCTTTTAAGTTGAATGAATTGTGTAGAAACTGCTCGGATGACAATAACAAATTTCGCTCGGAAAATATGGCCGGAACGTGTCTCAAATAAAAGTAAAAGATTGCAGTGGTAAAAAATGACACAAATGGCGCTATTTATAGGTAAAAAGGAAGGGCATGAAACGTTGCACCCAATCAAATGCTGACGTAGCAGTATTTCATCCACGTAATAGGCATGTGTGCACGTATCAACATCCCATGACTACAATAAAAAAAAAAGGGGGAGGCAAAAAAATGAAACCATCATGACTTTTGGCATCTTATGCGTGACACCCAACATACTCGCGCTCAACGGATCAGGCCCTCCGGAAGAACTAAAGCGGAATTCTACAATCTGCATATAGTATCACACCATCGGTAAAGCCAATGCTATAATACTGGGGGGGAACATGAATCCCTACTGGAAAAAATTGATAAGCACCCGAATCAACTTGGCTAGTGTGACAGATATCCTTTTTTTTTTTTTTTAAAAGCGATAACAATTTTTGGTGATTTGTACATCAAACCCACCCATCAGATCCTGACGGACTAATCCCATCGGAATTGGGTACTGGGGGGGACTTGTTGGCGTATGTGTCCGGACGGACTAACTCTTCCGTCCGTCCGGGGGAGTTAAGTCGTCCGGTAAAGACCGGAAGGCACCTAATTCGTCCGGCCAAAGCAACTGTAAGCAGTAGGACAATTGGCATCTCCTTTACGACAGATGACAGCAGCAAAGACCGCCGCCGCCGCCCCAGGATTTACGGGATTGTGTCTTGGACACAAGCCCAGAAAATCCGGCGCCGCCGTTTCAGGTACCAAGGCTGGGTAGTATAAATACCCAGCTCATTTACTACTCTCAACTAACTTTTTAGCTACCCGCACTTACTCTCAATTACTGTTTGCGTCTTTCGGATTTCCCAATACTTACTTTCACACCGGAGCTTGGTCCTGGGATCACACCCGGGGCGAGCCTAACGCGTGCTTTTGTGTTCAGCTAACCGAAGGACCCTCGGAAGCCGAAGGGATTGATCCATCTGTCTTTCGGAAGAACCTTCATCGAGTTCGACCGGAAGGCCTCATTTGTTTGTCTGAAGTGTTTGCAAAAAAATTACTTCAACAGTGAATATTATATATCAAGTGATTTTTCTTTTTCAAGCTTGTGTAGTTATGTTAAGGTAAATATTATATATCAAGTGATTTTTCTTTTTCTTGAATTGAAGCTTATGGCGGCTACTTTCTATATTTGGTATACTAATGCTAAGGGTGTGTTTATTTTATAGTAAGATGTTTTGGGTTTGAATCTGACTATCACATCTTATTAGTAAGGAGGTGGCTATAAAGTCTGAATCTGAATAAAATAATTTCTAGGATTCGATACACGATAAGGTGATTAAACCTTTGTGACTTTGTGTATATGATGTATTGTGTTAATATGATTAAGTATGCGGAATCTATTTAATCACACTTAGAAGGTTATTTGTGTTTTATGGAAATGGAATAGTTATGTATGTTAGTGAACAATGAACAACGAAAGATTATCACCAAATGATTCAATATTATTAAGATAATAATACGATTGATCTTCACTTATCACTAGGGTTACAACCTTGAATCTTATATTTCTATGACTTGTGATATTGTTGTGTTTGTTCTTGAGATATATTAATTAAGCATAATACATGTAAAGATATGTCACTTTTTTTTATCTAAGTCTACGATCTTCCTTTTATATACACAAGGAAGATCATTACAATCTATGTTAAGTCTTGTCAAGTCTTGTCGAACTACTTTATGTTCTACAACTTGATTATCTTATGTCGTGTGTAAGTAACCAAGATACAACATGTATCTTACACATTCAACTTGTATAAATAATGACACAACAAAGATATTTATCTAAGCCGACTTTGACTTTTGTGTATACTTATCCTTCCAGTCAAACAGACTTAACGATAGCTGAGCAGACTTAATTCTGTATTCACCAGAATTAACACTAGCAGACTTAACCTCCGGACTTAATCTTCAACGACCAGACTTAACCATCAGAATTTAACACTAGCAGACTTAACTATCACTGCAACCAGAATTAATCACTTAAGATAAATTCCCGATACTTAATCTTCGGAATATTTAATTCCCAACAATCCTCCCCTAAACATGTGAAGCCTTTTCAACATGTTTCTTTGAATTAAATGAGGAATTGTGAGGATCTTTCAAACACTTCATAGTCAGACCCTTGATCTGAACTTTCTTCTATTCTGTGAGATTAATATCTATCTCAGTAACTCATCTGCTTTCTGATATTTGACTTCAACAATATCAATACACATCTTCAATCTTCAAACATTGACCTAAAAGATGGTGCAATTTCCTTGGATGAAGGAATTATAAGAGGCAATGATACTGTGTATCGTAGATGTTTGTTTCAACAAGTGAAATCATCTATCAGCATGCCTTTGCAAGTGATGAACAAACGTAGTAAACTCAAATTGAAACTTTTCTTCATTTGACCAAGATAGAACTTTCTCCTTTTGGAATGCTTCATCCCTTCTGAATATATCAGCTCTATTCTTGTCATTTTTAACCTCTATATCATCATCTTGTATGCTCTTGTCTTTTTGTCCCTTTCATTGGTTAACCTTCCTTCTTTGAGATTATTTCCTCCCCTGAGCTTGGAAGATCTCTCACCATGTATCAAAATATTTCCTATCCTCCCCTGGGATGCAAATAACATTTTCTCCCCTGTTTGGAAGATCTCTCACTATCATCTGATCTATCAATTTGAACTTGTTTTAAAACAATATTGTACATGTAGCCATCAATTCCTTAAAAGTTAGTTTGCTGCCCTCATCACTTCTAGGTGTGTTAACTCCTATGAGAGGTGATTCAAAGGGCAATAACTCATAATCCATCATTTGATGGTTTTCTGAGCCATTTTTATTCCTAAAATTCTTTTTAAGAAAACTTTTTGACTTTTAGCAGTATGCATATGATTTTATTATGAAAAATCATACTGCTTTCAACCATTTTGAAGGGATTAAGTATGTAACAGACACTTAATCAAAATTTTGGTTTAAAGTAACCTCTGGTTGTGTGAGAACCAATGATTTCAGTTATAAATAACTGCCTGTGTACAGATAAACTCATTCAAAGAGTTTTCCTGACAGGGTTTTCAGCTTGTGGCATTTGTTACCGCTAACACAAGTGTTAGATTCACTTTTGCTCGCTGTTCTTTCTATCAGATGTCCTTAGACTTGCACATTATACTTAAAAGTATAAAATGATAGAAATTGAGTTGCATCAGTTACTTTCTGATCAACTAAATCATCAATTCAATGTGAAATTTTGTAATCAGGTTTCAAGAAAGAAGTTTTAAGGAGGTTTGAATTCCCAAACTCTTTCTATCATGAACCTATTATGTTCGCAACTATTATGACTCATAGCAGCATTTGATACACCAGAAGACTTAACTGTGTAATCACCAGACTTAACTAGGAGACTTCATTCTGCTGCTCACATATTTCACTTGAAAAATCTTTTGTGTTCATAATTTCATACGTGTAATGGTTAGCCTAAAACCAAAAGAACAATATACAAAGTACTTGTCTTATATTAGAATAAACATAGACTAACTGTATGAATTTAACACAATTTTAAAGTAATAGCTAGTACCAATTTACAAAGACAACAGCACAAACAAAAATTTATATATACAAAAACACATAGATTGAAAAGTTTAAGTATTAAGCATTCCAATACTTGCTACCAAGTACTGAAACCTTCCAACATCAAAAGCTTTGGTTAGCAGATCTGCAAAGTTGTGTTCTGAATCAATTTTAAGAACTTGAATTAACTTTTTCTCATTGCAGTCTCTTATAAAGTAATGTCTAATTTCAATGTGTTTTGTTTTAGAATGTTGCACTGGATTTTTAATTATGCAAATTGTACTACTATTATCAATATGAATGACAGTATTTAAGAAATTGTACCCATAGTCAAGAAGTTGGTTTTGAAGCCATAGGACTTGACCACAGCAACTTGCAGCAGCTACATATTCAGCTTCAGTTGTTGAAGTAGCCACCATTGTTTGCTTCTTACACTGCCATGAAACAAGTCTACACCCAAGGAATTGACATCCTCCAGTTGTTGACTTTCTGTCCAAGCTAGCACCAGCATAGTCACTATCCGAATATGCTACCAAGTCAAAAGGTGACTCCCTAGAATACCATAGTCCCAACCTAGGTTGACCCTTAAGATATCTAAAAATCCTCTTGACTGTTGTTAAATGAGAAACCTTTGGAGTTACTTGAAATCTTGCACAAGCACAAACATAGAACATGATATCAGGTCTTGATGATGTAAGATACATCAAAGAACCTATCATAGATCTGTATGTGTGCACATCTACATTGTCTCCATCTAAATCTTTTGGAAGTGGCTTCTCAGAATCCATTGGTGTGCTTGCTATTCCTGAATCAGCAAATTGAAATTTTCTAAGTATCTCTGCAACATATTTGTCTTGACTAATAAATATGCCTTCAGATGATTGCTTAACTTGCAGACCCAAAAAGAATGTAAGTTCCCCCATGGAACTCATCTGAAACTTATCATGCATAAGCTTCTCAAACTCTAAACACATCTCCTTCCTAGTAGATCCAAAGATAATGTCATCCACATACACCTGCACTAACAGAAGATCCTTCTTGTGTTGTTTGATGAAAAGTGTCTGATCAATCTTTCCTCTTTGAAATCCATGCTCTTTTAAGTAGGAAGCCAGTGTTGCATACCAAGCTCTCGGTGCCTGATGAAGGCCATATAGAGCTTTAACTACTTTGTACACCTTGTCTGGATGGTCAGGATCAATGAAACCAGGAGGTTGTGAAACATAAACCTCTTCTTGAATAGTTCCATATAAAAATGCACTCTTGACATCCATTTGATAAACTGTGAAGCCTAAAAATGAAGCATAAGCTAAGAAAAGCCTAATTGCCTCAAGTCTTGCTACTGGAGCAAAAATCTCATCATAGTCTATACCTTCTTGTTGTGTGTACCCTTGGGCTACTAATCTAGCCTTATTCCTAATCACTATGCCCCTTTCATCCTTTTTATTCTTGAAAACCCATCTAGTGCCAATTACCTTTTCATCCTTAGTTAAATCAACTAGCACCCAAACCTTCTGAATCTTGAACAGAAGAAGCACCTCTTGCATAGCCTCTACCCAGCTTGAATCATCTAGGGATTTAAGAATGTTCTTTGGTTCATCTTGTGAGAGAAAACATACAAACAAGCAAGAGTTTGAAAACTCATGTTGTTTTGAAGAATAAAGGGCATCAAGAAGCCCTTATTGTTCTGAAGACATCAATTGTTGTCTTATCTTCACACCGAGTTGTACATCTCCTATCACATTATCCAAGGAGTGGAATTTGTGAATTCTTGTGTGTGGAGTAGAAGGAACTTGATAATTTGGTGGAAGGTTGTTCAAATCCACCTCATCGTCTGTTAAATCTGTTTCTTCAGTTAATTCTGCTTTCTTTGTTGTTAAGTCTGTTTCCTTTGTTAATTCTGTTTCAACAGCATCATCAACAACAGAACTATTTTCTTGTTCCTTTGTTCTATCTTCTTTGCTCTCATATTCAACACCTTCTTTAACTTTACCAGAAGAAGATTCACCAATTGTTGAAGTTGATTTCACACTTGTACTTGACCATATTGGCATTATCACATAATCTTGATTTGTCTCCTTTTCTAACCTTGCCTCATCTGTTGCTTGTGAACCTGAAAAATCATTTGTTTCTGCAACAACAAGCACATAATTCATTGATTTGGTTAGAAACTCAAGATCAAATAGCCATTTCGGTCCTTGACCTTCTAAATTGGATTTATTCTCTAAAAACTCCACATGTAGGTTTTCCTCTACTATTCTAGTTCTTGTGTTTTATACCTAAATGCTTTGCTATTAAGAGAATATCCAACAAAGAATCCTTCATCTGCTTTACCATCGAATTTTCCTAAATGGTCTAAGGTATTGAGTATAGTCACATGACATCCAAAAGGTCTAAGAAATCCTATTGCAGGAGTTCTACCTCTAAAAAGTTCATATGATGTCTTATTGTGAGGTTGTACTACTAAAACTCTATTTTGAACATAGCAAGCAGTGTTGACTGCTTCAGCCCAAAAAGTTATAGGTAGTTTAGAGTCAGCTAACATAGTTCTAGCAGCTTCTATTAGTGTTCTATTCTTTCTTTCAGCAACTCCATTTTGTTGTGGAGTTCTAGCAACACTAAATTCTCTCCTAATACCTTTTTCTTTGCAGAAATCATTCATAACTCTATTTTTGAATTCTGTCCCATTATCACATCTAATGACTTTTACTCTTTTGCTTACTAGGTTTTCTATCTCTGTAATGAAAGTCTTAAGGATGCTAGAAGTCTCATCCTTAGTAGCTAAAAAGAAAATCCATGTAAATCTGCTATAGTCATCAGTAATAACTAGACAATATCTCTTATGCATTATACTACTTACTGAAACAGGTCCAAATAAGTCCATATGAAGCATAAACAATGATTGATTGATAGAGTTAAAAATCTTGGGCTTACAAGTGGCTTTGTGTTGTTTGCCTTTAAGACAAGCAATGCATGTTTGATCATTTTCAAATCGTTTTTGAGGTAAACCTCTTACAAAACCATTCTTAACAATTTTATTTATGGTTTTGAAGTTAATATGACCAAGCCTTCTATGCCATTTCATAAACTCATCCAGTGTGGCCTTTGCTACAAGATAAGTTAAATCCTTTTTAGGAACAATGTTCTTCATATCAATAATGTACATGTTGTCCTTTCTTGGAATTTTAAGAAGTACTTGACTTTCATCAGGCATCTTAAAATCAGAAGAAAGTACAAGACATTCAGTGTCAGTAAAAAGAACTTTGTTCTTTTTGTCACACATTTGTGAGACACTAAAAAGATTATACTTAAGCTCTTTCACATAGTACACATCTTCAAAATCTAAATTTCCAGTTTTAATAGTACCCTTACCAGAAATTTTGCCTCCAATACCCCCTCCAAAACTAACCTATCCTCCATTGAATGATTGAAAATCTGAAAGTTAAGACATGTTGCCTGTCACGTGCCTTGAACATCCACTATCTGAGAATCCTTGATCTCCATCATCTGTTGATGAATGTTCCTACACATAAATAAGAGTATTAGTTTCCTTTAGGGACCCAAGCCATTACTGACTTGGATCTGCCTCTTACATCAATGAAATGTAATATTTTGAGAACAGTTGATGCAACATTGGATTTGAGAATCCAACATGCTGAGGCCTTAACAGCATTTGCCCTCTTTTCTCAAGCAACAGAATTAACTACTTGCTTAGCAGAATTAACTACTGGCTTTGCAGTTGTACCCTTTGGTTTCTAAACTTGTTTGTGGACCACTGCTTTTGTGTTAATGGGACTTTGAACAGTCTTTGGTACATGTTTGATAGTTGGTTTTGCACCTTTAGCTATTTTTTTTGGGTAGACAGACTTAAATGGTCTAGCAGAATTAACTTTTGTTAAGCCAGACTTAATTGAGACTGTTTTGGGTTTTGTACTTGAAGTAGAGTGAAAATGAGATTTAGGTGTTTGCCTTTTGTAGTTCACTCTATTGTTTTCATACCCATATACCCATTGGTTGCAGAAAGCTGCAAGATGGTCAAAACTACCACATGTGTAACAAGCTTTCTTATAAAAAGCAAAGTCATCACCTAGTTGGTGAGACTTGAGGTTATTCCAACTCCTTTGGTTACCTCTGGGCTTGTTGATTGTTCTGTATTGTTCACAATATCTAACTGGTTGCCTAACTTTTTTAATGTTTAATTTAGGCCTATCAATATTGTGTTTGACTATCTTAGGAACACTTGTTCCTGCTTTCTTAACCACTTCAGGATTAGACATAACATGTTCTTCTTCATCACTAGATGTACAGTCCTCAACTACTATATCATCTAATTTCTTAACAAAGGACACCTTGTCCTGATAAAGTAAAGTTTTATTTAAACTTTCACTTACTTTTTGTACCTTAAGACTTTCAGTAGCCTTAGAACCATATTCCATTATTGGTTCTTGAAACTCAGCAAAACCTGTGTGTGCTAGGTCAATACCTGGAGGTGAAGGAACACCTCTATATGGTGGAGGGACAGAATTGTATCCTACACCAGACTTAGCTTTATTGATTACTTGAGCTTCCCAAATCTTATTATGCTTCTGAGGCAGTAGCTAAAGCATCTACTGTTATCTTAACATTTTCACTTTTATTATTGGCTTCAGCTAATGATTTACTTTGCCTAGTAAGAATTTCATCTCTGAATTCTAAGCCTCTTTTTAGAGCATTCATTTCATCAGTAAACTTAGATTCATTTCCTCTAAAATGCAAGATTTGTTTTTCAAGAACAGCTACACCTCTTTTATGATTAGCTAAATTAGCTAGTGCATCATATAACTGTTCTAGTTGATCATCAAATCTCTTTTTAAGATCTTCATAAGCTTTAAGAGCAGAGCATGATTCAGTACATTTAATTATGGAATTTACCTCTGAATCAGAAAAGGCCATTAGAGCAGTCTCAGTGGCCATCAGTGCAGCATTTGTTGGTGCTTCCTCTTCATCATTCATAAAGCTCCAATCATAGCTGACACCATCAATGGCTAGCATAGCCTTTGGCTCTTCTACTGTGACTTCCTTCTTCTTCTCTTGCTTACACCATGTGTTTCTATTATCCTGCTTCCTTGGATTTCTACATTCTTTAGCAAAGTGTCCAAACCTGTGACAGTTGAAACACTCTACTTTCTTCTTATCAAACCCAGCAGTTTCATTACCATTTATGGTAATTTGCTTACCAGTTCTCTGCCAGAACTTCTTATCCCTCATGCTAAGTAAAGCAACCTGCCATTTGATGTCTATCTCTTCTAAGTCATCATCATCCACCTGATCAAGGTCTTCATGAGTTAGAGGAGAACCACTAGATTGACTAGACATAAATACATAGAATGCTGGATCTCCAAGTCCAGCAGCATTCTTCTGTGTACTAGTAGTAGGACCACCATAGTTAGCAGTAGAAACACCTTCAACTTCATCTACCTCTTCAGACTTGCTAATACTAGGAGATGACAAGAGTGCCACATTCCCAGAATTAGTACCATAGATTCCAGACTTCTTTAGACTTTGTTCAACAATTTTAAAGTTGTTGTACAAATCATCCAGCTTCATGGTTTCAATGTCTGGCTTGTTCATCCAGACAACCACATGAGTATGGAACTCATCAGATAGACTTCTCATAAACTTCATGTTGAGATCTTCCTTGGCAATCTCAACCCCTAACACAGCTAACTGACTGACAAGCTTGTGTAATCTTGAAAACAGCTTATCAAGAGATTCATTACTATTTGAACTGAAGTTTTCAAATTGTTGTTTCAGCAATGTCTTCTGTGTTTTCTTGGTGGTTTCATTACCACCAAACCATGCACAAATCTCTTCAAAAAGAGTTTTTGCATCAGGATACTTGCTAAAAGATATTATTTGTTCACCAGGAATGGTCATAAGCAACAAATTTCTTGCTTTTTGATCATTTCTCTTCTGTATCCTTTCTTCATTTGAAACTGGTCCAGTATTTCTTTTTCTAACTGTTTTGCCTTTAACAATAACATCTGAATAACCTAGTGTAAAATAATCACCATACAGAATGATATCCCAAAGAGCATAATCTTGAACCATAAAATATTGCTCAATTCTCAACCTCCACAACTCAAACTCATTCTGTTTGATCATGGGTAACTTTGCACCAACATTTTTAGCAGTATCTTGTACATCCATTTCTACTTTTTCTTCTTCTAAAACAACTATATCAGCCTGTCGCTCTGATACCACTTTCTAGGATTCGATACACGATAAGGTGATTAAACCTTTGTGACTTTGTGTATATGATATATTTTGTTAATATGATTAAGTATGCGGAATCTACTTAATCACACTTAGAAGGTTATTTGTGTTTATGGAAATGAAACAATTATGTATGTTATTGAACAATGAACAACGAAAGATTATCACCAAATGATTCAATATTATTAAGATAATAATACGAGTGATCTTCACTAATCACTAGGGTTACAACCTTGAATCTTATATTTCTATGACTTGTGATATTGTTGTGTTTGTTCTTGAGAGATATTAATTAAGCATAATACATGTAAAGATATGTCACTTTTTTTTTTTATCTAAGTCTATGATCTTCCTTTTATATACACAAGGAAGATCATTACAATCTATGTTAAGTCTTGTCAAGTCTTGTCGAACTACTTTATGTTCTACAACTTGATTATCTTATGTCGTGTGTAAGTAACCAAGATACAACATGTATCTTACACATTCAACTTGTATAAATAATGACACAACAAAGATATTTATCTAAGCCGACTTTGACTTTTGTGTATACTTATCCTTCCAGTCAAACAGACTTAACGATAGCTGAGCAGACTTAATTCTGTATTCACCAGAATTAACACTAGCAGACTTAACCACCAGACTTAATCTTCAACGACCAGACTTAACCATCAGACTTTAACACTAGCAGACTTAACTATCACTGCAAGTAGAATTAATCACTTAAGAGAAATTCCCGATACTTAATCTTCAGAATATTTAATTCCCAACAATAATGTTGTTTTCTTTTTGTTATAAATGTTTGAATGATTTTCATTTCCGGTTTTTAAGTATACATTAAACCATAACAATACGATGAATAAATAGCTTGAATGTATATTTCAAGATGATTATTTGGGGGAAAAAATCAATCTTGAAATTCATAAAAACTCTGTTCGGTTCACCCGTGTCAACAAACGTGTTACAATTATCACTTCAATTACTTGATTTCATGAAAACTAGCCCGGTTTCCAATCCTGCGTTTCGCAAAATTCAGCCCACGAGACAAATCTTACACATCAGTCGGATCAAATATCAGCCCAAAATGATGAACACCTAATTTGCCCAGCTACAAACCCACCAACCTTATAAGTAAATCAGCCCAAATTACTTAACCAAAACCTAAGACATATACTAAGATACTCCCTAATGCTGTTCCAAAAAAAATATACTAAGGCTGGGCACAACCCTGACCCAAAGCGACCTGGGTCACTGGCTGCCACATCAGCTTTCTCTCTCCGGCGACCAGAAGCGACCGACTTGCCACAGTCCCTGACCGATTTTTTTTTTAATCAAACATTTTATTCATTAACTTTTATTTAAAATAATAACAAGATAAATTCAAAGAGTCGGGGACTTGTTTTCTCGAACCAAAAAACTTACAATTCATTAAAAAATATAAACATTACATAAATTAAAACGAAACTACAAATGAAACTACGATACGAAAATTAAAACGAAACTAAAAATTAATGGAAGGTATCATCTGAGTCTGGGTAACCATCTTCAGACGAAGAGTAATCCGGTGAGAACCAACCATCTTCATGACGCTTCCTACGTTCTTCATCCTCCCTGGCTTGCCGCTCCAAACGAGCAGCTTCCTCTTCTCTTTCAAGTGCTTCCATTTCCAGGAAGACTTGCATATCTTGGTCCATTTGTATGAGTTGTTCCTCAGTTAACCCCAACGGATTTGGGTCTTGGTCAACAACCGGTGGATTATTCACCGGTTCGTTTTCCGGTGGATTGTTCACCGGTTCATGTGGTGGACTAAAAACCGGAAAGATTTGTTCAGGTGGAGTATGATAAACTTCATTATCTTCAGGAGAGGGGAATTGTTGAGAAAAATCTCGACGTTCAGGAGAGGGGAATTGTTGTGAGAAATCTTTTTTGAAAGACATTGTGTGTGTGTGTTTGAAGGTGTTTGTGTGTGTTTGAAATGAGGTTAGTATTTATAGTAGAAAATGTTTTTTTTTTTAGTAGAAAATTTTTTTTTTTTAAATATGTTTGTGTTTACTTAAATAATCGGTCGATTGGTGGACCGATACTTCAAAACCAAGCGACCGACCTTTTCACCACAACCCAAGCGACCCTCAATGTTTCGGTCGCTTTGTTTTTATGTGGGCGATCGACCGAAGTTTTCCGACTGGGTTGTGCCCAGCCTAAGATACTCCCACTAAAAGTTTTAGTGGCCCCCACACTTGAAGACTTGAAGTCAACCCCTTTCTATACTTTCACCCAACACACTAGCAATAATGATCTTTACTGGAGTCTTTGTTTTTCTTCATTGTTTCTCACACTTTCCGCAAACAAATCTTAGATCCTACACACTAACACCAAATATTTCGTAGCTTTCCCAATAACGAACCAAGTCTTCACATTTTGTATATGGGTTTCGTCTAATGATCTTTATAAGGTCTCAGGTAGGTGCAATTTTTGTTTTTAATCTTTAAAGATCAATGTTGAGTTTATATAGATTTTCTTTCCAAAACTTTTAAAAATAGCAAAACTGGAATAAGGATAAATGGTTTAATATGATTACAAAAGCTATATACTACCATTTATCCCTATCCTAGTTTTGCTATTTTTAGAAGTTTTGGACAGCAGTCGTCGTTGACTTTCATTTAGAATACTTTCAAGTCCCCCCTTTCAATATTCAACTCAAATTTGCCTCAACATATATAAGATTTAGCCTGTAACTTATAATGTATTTACGGCAACCTTATGATCTTTTAAATATTAAACACATTCTTTATTTAAAATGTTGAGTTTATATAGATTTTCTTTCCAAAACTTCTAAATATAGAAAAACTCACTACAAAAAACGAAGCACTTTGGGATGAGAATCTCGTCCTAAATATGCAAAGCACGTCAACCCAAATGCAGAATGGGACGACATCTCGTCCTATTCTGCTAGTCCATATTTTTTTGTTCCAAAAAAATTTGAGACGACATAGCTAGTGCAAAAATGGGACGACATTTTTCGTGAGACCCATTACACATTCAACTCTTAAAACACAAAATGGGACGGCATCTCTTTGCAAATTTGGGACGAGATTCTCGTCCCAATTTTTTTTTTCCTTTTTTTTTACTTTCTTTACAGTTTTTTATTAAATAAGAAAATGTTTTTTTAAAACAAAATGGGACGACATAAAAAAACAATTTGGGACGAGATTCTCGTCCGAAATTGTTTAAATTATTTAAAATTAGATTCAGTAGGACGGATGATGTGGCAGAAAAAAAAATGGGACGATATTTATTGTGAAATTTATGTCGTCCCAATTTGTCATGGAAGCCAAAATAAATGCAGCAGAACCTGTATTTCCAGATTTTTTCCGAATTTTTTTCTGGAAAAAATCTACCAAAACAAAACCTGTAATCAACCACAATCCACAATACCAATTTGACAATATGATACAATACCAAATTACTAAACAATTCAATATATACCATGCATTTCTCAAATCCACGATAGCATTCGATAAATACGATACAAATTAAACTAACAATTAAGTCACAAATTTACTAATTTATAAGTTAACACAATATATACCATTCCTCAAATCCACGATAGCATTCGACAATATATACCATTCTTCAAAGTTACTAACAATTCATAAAGTTAATTAACACAAATAATAAGATCTTACATCATCCCTACGCCTACTCCAAGTCCGACTCCTCATAAGAACCCGTCTCCTCTCCCCCTCCTCCGCCTACTCCTCCTCATCACTACTAGCATTATTATTCTCGTGAATGCGGCTTAAATGGGGATTATTTGGTAACATGTTTTTGTTAAGGTCGGATGGCGGCATTGCATAATTAGCACTAAAACCCGGGCATGTAGTAGAGTCGGGAAAGGTGGGACGATAACAATTGTCAAAGGAAGAATTATTAGGGTTGGGAAAGGGAATAGGGCCGGGAAAAGGGGCGGGAAATGAATCAGGTTGGGGAAATGAGGGAAATGAAACGGGAAACGGATTACCTTGGCTGTTGTAGTGGCTGAGAAACTGCCCCATGAAAAATTCGAAGGCGACTTGTCGAGCAAAAAGCCCATTACCCTGTTGCCTAGACAATTTAGCCTCATTCTCGGCCACTTGAGCCCGTTGTTGCGCCTGCAGCATTTGCCTCTTGAACAACTCTTTCTCTTCCGCCTCTCGCCTCAACACCTTCGACATATGCTGCCGAGTAACATATTCTTGAGCAACCAGCCGATGTGTGGACCTGGATGAAGCTTTGCACATGCCCGACATATTTTGCCGGTTCTCATTCGGAACTATTTGATCTAGTACTTCTTTCTCGGTCATCAACAGGTGTGTACCGGCTTTCACTTGATCCCAAAGTGACTTCATCGCCATCTGTGAAAGTAAAAAAAAAAAGTGTGTTAAAAACAAGTAAGTTAAAAAAAACAAATAACTTGATCTTAATAACGCATGTTAAGAGATAAATTACTTACGTAAGCCATCTTGTTATCTTTCATTTTAAACACGCCCTTTCTTGAATGCCCCTTCCTCCATGTTTCGATGAGGTCTTCATTTTCCCCCGCATTCTAAACCCTCTATACATACAATATAAAATAAATTATTAACGAGCTATATATAAACAATATATAGACCTTTAAAAATCACAAAAATTATAATGAGTCTTACATAATCGTTTCGTCCTTGTACGAACGATTTTCTCCCTTGGTGGGTTAGTATCTTGTTTTGTGCTCGGTTATCTGCATTTTTGACAGATCTCTCCATCCGTTCCGGTTTCAACCACCAGTTGACCAACGACTCCCATTCCTCTCGGCTTCTGTTAAGCCACACTTTCGGTGGCGGCGGATGTTTCCTTGCCGTCGTGGGGTTCTTATGTGTGTCAAAGTACTTAGACTTGATCCTGTATTTATTTTTGCGATATAGTAACCACATATGAAGTCAAAGCCCAAGAGTTACCCTTTCTGTAACACCCCCAAATACCTGATTTGCAGCGGAATGGAATACCTGGGGCGTGACTACCATAGCATCACAATTACATTTATATTGAACGACCTAAAGTGTTGTTTTAAAAGTACATCGTTTGATTTCATAAAACATTCAGAGTTTACAAAAGATAGGTCCCAAAAGATAATTCATGTTTGCGGAAATAAGTTTGTTACAAACCAAACGATAGTTTAAAGTGCATATAAATGTAAGTGAGACGCGTCGTCACCGCGACTCTGTGATATGTCCACATTCAGGCCATGATGCGAATGCCTTAATTACCTAAAAATACATTGCTAAAACGGTCAAAAATAATGTTGGTGAGAATCATAGGTTTATGTAAATGATAAGTCTCTACGGTAACCACAAGTATAAAGTGAAATGACAAAAATGCCACATAAAATAGTACATTGGCTCTTAAGCTCATGACCCCGAAGCTAGACTGAAATGAATGCCCCACCAGAGTGTTTTGCCAGACACTCTGAATCTGATATCAAATGAAATGCATCCATTTGACCGGTTGGATCCTCCAACCCGGATGGAGGAGTCACCCTCAATAGATCTATTCACTTACTCTCGCTTACTACATAATTAACGGTTCATGATAAATAAAAAGGGACTTTAACATGGCAATGAGGTAACTTAAGCAATGTAAATGAATTTGATACTTTGGTCCGTATGAAAAAATGGTGCAATGTATTCTCCCCCACAAGTTTAGAAATGAAATTATAAATTGAAAACAGGGCTATGAAAACTCACCTGATGCAATAGTTATGATGACAAAAGTGGATACACTGAAATGAGGCGCGATCTCTAACCGCAACCTAATATGAATGATATGATTTAATGTAAGTCATGAAATGATGTTACACATGCAAATACGTATGTTACCGATACCCCTCGTGAAATTTGGAAATAATGTTTATCGTCGAAAAATATATTTTTGACGTCTTGCTAAGTTATAAAACACTTTACGCATATATATGTTGTAACGGCCTTCTACGATAGTCGTTTGGTGATTTATCGAAAAATAGAGTTTTTCGTAGCAAATAAAATACTTTGATAAATTTCTGAAAAATAACTAAGTAGCCTCGCAAAGCTAGTCGTAAGTTGGTGAATATAGAGTGTTAGGAAACGATCTCAGCGATTTTAGAAAGCTTATAACAAAATCTTAAATTAGTATCATCGAAATTTTGTCCATACGAGTCCCGATCATAAAGAAAAATAATCGTCAAGTTAGATGGTCGGCTGCTGTTTTTGTGTAGTTTTCGGGCATATTGAGAAGGTCGTATTTTACTTGTTACAAGTCCGGTTGACGAACGGCTGATCAATTTGGAAAATAGGTCGGGAGTACTTGATTTTACCTCAAGGTGCTAATGTCTCAAACTGACTCGATCAATAGAAAAACGGCTCTCAACATGGTTACTCGCAAAAACAGTTTCACTTGGAAAGATTTTACCTCAAGGTGCTAATGTCGGGTTTCAAACGCTTGTATCTCGGTCGTTATAAGCTCGTTTTCTACGTTCTTTATGTCCTCGGCTTTGTATTACAGCGAAATAATAGATTTTTTGATATGTCAGCTCGTCTAGTTCGCGTTCAACGCCTTGTTTTAGCCATGGAAAATCGTGTAACAGCTTGTTATTTTTCATAAAATCGTTTTTAGTCGTCAAACTTAGAATTAACGTATATTTCTCGTCGTAAGCTCGTTTTTACTCATTCCAGTGGCCACGGCTTCATTTTTGTGTGTATTTTCTAAATATGTAAGCCAAAATAATCCATGATCTACTGAAATTTCCAGAATTTGCAAAAATGGACAGACCCTCATCTATATTTTGTTAAAACCATTTTTACTACTTCAAGACTTGAACAAATCCCTTCCAATCAACACCAAGGCTATTCTAAACCTACCATACACCTTCTTAGGGTGTCATGGGTTCCTAATCTTTACCAAAAATGATGGAGCTCATAAGATCACTAATAAAATTCCTTAAATTCATTTTAGTGACAAAAACAAGTGATAAGTGGTATGTAACATAGATATATTTGCATGCTTTGCTACTAGCTCATAAAAATAAATTAAGTAGGAGTGTAAATGAGTAGGAAAAAAATACTTAGAACACTTACTTGAGGTTGATGAATTTTTGAGGTTAATGACTTAGTTATTTCTAGGGTTTTTTTTTTTTCAAAACCCAAACAAGAATCACTAATTGAGTTGTAAAATCACTTGATCTTGAAAATGTTATGGTTTCTCCTTGTTCTTGATCTAGGCCGAATTCTCCACAAAGAGAGGATGAAGATGAAGCTTTTTATTTTACTTGAAGTATTATGAAGTGTTTGTAGTTATAATATCTAGTTATAGGAATTTTTGGTCAAAGTAATCAAGTAAATCATGACTTGGGGGGGGGGGGGCATGGGGCGTAAAAATGGGGATAAGGTGTGTGGGCTATTAATTGATCTTGTCGCAAGTGTGTAATCTAGCTGGTTTTAGATGTGTTTAGGTTAGTTTTTAGCTAGGATATTGTGTTATCGGGTATTGAGTTAGCTAGAAATAAGTTTTGACGAAACAAAATAAAGTATGACGAAGTTGTAGAATTTATAAAATCACATTTCTTGCAAGTATCGGGTGTCCAATTAGTTATCGTGTTGAAATTTCGTAAACCGTCGTAGTTATAAGCTTTTAACGGTATATATATAACAAATAATTTCAAAACACCGGGTAAACTAGTAATATAATTTTTATATCACCGTAATGAGCGTGAAAATATATTAGGATCATAGTCGGGAGTTTCGGGTATATTGTTCGTAGTAAATGATTGAGTGGTAGTGTTCATTTAATAAATAAATATACGTGAACTGAAATTATGCAAACCCGTGAATGACCTAACCTGAAGATGATGTTACTGATGATATGTAGACTACTCTAGTCTATATGATGTACCCTCAGTGATGTTTCATGAATATGCAACTAACCCTCACGGTTACGCGAATTTTGAATACCCGTTGATGAGTGGCCTTTTACTCATCATTTTATACCCGTAAAACCCACAAAAATGACCAAAAATACCCAAATAGACCATATATTGTTGCAAATATCATTGGATTGTGTTTTTATGTGTTTTAGGTACAAAAGGATTGAAAACAAGGCAAAAGTGGACAAAACCGAGCTTGGATGGGAAAAAGGGCAAAAAGAGACATTGCCGGATCGACTCGACACCATTTGAGCATTTAATGAAGAAAAGAAAAGTCAAAGTTAACCCTCAATTAAAACCATTTGGCAAAAAACAGTCCTTGGCACAACTTTCCCTAAATGACAGATTTGGTCCTTCAAAGATTAAATCAAATTCAAGTTAAATCCTACACCTATTACCTAAACTAAATCCTAAAACTATTAAAACTAAACCCAACCCAATCCTAATCCACTACCCAGCCCAACATCTATTACCATACCACCACTTTTATTGATAACACTCGGTCAAAACGGGTCAAACCCCCAATTAACACCTTAACCCCCTTTCCCACCTAACACCATCCCTGTCCCTTTCTTCCTTCCAACTCAGCCTGCAACCAGACAAACATTATCACATGCTCATGTTCCCCCCCACATGACTCCATTGCCACCTTGGCAATCCAAGGGGCACAAAACCCATCTACGGCCATTATTAATTAAAGTGGTGGCCAAGAAAAGATCAAGGGCTGAGAATGAAGAAGAAAAAGCACAAGACAACCAAGCTGGTACCCTCACACAGAAGAAACACAAGCAAGAGGAAGAAACCCTAATTCTAATAGTATAAATAGGACTCTTGTGAAGCCCTTGAGGGCTAGTCAGTTATAGTTTTTAAATTTTTTTAGATTCTCAGCTTTTAAGTTTTTTTTTTTAATGTAATGTACTTTTTTAAGTTAATTTAAGTTTAATTTTAAGTTTAAATTCTGTTTTCCATATTTCAGTTTCATTATTAAAAAATAAATTAAAAAAAAAGGAAAAAAAAATCAGGAGCATGGTAAATAGTGGATGGCCATGGGTTAGAGCTTCTTGAGAAACATTAGGTTAGTTTAGAAATTGATTTAATCTTGGTTTTGAGCAAAGGGTATTGTAAGTCATTTTTCCATTTTAGCTTATTTAACTGCTTTTTACTGTTCATCAGCTTATTTAGTGCTTATTTGTTTTCTTTGTGCTTAGTTGTTCTGTTTGATGCTAATGTATGCTAGTTTGATAGTTAGTTCAAGCCTCATTCTCAATTTTGCTTAAAAACCTTAAAAAAGCCAAAAAATAGCATAAACTATAATAGCTTATACCAGTGCTTATTCCCAATTGATTTTTGTTCCTAAGAGCTTAATAAACTTAGATAATTATCTGTCTTTAAAAATTAAGGCTTAATTTGGTATGTTTTAATTGAAATATCAAAACAGTCCCTCTTAAGGGGTGTTTGGAATAGGACTGAAAGTGGATAAAAGTTAGTGTCACTGTTCATGTGCCTTTGGGTGATTTTTGATCTTCCCTAATTTAGCTAATTTAAGTTGTTTGTAGGAGTTTTTGAGCTGTTTTGGTAGATTTAGATGGTTTGAGTTGGTTAGTGGAGGATAAAAACTAGATATAACAGCTTATTATAGCTAGAAGCTAATTTGATGCCAATTTTTAGTAATTTTGTGTCCATTTTAGTCCATAAAGTCAATAGTCAGTAGTTGATTAAATTCCATAAAGCTTTGGTTTAGAAATTGCATAAACAGTCTGCTCAGAACACAAAGACATCAGTAGCCTAATTGCCCAAAACAACTTATGTTTTTTATTTTTAATTTGTTCATTATAAGTTCAATTAAGCTGAAACTTGGTACAAATGATCTTTAGTTGCTCTCACATTTGCTCCACATTTTTTTGAATTTTTCCATTAGCTTTTTCACAGCTTTTTCTGCCTGCAAAAGTACCTCAGTAGCATGTATTGAGCCTGCAATCAGTAGCTTTTAACTTAATTGATTTAAGTTCAGTCCTTATTTGATTATTTTGTGGCTTATTCAGTTTGCCTTGTTTCATTTTTAGCTTATTGTTAGTCATCTAGCTTATTTTAGTTTTAATTTAGCTCAAAAATTAGCTTAACAGCTTATTAGATAGTTGCCTTAGTTTCATTCCCTTTTAAGCCTACTGTTTCATTCCCATAGCTTATTTCTCAGCTTATTTTATGCTTTCAAAAATAGTGATAGTTATAAAATTAGCTTATTTACATGTGCTTATTAAGTTTTTGAAAAGAAAAACAAAATATAGATTTTCAAAATGGCTGAGGCAGGGGTCGAACCTGAGACCTCAGCCTTCCTAAGCCTCACAACACACACCCTTTACCAATCGCCCTTGGGACATGTCCTGGTTTTTCTTCTAACATTAATTCTTTTAACCAAATATATTATTTCGATAGCTTATTTTTCTTTTCAGCTTATTCCAGCTTATTTGGATAAGCTGGCACCCCAAATCCATTTTTTATAGATTTAGCTTTACCTTAAGGACTTTTCTGTAATTTTTCATAATTTTTCATTTTCAGTTAGTATTTTTAATTTATTTTTCTTTTAAATTCAGTTTTTAATTCATATTAAATTAAATAAAAGTAAAAAAAATATAATTCTTTTTCTTTTTTTAATTTTCTTTTTACATTTAGGACTTAGGAAAATTATATTTGCATCTATAGGGTTAATTTTTAAAGATTTTAGTTTTTAGGCTCGTTTTTAGATTCCCGATGACGTTTTTAGAGTATTTTGATTTTTGCTTTATTCTCTTTGCTTATTTACTTTCCTAGCCTTAATTAGAATTAGAAATCAAAAACAAAAACTGAAATTCCATATTTCAAGCATGTTGATATAAATAATGCCTAAACACGTTATTAATATTTTTTGATATCTCTACGTTTTGATAATCACAAAATGTAAAATCATTAAACGGAAAATTATGACGTAAACAAGTATTTAGTTGTTAATATCTATTTTAACTACTCAATCACTTAAGGTATGAACAAACAAATGCTTAATGCATTATATGATCAAAGGAACATTTTCTTAATCACTAGATTTTTTATAAAATGTCAAAACATTTTATATCTTTTAGAAAAACATTTTTGGTAATAAATAAAAAGGTTTAATCCATTATAAATTTATGAATTCAAATTTTCAACCAAAAATGGCAAAAATGTTCCAGAAAAACCTTCCCCACAAAAAGACAAAACTGGGCAACGGTCTTGAGGGGCGGCCCCCTTAATTATACAAGGCGGCCCCCTTAATTTTAAGGGGACCGCCCCCCTATTTAAGGGGACCGCCCCGCTCCTCCAGCTGTTCAGTTTTTGCCTATAAATACTGGTTTTCCCCTGGACTTTTTCTCACCTTTTTCACCCCAAACCCTTCTGTTCTAAATCTTCTCTAATCCTTGTAAATCCTTTCTAAAATCCTTTGATCATATTCTCTTAAGCATTGGTTTCTAAGTGATCCAAGCTTCCATCATCAAAGTGCAAAAGAAGAATACTCCTTCAACAAGAGAAGAAGTATTGTAGTTCAATTCATATCATTTTGTAGTTGTGTAAAGTGTTGTATAGTTGTGATAAGTAGATCTAAGTGTAAGCAAGTAGTTGTGTTATAAAGAAGTTGTGTAGAAGTTGTGAAGTCGTAGTCTAGAAGTTGTGAAGCTGTCGTGTAGAAGTTGTGAACCCGTCGTGTAGAAGGTGTGAAGCCGTCGTGAAGAAGTCGTGAAGTCTTCGTGAAGAAGTTGCGAATAAGTCTTGAAGAAGTCGTGTAGAAGTTGTGAGATTGGTTCTAGCTACGATTAGAACCCGACATCTAGCTTTGTGTCGTTAAGCCGGTGTAAGCTAAAGTTGTGTAAGGTTTTCTCCGCCATAAGGGAGTTTGTTGACATAGTGAAGAGAACTCTCGAGTAGGTGACTCGGGGAGTGGAGTCGGGCAAGGAAGGTGTCCTTGTAGCCGAACCACTATAAATCCTTGTGTTGTGGTTTGATCTTTCCATCCCTATCTTTCATTTCATTTCATTTACTTTACTTGCATTACTTATTTACATTTGTCTATATTTGTTCATATTGTTTAAGAGTTGAAGTCACATAAGATCGAATCGAAGTTTTTAAAAGTAAACAAAAGTTTTTACAATA
The DNA here is from genome assembly GCA_021014915.2 of Artemisia tridentata subsp. tridentata. NCBI lineage: Eukaryota > Viridiplantae > Streptophyta > Magnoliopsida > Asterales > Asteraceae > Artemisia > Artemisia tridentata. Next base: position 368,741,816 of record CP139504.1, on the reverse strand, counting down.
AAATTAAAAAGAAGTAAAACTATTCACCCCCCCCCCCTCTAGTTTTCCACAATTGGTATCAAGAGCCAGGTCAAACAAGATTTTTAAAATAAACTGTATTTTAAAACTTGAAACGATCTATGGAATCTGAATAATATTTAGAAGGGCAATCTATGCAAAGACCACCACTATTTGAAAGTGATGGATTTCTTTATTGGAAAAATCGATTCGAAACTTATGTGAAATCAAAAGATCTAGATCTTTGGCATGTTATTACTAATGGGGATTTTTTACCTATTCAAAATAATCCGGAAACTAAAAAGGATGAAATAGTACCTTTTGAAAAACAAAATGATGATTTAAAAAGAAAACTTTCTAAAAATAATGAAGCAAAAATTGTTATTTATAATGTGTTACCGTGTAAAGAATACGAAAGAATCTTTATGTGTGAAACCGCAAAAGAAATTTGGAACTCTTTACTAATAACTCACCAAGGTAATAGTCAAGTCAAAGATAATAAAATAGATCTTCTTGTTCAGCAGTATGAACAATTTATGATTCCGGAAGAGGAATCGATTGATAATGCTTTTGCTAGGTTTAACACAATCATCACAAGTTTAAAAGCACTTGATGAGAGTTTTTCTAGTAAGAATTTTGTTAGGAAATTTCTTAGGGCGCTTCATCCAAAATGGCGAGCTAAAGTTACGGCGATTGAAGAATCGAAGAACTTGTCAACTCTTCAACTTGACGAGTTGATCGGCAACTTGAAAGTCTACGAGGCAATAATAAAGAAAGATTCCGAGATGGTCAAAGGAAAAAGAGAACAAAGCAAGTCAATTGCTTTGAAAGCTAGGAAGGAATCTAGTGACGAGGATAGCTCAACCTCCGAAAGTGATGACGAAGAATATGCCATGGCCGTAAGAGACTTCAAGAAGTTTTTCAAAAGACGAGGAAGATTCGTTAGACAACCACATGACGAAAGAAAGGCACTCCAAAGAAACAAAGACGACAAAGGTAGCAAGAGCGAGAGGAAGTGTTTTAAATGTGGTGATCCAAATCATCTCATCGGAAGATGTCCAATGATGTCAAGAGAGCAAAATCAAAAGGCATTTGTTGGAGGAGCATGGAGTGATAGTGACGAAGATGAGAAAGAAACCACAAAGGAGGAGAAATGTCTTATGGCTAAGACATCAAGTGAGGTACATTCCGAAACCGAATACTTTAGTGATGAATATTTATCATTAGACGAAAAAGACTTAGATAGTGAATATAATAGGTTATGCAAACTAGGTCAAAAAGTAATGAGTAAAAACAAATCACTAAAACGCATAAATAACCAATTAGAAAACGAAATACTTGAATTAAAAATTAAACTACACAACTTAGAAAAAGGCAAAGAAGCTTTTGAAGAATGTAAAACATGTCAAGTAACTAAAAATGAAAACGAAAAACTTAAGGAAGAAATTTGTAAACTTGACAAATTTGAAAATAGTAGTAACTCACTTAGGAAAATAATAAGTGTTCAAAGAGTAGTAGGTGATAAAACCGGCTTAGGATTTAATTCAACTGAGGCCTCAACTAGTGAAACTAAAAATGTAAAGTTTGAAAGTGAATCTAGTAAGCAAAAATCCTTAGAGTCAACACCTAAATACATACTTATAAAAGATAGAAAAATACCCATTGCTAGTAATGATGAAATAAAAACTTTTTACAAACCATCTTTAAAAACCAAAGAAGAATCACCTAAACCGAAATTAAGATAAAAAACACCTCCCTTAAGAAGACCAAATAATCCTCACCCTCGGCCTAAAACTCCTCAACCTAGAAGAAACCAAAATCGACAAAACCTCCATAATAATAATAATTACCCAATGTGGAATTATCCAAATCCACCAAGCTTCAATCCTTGGGGAATACTTCCACCATATATGCATCCTAGTCAATTGCAACCCATGTTTGGTTCAAACAACTTTGGACCAATGAGACAATGGGGACCAAGTGGCTAAATTGCTAACTCATTGGGAAATCGGCATCTCTTCTTTGATTGACTTCTACAAGTCAACTTAAACACTTTGAAGTACTTGAAGACTACTTATTGAAGACTAAAAGGTACGCCTCTCTTTCATGCTCTCTACTATGTTATATGCTTAGGATTGATGAACTAGCTAATTGCATGCCCCCGTAAGTTTTTAATGCCTAGTTTAGTTGGTACTTGTGAGTTAGTTAGTAGATAATTCCTTATACATATATCTAATATAAATATATATCTATATATATATACTATATACACATATAAATATATCCGCACATAACCTAGATACGTCATTTGTTGACTATCTAGAACTAAAAGAAATTGTTCGTCCTCGAACCTTTTCTTCCCCCTTTGCCTCTTTTGAACCTTAACGTTCAATACGAAAATCTTCTATGTCCACTATCACATAACTCATGGTGATGAAGAAAAGTGAGTTAATTGGATTAACGTAGAAGTAGTACTTAATTCGTCACGCCAAGAAAACTATGAATGAAACAAACTCCCGTCGCCGTCAGCACTTATCTCCATCATTGCCTCATCGTTTCTCGACGCCATTCAACATCCCACGTTTACACTCAAATATATATATATATATATATATATATATATATATATATATATATATATATATATATATTATATATATATATATATATAGGGTAAAGTTAAAATAAAAAGACAAATATCCGTACACTACGTAAAAAGAATTTTTTTTTAAAAAAGTTCGTGAAAAAATCCAAAAAAATTCCACAAGATCGGGTATGTTGGTGCATAAAACTTTTGTGAAAGAAGTTTTTTTGATTTTGAGTTTTTATACGTTTTTTTTAATGCACAAAAAACGAATTTTGATGCACAAAATTTTCAACTTGTTTTAGTTAGATGCACAATGTTATTTTGATTAAAAAAGTCAAAAGAACTTGGATGCAAAAACGAATTTTTGATGCACAAAAAAATGATTTAATGCACAAACGTATTATTTCATAATTTTTTTTCGGAAAAAATATCCACTTTTAGAAAAACTTCCTTCACAACTTTTTCATGCACCAACATACCTATATTGTGGAATTTTTTTGGAATTTTTAGAGAAAATTTTTGAAAAAAAAATCTTTTTACGTAATGTACGGATATTTGTCTTTTTATTTGATCTTTATCCTATATATATATATATATATATAATATATATGCACATTCCCTCTCATTCCTCAAAACATTTGTTGACTTGACGTCTTGATTATTTTATCCAAAATACTCAAGATATATTTTTTAACGAAATGTTAATAAAATGTCAAGCATTCCCTCCTCGTGCCTATACAATCCAACGTATTTTTGATATATTATAAATTTATATAAATATACATATAAATATTTTATCGTCAGAAACAAAAATAAAAATTCCCATTTTTGGCCGGCGGCCCCTTAAAATTAAGGGGACCGGCTAGTTAACGAGGGCGGCCCCCTTAATGTTTAAGGGGACCGGCCATCTGCTGCTACCAAAAACGATTTTCCTCTTAAAACTTTTGCCAAACACTCCATTTCTCACACACCCTTCCTTTGCTACCTGCTGTGAACGAAATAAACCACCCAAAAACCATCAAAACCACTTACCAAATCACCAATTCGGGCTAAATTCGCAAGGGGCAAACACTTATATCTCGATTAGCAACATATATTGTAAGTTTTCCAAAACACATTTCATCTAATTTCATCAAATTCGAACTTATGTTAAAATTAAGTCTAGGATACTCATTGCCAAATGCTTCCCATAGGATTAGAGTACTTAATTAACCTAGAATCTAAGTAATCTAAAACCCTCATGCCAAAATTTTGAAAAACCAAACACTCTCATTCAAAATTTGTTATACATTGTTGAATTATGCCATAAACATTTATTATAACTAATCACATTATAATATCACAACTTTTAATCCTAAAAATATTTTTTTTTGAATTATGAAAGATGATTTTATAAACATAAGAGGGTGTTTGGATTAAGTCATAAAATTGTCAAGATTAAGTCAAAATGTATTTCACAACTAATGGACAAGTTTATAAACATGTAACTAATAATTTTGAGTCATCAAGATACATAATTCATATGTATATTGAAATATTGGTCATTATTTTTCTAGAAAAGGAAGTGTTTGGCATAACAAATTGAAAGACATTTTTTAGTCAAAATCTACGTTTTTACCTTTTCAATGAGTTACTTAACATAAATACTCGTAAGAAATAGCTAGACATACAATCTAATGTTTGTCTAGTCACATTTCAAAGTGGCTTATGATGTATAAAGGAGCGTTTGGATGTTCTTGGTTCTTTACCATAATATCTCTATAACTACTCCTTAACATCATATAATATACTTTAAGCGAGTTAAAAATTAAAAATAAGGAACATTGCAAACTACTTCTTAGGATTAAAATTTTAGAGTCGAAGTATGTTTGCGTTCCACATGAGTAGTATATGTCACATATGCATTTTTTTTAATCTTACTTTCTTGTTGTTATCTTGTTTAGGTGAAAATGCCTAAAGTCACGGTTGGTGATGTTTCCAAAACCAAGGAATATATTCCAAAAGTCTCCGCTACTCCCGGCATATCTCCCGCCATTGCATGTTTCTATCGTCCCATCGAAGATAGAAACATTCATGAAGGGAGAGTTGTCGATCCATCCTTCTATCAATCCGACCAAATCGAACGAATGTTCTCCAATGTTCGTCTCGATTGTCTTTTCAAAATCAATGAACCCATCATTCCTCGTTTCATTCTTGACTTCTATAGCCAAGTTACGGTGCAAACCGATGACTATGGTTATATCCTCATTTCTTTCATGATCCAAAACGAATTCATCACTCTCACTCTTGCTCAGTTTGGTCAAATCCTCCAAATTCCCTTCAACGGTCAAGCCGTTTTCTCAAATGAATGGGATCTCTCATCTCTTGAGAAAAATCGGCCTCAGGGTGGTCCATACTATTATGAGATTCCAACTCCTGACGACATTCGTCGACTACTCGAGCTAGAACGTGGTACGACTAGCCGAAGAATCAAGTCGAAGAATGTCGACATTCATGCAAACCAAGTCCTTCTCAAAGAACTAAGCCCCGACATGAAGCATTGGGAAGAACTCATTCGCGAGAATGCGTTTGGTACCGGCGAACACCGTGACCACCTCACGGCTAGCATCGCTCACATGTTGTATTGTGTTGTTGCGGAAGAACAATACAATTTGGCTTATTTCTTTGTCCATCGTATCATCTCCGCCAAAAATACTCCACATGCCAATCTTCCTTATGGTATGTTCCTCACTAGACTTTATCATTTTGTCATGGAACATTACCCACATCTTGAGAGTGATATCTATCAATTCGTTCGTCCCGTCTTACGTCCTCTCACTCGTAGCCAACTTCGTCGATCTCGAAGTGACAAGGGAAAATCTCGTCGCCCTAATCTCTTCGCACCTCGTATTCCACATATCATCGGAGAGATGATGATGAGGAGGAGGAAGGCACCTCACGTGTTAGTACTCCATCTCCCACGACGTTCGTGAACAATCTCCCGGAACTTAATTATTCCGACTATCAAGTTCCTCTTCCTTCCGAACAAACCGATCAAATCCTATTTGAACGACAAACCGCATTACTCAACACAACTCAACAGATGCATGAAGAGGTTAGAGGTGGTTTCAAGTCAATAGGAAAAGCTTTCAAGAAGATTTTCGGAAAGAAGAGATAGAGATGTGGATGTTGGCTTATTTGAACAATATTGTTATTAGACAATTATTTTTAATAATTTGCTTCTTGTACCTTATAGTATGTTAGTATTTTAACCATTCTCTTGATTAGAACTTTGATACTATGCTTACATTGACATACTTGCTATTAAATGATTATTGACATGCTTGCTCTATAATATGCTTATATTAGTTTAAATGTATACATGATTATTTAATATGTTTATGCCACTATTTAATCATTCCTAATATACATGGTTCAAATAGAGCTTGCTGCAAACACACCCCAAAAATTAACCCTTTTCTGGAAATTTTTCAATTTTGATCGCCTGGGAAAACACCAGATGGGCGGCCCCCTTAATTTTGCTAGGCGGTCCCCTTAATTTTAAGGGGGCCGGCCTACAATTAAGGGGACCGGCCATCTGGACAGTAATTTTCACTATTTTCTTTTGCATCTTGTGACCCCTTTTCTCTAGTCTCAGCTACCCTTTCTCTTATTAACCCAACTGAGTTTGGAATATTACTACTAAACCTCTAAACCTTACCCAAACCAACCTCACTTTCATACTATAAATTCCCTCCAAATGATAAACCCTCATTTCATCAATCCTCATCTCCTTTAAACACCAACCCAAAACACCATGCTATCACCAAAATCCTCCATTTCCAAGTCCTCTAAGAAACACAAAATGGTCATCATACCACCCAAACAACTTTTCATTGATCTCACTAAGGAAGACAACACCACTCCATCACCACCACCTAAATGCTCATCTCCAAATGCACCTAATGCACCATCAAAAACTCCTTCCACCAATGGTACCTCATCTTCTTCCTTACCTTCAACCTCATCCATCAATGACTACATCAACAAACACCTATCATCACCACAAATAACATCACCACAAACAACATCACCACCATATCTCACTCAAGAACCTCCATCCACCGAGCTTACCATCTCCATCTCACCTATCACACCTCTTGATGCTCACTTTTCATCCTCACCACTTCCACCACCTCTCTTTGTTAATCCCATTCCTTGGAGTCTTCTTGAAGCTCATGGAGATACTTACCTTTGTTGCATTCATAACCGAACCATCATCTTTGGTCTTCGGGATGAGATGCAATACATGTTCTCATGCATTGAGCATATGTTAACCAACCCACCTCCACCACCACCTCCACCATCTTCACCCATTTCACCACCACCTCCTCCATTCTCTCCAAACTAGATGAAATGTTTTAACAAAAATAATGTTTTCCACCCTTTTTGGTTGCAAGCTCTATGGGGATTATGTACCTTTTGGATGATTATGTAGTATCATTAGTTGTATTGTTTTTAATTAAAATAATAAATACGCCGTATCTGTTAGAACAGATGCGTCGTATGGCGTTATCGCTTAGAAAAAATTTCTTATTAAAAACAGAATACGCCGTATCTTGGGGAAAGATGCGTCGTATTCGAATTTATTAAACGCGTTGTATTTTATAAAAATTAAACGCAATACGCCGTATCTGTGAAAACAGATGCGCCGTATCGTTTGAATCAGCTCAGTACAACGATAGCAGAATGCAGAAAAATAGAAAAGAAAAACAAAAATAATAAAAACAAACAAAAAGAAACAAAAATCAAAGAAAATAAAAACACACAAAACAGAAAATATGCAAATAATACAATGAATGCAATTTAACTAATATACAACGGTGTTAGCGGTTAGAATCTAAAAATTAAAACGAAAAACCTAATTAAAATACTAATCAAATTAACAGATAATAACAATTCACTCCCCGGCAACGGCGCCAAAAACTTGATGTGCGTGTGTATTACTCTAATTTTTTTATATCCACGGCAGCGGCTCCAATAACTTGGTGCGCGCGTGATGTCGTTGTGGTTTTAGCAGTATTAATGCCTACTCAAGTTTTACATTTATATTTAGCCGACTTATCAATAAAACACACACTTTAACGAGCAGTGTACCCGGTCAGTATGAATATAATGGTAAGTAGAGTGTCGATCACTAAGAGTGGAACGTATTATCTAGTTATTCTAATCAGTATTTTAATATCTTAAGTTACCTGTACAACCTAATCTAACGCAAGGGGGTTCAGCCTGAGAGACTGACACGGTTTGTTATGATTAAATAATAAACTAAACTAATAAGCACGAATCAGCGATTAGCACACACGTACACAGATAGATACTTGAGACAATAAGAAGACCTGTCCTGATAATTAAGTAGCTTGTCACTTGTTTTATTGCTAGTTTTATATGAAGTGTATAGTTCGATGCGACGCATCGAGAGTTAAACCTTTCTCGTTGGCTCTAATCTTATCGGCGAGTAAACCCTTAATGATCACTTATGTCTATCCCACTATCCTAGAAACGATAGAATAAATAGGCGAGGAAGGGGCATGGCGACCCAAGCAATGCTCAGCTAGACACAGAGGTTATCAATGCACTAATAAAAGTCACCAAAAACATCAACATATAAACTTTAATTAATGGGAAAGCAATTTTAAGGGGTGCCCATGGTTTTACGTAGTCACATGGAATCGGCCCATCAATCCTGATGAATTAAAGTGTACTAATACAATAAAACAAAACTACTTAATGAATTGAATACATGCAGGACCTTCTTACAGCTCTTGTATCTTCGTTTAGGGTGTGTCTTGTGCTGCTAATACGTCTGAATTCGTCTTAGGGTTTCTTCTGTCTTCGAAGGCTTAGTGTGTGTAAGGTCACGAAATTCGTCTGGCCTTGGGGTATTTATAGTTTTTGTCTGAGGGTTAGATGCGGCGCATAGGATAAGTAGATGCGGCGCATTGACTTAACTTCGCGTGGGGTCCAAGATTAATATATTCAGGAATATTCGTACACCGCCTTAAGATGCGGCGTAACTCCATTTCTTCATGCGACGCATGTCCTTTGTGTCTTGGATCGTGACTTGTGAAATCTTGATAGTGATGCGCCGTATGTACGAAGTATGTTGCGGCGTATCTGGAGCAGAATGATCTTGATCTTGTACATTTCAGTAGACTCTAAACATCTTGCTTGTTTTGCTCCATAATTGGTCCAAAATCGCCAAGTTTCACATAATACTTGTTTTTACCTGAGAATTACAAAAGTAAACATTAACGTATCAATTCTCATATATAATATAATAAAACAAGTCAAATAAATAGGATAAATGACGATAATAAAATGTACTTATTTGAGTTCATCAAATATCCCCCCACTTGAACTTTACTTGTCCCAAGTAAACCTTAGAATGAATTTTATGAAAGTGTATCCTAAAAGGTATTAGGATTTATTTTTATATTTAAGCATGTATTTGTTTTTTGTCATAATTGCACAACCAAACACTTAACGAATTAGAAATAAAATAAAATATTTCGATAAAAGCAAATCTAATCGTTTAACTGTCCAGTCGTGACGAATATTCTATCATAAGCTTGGCAAGTATACGCATCTCCCCCACAAAAGCTAAGGAATAACAAGTCTAAAGCGGTAAAAAGGGTTTGTTGGCTAAGGGTTAATCATTGTTCTTAATCTCTATCGATCTCAAATTCCAGAAAAGGCGACAAAATCACAAATACATGATCGAATCCACGACCACGATACTTGCAATTGCTCAAATCCTTAACTCGAATAGGCTAAAGATAGGACCAAGTAATCTTCACCAATAATATTATATCAAAAAGGGCGACAAAATCATAAATACATAGCCGAATCCACGACTACGATACTTAAGATTGCTCAAATCCCTAATCTCAATAAATCAAAGGTTTGGATAAAGAATGATATAGGGTATGGATAATTGATGAAGCGAAAAGTGTACCGCTTTTAAGGGGTCATTTAAGCCCTAAATCGTATTTATTTGATCAAATATTGCCCTAAATCGTTCCTTTTGTCATTTTAGGTACTTTTGAGAAGAAATCTGGAAAAGGAAGCATTTTGGACGTTTTTGGAGCATATAAGTGAAGAAAACGACAAAGTCTCAAAATCGGCTAAAAGTTACCTTTGACGGCGTCAGATGTTATTCTAGACGGCGTCATGGCTTGGCAAGAAAAAAATGGATGTGAAAATTACTCATGATAAGCCAGAGAAATTTGCATGGAATTCTGACGGCGTCACGCTTTAATGTGATCAAGGTCGTCACGGCTTAATTTAAAGAGGGACGGCGTCACCCCTAATTCTGACGGCGTCAAGCCTTGATAAGCCAGAACGGATTTTTGAGAGCTAAAGAGGGACGGCGTCAAGAAGGTCATCCGGGAACCCTAAAAGCGGCGAGGTGACGGCGTCACACTCCATAACGTGACGCCGTCAGATCTGAAAGTCTATATATAGTTTTGCAATTTTTTGTCATTAGTGTGGAACTTATTGGGGAACTTTGTGTGTGAAAACCCTAAGACGATTTTAGCAGCTTTTTCAAGGCTTTTTGCCTTGAGATCTTCCATGTTACATTGAAGATAAGTTATCAATTAATCATTCAATATGTCTATGTGTTGTTTGATTCTATCTTGTTCTTGTCTTTTGTTTAACATGCTAGGCTAGATTTATCTTGTGTTTGCTTAGATCTAATGAAACCTAGCTATTGATTATTGGTTATTAGTGTGTTATTAGTTGTATTGGATGATTGTTCATCTATGTTAGGCTTAAGAAAACTGGCTAACTTCCTATTCGGTAACTTGCTTGAACGTCTTAAGAAACATGAACCAATGCGTACTAAGGTTTTTATGGTTGTATTTAATGCACAAGCGAATTCTAGTGATCCCATGTTAGGAGCTTCCTAGCCGGCTCGACATAGGAGTGAAGTAGGAGCTTGTAGAGTTGGGGAAGTACGTACGCCACCCCACGATTGGTATTAAGGAATACACCCGTCATCCACGCAATTAATACACACTAATCAACCGGTAAAAGATAGTTAGGGAGTAAGGAAATCTAAGTAAACACATTTCTCTCCACATAAGTTTTACCACCTTTTCATTTTCTGTTATTTTATTTTATTTGCATTCGTAGTAACTTGGGTTAGTTGACTAGCAACTAATTCCGCCCACTCTTTCAAACCCGAGATTTTACTTGCTTTCATAAAAATATAAAAAACATAAAAAGAATCTTCTCTCACCCTTAGACCTATTAGAGTAGTTTTTCATACCTAACGAACACTATTCCCTGTGGAGAACGATCAATCCCCCGTACTTACCACTACACTATACTACATCGGTCAGGTACACTGCCTGGTGGGGTTGTAAGCCTCTAGAGATCCCTCGAAAGGTAAAACCTGTTGTAAGGTTGCAAAACCACGTATCAAGTTTTTGGCGCCGCTGCCGGGGAATAGTTATTGTTTAGGTTGAATTTTTTATTTTATAGATCTACTCACTAGATTCCTTTCTAGTGAGATTTTTATTTTATTTTTCTAGGTTTTCTTTAGTCTATCTATTTTCTTCGTTTCTTTGTTCGTAACCATTACCATCCGACATCATGGAGGACGGTAATATCCTTAATCCCAACAACCCACCACCACAACAACCACCACCACCTCCTAGAGCCCGTACTTTAGGAGAGTACTCCCGTCCTAGCCACCATGGCTATCGAAACACCATTGAGCTCACTCAAGGAGCCAATGTCACTCCCCTGCGATCCGACACCATCCGGTTGGTGCAAAGCGGATGCGCATTCCATGGACTTCGTTCTGAAGATCCTAATCAGCATCTCAAGGACTTTCTCAAAATTGTTGATTCTATAGACCTTGATGTTGCCACTCGAGAGACGACCCGACTGCGTCTCTTTCAATTCTCTTTGCGGGACCAAGCTAGTCAATGGCTAGAGCGTCAACCCGCAGGATCCATCACCTCTTGGGATGATCTCACCACTCGTTTCCTTGCTCAGTTTTTCCCACCGGGAAGAACTACCAAGCTAAGGAATGATATCTTGATGTTCCAACAACGTCAAGGCGAAACCCTCTACGAGGCATGGACTCGATTCAAGGACTTACTCCAAAAAGTCCCTCACCATGGCTTAGAACTTTGGCTCCAAGTCCAAATCTTCTATGACCATGTCAATCTCTCCACGAGGCAAACCATTGACCAAGCGGCTGGTGGTAAGCTACGTGATCTAAGTGCGGAACAATCATGGGCTCTCCTAGAGGATCTTGCTCTTTATGACAACGAAAGTTGGAGTGATCCCCGTGATTTGAATAAAACGGTCAAGGCAATATCTTTGCCTTCGAACAATTCAATCACTTCCGACCGTAGGATCATAGAACTTGAAGACCAAGTCAAGTTTCTCATGAAATCCTACGAGGCTCCTAAACCTTCAAGCCAAGTGAACAAAATCACTTCTTCATGTGAATTATGTAGTGGTCCCCACGACACTCGTGATTGCATGGAACTCCCAGAACAAGCTTTTGCGGACTACGCATCCTCGCGTACCGACGGAGCGGGAGACAAGTGGTACACTTTCAAACCCGAGCCAAACCCCTACGGTGATTCATACAACCCCTCATGGAAAAATCACCCGAACCTTAGGTGGAAACAAAACCAAAACACACAACAAACCAATTCCTCCAACCCACCTAATCGTTTCCAATCAAGCGGTTCCAACTCGAACCGTACTTTCAATAACAATCCTTCCAACAATTATGGTAGTACCAATAACTTTGAAGGATTGATGTCCCAATTTATGGCATCTCAAGAAGCGCGTATAGCTAAGTTTGAATCCGAATTCAATCAACAACAAATGGAGATGACCAATAAAATTGACAACTTATTGAAAGCCCTCAATAACCAAGTGTTATCACCTCCACATAAGGACGCTAGGAACACAAATAGCGGACCCCAGTAAAAGACCCCTCTTCATCCAAACACGTCCACTTCGTCAACATTGTCACTATCAAACCAATTGATAGGAATGAGGATAATAGTGAACCTGAGGATGAGGTTAAGAAAGTCGAGGTTGATAAGGAAGTTAGGACAAGTGAGATTGAAGAAGTAGATGATGATGAGGACTACTTCAATAGGCTACCCACTAAGGAAGAGCGCGCATATCATACAAACTTATTCGATGACCCCGAGACACCATACTTCCTAGGTAGACCAATCATAGAAATAGGCGACCCTTCTAATCTCAACATACCATGCAACATCGGACATTTGCATGTGTGGAAAGCCTACATCGACCTTAGATCACCCATAAACATCATGACTAGAGCCCACTACAACTTGATAATGAAAAATCAACTTGGGTATAGGATGTTCCCTGACAAGGGTTGGATGAGTAACTTCACGGGAAGAGTTAAGGGATTACCGGTTTATGTAGGAAACTTCACCTATGTCACCAACTTTGTAATTGTAGAAGATATCCGCCCAATAGTCGATGCATCCTTAACTCAAGTGGTTTTTGGAAAACCATTTGTTGAGGTCTCTAGAATGACTTATGAACCTTCCTTAGGGATAGTTAGATTTAAAGATGAGACCGATGATGTAAACTACCAAATGCCATATAAGATAGAACAATTCCAACACTTGTCAAATGTTGAGAAGGAGCTTAAGCAAGCGGTCTACTATAGGAATGATAGAGATAGAAGTAAAGGAGTAGACTATGTTATGGGAAGGATATTCGGTTTCTACAAGGATTGTTTGAAATTAGGACCGGAATTTAGAACCGGACATGAGGATGACCTAGAAACCGTGACCAATGATGGAGTCACGTAATGTACGTGACTTTGAGTCTAGCTACAAGACTCGTTAATAAAGAAAAGCGCTTCTTGGGAGGCAACCCAAGTTTTATTTGCTTTGTGTGTTTATTTATTTGTTTGTTTGATTTTATTTGTTTCCATATGTGTGTTTAAGTTTTATTATTATTGATTCATGTTAAAAACTAATTTGTGAAAATGCTTTATTGTGTTTTTAACTTCGTCTTAACTACATATAAAGGTATTTTGCAAAAGTTAAGTGTAAGGGAAATCCAAATCGGTTTATTAGAACACAAATGAACATGAATCATAATAATAATAAATGAATATACATATTAGTATTTGTTTGAGTCAAATGCTTGTATCGAGTCATAATGATGTTTTGCAGGAATTCCAAGAAGTAAGGTATAGGTTTTTCCAAAAATTTTCCGGAAACATAACATGAGAATTCTGTCAGATTATTTCTGACGGCGTCAGGATCTACAACCTGACGGCGTCAGGTTTAATTTTCTGAAAATTTTTGAAAGTTTTGTTTCCATAAAAAGTTTTTATTAAATCTCTAACTTATAATCTCCAGGAATCTGCAAAATAATCATTCCACAAGCATTATATCCTTATATATAGATTTATCCGCCGATGTTATGCAGGTTTTCGTGTTTGTTTTCTCAGGTTTAACAGGTTATTTTGACAAGGAAATGTATGTGGAATCAAGCTTTTGGTGATGCATTAGTCTTGGAGCTTCTACATTCTCTTTGGAAGAAGATCTAACCGTGTTACGTCGTTATCCACCGAACGAATCAGGGGAGTATTTGATTTCATTCTTTTACTTTATGCTTTTACATCTTGTTATTTGAACATTGGGGACAATGTTCATCTTAAGTGTAAGGGGGGGTAAAAGTACGATTAGAGAATGCAATTGCACTTGATTTTTGTTTGTTTAATGGTAGATGTGTAATAAAACTGAGAGAAATACTTGTTAGGGCAATTTTAGTGCCAAATTTAAATTTTTTTACAACATTTAGGAGTGAAACTTTGATCTTAATGAGCGTCTCATGGATAGGAATTATATGACTAGCACAAAAACCATACCACTAAAAAATTTTCCACCCCCAAATATGTGAGGTTCGCCCCTAGAATTGGTAGGAAAAGCATTTATGCTATGATGTGTGTACCGGTAGCACTTAGATTCTAGAACTTGCGTTAGGACCATTCCGAGGCCACAAGTGAGACTACATTCGTGTAGTTAGATTTACTACATGATAAGAGGCATTAGGATAAACCCATTGTTTTACACCTGTGTTTTTGTTATAATTACTTTGGCTACATTGGTCAAGTAATTCTCCTACACCCTTTGCGTTGTACTCATTTTTAGTACACGATACCCCTAGTACACCCCTCAGAGCCTATCTTTTTGTTTCGACCTTTAAGCATTTTACTTAAAGGAAGAATTTGTTACACCCCACTTAAATGTACACCCAAATCGCCTTAGCCTACCTTGTATGCACTCATTTTTAGTGCATTATTGTGACAACATTTGTTTAAACCCAAGTTAATTATCTAGTTGATTACATGGTTGCTAAGTCGAGTCATATCCTTGTAAATATTGTTTTGGGACGATTGGGACTCATGGGTAAAGTACTAGTGTAATGGAGTAATGGGGAAGAACATCATTTATTACCCCCATATGTGCTAAATATTTTAAAAGTACTCCAAGTGTTTTGATTATCTTAATTCGAGTCATTAGAATAGTAATTTGTAAAGTTATGTAAAAGTTCAAGTGTAAGGGGAATGCAACGCCCCTATGATGTATTATTTTGGATGTAGGGCAAAAGCGTATGCAAAAAAAAAAAAAAAAAAAAAAAAAAAAAAAAAAAAAAAAAATCAAGAAAAATACAAAAAAAATTGAGAAAAAGAAAAGTAGAAAAAACATACGGACTACCATCCCGTTTCATTTTATGTTTATTTTATGTTTTTGTTATTTTGTTTTTAGCTTAAGATTGAGTCTAGTCTTGGCTTAGCAACATTGTATAGTACATGTAATTGATCAAGATCTTTAACTCGCCACCAGTAAAATATCCTTTATCCAACAAAACCGTGTTTTCCTTTTCCCTACACCTAACGTTATAACCCATTCAAAAGCCCTCTTTGATAGTTTATCTTAGGTGCTTACGTCTAGTGGAGGAGGTTTTCGATCCTTTCCCAAGCCTATGGTAATCTATTTGCTATGACAGGTAGTGAGAGATATTATCCGTTTTCATTTATGAGATTTATTTTGATGACACTTGAGAGATGTGAGTATCTAAACACTACTTGTGAGGTGCTAGTTTGTAATCTCCGTGCTTATTATGATTAAAGTGGAACGACTATTTGTTGCAATTACTTTTATATTAGTGTTAAATGACCCCTAACTTGTATTTTGATTAGAATAAAAGCGCATTTGCTTGAGGACAAGCAAATCTCAAGTGTAAGGGTATTTGATGAAGCGAAAAGTGTACCGCTTTTAAGGGGTCATTTAAGCCCTAAATCGTATTTATTTGATCAAATATTGCCCTAAATCGTTCCTTTTGTCATTTTAGGTACTTTTGAGAAGAAATCTGGAAAAGGAAGCATTTTGGACGTTTTTGGAGCATATAAGTGAAGAAAACGACAAAGTCTCAAAATCGGCTAAAAGTTACCTTTGACGGCGTCAGATGTTATTCTAGACGGCGTCATGGCTTGGCAAGAAAAAGGTGGATGTGAAAATTACTCATGATAAGCCAGAGAAATTTGCATGGAATTCTGACGGCGTCACGCTTTAATGTGATCAAGGTCATCACGACTTAATTTAAAGAGGGACGGCGTCACCCCTAATTCTGACAGCGTCAAGCCTTGATAAGCCAGAACGGATTTTTGAGAGCTAAAGAGGGACGGCGTCAAGAAGGTCATCCGGGAACCCTAAAAGCGGCGAGGTGACGGCGTCACACTCCATAACGTGACGCCGTCAGATCTGAAAGTCTATATATAGTTTTGCAATTTTTTGTCATTAGTGTGGAACTTATTTGGGAACTTTGTGTGTGAAAACCCTAAGACGATTTTAGCAGCTTTTTCAAGGCTTTTTGCCTTGAGATCTTCCATGTTACATTGAAGATAAGTTATCAATTAATCATTCAATATGTCTATGTGTTGTTTGATTCTATCTTGTTCTTGTCTTTTGTTTAACATGCTAGGCTAGATTTATCTTGTGTTTGCTTAGATCTAATGAAACCTAGCTATTGATTATTGGTTATTAGTGTGTTATTAGTTGTATTGGATGATTGTTCATCTATGTTAGGCTTAAGAAAACTGGCTAACTTCCTATTCGGTAACTTGCTTGAACGTCTTAAGAAACATGAACCAATGCGTACTAAGGTTTTTATGGTTGTATTTAATGCACAAGCGAATTCTAGTGATCCCATGTTAGGAGCTTCCTAGCCGGCTCGACATAGGAGTGAAGTAGGAGCTTGTAGAGTTGGGGAAGTACGTACGCCACCCCACGATTGGTATTAAGGAATACACCCGTCATCCACGCAATTAATACACACTAATCAACCGGTAAAAGGTAGTTAGGGAGTAAGGAAATCTAAGTAAACACATTTCTTTCCACATAAGTTTTACCACCTTTTCATTTTCTGTTATTTTATTTTATTTGCATTCGTAGTAACTTGGGTTAGTTGACTAGCAACTAATTCCGCCCACTCTTTCAAACCCGAGATTTTACTTGCTTTCATAAAAATATAAAAACATAAAAAGAATCTTCTCTCACCCTTAGACCTATTAGAGTAGTTTTTCATACCTAACGAACACTATTCCCTGTGGAGAACGATCAATCCCCCGTACTTACCACTACACTATACTACATCGGTCAGGTACACTGCCTGGTGGGGTTGTAAGCCTCTAGAGATCCCTCGAGAGGTAAAACCTGTTGTAAGGTTGCAAAACCACGCATCAATAATATTTGGGATACAAATTGGTGTAAAATGAAAAATAAACAAAATGGATAAATTAAAATCCTAAGTGTGGTAAATTACTTTCCCAACCATCCCATGAATAAGACTCATATCATTGAATAACTCATGCTTTAACACTTGAAACACACGCTTTAGGTAGACACGAATTATACTCAACAAGATCTCAATCAAAGAATAACCTTAGTTGGCGTTCCCATAACGGTCAACTCCCATTCAATCCATAAATATAATATATAACAAATAGTGGTGATATCGACCACTTAATACAAAACTTTACATAAGTTGGTTAAAACAAACTTCCAACTTTTTCTTTTTCTTTTTCTTTTCTATTTTTTTATTTTTTTATTTTTATTTTTATTTTTTTTTATTTTTATTTTTGACATCAACATATATATGTAAAATTTCACAACTTTTCTATCACTATTTTTCCGGATAATTTTTTCCATACTTTTCATACTTTCAGAAATAACTATAATAGCGAAAGTAGTAAACACACGAAAAATAAACTCAAAGATATACAATATTTACTTTCATACCAATTGCATTGTGCAATTTCCTGACTCAACCAAAGATAATGAATTACGCACGCGAACACAGGTAATGTAAGGAAACACACTTTGCCTAAAGCAATTAACCAACCACGGATTTTAATCTACAGGGTAGGCTAAGGTGTAAGGGTGTAACGAAACATTATAACAAAGGTGTAAGAAACGAAAGGAATGGCTCTGAGTGTTTTTCAAGGGGTATCTTACTCTAAAAATGAGAGTAACAAAAGGGTTTATATTGGGGTTAACTAACCAGTGTAGTTAGTTAATATCACATACCATATAAAGGCTATTTGGGTGTAATCCTAGAAATTTACCAATTTAGACAAGTCATTTCAATTATATAGATAATACTTATTATGGTGGTCTCGAATAGTATATAAGCCAAGTTCTAAAGTTTACAAGTCACCGGCACACTCATAGATTTGTGAATTTTGAAAAGTTCACAATTTTTGAAAGTAATGTTATGTGTGCAGCTATGTAATTTAGACTTTAAACAAAAGCATGCTAAAAAATTTTTAATTTTGATATATTAAGCGCATTTTAAGCATATTTTGAAAAAGTTTAGGACAAGTAAGTGTTCTAATTCTCCAATCCCCCCACTTAAGTTAAACAACGTCCTCGTTGTTTGTATCAAAGGTTAAAAAATGGAAAATAAAAGAATTAGAACAGAAAAACTCCCCTGAGATTTGCTCGGTATGATCCTCCATTATTCGTATAAGAGCAAAAATCAACTTTCTTGTGGATGATAACGTTTAAGCTTCATATTTGATGTATCCACAGAAATGCAGGAATCTATAATACCATTTAGACTTTAACACACCTAAGTTAAGAAGGTTCAAACTTGCATAATACATTAGAAGTTAGTAAAATTAAAACATAAAAATTAAAATGAAAATCATCAGGTCAGTCGATACGCCGTATCTTATGGGAGAAGATACGCCGTATCGAGCCTGGAATAAGTACGAATCAGAATAGAAGATGCGTCGCATCCTTAACCAGGGATGCGCCGCATTAAATAAACTGACAGAAAGTTTTAAAGTCAAAAATAAAAATGCAGAAAATTAAATAAGATATGACCAGTGCAGGCGATGCGTCGCATCTTATGATGGAGATGCGCCGCATCTTCTGCAGGTCTGACAGACTCAATACAAAATCAGAAAATAAAATAAAAGATAAGCATGGGTTGCCTCCCACGAAGCGCTTGTTTTTGTTTGAGTCACGAGCCTGACTCCACCCTTATTTACTGTGTAATAGGGTGTTGTTCCCCCCATTTGGGATCAAGTGCGGGTGATAGTAGCAATACAAACGAAAAGAGTGTAAATTTGCTAGTAAAGATGGAAGAAATAAATAAAGATCATACCTTGGCAATATGTGTACATCTTCCCTATTTATACCCGGTTTGGTTGATAAATTGGATGACTTGACCACTTCATCTGAAAGAGTAGTATGTTGAGGAAAAATGAGTCTCCTTTCTTCTTGGTTAGTCTCTTTGGTAGTAAGGCATCCCTTGACTTCCGCAGAAGATGAGAAAGGGTCTTTAGCAAGTAAAAGTTCGAGTTCATCTATATCCTTCATAGGGTCGAAATCATCATCTTCATCAATCATAGCAATGTTTAAGAGCTCATCACCAAATTCTTCCTCGAGCTCCACCAAAAACGGGTTGATCACAGGTGCTTCATGTGCTTCAATAGGTAGTGTAATGAATTTGAACTCATCATTCTTTTGTTTTGCAACCTGTTTAGGAAAACTAGCAAGATTATTAGTAACGGGATTAATAATATTAAATAAATTTGTACCACTTTGTGTTGTAAGTGACTCCAATTCATCTTGTGAATCTCCATCTTTAACTAGTGGTCTTGCAATTTCATAATCGTCCCGAATTTTATCCTTAAATAAGTAATCCCAGATTTCTTCAAAATCCCTCGTTGGGTCAAAATCTGGTTGAGGTATGTCATCATAAACTGTGGCGTCAAATGGTCCGAAATCAAAATTAGAATACTTTTCATCTTCATCCGTTGGATTGTCTAATGGTGGTAATACGATTGCAGAATATTCTTCAACGTAGGGTTCCGTATACACATCATCTTGTGCAATCTCCGGAGAAAAAGTACTATCAATAACAATTGCCGGAATTGGTTTCATGGTATATGAATCTTCTTCATCATCATTTGACATACACCAAGTGTGTTGAAATGGCAATTTGTTTCTTTCTTTCCTTGACTTTTCTTGTCCTAAAATCAAGTATTCTTGCATAGTGATTTCTTTTGTCTCAATGACTTGTGCACCATATCTTGCTCTTTTCCAATCATACTCCTGATTATTGCTCAAGGCTCTTTCCTCTATAAACTTGACATATTCTTCCATTGTAATATCCAGATTGTCCATCTTCCTGAAATAAAACTTACTCGTGCAAAAGAAAAGTGAAACAATCAAAGTAAAATAAAAGTTGATGATATTTGTAGACGATGCGCCGTATCCAAAAAGTTGGATACGCCGTATCTTATTACGTTAAAATATGATCAGACTTTTATTCAGAAAGCAGATACGCCGCTTATAATTTTAGCATGCGCCGTATCAGTTTTAAATTATCAAAAATCGTTTATATTTATTAAAATTAAATGCGTCGTATTAACAAAAGTTAATGCGCCGTATTTTCGTTACGTTTCAAAATACAAGATTTTTGATTCAGAAGATGCGCCGTATCGATAAAAATCGATGCGTCGTATCTGTTTAATAATTCGAAAACCTGTTTTTAATTAAAATAATAAATACGCCGTATCTGTTAGAACAGATGCGTCGTATGGCGTTATCGCTTAGAAAAAATTTCTTATTAAAAACAGAATACGCCGTATCTTGGGGAAAGATGCGTCGTATTCGAATTTATTAAATGTATTTTATAAAAATTAAACGCAATACGCCGTATCTGTGAAAACAGATGCGCCGTATCGTTTGAATCAACTCAGTACAACGATAGCTGAATGCAGAAAAATAGAAAAGAAAAACAAAAATAATAAAAACAAACAAAAAGAAACAAAAATCAAAGAAAATAAAAACACACAAAACAGAAAATATGCAAATAATACAATGAATGCAATTTAACTAATATACAACGGGGTTAGCGGTTAGAATCTAAAAATTAAAACGAAAAACCTAATTAAAATACTAATCAAATTAACAGATAATAACAATTCACTCCCCGGCAACGGCGCCAAAAACTTGATGTGCGTGTGTATTGCTCTAATTCTTTTATATCCACGGCAGCGGCTCCAATAACTTGGTGCACGCGTGATGTCGTTGTGGTTTTAGCAGTATTAATGCCTACTCAAGTTTTACATTTATATTTAGCCGACTTATCAATAAAACACACACTTTAACGAGCAGTGTACCCGGTCAGTATGAATATAATGGTAAGTAGAGTGTCGATCACTAAGAGTGGAACGTATTATCTAGTTATTCTAATCAGTATTTTAATATCTTAAGTTACCTGTACAACCTAATCTAACGCAAGGGGGTTCAGCCTGAGAGACTGGCACGGTTTGTTATGATTAAATAATAAAATAAACTAATGAGCACGAATCAGCGATTAGCACACACGTACACAGATAGATACTTGAGACAATAAGAAGACCTGTCCTGATAGTTAAGTAGCTTGTCACTTGTTTTATTGCTAGTTTTATATGAAGTGTATAGTTCGATGCGACGCATCGAGAGTTAAACCTTTCTCGTTGGCTCTAATCTTATCGGCGAGTAAACCCTTAATGATCACTTATGTCTATCCTACTATCCTAGAAACGATAGAATAAATAGGCGAGGAAGGGGCATGGCGACCCAAGCAATGCTCAGCTAGACACAGAGGTTATCAATGCACTAATAAAAGTCACCAAAGACATCAACATATAAACTTTAATTAATGGGAAAGCAATTTTAAGGGGTACCCATGGTTTTCCGTAGTCACATGGAATCGGCCCATCAATCCTGATGAATTAAAGTGTACTAATACAATAAAACAAAACTACTTAATGAATTGAATACATGCAGGACCTTCTTACAGCTCTTGTATCTTCGTTTAGGGTGTGTCTTGTGCTGCTAATACGTCTGAATTCGTCTTAGGGTTTCTTCTGTCTTCGAAGGCTTAGTGTGTGTAAGGTCACGAAATTCGTCTGGCCTTGGGGTATTTATAGTTTCTGTCTGAGGGTTAGATGCGGCGCATAGGATAAGTAGATGCGGCGCATTGACTTAACTTCGCGTGGGGTCCAAGATTAATATATTCAGGAATATTCGTACACCGCCTTAAGATGCGGCGTAACTCCATTTCTTCATGCAGCGCATGTCCTTTGTGTCTTGGATCATGACTTGTGAAATCTTGATAGTGATGCGCCGTATGTACGAAGTATGTTGCGGCGTATCTGGAGCAGAATGATCTTGATCTTGTACATTTCAGTAGACTCTAAACATCTTGCTTGTTTTGCTCCATAATTGGTCCAAAATCATCAAGTTTCACATAATACTTGTTTTTACCTGAGAATTACAAAAGTAAACATTAACGTATCAATTCTCATATATAATATAATAAAACAAGTCAAATAAATAGGATAAATGATGATAATAAAATGTACTTATTTGAGTTCATCAGTAATCATCAAAAAGGGGGAGATTGTTGATATAAATAATGCCTAAACACGTTATTAATATTTTTCGATATCTCTACGTTTTGATAATCACAAAATGTAAAATCATTAAACGGAAAATTATGACGTAAACAAGTATTTAGTTGTTAATATCTATTTTAACTACTCAATCACTTAAGGTATGAACAAACAAATGCTTAATGCATTATATGATCAAAGGAACATTTTCTTAATCACTAGATTTTTTATAAAATGTCAAAAACATTTTATATCTTTTAGAAAAACATTTTTGGTAATAAATAAAAAGGTTTAATCCATTATAAATTTATGAATTCAAATTTTCAACCAAAAATGGCAAAAATGTTCCAGAAAAACCTTCTCCACAAAAAGACAAAACTGGGCAACGGTCTTAAGGGGCGGCCCCCTTAATTATACAAGGCGGCCCCCTTAATTTTAAGGGGACCGCCCCGCTCCTCTAGCTGTCCAGTTTTTGCCTATAAATACTGGTTTTCCCCTGGACTTTTTCTCACCTTTTGCACCCCAAACCTTCTGTTCTAAATCTTCTCTAATCCTTGTAAATCCTTTCTAAAATCCTTTGATCATATTCTCTTAAGCATTGGTTTCTAAGTGATCCAAGCTTCCATCATCAAAGTGCAAAAGAAGAATACTCCTTCAACTAGAGAAGAAGTATTGTAGTTCAATTCATATCATTTTGTAGTTGTGTAAAGTGTTGTATAGTTGTGATAAGTAGATCTAAGTGTAAGCAAGTAGTTGTGTTGTAAAGAAGTTGTGAAGTCGTAGTCTAGAAGTTGTGAAGCCGTCATGTAGAAGTTGTGAACCCGTCGTGTAGAAGGTGTGAAGCCGTTGTGAAGAAGTCGTGAAGTCATCGTGAAGAAGTTGTGAATAAGTCGTGAAGAAGTCGTGTAGAAGTTGTGAGATTGGTTCTAGCTACGATTAGAACCCGACATCTAGCTTTGTGTCGTTAAGCCGGTGTAAGCTAAAGTTGTGTAAGGTTTTCTCCGCCATAAGAGTGTTTGTTGACATAGTGAAGAGAACTCTCGAGTAGGTGACTCGGGGAGTGGAGTAGGGCAAGGAAGGTGTCCTTGTAGCCAAACCACTATAAATCCTTGTGTTGTGGTTTGATCTTTCCATCCCTATCTTTCATTTCATTTCATTTACTTTACTTGCATTACTTATTTACATTTGTCTATATTTGTTCATATTGTTTAAGAGTTGAAGTCACATAAGATCGAATCGAAGTTTTTTAAAGTAAACAAAAGTTTTTACAATAAAATTAAAAAGAAGTAAAACTATTCAACCCCCCTTCTAGTTTTCCACAAAGCATTTTAATACCAAACCTCAAACGACATCCTCGATTCACGCCTCGTTGGGAAACAACCCGGGTATCACTTGCCCGGATTCTTATATCGAATTGCGTTATGTTTTGCACGTTGACCTTCTTCCCAAAGGGTTGACTCCTGAATCTCACGAACCAATTTTTGGCGCCGCTGCCGGGGAGGTGTGTTGCGACAATATCGTTACGGTTTGACGATTAGTGACTTGAAGATCCTTCCTCGTGAAGTTACGTGTTTTTCTTGTGAATAGTTTTTATCAAAAATCCAAAAAAATTAAAAAAAACCTTGAAAAACCCATAAATATTTTCCTTTTTCTAAAAAAATTTTCAAAAAACCAAAATGATTTTCTTTTCCAAATTTATTTTTCTTTTCTTTTAAACTTTATGTTTTTGGTGCATGCGTACACGTTCTTCTACTTCATCGAGTCCCTTTCTTGAACTCGTCGCAATTCCGCGAAGACGTAATCGAAGACGTGCTGCCCCATTAGTCGAACCCGAGATTCATACTAATCCCGATCCTCCCATTGACATAATGGCGGATAATCGTACCATGTCGGAGCTTCTCCAAGCACCCACCGAGGGTTACGGAGATGCCGTCGTTGTTCCGGCAATCGTTGCCGATAGCTTTGAGCTTAAACCGGCGTTACTATCCTTAGTAACGTCAAACCAATTTTTCGGATTTGAGAGGGATGACCCTCATTCTCACATTCGATGGTTTAACAATATCTCATCTACCATCAAATTTTGAAATGTTCCTCAAGAAGCAATCAAATTACTTCTTTTTCCTTTCTCTCTCGAGGGGGCCGCCCAGACTTGGCTTGAAAAACAACCCCCTCGTTCTATCTTAACATAGGAAGATTTGGTTTCGAAATTTGTGAATGAATTCTTTCCCCCTTCTAGAACTACAAGTCTTAAAAATGAAATCACCAAATTCACTCAAAAATTTGATGAAACGTTTAGTGAAGCGTGGGACCGTTTTAAAGAGTTACTTCGCAAATGTCCTCACCATGGTTTTTCCGAGTTACATCAAATTGATACTTTTTACAATGCCTTGAACCAAACCGATCAAGACTCTCTTAATGCCGCCGCCGGTGGTAACCTCTTGAATCGAACTCCGAGAGATGCCTTGTCTATCATCGAGAACAAGTCTAAGGTTCGCACTACACGAAGCAAGCTGGTTGTTTCCCAAGTGAGTGCTTCTCCTTCTACTTCATATCCGGTGAATATTTCTAGCACGGATGCTAAAATTGATAAGCTTACGGATGCGATCCAAGATTTGGTTCTCTCTAATCAGAAAAATCTTTCTTCTACCCCACAAACTTCTCCACCCACTCAAATCAAAACGGTTGAAGAAAGTTGTGTTACATGTGGTGGTCCTCATGCTTATTACAATTTTACCACCACCGATGGCCGTCCTTTTGAAATCAATGCCGTAGCCGGGTCTTACAACCAAGGAGGTACTCAATACCGTCCTCAAGTTGACCCGAGCTATCGTGCTAGCAATCAAGCAAGACCACCCGGGTTTTCTCAAAACAATCAAAATAGGTTTAATCAAAACCACGGAAGAGGGCAAAATGTTCAATTTCAAGCCCCAATCAATCAGTACCCGACCCAAGGGGTTAATTTCAATCAAGGGTTTCAAGCTCCGAATTACCCAGCCCCGATTGTTCCCTCAAATGATCTTGCAAACTACATTAAGACAAATGAGGCAAACATGAGGGCTATGCAGAATCAGATCACAACTTTGAAAAACGATTTTCAAAATTCTATGACAAAGCAGGGTAATGAGCTTAAGAACAAAATTGATCAATCCCAAACAAAGATTGAAAATATGTTTGATACTCTCATTAATCAATTTCACCAAGCTTCATCCTCGGGATCTCTCCCGGGCAACACAATTCCTAACCCAAAGGGTGAATTGAAAGCCATCACCACCAGAAGTGGTGTAGCTTACGAAGGACCCACGGTTCCAACTACTACTTCTTCTTCTCCAAAAGTAGTTGACCGTGAGACCGAGGTGACCAAGGACATGGAACTTTCTACTAATAACGGAAGTGCCAAAGACGTCCAACCTCCGGTTGTCCCAATTCCAGAGCCAAAAGTTGCTCCCGCTAATCATCAAAAGTCTCAACCTAAACCTTCAATTCCATACCCATCAAGACTAAACGATCAGAAGCTCCGTCAAAAAGCCAACATTCAAATTGAGAAATTTTTCCAAATCTTCCAAGATTTGCATTTTGACATAAGCTTTGCGGATGCTCTTCTGCTCATGCCAAAGTTTGCTTCGACAATCAAAAATTTGCTCAGTAACAAAGAGAAATTATTTGAATTAGCTAAAACGCCGTTGAATGAGCATTGCTCAGCGGTTCTCCTTAAAAAACTTCCAGAAAAATTAGGAGACCCCGGCAAGTTTCTCATCCCTTGCGATTTCCCGGGAATGATTGAGTGTCTCGCCTTGGCCGATCTTGGCGCTAGCATCAATCTCATGCCATTCTCCGTTTGGAAAAAGCTTTCTCTCCCAGAACTGACCCCTACATGTATGAATCTTGAGCTAGCCGATCGGTCGATTACTCGTCCTATAGGTGTAGCCGAAGATGTTTTCGTGAAAGTGGGGAAGTTCCATTTTCCGGCCGATTTCGTCGTTGTAGATTTTGATGCCGACCCCCGAGTTCCTCTAATTCTTGGAAGATCGTTCTTGAGAACGAGCTGTGCTTTGATTGACGTTTATGGTGAAGAACTTACTCTACGTGTTGATGATCAAGCTGTGACTTTTAAGCTCGATCAAACTTCGAGATACTCCTCCAACTACGATGATACATCGGTAAATCGAATTGATGTCATCGACATTGCTTCAGAGGAGTATGCTCTAGAAATTCTTGGATTCTCAAAAAATTCTTCGAGTGGCAATCCCACTCCTTCTTCTCAACCTATTCTTTCCGACTCTTCCCCTTCCCTCACCCCGTTTGAGGGAAGTGATTTAATCTTGGAAGAGATCGATGCTTGTTTCAAAAATGATTCAATTTCACCGGAAATTGATGAGACCGACTTTGATCCGGAGGGAGACATTCTCCTCCTCGAGAAGTTACTTAATGATGATCCGTCATCTTCTTTCCCTCCGAAGGAAATTCAAATTGAAGAAATCAAAGAAATTGAGCCGTCTAATCCTCCGGAGCTCGAGCTCAAGGACTTACCTCCTCATTTTGAATATGCTTGTTTAGAAGATACCAAAAAATTCCCTGTCATCATTTCTAAAGATCTAAAAGATGAGGAGAAGACCAAACTTCTAGCCGTTCTTAAGAATCATAAGAGTGCCATCGCTTGGCAACTCTCCGATATTAAGGGTATTGACCCTCGTTTTTGTACTCATAAGATTTTAATGGAGGATGACTTCAAACCCTCGGTGCAACAACAAAGAAGGGTGAACCCGAAAATTCATGAGGTTATCAAGAAGGAAGTTCTCAAACTCCTTGATGCCAGAATGATTTACCCTATCTCAGATAGCCTGTGGGTTAGTCCCGTCCATTGTGTCCCCAAGAAGGGGGGTATGACCGTTGTTACAAATGAAGAAAATGAGTTGATTCCCACACGTCTCGTCACCGGCTGGAGAGTGTGTATTGATTATCGTAAACTCAATGATGCTACCCGTAAAGACCATTTTCCGCTTCCTTTTATGGATCAAATGCTTGAGCGTTTAGCGGGAAATGAGTTCTATTGTTTTCTTGATGGCTTGTCCGGGTATTTTCAAATACCAATTGACTCGCAAGATCAGGAAAAGACCACCTTCACTTGCCCTTATGGTACGTTTGCCTACCGACGTATGCCTTTTGGATTATGCAATGCTCCGGGCACGTTCTAAAGGTGCATGATGGCTATATTCCATGATATGATCGAGAAAACAATGGAGGTCTTTATGGATGATTTTTCGGTCTATGGAAATTCTTTCTCATCTTGCCTCTCCCATTTAGACAAAATGCTAAAACGGTGTGAAGACACCAATCTTGTTCTAAATTGGGAGAAGTGCCACTTCATGGTTAAAATGGGCATTGTCCTCGGCCATAAAATTTCCAATGCCGGGATTGAGGTCGATCAAGCTAAAGTCGATGTTATCGCTAAGCTACCTCATCCCACCACCGTCAAAGGAATTCGAAGTTTCCTTGGTCATGCCGGTTTCTACCGTCGATTTATTCAAGATTTTTCTAAAATCGCCCGGCCTCTCACCCGTCTTCTTGAAAAAGATGCTCCGTTCTTCTTCTCTCCCGAATGCATCAAAGCATTCGAAATTCTCAAAAAGAAATTAACGGAAGCACCGATCTAAGTTGCCCCCGATTGGGACTTGCCCTTTGAATTAATGTGTGATGCTAGTGATTTTGCTATTGGGGTAGTCCTGGGGCAACGTAAGTCTAAGTATTTCCAACCGATACACTATGCGAGCAAGACAATGACCGATGCTTAATCTCATTATACTACTACTGAGAAAGAGTTATTAGCCGTTGTCTATGCTTTTGAAAAATTTAGACCTTATCTCGTCTTATCAAAGACCATAGTGTATACGGATCATTCGGCTCTCAAGTATCTCCTTGCTAAGCAAGATGCTAAGCCGAGATTGCTTCGGTGGATTCTCCTTCTCCAAGAATTTGATGTCACCATTCGTGATAAGAAAGGAGTGGAGAATCTAGCCGCCGATCATTTGTCTAGACTTGAAAATCCTCATCAAGGTGTTCTCGAGAAAAAGGAAATTACCGAAACATTTCCTCTCGAGACACTTGGGATGATTTCATTAAAAGATGATCCGAGTACCCCATGGTTTGCCGACTTTGCAAATTACCATGCGGGGAATTTTATTGTGAAAGGGATGTCGTCCCAGCAAAAGAAGAAATTCTTTAAGGATGTCAAACATTATTTGTGGGACAACCCCTACTTGTTTAAATTTTGTGCCGATCAAGTGATTAGACGGTGTGTTCATGGCCAAGAAGCCGTTGATATCCTCACGGCTTGCCATAATGGACCCACGGGGGGACATCATGGTGCCAACTACACCGCTAAAAAAGTCTTTGATTCTGGTTTCTATTGGCCAACTATTTACCGTGATGCCCACGACTTGGTGAAGTCATGTGACTCTTGCCAACGTCAAGGAAAAATCTCGCAAAAGGACGAAATGCCTCAAAATGCAATTCAAGTTTACGATATCTTTGACGTGTGGGGCATCGATTTTATAGGCCCATTCCCGTCTTCACGAGGGAACAAGTACATACTCGTGGTGGTCGACTGTTTGTCTAAATGGGTTGAAGCGAAAGCGCTCCCCACCAACGACGCCCGAGTAGTTGTTAAAATTTTAAAATCTCTCTTTGCTCGGTTTGGAACTCCCCGTGCTATCATTAGTGATCGCGGTACGCACTTTTGCAATGACCAATTCGCAAAGGTCATGCTTAGGTATGGTGTCACTCACCGTCTTGCTACCGCATATCATCCACAAACTAGTGGGCAAGTGGAAGTTTCCAACCGAGGTTTGAAAAGAATTCTGGAAAGGACCGTAGGAGAAAACCGTGCCTCTTGGTCGGAAAAATTAGATGATGCACTATAGGCCTTCCGTACCGCTTACAAAACACCCATCGGGTGCACTCCTTACAAGCTTGTGTACGAAAAGGTATGTCATCTACCGATCGAGCTCGAGCACAAAGCCTATTGGGCCTTGAAGCATGCAAACTTTGACCTTAAGACCGCAGGTGATCACCGAAAGCTTCAATTGAATGAATTAAATGAGCTTAGGGATCAAGCCTATGAGAACTCTTTAATCTACAAAGAGAAAAAAGAGGATTCATGACTCCAAAATCAAGAACCGCATTTTCAACGTTGGTGATCGAGTCCTTCTCTTCAATTCTCGATTAAAGATTTTCTCGGGCAAGTTAAAAACCCGTTGGTCTGGGCCGTTCACTGTTGCTCAAGTTTTTCCTTATGGAACCGTCGAGTTATCTCAACCCGACGGCCCCAACTTCAAAGTGAACGGTCATAGGCTCAAGCATTATTTTGGAGGGGACATACCATCCATTGTTTTCCCGGATCTCCAAACTTTCCCCATGGAAAATTAAATTTGAGGACGAGTCAAGCTAGTGACTCGGTTAATAAACAAGCGCTTCGTGGGTGGCAACCCATGCTTATCATTCTATCTTCTTTCTATTTTCTAACACTAAGTGTGGGGGAATTCCTCTACTTGTTGCTTTGTTGTTGTATGTTTGCCTTTGTTTTCAGGATTCCCGTAGATCGTGATGATTGATGCGCCTATTTTCAATCCAGCCGCCCAATATCCGATCTTTTTACTAACATCCAGGGATATCTTATTAATCCTTTTTTTGTGAAAAGATTTCGTTTCCACACTTAGCTAGTAGTATTACCTTTTTACGTTCTATAGTGTCGGCATAATAGCCGGTACTTTGAATATTGAGGGCAATATTCAATTCTAAGTGTGGGTGTGTGTGGGGGGGGGGGGATTCTTGCGAATTTGACTCAAATTTTAAAAAAATTCACATGTTGTACCTACTAGTCCCCTAGCACCCCCGTTTTGACCAAAATTTTAAAATTTTTATCGTCTTTTAATTAAAAATTGCATGAAAAAAGAAGTGCTTTGCACATTAAAATAATAATAATAATAATTTGCTATACATTAATGCTTCGGTATTAGTGGAAGTTTAGACTTGATTAGGCTAGAACAAATGGAATCCCGACTCTGCCAAAGTGTTGATTTGGCTGCTACCCTTAACGTTTAGGCTAAATTTTACGAATTGTGCAAATGAAAATGCTAAGCGTGGAGTAGTTGGTTCTCTTTAGAGCTTATATAAGTAATCTATGGCTTTTCCTCCCAGGAGCTCCTAATCTGACTAAATAAGTGCTATTTTCAAACCTTTGAACGTTAAAAACCGTTTTGTTAAGCAAAAATAATTTTTTATACAATCTTGATATAGAGTACTAGTTCAAATTTCTATTTAAATTTTGGAACAAGCATACTTTCGTAAAAATTCGAATAAATGTTGCAAAATGAAATAAGTGAAGTAGAAAAAAAAAAGTGAATGAAAAAAAACGAATGATGAAAAATGAAGAAAAATGAAAAAAATATATGTTGCTTGAATAAAAATGCTTATTTTGCTTATGAATAAATGTGCGAAACTTGCTTTTTCTTAAATTTAAATAAGAAGTTGAACTAGTATTCGTCAAAATTGTCTAAAGGTTGGATGGTAATTTAGAAATTTTTGACTTCAAAGATCCCGTGAGCTCCGATACTATTCTCAAGGGTGTAAAAACCTAGCCTCATAAGTTTACTAAGGACAAGCTGAGAAGAAAGTCGCTACATAGAGTGATCTCACCTTTGAATCTCTAATTTCTAAATCATCATCGATTGTTGTCTATTTAAGCTTAATATTACCTTAGCGGTAGCCTCGTAAATCTTTGGAATCGAATTCCCGCTAATTCCGGTACTATTCTCCGTGAGGTGTCAAAAGCCCGGTCACCTAAAACCAACTAGTTTGGGATGTGCCGAGAAGAAAGCCGCTACATGGAAAAGGCCCTTTCGATCCTTCGATTTCGTGGTTTTCGGTGAATTTATATTAACTTAAATAAGTAACAACCCTAATAAATGTCGATTTTTACCATCAAAATTTTGAAAACTAGCACACTCACCTAAGTACTTAAATAATTATGGGTGTGAAAAGTTAAGTCTCGGCTTACATAGATTACTAATATAAGTAGTGTTAGCATTTTACAAAAACGTTTGCACAAGGGTTTTAAACTTAGTTGGGAAGTATAAAAAAGAGGATGACGAGTACAATTCCCCGGAATCACCCACTTTGTGGGATTTCCGTTCCATGATGTCATTTTTGAAAATCAAGCATGGTATTTGTGTTTCTTCTCGTTTAAATTACTTGCATTATATAATAAGTCAAAACGGGGTATTCTTGGAAATCTTGATATTCTTTTGATCCTTTCATTACTTTATATGATCGGATTGCTAGGGACTAGCAATTGAATAGTGTGGGGGCTTGGATTGTGTTTTACAAGGCTATCCTTGGATTGTGTTTTTAAGTGTTTTAGGTACAAAAGGATTGAAAACAAGGCAAAAGTGGACAAAATCGAGCCTGCATGGGAAAAAGGGCAAAAAGAGACATTGCCGGATCGACGCGACACAATTTGAGAATTTAATGAAGAAAAGAAAAGTCAAAGTTAACCCTCAATTATAACCATTTGGCAAAAACCGTCCTTGGCACAACTTTCCCTAAATGGCAGATTTGGTCCTTCAAAGATTAAACCAAATTCAAGTTAAATCCTACACCGATTACCTAAACTAAATCCTAAAACTATTAAAACTAAAACTAACCAAATCTTAATCCACTACCCAGCCCAACATCTATTACCAGCCCACCACTTTTATTGATAACACTTGGTCAAAACGGGTCAAACCCCTAATTAAAACCTTAACCCCCTTTCCCGCCTAACACCATCCCTGTCCCTTTCTTCCTTCCAACTCAGCCTGCAACCAGACAAACAGTATCACATGCTTATGTTTCCCCCCCCCCCTCCTCACATGACTCCATTGCCACCTTGGCAATCCAAGGGGCACAAAACCCATCTACGGCCATTATTAATTAAAGTGGTGGCCAAGAAAAGATCAAGGGCTGAGAATGAAGCAGAGAAAGCACAAGACAACCAAGCTGGAACCCTCACACAGAAGAAACACAAGCAAGAGGAAGAAACCCTAATTCTAATAGTATAAATAGGACTCTTGTAAAGCCCTTGAGGGCTAGTCAATTTTAGTTTTTAAATTTTTTTAGATTCTCAGCTTTTAATTTTTTTTAATGTAACGTACTTTTTTTTAAGTTAATTTAAGTTTAATTTTAAGTTTAAATTCTGTTTTCCATATTTCAGTTTCATTTTGAAAAAAAATAAAAAATAAATAAAATAAATAAAAAAATAAATCAGGAGCATGGTAAATAGTGGATGGCCATGGGTTAGAGCTTCTTGGGAAGCATTAAGGTTAGTTTAGAAATTGATTTAATCTTGGTTTTGAGCAAAGGGTATTGTAAGTCATTTTTCCATTTTAGCTTATTTAACTGCTTTTTACTGTTCATCAGCTTATTTAGTGCTTATTTGTTTTTTTTTTTGTGCTTAGTTGTTCTGTTTGATGCTAGTGTATGCTAGTTTGATAGTTAGTTCAAGCCTCATTTTCAATTTTGCTTAAAAACCTTAAAAAAGCCAAAAAAATAGCATAAACTAGAATAGCTTATACTAGTGCTTATTCCCTGTTGATTTTTGTTCCTAAGAGCTTAATAAACTTAGATAATTATCTGTCTTTCAAAATCAAGGCTTAATTTGGTCTGTTCTAATTGAAATCTCAAAACAGTCCCTCTTAAGGGGTGTTTGGAATAGGACTGAAAGTGGAAAAAAGTTAGTGTCACTGTTCATGTGCCTTTGGGTGATTTTTGATCTTCCCTAATTTAGCTAATTTAAGTTGTTTGTAGGAGTTTTTGAGCTGTTTTGGTAGATTTAGATGGTTTGAGTTGGTTAGTAGAGTTGTAGGATAAGAACTAGATATAACAGCTTATTATAGCTAGAAGCTAATTTGATGCCAATTTTTAGTAATTTTGTGTCCATTTTAGTCCATAAAGTCAAGAGTCTGTAGTTGATTAAGTTCCATAAAGCTTTGGTTTAGAAATTGCATAAACAGTCTGCTCAGAACACAAAGACATCAGTAGCCTAATTGCCCAAAACAACTTATGTTTTTTATTTTTAATTTGTTCATTATAAGTTCAATTAAGCTGAAACTTGGTAAAAATGATCTTTAGTTGCTCTCACATTTGCTCCACATTTTTTTGAATTTTTTCATTAGCTTTTTCACAGCTTTTTCTGCCTGCAAAAGTACCTCAGTAGCATGTATTGAGCCTGCAATCAGTAGCTTTTAACTTAATTGATTTAAGTTCAGTGCTTATTTGATTACTTTGTGGCTTATTCAGTTTTCCTTGTTTCATTTTTAGCTTATTGTTAGTCATCTAGCTTATTTCAGTTTTAATTTAGCTCAAAAATTAGCTTAACAGCTTATTAGATAGTTGCCTTAGTTTCATTCCCTTTTAAGCCTACTGTTTCATTCCCATAGCTTATTTCTGAGCTTATTTTAAGCTTTCAAAAATAGTGATAGTTATAAAATTAGCTTATTTACATGTGCTTATTAAGTTTTTGAAAAGAAAAAAAAAAAATATATATATATATATATATATATATATATATATATATATATATATATATATATATATATATATATATATATATATATATAGGGTCCGGTTCTAGAGAAAAGTGTAATTAAATAGAAAAGTGAAAGAAAAAAAAGTTATAAGGTAGAATTTGATAACAGTCGAAAGATCAGGGTAAAATTCAAAAAAACGCAAACAAATTTGGGGAACCATCACCCATCCCGTCATTTTCATAATCACTCCCATCAAAAACACACACTCACACTCTGAATCAAACACACACATCAGGTTAAAACACAAACTGTGAATCAAACACAGACTCCGATTAAACACACACTCTCACACACACTCTGATCAAACAGACACACACTCCCATCAAACGCACAATCGATCAAACACACAGCTGGATTAAGAAGGCATCAGTGGAATCACGCAGTTAAGGCATCAGTGGAATCACGCAGGTATGTTGATCACTCCATATTATGTCGTTATTAAGGCACGAGTATGATACTTGGTATTTTCGAAGTTTTTGCCAAAAAAATGCATCAAAAATGCATTTATTAAAATTTCTCACCACGTGTTTGATAAAATATCTGAATAAAATTTTATGAAATGTGTTGCACTAATCTAAAGCCTATGTGTTTATTATTGATTGATATGACATTTTAGGGCATTTGTGTGTATATTTGCAATATGAGATTACACGTTAGGGCATCAGATTGTATTAGTGCATATGTAATTGTGGTTGATGAATCAGGTTCAATGTTTGTATGTTTAGTGCATCGTTGAACAGATTAGAGCATCGGTGAGTAATGAATAGGGAATTAGTGAGTATGATTAGTGCATCGTCAGACATATTAAGGAATTTGTATACTTAGTGCATCGTTAGTCATGGTGGGGCATCCATATGTATGTTTAGTGCATCTTTGGAAATACTTGGGCATCTGTTTGCATGTTTAGTGCATCGATGAACGTATTAGGGCATCAATGAGTATGATTAGTGTAGTGCATCATCAGACATATTAACGCATCAATGTGTATGTTTATACACCCATTTATAGGTTTAGTGTATCTGTTTTTATGTTTAGTGCATCGTTAGTCATGGTAGGGCATCCATTTTTATGTTTAGTGCTTCGCTGGACATATTAGGGCATCAGTGAGTATGATTAGTGCATCGTTGGACACATTAAAGCATCAACGTATATGTTTAGTGCATCCATTTACATCGTTGCACATTTTAAGGCGTCAACGTGTATGGTTATCACATTTCAATTTTTGATAATATAGAGAAGAAAAAAATGGATGCCCAATTCTGATTCTGAACTTGTTGATTCTGAAAGGTTGGGGGGTCACCCTAGATGATGGATGACTTACACTTGGAAGACTAGGAGCTCTTCCCGATCAGGTATTGATTCTTACTAATTGAGTAAATCTACATTTCCGTATTATCTTAATTTATTATCCTGGTTGATTTTGTTCCTGTTAAATCATTTTTTTTATAAAATTATATATGGCATGCCTTGAATTTCTTATAATGATCAACTTATGTCCTAATTGCATTTCCGTATTAACTTAATTTTGTTTCTGCATCAGTCTGCGATCGGAAACAGTCATCCAAGACGGGATATGATCAAGGCTAAAAGCGCCTTGAAAAGAAGACGTTGGGTTGTGGAGGGTGCAGGGGTGATATTGGTCTCGATGTAGTTGATGATTGCTACACAGTTGCTGATCATACGCATGATGGTTGTGAGAGATTTCAGAAAATAAAGACCAAGTCATGTTTCTATATTGTCAGAGAAGCCTTCAATGTAAGTGGTTTCGTTAGTCATGGCAGCACTTAGAAGGTGACATCTCATTTAGTTTCAAGCCTTTGCTTGCACAAAAAAATTATTCAAAAAATTTAACACGTTTTTAGGATGGCCACTGTGAATAGAGAATAATTGAAATTAGATTTCATCCATTAGTCTTTTGGTTTTAGGCTACCCCTTTCCCTTTTTTTTATTCTTTGAAACATATGATTTTTAATAGTGAGATATATACGTCACATGAGCACATTTGTTGGAGATGTTTGTCAAGGTAAGTGAACATAGACCTAATAGTATTGGGTATGTCACAACTTGGAGACAAACATGAAGACAAAAAACTGAACGGTTGTAAATACTATAATGACCTATGGAAGTTTGAAAGACATGCAACATTTGCACAACATCCTAAATTTCTATGAGCTTATGACCAAATATGTTGATTCCAAATGGGCTACATGTGAATTTTGCATGTGTATATTCTTCTAAGTTACTATTTATTTATCTTATACATGCAAATAACACTCTTCTAAATGACTACATTAATGCATCTCTATTATACATGTCACAATTCGCATTTTCGGGTCTTTACTATACACGGGATTGCATCATTTCAATTTACGTATGTTCGGTAAACGTTACCACTCAGTCATTACTACTAATGTTATACTCAAATACTCCCGACTATGATCCTAAAATACTTTCATGCTATTTTTAATGATATAAAATTTATATTATTAATTTACCCGATGTTTTGAAACCGTTTGCGATATTTTCCGGGAAACGCTTATAACGACGTCGGATTACGATATTTCATCACGGTCATTATTTTAACACTCGATTCTTATCAGTAACATGATTTTATAATTTTTACAACTTCGTCGTATTTTATTTCAATTCGTCACGATTTATTTTCAGTTAACCCGGTACCCGATAACACCGAAATTATACACTAAACTAACTAAAGCTTATCCTAAAATATCTAATAACACAAAACTCCATATTACCTCTTCTAATATACAATGTGCCGCCCCCCTTATTGCTTATTCTAAGCCTAATAAGTTAAAATTTCTTTAATGCTTAAGTTTGCTTACAAACTAGCTTTATTTCCTAACATTTATTCATAACACATTTTGACTAGCTAAAAGAAAATCACAAACTCTCTCTTCTCTTCACCAAACCCACGGCCAAAGGAGATCATCAAGAAGAACCACAAATTTTTGGAAGCTAAAGTTATATTCAAGTTCCTTTTATACTCCTTGTTAGGGTTTTGAAATAAAAACTCCAAGGTTTTAATCATTTTCATCCAAAACTCTTCAATAATTCAAGTAAGCTCAAGAACACCATTTTTGATCATTTCATACTTCCTTTGTTCTTATATTGTTGTATCTCCTATTTATTTTGAGAGCTATCCATGCAAAAACTTATGTTATATATACCACTTGGTTCATTTTTCACTAAAACTATCTCAAACTGTAGATCTGTATGTTTTATTAACATCCCCGCGAAGCCCACTATTTTTAGCGATGTTTAGGACCCATGACACCCTAAGAAGGTGTATGGTAGGATGTGTGTATTTGTGGAGTTGTGTTGTAGTAGTTTGATCAAGCCGCGAACCAAGAAAACGAGTTTCTAACGTATTTATATACCTGCTGTCCAAAAACACAAACTCTGGAAAAAAATCAGTAAACATGGCGTTCTTTTAGCTTTCATATTTAGAAAGTACTCTCAAACACGAAAACGTGGGCGCTTGAATCACTAAAAACCGAGTTATAACGAAGGAGATACGAAGTTTTAAAGTTAGCAACACAAAAACTATTATTTTCAGAAAATGCGGGCTGTTGGCCGAACTTCAGAGGACAGAACGAGGCGTTAGCCGTAGTCTAGCTGAGCCGAGCCACTGAGAATATGTTAGTTCATGTTATGACGAACGCGTGGATATAAAGAACATTGAAAACGGACTTGTAACGACCGAGATATGAATTTTTGAAAAGCCGACTAACAACACTTATTTTGACAGCCTCACTATAATTCAAATATTTTCTAAGTGTAAACAGTTTTTGCGAGGCACCATCTTACGAGCTATTTACCCGTTGAGCGAGTCGGTTTGGGCCATAAATTCCTTCAGGTGAAACGAAGTATTCCCGGCCTATTTTCCAAATCAATCAACCGCTTGTTGATTGGACTTATATTGAGTAAGATATGATTTTTCTAGTTTCTCAGAAAAACAACCATTATATGAAAATAAAAAGTGTAAAAGTAGCAAGTCGCCAAGTTGATGACCGATTATCTACATGATCGAGACGCGTATGATCAAAAGTCAAAGGAGACGGCTGAGAGATTATGTTTCAAGGATTTCAAAACGTCAAGTTCTATTACTAACTCTCAACGTACAATATTTTGTGACTAGTTTTGCGAGGCCGTTTGGTCATATTTTCACAAGTTGTAAAAAGGGTTATTTTGCAACGAAACTATTTTATTTGGCGATAAAACATCAAACAAGGATCGTGGAGTGCCGTTTCAACATTTTTACACGAAATATAGTATATGACTTGCCGAGATGTCAAAAATGTGGTTTTCGACGATAAACATTATTTTCAAAACCAACGAGTGGTATCGTTAACATACGTAAATGCATGAGTAGAAGCATTTCATTTACTTATATTAGATCATATCATTCATAATAGGTCGCAGTTAGAGACCGAGCCTCATTTGCATCATATCCATTGTGATCATTGTGCTATCATATCAGGTGAGTTTCATAGCCCCACTCTTATTCTTTAATAATTGTTTTAAACTCTTTGGGGGAGATACATGCTTAAACTATTTGCGTACGTACATGATTGTGTTAAACTTACTTGCGTTACTCTTGAAAGCATTTCGCGGACCTAAGTATCAAACACTTGGGGTAGCCGTGCAGATCATATCCCGGACCTAAGTATCAAACACTTGGGGTAGCCGAACATAAGTCTCCTCGTGAGCAGCATTGATAAGTCTCCTAGTGAGCAGCATTGATAAGTCTCCTCGTGAGCAGCATTGATAAGTCTCCTTGTGAGCAGCATTGATAAGTCTCCTTGTGAGCAGCATTGATAAGTCTCCTCGTGAGCAGCATTGATAAGTCTCCTAGTGAGCAGCATAAGGTCTATTAGTGATATTGAACGCATATCGTATACTTACATGTCTTACTCAAGCTATATTTTAGCAGTGGGTTGTAAACACACAGGTTGCAAGTGTTGTTATGGGCGGGATTTGCAACTGAGTGGATTTACAATGCCTTTACTGGGGAAAATCTTTATTCGAATACTTTACTTGTTTAACAAACTCTATGAACTCACCAACCTCGTGTTGACACTTTAGCATGTATTTTCAAGAACTAAGCAATAGCACGCTACTGGAGGCTTTTGGCAGGGCATGGCATGGTCATAGAAGACTCTGATAAAACATTTGGGACCGCTTAACTTATTTTATGGGCCTACTTCCGCACCACTTTTCATAATGTAAATTTAACACTCTGATTTCTCAAATATATTCTAAATGATTGTGAAAAACCGTTCTTTACAATTGTGTTATGATACCAATTGAGTTGCACCCCAGCGATACGTAAGCTTCCGCTGGACCCGATTTTGGGGGTGTGACAATACATTAGTGCATCCATAATGTATGATTTTTCCAAACAATTGGTGCATCAGTATTACACATTAATGCATCTGTATTATACATTAGTGCATCCATAGTGTATGATTTTTCCAAACAATTCTGTGATGTCTCCTGATTATTACAACTTGACAAACATAATCAAATCCAAACAGTCATTTACAGCCCATTTTATCACCCTTAGGTGTCTGTTATATTACTACTCAGTCTATAATAAAAATCCAAACATCCCCTTAGTTGCATGTAAACATCTCCTACTCATGCAAGTTTGCATAAAAAAAGTACAATAACCAAATCGGAAAAGATTAAAAGTACATGGTATTTCATGCACAAAATGCCACATTCATGGTTAACAGAAGCGCATGAAAATCTGCAAATTAGTGAACATACAAAAGATATTTGAGCAAGCACCTTCTACTTCTGTTGTTGCAGCTGAATCACCTTCCAGCTAAATAACCTTCTGCAATTAGATATAAGTTGACTTCATTTCCAAAATAGATTATTCTATAATTTCTGGAAGTTGCGTTATTTGCTAAACATTCTTGCTTATTTAAAATGGGCAGGTGTGGTGGGTTGGGTAACTGGTTTAAAATGGCATGGGCCGAGTCGGTTACGATTGACCCATGAACACATTAGTATTATTTTTTTCCATCCTAAAACAACATTGTTACAATAAGGCATCGGTGTGTTATAATAGCGCATCGGAGTGTTATAATAGTGCATCAGTGTGCTGTAATAGGGCATCAATGTGTTGCAATAGGGCATCGGTGTGCAAAGCTAATTCTGAACCTAAGTAATAGAACTAGAGGTGGCAATATGGGCAGGAGTGGTGGGTTGGTTAACTGGTTTAAAATGGCACGGGCCGAGTCGGTTACGGTTGACCCATGAACACATTAGTATTATTTTTTTTCCATCCTAAAACTACATTGTTACAATAACGCATCAGTGTGTTATAATAGCACATCAGTGTGTTATAATAGTGCATCAGTGTGTTTCAATATCGCATCAACTTTGGCCAGACATGCTGGTAGGAGTTTGGCCATAAATGATGGGATGTCGATGACTACGCGTGAGGTGCAATCGTATCATACAACATTGAAGTAATACTTTAGGAAACGACAATTACTTAAAATGGGCTAACTAGTGTATTATTGCATCAGAACAAAAGCCGGAATGACATCTGCATCAGAGAGCATTACCGAGAGTCTTCGCCGCACAAGACAGATGATGGTTCAAGTTAGTGCTCTTATACCTTACTAGCTATTTTGTCTAGGTTTTGGATTTGTGTTTTGTAGCTAAATTACGTGATTTGCAACGTGTAGCCCGAAAAGTTAGCTTATACTATTTGGATGAAAATGAATCGAATATTAAAGGGTTAGGTAATCAGTATCATTCTAATTGTGAGCATGCCAAACATTCTATATGAAGCTTTATTTAAAAGGTTTGATCGGTAAAGCTGACATTTAGGAGGTGTTTGGGATAAGCTATTTGTGTTTTGGTAATAACACAGTAAGCCGATAAGCAACTAATTAATCTTAGCCAAACACTCAAATATTGTGGTCGAAGTGTATTTTTTGCTGCCAAAAGCTACTGATAAATTATTGTTGCTGGTTATTGTATTTATGAAAAATTGTTTCTAAAGGACATATAAACGTTTTTTCTGAAGTTTTTAGGTTCCTGCTCAAAAAATTTGGCTCAAAATAATCAGTTTTGTAAAGGATAATGGTTTTAGTTACGATTGTTGGGTATTAGTGCATCTGTATTTGTAGTTATTGCATGTGTATGTTGGGTATTAGTGCATCTGTATTTTTAGTTACTGCATCAGTTTTGTATTTGTAGTTGGTGCATCTGTTATATTATAAATTATGGTTTATATTCAATTCACGAGGTATTTGTTATGGTGGTTGCATTTGGTTATCGTCTACCAAAAAGGTAGTCTTTCTTTCGGTCATAGGTCAGTATCGATTGCACATCTATTTTTCATGGAGGATTGGTTGGGTATTGTTTTGTAGGTGAAAGCAATTTTTACTGTGATATCTGGATTATTTGCTATGGTGGATCGCACATCTTTTTGTCATCGCAAATTCATCAGGAGTTCATCTTGTTTGTACTGGTTCTCATGTAGGTTTTCATTAATTAATTAATTAATTAAATAAGTATTTTCAATAAATGGTTTACAAAATTCCTTTATTAATTTTTTTTGTGTGATCAGGATCGAACAGCGTGTATATGTAAGCT
The DNA here is from genome assembly GCA_021014915.2 of Artemisia tridentata subsp. tridentata. Lineage (NCBI taxonomy): Eukaryota > Viridiplantae > Streptophyta > Magnoliopsida > Asterales > Asteraceae > Artemisia > Artemisia tridentata. Next base: position 368,699,938 of record CP139504.1, on the reverse strand, counting down.
TCCGGATTTAACTCCTGGTGTTGTACTAAGAGGACACAAAAGAGGAATATGGTCTGTTGAATTTTCACCAGTTGATCAGGTTGTTATAATCGGCTCTGGTGACAAAACTATAAAGGTTTGGGCCATAGCAGATGGTTCATGTTTAAGAACCTTTGAAGGACACACATCAAGTGTATTCAAAGTTCAGTTTCTTACACGTGGTGCTCAGTTTGTTTCTTGTGGTAAGGAAGCGTTTTATCATATCGTAACGTTGTTAGAATGTGATTGTTACACCTAATATTTTTGTTCTGTTATTTAGGTGCTGATGGTTTGTTAAAGCTCTGGACTTATAAGACAAATGAATGTGCTGCTACTTATGATCAACATGAGGACAAGGTGAAGATTGTTTATTATTTAATTATAATGTGTAAATTGTCTAGTTTTACTGAACGGGATTTTGTATCTAGGTGTGGGCCTTGGCTGTTGGTAAGAAAATAGAAATGTTGGCAACTGGTGGCAGTGACGCTGTAATAAATCTGTGGCATGATTCTACTGCTGCAGATAAAGCGGAGGCAGCCGAAAAAGAGGTACCGTGTTTGACAATTCAAATAGATAAAATAGTACTCCATATTCGAAAATGTAAATATGTATTGCCTATGCAGGAGGAAGTTGTATTAAAAGAGCAAGAGTTAGATAATGTTGTATTAGATGCCAACTACACCAAGGCAATTCATCTTGGATTTGAGCTTCATAGGCCCCACACGCTATTCGAATTATTTGGTGCACTTTGCAGGAGGGATGATGCCAAAGATAAGGTTCAAAAAGCTCTAGGTGTTCTTAGCATAGAAGAGTACCAGCAGTTATTGGAGTACATCAGAGAATGGAATACAAAGCCAAAGCTTTGCCACATTTCTCAGTTTGTCCTCTTTCAATTTTTCACTCTCATTCCGCCAACAGAGATAGTTGAGGTATTCACTAATATGAAAAAATAACGCGATTTTGTGTATGTAAGCTAAGATTCCTTTTAAGCAAAGCTGACATTTTTTTTATATTTTTTTTTTATTATTATTATTATATTATTTTTTAAGATGAAAGGAGTCGGGGAACTTCTTGAAGGGCTCATCCCATATTCCCAGAGGCATTACACCAGAATAGACAGATTCGAAAGAAGTACATTCTTGCTTGATTACACCCTTAATGGGATGTCGAGGTTAATTGAAATCACTCATGCCGAGAGGAATATCGAGAATCTAGAAAGACAAACAAAGGACTTGTTTGAAAATTTAGAAACATTCCGATATGTTGAAATGGAGGCTCTATCTAAAGTCGCAATGCTGGTGTATTGGTTCATTAATGTCACATCATATATTACAATTTCTAGCATAGCTTTTTCAACCAAAGCTTTTTATTACTTAATTTATAATTTTCAGAAAATGTATACTTTCCTGGCCACCAATTGATGGTGTATATGACTGTTAAATTGTGTCATTTGACTTTGGCATAAATAATAGGGGAAATATGGTAAGCATTTGACTTTGGCGTATATAATAGGGGAAATATGGTAAGCAGGGAAAAGATAAAAAAAAGTTACAAAACTGACCCTGAAAAATAAAAGAAGTGACAAACAAGCCCCTTGAGTTGAGAGGAAAAAAAGGAGGGGGAAGGGGAGAGGGATTTGTACACTTTCTCACTTTTCTACCAAAATGAACTTTTTTCATGAACCAATATATATATATTATATATATATTATATATATATATATTAATATTTTATAATATATATATAATATTATATATAAAACAAGATGCGCATGATGTCATCAAATGCAGTAATGCCCAGTAATGCCATGTCATAATGCCACCTAAGTAAGATTTAATTAAAATTTTGAAATTTTTGCCACCTAAGCAGTATTGATTTTAATGAAATTTCATTTTTTAATTAAAATTTTTGAAATTCGAAAATTATTTTAAAAATATGTCATTTGCAAGATGCGTCGAACTTAAGGTGTTGGTAACATCAACAAAGTTGATTACCACTAGATCAACACATTTTTTTGATTATATCTTGCAAACCCAAATCTATAAACCTATGCAAACAAATATATGAGATAATTAGAAGAATCCCTACAAGTTAGGTAACCCTAATCATAACATATACGTAAAAAAAATCTCACGTTCATTCATAATATACTTTTTCTCCAAACCCTAATTTTATCTTTTGCTCAGCCTTTTTTTTTCATCAATTCTCTCACGCTCATCTTCTTTTTGTGTGTGTGCAGGTTTGAGAATACCAGATGTTATTTGGAAGAGCATGCTAAGTTTTCTCTCATGAGGTTTTATTTATTTATTTTATTTTACTGTGATCATATTAGTTAGTCACAAAACATACATAACCTTCCTCTCTCTAACCTAAAACACAAATAAGTGCCGCTCTCTTTCTGAACGACCGCCGACTGCCGCCACCATAACCTGATTCGCCCCACCTTCTACCGAATTCGACACCATCTCTCGGTGGTTAAGTGGTTTCAGGTAGTTCCGGTTGGTGGTTTTGGTTATTGGTAGTTGTTTGCAGTTAGGTTTTGGTTGTATCTCAAACAGAATGACAACAGAAGGCGGGAATAAAATTTATCTTGCATAAGGTTTGTGGTTTTTTGGTCTTACTTTTTCATCTTTTGAAATATTTTATATAGGAGAAACATGCAATGGAATGGATTTTACTTTTGGCGTCCATCTATGATTCTGACGCATATTCATCTAGGATTTTATTATTCAACTTATTCATGATATTATTCATCTAGGATTTTACACTTGGTGCCCATCTATGATTCTCACACCGTCTTTTATTTTGTTTGTGTTTAGCTAAAAGAACTTCAACATCAGCTTGGATGCAAACATAGTCTGCTTATTGCCAAACAATTGGAGTTAGAGGTTAGGTTGTTGCTATTTTTCCTTAATAGGAGACTTACATTTTTGATAAATTGCAAACTTATTTGTCTAACAAGAATCTAACTTACTGCTATGAAGATATGTGAAATAGTCTACTGTGAGTAATCGATGTCATTGATTCATTTGACTCAACTAAAATGCAGGTATTGTTAAACAATTGCATAATTGTGAGAGATCCATAATTGCTCTTCCCACGGCTGCTGCACACATGTGCTGGTCATGGTAATTATCTGAGTCACATACATCACTTGTATTGACAGACACGTCACTTTTATTAAGTACATTGATCTTTTACGTGTCAACTTCAAAACAAAGTATCTTACAAAACTGGATTGTGTCAACTATAGGAGTAGCACATTTGTGATTTGTATACTGCACTTTGCAGAAATAAGAGTTTGGGGGTGTTTGGCTAAACTAACTTGAAGTGCTTCTTAGCTTATGCTTTACTACAATAAGCTTAGCCAAACACTTATGAAAATGTGCATATCTGATAAAGTGTTTCACCATATTCTGAAAGTCGCTGACAAGAGGCTTTTTCTTGCGGAGCAGAGAGATCTTTTGTGGCATTCAAAGATATGCAATATGTGCTCACGCACACAGTAACTTGAACTCCTCATTCTACGAAGTCAATTACAAATCTGTAATAGAATGTTTAAATTTCCTTCTCAACCCCTGTAATTGGCTATCTAACACTACTACAGTCGGGTCCCTTATGAAATGAAAGTCACTTTAGCTGTCGTCATCAAAGCTTTCAATAGTTTGTAACAACCTCATATCTCATACATGTTATATTTTATTGATCAAACATTTAAAAAGACAAGTCTTCTACACTTTTTTTTCCAATGTCTGTGATCTTTTCTATCATAAATACTGTATACTGCTGAATTCTTTAATTTTATGGGTGTTTGGTTTCAAATTGGATTAAAAAAAAAAGAGGCGCCTCTTTAACTTTGTGATTTTTTTATTAAAATTCTTAACAAGGGAAAGCAAAAACTGAAAACTTATATGATGGTCCTTGACATTCTTTATAACGTGCAAACGACTTACGTGTAGGCTTCCTTAATTTTTTTTACTCACAGGTACAACGGCTGGGAGCACATTTGCAAATGCGCGTAATAGGAAAAGGTCAGATTTCGCTTCACGGTCGGGTAAATATGCCTCTGTAGTGACACATCATTGTTGTTTTTTTATTGGTTCCCGCTATTTGTGTATAACCTGAGTATTTCTATAGTACCAGCAGGTGAGCAGAGCACAGGTACAACCAGCGAGAGCACTACTCAAATCCCGTGCACATGTAGTTTCGCAGCTTAGATACGCATACACTTAATAGCACTCATGCCTTTTTTGCAAACTCCTTATCATACGTTTAATGTTGTTTAAAATAGCAATTATTTTAGATGATGTTTGATATCAAAAAGTGGGGGTGGATGTGTAGTAAAAGCGTACAGTAATCTCATATACATCTATAGGATGTAGTTGCTTAATTTATGCATTTGTGCAGACTTTGCTGTAATTTCAAGAGCATGGGGTAGAAGAGGCCAAACACTCTTTGATATAGGTACAGATGCCGAGAATTTCGAATTAATGAAACATTTTGAAGATGCTCAGAAGGATCTAATTCGGCTCATATATGATTGAAATTTGTAGACAGAATGTGACCATTTAGATTAGCTAAACATATCAAAGTTCAATCTTGATAAAATTTGGCAATTTCCATTGCTCATGGCTTGTGATACAGGTCCACCTCAAAGGGTATTGTCAAGTTTTCTGCACGCATTTGTTAACAGCAGTCATGGTGGAGTTCCTTTTGGTCCTACTCAACTTCCCATGTTGGGGTTTTCTGAAGGTGACAAACAGTGCATACGTGACCGTAGTAGCATTATGGCCCGACATATCTTTGCTGACAAAAATGAAGATTTCATCAATGGCCAGGTTTGTTTCTTGAACATGTTCTGTAAAGCCTAGACACATACAAGTTTGTTTACAAGGCCTTCTGACACAATATACTATTTATTCAGGTGAATGCTTTGTTATCGTCTTTAGAAATCGATAATCATGCATTGGCTAATAGGGCCTACATACCTAGTAGAAACCCGAGCTTGAACAATATTGGAATGAGTCCCAAGTGTGATGGCTCCTGGGCCACGCGGACCGGATAATTAGGATGATGAATTTGCCCAAAACAGAGGACCACAAAATGATCCCAATGCGTGTGCCCTATCCTTTGAACGACAACATGGTATTGGTGGTTGGGCTTCCGAATTTGAGCATGTGAGTGCATAATACAGCTCCTTATTTTATTGACTTACTATTAGGAATCTAATATCAAAATTTTTGTTATCAACTTCATGAGCAAGCTCAAATGACGACAGTGGATCGAATGGCAGGTGCAAACATTCCATCTTTGGCTGCTATGGAGCAGACTCGTATGCTAGCACACAATTTAGCTCAGAACAACAATCCTAAATTTCAGGTTATTATCAGTACGAGATCCTTTTGCCTTCTAATGCTGTTACTTCTGTGACTTATATGTTCATGATATTTTTTGGCAATATGCAGTATTCAAAGTTTCTTCAGTTTGTTTCAAAGATGAGTCTGGGGAACTGACCATCGAGGATAACCAAGTGAAGCCTGGAAATGGTGACTGGGAAAACGAGTATCAACAACAATATAATGCAGGCCCGTCTTCTTGGGCAGATCAGTATGCACATGAACAGGTAAGTTGAAGTGTTCCGGGATCTACTTGATTCATTTTTTTCCATGATACATTTCCCTTACGTCATATAATAATCAATGCATGACCGTGTTCAGGTTTCTAGGGGACCTGAGAATTGGGCGAGTGAATTTGCTAATGAACGTGTACATCATGGTCCAGTAGATGAGCAGTGGGTTGATGAATTTTCCAAGTTGCAAGTCAACGATTGGGCAGATGAATTTGGACGTCAGGTTTGTGAAGGGATCCTGGGAGATGATTCTGCTGATAATTGGGCAAGTGCATATGACGAGTACGTCTATCAATTGTTTTAATACTGCTGTTCTAATTAGCCGAATTTTATCAAAGAAAACATTCCATCCTTGTAGTTTTTAGGTTGACTGAAGTCTTTTGATGTAACATGACAGACCTTTTATCCATCCATTCTCCAACTGTTGTAATACACCTTACTGTAAATATTAATTTCTTTAATCAATTATATATCTTCATTAAATTCTGCTTTTGAAAGTGTTAATCGACATTTAGAGCCAAATGATACAAAGTAATTGCGTTATAAATGTGTCAATGAATTGATGATGGAATTTTATGTACACCACATGTTCGATGAAGTGCGTGAGAAGCCAAATTCGTTGTGAAATGTATCTTTTATTGTTTTATCATATTTTGTGCTTCTTGCTTGACGATACAGATAGATGAGGTAACCTTATTCTAAAAGTTTGACTATAGATGGCCTATATGTGATTTTATTTTGCACACTCATGATTCATTTAGTCCTGCTTATGGGTCCGTGTGAGCACCTTTTTATCTTGACTTTTCGTGAAATGGGTGCATTGAGGGTGCAAATGAACCAAGATCAGTTGTGTACCTTGAATGGATTCATAATGCACCTGAATTTGTTAGTCTAATACTCTAATTTAAAATGTTTCGGTAGCCTAACGAGATTTTCATGAAGGATTGAGATAGATCCGAGCTTTATTTATCTTTGATTGCTTTCTAGATTTTGTGCTTATTAATTCATGGTGTATGTTTTTGATCAATGTATAAGTAGTTTCTTTGCTATATCTATAGTTTAACGTCAGATATCTTTGTTGTCTACACAGATTAAGGTATGGGCAAACATAGATAAACATCATGAGGCTGTTTACTTGACAAGGGTAAATTATATATTTACTATCACCCATTCTATTGTTTAACTTCTCTCATGTAAACTTTAATCTATCCATCTTAGAAGTTTAATTAATATTAGTTATCATTGTACGTTTGCAGGACAAAGAATGGGGAAGTTGAACCTTGATTGGCTTAGCATGTACAGTACTTATTTGATAGTTAGTGGCCAATTTCGAGCAACCTAGATATGTTGAGCAAAAACGATTGTAATACTATCATTTATATTATGGTCCATAATTTTGTGATATTTATTTGATTCAATGATTCGGATATAGGTAGGTCGCAAGTATTACTTCTATCCTATAATTTGGCAGGAGTGGTGTATTAGTATGCATGTCCTTTGCAGTGCAAGCTTCAAGGAACAAATTGTAGCAGAATAAGATGAGGCCTTGCACGACAGATCAATCACTTTTCATATTGTACTTGAGTACATGGTGTGTATAACTCATTCTTAATTCATATTCTTTGCCAATAGGTTGTTTCATATCATTTACCTTATAGAATGATAGTATTTCAATGGTTCAATTTTTTAGTTATCAAGTTACATTTTATCTATGACTTTGCAGGATAACTTTTGCAATTGTATTTGTATGGCTAATATATATTGTTATTTATTATTTACTTTTTTGAGAATTTATGGTGAATAGATATTGTTATTTATTATTTAGAGTTCAAATATAAATGTAATTGTAATCGTAATTGAAGCCTCTCATTTTGATTATTCCTTCTCTTCACTTTGTGCAATTTATTACTACCATCTTAATTAATATCAAATGGTGTGATGTTCTTGATTGAGATGAATTTTCAAACCAAAACAATAAATTTAATATATTGGGAGATCTTGGAGGTGAGCATATTTTGGTCATGGGTTAGTTAGCGTGGTATTCCAAAAGACAACAATGTGCATGGAAAAGCAACAAATGAGCAAAGCTTTAAACAAGCTCTATTACGAATGAAGATTAATGAAATAGGTGGCATAAAAATGGAAACCTTGAAAACTCCTTCTCTTAATGTGAAAAACCGATGGCGAATAACTTTTACATAGGCCTTTTTAAAGGAATTCATAAGGCTGCCCCAGTAAGGAGGGTCAATCTCTCCCATTTTCTCTGCCACATCAGCTTTCTCTCTCCAGCGACCTTCAGACGATTAGGTGCCCTAGTAAGGGCGACCATGATCAATTAAAAAAAAAAAAAAAAAAAAAAAAAAAAAAAAAAAACATTTTTAACACAAAATTAAATTTCATTAATAATTAAACAGTACATAGATTAAAAACATTACATAAACAAAAACTTAAATTTCAGTAATCTGGGTGATCTCAAGTTTGTGAGTTGTCTGAGCGGTAACCATCGTCGTACGCAAAGTAGTTTGCAAAATAATGTTCCCTCATATCATATGCAATTAAAATAATAATATGATTTCATTCTAAAGAGGGGGATTTAGGACATTGTACGCACTTCAATACATTTTAGGCAACTCTAAATGTCCAACTTATTCGACCCAATTCATTTTAGCTAACTTTTCTGTATGTTACCCATTTGACCCGTTAGCAATGAGCCAATGAATTACAACCCAAATTGACCCTTTTTCATACAAATAGAATAATAGATTGAACTTGACACCTCTATTACAAACCTATCTATGATTATAGTTGATAAAACTAACAATGCTGAATTTCAGAGGACCCAAACGAAGCCCGGGTATAGAAGATTGCTGATCTTAATGGGATAAAGGTTGTGGGAGTTGCATCAGGGTCAGAGCACTCTGTCCTTACCACATGGCGAGAGTTTTGGTCTAGATATTTATCATCATCACATGAATGCTTTATGCGCCTAAGCTGCATTCCAATGCACTTTTTGCGTGTCAATATATAAACAAGTTCACATAGTAGCATATATTTGATAGAAATGTAACTCTTAAGTATGTTATTTACTCACTGAACACGAACTTTGTGCAGAAAATGGAGTGGTAATGACATGGGGATGGGGTGAACATGGCCAGCTTGGTTTAGGTGACACATCTGATCAGACTAGGCCTCTGGTAGTGAACATGGGCCAATACGGTTCACATGAATATATAACATCCAAAGTATACTGCGGAAGTGGCTTTACATTTGTTGTTCGGTCTTGGAGTGACAAACAGCCTTGAAAAGAGTGAGCTCGAGTGTTTGATTTGAGTACTCTAACTTTCACGCAATAGACATAGCTCTATTACGGATGGGCGCTTATTATTTGAGTGTGCAACGGTAGACCATACACCAGCTGCAGCAGAGCACAACAACTGGGTACAAACAAGTCTCTATGCGTATGTCATCCCGAACGGAAAATACAAATTTTGTTTCTTCTCACGCTTGGAAAGTGCTTAGTTTTCGACATAATTTAAATGTATGCATCTTTTGTTAGTTTCTATTTTAGAAACCAAATTTGTAACATGGTAGTTTCATTTATGAATTATAAAATATGAGTTCTTGACAATAATAACTTTCAGGTATGAAAAATTTGTCAACACTGATTGAGTTTTCTTTCTGCGTAATAATGATGCAAAAAACCCGCAACAACGATATTTATATACAAGTCATTTACCACCCTTCTTTCGCTATAGAAAAATAGGCCAACATAAATGAAAAAAAAGAATAGATACCTTTTTATGCAAGGATCGGTGTGGAGTTTTTTACAGCACTCAGCGGTAATAATTATGATATTAAAAAATAAAATAAAACAAACGTCCTTAAAAATTATTTTAGAATAACTAAAACCATCCAAATTATAATTACAAGTCATGTCCGCCTGTAGGGCGGGCTTTGAATTTTTAATCATATATAATTGGCTCTATTTTGTTGTATTTAATATGACAAACTTAAAACATAATTTTAAGTTAACTAAAACCATCAAGCCAAATAAAACAAACGTCCTTAAAAATAATTTTAGAATAACTAAAACCATCCAAATTATAATTACAAGTTATGCCCGCCTATCGGGCGGGCTACAATTTTTTAATCATATATAATTGGCTCTATTTTATCGTATTTAATATAACAAACTTAAAACATAAATTTAAGTTAACTAAAACCATCAACATAAATGAAAAAAAAGAATAGATACCTTTTTATGCAAGGATCGGTGTGGAGTTTTTTATAGCACTCAGCGGTAATAATTATGATATTAAAAAATAAAATAAAACAAACGTCCTTAAAAATAATTTTAGAATAACTAAAACCATGTTGATATAAATAATGCCTAAACACGTTATTAATATTTTTCGATATCTCTACGTTTTGATAATCACAAAATGTAAATCATTAATCGGAAAATTATGACGTAAACAAGTATTTAGTTGTAAATATCTATTTCTGCAACTCAAATCACTTAAGGTATGAATGAACTAATGCTTAATGCATTATATGATCAAAGGAACATTTTCTTAATAACTAGATTTTTTATAAAACATCAAAAACATTTTATATATTTTTGAAAAACATTTTTGGTATTAAATAAAAATGTTTAATCTTTTATAAAAATATGATTTCAAATTTTTAACCAAAATTAGTTAAAATGATCCAGAAAAACCTTCCCTACAAAAGGACAAATCTGGGCAACGGACACCTTGGGCGGCCCCCTTAATTTTACTAGGTGGCCCCCTTAAAATTAAGGGGACCGCCCCTATTTAAGGGGGCCGGCCACGCTCCAGTAGGTCTACAAGCTGTCCAGTTTTTCTCCTATAAATACCAGCCTTCTCCTGGATTTTTACTCACCTTTTGCACACTAAAACTTTCTTTTTTAAAACCTTTCTAAACATTGTAAATCCTTTGATCATATTTTCTTAAGCATTGGTTTCTAAGTGATCCAAGCTTCCACCACCAAAAGTGCAAAAGAAGAACTCTACTTCAACTAGTGAAGAAGTGTTATTACTTACCTCATTCAATTGTGTTGTTGTGTAAAGTGTTGTATAGTTGTGATAAGTAGATCTAAGTGTAATTACGTAGTGGTGTTGTAAATTAGTTGTGAAGTAGTTGTGAAGTAGTTTTGAAGAAGTAGTCGTGAAGTAGTCGTGAAGAAGAAGTCGTGAAGAAGTCGTGAAGCCTTTGTGAAGCTGTCGTGAAGAAGTCGTGATTAAGTCGTGTAGAAGTTGTGCATAAGTTGTGAGATTGGTTCTAGCTATTATTAGGACTCGACATCTAGCTTTGTGTCGTTAAGCCGGTGTAAGCTAAAGTTGTGTAAGGTTTTCTCCGCCATAAGGGAGTTTGTTGACATAGTGAAGAAAACTCTCGAGTAGGTGACACGAGGAGTGGAATAGGGCAAGGAAGGTGTCCTTGTAGCCGAACCACTATAAATCTCCGTGTTGTGGTTTGATCTTTCCATCTCTCTCTTTTATTTCATTACATTGACCTTACTTGCATTATTTATCTATATTTGCTTATATATGTTCATATTGATCAAGAGTTGAATTCACATAAGATAGAATCGAAGTTTTAAAAAGTAAACAAAAGTTTTCATAAATTAAAAAGACGTAAAACTATTCAACCCCCCTTCTAGTTTTCCACAATTGGTATCAAGAGCCATGTCAAACAAGATTTTTAAAATAAACTGTATTTTAAAACTTGAAACGATCTATGGAATCTGAAAAATATTTAGAAGGGCAATCTATGCAAAGACCACCACTATTTGAAAGTGATGGATTTTTATATTGGAAAAATCGATTCGAAACTTATGTGAAATCAAAAGATCTAGATCTTTGGCATGTTATTACTAATGGTGATTTTTTACCTATTCAACATAATCTTGAAACTAAAAAGGATGAAGTTGTACCTTTTGAAAAACAAAGTGATGATTTAAAAAGAAAACTTTCTAAAAATAATGAGGCTAAAATGGTTATTTATAATGCGCTACCACGTAAAGAATACGAAAGAATCTTTATGTGCGAAACCGCAAAAGAAATTTGGAACTCTTTACTAATAACTCACCAAGGTAATAGTCAAGTCAAAGATAATAAAATAGATCTTCTTGTTCAACAATATGAACAATTCACGATTCCGGAAGAGGAATCAATTGATAATGCATTTGCTAGGTTTAACACAATCATCACAAGTTTAAAGGCACTTGATGAGAGTTTTTCTAGTAAGAATTTTGTCAGGAAATTTCTTAGGGCTCTTCATCCAAAATGGCGAGCTAAAGTTACGGCGATTGAAGAATCGAAGAACTTGTCAACTCTTCAACTTGACGAGTTGATTGGCAACTTGAAAGTCTACGAAGCAATAATCAAGAAAGACTCCGAGATGGTCAAAGGAAAGAAAGAGCAAAGCAAGTCAATCGCGTTGAAAGCTAGGAAAGCATCAAGTGACGAGGATAGCTCAACCTCCGAAAGTGATGATGAAGAATATGCCATGGCCGTAAGAGACTTCAAAAAGTTTTTCAAAAGACGAGGAAGATTCGTTAGACAACCACATGACGAAAGGAAAACACTCCAAAGAAACAAAGACGACAAAGGTAGCAAGAGCGAGAGGAAGTGCTTCAAATGCGGTGATCCAAATCATCTCATTGGAAGATGTCCTATGATGTCAAAGGAGCAAAACCAAAAGGCGTTCATTGGAGGAGCATGGAGTGACAGTGAAGAAGACGAGAAAGAAACCACAAAAGAGGAGAAGTGTCTTATGGCTAAGACATCAAGTGAGGTACGTTCCGAAACCGAATACTTTAGTGATGAAAATTTATCATTAGATGAAAAAGACCTAGATAACGAATATAATAGGTTATGTATATTAGGTCAAAAAGTAATGACTAAAAATAAATCACTAAAACACATAAATAACCAATTAGAAAAAGAAATACTAGAACTAAAAATTAAACTACATAACTTAGAAAAAGGCAAAGAAGTCTTTGAATGTAAAACATGTCAAGAAACTAAAAATGAAAACGAAATACTTAATGAAGAAATTTGTAGACTTAACAAATTTGAAAATAGTAGTAATTCACTTAGGGATATAATAAGCATTCAAAGAATATCAGGAGATAAAACCGGATTAGGATTTAACTCAACTAAGGCTACAACTAGTGAAACTAAAAATGTAAAGTTTGAAAGTGAAACTAGTAATCAAAAAATATTATAGTCAAAGCCTAAATATATACTTATAAAAGATAGAAAAATACCCATAGCTAATAATGAGGAAATAAAAGCTTTCTACAAACCATCTTTAAAAACCGAAGTAGAAAACTCTAAACCAAAGCTTAGGTCAAAAACGCCTCCTCCTAGAAGACCACCTAGTCCTCACCCTCGGCCTAAAACTCCTCAACCTAAAAGAAACCAAAATAGACCAAACCGTCATAATAATAGTTACCCAATGTGGAATTACCCGAATCCACCAAGCTTCAATCCTTGGGGAATACTTCCACCATACATGCATCCTAGTCAACTACAACCCATTTTTGGTTCAAACAACTTTGGATCAATGAGACAATGGGGACCAAGTGGCTAAGTTGCTATCTCATTGGATTATTGGCATCTCTTCCTTGATTGACTTCTACAAGTCAAACATAAATGCTTTGAAGCGCTTGAAGACCACATGTTGAAGACTAAAAGGTACGCCCCTCTTTCATGCTCATCATTATGTGCGTAGATTAATGAACTAGCCAATTGCATGCTCCCATAAGTTTTTAATGCCTAGTTTAGTTTGTACTTGTATGGTAGTTAGTAGATAATCTCTTATACATATACATAATATAAATTTATACATATATATATATATATATATATATATATATATATATATATATATATATCCATATTATTATATATACTATATATAAATATATCCGCACATAACCTAGATACGTCATTTGTTGACTATCTAGAACTAAAAGAAATTGTTCGTCCTCGAACCTTTTCTTCCCCCTCTGCCTCTTTTGAACTTTAACGTTCAACACGAAAATCTTCCGTGTCCACTATCACATAACTCATGGTGATGAAGAGAAGTGAGTTAAGTGGATTAACGTAGAAGTAGCACTTCGACCGTAGTGTCAAGAAAACTATGGATGAAACAAACTCCCGTCACCGTCAGCACCTATCTCCATCATTACCTCATCATTTCTCGACTCCATTCAACATCCCACGTTTACACACACAATATATATATATATATATATATATATATATATATATATATATATATATATATATATATATATATATATATATATATATATATATATATATATATATATATATATATGATGCGTGGGTTTTGCAACCTTACAACAGGTTTTACCTCTCGAGGGATCTCAAGAGGCTTACAACCCCACCAGGCAGTGTACCTGACCGATGTAGTATAGTGTAGTGGTAAGTACGGGGGATTGATCGTTCTCCACAGGGAATAGTGTTCGTTAGGTGTGAAAGGCTACTCTAATTAGGTCTAAGGGTTGAGGAAGATTCTTTTTATGTTTTTATAATTTTATGAAAGCAAGTAAAATCTCGGGTTTTGAAGGAGTGGGCGGAATTAGTTGCTAGTCAACTAACCCAAATTACTACAAATGCAAATAAAATAACAAAAATGAAAAGTGGTGAGAAACTTATGTGTAGAGAAATGTGTTTACTTAGATTTCCTTACTCCCTAACTATCTTTTACCGGTTAATTAGTGTGTATTAGTCGTGTGGATGACGGGTGTATTCCTTAATACCATTCGTGGGGTGGCGTACTTACTTCCCCAAACTCTACAAGCTCCTACTTCACTCCTATGTCGAGCCGGCTAGGAAGCTCCTAACATGGGATCACTAGAATTCGCTTGTGCATTAAATACAACCATAAAAACCTTTAGTACGCGTTTGGTTCATGTTTCTTAAGACGTTCAAGCAAGTTACCGAATAGGAAGTTAGCCAGTTTTCTTAAGCCTAACATAGATAAACAATCATCCAATACAACTAACAACACACTAACAACCAATAATCAATAGCTAGGTTTCATTAGATCTAAGCAAACACAAGATAAAATTAGCCTAACATGTTAAACAAAAGACAAGCATAAGATAGAATCAAACAACACATAGACATATTGAATGATTAATTGATAACTTATCTTTCAATGAAACATGGAAGATCTCAGGGCAAAAAGCCCTGAAAAAGTAGCTAAAATCGTCTTAGGGTTTTATCCCAAAATTCCACACACTAAGCTCTCTCTCTATGACAAAAAATTAGAAAACTATATATAGACTTTGACATCTGACGGCGTCACCTTATGCATTGTGACGCCGTCACCTCGCCGCTTTTAGGGTTCCCGGATGACCATCTTGACGCCGTCCCTCTTTAGCTCTTCAAAAATCCATTCTGGCTTATCAAGGCTTGACGCCGTCGGACCTATAACGTGACGCCGTCCCCTTATGATTTAAGCCGTGACGCCCTTGATTTAGTTAAAGCGTGACGCCGTCAGAATTCTCATGCAAACTCACTGGCCCGTCATGAGTAAATTTCACATCCAACTTTTCTTGCCAAGGCATGACGCCGTCTGGAGTTAATGTTGACGCCGTCAAAGGTGACTTTCAGCACAATTTTGAGACTTTGCCGTTTTCTTCACTTTTATGCTCCAAAAACGTCCAAAATGCCTCCTTTTCCAGATTTCTCCTCAAAAGTACCTAAAATGACAAAAGGAACGATTTAGGGCAATATTTGATCAAATAAATACGATTTCGGGCTTAAATGACCCTTAAAAGCGGTACACTTTTCGCCTCATCAAATACCCTTACACTTGAGATTTGCTTGTCCTCAAGCAAATGCGCTTTTATTCTAATCAAAATACAAGTTAGGGGTCATTTAATGCAAACATAAAAGTAATTACAACAAATAATCGTTCCACTTCCATCATAATAAGCACGGAGATTACATACTAGCACCTCACAAGTAGTGTTTAGAAACTCACATCTCTCAAGTGTCATCAAAATAAATCTCATAAATGAAAACGGAAAATATCTCTCACTACCTGTCATAGCAAATAGATTACCATAGGCTTGGGAAAGGATCGAAAACCTCCTCCACTAGGCGTAAGCACCTAAGATAAACTATCAAAGAGGGCTTTTAAATGGGTTATAACGTTAGGTGTAGGGAAAAGGAAAACACGGTTTTGTTGGATAAAGGATATTTTACTGGTGGCGAGTTAAAGATCTTGATCAATTACATGTACTATACAACGTTGCTAAGCCAAGACTAGACTCGATCTTAAGCTAATGAAAGAAAATAACAAAACATAAACATAAAATAAACATAAAATGAAACGGGATGGTAGTCCGTATGTTTTTTCTATTTTTCTTTTTCTCATTTTTTTGTATTTTTCTTGAATTTTTTTTTTTTTTTTTTTTTTTTTTTTTTTTTTTTTTTTTTTTTTTTTTTTCATACACTCTTGCCCTACCATCCAAAATAATACATCATAGGGGCGTTGCATCCCCTTACACTTGAACTTTTACATAACTTTACAAATACTAATCTAATGACTCGAATTAAGATAATTGAAAAACTTGGAGTACTTTTAAAACATTTAGCACATATGGGGGTAATAAATGATGTTCATCCCCATTACTCCATTACACTAGTACTTTACCCACGAGTCCCAATCGTCCCAAAACAATATGTACAAGGATATGACTCGACTTAGCAACCATGTAATCAACTAGATAATTAACTTGGGTTTAAACAAATGTTGTCACAATAATGCACTAAAGATGAGTGCATACAAGGTAGGCTAAGGCGATTTGGGTGTACATTTAAGTGGGGTGTAACAAATTCTTCCTTTAAGTAAAATGCTTAAAGGTCGAAACGAAAAGATAGGCTCTGAGGGGTGTACTAGGGGTATCGTGTACTAAAAATGAGTACAACGCAAAGGGTGTGGGAGAATTACTTGACCAATGTAGCCAATGTAATTATAACAAAAAAACAGGTGTAAAACAATGGGTTAATCCTAATGCCTCTTATCATGTAGTAAATCTAACTACACGAATGTAGTCTCACTTGTGGCCTCGGAATGGTCCTAACGCAAGTTCTAGAATCTAAGTGCTACCGGTACACACATCATAGCATAAATGCTTTTCCTACCAATTCTAGGGGCGAACCTCACATATTTGGGGGTGGAAAATTTTTTAGTGGTACGGTTTTTGTGCTAGTCATATAACTCCTATCCATGAGACGCTTATTAGGATCAAAGTTTCACTCCTATATGTTGTAAAAAATTTTAAATTTGGCACTAAAATTACCTTAACAAGTATTTCTCTCAGTTTTATTACACATCTACCATCAAACAAACAAAAATCAAGCGCAATTGTATTCTCTAAAATCGTACTTTTACCCTCCCCTTACACTTAAGATGAACATTGTCCCCAATGTTCAAATGATAAATGTAAAAGCATAAAGTAAAAGAATGAAATCAAATACTCCCCTGATTCGCTCGTTGGATAATGAAATTACACGGTTAGATCTTCCTCCAAGGTGAATGTTGAAGCTCCATGACTAATGCATCGCCATAAGCTTCATTCAAAACATTTCCTTGTCCAAAATAACCTGTTGAACCTGAGAAAACAAACACGAAAACCTGCATAACATCGGCGGGATAAAATCTATATATAAGGATATAATGCTTGTGGAATGATAACTTTGCAGATTCCTGGAGATTATAAGTTGGAGATTTTAATAAAAACTTTTTATGAAAACAAAATTTTCAAAAATTTCTGGAAATTAAATCTGACGCCGTCAGGTTATAACCCCTGACGCCGTCAGAAATGACCTGACAAAAATTTTCATTTTAAGTTTCCGGAAAATTTCTTGAAAAACCTTTACCTTACTTCCTGGAAATCCTGCAAAACATCATTATGACTCGATACAAGCATTTGACTCAAACAAATACGAATATGTATGCTAACTTATTATTATTATGATTCATGTTCATTTGTGTTCTAATAAACCGATTTAGATTTCCCTTACACTTATCTTTTGCAAAATACCTTTATATGTAGTTAAGACGAAGTTAAAAACAACATAAAGCATTTTCACAAATTAGTTTTGAACATGAATCAATAAGAATAAAAATTAAATACACATACGGAAACAAATAAAACAAACACACAAACAAATGAACACACAAAGCAAATAAAACAAATAAAGCTTGGGTTGCCTCCCAAGAAGCGCCTTTCTTTATTAACGAGTCTTGTAGCTAGACTCAAAGTCACTCTACCTAGTATCGCTTATGCTCACGTATCCGAGTGTGAGCCATCTAATTGTTGCCTCATCTTTCTTGTATTCATCATTTAGCTCCAAACATCCATGATAGTATCTCTTATTTTTCTCATGTGGATATTTGAGCCCCTTCCTCTTATCATTCTCACTTAACAAGTCGATAGGCATAATTCTATTGCAAGATTCAATGGGGTAGTTCTTAAACCTAGGATGTGCTCGGGGCATTTGATAGACAAAATCTTCATCCCCATCCGAGAATGTAATTAACCCGTCCACAAGTTTTTCGTCAAGGTTGGTCAACCTTTTGAAGGGTTCTCCAAAAATGACTTGGGTTAATTTGTTATCAATGAATTCTCCTAAGTTCTCCATAACCATAAAATCCACCAAGTATACAAAACTTCCAACGAATACGTGCAGTGGCTCAATCCTAGCGACAATGTTATCCCCTTGATATTCTAGCTCATTTACCATGATTTTATTATAATTAGCGCGAGAGATAATGTTCATAGGTAAAGATGAGTTAAGGTAAGCATAAAAATCATGATAACCAATCTTACACGGAAATTGCATGTTAAAGAGGCTATCCTTTTCGATCTTAGTCCTAGGGTCAACATACTTAAAGGGATCAATTTCCTCCTTTCCCCATTCCTCGTTAACTACTTCTCCATTACCGATATCCTCATCGGAGTCTGAGTAGTAAAATGGACTAACATAGTCATTCTCATGGTCAGACTCCTCCATCTCAGAATTGTTACCAAAGTGGTGGTCGGGTGAAAGGTTGTTGTTTGCTACTATGGGGGCGGGAACGGGTAGTTGAAAATTTGCACGGCGAAAAACACGAATAACAGGGATCAAATGACCAATGTTACTCATGAGGTAAGTGGAAGGTATCACAAACAAAAGTACAAAGAAATAAGATAGGCTAAAGAAATCCTAGAAAAATAAAATAAAAATCTCACTAGAAAGGAATCTAGTGAGTAGACCTAATAGAAATAAAAATTCAACCTAAACAATAACTATTCCCCGGCAGCGGCGCCAAAAACTTGATGCGTGGGTTTTGCAACCTTACAACAGGTTTTACCTCTCGAGGGATCTCAAGAGGCTTACAACCCCACCAGGCAGTGTACCTGACCGATGTAGTATAGTGTAGTGGTAAGTACGGGGGATTGATCGTTCTCCACAGGGAATAGTGTTCGTTAGGTGTGAAAGGCTACTCTAATTAGGTCTAAGGGTTGAGGAAGATTCTTTTTATGTTTTTATAATTTTATGAAAGCAAGTAAAATCTCGGGTTTTGAAGGAGTGGGCGGAATTAGTTGCTAGTCAACTAACCCAAATTACTACAAATGCAAATAAAATAAAATAACAAAAATGAAAAGTGGTGAGAAACTTATGTGTAGAGAAATGTGTTTACTTAGATTTCCTTACTCCCTAACTATCTTTTACCGGTTAATTAGTGTGTATTAGTCGCGTGGATGACGGGTGTATTCCTTAATACCATTCGTGGGGTGGCGTACTTACTTCCCCAAACTCTACAAGCTCCTACTTCACTCCTATGTCGAGCCGGCTAGGAAGCTCCTAACATGGGATCACTAGAATTCGCTTGTGCATTAAATACAACCATAAAAACCTTTAGTACGCGTTTGGTTCATGTTTCTTAAGACGTTCAAGCAAGTTACCGAATAGGAAGTTAGCCAGTTTTCTTAAGCCTAACATAGATAAACAATCATCCAATACAACTAACAACACACTAACAACCAATAATCAATAGCTAGGTTTCATTAGATCTAAGCAAACACAAGATAAAATTAGCCTAACATGTTAAACAAAAGACAAGCATAAGATAGAATCAAACAACACATAGACATATTGAATGATTAATTGATAACTTATCTTTCAATGAAACATGGAAGATCTCAGGGCAAAAAGCCCTGAAAAAGTAGCTAAAATCGTCTTAGGGTTTTATCCCAAAATTCCACACACTAAGCTCTCTCTCTATGACAAAAAATTAGAAAACTATATATAGACTTTGACATCTGACGGCGTCACCTTATGCATTGTGACGCCGTCACCTCGCCGCTTTTAGGGTTCCCGGATGACCATCTTGACGTCGTCCCTCTTTAGCTCTTCAAAAATTCATTCTGGCTTATCAAGGCTTGACGCCGTCGGACCTATAACGTGACGCCGTCCCCTTATGATTTAAGCCGTGACGCCCTTGATTTAGTTAAAGCGTGACGCCGTCAGAATTCTCATGCAAACTCACTGGCCCGTCATGAGTAAATTTCACATCCAACTTTTCTTGCCAAGGCATGACGCCGTCTGGAGTTAATGTTGACGCCGTCAAAGGTGACTTTCAGCACAATTTTGAGACTTTGCCGTTTTCTTCACTTTTATGCTCCAAAAACGTCCAAAATGCCTCCTTTTCCAGATTTCTCCTCAAAAGTACCTAAAATGACAAAAGGAACGATTTAGGGCAATATTTGATCAAATAAATACGATTTCGGGCTTAAATGACCCCTTAAAAGCGGTACACTTTTCGCCTCATCAATATATATATGCACATTTACTCTCACTCCCTAAAACCTTTGTCGACTTGACATCTTGATCATTTTATCCAAAATTCTCAAGAAATATTTTCTTAACGAAATGTTAATAAAATGTCAAGTATTCCTTCCTCGTGCCAATGAAACCCAACATATTTTTGATATATATAATGAATCTATCTATATACATAAAAATATTTTGTTATCAGAAACTAAACCCGACAAAAATCAATTTTTGGTCGGCGGCCCCTTAATGTTTAAGGGGACCGGCTAGTAAACGGGGGCGGTCCCCTTAATAATTAAGGGGACCGGCCTACTGTTGCCACCAAAATCATTTTTCCATCTAAAATCTTTGCCAAACATCCCATTTCACAAAACACTCTTCCTCTCCCTCTGCTGTGAACGACCAAAACCTCAAAAACCATTCACCAAATCACCATTTTCGACTAATTTCGCAAGGGGCAAACATTTGTATCTTGATTAGCAACACATTTTGTATATTTTCTAATTCACATTTCATCTAATTCCATTCAATTTTGAGTCTAATCATAATTAGGTCTTTTACTCAATTTTCTTTTAATCCAAATTTTGTTAAAATTAAGTCTAGAAATCTTATAACCAAATGCTCCCCATAGGATTAGAATGCTTAATCAACCTAGAAACTAAGTAATTAAAAACCATTATGTCAAAGTATTGATAAACTAATCACTCCTTTTCAAAACTAATCACATTGTTGAATTATGCCATAAACACTTGTTAAAACTAATCACATTGGTTTATTACAACTCACTAATCCTAAAAATATATTTTTCGAATCATAGAAATGTTTTTGTTAAATATAAGAGAGTGTTTGGATTAGGAGCTAGAATCATCAAAATTTGATCAAAATTAAGTTCACAACTACTTGTCAAGTTTATAAACACGCAATTAGTTGTTTTAAGTCATCAAGATACATAATTCATATGTATATTGAAATTTTACTAGTTATTTTCATATTTAAAGGAGCGTTTGGCACAACATTTTGAAAGAAATTTTTGAGTCAAAATCTAAGTTACTTAACATAAACACTCGTAAGAAATAGCTAGATATACAATCCAATGTTTGTCTAGCCACATTTCAAAGTAGCTTATGACGTATAAAAGAACGTTCGGATATTTTTGATTTCTTATCATAATATCCCTATAACTATTCTTTAACATCATAAAATACATTTTAAGCGAGTTAAAAATTAAAACTAAGGAACATCGTAAACTACTTCTTAGGATTTAAGTTTTAGAGTCGAAGTATGTTTACGTTCCACATAAGTAGCATATATAATA
This sequence comes from Artemisia tridentata subsp. tridentata, assembly GCA_021014915.2. NCBI lineage: Eukaryota > Viridiplantae > Streptophyta > Magnoliopsida > Asterales > Asteraceae > Artemisia > Artemisia tridentata. Next base: position 368,678,079 of record CP139504.1, on the reverse strand, counting down.
TATGCATGTCATTTTCTTATTTTTCTTTGTTTGTTGCTTTCTTGTATAGGTGAAAATGCCCAAAACTACAGTCGGTGATGTCTCAAAAACAAAAGAATACATTCCAAAAGTCTCTACGACTCCAGGTATATCTCCCGCTGTTGCTTGTTTCTATCGTCCCATTGAAGATAGAAACATTCATGAAGGGAGAGTTGTCTATCCATCGTTCTATGAATCCGACTATATCGAACGAATGTTCTCCAACGTTAGTCTTGATTGTCTCTACAAAATCAATGAGCTTATCATTCCCCGCTTTGTTCTTGACTTCTATAGCCAAGTGACGGTGCAAACCGATCCCAATGGCTATATCCTCATATCCTTTATGATTCAACACGAATTCATTACTCTTACTCTCGCTCAATTCGGTCAAATTCTAAGAATCCCCTACTCTGTCAAGCCGTCTTCTCTAATGAGTGGGATCTCTCATCTCTTGAGCAATATCGACCTCAACAGGGTCCTTACTACTCTGAGATTCCATCCTCCGAAGAAATTCGTCAATATCTTGGGCTAGCTCGTGGTACGACTAGCCGGAAGATCAAGTCAAAAGATGTTGACATCCATGCTAACCAAATCCTCCTCAAGGAGTTACGCCCCGACATGAAGCGTTGGGAAGAACTCATTCGTGAGAATGCGTTCGGTACCGGTGGTCACCGTGATCATGTCACGGCGAGCATAGCTCACATGTTGTATTGTATTGTCGCTGAACAGTCGTACAATTTGGCATATCTCTTTGTCTTCCGCATCATGTCCGCCAAAAACACTCATAATGCAAATCTTCCGTATGGCATGTTTCTCACTCGCCTCTACAATCATGTCATGATGCACTATCCACATCTTCAGAGTCCAATTTATGAGTCTGTTCAACCGGTCCTTAATCCACTTGTTCGTGTCCGTGCCCGTCGCTCCCGAAGCGACAAGGGAAAATCTCGTAAATCTGTCTCACTTCCACCTCGTGGTTCCACGTCACATCAAGGAGACGATGATGACGATGATGAGGAGGAGGGCACAACACGTGCTAGTACCCCATCACCTAGGACCTTCAGTTGAAAATCTTCCGGATCTTGATTACACCGAGTATCAAGTTCCTTCTCCTTCCGAACGAACAGACGAACTACTGTTTGAAAGACAAACCGAACTACTCAACGCTCAACATCAGATGCGCCAAGAAGTATGTGGTGGTTTCAAGTCTATTGGAAAGACACTTGGAAGAATGTTTGGAAAGAAGAAGAAGTAGACATGTTTGATGAGTGTTTAGTTGATATTGTTGATGTTATCCTTAGACATTTATATGTAGTAATATTATCTTAACATTTGCTTGCCATGACTTTTACTATGTTAGATATTAAAACTTATGTCATGTTAGTACTAAGCTACATTTTTAGTTGATATAATATGCCTATGCTTCTAATATTTTTTTTTCTAGTCTTAAATATGTATATTATTTGTTTAATATGTTATTGATAATATTTAATCATTCTTGATGTACATGATCCAAATGGAACTTGCTGCAAATACACCCTAAAAATGACCTTTTTCTGGAAAATTTTCAAATTTGGTCGCCTGGGAAAACACCAGACGGGCGGCCCCCTTAATTTCCTAGGCGGTCCCCTTAATTTTAAGGGGGCCGCCTGATGCGTGTGCTTGTTGTGCTCTAATTTATACCCACGGTATGTCGTTGTGGTTTTAGCAGTATTCAAGTTTTAAATTTATATTTAGCCGACTTATCAATAACACACACTTTAACGAGCAGTGTACCCGGTCAGTATGAATATAATGGTAAGTAGAGTGTCGATCACTAAGAGTGGAATGTATTATCTAGTTATCCTAATCAGTATTTTAATATCTTAAGTTAGCTATACAACCTAATCTAACGCAAGGGGGGTTCAGCCTGAGAGATTGGCACGGTTTGGTTATGATTAAATATAAACTAAACTAATAAGCACGAATCAGCGATTAGCACACACGTACACAGATAAATACTTGAGACAATAAGAAGACCTGTCCTGATAGTTAAGTAGCTTGTCACTTGTTTTATTGCTAGTTTTATATGAAGTGTATAGTTCGATGCGACGCACCGAGATGTAAACCTTTCTCGTTGGCTCTAATCTTATCGGCGAGTAAACCCTTAATGATTACTTATGTCTATCCTACTTACCCTTTCTTCCTACTTTTCTACATACGATAGAATGCATAGGCGATAAAATAAATAGGCGAGGACAGAGGCATGGCGACCCGATCAATGCTCAGCTAGACACAGAGGTTATCAATGCACTAATAAAAGTCACCAAAGACATCAACATATAAACTTTAATTAATGGGAAAGCAATTTTAAGGGGAGTTGAAGTGCATGATTAAATCAATGACACAAGCCCATCAATCCTGATAAATTAAAGTGTACTAATACAATAAAACAAAAATACTTAATGAATTGAATACATGCAGGACCTTCTTACAGCTCTTGTATCTTCGTTTAGGGTGTGTCTTGTGCTGCTACTTCGTCTGAATTCGGCTTAGGGTTTCTGTCTTCTCGTACTTTGTATATTGCACGAACAAAAGGTCCTGAAATTCGTCTGACTTTGGGGTATTTATAGTTTCTGTCTGAGGGTTAGATGCGGCGCATCGAATAAGTTGATGCGGCGCATTGACTTAACTTCGCGTGGGGTCCAAGATTAATATATTCAGGAATATTCGTACACCGCCAGAAGATGCGGCGTAACTCCATTCTTGTATGCGGCGCATGTCCTTTGCCGTCTTGGATTATAACTTGTGAAATCTTGATAGTGATGCGCCGTATATAATAAGTAGGATGCGGCGTATCTAGAGCAGAATGGTCTTGATCTTGTACATTTCAGTAGACTCTTAACTTCTTGCTTGTTTTGCTCCATAATTAGTCCAAAATCGCCAAGTTTCACATAATACTTGTTTTTACCTAAGAATTACAAAAGTAAACATTAACGTATCGATTCTCACAGATAATATAATAAAACAAGTCAAATAAATAGGATAAATGATGGTAATAAAATATACTTATTTGAGTTCATCACAGCCCAACAATTAAGGGGACCGGCCATCTGGACAGTAAAATTTACAGTTTTCTTTTGCATCTTGTGACCACTTTTACCTAGCCCCAGCTACCATTTCTCCTTATGGACGAACTGGTATTGGAATCTTCCTACAAAACCTCAAAAATCAACCTAAACCAACCACATTTTCATACTATAAATTCCCTCCATACAATCACCTCTCATTCCATCATCCTTCATCATTCAAAACCACCATGTTATCACCAAAATCCTCCATCTCTAAGACTCCAAGGAAGCAAAGACTTGTCATCATACCACCAAAACAACCTTTCATAGACCTAACCCAAGATGACATCAAAACTCCATCACCACCACCTCAATGTTCATCCCCAATGCACCAAATGCACCATCAAAAACACCCTCTACCCTTGGAGCTTCATCTTCCTCCATTCCATCCACTTCATCCATCAATGACTACATCCACACTCACCTAACATCATCACCAAGAGCATCATCACCACCATCCACTCAAGAACCTTCATACACCCAACTTGCCATCTCCTTATCACCCATCACACCTCTTGATGCTCACTTCTCACCATCACCAACCCCACAACCATTCTTTCCTATACCTTGGGCATTGCTTGAAGCCCATGGTGACAATTGTCTTTGTTGCATCCATAACCGGACCATAATCTTTGGTCTTAGAGATGAGATACACTACATGTTTTCATCTCTTGAACACATGATTACCAACCCACCACCACCACCACCTCCACCACCTTCACCCACTACACCACCACCACCTCCATTTTCACCCAATTAAGCATATGCAATGCTTATAAATAATTTTCAAACCCTTTTTGTATGCAAGCTCCATGGAAGATCATGTACTACTAGGACGATTATGTAGTATCATTAGTTGTTTTTACTTGAATGTTTGTATGCCTCATGTTGTAATCTACTTGGTTGTGTATTTATACACAACACTTTTATTAAATGAATATTCTTATTCTACATGCTTGCTTATTGTTGTTACATATACTTGTGCTTCTAACATTTTTCTTGCAAGCGTTCCATAGCTCGTTTTCTTGGTGCCCCCAAACGAGGGGGAGTAAACATCAAGGGGGAGTTCTCGTCCCGACAAATTTAGATTCTAAAACTTGTCGGCATAACCTTTTTGATTCTACAAAAAGGGGGAGAAATAGATGTAAACTCACTAAATACTTGTCTAAAAACTAATTTTTAGACTTAATGAGTTTAGATTTTGTAATCATCAAAAAGGGGGAGATTGTTGATATAAATAATGCCTAAACACGTTATTAATATTTTTCGATATCTCTACGTTTTGATAATCACAAAATGTAAAATCATTAATCAGAAAATTATGACGTAAACAAGTATTTAGTTGTAAATATCTATTTCTACAACTCAAATCACTTAAGGTATGAATGAACTAATGCTTAATGCATTATATGATCAAAGGAACATTTTCTTAATAACTAGATTTTTTATAAAACATCAAAAACATTTTATATATTTTTGAAAAACATTTTTGGTATTAAATAAAAATGTTTAATCTTTTATAAAAATATGAATTCAAATTTTTAACCAAAATCAGTTAAAATGTTCCAGAAAAACCTTCCCCACAAAAGGACAAATCTGGGCAACGGACATCTTGGGCGGCCCCCTTAATTTTACTAGGCGGCCCCCTTAAAATTAAGGGGACCGCCCCCCCTATTTAACGGGGCCGGCTACGCTCCAGTAGGTCTACAGCTGTCCAGTTTTTCTCCTATAAATACCAGCCTTCTCCTGGATTTTTACTCACCTTTTGCACACAAAAACTTTCTGTTTTAAAACCTTTCTAAACATTGTAAATCCTTTGATCATATTTTCTTAAGCATTGGTTTCTAAGTGATCCATGCTTCCACCACCAAAAGGGCAAAAGAAGAACTCTACTTCAACTAGTGAAGAAGTGTTATTACTTACCTCATTCAATTGTGTTGTTGTGTAAAGTGTTGTATAGTTGTGATAAGTAGATCTAAGTGTAATTACGTAGTGGTGTTGTAAATTAGTTGTGAAGTAGTTGTGAATAAGTAGTTGTGAGTAGTTGTGAAGAAGTAGTCGTGAAGTAGTCGTGAAGAAGAAGTCGTGAAGAAGTCGTAAAGCCGTTGTGAAGCTGTCGTGAAGAAGTCGTGATTAAGTCGTGTAGAAGTTGTGTATAAGTTGTGAGATTGGTTCTAGCTACGATTAGGACTCGACATCTAGCTTTGTGTCGTTAAGCCGATGTAAGCTAAAGTTGTGTAAGGTTTTCTCCGCCATAAGGGAGTTTGTTGACATAGTGAAGAAAACTCTCGAGTAGGTGACTCGAGGAGTGGAGTAGGGCAAGGAAGGTGTCCTTGTAGCCGAACCACTATAAATCTCCGTGTTGTGGTTTGATCTTTCCATCTCTCTCTTTTATTTCATTATATTTACCTTACTTGCATTACTTATCTATATTTGTTTATACATGTTCATATTGATCAAGAGTTGAATTCACATAAGATAGAATCGAAGTTTTAAAAAGTAAACAAAAGTTTTCATAAATTAAAAAGACGTAAAACTATTCAACCCCCCTTCTAGTTTTCCACAAACCATCCAAATTATAATTACAATTCATGTCCGCCTGTAGGGCGGGCTTTGAATTTTTAATCATATATAATTAGCTCTATTTTATTGTATTTAATATGACAAACTTAAAACATAATTTTAATTTAACTAAAACCATCAAGCCAAATAAAACAAACGTCCTTAAAACTAATTTTAGAATAACTAAAACCACCAAATTATAATTACAAGTTATGCCCGCCTATCGGGCGGGCTACAATTTTTTAATCATATATAATTGGCTCTATTTTATTGTATTTAATATAACAAACTTAAAACATAATTTTAAGTTAACTAAAACCATCCAAATTATAATTAAAAGTCATGCCGCCCTTGGGCGGCTTTGAAGTCTAGTATATATATATATATATATATATATATATATATATATATATATATATATATATATATATATATTATATATATATATATATATAAAGCCCTCCGGGCGAGGTTTTAGACTTCAAAGCCCGCCCAAATGGCGGGCATGACTTGTAATTATCGTTTATATTTTTTTTTTAGCTAAATATTGGTGTTAAAAAATTTTTTATTATACAAATATTTTTAAAAGAATAGTATCATTGTTTTTCAAATTGTTTGTGTTGTTACAATGTTCTTTTCAACGCCATAGTATATGATTTAAACTCAAATGCGGAATAACGCAGAATCTGCGTAAAAATGATCATTACACCTTTACATTACAAAACATTTAATGAAAAGTTATATATAATTCAGGGGTCTTTACTTTGCAACATATAAGAGTTTGATTTGAATATCTAACTTTATGCCCCCGGGACCGTGTGACTTTGACCCCTAAGTTTACTATATATGAATTAATGGAAAACTGTTGCTTCCAATGAAACATCCTTTTCCACTATAATGGAAATACATAAGGTTGAAAAGAGTGTTACCTGATTTTTAATGGAGATAATGGTATTAGCAAGATCCTCATTTAGTGACAAACTACAGTCATCTTCCAGCAAACAGCCAAGATAATGATGAATACACTCCCAATCATCAGGGCTGTAAAGAAAAAAGAAAGAATTAGTGATGGTGACTCCCTTGTATGGCCAAAGTAAGAAAACATCCCAACTTTCCAGCACAAAAGTCAGCATGTTAAATACTTCCAGTATTCATTAGTGCACTTATATAACCTTACCATTAATTGGCCCCGTTTTAGACTTGCACTACTCATTGCTAAGCTACCCAAATGAACGTAAATGGATTTCACATCTAACTGTAGCCCAATGACAGAACTTGAACATTATTGTTGGGAGAGCCGTTATCATGCTACTGCATAACACTTTTTGTATATGTAAAATGCCAAATTATCATATTAAAATCTCATGTTGCTGCTACTTTCTATACCAAACAATATCCAACATGTTTTGTACGCCCAAATAACTACAGCAAAAAAGCCAAGAAAATAAGGTGTCGATAGAAATATGACATACACAAAATACCAATTTAATATAAAGATGAGTTACATACCTGAACCAACACATTGCATGTCATGAACAGAAAATCTTCACCATACATACTCTTTTGTACATCTAGGTCCTTTGAAAGGTGAAGGTTCTGACAATACATTCCTGTCATTTGAACAACAAACTCCACCAGATCTGTGTGAAAACAGATAACCGTATAAATTCTAAATGTAAAAAATACAGAAACATTGAATTTAGATTACCAATGATACCTCCATCAGGAAGCGAGAACATATCACCAATGAGTTCTCTTATCTTAAAGAATGTTATATGTTGCCCAAGAACATTTTTTGATGATGTTGAAGAAGAATCAATGCATTTAACCAGCTTTTCTAGCAACTGTTTTTTCTTATCACCAGGTAGAACTTGAAGGAACACCTCCACATCAGCTGCGAAGCTAGCCACATGCCCAAATCTATTTGAACAATAATTAAAGCTTTAGATGATACAATTATGTTCTACTTTCATATCATAACCACGCAAGGAATAAACAGAATCATCAGATTATACCTCGAAAAGTATAGAATAATGTCTTCCATGAGTTTATCAGCATTACCCTTTCCAAATATTAATTTCCTCCTTTCAATAAGATTCGCCAACCCTGAACCTCTTATAGAATCATTGCCTACTTCTGTTGATAGATTTTTCACAAACTCAGAGGCCCTTGTTATGCGAGAATCAAACTGCACATGAAGTTTGTAAAGCATAAACTTCAAAGACTTGTTAGAAAAACATGCATGAGATATGTAAAAATTGATAAGGTTGCATACCACATCATCAGCCAAGTGCCTATGCTGGCAGTCCATTGATGTTGACACCTGGGTTGAAGGGCTATTAGCCGCCGTAGACAAACTACCGCAAAAATTTCCTTCAACCCATATGGTATTCCATGAAGTGGACCTATCATTTCCATAAATTCCAATTAAGAATAAAGCTACAAAAGAATCTCATGTCTTGACTTAGAGGTGAACCTATAATGACTCTTAACCCAAATATGCAACCTACCATTTTTCCACCTTAATGACATCTTAACTAATGCATTTCAGTACCTAATTCGACCCCTTGTTTTAATCACAGCTTGTCTATATGCATCATCTGGGATTGTGACCAAACAGCTATCCGCAAGAATTTTCACCTAAAAGATGCGACTTTTAAGGAATAAGTTATGAAGAAGGATATTTATAGGTGCCCTTCATGGAAGTGTTGAGAAAACTTACATGAGAACCACTCGATGGAAGAGTTGGTACATCAGCCGCCTGTGCAATCAACGATACTGATCATGATGAATTTTTCCAGACCCACAAGAAGCCATGACTGAACAGTTGGTGAAAAATTTGTTATTTTATCTCTATCAATATAAGCAGTCCACACATCAGTTATGTGAAAACATGTTTGCTTACCAACAGAAGGTGGCTTGAGTTCTCATGCGGCATATTTTCCCATGACACCACCACACCTATTTTTATATGAAATTTCAGTAAGTTTTTAAACTGATGAAATTAATACACGCACACAAACACAAAACTTTCTTCTGGAGACACTCCTTACCAGTGGAAGTAGTCACTTCTGATACCTAATGGAGCAGCAAGAAAAATATAAGTAATCCAAGGAGACAACAGCCTCAGTGGTTTATTTTCATTCTGGGCTGATGGTGAAGAAGTTTCACTGTCAGGAGAGTTACTTGTTGAAGCTTGGCTTCCACTGATGCTTCTATCTGTTACCTTATGCTGATGGTCGGCCTTAAGAATCGGCCGGTTGTAATGGGTCAAAATTCGTAAAATCTCTCCACATGCCAACGCCCATTGTTCGGAGTACTCTTTCTGCATTTTAGAACATGTGTTATATGATTTTTATCATATGTGACCAGAGCTAGACTAATCTAAATTGTAGAATTAAATAAACGTTATATATGTAATGGTTATTAGATAGTAAGGTGCTTTCTTACATCAGTGCTTGGGCAGACTAATGAAATGAACTAAGCAAACGGGGGAGTGCTCCTATCGTACTCCATTGTACCATCAATGATACATGAAATTATCGAAGAATGACAGAATGCCCATGCTCTGGGTGATGAAGGACGAATGTTGCTGAAAAATTAAATTAGTTAGATAAAATGGCAACATGAAACGCCAAATTTAAAGTCGAGTACATTAGGTATGAAACACAATACCTAATACATCATCAAATAAGCGTTTTTCCTGAGATGGATAGCGGTGGCGAACCAGCTGCAACAATTACTTATAAAAAAGTGAGAAATGAGGTATGAAAAAGCGTAATATGGTATTTGTGTTCTCCGCAATATCAGCCAAAAAAAATACCTCAGCTATATCTTCAGGAAATTGCTCTGACGTAAATTGACCAAAGTAATCAACATATGCAGTAATTTGTTCCTGGTTATGAAAATATTTGAAATTTGTCATGTACCGACCAAATTTTTTTTATTTGTTCTGCTTCTTAGGATGGTCAAGCACAAAAAACTTATGCACAGTATGACACGTGTACAAAGCAAGTGTAGACTATATTTTGAGTTGTATCACTTAAAGGTTGACGCTAAAACAACAGAGTATATATTGCAAAGACAGACTTGAACAAAAAAAATCACCAATTAGCACTTAATAATTACAATGCTTTCTAGCTTCTTCATCATCGTCGTCGTCATCATCATCTGAGCCTTGATTTTCATCTTTCACATATCCATCATACGAAAAGCCCACTTGTGAATATGCACCCTTGTTTGCTGGAGCTTGGGCTTGTTGAGACCTACCTGATTTATAAAAATGGTATGATTAGTAAAAACTAAGATATAAAAATTACAGCCTTCTAGACATTAATACAAGCAGACAACACATCCACTACTTAAATCAAACCTTAATATATAGATTATTCAAACATGTTAATAAAGAAAACAAACCTGTCTAATCCAAGTAAAGCTGCGCTTTTAGCCTCCATCTATTGGTTAACATGCTGCAGACCTTCCTCATCACTAATTGTTAATCGACAACAGCAGTTTGTAAAATATAAGATTGAAATAATACCACCATATGGCAGCGACTCATAAAAGGTTGCCTGATCATTCTCGCATATTGCCTTGTCACTAAAAGTAGATATCAAAGACGACAACAATTTTTTTAAGTCAATAATTTAAAACATGATCATCAAACCAAAAGAAGTACCGATATCCTCTACGTCGATGCTTAATTAAATCCCGGTAACGCTCAAAACTAACAAACTCGGCGTTCTAACCTGCAAAAAGCTTAACACAAAACAACGTGGTTATAAGTGAATTAACCGCAGCATGAGATGTACAAAGATTCGGCATCTGACACTCACTCTCACCTGTGGATGGTGTCATTGCTGTAGTAGAAGGCAAGGCTTCGATAACCGCGTCCGCCAGGTCGGTGATGAAGGTAGTGGTGCACCCGTATAATTCACCAGTTCACACGTATACTAAGTATCTATCATTCATGCTTCTTCTCGACACACTACTGTGAATACCATTCAAGACGATTAATATTAGTACATGAATACTAATGATATCAAATATTGTTCACCTGTGATAAGGACTTGACATGAAGCATCTTCATCATTCAAGCATGCTAACATCATAAATAGAAAATCAGAAGACATAGAAAAAATCATTATGGTTATGAAAAAAAGGAGGCGTGCCTTTTTTTGTTACCTGGTTTTTTTAATCTCTATAATTAACAATAGCAAACGCCTATCATGAAGGAGTCTTCATCCTGGAAAGAGTTTTGATTATTAGGGTTTTCTTTTGTAAAAAAATATACGTGTGTTTTTTTGAAGAGGGATGTATATTACGTGATTATGCTAATATTAGGGTTCTGGAAAAAAGTATATTGGATTTAGATTGCTAAACATTTAGCCGTATATTTACTTTGTTTAAGACATCAAATTAAGCATGTCATTATTGTTTTCAAATGTCTATCACAAAATATTGCCTGGTCTAATGGTTGAAGTGCTTGTGTGTAGATGCCAAGACCTAGGTTCAAATCTTGCAAATGTCAAATTTTTTAAACGAAATATTAATTAAAAAAACGAAATTTTCATTAAAATAAATATTGCTTAGTTGGCAAAATTTCAAAATTTTAATCAAATGCTGCTTAGGTGGCATTATGACATGGCATTACTGGGCAATCCTGTATTTGATGACGTCATGCGCATCTTGTTATATATATTATGTAATATTATATATATATATATATATATATATATTATATATATATATATATATATATATTTTCAAAAAGGCTGAGGCAGGGGTCGAACCTGAGACCTCAGCCTTCCTAAGCCTCACAACACACACCCTTTACCAATCGCCCTTGGGACTTGTCCTGGTTTTTCTTCTCACATTAATTCTTTTAACCCATATATTATTTCAATAACTTATTTTTCTTTTCAGCTTATTCCAGCTTATCTGGATAAGCTGGCACCCCAAATCCATTTTTTCTAGATTCAGCTTTACCTTAAGGACTTTTCTGTAATTTTTTGTAATTTTACATTTTCAATTAGTATTTTTAATTTATTTTTCTTTTAAATTTAGTTTTTAATTCATATTAAATTAAATAAAAGTCAAAAAAATATAATTCTTCTTTTTTTAATTTTCTTTTTACATTTAGGACTTAGAAAAATTAGATTTGCATTTGTAGGGTTAATTTATAAAGATTTTGGTTTTTAGGCTTGTTTTTAGATTTCCGATTACGTTTTTAGAGTATTTTGATTTTTTCTTTATTCTCTTTGCTTATTTACTTTCCTAGCCTTAATTAGAATTAGAAATCAAAAACAAAAAGTGAAAATCCATATTTCAAGCATTTTAATACCAAACCTCAAACGACATCCTCGATTCACGCCTCGTTGGGAAACGACCCGGGTATCACTTGCCCGGATTCTTATATCGAATTACGTTGTGTTTTGCACATTGACCTTCTTCCCAAAGGGTTGACTTGTAATCTCACGAACCACCGGTAAACCTAGTTTACGAAAAGATGAATGATTACCATGAATAGTGATTTTCCTCCGGGAATGAATAGTGTTTCATGAATAGTAAATTTTTTTGATAACGTTTCAAAGTCGCAAACTGACTTCAAAAATGATGAATAGTGAAATGATGAATAGTAATCCATGAATAGTAAATTTCGAAGTTTGGAAAATGACCTGAAATTACGATTTGTCACAGTCTTCCACCCTAAAAGGAATTCAGTTAGCGTTTGTCTCTGGAGTGAATTTGGTGAAAAGATGTGGATATTTGAGACGCATCTGGTCTTCCCGCTCCTAAGTAAACTCGGGACCACTTCGAGAATTCCACCGAACTTTCACGATAGGAATTCGACTCTGCTTCAACTGTTTGACCTCACGGTCCATGATTTCTGCTGGTTCCTCCACGAAATTGAGCTTATCGTCGAGTTGAATTTCTTCTAATGGAATTACGAGTGATTCATCTGAAAGACACTTCTTGAGGTTTGAAACATGAAATGTGTTATGTACGCTGCTGAGCTCTGACGGAAGCTCAAGTCTGTATGCCACTGGACCAACTCTATCCAGAATCTTAAATGGTCCAATGTACCTCGGGTTCAATTTCCCGCGCTTTCCGAATCGTATCACGCCCTTCCAAGGCGAGACCTTCAACATAACTCTGTCGCCAACTTGGAATTCTAATGGTTTGCGTCTAACGTCAGCGTAACTTTTCTGTCGGCTTCTGGCTGTTTGGAGTCTTTCTCGGATCTGGATTATCTTTTCTGTTGTTTCGCGAACCATGTCTGGACCAGTGAGTTGTGCTTCACCAACTTCGGCCCAACAAACAGGGGACCGGAACTTTCGACCATAGAGTGCCTCGAATGGTGCGGCTTTTATGCTGGTGTGATAACTATTGTTGTAAGAGAATTCGATCAGTGGCAAATGGTTAGCCGAACCATTTCCGAAGTCATTCACACATGCCCTGAGCATATCTTTCAATGATTGAATCATTCTCTCACTCTGACCATCGGTCTGAGGATGATAGGCAATGCTTATGTCTAATTTGGTTCCAAATGCATCTTGTAATGACTGCCAAAAGTTTGAAGTAAATCGACTATCTCTGTCGAAAATGATGGGAATTGGTGCACCGTGCTTTGAGACTATTTCCTTGACGTAAAGTCTGGTAAGCTGATCCATAGAATAAGTCTCCCTGATTGGTATGAAATGGGCTGATTTGGTGAGACGATCAACGATTACCCAAATAGCATCGTAACCGCCTGAAGTCTTGGGAAGTTTAGTGACGAAGTCCATTGTAATGCGTTCCCATTTCCACTGGGGAATTTCTGGTTGCTGAAGTAATCCTGATGGTTTCTGATAATCGGCTTTTACCTTAGAGCAAGTAAGGCATTTGCTAACATACGTAGCTATTTCTGCTTTCATATTTGGCCACGAATAAAGTCTCTTGAGATCTTGATACATCTTATCAGAACCTGGGTGAATGGAATACTTCGATTTGTGCGACTCGTGCATAATCAACTCTCGTATCCCGCCATAGAGAGGTATCCAGATTCTATCCTTGAAGCATAGTACTCCGTCTGATCTCTTTACAAAGCCATTTGCATTCTCTGGCATTCCATAGAGTTTCTCATTTGGTTGATTTTCTTCCTTGAGTGCCTCCATTTGAGCCTCGAGGATTCTTGATGGTGAGGTGAACTGATCGTCATTCCTAATGATCTGACTCTCAAGGGCTTGAGTCGTTCTTTCCGGCTAAGGGCATCTGCCACAACATTGGCTTTTCCCGGGTGATATCGAATTTCACAATCGAAATCACTAAGCAATTCCAGCCAACGACGCTGCCTCATATTAAGCTCTTTCTGATCAAGTATATATTGTATGCTCTTGTGGTCGGTAAACACTACACACTTAGTACCGTAGAGGTAGTGCCTCCAAATCTTGAGTGCAAAAACCACGGCACCCAACTCTAAGTCATGAGTGGTGTAATTCTTCTCATGAGTCTTGAGTTGTCGAGATGCATACGCTATCACCTTCTCGTTCTGCATTAATACGGCTCCAAGTCCTTTATGTGAAGCATCACAATATACCACGAAGTTCTCAATCCCTTCGGGTAGTGCCAAAATTGGCACACTACAAAGCTTTTGTTTCAATAACTGAAAAGCGGACTCTTGTTTCTTTCCCCACTCGTACTTCTGGTTCTTCTGTGCCAACTTGGTCAAAGGTTTAGCTATCCTAGAAAACCCTTCAATGAATCTTCTATAATATCCGGCAAGTCCTAAGAATTGACGAATCTCTGTAGGAGTCTTGGGCGTCGCCCAATCTTTAACAGCCTCGATCTTTGTAGGGTCAACCTGTAATCCTTGACTATCAATGACATGACCAAGAAATTGTACTCTTCGGATCCAAAAATCACACTTCGAAAATTTAGCATACAATTTCTCTTTCTTGAGTAGCCCTAAGATCGTTTTGAGGTGTTCTCTGTGATCTTCTTCGTTCTTCGAGTAAATCAAGATGTCGTCGATGAATACAATTACAAACTTATCCAGATACGGCTTGCATACTCTATTCATGAGATCCATGAATACCGCAGGTGCATTGGTTAATCCAAATGGCATTAATTGAAACTCATAATGACCATAACGAGTTCTAAATGCTGTCTTCGGGATATCTTCCTCCCGAACTCTGAGTTGATGGTAGCCTGATCTCAGGTCGATCTTTGAGTAAAAACTAGAGCCTTGCAATTGGTCGAACAAATCATCGATTCTGGGAAGTGGGTAACGATTCTTCACCGTTAACTTGTTCAGCTCTCGATAGTCTATATACATCCTGAAAGATCCATCCTTCTTTTTCACAAACAAGACCGGTGCTCCCCAAGGTGAGGAACTTGGCCTAATGAATCCTTTGTCTAAGAGTTCTTGCAACTGATTAGACAACTCTTGCATTTCTAATGGTGCTAGTCGATAAGGTGCTCGTGCGACTGGCGCAGCTCCTGGCACTAAGTCAATCTGAAATTCTACTTGGCGAGTAGGCGGTAATCCAGGCAAGTCTTCGGGAAAGTCTTCTGGAAAATCTCGAACAGTTGGTACATCTTCAAGTCGTTTCTCATCCGACTTCTTTTCTGTTATATGTGCCAAGAAAGCATAACAACCCTTCTTTATGTACTTTTCAGTTTTGATGCATGATATGATATTGAGTCTAGTCCTACATCTTCCGCCACGAACGATCAAGGTTTCGCCGTCGTAATGAAGATGAACAACTTTCTCATCAAAAATGATTCTTGCCTGATGTCTGGATAACCAATCCATACCGATAATGACGTCGAAACTTCCAAGTTCTACGGGCATAAGGTCTATATTGAATGGGTGATTTAGGAAATTGAGAGTGCAACCACGGACGATGGTGTCGGTGCCAACTAAGTTACCGTTAGCTAGTTCGATGTGGTAAGGAGTGTCTAGTGTGGTTGGTTCGATGTTAAGTAAAGGTGCAAACTTAGTAGAAACAAAACTTTTATCGGCTCCTGAATCAAATAAAATGGATGCATAACGATTATTGATGAGGAACGTACCCGTGACAACATTCGGGTCCTCTTTGACATCTTCTCCTCCCATAACATAAACTCTTCCTCTAGCTGTTCCACCTTGGTTCCCGTTTCTCTGATTCTTCCTTTTTTGGACAATCATTCTTGAAGTGTCCTATCTCTCCACAACCATAACATGTCGCTGGGGGTTTCTGATTTTTAGCCACAATTGGAAGCTTGCAATCTCTGGTCGAATGACCAACCTTCTTACAGTTACCACAAGGATTAGGACAATTCCTAGGGTTATGATGACTTTGACACTTGTTTCACTTAGGTAAGGTACCATAGTAACCTTTCTTTTCAGTCGGGCCTGCAGCATAGGCCTTAGCAACTTCTTGTCTCTTTGGTGGTTGTTGAATAACATTGCCACCCTGATTGTTGTCCCACCTTCTCTTGTTTTTGTTGTTGTTGTTGTTGTTGTTGTTGTTGTTGTTATAGTTGGTATTGTTTTGGTTATGGTTATAGTTGTTGTTGTTTCGGTAGTTGTTGGAGTTGTTATTGTTGTTACGATTATTGTTGTTGACAGTAGTTCCCTTCTTTATCACTTGAGTCATAAGCTTTTGAGACATTCTGATAGCTTCGTCCAGTGTGTGTGGATCAAAAGAAGTTACATCCCCACGGATGCTGTGTGGTAGCCCTCCAATGAAATTTTCCAACAACTTCTGATTATCTGAAACCATAGTTGGACATATTGCGGCCAACTCTTGAAACCTCCTGATGTAGGCTTCGATATCATTACCTGTGGTTACTAACTCATAAAATTTTGTCTCTAGCTTCTTCACTTCGGTGCGTGGACAAAACTTCTTAGTCAGTAGCTTCTTGAATTCTTCCCACGTGAGCTTGTAAGCGTTTTCCATACCAATAGGCTGTGCATAAGAATTCCACCATGACATAACGTCATCAATGAGTGTACCAGTAGTGAACTTTACCTTGCAGTCATCTGGGCAGTTGCATAGAAGAAATACAGATTCCGTCTTCTCAAACCAACGGATCATAGCAGTGGCTCCTTCAGTGCCTTTGAATTTTATGGGATCGCCGTTCTTAAAGTCCTTGTATGTACATTTGCGAACATTAGTACCATTAGCAGCTAATCTAGCAGCTTCTGCTGTTTCTGCCTGAGAAGCGGCTTCAGCAGCTCGAGCAGCTACGGCTTCTCTTTCAGTTACTAGTGCTGCCTCTATACTATCGGCAACAAGTTTTCGGATTTCAGCTGGTGTCATCGCTGGAGTAGTTTTCTTTGGCGGCATAATTCTTCATAATCACAAAAGATAACAATAATGAGAACTCACAACCAGAAATGATCATCATACACAATACATACAACCACTACATGTATAAATACAATGAAATCATAACGAGAAACAACCACGAAATATCATAAATATAATCACAACACACATGAATATAATACATGAAAATTTCGGCCTACATGGACCGATATCATAGATAGCACCCATTCCTACATAGTAGAGTCAACACTTGATACATTTTGTTTGTACAACAACCAAAAGATTACAAGTTCTTTAAACTATGTCACACACCCCATGACTAGGATAATAATAGTAAAAGCTAGCATGATATAGGTCTAGTCTAGGCATCTCCTGGTGCTCCGCTTGATTGACTCTGAAGCTCTCGGACCTCTGCAGCTAGTCTAACTACAATCTCCTCCAGATGCTGAATCTGAAGCTGAGTAGCAACATCCCTGCTCTCCAAAGTAGCAATCCTCGCACGTGCTAAAAATAACTCTGGCATCTACAGCCTCAGCTCTGTGATACGCTCATGAGCCTCCTGTTGTGTAGCCTCCAATCCCTGATAAGAAACATCAATGGAAACTCTGCGTAATAGCAAACCCTCTATCTCCTCCTCCTACGGCCCTGTCAATCTGCTCCTGCTGATGGTCTAATCATGTCTCAAGTGTAGGGGCAGTAGGTTGTCTAGCGGCTGCAGCTCTGGAACTCTCCCCGACCTCAAACCTACTAAGGAGTGTAGTCTCTGTAGTCTCAGTAATAGCTGGTGATGGTGTGTCAAATCGTGCACGCTTCTTGAGCGGCAAGTCAAATATGGGTGTAGGGTCTCTGAGGTGTGATGGTGCTGGTGGTGCTCCAAATGATGGTGAGGATGGGGATAATGATGATAGAGATGATGGTGATGGTGTACCGAATACTACCATAAGCAGATACTACCTTTCGTGCTGTCAAGCGGCGTCTGAGAGGATAAGATGAAGTAAATACTCAGGGACGAACACTAGTGGTCGGGACAAGTGATGGTGGTGGTAGTGGTACATAAGCAGCAGGTGATCTAGGAGTACGAGTAAGAGAACGTACTCTCTTCCTAGCAGTGAGCTTCCTAAGAGGTCCATTCGGAGATAGTCGGTATACACGACTAAAAGGTATCGGCTGTCCTGGTCGAATGATAGGGACAGCTCTAGCCCTACGATGAATCAATGGTGATAAGGGTGGTGTAGGTGCAACTTCGCCCTCCTCAAAGGGTTCAGTCTCAGCATCGGATGGTGTGGGTGATGAGTCTGGTGTAGGGTCAACTGATGCTAGGACTATAGTAGGTGGTGACGAGACATCCTCCACGTCAGAGTCTGAAGTGATGATGATAGGATGAGTATCTGAAGACATCTTTGTGACAATCGACGTGAAATGAAAGTAAATAACCCGCATAATGTATGTACTAAACCGCATGTATAGTGAATATGCACTCATGATGAAATGATATGATGCTGTGATGATGTTGTTATAGTCTAGG
The DNA here is from genome assembly GCA_021014915.2 of Artemisia tridentata subsp. tridentata. Taxonomy (NCBI): domain Eukaryota; kingdom Viridiplantae; phylum Streptophyta; class Magnoliopsida; order Asterales; family Asteraceae; genus Artemisia; species Artemisia tridentata. The sequence continues at coordinate 368,659,567 of CP139504.1, read as the reverse complement.
GTATCATAGACAACCTAGTTCGCTATAACCTTCGCTCTGATGCCAATCTGTCACACCCCCAAATACCTGATTTGCAGCGGAATGGAATACCTGGGGCGCGACTACCATAGCATCACAGTTAGAATTATATTGAACGACCTAAAGTGTCGTTTTAAAAGTACATCGTTTGATTTTATAAAAAATTCAGAGTTTAAAAAATATAGGTCCCAAAAGATAATTCAAGTTTGCGCAAATAAGTTTGTTACAAACCAAACGATAGTTTAAAGTGCATATAAATACAAGTTAGACACTTCGTCACCGCGACTCTGTGATATGTCCACATGCGGGCCATGATGAGAATGTCTTAATTACCTAAAAATAAATTGCTAAAACGGTCAACAATAATATTGGTGAGAATCATAGGTTTATGTAAATGATAAGTCTCTACGGTAACCACAAGTATAAAGTGAAATGACAAAAATGCCACATAGAATAGTACATTGGCTCTTAAGCTCATGACCCCGAAGCTAGACTGAAATGAATGCCCCACCAGAGTGTTTTGCCAGACACTCTGAATCCGATATCTTAACTAATTATAAAGGAAAATTGGTCAACAAGTCAAGAAATGAAAAGTGAAAAAACTTAAATTAAGTATTGCCTAAACTACCCTTTGAAAGTGAAAACTTAATTCTATTTTAAGAATCTTAGGAATGGCTGACTTATGAAACTAAGACACGGCTGGAATGTTATCTTAACTACAGAAAGTATTGATAATGATTTACATGGCTGGAAATTAATTCTATCTTAGGAATGGCTGACTTATGAAACTATATACACGGCAGGAATGTTTACTTAACCACGGAAAGTATTGATAATGATTTACATGGCTGGAAATGATAATCAGCCATAATGTGAGGTTGAAACTTATGAAACTATATATGGCAAAAGTCTTTTCCATTGCCTATATAAACAACCATAAAACCATAATGTGTTAATTCATAAGTCAAGTCGCATACAACGAAATGGAATTGAAAAACGAAAAAAATGTTGATGATCTTGAGGTTGGTTTTTCTTATATGTATGTGTCGATTATCTGTATGTACATAGTTGTTTTATATGTATGTGTGTCTGTATTTCTACGCATACTGATATACGAACACTATGTTTGCTTCGTTCTTGTTTGTTTCATGTTTGTGTATGTTTGATTTCATCTTATATTATTGTTTGCTTCATCTTATAATTTGAATCAATTATCTGCTTATCATGCCTTTATTTGCATAAGTACATCTGAACACTTTCCATGAAACCCATATAACATTTTTTCACCGGGGATTATTTGATTCTAAAATCCCATGTTGCATAATTACTTTCGTGGCAATAGCCTAATTTATGATATTTAAAAATAAGTCACAGAAACCATTGTCGTAGTCTATCGACTGGTAAACATAAAGCAATAAGTAGCATCTGATCACGTGATATAATTTTTGAGATGAAGTACTGATTGGACAATGTATGGGAATATAAGATATTCACATTGTTTGGGTATGCATGTTTTACTTTGACTTCAGTGCTCCTTCTGTTGGATGTGGTCTTATTTGCCCACACATAATCAACTGTTCGGTCCTTTTTGAAGCTATATTATCGTGGAGCTTACTTTGTCCCTTCATTACCATCAGTGCACAGGGGACTGGTATCCACCTGAGTTAGGCACCAATGACTTCAAAGGTCTCTACGGATACAAGGTACACCTTTTTCACAGACTTGCAACCTCACCGATATATAAAATCTTGGCATTGCTGCTGAAATTATTTGACAAGACTCTTCTAAAGGGCAGTATGTGGTAACCTACAGGTCTCTTAAAAAGGATAGAAGTTGCATAATTTAATTTTAATACCAACATATTATGGCTGGTGGTTTCAAAGATGAATTTGCTTGAACACATTATGGCAGAGATGGTGACTGAGGTTACTATCGGTCAGGTATGTATGACAAGTTATTGTTATGTAAGGACTATCGTATACTTTTTTTTTAAGTTCACAATTATTTTGATTAAGTCTTGTGAAGACTATGATCTTTTCAATCTAATACTATCACAAGAATACATATGTAGTGAAGGTCTTACTTTTTAGGCTCCTAAAATGAGTGAGATAACAAGATCAAAATTTTTTCCGAGACACGAAGCCCCACGGGAAAAAGACATGATGATGAATTTGGGTGGGATCTATCTGTGCAGTCAATCATTAATTAAGAAGCCCATTTTGATTCCAAATTTCAAAAAGCCTGAGTGGTTTGAGTAGCAAGTTCCTATTTGTTGGCATCTTTATTTTGCATCTTTGGTTCATTTTGATAAAATGAATTAAATTGATCTATTCTTGTAAAGAGAGTAGCAATGTACTTCATTGTAGTAATTTAGTTTATTAGTTTTACTATGCTTACGTAGTTTTTTTTTTTTACATACTTCACATTAGGTAGTTGTCAAATGTGATTTGGATCTATACAAATAGAAAATGTTTACACATATTTTGTATCATGTCATCTATATGCGCACATATTTTGTATCATGTGATTTGGAACTATACAAATAGAAAATGTTTACACATATTTTTTTACATACTTCACATTATATGCCTTTACTATAATGAATATTAAGACAAACCTTTTAAATACATATACAGAAACCAAAATTTGAATACACTACAAAATCAACGTCGCAACAAGTTAATCTCAATTTACTCTGCAACAACGCGCGGGCTACACGGCTTGTTACCAAAAATGATTACCATTCAAGTCATACTTATTTTGTAATAACTTTCCAAATTTATTTTGAAACATAAAATCAATCACATTAACTTCTAATTATCAATTAGACATTAATCACATTTATGTCAAAATTTAAATGAACAATTCAAGTTTTAACATACTAATATATTATCCGATTTATATATCTATATCTATAACAAAGTTGAAAATTATGAAAGTTGAAAATGGTGAAAGGGGCAAAAATGAGACTATTATTTCGGGAAAGCATATGCAAAGCTGGAAACTATTAACACACTATTAATACACATTGAAAACCGGGTTGACCTGGGTAGCTTCAAACCCGGCGGGTTGACCCGGTTTAATTTGACCCGTTTTTTTCGACCGGAACGGTTCAACTGGTTGAACCGCCCCGGTCGAATTGGGTTTCAAAATATTATGTTTAATCCCCAAATTCTCAAACTTTTATAATTTTTTGTTTATAACCCATAAACTTTTTTTTATCACTAAAACTATCTGCTGCGATAATATATAAAAACGTTTGAATATTTGGTTTGTCAACTATATAAAAACATATTTGATACTTTGATTGTCAACTTAAATAATATATAAAAACGTTTGAATATTTGGATTTTCTAGAGGCAAACAACTATAGTTACATAGAACGTTATACAAAACACTTAACCAAAATATCACTATAACTATGTGCCGCTATAAATCCCGTTGCTATGTACGGGTACTCGTCTAGTCAAATGAAATGCATCCATTTGACCGGTTGGATCCACCAACCCAGATGGAGGAGTCACCCTCAATAGATCTATTCACTCACTCTCGCTTACTACGTAATTAGCGGTTCATGATAAATAAAATGGGACTTTAACATGGCAATGAGGTAACTTAAGCAATGTAAATGAATTTGATACTTTGGTCTGTATGAAAAAATGGTGCAATGTATTCTCCCTCGCAAGCTTAGAAATGAAATTATAAATTGAAAATGGAGCTATGAAAACTCACCTGATGCAATAGTTATGATGACAAAAGTGGACACACTGAAATGAGGCACGATCTCTAAACGCAACCTAATATGAATGATATGATTTAATGTAAGTCATGAAATGATGTTACAAATGCAAATACATATGTTACCGATACCCCTCGTGAAATTTGGAAATAATGTTTATCGTCGAAAAATATATTTTTGACACATTGCTAAGTTATAAAACACTTTACGCGTATATATGTTGTAACGGCCTTCTACGATAGTCGTTTGGTGATTTATCGAAAAATAGAGTTTTTCGTCGCAAATAAAATACCTTGATAAATTTATGAAAAATGACTAAGTAGCCTCACAAAGCTAGTCGTAAGTTGGTGAGTATTGAGTGTTAGGAAATGATCTCAATGGTTTTAGAAAGCTTGTAACAACATATTAAATTCGTATCATCAAAATTTTGTCCATACGAGTCCCGATCATAAAGAAAAATAATCGTCAAGTTAGATGGTCGGCTAAATTTGCTGTTTTTGTGTAGTTTTTGGGTATATTGGAAAGGTCGTATTTTACTCGTTACAAGTCCGGTTGACGAACGGCTGATTAATTTGGAAAATAGGCCGGGAGTACTTGATTTTACCTCAAGGTGCTAATGTCTCAAACTGACTCGATCAATAATAAAAACGGCTCTCAAGATGGTCACTTGCAAAAACAGCTTTACACTTGGAAATATTTTTAATAAAAAGCTGATAAAAATGTGTTGTGAACGTCAGGTTTCAAACGCTTGTATCTTGGTTGTTATAAGCTCATTTTCTACGTTCTTTATGTCCTCGACTTCGTATTACAGCGAACTAATAGATTTTTGATATGTCGGCTCGTCTAGTTCGCGTTCAACGCCTCGTTTTAGCCATTGAAAATCGTGTAACAGCTTGTTATTTTTCAGAAAATAGTTTTTAGTCGTCAAACTTAGAATTAACGTATCTTTCTCGTCGTAAGCTCGTTTTAACTCATTCCAGCGGCCACGGCTTCGTTTTTGAGTGTATTTTCTAAATATGTAAGCCAAAATAACCCATGATCTACTGAAATTTCCATAATTTGCAAAAATGGACAGACCCTCATCTATATTTTGTTAAAACCATTTTTACTACTTCAAGACTTGAACAAATCCCTTCCAATCAACACCAAGGCTATTCTAAACCTACCATACACCTTCTTAGGGTGTCTTGGGTTCCTAATCTTTACCAAAAATGATGGAGCTCATAAGATCACTAATAAAATTCCTTAAATTCATTTTAGTGACAAAAACAAGTGATAAGTGGTATGTAACATAGATATATTTGCATGCTTTGCTACTAGCTCATAAAAATAAATTAAGTAGGAGTGTAAATGAGTAGGAAAAAAAAAATACTTAGAACACTTACTTGAGGTTGATGAATTTTTGAGGTTAATGACTTAGTTATTTCTAGGTTCTTTTTTTCAAAACCCAAACAAGAATCACTAATTGAGTTGTAAAATCACTTGATCTTGAAAATGTTATATTTTCTCCTTGTTCTTGATCTTGGCCGAATTCTCCACAAAGAGAGGATGAAGATGAAGCTTTTTATTTTACTTGAAGTATTATGAAGTGTTTGTAGTTATAATATCTAGTTATAGGAATTTTTGGTCAAAAGTAATCAAGTAAATCATGACTTGGGGGGGGGGGCATGGGGCGTAAAAATGGGGAAAGGGGGATGAGGTGTGTGGGCTATTAATTGATCTTGTCTCAAGTGTGTAATCTAGCTGGTTTTAGATGTGTTTAGGTTAGTCTTTAACATTTTCTTCTTCAATTCTGTCCAAGAGATTTGAAATGCCACATCAGTACCCATGGTCAGGACAGTAGCATTCGACCAAGACAGTGTGTCTCCTCGTAAGGTTCCAGTAGCAAAAGTGACTTTGTTGTTCTCTGCGCAGTTGCTTCGCATAAATACCATTTCGATACATTCGAACTACTGAGCTAACTTTGTCACCCCTTCTATACCCTTGAAGGTGGTCGGCTGTCAACTTATGAAGTCCTTATAAGTACATTTACGAGGTGTAGATGCCTCGCCTTCAGTCATTGCCCCTATGTTGTTACTTGAGCGGTTTGGAGCATCAGCTTCATGAGCTGCAGCGATGCCATCGGCTATCATTCTCTGGACATCCGCAGGTGTCATGGCTGCTCCGGGGTTGGAAGTTTCGTTTCTTGTACGCACCATATTGCTATTAATCACAAGAAACACAGATTTAGAATTTACATAATGATCATGTTAGAATGATTTGAGAAATGGGGAAATGAGTATATGAGATCTAACAATATTGTCACAATATGAAGTTATGATTGAATTGAAAATCAAAAGTATTACGACATGTTTGGGTACTATCGTAAGTAAGTGACCAATTTGATATAGGATTGCTAAGGAACAAACTGATTCATTTACAAAAGCTGAAGTTCAGCAACTTTCTCTACATTCATCAAGTTTATTTTGAATTTCAATTCATTATCTGTTTGGAATTTTTATCATAGTTGTAATGTTTAAAAGACCATGATGATAACAAGTAACGTCACGACATGTCTGGGTATAATCACAATATATATGAACAACCATAAAAACATAAATTAACATCAATATATAGTAATATCACAACCAACAACATAACATTAATAACTTGATCAGTTGAGTTACATAACAAAACGATACAAAAATCTTTATTAATTGCCACATGTGGCAGGCTAAGATGCCTCAAAACTATACAAGTGCTAACTATATCTAATGGTTGGGTCCGTCCATATGTCCCGTAAGCTTTGAAATCTGGGTCCGGAGTCTCTATATCTCTGTCTAGTGCAGAACCTATATGTCCCCAACAAGGTTCTCCAAGGTGTCAGCTCTACGGTGTGCTAGCTGGGCTTCCCAAGCCTGAGTCTGTCCCTCTCTTCGCAAGGATATCACGAAAAAGCATGTCTCTGATATATCTGACTGCATCTGAGTCAGACCCTGCTGTAACTCTACCCTGCTGGATATGAGACTATGTAGAGTGCCACTAACCGTATCAGGGGGGTCCAATGATGAATAGTCAACCATACGGAGGAGTGAGTCGATCTGCTCCTCGTGACACTCCAGATGCGTCACTACTGTATATGGTGTAAGAGTGGGGGTAATTACTGTCCTGAAGTCCTCTCCAGTCTCAAGGACTTGAGCTGGGGGAGTAAAACCAGGGGAAAAGGTAGTGATGGTGAGGATGGATGTATGGGGTCTGAAATACGAGGCCGTCTCGATAAAGGTATGTCCTCCGCAGGAGTCGGTTCCCGCTGATGGGGTGTGAATGGGTATGTCTGGGTAAAGAGGTCAAATAGGTGATCAGGTGGTAAAGATAGTAAGACATGATGGTACTCTGGTGCTGTATCCTCTGCAGGAATAAACTGCTGACTCTCCATGTATGCGTCATCAACAGGTGGAATATAAAAAAGAGCATATGAATCGAAATCATGATGCAGTGGTGGTATAGGTGCTGGAAAGGCTAGTACGTATGGGTCCTCAAATAAAGGTGTAACGGTGACTTCACCCTGCTCGAAGGGCTCTGTCTCGTCGGATAAGATCTCAGGAGCTAAAGCATAAGGGAATATAGGTGATGTAACTGATGCTGAAGAATCTTCGGAATCTGAATCCGATGGTATGCTCATATGAGGGACTAATGACATGGTACTGTAATAATCCGTAAATAGTAAAAGTAAGTAATCATTAACATCAAATGAGTAAGATTCTAATGTACGAAGATTAGGGTAACATAACCTTAATAAGTAATGTACTGAGCGCGGTAGCAAGCAGGCACGGAGGGCTTAAGATAGTATGGTGTAAAATTTATTCATTTGAAAATGTGGTTATAGCCCAATGTTTGAAAACATTTGGTTCTCTATAACCATGTCTCTGATGCCAATCTGTAACACCCCCTAAATTATGAGATAACAGCGGAAGACTAATCGGGGTATTACTGTGAGGATCGAAGTCATAATCATAGAAAACGGCTCGAAAGAGACGTTTTGAAAATATAGGTCCTTCATATAAATTCAGTTACAAAAGTTTCATATCAAAGTTGATGAAATCCATAAAGGAAGCATTATTTTAAACTGAATTACACGTTTTATTTTACACCATAATAAAGATAAGTCACAGCCCGCTCCATGCCCTTGCTGCTCCGCTAATTATCTGAGATAAACATGCTTAAAAGTCAACAAAAATGTTGAGTGGAATTATAGAGTTTGAAATTTAATAATCAGTTCGATACACAAGTAAGATTGTATTGGGAATACAATCAGTTGAAAAGTTGATATTGCAGTATATATTGCCCTAAGTCTCATGACACGCAAAACGTTAACAAAGTACCGTAAAACGGAGGAGTCACATCAAGTTAATGATGGAAAATAATGCCCTCGAGTAATAGGTGATTTGCCAATTCCTATTTTTCTCAAATATAATGCATCACGACTAATATGACTAACCAAAAAGGCATTCCGTCCAGTATTAGTGGGATAGGTCGTCAACCTCTAATAGATCTATTCACTATATTCGCGTTCACTTACTAGTGATTAATGGCTCATGATAAAGGGTCTTGTGGCAATAAGGGTACTTAGGCATATATCAAGTCAGGTAAAGCATACATAAAAATACTTGCGATCTGTTTATAGCATGTATCTCCCTCACGGAGTATAAAGTTGTTAAATAAGTAAATGTGAGGCTATAACTCACCTTATGTGATACTGAGGATGGTGAAAAGTAAGTTCAGATGATATTATGGTAACGGCTTCAAAATACAACCTGAATAAATGGGGAAATCTAAGAATCTGACCAAATACGAATGGTGGAAGTGATAACGAGAACGAATAACGATTTGATCGTGATAGTGAGAATGTGATATGCATTAAAATGCTTAAAGTTCAAAAATAATATTAAATATAATATTATCTTGTTTTTATGTCAATTATTCCAAAATATCATTTCCTCTAAACGTATAGTTAAATCGTTCAAAATCTCGTTATATATAATTAACGTAACGTTAAATAATAAGTAAATGAAATATACAAAATGCACGTGACGTGAAGGGAAATCGTAAAATGAAAAATAGAAATAAGAATGTCAAATATAATATGTTGGTCCTTGTCCTTTTCCAGTTTTTACACTTTTTACCCTAACGGTGTTAGTGTTGCACCATTAGTCCTTAGTTAAGTATAAATTACATTTATAGTCCACTACTTGTCCAAAATTACATTCTGAGCTTAGAATTCAATATAATATCAGTTTTTACCTTAAATATTCTGTTTTCACAGTTTTAGTCCCTATTTTATACGGTTGGCAGTTTTGGTCCTTGTAAGTGAAATTACTTTGCATTTTTAGTCCAAATGTACAAAAAAATGTGGGAAGAGTTATACGAATTTTTCTACCACTTATTTAAGTTTAATAAAGCTTATTTCAACAGCTTATATGGCAAAAGAGCTTATTTTTCATAGGTTGGGCTTTTAACGAGCCATTTACTTAGCCCATTACGTTTTAAAAACCGTAAGCTTTGAGACGAGTTGAGCTCGTTCATAAGCTCATTTTTCGTGTTCTATTTTCATATCAAAAGACCTAGATAAGCTAGCTTATCACGTTTGCTTAAAATGAGCTTAATGGGCTTATCAGTCCATGTCGAGTTTTGTTAACAGTTTGAGAAATGATTCTGTCGCTTTACTTTGATCGATTTAAAGGGTCTAGATGTGCTCATATTTACAAGTTATTTATACGAAAGTGGTAGCTAGCAACGTGGTCTAATAGATCATGTAAAAATATAGTATAGTCGTAAAGTCCAATTTTATGATATGTGGTCGTTTTTAGAGCGACATGGGACGTATATTCTGAGGAAAAGACTTAGTAAAATTCTAAGTGTTTATGTTGTTATACGATTTGAGACATGATACAAATGATCTCGAATGATGCATGTAACGTAAAAATAAAGGTGAGAGGGATGTGCATCGTGACTCCTAGGCCTTCCACGAGGGAGGCTCGACACTATTTGTGTGCTATATGAATATGGGTACGTAAATAAATAAGTGAAAATGATATACGTTCGAGTAGTATTAAAATTATGATGCATGTTTATTATATAACGTACGAGATGAATTCAAGGAAGGTTTGTGAGTACTTACTACACCTCTAAGGGTGGTAGAGACTCGAGTGAGATGAATGGAACACCAGAAATAATCCACGTTCGCTTATAACCCAAGTATACGTTATATATATTAAACCCATTTCTCCGATAAGCTTCTAAATGAGCTAGTGTTAACTTCTGGTCATCTAAAGATGATTTTGTGAGAGTATGAGAGTTGATATGATGGTATTAAATGAGTGAGGAAAGGTGGTGAGCTAGGGGTAGATATATACAAGTGTTAAGTACACGTATGGGTTTCAATAATGCAAGAGACAATCTCTACTTGCTCTAATAGTTGTTGTCAGTGAATGAAGGACTCCCAAGAGATTTTCCTGACATTCTATGACTTTAAGAAGGAATGTGAGTGAGTAGGAAAGTTAGAATTTGTTTTCTGTAAATATCTTATGTCGACTAGTATATAAACTAGGTGCAAAATTGGTTTAGTGAGTGATATTTGATCTTGGTTGATCAAAACTGATTCAGTAACATGCCATTAGGCTAGAAAAATTATTAGGAGATGGTAGATTCAAGTTGGACTCAAAACAGTTACGTATTGGATTTTTGGTGCTATCGGACTGGGTAAAAAACAAGCGAACACTTGGGCTCTTGAAAATATATCAAAACTCAACATCTAATTCTAAAATTCGACATTCATATAGTCTGGTGGGAGGTAAACGAGGTGATGTAAAAATATTCATAGGTCGCGTTTAGAAATGGAGCAAATGGGAGTCGTTTTGGAGAGGGGTTCTAATCGGATTTCACATGAAATCACAAAAAAAAAAGTTTGGGCTTGGGTGGGCTGATGAACAGTACGCATGGGATTAAGTTGGTCTGAGTTAATCTTGACCCGATTAGGTGTTAATTATGTATAATTAAATTTCGTAATACTCGTTGAACTCGTTCCGTCATTTGGTGAATTGTGTGATATCATAATCACGTTAAAATAATATAATATGAAAATTTCAAATTTCTCCGCAAAAATGGAAATCAGTAAACAGTAACTGAGGTTAATATTGATTAACGATCATAATTAAAATGAAATTTTACAGTGTATTACATCTATCAATATTTTTAACTTGAGTCGGAAAAAAAAAGGTTCTTATATTAGACTATTAGTTTACGATAATATGTTAAACGGATGAGTCAAGATGTTATGGATATAAATAACATGTTAAACGGATGAGTCAAGATGTTATGGATATACATAACATGTTAAACGGATGAGTCGAGGACATAACATGTTAAACGGATGAGTCGAGGTGTTATGGATATACATCTCATGTTAAACGGATGAGTCAAGATAAACTAAGAGGACAATACCACACACTACAACATTAACTGCTTTCGTAGGGGACTTTTTTCCCCTTTCGTACCCTTTCGGCGGGGAAATGTCTCCGCCGAAACGTCACCGCTGAATACTCATTGCTGATACTTTCGGCGGGGACGTGTACCAACTTTAGGCGGCGACATGTGGGTCCCACAGCCTTCTAGCCGGTCAAAGATTGTCCACCGTTGCAACGATTTTCGGCGAGGACATGTCCCCGCCATAAACTGGAAAACTAATTAAAAAGTTAATTAATCAAGTGATTATTTTATTTAATTAACCCTTTTGGCGGGGACAAGTCCCCGCAGAAAGTATTTTTTACTGTTGTTTTAAAGTCTTTCGGCGGGGACATGTCCCCGCCAATAAGGTTAAACATGCCAATCTGATACACCTTTTGGCGCCAAAGGTCTCTGACCCATGAAGCAGCATATTGCTGCAAAATGGGTAATTTTCATATTTTTTCCAGAATTTTTCCGAAAAAAATCTCCCCATTGCAGCAACTCAAAGCTGCTGTTTTCCCCATTGCAACAACTTCGCTAAAACAACAAATTCGCCAACAAAGATTCGCTAAACAACAACAACAACAACAACAAATTAAACCCAAATTCGCTAAAAATAATATTAATCCAAATTCGCCAACTTCGCTAAACATAGAACCTGTTTTTACAATAACTATCCAAATTCGCTAAACAAACCCAAATTCGCTAAACATAATCATATGAATCCAAATTCGCCAAAAACGGTTCAAAAACCGTGATCCACATGATATTCTACAAAACTATACATAAGCTAGCCAGAAACAATTTAGCGGGAATCCTAACACATAAACACATAATAATCCATCTAAATCTACACTACTTTGTCCAATAACCCAAAACAAATATAAAGTGACCCATCCGACCCACAGAAGCCATACACTAATCCCCATTCTCCCCAATATCCCCAGTACCCCGACTACCCTCCCCTGTAGGTGTAGACTCACCCGCCGACGCATTTTGGGACCCTGATGTCCCCGGCAATCCCCTCGCTAGCTCCTCAGTAAAGCGCGGCTGTTTCCTCGCCCAATCCAGCAACATCTGCAGCGTGTTCCCTTGCTGCTTCACGGTCTCGTGCAGTGAGGACGAGGAGGCTTTCTTGCGAGCTCGTGAGGAGCTGCAAGTCATCTTGTGACCACGGCCTGGTAAAACTGGACCTATGCCAGGAACATGACCCCGCTGCTTGCCGCCGATCACCTGGCGCAAAATATCAACGTCAGACATACGCCTCCCATCAGAGGTGCTCTCTGTCCGAAGCCGTATCATCTCATTCTGTTTAGTTACAAAAAAACAAGAAAAGTAATATATAAGTCGTGATTTATTATATTGCATTAATGTTGGTGAGTTTTTGGAAATAAATTATACTTACGTATCTGGCTTCGGACAGCTCAGACTCCCAGACGCCGTCTCTGGTATGGGTGTGTCTGTACATGTCGATAAAGTCTCTAGTATCCTCGGAGTCGGTGGGGGAGCTCAACTGTTTATAAATAAAATCAATCAATACTCACCCAACACTATATATATAAATAAAATGATTAAAAAGTGTCTTACGAAGTTATCAGCTATGACAGTTAAGGAATGTGATCCGTGAAGGGTAGCAGTCTTCATTTTTCTCCTGTTTTGCCTGTTGACCTCCCCGATCCTCAACTTCTTCGGGTCGGTCCAGTGCCCAATCTGCTTGTTATAAATAATAAAAACTATTATATTAAATGAAATATTATTATTATTATTATTAAAATTAATAATAATAATAATAATAATAATAATAATAATAATAATAATAATATAATAATAATAATAATAATAATAATAATAATAATAATAATAATATAATAATAATAATAATAATAACAACAAAGTACGTGTCGATCCAGAAATTTACCTGCTTCTCTCATTCTTCAGCCGTCATGTTCTTGGGACGCTTTGCCTTGATCTCGTCCGCTTTCTCGATCCCACCTTGCTATGTAAAATGTTTCTTTTTGTGCTTGTACTTGTTGTCATCGTATCACTTTTTTAGGTAAGCTTCGATACTAATGACAATCTCGTCTCCATGTGGACCGGCAAGGTGGGGGCCGAGATCAAATAAATGCTGCAAAAAAATATAATTAAAATAAATATACAAATTTAAATAAAGAGACAAATTTAAATAAATAAACACATTTAAAATAAATAAACACAATAATTAAAAAAATATAAGATAAAAAAAAAAAAAAAAAAAACTTACGTGGAGCTGGTTATCCACGTGTGCCTTCGAGGTCTCTGGAACATCATCCCACGAATCGTGATACAATGGAATCGTTTCTCGTATCAATGTCCCGACATAGTTCGAGAACCACGAAGCGTGTGGTCCAACATGCTGCCACATGCCTTCGACATTCTTAGTGAATCTGATCGAGACCAGGCGCCGAGTTTCATTCCTCATCGCGTGTAAGGCTTCGTTCTTGGTGGTACCGTGAATCGCCTTCCCGCCTTTGCCTATTTTCGAACCAGGCTTCGTAGGCTTAGGCCTGGGTTCTCGGCTTCGGGTCTCCTCTTCGGTTCTCAGCAGCAACTGTACCCTAAAAAATTAACAAAAAAAAATTTAAAAATAACAAAAAACATAATACACATATATAAAAAATTAACACATATAAAAAAATTAACAAAAATTAACATATAAAAAAAAATCAAGAAATTAACAAAAATTAATACCTGGGTTTTGTAAACGAGATGGATAAAGGAAGAAATGAGATGAGAAAAAGAAAGAATTAATCGATGAGAGGTTTTGAGGAAAGAATTAAACAATGAGAGGGGAGAATTAAACGTGCACAGTGGTGCGAGTGTGGTGTTGTGGTGGAGATGATGGTGTTGTGGTGGTGGTGGTGGAGATGGTGGTGTTGTGGTGGAGGTGGAGATGGTGCTGTTGTGGTGGTGTTGTCGTAGCAGAAGCAGTAGAAGCTAGAGATGATGAGTTTTTTTTTTTTTTTTTTTTTTTTTTTTTTTCCCCCGCTAAGTGTTAGATCTGATAATATGGAGGGTAGGTTTTAGCTATTACTTTCGGCGGGGAAATGTAAATTTTTATTTTAATCAGGCTTTTAGGCGGGGACAAGTCCCCACTAAAAGTAGTGATTTTTCGCCAAATCCTTTGGCGGGATAAAGTAAATGCTACGAGGGAAGATTATTTTTTTTGTGAAATCTTTCGGCGGGGACATGTCCCCGCTGAAAGTATTTTAATTAAAAAAAAATATAATAATAATAATAATAATAATAATAATAATAATAAAACTATTGAGCTTATGGATGCTGTTGCTAGGCTTAATGATCCTCAGTGTGAGTTGTTGTTACTGCGTGCATGTGCCGGTATTTCCAAGTTGTATTTTTCTATGCGCACATGTCCTCCTCGGGTCTTTGAGAGTGCTCAGGTTTCTTTTGATGCAGCACTTCGCTCTTCTTTGGAACGTATTGTCACTGCTTCTGGACCTGGGTTTGGTGACTGGCAATGGAGACTCGCCACTCTACCTTTTGCTCTCGGGGGACTTGGTGTGTATTCTGCAGGTGATGTCTTGCAATATGCCTTCCTTGCTTCTAGACTTCAATCTGCCAGCTTACAGACTAAGCTTCTCCGTAGTTCTGGTATTGTGTCTACTGGTCCCTCTTTTGATGATGCATTGTGTACTTTTAATGTGAATATGGATATTGACCTTATGAGTAACCCTAGTGAGATCGCTGCCCCCAAACTTATGAAGAAATTGGCAGATATACATTTCGCACGTGTTGCCCAAATGGTTGAATCCACTTTCCATTTATCCTCTAGACAGATGGCTTTATGGAACTCTTTAAAAGAGGATTATACGTCAGATTGGCTTAAGGTGGCACCGATATCCGGTTTGGGACAGACTATGAATGCCAGGACTTACAGATGTGTTTTGTGTTACCGGTTGGGTGTTCCTCTTTTTACTGTCCAGATGCCATGTTCAGCTTGTTCTAAGGTTTTTCCGGGAGATATTTTTGGAGATCATGCTGTATCGTGCGCAGGCTTAGTTGGTATTAAACATCGGCACAATGTTGTGCGTGATGTTCTTGTTGATATATGTTCTCGGTCTGGAGTTTCAGTTCGTAAGGAGGTGGATATTGGGCTGCGTGGAGAGAGGGACAAAACCTTACGTCCGGCCGATATGCTACTTTACTCTTGGGATGGTGGCCTTGATGTCTGTGTTGATCTTACAGGATCGTCACCTTTGACGCGTTCGTGTATGGTTGATTTTATGCCCGGTCGGGCGGTTATTGAAGCCGCACAACGCAAACGTGTCAAGTATGCAGCTAAATGCGCTGATATCGGATATGGATTCCTCCCCTTTTCATTCTCTTCTTTTGGAGAACTTGAAAAGGATGCAGTGACCTTATTAAAACGCATTAGACGATTCTCTATGACTCAAGACATTGGAGCACGAGCTGCTCCACATATTTTTAGTAGGATTGGTTTTGCTGTAGCTAGAGGTGTGGGGGCCCAGTTGGTATCTCGGCTCCCCACTAATTTCTTGTAAAATCCTATTTGTTTTTCAATAATAATAATAATAATAATAATAATAATAATAATAATAATAATAATAAATAATAATAATAATAATAATAATAATAATAATAATAATAATAATAATAATTAAAAAAAAAACTCCCTTTAAATATTTTGTAAATTGTCCTTAATTAATTTAAAACTTTTAAAATGAATATTAATTCTTTTAAATTTAACTAAAATTTTTCTAAATCATATTTTATTAATTTAAAACTTTTTAAAATTATTTATACTTAATTTAAATCATTTAAAATTATTTTTAAAACATTTTAATTAAGTTAAATCACTATTAAATCATTTAAATTTAATTTAAATATTTTGTAAATCATTTTTAATTAATTTAAAACTTTTTCAAATTATTTACATCATTTTTAACTAAGTTAAGTTATTTATACTTAATTTATATCATTTTTAACTAAGTTAAACAAATGTGTTCGAATGAGCCGAGATTTTATGGTTGTACATGAGATGTTTAACGAATGAGCCGTGATATTATGGTTGTACACGAGATGTTTAACGAATGAGCCGAGATGATACGGTTGTACATGAGATGTTTAACGAATGAGCCGAGATGATACGGTTGTACATGAGATGTTTAACGAATGAGCCGAGATGATATGGTTGTACACGAGATGTTTAACGAATGAGCCGAGATGATATGGTTGTACACGAGATGTTTAACGAATGAGCCGAGATGATATGGTCGTACACGAGATGTTTAACGAATGAGCCGAGATGATATGGTTGTACACAAGATGTTAAACGAATGAGCCGAGCAATTATGGAACTCGTGCTCAACAACAAAGTTCCAGCTTATCTTGTTCTAGTTTGAAAGATGCAATTCCTAACTATATGGTTTAACGAATGAGCCGAGATGATATGGTTGTATACGAGATGTTTAACGAATGAGCCGAGATGATATGGTCGTACATGAGATGTTTAACGAATGAGCCGAGATGATATGGTTGTACACGAGATGTTAAACGAATGAGCCGAGCAATTATGGAACTCGTGCTCAACAACAAAGTTCCAGCTTATCTTGTTCTAGTTTGAAAGATGCAATTCCTAACTATTTGGTTTAACGAATGAGCCGAGATGATATGGTTGTACAAGAGATGTTTAACGAATGAGCCGAGATGATATGGTCGTACACGAGATATTTAACGAATGAGCCGAGATGATATGGTTGTACACAAGATGTTAAACGAATGAGCCGAGCAATTATGGAACTCGTGCTCAACAACAAAGTTTCAGCTTATCTTGTTCAAGTTTGAAAGATGCAATTCCTAACTATATGGTTTAACGAATGAGCCGAGATGGTATGGTTGTACACGAGATGTTTAACGAATGAGCCGAGATGATATGGTTGTACACGAGATGTTAAACGAATGAGCCGAGCAATTATGGAACTCGTGCTCAACAACAAAGTTCCAGCTTATCTTGTTCTAGTTTGAAAGATGCAATTCCTAGGTATATGGTTTAACGAATGAGCCGAGATGATATGGTTGTACACGAGATGTTTAACGAATGAGCCGAGATGATATGGTCGTACACGAGATATTTAATGAATGAGCCGAGATGATATGGTTGTACACAAGATGTTAAACGAATGAGCCGAGCAATTATGGAACTCGTGCTCAACAACAAAGTTCCAGCTTATCTTGTTCTTGTTTGAAAGATGCAATTCCTAACTATATGGTTTAACGAATGAGCCGAGATGATATGGTTGTACACGAGATGTTTAACGAATGAGCCGAGCAATTATGGAACTCGTGCTCAACAACAAAGTTCCAGCTTATCTTGTTCTAGTTTGAAAGATGCAATTCCTAACTATATGGTTTAACGAATGAGCCGAGATGATATGGTTGTACACGATATGTTTAACGAATGAGCCGAGATGATATGGTCGTACACGAGATATTTAACGAATGAGCCGAGATGATATGGTTGTACACAAGATGCTAAACGAATGAGCCGAGCAATTATGGAACTTGTGCTCAACAACAAAGTTCCAACTTATCTTGTTCTAGTTTGAAAGATGCAATTCCTAACTATATGGTTTAATGAATGGGCCGAGATGATATGGTTGTACACGAGATGTTTAACGAATGAGCCATGATGATACGAGATCTTGTCCCCGCCAAAAAATGTAATATACTGTTTTCGTAAATTCTTTTGGCGGGGACATGTCCCCGCCAATAAATGATAAACATTATCCTTTTTAACATCCAAAAAATCTTACCCAAAATCTACATAAAATCCAAAAACTCTTATCCACAACAGCAAATAAATGATAAACTCTCTCTCTCATTTGCAGACCCAATTTCTTATCTTCACACAGCAACAACATCACCTCCTTCATCCCCCATCACCACCTGATAACACCAAACCTCTTATCTTCACACCAATTTCAAAATCTGAGATGCAGCGATATAATCCTTTTATGTGTAATTGTGGAACAGGAAATATAAAAAAAAGAAAATCACATCAACCAGATACATTTGGATTGGAATATTATGCATGTCCTCTTTCGAAGGTGAACAATTATACATTTCTTATTTATGTAAATATACAAACAATCATATAATTACGTTATTTATGTGACAGCCAAGAGAAAAAGATCATGGATGTGGATATTTTATGTGGAAGAGTGACTTTGATGAGCAGTTACGACTAACCTCTTCTGCTTCAACATCTCACGGTTCTGGATCTGCACCAACAGGGTGCTCAAACTGTAATGAAAAAGATCTTAGGATAAACATGCTGGAGGCACAAAAGCAGGTGCTAGAGACAAGAGTAAGGATGCTGGAGGCAAGACTTGAAATGACAACGAATCCCGACGACCCAAACCACGCATGTCAGTCGGCTGCAATACTCCGTGTGCTGTTAGGTGACATGGACAATCTTCATATGTAATGTTGTTGTTGTTGTTGTTGTTGTTGTTGTTGTTGTTGTTGTTGTTGTTGTTGTTGTTGTTGTTGTTGTTGTTGTTGTTGTTGTTGTTTGTGTTGTTGTTGTTTTTGTTGTTGTTGTTGTTTAATAAAATGTTATTGTTGTTGTTGCAACCATGACTATTTTGGTTAAAAGAAGCTGGTTAACAGCAGCCCACAAGGGTCATTTGGTTTATGATGTACAAACAAGTCCATTTGGTTTATGCTGTTTGGTTAACAGCAGCCCACAAGGGCCGTTTGGTTTATGCTGTCCAAACAGGGGTGTTTGGTTTATGCTGTTTGGTTAACAGCAGCCCACAAGGGCCGTTTGGTTTATGCTGTCCAAAGAGGGGTGTTTGGGATTGCTTATTTCTGCACCAAAAGGGTGTTTGGATTTATGAGCTTATTTAAAGGAACAATATCACAATTAACAAACACGAAGGCAAACATTTTATTTAAAACACGTAAGAGTTCTCAACCACATACATTTCATACAGACTCAAACGAAACAACTTGACAAGCAAACGAAACAGATCAAACAAAACAACTCGACAAGAAACGAAACAACACACGATACTTCTTGCTTTGCTAGAACTTGCACGAAAGTATTAACAAACATCGCCCATTCATTTTTTTTTTGCTGCTACTTCCCGCTTTGTTAGAACCAGCACCAACTTTTCATTTCCTTGCTTTCCTTTGCTTGATATGTTCAAACGTATCTTCGAGATTTGTTACCCTATTTCCCAGATCATCAAGTTTGGTGTCCAACGTGCTTTCAGCTTCATCGTCAGCTTGAGCGTCTAAATACTCTTTGTAGTACGGCTTTTTCCTCAACCATTCCAGAATCCGGTCTCTCATCCACGGTGCACAGTTCTAATAAGAACCATATTCATCAATAATTTCCGAGCCATATTCATTAAGAACTTCATCAAAGAGGAGCATCGACGATAAAACCTTTGACCACTCCTCTTCCGGCGAGTAACCATCCATTGTTATGTGTATTTTGTGGGAATTAGTGATTTGGTTATTTGTGTTTTGCCGGTCTCTCATCCACGGTTAGGTTAAATATAAGTAAAACCTTGGCGGAAAAAATTGGCGTAGAAAATATTTGCCGGATACTTTTGGCGGGACATGTCCCCGCCAAAAGGCAGAAATTATAGGCGGGGTTGCTTATAACACCCCCAAATTTTTAAGATAGCAGCGAAAGTCTAATTGGGGTATTACTGAGAGGATCGAAAATAAACTCTTAGAAAACAGCCCGTAAAGGCATTTTTAATTATTATAGGTCCATAATATGAATTCAGTTACAAAGTGTTACATCAGAGTGCAAACAGTTCCTCCAAGGAAACATCATTTTAACTGAATTACAAACTTTATTTTACACCCTTATTTAAGATAGGTTTTGCCTGCTCCATGCCTTGATCTGCTCCGCTAATTTCCTGAGATACATGCTTAAAAGTCAACAAAATGTTGAGTGAAATCATAGAGTTTGAAGTTTAAATATCAGTTCGATACACAAGTAGGATTGTATTGGAGATACAATCAGTTTAAAAATTGATATTGCAGTTCATATATTGCCCTAAGTCTCATGACACGCAAACGTTAACAAAGTACCGTATAAACGGAGGTGTCCATCAAATTAATGATGAAAGTTTTGCCCTCGTGTAATAGGTGATTTGCCAATTCCTATTTTTCTCAAATATAATGCATCGCGACTAATAAGACTAGCAAATAGGATTCCGTCAAAGTATTAGTGGGATAGGTCGTCAGCCTCTAATAGATCTATTCATTATATTCGCGTTCACATCTAGTGATTAATGGCTCATGATAAAGGGTCTTATGGCAATAAGGTAACTTAGGCATATATCAAGTCAAGTAGCATACAGAAAATACTTGTGATCTGTTTATAGCATGTATCCCCCTCACAGAGTTTAAAAGTATAAATGATTTAAAAGTGAGGCCATGACTCACCTTAAGCGTTACTAGTGAATGTGAAAGTAAACTTTGAGGTGATTATGATAACAACTTCAATATGGAACCTGGTAAATATATAAATGTCTAAGAATCTGACTAATTACTAGTGGTGTGCGTGAATGATGAATAACGAATGATGAGCAACGATCTAATCGTTGAAAGTGAGTGTGTTACGCTCAAATTGCTTGAAGTTCAAAATAATGTTACATATATAATTATCTTGATTTTTTTGTCAAGTGCTCCCATAGTGTTATTTCTACAAAGAATGAATGAAATGCTATGCAACGTTAACTCGAAATATTTCTAGTTATAATAAGTAACAAAAGTTAAATAATATGCAAGAAAAATGTTCAAAATGCATATGAAGTGAAAATGTGACTAAAATCGAAAATGAAATAAGAATGTCAAGTTATAAATAGTAGGTCCTTGTTCTTTTCCAGATTTTACCCTTTTTACCCTAACTGCGTTCGCGTTACGTCGTTAGTCCTTCGTTAAGTCCAAAGTCCAAAAATAGTCCAAAACTTGTCCATATGTGCATATAAGGCTTGGAGTTAAATCAATGGTCAATTTAGGTCCTGTACAAGCTGTTATCACAGCTTCAGTCCACAAGTTTCACAGTTTGGCAATTTTAGTCCTTCTAGTTAGATCGCGTTACATTTTTAGTCCAAAAATGACAAAAAGGTAAGGAAAAATATGGCGATTTTTCCTAAGGCTTATTTAAGTGATTTTTGACTTATTTCAACTGCTTATTTGGTTATTTGCTTATTTTAGCTATAAATGGGCTTTAACGAGTTATAAGTGTGGCCCGTTAACATATTTCGACCCATGGGTTTTGAGGAGGGTTTGGATTATCAAAATAGCTTATTTTTACTTTCAAAACTTGTTCTAAAAGTGCCATGATGCTGACTTATTCGTAGCTTATTAAAACAGCTTTTTGGGCTTTACAGCCCACTCGTTAATATTAAGGATTTTCACAATAGATTTTGCGAAATACTTTGTCCCGTTTAAAGTGTCGAGTCGTGTGTTTCATGACATGTTATCTAACTGAAAAACATAGCTTGTTGGGTGGTTAAATGGGTCATGTAAAGAAATTACATGGTCGCGTAGTGATTTCATGAAATACACGAGGGTTTTAAGGGCGATGTAACACGTTTTTAAAGTGAAATGACTTAGACAATTTTTGATACCTTTCATGTGTATGTTTTGAACGTGTAGCTTTTAAGTGCTCGTGGGTCATGTTAAGGTGTTTTATGACTTGTGTTAAAAATGAAATATGTAGTTTGTTGATTGGTTAAACGATTCGTATAAAGAGATACATGGGTCGCATGTCATATTTACAAAATATATGTGAGTTTTCTAGGCGTCTAGGCACGTTGTCATATATAAAAGACTTAGTTAAACTTTCTGGTTCGATTACATATATGTTGAACGTGTAAAATTTATGTATTCGTGAGTTGAGTTATCATGTTTGGCGACCTGTGAAGTAGAGAGGAGAGGGTGTAATGATCATTAGGGTCTTGCATGAGTTCACTCGCTATTTGTAAGGTTCCCTTGTTTAATATTTATATTTATAACTTAAATATTGATGCGTTCGAATGTAAATGACTTATAGGAGTGCAATGCATGAGGTGTTAACGTGATTATAGGTGATCTAATGTGGTCCTAAGTGTGTTGTGATCATCACATGAAGTCTCTTATCTCATTTTAACGTGGCAATGTCCAAAGGAAAATATGATATGTTCGATTATATGCATGTGTCGTGCATGAACAAAGTATTAACGTGATGAAGATAGAAGAGAACTTAGACACTTACTACACCTTAGAAAGGTGGTGAAGAAGCAGTGAAGTTCGAATGAAAGCACAAGGAATGAAGGCAGTCCACTGAGCTCGAATACGTTTTTATACGTATTCACTTTCTACCCGTATTGCTTCCTAGTGAGAGACAGAAAGGTTTCTGGATTTGGTAGGGTATTTGTGAGGTGAAAGATAGTGAAATGTAGGTAGGGTAGAGTGAGTAGGATAAGGTATTCTTATAGAAAGATTCACACACGTTTCATTGACCAATTTGACCTTATCATTGGAGTTACTGTGGATGACCAGTAAATAGAAGGACACCTATGCTTATTTACTGACATTAGTAGATTTTGGGAAGATATTTAGAGTTAGGTACATTGTATTTTACTTCTTGTAGTATATATGTGTTCGGTTGTATTAAATAAGGTACCAAAATGAGACTATCGAGCCACAGACTTTTTCTGCAGTCATATCCTTCTTTTAAACCTCATAATATGTTAAGAATGTTATTAGAAGATCCGGGAAAAAGCGGGGTGCGAAATGGTTTAGTTTTGGCCTTTATTTCTATACGCATATATCAATTTTGGGACAAACAAAATGACTATGGTTACTGTACTAATACACGTTGTCCATGGCTGGGAATGTGCACAAAGATAGTTCGTTGGGTGGTGATCACGATGGTGTAAAAATATAGATAGGTTACGCTCGATATTACTGAGATACGAGGGCATTTTGCAAGGGTGTTTGCGATCGGGTTTATAAGAAAGGAAGGAAAAGAAAGCAAAAGGAAGATAAGGGTGATGGGCTAGTCTCTTGGGCCGAATGGTGGGCTAAGACTTTAGGTTCGGTTGGTTTTTAATTGTAGGATTAGTGTAGTAATTAGATTAAGTGTAATTAGTATAATTGATTATAGTTAAATATATTTTGTTTAAAATGAGTTTAGGGTAATGCGAGTTTTGACATTTGATGTCATTCGTGAAAAGTGGTGTCGTGATCAAATCGTGTATCGGGTTCGTGTTAAATCCAATATATATAGTGAAACTTATCGAGTTTATAATAACATAAGAGAGAAAAATTTTAAATTTCCCCACAAAAATAGGTTTTATTAAACGGTAATACAAGATTATCATTAATCAACGAGAATTATTATAATGGATTTTTGTAGAATCCTACAGTACTCCCCCGTCATTCTGAATTCCGTCCCGGAATTCAAGTCTGAGATAGTTAACGAGAGTGGTTCACGAGAATAGGTGCGGATATTTTTCACGGATTTGGTCTTCGCGTTCCCATGTGTATGTTGGTCCTCTCTTAGAGTTCCATCTGACTTTTACAATAGGAATACGGTTTTGCTTAAGTCGCTTCACCTCTCTATCCATTATCTCTACTGGTTCCTCTGTGAACACAAGTTTGTCGTCCAGTTTAATCTCTTTCAGCGGAATGACGAGGGTCTCGTCTGACAAACATTTCTTAAGTTGGGATACGTGGAATGTAGGATGTACCCTACTGAGTTCTTCTGGAAGCTCTAATCTATAAGCAACTGGACCAATCCTTTCGAGGATTTTAAAAGGTCCAATGTATCTTGGGTTGAGTTTTCCACGCTTTCCGAAGCGTATCATTCCCTTCCAGGGTGAAACTTTTAGCATAACTCTATCTCCAACTTCAAATTCCATGGGTTTCCTCCTCACATCCGCATAACTCTTCTGTCTGTCACGAGCGGCTTGGAGACGATGTTTGATTTTGAATATCTTTTCTGTCGTGTCGTGAATTAGTTCTGGTCCGGTAAGTTGCATGTCCCCAACTTTCGTCCAGTAGACAGGTGATCTGCACTTTCTCCCGTAAAGTGCTTCAAAAGGCGCGACCTTTAGGCTAGCGTGGTAACTATTGTTGTAGGAGAATTCAACCAATGGTAAGTGTTTATCCCAACCTTTTCCGAAGTCAAGTACACATGCTCTAAGCATATCCTCCAAGGTTTGGATTGTCCTTTCGTTTTGTCCATCAGTTTGAGGATGATAAGCGGTGCTCATGTCCAAACGAGTACCGAGAGCTTTCTGTAGAGATTGCCAAAATCCTAAGGTGAATCGGCTGTCCCTATCTGAAATGATGGAGATTGGGACTCCATGTCGGATTATGATTTCTTTGAAGTACAACTGAGCGAGTGTGTCCATCTCGTCAGTTTCTTTGATAGGCAGAAAATGGGCAGATTTGGTCAAACGGTCGACGATAACCCAGATTGTGTCTAATCCGGTCGACGTTCTTGGTAACTTGGTAACTTGGTAATAAAATCCATAGTGATTCTTTCCCATTTCCAAACTGGTATCTCAGGTTGTACAAGTAGTCCGGATGGCTTTTGGCTTTCAGCCTTGACTCTTGAACAAGTCAAACATTTCCTAACATACGTTGCGACGTCGGCTTTCATGTTTGGCCACCAGTAAAGTTGCTTGAGATCTTGGTACATCTTGTTGGATCCGGGATGGATGGAATATTTAGACTTGTGAGATTTATGCATGATAAGATCTCGAATTCCTCCGTAGAGAGGAATCCAGCATCTTTTCTTGAAGCATAACATTCCATCGACTCTTCTCACGAATTCGTTCTCACTTTCTGGCATACGATCAATTCTCTCGTTAGTTCGGTTCTCTTCCTGAAGAGCCTCTGATTAAGCTATGAGAATTTGTGATGGGAGCGGTGAACAAATTATCATTCCTAACAATCGGACTCTAAGGGGTTTGATCCTTTCCTTCCGGCTTAATGCGTTGGCCACAACATTTTCTTTACCGGGGTGGTAGCGAATTTCACAATCGTAGTCGTTGAGTAGTTCTAACCATCGGCGCTGTCTCATGTTCAGCTTCTTCTGATCCAGTATGTGTTGAAGACTTTTGTGATCGGTGAATACCATGCACTTTGTACCGTATAGGTAATGTCTCCACATTTTAAGAGCGAATACTACTGCTCCTAGTTCTAGATCATGAGTGGTATAATTTTCCTCATTTTTCTTGAGCTGTCGAGAAGCGTAAGCTATGACTTTGTTCCTTTGCATTAACACCGCACCTAAGCCGTGATGAGATGCGTCGCAATATACTACAAAGTCGTCACTCCCGTCTGGTAGTGCTAGAATCGGTGCCTCACAAAGCTTCTGTTTTAAGAGTTGGAATGCTGATTCTTGTTTCTCTTCCCAGATATACTTCTTGTTTTTCTGAGTGAGCTCTGTCAAAGGTTTTGCGATTTTGGAAAAATTCTCTATAAACCTTCGATAGTAACCAGCGAGTCCTAAAAATTGTCGAATTTCAATTGGTGTGGTGGGCGATGCCCAACCTTTAACTGCTTCGATCTTGGCGTGGTCGACGTGAATACCTTGACTATTGATAATATGGCCTAAGAATTGAACGGTGGAGATCCAAAAGTCACATTTGGAAAATTTTGCATACAGTTTCTGTTAGGAATCGTGGAAATTAGTTAATTTCCATTCCTGCTTATAGTAAAGTTGGTTCCTGCCGACAGTTATTCATTGCTGCTGCAGTCGGTTCCTGCTGATAGTTTTAATTTGTTTCTGCTGATTAGTAGTCATTGCTGCGGGTATTGTTAGTTGTTATCCCGTAAGTTTAGTCATGTTTAGTATGTTTGTTAAATTTATTTTTAGAAGAGATCATTTTTATCTCTTTACACGTTTTCTTAGTAACAGGCTGTATTAGGGTTTCTTGTGTATATAAGAAATATACAGCCATTGATATTGTAACTCTCCTACATACAGAAAAACAGCTTCATTAGTGAAATAATAGATCCATAGAGGATCAAGCATTATTAGTTATTCTTCTTCTTCTTATTTGTTCTTATTCAGAGATTCTCTTGTAGTGTGCTTGTGATTACATAGGCATCCTACCATCCACTAAGGCTCAAAGATCTAGCAGGTGTGTTAGATTCAACAGTTTCTCTTGCTTGAGTAATCCCAAAATGGTTCTCAAGTGTTCCGCATGCTCTTTTTCGTTACGTGAGTAGATTAGAATATCGTCGATGAACACGATCACGAACTTGTCCAAGTATGGCTTGCATACTCGGTTCATTAGATCCATGAACACTGCTGGTGCGTTGGTAAGACCAAATGGCATTACTCGAAACTCATAATGCCCGTACCGTGTTCGAAAGGCTGTTTTGGGTATGTCTTCTTCTCTAACCCTTAACTGATGGTATCCCGATCTCAGATCGATTTTTGAGTAAACACTCGATCCTTGTTGTTGGTCAAATAGATCGTCAATCCTTGGTAATGGGTATCGATTTTTCACCGTGAGTTTGTTTAACTCTCTATAATCGATGCACATTCGGAATATTCCGTCTTTCTTTTTGACAAACAGGACTGGTGCTCCCCAAGGTGATGAGCTTGGTTGGATGAATCCTTTATCTGACAGTTCTTTCAACTGCTCAGATAATTCCTTCATTTCGGAAGGGGCTAATCGATAAGGTGCTTTCGCAACGGGTGCTGCTCCAGGCAGTAACTCGATTCGAAACTCTAATTGCCGGATTGGTGGAACACCTGGCAAGTCTTCAGGGAATACTTCCGCAAACTCATTTACGACTGGCACTTCTTCTAATCGCTTCTCCTTTTCTTTTGATTTGCCTTCCGTCACTTGAACCAAAAATGTGTAGCATCCCTTGTTTATGTATTTTGCCATCTTGATCTACAAGATGATATTGAGTTGGGTTTTATAATGGTCACAACGAACGGTGAGTGTTTCATTGTCGAAGGGAATTTGGATGACTTTTTCGTCGCAGATGATTCTGGCACGATGTTTGGATAACCAATCCATGCCCACAATTGCTTCAAAGCTTCCAAGTTGGATGGGCATGAGATCAATTTGGAAAGATTTTTCTTGGAGTGTTAAGGTGCAGTTTTCGAGTACGGTGTTGGTGCTTAGCAATTTTCCGTCGGCTATTTCAATTTCGTACAAGGTATCTAATTCTATGGGTGCAATATTAAGTAATAAAGCAAATGAAGTAGATACAAAGCTCCTATCGGCTCCAGAATCAAATAATATCTTAGCACTATGTTGATTCAGTAAGAAAGTACCCGTAGTGAAATTGGGATCCTGCGGCGCGTTTCCATCTCCAAGTATGTAGGCTCTTCCGCGGGCAACATTGTTGGTGTTCTTCGGGCAGTGACTCTTGTAATGTCCCATTTCACCACAACCGTGGCACTTCACTGCTACTGGTTGTGCATTTGCCCCTGTGGCCCTGCAGTCTTTGGTCACATGACCTACTCTTCGGCAGTTGCCGCAGATTGCGGTACAGGGTCCGGTATGATGCATCCTACACCTGTTACACTAGGGTTTTGTCCCAGCATACATCTTCCCTTCAGTAGGTGCGGCCACATAAGCCCTGGAGGGCTTCTTGACGGCGGTTTTGTTGCTGATGTCGGTCGTTACGGCTTTGCTGGTAGTCTCTGTTGCGGTTGTTGTTTCGGTCATTGTTGTGGTACCTCCTGTTGTTGTTGTAATGGCTGTTGCTGTTTCTGCTGCTGCTACTATGGTTATCATAACTTCTCATGTGTCCATTGACTGTGGAAGTAGAACCCCGTTTAAGCACTCGATTCAACATTCGCTGAGCAAACGTGATCCCGGCTTCGAGTGTTTTTGGGTTTGATGTGGTGACGTCTCCCTCAATACTTGAAGGTAGTCCTTCCACATATCGTTCCAACATCTTTTCCAAGTCAGGCACCATATGCGGGCACAGAAGAGATAATTCTTGAAACCTCCGGTTGTACGTACTCAGGTCATTGTTTCTCACCACTAACTGGTGAAACTCATCCTCAAGCTTCCTGACCTCTGTCTGAGGACAGTACTTCTTCAACATCTTATTTTTCAGTTCAGTCCAGGAGATTTGAAATGCTGCTTCGGCACCCATGTTTTTAACAACAGCATTCCACCAAGATAAAGCATCTCCTCTTAAGGTTCCAGTAGCAAAAGTGACTTTGTTGTTTTCCGCGCAGTTGCTTCTCATGAATACTGTTTCAATGCATTCAAACCACTGTGCTAACTCTGTCACTCCTTCTATGCCCTTGAAGATGGTTGGCTGGCAACTCATGAATTCCTTGTAAGTGCATTTACGCTGTGTAGATGCCTCACCTTCAGTCGTTGCTCCTATGTTATTGCTCGAGCGGGTTGCAGCATTGGCCTCGCGAGCTGCGGCGATGCCGGCATCAATCATTCTCTGGACATTCTTTGGCGTTAGTGTTGCGGTATGGTTGGTAGTTCCTTGTCTGGTACGTGCCATTTTCTATTAATGTCACAAGAACACAGATTTAGAATTCGGACAGAATAGTTGAGTATTTGAAGAATGCGTACATGAACAATGTAATTATGGTGTGAAGTTGTGAGTAAATTGATTATTTCAACAATTACGATGTCTTTGGATGTCATCGTAAGCAACTAATCAATTTATGGATATGGGATTGCTAAGGAACAAACGATTTAATCACAAAAACTGAAGTTCAACAACTTTCTCTACATTCATCAATTTTATTTTGAGTTTCTATTCTTTATGTGTTTGAGTTTTCACAGTATCTACACGATTAGAGGATCATAATAATAACAAGCAACATCATGACATGTCTAGATACAATTACAATACATACGAACAACCATAATACATAAGTCAACATTAATCTTTTACCTAATAAAACAAAACCCCTAGTGGGGACTTTTGCATTACAAAAAAATCAAATCATACGTTTTGAAGTAATATTTTTTACAATTTGAATTTTTAAAAAGGTTTTTAATTGGGTTCTACTAAAATAACGGGGTCTACCCCAAATTTCTGCAAACCCTCTCTAACTAGGTACTGTTTTGCAGTACTTTTTTCAGGTTTTGTCTCCCTTTTTTTTTTTTTTTTTTTTTTTTTTTTTTTTTTTTTTTGTTTTGTCTGTTTGCTGTTTTTTTTTTTTTTTTTTTTCTGTTTGCTGTTTTTTTGTCAAGTGTTTGTTTGTCCAAGTCTGGTTTACACACAAGTGAGGAAATTAGGGATTTTTCCAGTTTTTTTGTCCAAGTGTTTGTTTGTCCAACATTTTTCCAGTTTTTTTGTCCAAGTGCATAAGCACACAAGCAGATTGCACACAAGTGAGAAACAGATTGCACACAGGCTCAGATTAACGCGTAATCATCATCGCCGATTTAGAAAACCATTTGCACAAGTGATAAAAAAAGTGTTAGGCTCGGATATGAAGGTTGCAAAGTGATAAAAATATCACTTTGCCATCCATTCGGTTTTTAGAAAACCATTCGTCATCGCCTTTTTTAGAAAACCATTTGTCCAAGTGCACACAAGCAGTTTTTTTTGTCCAAGTGCAGATTGCACACAAGCAGATTGCACCCAGGTGCACAGATCAGATTGCACACAAGCAGATTGCAACCAAAGTTACACAAGTGAAACAGATTGCCCAAGTGCACAGATAGCACCCAACTTACAACAAGTGCACAGGTAACACAAGTGAAACACACATGTTTCACAACTCTAATCTCAGATTCCCCAAGTACAACAAAGGCAAAAGCAGATTCTCAAACTGCAGGAACTCACAAGAGCATAGTAAAGATTCACTGCAAAGAGCATAGTAAAGATTCACTGCAATTAATCACAACAAAGGCTCCACAGAACGACAAGAAAGGCTCCATTATAAACAAGGCTCACAAAAGCAACTCTCACCACAATCAATATCACAAACAATTATTTGCTCTCAATCAATATCACAACAATAACAAACACCACAAAGAAGCAGATTGCACAAGTGAAAGCAGCTATCAATCAGTACCACAAGGGTGGAGTTATAAAGACGGGGGCTATTTGGTTAGTTTAACAGGGGCTGCAGATTGCACACAAGTGAAACACAAGCCGCAAGTGAAACACAACAAAGATCTAAGGCTGCTGAAATGTCTAATTCACCATTTAACACACAAGAGGTAACATTAGGCTCAGATTATATATTTGGTGCAACATAAGCAAGTTTATCATATTTGGCTGCAACTTCAAAGGTGGCAAAATATTTTTTTTTTTGCCTGTCCATTTGGTAATGCCACGCCAAAATCAAAACTTTATTTTTAAATCATCATCGCCTTATCTCAGTTTTTTTTTAAAACAAACTGCTTTAATCAAACTGCTCATCAAGTTTCAAAAGCAAACTGCTTAAACCAAGTTTCAAATCTACTTAAAATAACAAACTGCTTATCAAGCATATAAGCAGTTTAAAATAACCAAATAGCCCCCGTCAATATAACCCACCCCATAGGGGGTCAGAGCACAACATAATCACATATCACATACCTATGGACTGTGGGGTAGGCCAGAGCAGGTATTCATACCACTCAAAGGTGGCAGATCAAGGTGTTAACCTACCCACAGCCACAGGTATTCATCACCACAGAACCACCAACATAATCACATATCACCACAGATAACCATCACCAATTTTTTAGATCTAATTAGGGTTTCGTAATATCACATACCTGTGGACTGTGGGGTAGGCCAGAGCAGGTATTCATACCACTCAAAGGTGGCAGATCAAGGTGTTAACCTACCCACAGCCACATGTATTCATCACCACAGAACCACCAACATAATCACATATCACAATAGATAACCATCACCAATTTTTTTGATCTAATTAGGGTTTCGTAAAAATAGGGTTTTTTAAATTAATCAGTAAATCTTTCAATTAACGTAGGTTAATTGAAAGATTACTAGTTAATTTTAAAAACCCCCATTTCTTACGAAACCCTAATTAGATCTAAAAAATAATATCTAAAAAAGTATTCTGTTAACGTTTAACCAATATCACAATAGATAACCATCACCAATTTTTTAGATCTAATTAGGGTTTCGTAAAAATTAGGGTTTTTTAAATTAATCAGTAAATCTATTACTAGTTAATTTTAAAAACCCCAATTTCTTACGAAACCCTAATTAGATCTAAAAAATAATATCTAAAAAAGTATTCTGTTAACGTTTAACCAATATCACAATAGATAACCATCACCAATTTTTTAGATCTAATTAGGGTTTCGTAAAAATTAGGGTTTTTTAAATTAATCAGTAAATCTTTCAATTAACATAGCTTAATTGAAAGATTACTAGTTAATTTTAAAAACCCCAATTTTTTTACGAAACCCTAATTAGATCTAAAAAATTGTTTTTTTAACGTATAACCACAGAACCACTAACAATATCAAACAAGTGATTTTGTTGGTGGTTATATCAAAAAATCATCACCACAGAACCACAGAACCCCCAATTTTTTTTTCAAAACCCTAATTTATAAAAATTAGGCATTTCATTAAATTTATATAGATCCGTTAAATTTAACCACAAATATTTCAATTAACAAACGTTAATTGAAATACATCAATCAATTTTTGAAAAACGCCCAAATTTTTTATGAAACCCTAATTTTTGAAACCCAGAATCAGATAATCACGTAGCACTTACCATAAAATCCATCACATATCATCACATACCACATCACCACTCACCATTAATATCAAGAATCTGAGTGATTTTAGATCTAAAATGTTTTTAGATCTAAAATAGAGAGAGAAACAGAGAGAAAAAGAGAGATAGAGAGACAGATGAGTTAGCGTGTGTGTGTGTGAGAGAGGGGTGATAGATAGAAGCGTGTGTGTGTGTGTGTGACAGCTGTCCCACCCAACGCGTTTATAACTCTTTTTTTTTTTTTTTTTTTTTTTTTTTATTTCTTGTAAATGGTAATAAAAATTTGTTATATGTAAAATGTTATTTGTTTAAAATGTAAAAGTTGTAAAAAATTATGTAAAATGTAAAAGTTATTTGTAAAAATGTTAAAAAAAAATATGTTATAAAAAATGTTATGTATTTTCAGGTTTTCGATTCTCACGAGCAAATGACTGAGTGGGTGCAAAATATAGCTCGGGAGATCGGTTTTGTAATTGTTAAAAATAGAACCAAATCACTGTTCGGTCAGATGAACGAAATCAATTTTAGGTGTACAAAGGGTGGGAAGTATGAACCTCAAGGTAGTGGAAAACGGAAAACCAAAACATGTAAAACCGATTGTCCATTCAGATTAGTTGCGAAATATCATCGAACACAAAATTATTGGATTTTGAGGGTGAAGGACGATACACATAATCATGATATGCTAGATTCGTTGCATGGTGTGGCATATGCAATGCGATTAAAGAATGATGAGTTGGGTTTGGTCAAAGAATTGACAGATTATAACGTACGACTAGGTAATATACTTTCAACAATACAGGGTCGTAATCCGGATAACGTGTCTAGCCTTAGAACAATATATAACGCACGAGATAAGTTCCGGAGAGCCAGAGTAGGTGATAGAACTCCAATTCAAGTCCTTTACTCGCATTTGAGGGCTTCAGGGTATACATGGTACCCGAGGGTAAATGAGCATACCAACGAGCTTGAGGAGCTATTTTTTGTGCACCCCACGTCGTGTGCTCTATGGTGTACATTCCCTGAAATCATGCTGATGGACTCCACGTACAATACCACACAGTTTAAATTGCCGTTGTTGGAAATTGTTGGAGTAACTTCAACAAATAAAACATTTTCAATGGCGTATAGCTTTTTAAGTAGTGAACAAGGAAAAAACTTTAGATGGGTATTGCAACGTGTAAAGCAAGTGATAGACGAAAGATATTACCCACGTGTTATCGTCACTGACAGAGATTTAGCCTTGGTTGGGGCAATAGAAGAAGAATTTCCTAACGCTCACCACTTACTCTGTCGATGGCATATAGAGCAAAATCTGCTTCAACATTGCAAAAGTAGAATCAGTGAGTTAACTGAGTGGGAGTCCATTAAACACAGCTGGGATTCGGTGGTTAAAGCTCCGACACGCGAAAAGTACGAGCAACGTTATCACCGCCTACAACAGCGATTGGTCGACCACGCGGGTACTTAATTATTAATTCATTGTTTTTTATTATTTAATAAATAAGCACCCGAATGACCTTTTATTAATACATTGTTTTTTTCAGAAATCCGTGAGTATCTGGATAACTGGCTGCGAGGTTACGCAACCAAGTTTCTCTCGTGTATTACCGACCAATATCGCTCATACGGCCAGACAACAACGTGCAGAGTTGAGGCTCACCACGCGTTGTTGAAATTATATTTGGACGGCACACAGTCCAAATTAGACAGGTTATTGATGTCGGTCGATAAGATTCTCATTTCGCAAGAAAATGCGATAAAAGAGAGTTTTAATAGAAGCATTAACGAGAAACAAAATAAATGTGATGTATCACTATTTCAAGAATTGTGGTATAAAGTTTCCAAATATGCTTTCGATCTCATGTACAAAGAACTTCACCGGCCGATCACCGCAGACCAATGTAGCCATAAGTTGCAGTCAATATATGGACTAC
This sequence comes from Artemisia tridentata subsp. tridentata, assembly GCA_021014915.2. NCBI lineage: Eukaryota > Viridiplantae > Streptophyta > Magnoliopsida > Asterales > Asteraceae > Artemisia > Artemisia tridentata. Next base: position 368,625,640 of record CP139504.1, on the reverse strand, counting down.
CATGCTTTCACCTCATGCAATACTACGTATATCATGGTAAGTATATTAAATTTATAACTATCAAGTTGTTTTCCCCATTAATATCAGTAATTTATATAAGTCACTTTTAATGAATTCAGGACGCCCCATTCCACTGGAATCAATTCCTATTTTTTGGAGAACTCTATCTGTTCCGTGGCCTGTTATCAATAGGCCACCGCCTGAAGATGGCTCTTCCAGCGACCCTGATGATGATGATGATGATGATGATGATACTTCGTTTCAAAATGACATCCGACAATTCAAGAATATTTATAGCAAAGCAACGCCGTTTGTCCAGAAAAATATGATAACGAAGTTGAAAGAGATATACCAGCCTGAATCTGTTGGCACACTTGAACCTGCTATTAAGAAAAATACCCGTGGACGTCCGAGCGCAAAGGACAAAAAGGGCAAGGCTACACAAGTCCCCGACTTGAATGAAGTCCCGGACTTGAATGAAGTCCCGAACTTTAATGAAGTACCAATCGTAGATCACCGAAGAAGTACAAATTCAAGATCTACAAAAGTCCCGAACTTGCGGAAAGAACCTCCAAGACATAGTTCTTACACGGGTCCTAGTGGTCAACAAAGAATAAGACATAGCGAATATTTTATGGAGCAGATTCCAATGATTTTCCATCCATACATAATAAGTATATATAATGTGCTAGGTGATGGAAATTGTGGGTTTCGGTGCGTTGCCCATGGTATTTGTGAAGAGCAAGATAAGTGGCGCCAAGTTAGACACATGTTATTGCGAGAGTTGGAACTACATAGGGAGCTTTACATGATGATGTTTACGCATGATGGCTTTAATAATATTTGGTATTCAGTAAACTGGTTCGAAAATGGAGATGCACCGATAGATCGCTATATGGAGATGCCAGACACGGGATTGGTTATTGCAACACTAATTAACCGACCAGTTGTACTTATATCCTTGCGGGGTTGGAATACGTGTTTTCCGCTTGTTCACGGTCCAAACTTCTCACAAAGAACTGACCCCCTTGTGATAGCCCGTGTGGGGCCAGACCGATGTGGTCACTACATTTATCTTACGCTAGACAGCAATACTCCACTTCCGCATCTCCACCCACAATGGAGGAGGCACAGATCCCAAGAAGCATCCCAATGGGAAACATTATATCACGATCGACTAAATTTATTGTAAATAATTATACAGACAAAACATTGCAAATGATTATTGATTTATGTTGTAAATAATTATACCGACAAAACATTGTAAATAATTATTGATTTATGTTGTAAATAATTATACCGACAAAACTTTGTGAATGATTACTGATTTATGTTGTAAAGAACTGTTTTTATTATATCGTAAATGATTGAAAATTTATTTAAATTAATAATAACATTATTGATTGATGTTGTAAATTATTATGCAAATTCTTTGGCCAGGTGGAACGAAGAAATCCTTTCTGGTGTCGATGTGATAGAGGATTCATTATAGAACGGAAATCCAGGAAAGAAGGTAGCCGTGGGCGACTGTATTATGCATGTCCTCTTTCAGTGGTAAATAATCATACGTTTTGCTCAGTTATGTAAATAATTTGTCTGTTAAAAATACATTTCTTATAATTTTCTTAACATGTAACAGCCAGGTACAAAAGACTATGGGTGTCGATACTTCATGTGGAAAGATGATTTTGAAAACCAGTACTTTAATCAAGCCTCATCTTCAACGCAGTGCTCAAACTGCGTTGCTAAAGATAATGAGATCAAGCTGTTGAAGACAAGAATAAAGACGTTGGAGATGGAGTTAGAATTGGCAAGGAATCCTGATGATCACGCTTGTCATTCGGGTGCAAGGCTCCATGATCTTTTAAATGAAATGAATAATCTTCATATGTCGTAGATGATGTCGTTTTTAAATAATGTGTTAACGTTGTTGTTTAATTGAATGATAACATTTGTTGTTATAGTCGTTTAATGTGGTAACAAATAAATACAACAAAAAACATTACATAAACAAAATACAAAAAAATAAATAAATATACATTAAATTATACAAAAAAGAAAAAAAAAAAAAAAAAAAAAAAAAAAAAAAAAGGACCACCTTTGCTTTCTCTCGTGGATATGCATTAACCAAAAAACCAAAAAAAGACTAAAAAAAAAGACAACAAAAAAGACAACAAGGACCACCTACTAAAATAGCCCCCGTTTTTATAACCAAATAGCCCCCGTCTTTATAACTCGCCCCTTTTAATTATTAAAACAATTAAAATCTTTCTATATTTGCCAAATAATTGGTAAAAAATCGGTTTTATGCTTAAACATTTAATTGGGCAAAAATACACATGGGTTTCATTGTTAATTTTAGATCTTTTCTGGGCTAAAGTGTAAATTTTTATCAAAACCGGAATACCCACACACCCACATATCCATTATCAGAATTACCAGAAAAACACACACCTCCTTTCTTCATTCTTCAATTCAATATAACCTAATTGTTAGAAATGAAGCTGGGCGATATTTACGTGAATTGGAAGTAGACAACTAGATTGCATATAATGCAAGGACTAATAATGTAATACTCTCAAAGTTGTCTTGTATGGCATTTAAATACCCCACAAGTCTTCACTTGTGGGGTGTGGCTGTGAAAATCTTATCCAAAGCAATAAAATCCGGTTTTCACTTTCTCCACCTTCTCTCTACTCTCTCACTAAAACCGAACCATGAATCTCTTCTATTTTCATCAACCTCGACCTCCAGAAGGTGTTAAAAGACGATTCTTGGTCTTTACAATTGGTATCATGAGCAAACTTGGGAGATTCTAGGTGAATCGTGGTGTGTTTTATCTTTTTATGTTCGGTTCTTGTTACAAATACATAATCTTGCGTGTTGTTTTCTGTGAAACACAACCATTTGTGTTTTGTGTTGCTACTGTACGCAAGTATCAAGAACAAAGGAAGGATTTTTGTTTGATCCTAAGAAATAAAACATCCATTGTCATTTTTTCTTTTTTATAGAAAAGTGACAATTTGTGTTTTACTTTCTTCTCGATCCATACAAAAATCAAGTGCTAAGTTTGTGGTTATTTTATGTTCTAAAGACTTGGTTTGGAAGATTTTTGTGTTGTTCTTGGTCCATTGATCGAAGTTAATCAAACAATCTTGTAAAAGATTTGTTTTTGGATACTTTAATTGAAATATTCAAAGATCTTTGTATTATTGGTCAAGTTGGTGGAAAGTGGTCAGGAAAGGTTGCAATTGGGTGAAAAGTTGTCAGGGAAATAAGGCTTCACGTGGGCAAAAGTACTCAAAAGTCAAAAGTTAGTGAAAAGCTGAAAAATCTCGCAATTGATGCTGCTCTCGGAATTGCTTCATTCTATCGCAATTGCCACGTTTCTCGCAATTGGAGTCTCGCAATTGCTGTTCTATCGCAATTGCTGTTCTCTCGGAATTGCTCTTTCGCAATTGGAGCATCTTATCGCAATTCATCTCGCAATTCAGCCTCTTTCGCAATTGAGGTGCTGCTCTCGCAATTGGTGGTGTTTTATCGCAATTGCTCTCGCAATTCAAGTGTGTTATCGCATTTGGTCTCGCAATTCACACTTAAGACTCGCAATTGGTGCAATTTTCAGAATTGGCAACTTCAGTCCCTGTCCTTTTAGCTGCCTTAAGGATCTTTCGGATTTGACACTTAAGGCCCCTCGCAATTGTGCTTAAAAGACTTCAAAGTTAGATAACTTTTAAGGATTTGATTCGAACGTAATTTCGTCAACTCGAAAGTGAACTCGGTATTTTTACTCTTGTATAAGAGTGTAAAATACTTCAACAAACGGTTATCTACTTTCTTGTATAAGATTGTTAGATGTTATATAAATTACGAATTTATATAAATAAGATATATTTCTATCTAAATTGATATTTTGCCTTAATTTGGTCAAATTGAAATTTCTATAGAAAGTGTCGTGTTTATCTAAATTGTAATTTACATATCCTTTTGTCGAAATTGTAAACTTTTGACTTTGGCTTAATTATACTTGAATCAAGTTTCGTAACGTTATTTAATTTGTTACAACTTCAACCATCATCAACAACACAACAAGACTTCACAACAACAACCAAACTTAACCTTCAACATCACCACGTTTTGCCGAAAAGATCCTGATCAAGAATCGCAATCAAATGACAATGGCTAAATTATCAACTGTGACTACAAGGATGATTCATTATTACTTACTTGAAGTTGAAGTGGAATATCACGGGTACGTGTACTTAGTATCTTGAAGATATCGGGGTTGGTTGGATGCATGATTCTTCGAGATCCTTGTTTGAGCATTTATAGAATAGTGATTAAGTCTTGGGTTATCTAGTTTTCATAGGTCAAGGGGAGGATGGACGAAGACCTAGTTAACTATCACTTAAAGGAGATACGTTGTAGTACTCAGTGTCACACAAAGATGTGGATAATTCAAGAGAGGTTCATATACAGTTAAGGAAGGATGGATGGGTATATGAAACGACCTATGCTATAAGGAGTCACGTTGTAGTGCTCAGTATAGGTTCTTAGTCACACGTTCGTGCAAGTTTAAGTCACAAGTCTGGGTTATTTTACTACAGTCTCAAGTTCGTCATAGTGGGTTTCTCCATCAGCAGTCACTACAAAAAGCCGTTGCTTTGATACAAGAGGTTTGAGAAGAGATTGATCTGAAGAGAATTGTAGAGAGAATAGTTATCGACATCCACTCATGGGGTATTGATTTGTATGTTGCTTCTAGTTGATATGTCTATGTACACATATGTAGGATGAGTCCGAAAGATCGTCATCATCCTGGAGGGAGAAATGTGTACATCGGGGCTGTTTATGAAGAACTGGAAGCATTCTAAGTGAGATGAAGATGTCGATATGATGCTCCCCAAAGAAACCTGTGAAGAAGTTACAAGTCATCAGTCTATAATCCATTTTCCGCTGTGCAAGAGACTGAAGACAATTTGGCAAGATTTCAGAGAAACTTCTTCTACAAGCATCAGGGCTATATCAAACGGGTTGTCAATTTGGGAGGGAGCATGTAAAAGAAAATGCCTCACTAATTGGGAGGGAGTAATAACCCAATTAGGTCATTACAGTGATTCTGCAAGTAAGTCAAGCAAGCTGAGAAAGATACGAGAAGATCAAGAGCTGTGAAGACATCCTCAAAAGGAGACTGCTCTACTTCAGCATTGCTTTTATCATTGTTATGTAATTGTTAGGAATCATTGTAACCAATTCACGTATATCTCCAGCTGGAGGGAGATTGTTAGAAATGAAGCTGGGCGATATTTACGTGAATTGGAAGTAGACAACTAGATTGCATATAATGCAAGGACTGAAAATGTAATATTAGCAAAGTTGTCTTGTTAGGCATTTAAATACCCCACAAGTCTTCACTTTGTGGGGTGTGGCTGTGAAAATCTTATCCAAAGCAATAAAATCCGGTTTTCACTTTCTCCACCTTCTCTTTACTCTCTCACTAAAACCGAACATGGATCTCTTCCATTTTCATCAACCTCGACCTCCAGAAGGTGTTAAAAGACGAATAATCTTATTAACCTAAAACCAACAACAACCCGATATATCTTAAAAATAGTTACCATATTTTTCCATGTTTATGGAAATCTTTGTTGACATAGTGGTGAAGGAGCAAACGGGTGTCCCTTTCGGCTGGGTACACAAGACTCAGTGCAGGACTGTAGGAGAAAGGGTCGAGGCTGCTAATGGAACTACAAAAGAACCAACTTTGCACCGGGGTAACTTGCTCTTAAATCTATATTAAAAACCCAAAGCTGATTTCAATCATTATGCCATATTAAATTTAAGTATAGTGTTTGTATGCCATTTTAAAGCTGATTTCAACTTTGCCGTATTAGATTAGTTGTTTGTATGAGTGGTTTTTATAGTGTTTGTTATTGATTTGAATTTGATTGAGATTTTAGGTTATTAACGGTTTAATTTAATTAAGGTTAATTGTTCTGTTTTGTTTTCTCAAATCTTGGTTTTCCTTTTGACTATTTTACTACCATATGATAAAGAATCTAAATTAGTGAACATCATATGAACAAATTCGAGGTTCTTTGCAGTGTTACAAATTTCAGGTTATTTGTAACAAAGAATGTTGTTTTGTTTTAATTTTTTGGTGTTCAGAATTTATTATATAAAAGATAACAAATCAACAATTAAGTAAATTGACATCTTTTCATGTCATGTATATAGTCTTTTATCTTATAAACGAAACTGATGTTTAATGCTTTATGTTTGTGTATTAAGGCTCTTGATCTAGGTCTTACTTTATATGATAGTAGTTTAATAAGTAAGAGAGTACAATACCATGTTCAATGCTTCTAAGGTATGTATACTTGATAGCTTATCTTTACATGATTTGTAATACATGTTTTAATTTTTGACGAGTGCATGTAAGTTGCAACTCAATGAAGTTGCCAAATCTTCTTAGAGTGAAGTGGACATTATCTGCTGAACTTGCTGGTCTTTCAAACTTTAATGTGCCAACACCCAAACATGAGCCATGTACAGGCCGGGAAGGCTCAAGTGCTTGCCGCTGCACAAGGACTGGCCTACAGGGTATTGTGGTTAATTTACAGATGATGACAGTAAGCAGGTATCATCAATGGTTGCTGAAGCATTGAATGTTTTGATATCGATTTTGCTTTGGAAACCTTAACACAAGACTTATTGTTTTTTGTTTTACGTGAAGCTATTTAACACTTTAAATTGATCATTGCATACTTTTGACACACATCTAAATAGGGCGTTTCGGATTTCATATGTTTAGCTTATACTTATTATTAAGCACTTTTATAATAAACATCTCCATCGGTGCTTATTTTAGCACAAAGTAAGCAAATAAGCAGTTTAAGTTTTTACATTCAAAGTCCACACACCTGAAAGAATAACAATCCCAAAACACCCTCTTAGTTTATATCATGGTCTGAATTTCCTAAAATTCCATTGTAGAGGTGGTTCGAGTTCCAATTCCAATTCCAATTCAAACATTAAATTGGTGTTCACAATCGATTTCAGTGGCATATTAAGGGCGGACACAATAAATTCAATGTGTAAGTTTCTTATTATTCGTTTGTCGTTCATGAATTTGTATACTAATGATTGTGTGATATATTTCTGTTAATTTCGAAGGTTATTGCAACTATAATATCTTGACATGGCTTCTTCTTCATCACTTGTGATCATGTTTCATAATTCTTTTTCACTTATCAATTGTTTAGATTTTATAAATGCATGGTTCAGTTATGCTATATTTTAGTGTTTTTTTTTTTTTTTTTTTTGAGAAATTTGGTGATGGCTTTTTGTTTTTGGATGATTAAAGTTGTGCAGCTTTGATGTTGGCTCATAAAAATGCAATTCTTAGCAATGGGCTCCCCAATAGCTGATTTATTTATTTGGTACTATATGCTGATACGGATGCCAAAGTGTCCAATTTTCTGCTAATATGTACATTTAGCTCTTCCTCAGTTTTTTGCTTGACCCCTCAAGATCGACCTACACTAACACATAAGTAGCCGTTTGGATGTAAGTTTGTTATCATAAATTTGTATCTTATGAAGTTGGTGAGTATGTTGGATAGGCACTTGATGTGCCATGGTATGCAAGCTTACCTAGACTTGATGCAAAATATTACTTGGAACAATACGAAGGTGATGATGATGCTTGGACTACAATCTTGACAACAAGGTTAACTATCCTACTTTGTAATCATTTAAATATGTTAAACTATTAATAGTTTCTATTTTATTTTGTTAAAACCCTTACTTAATAATAGGATGTAAAAGCGTAGACACCTGCTACAAAACCAAAGTTAGAGAGTGTGTTTATGATAGCTTTCTAAAGATGAAGTTTCGAAATACATAATAGGTTTTGCAGAGTCAATCCAAAACACCCTATGTATAGTGACTTTTGATAGTTTTTAAGAACAAATATTCATCTACGGTGCATGTGATTCTGAGTATTCTAAGGTGGCATTTCCAGTTGCCATATCAGAATGATTATCTTTATAAATAATGCTTTGCTATTGTGAAATCTATCTTGATTATATAATTATTTAGGGTCCAATATTCTATAATAAGAGCTTAAGAGGAACTTCATCAAAATTGAGATCAATAACTTATCTGGTCTCCTTGGAGTTTGGTTTAATTGATGTTAGTAATTTATGTAATTGTAAATATTCAACAAGGTTACGAGGGTGTTAGGAATGTTTTTTTTATTATAATTATATTCATCAACCCCAAATACACTTGAAAGTCTGAATTAAGATCTTCAATTTAAAACATTTTTAAATGGTTTCAAATGCGGTAGTTAAACTTTGTACATAGAGAGGACCTATGTCTATGAAAATAATATATGAACTTTTAGCACGTACATCAAATATAATTATAAATCAAAATTAAAAATCATATATATATATATATATATATATATATATATATATATATATATATATATATATATATATATATATATACATACATACATATATATCTGGGGTGTGTGTGTCATTCAAAAAAAAAACTTACAAAAATATGTGACAAAAACTAAAAAAAATAAAACTTAAAAACGGTGGAGCAAGTTTTTCAAAGATTTGGGCTGAAACTTAAAATTCAGTATCATTCCAAGTAAAAATCCTGAAGTCCCAACATTCCCAAATTCCTCCTCCATCAATCAAACTCGATCTCTTATCATTCATCCACGCACAATCATCGACACAAGAACATCTCCTCCGATCCAAATCTAATTAATATTAAAGCCCATTACATTCGTAAATAACACTAATTCAATACCTCAATCAAAGTACAATGGTTTTGAAGGTTCTGTTATAATAATTAAAAATCCGAAATTAAAAATAATAATTTATTTAAAAGATTAGAAAAAACCCCGCGCGTGTGCGGGCATTATATCTAGTATATAGTATATCATAATCCACAACATAACATTAATAACTTGAATCCGTTGAGTTTCATAACCAAACGATACAAGAATCTTTATTAATTGCCACATGCGGCAGACTACAATGTCTCAAACTATACAAAATGCTAACTACGTCTAATGATTAGGTCCATCCGTACGCCTCGTAAGCTCTGAGATCTGGTCTCGGAGTCTTCGTATCTCTGTCTGATGCTCAACCTGTATATCTCACATGATGTTCTCCAACGTGTCGGCTCTACGCTGTGCAAGATGAGCCTCCCAGGCTAGGGCCTGTCCCTCTCTCCGTATAGATATCGCGTAAGAACGGGTGTCTACTAGATCTGACTGCATCTGTGTCAAACACTGCTGTATAGCTGCTCTGCTAGAAACTAACCTATGCAAAGTGTTGTAACACCCCCAAATTTTAAATATAGCAGCGGAAGATTTATTTGGGTGTTACTGTGAGGATCGAAAACAAAATCATAGAAAAACAGCCTGAGACGGCATTTTTAATTTACATAGGTCCATAATACAAATTCAGTTACAAAGCGTTACATCAGAGTGCTAAGGTTTCTCCAAAGAAACATCAATTTAACTGAATTACAATTTTATTTTACACCATTTATTTAAGATAGGGTACGCCTGCTCCATGCCTTGCCTTGCTCCTCTAGTTTCCTGAGATACATGCTTAAAAGTCAACATAATGTTGAGTGAAATCATGGAGTTTGTAATTTAAATATCAGTTCGATTCACAAGTAAGATTGTATTGAAGATACAATCAGTTTAAAAGTTGATATCGCAGTTCATATATTGCCCTAAGTCTCATGACACGCAAACGTTAACAAAGTACCGCATAAACGGAGGTGTCCATCAAATTAATGATGAAGGTTTTGCCCTCGTGTAATAGGTGATTTGCCAATTCCTATTTCTCTCAAATATAATGCATCGCGACTAATACGACTAGCAAAAAGCATTCCGTCACAGTATTAGTGGGATAGGTCGTCAGCCTCTAATAGATCTATTCATTATATTCGCGTTCACCGCAGTGATTAATGGCTCATGATAAAAGGGTCTTGTGGCAATATGGTAACTTAGGCATATATCAAGTCAGGTAGCATACAGAAAAATACTTGTGATCTGTTTATAGCATGTATCCCCCTCACGGAGTTTAAAAAGTATAAAGAGTTTAAAAAGTGAGGCCATGACTCACCTTAAGCGTTACTGGTGATGGTGAAAATAACTCAGAGGTGATTATAATAACTTCGATATGGAACCTGGTAAATATATAAATAACTGAGAATCTGACTAATTTCTGGTGGTGTGTGTGTATGAATGGTGGATGATGATTAACTAATGATATACAATGATTTAATCGTTGAAGGTGAAGGTGTTATTATATATGATTATGGTGCTCGTGCTCTCGTAAGATCCTATCTTCAAAGAGTAAATGAATTGATATGAAATATTAACATGAAATATCTCTAACGTTACTAAATATCGAAAATTAACTAATATGCAAATAGAATGCGTAAAAATGCATATGAGATATAAGTGTGGTGCCAAAAATGAAAAATGAAATAAGAATGTCAAGTTATAACATTTGGTACTTGTTCTTTCCAGATTTTACATCCTTTACCCTAACCGTGGCTCGCGTTACATCGTTAGTCCTCGGTTAAGTCCATAGTCCAATAATAGTCCGAATCTTGTCCATATGTCCATACAAAGCTTGGAGTTCAATGGTATGTCAATTTAAGTCCTATACAAACTGTTTTCACAGCTTCGGTCCATATGTTTCAATGTTTGGCAGTTTTAGTTCTTTTGGTTAAGTCGCGTTACATTTTTAGTCCAAAAATGACAAAAAGGTAAAGAAAATTATGGCGATTCTTTCTAAGGCTTATTTAAGTAGTTTTTAACTTATTTTAACTGCTTATTCGATTTATTGCTTATTGTTAATGTAATTGGGCCTTTAACGATTCATTTAAGCGGCCCATTAAAAATCTAGAGGAGGGGGCATGTAAACTGTTTTGGGCTTAAACTTGGGCTATTTTTAGGATTCTGAAAATATATTACATGGGCCTGTTGGGCTTATCTATCGCAAATCCTTGTTGGGCTTTGATTCGGCCCAACCGAATGGTTATATTTAATTTTCTGAAATTGAAAGTTTAGACACTAGCGTGGGTCGCATGGAATGCTCTAATTCGAATGTGTAAAGGGGTTTGTAAGGTCGAAGTTGAAACACGAAAAATCTAGTTTTCCAGGTGTACTATCGAGAGAAATAAAAATATATACGTGTTACTTTCATAATTTCGAAGAAAAAGGTTTGTGAGTTGGACCATGTCGGGGTGTCTTTTCCGGTTGTAATACTTAGCTAATTTTTTTACTTGTTTCTAAAATGTCCGATCGAGTAGTACTTAAACTGGCTCGTTTTAAAGGTCGAAACTTGAGTGTGATTAAGAATTATTTAAATGAAAAGTGTAGTTAGCCATGCCATTTAATAAGTTGTGTAAGGAAATGAAGTAGTCGTTTAGCAATTTCGTGAGTTGTGGGCTCGTGTTCTAGGTGGCTTGGGTCGATTAGTATACAAAACCTCTTAAATATTTTTTAAGTATTCTTCACATATAGTGTATACGTGTGAGATGAAGGTTTTTACAAGCTCCATAATGCATTGAGATGAAATGTTTAACTGTGAGTGTAGGGTGAGAGGTGGCTTTTAATGCTTACCAAGGTGGAGGCTCGTCACCTTAAGGGGTGACATGAGCTAACGAATGCGACTACGTGACACTATGTATGGTCGAATGAAATGAGAAAATAATGCATGGAGTGTCATCTTTATATTATGTTAACGTGGCTTTGTACAATGAATAATATATATGTGAGGTGTTCGACTAAGTATATATGTGATACCTTCAAGTGAAAATAAAGCATGTATGTGACTTATGTACGTGAGATGTGTATTAGAGAGGATGCGAGAAGACTTACTACACCTTTGAAAAGGTGGTGGAGACTCAGTAGTAACCGGGTGGAACACGAAGGGATGACAACCCACTTGCTTCGAACTCTCCCAAATCAAAACTAGCGAGGTTCTCTGTTGTGAGGGAGAGGGTTTGGGTGAAAGTATAGAAGGAGTGGGATAAAATAGTGATAGTGAAATGGGTGGTGAAGGAAGTTGTGTAGTTCGAATGAAACACAAGAAGAGGCAGTGAACTCGAAGAGTTTTATATGCCTTGACTCCAACTGGTTCTTGCTTCCACGACAGAAAGTTTTTATGCTATTTAAGGAATGTTTGAGGGTGATAGAAAAGGATAGTTAGGTAGGGTAGAAGGGGAAGATTTGATAGGCTTTTTATAGATGAAATATCCCACATTTCACATTGACCAATTGACCCAATCATTGAGGATACTGTAACTAGGGGAAACTTGTATCTTGCTTTCCTAGATTGAGTGTGAAGTTGATGTTGGTAGCTGAAACTTTGTACTCTAGTTCTTGAGTTTTTATTCATTCGTTTTTCTACTACATTGGCACAAGATTGAGCATATCGAGCTAGAAGTCGTGGTTGTAGTTCATTTTTCATTTGGAGTATCAAATTTAGTTGGTAATATAGTTGGGAGATTATAGGAACTATTGGAGTATGATATAATTTCGTGTCGATGTTTTTAGTTATATGCTTGTGTCGAAAATGGGACAACAACATTGAGTTTTGTTATCGTGTTAATACTCGACCATTATATTTGTGAATTTGTACAAAAGGAGTTTGCTAGGTGGTGATTTAAATGGTGTAAAAATATATATAGGTTACTGTCGGTATTTTTGAAATATTAGTGCGTTTTGTGGAGGGTGCACACGATCGAGTTTATAAGTGACCAAGAAAAGAAAAGAGTGAAAATGGGCTGGTGATAACTGGGTTGTGTGGTGGGCTGAAACAGTAATGGCCCGGTTGGTTTTTGTAATATAGAGTTAGGATTAGTATTAGTGTTTTAGTTAAGTATAATTAAGTGATATTAATTTTAGTTAAGTGTAGTGAAATAAATAGGTGAATATAATCACTTGTCGTTGATCATGAAAATGTGTTGTTGCAAAGGAAGTGTTATCTCGTGTTTGTGCATACAATATGTATATAGAATGCATCGTGAAGTTAATAACAATAATCAAAAAGTTTAAATTTTTCCGTAAAAATGGTCTTTATTAAATGACAATACAAGGTTATCACTAATCATTAAGATTAACTACGAGGGTTTTTCGTAGAATCCTAATTGGTGGTATCCTGATCTTAGATCGATTTTTGAGTAAACACTCGATCCTTGCAGTTGGTCAAATAGATCGTCAATTCTTGGTAATGGGTATCGATTTTTCACTGTGAGTTTGTTCAACTCTCTATAATCGATGCACATTCGACGTGTTCCGTCTTTATTGTAAAACCCCGAAATTAATATAATCCAAAAAGATTAAAATACCCTCTGAATTTGAACTTTTAAGAACTTACGAAAATCATATAAGTAACATTAATTTGTACTTTAATATAATACAAAGTTATATCCTAAGTTACCAATTATTTGAGCACCAAATTAAAACCTTACAGTATAATGTTCTTTAAAAAAAAAAAAGAAAAGAAAAAGAAAAGAAAACTATGCTAATATGCCGCCCCCCTTGACCACAATATGGTCCAAGTTCATGCACTAAATTAAATTAATTAGGCCATTAATAAAATTGATTCTTGCCCTAAATACTTAAAACAAATTACACGGTTTCCTTCACTCTCCCATAACCGAAAATTTTCAACCCTAACTCTCTCTACAAAATTTTCGATCCGCTCCTTATTCTTCATCAAAATCTGATCGGCTAAGGACCAAAAGGAGAGGTTTTGGTGATCCTTGATTGTATTCTTGTCCAAGGTAATCATATATGCATAATTTCAATCCATTTGAATTCATAAACATAAACCCTAATCGACCCATATGTGTTTTCTTGTGTGTTTCAATTCGGCCAAAGAAAAAGAGGAGGATAAGAGGCGTGGTGATTTGATCTTGTCGTGTTCGTGATTATTCGTTTGGTCTCCAAGGGTAATCGTATCATTCTCGTTGATTCTTGTTGTCTTTTGATGTGTTTGTCGAAAGAATATGCCACATAAAATCATAGAATTAACAAAACCTAAATTCGTATGTGAATCGGACAGGAGTTTGCGTGATGAAATTAATCGATTGGGATATGTTAAGACCTGTGTTTATTAACCTAAATATGTTATGGACTCAACCAAAATCGTTTGGAGTGAAAAACTTATGATTTGGATATTAAAAACCCTAAATTGGTTAAGTTGCTGTGATGTCTGATTCTGAGTGAGATTTTTGGTCGACTTTGAATGGCTGTAACTTTATGATGGAATCGAGTTTTTGAGTGTTTTAAAATCCCAAAACTAAGTTCATTGAAATAGCTACCTGGGAAAATTTAGTTTGTAATTTTTAGAGGCCTAGAAGGTTACTTTTTGATTTTTAGAAAATTATGTATCTGGTCGGATTTGTGAGTCTGGAAAATTAGTCCGGGTTTTTGATTTTTAATTTTCAAATAGTGTCGAGTTAGAAGGTTTCCTTTGAACTGGGTAATATATAAGATGTCTATTACTTCCTAGAATTTTTGTAGATTTTTGTGAATTTTTATTAAAAGGTTTCTAACTAATAACTTTTCGTATAGTAAAATCAGTCAGAAATCTGGACGAGTTGGTTTAGGTGAATTTTAATCCATAGTTATGCTACTAAATAAAATCTGGAAAAATTTGGTAAAATACTTAAGACATGTGGGCATCTCTGGGAATTTTTGGGTAATTTATTACTGAGTTCTTGTATGGTTTATGATTTATAGAAAACCTAACAATTTCGTATATAAAACTGTGAGAAGTTATAAAAGGGTAAAATTGTAAACTAAAGGGTGTGATGTGTTTATTGTGTAACCTAAAGGGTGTAAATGGATATTTGGCTAAAACCAAAGGTCATGACTTGTAAAATCTGTAACTTGATGATATTTTCTTATTATACCCTAAACTTATGCTAATTACCTAATGAACCCTAAATTATGAAAACTACTATATGAACACTAAAACTTTGTAAAAGACATTAAGAATCTTGAACTATGAACATGATCATCTATACTACTTTGAATTAGCATACGGGAATGATATAACATAAAGTCACCTAATATGGTATGAGAACAAGAATGAAACCTTACGGTTCTATGAACTTATAAGAGAACTTGTGCTTATTTGTAGATCGGGTGAAGAGGGAGTGATCTCCTACTTGATTTGATTTTCATTTCTTGCTTGCGTATTTCGTTAAGGTACAGATATTCTGCTTCTTTATTAAGAGGCCTTCATTCTCTTATTATGATTCATATTAGGGTTTCCCTATACCATTGCTATGTTCCCTTCATTCATGAACTCCGATCTTTTGAACCATCATGATATTGAACCTTTTATGATTATGAACCTTTCATTCATGAACCTTTAATTATGAACCCTGACCATGAACCTTTGCTTATGAACCTTTGCTTATGAACCTTTGCTTATGAACCTTGCTTATGAACCATGATTATGAACCTATGATTATGAACTTATGAAACAAGATATTGACCTATGCAAGTAAACTAAAAACATGATTCATGATACTTGACCTTTACCCTCAGTTTGATACTACGAGCCACTCACTAGGCATGAGGGTTTCATGTCCATGTCAGTCGATGCACCGATGGCATGACTCTAGGGCAGGAGAGTGATGACCTGTCCCGTCCCTGCACGTTTATGTTTATGATTCATGTTTATGTAGAGGCAGATTATGGCCACCGGGGGCGTATGGATGCATCCTAGATTTGTTCATGTTCATGTTATGTTATGTTATTCATGGTGACTGATGGTGTGTGCGATACACGTCTTTCACACTCCGGGAGCTAGCTACTCCAACCCATGATTGAGGACACCCCTCATATTTACAGGATACCCATGATTGAGGACACCCCTCATATTTACAGGATACTAAGAGGTCTCCCCTCTGCATGTTTACGATTATGATTATGATTATGATTTCATGTTATGTTATGGGCTCGTAGTGGATTTCTGACTTCCTTTACCATGTACCCTTTTACCTTTCCTTATGATACCATGTACTCTTACCTTTCATCTTGATACCATGTATTCATGTTTCACACTCTTTACTCATATAAATTATACATTATACTACTGCTTGTTACGTTATATCTGTTCACTGAGCTCTAGTAGCTCAGCCGCGTTTCTTTTCCCGCGGCAGGTTTTAGTTGGAAGCTGGGTAAGAGTGAAGAGACTTTGGACCTAGAAGACTTTGAGTAGAAGCCATTAGAAGAGATGTACTTATGGAGTTGATAGGCAGCTTTTATTTTCCTTTGTAACCCTTTTGTATTGCAAGATTTCATTTGTAACCTTTGAGAATCTTTGTATTACTTTTGAATGTATGCTTTGTTATATCTGATATGAAACCATTTGCGTGACATCTTTACCCTTGTCGGGTTGGGGTGTTACAATTATGGTATCAGAGAGACAGGCTGCGATTCGTAATACATTTACCCTTGGCCTGTGTAAGTAGGACCACTAAGTTTCCCTGTAAGCGCTCATAAGATAACCTGTAAGATTTGCTTTAGGATCTCCCTATAGGAACCTAAATTTGACCAGTGAGGAATGGGTAGACTAAGACATATATGTGAGTATCATTTGCTTCCGCATCACTCTGATTCGTGCCCTTGCCTTTAGTTAAGCCTCATCAGAACTTTTCAGGATTTAGAAGTTTTGCAACTTAAGCTTAGTAACCAAGTAAGTTTGGAATACCTCGAAAAACCCACCTGGATACCTTACACCATGTAAGTTTCATTTTCAGATTTTGACATCCATCTCCGATTTGTTGGATAAGCTGTTTAACACCTTTCCGACCATGTCGTAAGCCATTCAACCATGATGAGGCGAAAAGTGTACCGCTTTTAAGGGGTCATTTAAGCCTTAAATCGTATTTATTTGATCAAATATTGCCCTAAATCGTTTCTTTTGTCATTTTAGGTACTTTTGAGGAGAAATCTGGAAAAGGAGGCATTTTGGACGTTTTTGGAGCATTAAAGTGAAGAAAACGGCAAAGTCTCAAAAATCGGCTAAAAGTTACTCTTGACGGCGTCAAGATTTACTCTAGACGGCGTCATGCCTTGGCAAGAAAAGTTGGATGTGAAATTTACTCATGACGGGCCAGTGAAAATAGCATGTGAATTCTGACGGCGTCACGCTTTAACTTGATCGAGGGCGTCACGGCTTAAATCATAAGGGGACGGCGTCACGTTCATGGTTAGACGGCGTCAAGCCTTGATAAGCCAGAATGGATTTTTGAAGAGCTAAAGAGGGACGGCGTCAAGAAGGTCATCCGGGAACCCTAAAAGCGGCGAGGTGACGGCGTCACACTCCATAAGGTGACGCCGTCAGATCCAAAAATCTATATATAGTTTTCTAATTTTTTGTCATTAGAGAGGGGCTTAGTGTGTGGAATTTTGGGAGAAAACCCTAAGACGATTTTAGCTACTTTTTCAGGGCTTTTTGCCTTGAGATCTTCCATGTTTCATTGAAAGATAAGTTATCAATTAATCATTCAATATGTCTATGTGTTGTTTGATTCTATCTTATTCTTGTCTTTTGTTTAACATGTTAGGCTAATTTTATCTTGTGTTTGCTTAGATCTAATGAAACCTAGCTATTGATTATTGGTTGTTAGTGCGTTATTAGTTGTATTGGATGATTGTTTATCTATGTTAGGCTTAAGAAAACTGGCTAACTTCCTATTCGGTAACTTGCTTGAACGTCTTAAGAAACATGAACCAAATGCGTACTAAAGGTTTTTATGGTTGTATTTAATGCACAAGCGAATTCTAGTGATCCCATGTTAGGAGCTTCCTAGCCGGCTCGACATAGGAGTGAAGTAGGAGCTTGTAGAGTTGGGGAAGTAAGTACGCCACCCCACGAATGGTATTAAGGAATACACCCGTCATCCACGCGACTAATACACACTAATTAACCGGTAAAAGATAGTTAGGGAGTAAGGAAATCTAAGTAAACACATTTCTCTACACATAAGTTTCTCACCACATTTCAATTTTTGTTATTTTATTTTATTTGCATCCGTAGTAATTTTGGGTTAGTTGACTAGCAACTAATTCCGCCCACTCCTTCAAACCCGAGATTTTACTTGCTTTCAAAAAAAAAATATAAAAACATAAAAAGAATCTTCCTCAACCCTTAGACCTAATTAGAGTAGTCTTTCACACCTAACGAACACTATTCCCTGTGGAGAACGATCAATCCCCCGTACTTACCACTACACTATACTACATCGGTCAGGTACACTGCCTGGTGGGGTTGTAAGCCTCTTGAGATCCCTCGAGAGGTAAAACCTGTTGTAAGGTTACAAAACCACGCAATCAAGTTTTTGGCGCCGCTGCCGGGGAATAGTTATTGTTTAGGTTGAATTTTTATTTCTATTAGGTCTACTCACTAGATTCCTTTCTAGTGAGATTTTTATTTTATTTTTCTAGATTTTCTTTAGTCTATCTATTTTCTTCGTGTCTTTGTTCGTAACCATTACCGTCCGACATCATGGAAGATGGTAATATCCTTAACCCCCACAACCCACCACCACAACAACCACAACCACCTCCTAGAGCCCGTACTTTAGGAGAGTATTCCCGTCCTAGCCACCATGGCTATCGAAACACCATTGAGCTCACTCAAGGAGCCAATATCACACCCTTGCGATCCGACACCATCCGGTTGGTGCAAAGCGGATGCGCATTCCATGGACTTCGTTCTGAAGATCCTAATCAACATCTCAAGGACTTTCTTAAAATCGTTGATTCTATAGACCTTGATGTTGCCACTCGAGAGACGACCCGATTGTGTCTCTTCCAATTCTCTTTGCGGGACCAAGCTAGTCAGTGGCTAGAACGTCAACCCGCAGGATCCATTACCTCTTGGGATGATCTCACTACTCGTTTCCTTGCTCAGTTTTTCCCACCGGGAAGAACTACCAAGCTAAGGAATGATATCTTGATGTTCCAACAACGTCAAGGCGAAACTCTCTACGAGGCATGGACTCGATTCAAGGACTTACTCCAAAAAGTCCCTCACCATGGCATAGAACTTTGGCTCCAAGTCCAAATCTTCTATGACCATATCAATCTCTCCACGAGGCAAACCATTGACCAATCGGCCGGTGGCAAGCTACGTGATCTAAGTGCGGAACAATCATGGGCTCTCCTAGAGGATCTTGCTCTTTATGACAACGAAAGTTGGAGTGATCCCCGTGATTTGAATAAAACGGTCAAGGCAATATCTTTGCCTTCGAATAATTCAAGCACTTCCGACCGTAGGATCATAGAACTTGAAGACCAAGTCAAGTTTCTCATGAAATCCTACGAGGCTCCTAAACCTTCAAGCCAAGTGAACAAAATCACTTCTTCATGTGAATTATGTAGTGGTCCCCACGACACTCGTGACTGCATGGAACTCCCCGAACAAGCTTTTGTGGACTACGCATCCTCGCGTACCGACGGAGCGGGAGACAAGTGGTACACTTTCAAACCCGAGCCAAACCCTTATGGTGATTCATACAACCCCTCATGGAAAAATCACCCGAACCTTAGGTGGAAACAAAACCAAAACACGCAACAAACCAATTCTTCCAACCCACCTAATCGTTTCCAATCAAGCGGTTCCAACTCGAACCGTACTTTCAACAACAATCCTTCCGGCAATGGTAGTACCAATAACTTTGAAGGATTGATTTCCCAATTTATGGCATCTCAAGAAGCTCGGATAGCTAGATTCGAGACCGAATTCAATCAACAACAAACTGAGATGACCGATAAAATTGACAACTTGTTGAAAGCCCTCAATAACCAAGTGCTATCACCTCCGCATAAGGACGCTAGGAACACAAATAGCGGACCCCAAGTCAAAGACCCTTCTTCATCCAAACATGTCCACTTCGTCAACGTTGTCACTATTAGACCAATCGATAGGAGCATGGAAGAAAGTGACAAGAATGAGGGTAGGATAGAAAGTGAACCTAAGGATGAGGATAGGAAAGTCGAGGTTGATAAGGAAGTTAGGACAAGTGTGATTGAGGAAGTAGATAATGATGAGGACTACTTCAATAAGCTACCCACTAAGGAAGAGCGCGCATATCATACAAACTTATTCGATAACCCCGAGACACCATACTTCCTAGGTAGACCAATCATAGAAATAGGCGACCCTTCTAATCTCAACATACCATGCAACATCGGACATCTACATGTGTGGAAAGCCTACATCGACCTTAGATCACCCATAAACATCATGACTAGAGCCCACTACAACTTGATAATGAAGAATCAACTTGGGTATAGGATGTTCCCTGACAAGGGTTGGATGAGTAACTTCACGGGAAGAGTTAAGGGATTACCGGTTTATGTAGGAAACTTCACCTATGTCACCGACTTTGTAATTGTAGAAGATATCCGCCCGATAGTCGATGCATCCTTGACTCAAGTGGTTTTTGGAAAACCATTTGTTGAGGTCTCTAGAATGACTTATGAACCTTCCTTAGGGATAGTTAGATTTAAGGATGAGACCGATGAAGTAAGCTACCAAATGCCATATAAGATAGAACAATTCCAACACTTGTCAAGTGTTGAGAAGGAGCTCAAGCAAGTGGTCTACTATAGGAATGATGAGGATAGAAGTAAAGGAGTAGACTATGTTATGGAAAGGATATTCGGTTTCTACAAGGATTGTTTGAAATTAGGACCGGAATATAAAACCGGGAAGGAGAATGGCCTAGGAACCGTGACCGATGATGGAGTCACGTAATGTACGTGACTTTGAGTCTAGCTACAAGACTCGTTAATAAAGAAAAGCGCTTCTTGGGAGGCAACCCAAGCTTTATTTGTTTTATTTGCTTTGTGTGTTTATTTATTTGTTTGTTTGATTTTATTTTCCGTATGTGTGTTTAATTTTTATCATTATTGATTCATGTTCAAAACTAAATTGTGAAAATGCTTTATGTTGTTTTTAACTTCGTCTTAACTACATATAAAGGTATTTTGCAAAAGATAAGTGTAAGGGAAATCTAAATCGGTTTATTAGAACACAAATTAACATGAATCATAATGATAATAAATTAGCATACATATTCGTATTTGTTTGAGTCAAATGCTTGTATCGAGTCATTATGATGTTTTGCAGGATTTCCAGGAAGTAAGGTAAAAGTTTTTTCAGAAATTTTCCGGAAACTTAAAACGAAAATTTTTGTCAGGTCATTTCTGACGGCGTCAGGGGTTATAACCTGACGGCGTCAGATTTAATTTCCAGAAATTTTTGAAAGTTTTGTTTTCATAAAAAGTTTTTATTAAAATCTCCAACTTATAATCTCCAGGAATCTGCAAAATTATCATTCCACAAGCATTATATCCTTATATATAGATTTTATCCCGCCGATGTTATGCAGGTTTTCGTGTTTGTTTTCTCAGGTTTGACAGGTTATTTTGGACAAGGAGATGTTTTTGGAATCAAGCTTATGGCGATGCATTAGTCATGGAGCTTCAACATTACTTTGGAGGAAGATTTAACCGTGTAATTTCATTATCCACCGAGCGAATCAGGGGAGTATTTGATTTCATTCTTTTACTTTTTGCTTTTACATCTTATTATCTGAACATTGGGGACAATGTTCATCTTAAGTGTAAGGGGAGGGTAAAAGTACGATTTTAGAGAATGCTATTACGCTTGATTTTTGTTTGTTTAATAATAGATGTGTAATAAAACTGAGAGAAATACTTGTTAAGGTAATTTTAGTGCCAAATTTAAAATTTTTTACAACATATAGGAGTGAAACTTTGATCTTAATGAGCGTCTCACGGATAGGAGTTATATAACTAGCACAAAAACCGTACCACTAAAAAATTTTCCACCCCAAATATGTGAGGTTCACCCCTAGAATTGGTAGGAAAAGCATTTATGCTATGATGTGTGTACCGGTAGCACTTAGATTCTAGAACTTGCGTTAGGACCATTCCAAGGCCACAAGTGAGACTACATTCGTGTAGTTAGATTTACTACAAGATAAGAGGCATTAGGATTAACCCATTGTTTTACACCTGTGTTTTTGTTATAATTACATTGGCTACATTGGTCAAGTAATTCTCCCACACCCTTTGCGTTGTACTCATTTTTAGTACACGATACCCCTAGTACACCCCTCAGAGCCTATCTTTTCGTTTCGACCTTTAAGCATTTTACTTAAAGGAAGAATTTGTTACACCCCACTTAAATGTACACCCAAATCGCCTTAGCCTACCTTGTATGCACTCATTTTTAGTGCATTATTGTTACAACATTTGTTTAAACCCAAGTTAATTATCTAGTTGATTACATGGTTGCTAAGTCGATTCATATCCTTGTACATATTGTTTTGGGACGATTGGGACTCATGGGTAAAGTACTAGTGTAATGGAGTAATGGGGAAGAACATCATTTATTACCCCCATATGTGCTAAATATTTTAAAAGTACTCCAAGTTTTTCAATTATCTTAATTCGAGTCATTAGAATAGTTATTTGTAAAGTTATGTAAAAGTTCAAGTGTAAGGGGGATGCAATGCCCCTATGATGTATTATTTTGGATGGTAGGGCAAAAGTGTATGCAAAAAAAAAAAAAAAAAAAAAAAAAAAAAAAAAAAAAAAAAAAAAATCGAAAAAATCAAGAAAAATACAAAAAAATGAGAAAAAGAAAAATAGAAAAAACATACGGACTACCATCCCGTTTTATTTTATGTTTGTTTTATATTTTTGTTATTTTGTTATTTCGTTTCTAGCTTAAGATCGAGTCTAGTCTTGGCTTAGCAACATTGTATAGTACATGTAATTGATCAAGATTTTTAACTCGCCACCAGTAAAATATCCTTTATCCAACAAAACCGTGTTTTCCTTTTCCCTACACCTAACGTTATAACCCATTTAAAAGCCCTCTTTGATAGTTTATCTTAGGTGCTTACGCCTAGTGGAGGAGGTTTTCGATCCTTTCCCAAGCCTATGGTAATCTATTTGCTATGACAGGTAGTGAGAGATATTTTCCGTTTTCATTTATGAGATTTATTTTGATGACACTTGAGAGATGTGAGTATATAAACACTACTTGTGAGGTGCTAGTTTATAATCTCCGTGCTTATTATGATTGAAGTGGAACGATTATTTGTTGTAATTACTTTTATATTAGCATTAAATGACCCCTAACTTATATTTTGATTAGAATAAAAGCGCATTTGCTTGAGGACAAGCAAATCTCAAGTGTAAGGGTATTTGATGAGGCGAAAAGTGTACCGCTTTTAAGGGGTCATTTAAGCCTTAAATCGTATTTATTTGATCAAATATTGCCCTAAATCGTTTCTTTTGTCATTTTAGGTACTTTTGAGGAGAAATCTGGAAAAGGAGGCATTTTGGACGTTTTTGGAGCATTAAAGTGAAGAAAACGGCAAAGTCTCAAAAATCGGCTAAAAGTTACTCTTGACGGCGTCAAGATTTACTCTAGACGGCGTCATGCCTTGGCAAGAAAAGTTGGATGTGAAATTTACTCATGACGGGCCAGTGAAAATAGCATGTGAATTCTGACGGCGTCACGCTTTAACTTGATCGAGGGCGTCACGGCTTAAATCATAAGGGGACGGCGTCACGTTCATGGTTAGACGGCGTCAAGCCTTGATAAGCCAGAATGGATTTTTGAAGAGCTAAAGAGGGACGGCGTCAAGAAGGTCATCCGGGAACCCTAAAAGCGGCGAGGTGACGGCGTCACACTCCATAAGGTGACGCCGTCAGATCCAAAAATCTATATATAGTTTTCTAATTTTTTGTCATTAGAGAGGGGCTTAGTGTGTGGAATTTTGGGAGAAAACCCTAAGACGATTTTAGCTACTTTTTCAGGGCTTTTTGCCTTGAGATCTTCCATGTTTCATTGAAAGATAAGTTATCAATTAATCATTCAATATGTCTATGTGTTGTTTGATTCTATCTTATTCTTGTCTTTTGTTTAACATGTTAGGCTAATTTTATCTTGTGTTTGCTTAGATCTAATGAAACCTAGCTATTGATTATTGGTTGTTAGTGCGTTATTAGTTGTATTGGATGATTGTTTATCTATGTTAGGCTTAAGAAAACTGGCTAACTTCCTATTCGGTAACTTGCTTGAACGTCTTAAGAAACATGAACCAAATGCGTACTAAAGGTTTTTATGGTTGTATTTAATGCACAAGCGAATTCTAGTGATCCCATGTTAGGAGCTTCCTAGCCGGCTCGACATAGGAGTGAAGTAGGAGCTTGTAGAGTTGGGGAAGTAAGTACGCCACCCCACGAATGGTATTAAGGAATACACCCGTCATCCACGCGACTAATACACACTAATTAACCGGTAAAAGATAGTTAGGGAGTAAGGAAATCTAAGTAAACACATTTCTCTACACATAAGTTTCTCACCACATTTCAATTTTTGTTATTTTATTTTATTTGCATCCGTAGTAATTTTGGGTTAGTTGACTAGCAACTAATTCCGCCCACTCCTTCAAACCCGAGATTTTACTTGCTTTCAAAAAAAAATATAAAAACATAAAAAGAATCTTCCTCAACCCTTAGACCTAATTAGAGTAGTCTTTCACACCTAACGAACACTATTCCCTGTGGAGAACGATCAATCCCCCGTACTTACCACTACACTATACTACATCGGTCAGGTACACTGCCTGGTGGGGTTGTAAGCCTCTTGAGATCCCTCGAGAGGTAAAACCTGTTGTAAGGTTACAAAACCACGCAATCAGTCGTAAGCCATTCAACCATAATGTGTTCGACACATTTTGTGAATTCATTGCTTATGCTGAATGTGAATGTATCGTCCGATACTACTTAACCTTGCATAAATTCGTTACTACTCCTATGAGAATTCTGGTAATTATTAACCATGGATATAGGAAGTTATGTTCCTTTCCTTTGAATGACGAATCTTGTTCTGCTAACCATTTCCTTTGGAAGGATATGATGCTATGTTACCTCTGTATGGATTTGTTAACTGAGCATGATGATGCTAATAACGGATATTCTGTACATCTCACTTTTGACAAATATACGATGTTCGTATTGCTGATAATACACATCCTACTTACTGCTTATGCTAAGAAGCTGAACAAATCCCCACACTTGAATCATTCGTTTATCCATCTCAACACTTTTATTGAAACATGTGCTGGATTTCGATATATGAACTATCCGTCTGATTCGATGACTGTAATCGTTCTATGAATCTTTTGATCTTGACATGTCTTATTGTGTGGTCTCTTATGTATGGAATGGATGACTATTTGTAAAGCTACCATAGACTACCGTATCTGAAATATGATCTTAACAATTTATCTTACCCTATTTCGTTATGATGAATCTCTACACCTGAATCTGCTAAAGTTTTGCCACTATGGAAGCACCAACCCTGAACTCATATGATTATCAATTTTCCTGACAACCATTACTATTCACCCTTGGAAAGTTCCGCCATTAGAAATATTCCGTTGTACGAAGATTTTCCGGTATTTCAGGTGTAATATGAATTTTGCTCACCTCAGTGATTCTCTTGAAGTACTCTTGTTGGTCTATGAAGATGAAGTATGTGACGACGTATCGACTATTGTGCACCTAACCGTACCACTATCAGTAATCGTTACCCGTTTTCGCACATCAATGATTGATTTGGTCTTTCTTTTGAAACTTCGTATCTCGTTGCATCGTGCTAAATTTGAAGGGCTGAAGCAGCAACCACAAGAACTTCTAAGAAGGGGGTTAACTAACCGAGAGTAACCTTTGTGAAGTAGTTCAGTCTTACTTTGAAGAAGAAGGAAGGCGACATGAGGTGTATGTGAAAGTTTTTTCCCTAAACGATTTCAGAGACGGTCCTCGCGCTCGTTATAACCTTATGAGTTTGAGTGATGCCAATAGTATTGGCAAAAATGATCATGTCTTCGTGTGTTTTGGACAAATTGTCATAGTATGACATTGTGTTATGTTCAGAGAACGGAAGAAGAACATAGAGATTATTGGCAGGATGAGCCTTTGTTCTAGAAGAGAAATTCGGTTGACGTTCAGAGCTCTTAGTAGGCAACACTACCCTATATAATGTGAAGACAGAGTTTCACACAGAAAGGATCAAGATCGAAGACAATTATCAGCGTTAGAAACCTGGTGGGAGAATAGTAGAAGATGGTTGCGACAAGTGTACCTTAGAAGAAGCACCTAAGAAGAAGGGAGGAACTGGATAGTACTCGACTACACATCATGCAACACGTGAAGATTGCAACTCGGGCATCAAGACAACCAGATCGTATGAGGCGAATCGTTCAACACATACCTGGAGCTATGCTGGAAGACCTGTCGAAGATGCGCAGTCTTGCTTCTCTATTCATTTTAGTTGTACTAAGATGAATTGAGAGCAGAAGCAGACTTGCGGATGGAGGGTTGCACGATGATCGTGTCAGAGACTGCCGCTACGACATCACCATATCAAGAAGAGTTGCTGAAGGCTTGAGGAATCAGACTCAATTTTGTAATTCCTTTTCACCATGAGATAAGATGGACAAACATAGATGAACCACTCCAACTTGGAAGAAATTTTGAAATTTAGTATTTGAATTGACGAATTTTGAAGTGGACATTTGCGTTTAGACGAGGTGATTCTGTGAATGATAAAGCTATCGATGACGTAATTCGTTTTTTTCCCTCAACCTACTTAAATTCCGTTACCTAATAATGAAGTCCTTTGAATAATTTGGGTTTCTCTGTTAGTAATTTCGTCCTATGTCACTCTGCATTTGTTGAGTAACGAGTTATGTGGAATTTTGACGAATTATGGAAGGGACTTTGTGATTTATATTTCAGAAAGAACGGATGTTGAAGTAACCACAGATATTGGCTGAGTTGATTTCGGTAAGTTATGAAGTATTGACACTATTAACGACGTACCTGAATTCTGATGGACATTTTCGGATTTCCGTTACTCTTCGAGTAATTTCGTTCTCTTAGTTATGATGTTTGATTTTAGTGACCTCTGAGACGGTAGGTGGACTAGGTGGATTTAGATAAGTTGTGTTAATCACGACTTGAGATAAAGTATGACCATCATGAGGGCATATTTATATGATGCCAGTATTATGACGTCTGGCCAACGTGATAATACTTACATCATATAACGTGCACTCTTTGTGGGCATAGGATATTTCGAGAAGTGCCTTAGAAGCCTTAGAATTTCTGATATCTGTTTGAGATCATCCGCGTTTAGTGAGACTTTAGATTCATTCTACCTATATGATTGATCCGCTGTCTTTGATATACGATTAGATACATTTGAGGATTCGTCACGCGCTTCGTTGACCGATGGTATGTTCCTTAGTTCGATCAGTATCTGCTTGGAATTGATGAGTTCTTCTATAATGGTGCACTAGTTCCCTTTTCGTTAAGAATCTGGACTGAATTGATGAGATTTTACTCTTTAGTACTACCTTCGTATTGCTTTCAGGCATGAATGTTTCATGTATCTCCGTGTGAGATTTAAGTCGTTATCCGCTGCAATGTTGTTTCGTATTCCTTGGAACGAATTCGTTGTAAATTATGGAAGCCTAGGGCTTTTCTATGATTTTGATCAGGTTGGCGAAGTATCTCATTGCTTGGCGTTACCTTCCCAGTTATATCATGTATACGATGTATTCCATGTACCACTTCTTCGTTAGTATGATTATCATCCGCTTCATGTTGTGTTTTGCCCATTCGAGCGTCAGGAAAGAGTCATGAGAACTAAAACCATTCCGTTCGTAAAGATTCTTTGGAAGAACCATCCTGAGAGCGAGGCTACTTGGGAGACCGAAAGAATCAATACGATCCAGTTATCCGCATTTCTCTTTTTGACTTGGTACGTATTCATTTCGATATTGCTTTCGATTTCGCATTTCATTTCGACTTCGCATTTCAATTTTCGAGGACGAAAATTCCTTTTAAGAGGGGAAGAGTTGTAAAACCCCGAAATTTATATAATCCGATAAGATTAAAATACCCTCCGAATTTGAACTTTTAAGAACTTACGAAAATCATATAAGTAACATTAATTTGTACTTTAATATAATACAAAGTTATATCCTAAGTTACCAATTATTTGAGCACCAAATTAAAACCTTACAATATAATGTTCTTTAAAAAAAAAAAAAAAAAAAAAAAGAAAAAGAAAAGAAAACTATGCTAATATGCCGCCCCCCTTGACCACAATATGGTCCAAGTTCATGCACTAAATTAAATTAATTAGGCCATTAATAAAATTGATTCTTGCCCTAAATACTTAAAACAAATTACACGGTTTCCTTCACTCTCCCATAACCGAAAATTTTCAACCCTAACTCTCTCTACAAAATTTTCGATCCACTCCTTATTCTTCATCAAAATCTGATCGGCTAAGGACCAAAAGGAGAGGTTTTGGTGATCCTTGATTGTATTCTTGTCCAAGGTAATCATATATGCATAATTTCAATCCATTTGAATTCATAAACATAAACCCTAATCGACCCATATGTGTTTTCTTGTGTGTTTCAATTCGGCCAAAGAAAAAGAGGAGGATAAGAGGCGTGGTGATTTGATCTTGTCGTGTTCGTGATTATTCGTTTGGTCTCCAAGGGTAATCGTATCATTCTCGTTGATTCTTGTTGTCTTTTGATGTGTTTGTCGAAAGAATATGCCACATAAAATCATAGAATTAACACAACCTAAATTCGTATGTGAATCGGACAGGAGTTTGCGTGATGAAATTAATCGATTTGGATATGTTAAGACCTGTGTTTATTAACCTAAATATGTTATGGACTCAACCAAAATCGTTTGGAGTGAAAAACTTATGATTTGGATATTAAAAACCCTAAATTGGTTAAGTTGCTGTGATGTCTGATTCTGAGTGAGATTTTTGGTCGACTTTGAATGGCTGTAACTTTATGATGGAATCGAGTTTTTGAGTGTTTTAAAATCCCAAAACTAAGTTCATTGAAATAACTACCTGAGAAAATTTAGTTTGTAATTTTTAGAGGCCTAGAAGGTTACTTTTTTGATTTTTAGAAAATTATGTATCTGGTCGGATTTGTGAGTCTGGAAAATTAGTCCGGGTTTTTGATTTTTAATTTTCAAATCGTGTCGAGTTAGAAGGTTTCCTTTGAACTGGGTAATATATAAGATGTCTATTACTTCCTAGAATTTTTGTAGATTTTTGTGAATTTTTATTAAAAGGTTTCTAACTAATAACTTTTCGTATAGTAAAATCAGTCAGAAATCTGGACGAGTTGGTTTAGGTGAATTTTAATCCATAGTTATGCTACTAAATAAAATCTGGAAAACTTTGGTAAAATACTTAAGACATGTGGGCATCTCTGGGAATTTTTGGGTAATTTATTACTGAGTTCTTGTATGGTTTATGATTTATAGAAAACCTAACAATTTCGTATATAAAACTGTGAGAAGTTATAAAAGGGTAAAATTGTAAACTAAAGGGTGTGATGTGTTTATTGTGTAACCTAAAGGGTGTAAATGGATATTTGGCTAAAACCAAAGGTCATGACTTGTAAAATCTGTAACTTGATGATATTTTCTTATTATACCCTAAACTTATGCTAATTACCTAATGAACCCTAAATTATGAAAACTACTATATGAACACTAAAACTTTGTAAAAGACATTAAGAATCTTGAACTATGAATATGATCATCTATACTACTTTGAATTAGCATACGGGAATGATATAACATAAAGTCACCTAATATGGTATGAGAACAAGAATGAAACCTTACGGTTCTATGAACTTATAAGAGAACTTGTGCTTATTTGTAGATCGGGTGAAGAGGGAGTGATCTCCTACTTGATTTGATTTTCATTTCTTGCTTGCGTATTTCGTTAAGGTACAGATATTCTGCTTCTTTGATAAGAGGCCTTCATTCTCTTATTATGATTCATATTAGGGTTTCCCTATACCATTGCTATGTTCCCTTCATTCATGAACTCCGATCTTTTGAACCATCATGATATTGAACCTTTTATGATTATGAACCTTTCATTCATGAACCTTTGATTATGAACCCTTGACCATGAACCTTTGCTTATGAACCTTTGCTTATGAACCTTTGCTTATGAACCTTTGCTTATGAACCTTGCTTATGAACCATGATTATGAACCTATGATTATGAACTTATGAAACAAGATATTGACCTATGCAAGTAAACTAAAAACATGATTCATGATACTTGACCTTTACCCTCAGTTTGATACTACGAGCCACTCACTAGGCATGAGGGTTTCATGTCCATGTCAGTCGATGCACCGATGGCATGACTCTAGGGCAGGAGAGTGATGACCTGTCCCGTCCCTGCACGTTTATGTTTATGATTCATGTAGAGGCAGATTATGGCCACCGGGGGCGTATGGATGCATCCTAGATTTGTTCATGTTCATGTTATGTTATGTTATTCATGGTGACTGATGGTGTGTGCGATACACGTCTTTCACACTCCGGGAGCTAGCTACTCCAACCCATGATTGAGGACACCCCTCATATTTACAGGATACCCATGATTGAGGACACCCCTCATATTTACAGGATACCCATGATTGAGGACACCCCTCATATTTACAGGATACTAAGAGGTCTCCCCTCTGCATGTTTACGATTATGATTATGATTATGATTTCATGTTATGTTATGGGCTCGTAGTGGATTTCTGACTTCCTTTACCATGTACCCTTTTACCTTTCCTTATGATACCATGTACTCTTACCTTTCATCTTGATACCATGTATTCATGTTTCACACTCTTTACTCATATAAATTATACATTATACTACTGCTTGTTACGTTATATCTGTTCACTGAGCTCTAGTAGCTCAGCCGCGTTTCTTTTCCCGCGGCAGGTTTTAGTTGGAAGCTGGGTAAGAGTGAAGAGACTTTGGACCTAGAAGACTTTGAGTAGAAGCCATTAGAAGAGATGTACTTATGGAGTTGATAGGCAGCTTTTATTTTCCTTTGTAACCCTTTTGTATTGCAAGATTTCATTTGTAACCTTTGAGAATCTTTGTATTACTTTTGAATGTATGCTTTGTTATATCTGATATGAAACCATTTGCGTGACATCTTTACCCTTGTCGGGTTGGGGTGTTACATTTCTTTTTGACAAACAGGACTGGTGCTCCCCAAGGGGATGAGCTGGGTTGGATGAATCCTTTATCTGACAGTTCTTTCAACTGCTCAGATAATTCTTTCATTTCGGAAGGGGCTAATCGATATGGTGCTTTTGCAACGGGTGCTGCTCCAGGCACTAACTCGATTCAAAATTCTACTTGCCGGATTGGTGGAATACCTGGCAAGTCTTCAGGGAATACTTCTGCAAACTCATTTACAACTGGCACTTCTTCTAGTCGTTTTTCTTTTTCTTTCGGTTTATCTTCCGTTACTTGGACTAAAAAGACGTGACATCCTTTTTTATGTATTTCACCGTTTTAATGTACGAGATGATATTGAGTTGAGTTTTATAGTGGTCACAACGAACGGTGAGCGTTTCATTGTTTATGGGGATTTGGATAACTTTTTCGTCGCAGATGATTCGGGCACGATGTTTGGATAACCAATCCATGCCCACAATTGCGTCAAAGCTTCCAAGTTGGATGGGCATGAGATCGATTGGAAATGATTTGTTTTGGAGAGTTAAGGTGCAGTTTTCGAGTACGGTGTTGGTGTTTAACAATTTTCCGTCGGCTATTTCAATTTCGTATGAGGTATCTAATTCTACAGGCGCGATATTAAGCAATAAAGCAAATGAAGTAGATACAAAGCTTCTATCGGCTCCAGAATCAAATAATATTTTAGCACTATGTTGATTCAGTAAGAAAGTACCCGTGGTGACATTGGGATTCTGTGGCACGTTTCCATCTCCCAGTAAGTAGGCCCTCCCGCGGGTAACATTGTTGGAGTTCTTCGGGCAATGACTCTTGTAATGACCCGTCTCACCACAACCGTGGCACTTCACTGCTATTGGGTGTGCGTTTGCCCCCGTGGCGCTGCAATCCTTGGTTACATGGCCTATTCTTCGGAAATTTCCGCAAACAGCGATGCAGGGTCCGACATGATGCATCTTACACTTGTTACACTGGGGTTTTGTCCCAGCATACATTTTTCCTTCAGTAGGTGCAGCCACATAAGCCCTGGCGGCTTCTTGTCGGCGGTTTTGTTGTTGATGTCTATCGTTTCGGCTTTGTTGGTAGTCTCTGTTGCGGTTGCTTCGGTCATTGTTGCGGTAGCTCCTGTTGTGATTGTAATAACTGTTGCTGTTCCGGTTGCTGTTGCCATGGTTATCATAGTCTCTCTTTTGTCCAATGACTGTGGAGTTAGAACCTCGTTTAAGCGCTCGACTCATCATTCGCTGAGCAAACACGAATGCGGCTTCGAGGGTTTTTGGGTTTGATGCGGTAACGTCTCCCTCAATACTTGAAGGTAGTCCTTCCACATATTTTTCCAACGTCTTTTCCAAGTCAGGTACCATGTGTGGACACAAAAGAGATAACTCTTGAAATTTTCGGTTGTACGTACTGACGTCATTGTTTTTCACCACTAACTGGTGAAATTCATCTTCAAGCTTTCTGACCTCTGTACGGGGACAGTACTTTTTCAGCATTTTATTCTTCAATTCGGTCCAGGAGATTTGAAATGCTGCTTCGGTACCCATTATTTTGACAGTAGCATTCCACCAAGATAGTGCATCTCCCCTTAAGGTTCCAGTAGCAAAAGTGACTTTGTTGTTTTCTGCGCAGTTGCTTCTCATGAATACTGTCTCAATGCATTCAAACCACTGGGCTAACTCTGTCACTCCTTCTACGCCTCTGTAGGTGGTTGGTTGGCAACTTACGAATTCCTTGTAAGTGCATTTACGTGGTGTAGATGCCTCACTTTCAGTTGTTGCTCCCATGGTATTGCTTGAGCGGTTTGCTGCATCGGCCTCGCGTGCTGCGGCGATGCCGGCATCAATCATCCTTCGAACCTCCTCAAGCGTTAGTGCTACGGTAGGGTTGGTAGTTTCGTGTTCGCTATGTTCCATTTTCTATTAATGTCACAATAATACAGATTTAGAATTTGGATAGAATGGCTGAGTATATGCACAATGTAATCATGGTGTGAAATGGTGATTAAATTGAATATTTTCCACAATTACGATGCCTCTTTAATTTATCCATTTACGGATATGAGATTGTTAAGGAACAATCGATTTAATCATACAAACTGGAGTTCATCAATTTTCCTTACATATCACCATATTATATGTGTTCAAGTTTTTACAATATTTACACGTTTAGAGAATCATAATAATAACAGATAACATCACGACATGTCTGGATACAATTACAATACATACGAACAACCATAATACATAAGTTAACAGATATATAGTACATTACTACCAACATTACAACATTAATAACTTGATCAGTTGAGTTATATAACAAAACGATACAAGAGTCTTTATTAATCGCCACATGCGGCAGACTACAATGTCTCAAACTATACAACATGCTAACTATGTCTACTGATCAGGTCTATCCGTACGCCTCGTGAGCTCTGAGATCTGGTCTCTGAGTCTCTGTATCTCAGCCTGATGCTCCATCTGTATGTCTCCCATGAGTCTCTCCAATGTGTCAGCTCTACGCTGTGCCAGGTGAGCCTCCCAAGCTAAGTCATGTCCCTCTCTACGTATGGATATCGCGTGGGAACGGGTATCTGCCAAGTCTGTCTGCATCTGTCTCAAGCACTGCTGTACTACTGCACTGTTGGAAGCCAACCTATGCAGAGTGTCACTGATAGTTCCCGGGGAATCCAATGGTACATGGTCGATCATCCGAAGAAGTGAATCAATCTGCTCTCCGTGACTCTCGAGTCGTGTCACCACTGTAGATGGTATAAGGTTGTGGGTGACTACTGGTCTAAATCCTTCCCAAGCATCATGTGTCTGAGCTGGGGGAGTGAAACCAGGAGGGTAAGTCAGTGATGGTGAGGATGGGTGTATCTGGTCTGAGATGCGGGGTCGACTCGGTGAGGGAATATCCTCCACAGGAATAGGGTCCTGCTGACAAGGTGGCAGTGGGTATGTCTGAGTATATGTATCAAATAAATGGTCAGGGAGTGGGGATGGTGCATTATGGTGGAACTCTAATGGTGTATCGTCTGCAGGGAGCCATTGCTGACTCTCATAGTACAAGTCGTCAGGGGGTGGTATATAGAAAGGAGAGTAGGTGTCATAAACAAAATGTGGTGGTAACGTAGGTGCTGGCAAAGCTGGCACATGAGGGTCCTCCAATAAAGGTATGGCGGCGGCTCCACCTTCCACAAAGGGCTCGATCGCGTCAGGCACGATCTCTGGTGCTACAGTATCGGGAAGTATGGGGGACGTGACTGATGCTAGTGATCCCTCGGAGTCCGGCTCCGATGATACACTAAAGTGGGTGATGAATGACATGGTACTGTAATAATCCATATATGGTAAAATAAGTAATTACTAACATCAAGTGGTGTAATGTAAGCATAAAATGATCTAGTTGTGCACAGTAACTATCAAGTATGCAGAGGCTTATATAAGATAATCCTAATGTGTAACATACCGATTGCGGCAGCAAGCAGGCATGGAGGGCTTAAGGTAACATGGTGTATAATTAATTTGTTTGAAAAATGTAGTTATAGTCCAACGTTTAAAACATTTGGTTCTCTATAACCTGTTTCTGATGCCAATCTGTAACACCCCCAAATTTTAAATATAGCAGCGGAAGATTTATTTGGGTGTTACTGTGAGGATCGAAAACAAAATCATAGAAAAACAGCCTGAGACGGCATTTTTAATTTACATAGGTCCATAATACAAATTCAGTTACAAAGCGTTACATCAGAGTGCTAAGGTTTCTCCAAAGAAACATCAATTTAACTGAATTACAATTTTATTTTACACCATTTATTTAAGATAGGGTACGCCTGCTCCAT
Organism: Artemisia tridentata subsp. tridentata; assembly: GCA_021014915.2. Taxonomy (NCBI): domain Eukaryota; kingdom Viridiplantae; phylum Streptophyta; class Magnoliopsida; order Asterales; family Asteraceae; genus Artemisia; species Artemisia tridentata. Next base: position 368,590,543 of record CP139504.1, on the reverse strand, counting down.
GCCTTGCCTTGCTCCTCTAGTTTCCTGAGATACATGCTTAAAAGTCAACATAATGTTGAGTGAAATCATGGAGTTTGTAATTTAAATATTAGTTCGATTCACAAGTAAGATTGTATTGAAGATACAATCAGTTTAAAAGTTGATATCGCAGTTCATATATTGCCCTAAGTCTCATGACACGCAAACGTTAACAAAGTACCGCATAAACGGAGGTGTCCATCAAATTAATGATGAAGGTTTTGCCCTCGTGTAATAGGTGATTTGCCAATTCCTATTTCTCTCAAATATAATGCATCGCGACTAATACGACTAGCAAAAAGCATTCCGTCACAGTATTAGTGGGATAGGTCGTCAGCCTCTAATAGATCTATTCATTATATTCGCGTTCACCGCAGTGATTAATGGCTCATGATAAAAGGGTCTTGTGGCAATATGGTAACTTAGGCATATATCAAGTCAGGTAGCATACAGAAAAATACTTGTGATCTGTTTATAGCATGTATCCCCCTCACGGAGTTTAAAAAGTATAAAGAGTTTAAAAAGTGAGGCCATGACTCACCTTAAGCGTTACTGGTGATGGTGAAAATAACTCAGAGGTGATTATAATAACTTCGATATGGAACCTGGTAAATATATAAATAACTGAGAATCTGACTAATTTCTGGTGGTGTGTGTGTATGAATGGTGGATGATGATTAACTAATGATATACAATGATTTAATCGTTGAAGGTGAAGGTGTTATTATATATGATTATGGTGCTCATGCTCTCGTAAGATCCTATCTTCAAAGAGTAAATGAATTGATATGAAATATTAACATGAAATATCTCTAACGTTATTAAATATCGGAAATAACTAATATGCAAATAGAATGCGTAAGGATGCATATGAGATATAAGTGTGGTGCCAAAAATGAAAAATGAAATAAGAATGTCAAGTTATAACAGTTGGTACTTGTTCTTTCCAGATTTTACATCCTTTACCCTAACTGTGGCTCGCGTTACATCGTTAGTCCTCGGTTAAGTCCATAGTCCAATAATACTCCGAATCTTGTCCATATGTCCATACAAAGCTTGGAGTTCAATGGTATGTCAATTTAAGTCCTATACAACCTGTTTTCACAGCTTCGGTCCATATGTTTCAAGGTTTGGCAGTTTTAGTCCTTTTGGTTAAGTCGCGTTACATTTTTAGTCCAAAAATGACAAAAAGGTAAAGAAAATTATGGCGATTCTTTCTAAGGCTTATTTAAGTAGTTTTTAACTTATTTTAACTACTTATTCGATTTATTGCTTATTGTTAATTTAATTGGGCCTTTAACGATTCATTTAAGCGGCCCATTAAAAATCTAGAGGAGGGGGCATGTAAACTGTTTTGGGCTTAAACTTGGGCTATTTTTAGGATTCTGAAAATATATTACATGGGCCTGTTGGGCTTATCTATCGCAAATCCTTGTTGGGCTTTGATTCGGCCCAACCGAATGATTATATTTAATTTTCTGAAATTGAAAGTTTAGACACTAGCGTGGGTCGCATGGAATGCTCTAATTCGAATGTGTAAAGGGGTTTGTAAGGTCGAATTTGAAACACGAAAAATCTAGTTTTCCAGGTGTACTATCGAGAGAAATAAAAATATATACGTGTTACTTTCATAATTTCGAAGTAAAAGGTTTGTGAGTTGGACCATGTCGGGGTGTCTTTTCCGGTTGTAATACTTAGCTAATTTTTTTACTTGTTTCTAAAATGTCCGATCGAGTAGTACTTAAACTGGCTCGTTTTAAAGGTCGAAACTTGAGTGTGATTAAGAGTTATTTAAATGAAAAGTGTAGTTAGCCATGCCATTTAACAAGTTGTGTAAGGAAATGAAGTAGTCGTTTAGCAATTTCGTGAGTTGTGGGCTCGTGTTCTAGGCGGCTTGGGTCGATTAGTATACAAAACCTCTTAAATATTTTCTAAGTATTCTTCACATATAGTGTATACGTGTGAGATGAAGGTTTTTACAAGTTCCATAATGCATTGAGATGAAATGTTTAACTGTGAGTGTAGGGTGAGAGGTGGCTTTTAATGCTTACCAAGGTGGAGGCTCGTCACCTTAAGGAGTGACATGAGCTAACGAATGCGACTACGTGACACTATGTATGGTCGAATGAAATGAGAAAATAATGCATGGAGTGTCATCTTTATATTATGTTAACGTGGCTTTGTACAATGAATAATATATATGTGAGGTGTTCGACTAAGTATATATGTGATACCTTCAAGTGAAAATAAAGCATGCATGTGACTTATGTACGTGAGATGTGTATTAGAGAGGATGCGAGAAGACTTACTACACCTTTGAAAAGGTGGTGGAGACTCAGTAGTAACCGGGTGGAACACGAAGGGATGACAACCCACTTGCTTCGAACTCTCCCAAATCAAAACTAGCGAGGTTCTCTGTTGTGAGGGAGAGGGTTTGGGTGAAAGTATAGAAGGAGTGGGATAAAATAGTGATAGTGAAATGGGTGGTGAAGGAAGTTGTGTAGTTCGAATGAAACACAAGAAGAGGCAGTAAACTCGAAGAGTTTTATATGCCTTGACTCCAACTGGTTCTTGCTTCCCACGACAGAAAGTTTTTATGCTATTTAAGGAATGTTTGAGGGTGATAGAAAAGGATAGTTAGGTAGGGTAGAAGGGGAAGATTTGATAGGCTTTTTATAGATGAAATATCCCACATTTCACATTGACCAATTGACCCAATCATTGAGGATACTGTAACTAACGGACACTTGTATCTTGCTTTCCTAGATTGAGTGTGAAGTTGATGTTGGTAGCTGAAACTTTGTACTCTAGTTCTTGGTGTTTTTATTCATTCGTTTTTCTACTACATTGGCACAAGATTGAGCATATCGAGCTAGAAGTCGTGGTTGTAGTTCATTTTTCATTTGGAGTATCAAATTTAGTTGGTAATATAGTTGGGAGATTATAGGAACTATTGGAGTATGATATAATTTCGTGTCGATGTTTTTAGTTATATGCTTGTGTCGAAAATGGGACAACAAAATGAGTTTTGTTATCGTGTTAATACTCGACCATTATATTTGTGAATTTGTACAAAAGGAGTTTGCTAGGTGGTGATTTAAATGGTGTAAAAATATATATAGGTTACTGTCGGTATTTTTGAAATATGAGTGCGTTTTGTGGAGGGTGCACACGATCGAGTTTATAAGTGACCAAGAAAAGAAAAGAGTGAAAATGGGCTGGTGATAACTGGGTTGTGTGGTGGGCTGAAACAGTAATGGCCCGGTTGGTTTTTGTAATATAGAGTTAGTATTAGTATTAGTGTTTTAGTTAAGTATAATTAAGTGATATTAATTTTAGTTAAGTGTAGTGAAATAAATAGGTGAATATAATCACTTGTCGTTGATCATGAAAATGTGTTGTTGCAAAGGAAGTGTTATCTCGTGTTTGTGTATACAATATGTATATAGAATGCATCGTGAAGTTAATAACAATAATCAAAAAGTTTAAATTTTTCCGTAAAAATGGTCTTTATTAAATGACAATACAAGGTTATCACTAATCATTAAGATTAACTACGAGGGTTTTTCGTAGAATCCTAATTGGTGGTATCCTGATCTTAGATCGATTTTTGAGTAAACACTCGATCCTTGCAGTTGGTCAAATAGATCGTCAATTCTTGGTAATGGGTATCGATTTTTCACTGTGAGTTTGTTCAACTCTCTATAATCGATGCACATTCGGAATGTTCCGTCTTTCTTTTTGACAAACAGGACTGGTGCTCCCCAAGGTGATGAGCTGGGTTGGATGAATCCTTTATCTGACAGTTCTTTCAACTGCTCAGATAATTCCTTCATTTCGGAAGGGGCTAATCGATATGGTGCTTTTGCAACGGGTGCTGCTCTAGGCACTAATTCGATTCGAAATTCTACTTGCGGATTGGTGGAATACCTGGCAAGTCTTCAGGGAATACTTCTGCAAACTCATTTACAACTGGCACTTCTTCTAGTCGTTTTTCTTTTTCTTTCGGTTTATCTTCCGTTACTTGGACCAAAAAGACGTGACATCCTTTGTTTATGTATTTCACCGTTTTGATGTACGAGATGATATTGAGTTGAGTTTTATAGTGGTCACAACGAACGGTGAGCGTTTCATTGTTTATGGGGATTTGGATAACTTTTTCGTCGCAGATGATTCGGGCACGATGTTTGGATAACCAATCCATGCCCACAATTGCGTCAAAGCTTCCAAGTTGGATGGGCATGAGATCGATTGGAAATGATTTGTTTTGGAGGGTTAAGGTGCAGTTTTCGAGTACAGTGTTGGTGTTTAACAATTTTCCGTCGGCTATTTCAATTTCGTATGAGGTATCTAATTCTACAGGCGCGATATTAAGCAATAAAGCAAATGAAGTAGATACAAAGCTTCTATCGGCTCCAGAATCAAATAATATTTTAGCACTATGTTGATTCAGTAAGAAAGTACCCGTGGTGACATTGGGATTCTGTGGCACGTTTCCATTTCCCAGTAAGTAGGCCCTCCCGCGGGTAACATTGTTGGAGTTCTTCGGGCAATGACTCTTGTAATGACCCGTCTCACCACAACCGTGGCACTTCACTGCTATTGGGTGTGCGTTTGCCCCCGTGGCCCTGCAGTCCTTGGTTACATGGCCTATTCTTCGGCAATTTCCGCAAACAGCGATGCAAGGTCCGACATGATGCATCTTACACTTGTTACACTGGGGTTTTGTCCCAGCATACATTTTTCCTTCAGTAGGTGCAGCCACATAAGCCCTGGCGGCTTCTTGTCGGCGGTTTTGTTGTTGATGTCTATCGTTTTGGCTTTGTTGGTAGTCTCTGTTGCGGTTGCTTCGGTCATTGTTGTGGTAGCTCCTGTTGTGATTGTAATAACTGTTGCTGTTCTGGTTGCTGCTGCCATGGTTATCATAGTCTCTCTTTTGCCCAATGACTGTGGAGTTAGAACCTCGTTTAAGCGCTCGACTCATCATTCGCTGAGCAAACACGAATGCGGCTTTGAGGGTTTTTGGGTTTGATGCGGTAACGTCTCCCTCAATACTTGAAGGTAGTCCTTCCACATATTTTTCCAACGTCTTTTCCAAGTCAGGTACCATGTGTGGACACAAAAGAGATAACTCTTGAAATTTTCAGTTGTACGTACTGACGTCATTGTTTTTCACCACTAACTGGTGAAATTCATCTTCAAGCTTTCTGACCTCTGTACGGGGACAGTACTTTTTCAGCATTTTATTCTTCAGTTCGGTCAGGAGATTTGAAATGCTGCTTCGGTAAACCATTATTTTGACAGTAGCATTCCACCAAGATAGTGCATCTCCCCTTAAGGTTCCAGTAGCAAAAGTGACTTTGTTGTTTTCTGCGCAGTTGCTTCTCATGAATACTGTCTCAATGCATTCAAACCACTGGGCTAACTCTGTCACTCCTTCTACGCCTCTGTAGGTGGTTGGTTGGCAACTTACGAATTCCTTGTAAGTGCATTTACGTGGTGTAGATGCCTCACTTTCAGTTGTTGCTCCCATGGTATTGCTTGAGCGGTTTGCTGCATCGGCCTCGCGTGCTGCGGCGATGCCGGCATCAATCATCCTTCGAACCTCCTCAAGCGTTAGTGCTACGGTAGGGTTGGTAGTTTCGTGTTCGCTATGTTCCATTTTCTATTAATGTCACAATAATACAGATTTAGAATTTGGATAGAATGGCTGAGTATATGCACAATGTAATCATGGTGTGAAATGGTGATTAAATTGAATATTTTCCACAATTACGATGCCTCTTTAATTTATCCATTTACGGATATGAGATTGTTAAGGAACAATCGATTTAATCATACAAACTGGAGTTCATCAATTTTCCTTACATATCACCATATTATATGTGTTCAAGTTTTTACAATATTTACACGTTTAGAGAATCATATTAATAACAGATAACATCACGACATGTCTGGATACAATTACAATACATACGAACAACCATAATACATAAGTTAACAGATATATAGTACATTACTACCAACATTACAACATTAATAACTTGATCAGTTGAGTTATACAACAAAACGATACAAGAGTCTTTATTAATCGCCACATGCGGCAGAACTACAATGTCTCAAACTATCAACATGCTAACTATGTCTACTGATCAGGTCTATCCGTACGCCTCGTGAGCTCTGAGATCTGGTCTCTGAGTCTCTGTATCTCAGCCTGATGCTCCATCTGTATGTCTCCCATGAGTCTCTCCAATGTGTCAGCTCTACGCTGTGCCAGGTGAGCCTCCCAAGCTAAGTCATGTCCCTCTCTACGTATGGATATCGCGTGGGAACGGGTATCTGCCAAGTCTGTCTGCATCTGTCTCAAGCACTGCTGTACTACTGCACTGTTGGAAGCCAACCTATGCAGAGTGTCACTGATAGTTCCCGGGGAATCCAATGGTACATGGTCGATCATCCGAAGAAGTGAATCAATCTGCTCTCCGTGACTCTCGAGTCGTGTCACCACTGTAGATGGTATAAGGTTGTGGGTGACTACTGGTCTAAATCCTTCCCAAGCATCATGTGTCTGAGCTGGGGGAGTGAAACCAGGAGGGTAAGGCAGTGATGGTGAGGATGGGTGTATCTGGTCTGAGATGCGGGGTCGACTCGGTGAGGGAATATCCTCCGCAGGAATAGGGTCCTGCTGACAAGGTGGCAGTGGGTATGTCTGAGTATATGTATCAAATAAATGGTCAGGGAGTGGGGATGGTGCATTATGGTGGAACTCTAATGGTGTATCGTCTGCAGGGAGCCATTGCTGACTCTCATAGTACAAGTCGTCAGGGGGTGGTATATAGAAAGGAGAGTATGTGTCATAAACAAAATGTGGTGGTAACGTAGGTGCTGGCAAAGCTGGCACATGAGGGTCCTCCAATAAAGGTATGGCGGCGGCTCCACCTTCCACAAAGGGCTCGATCGCGTCAGGCACGGTCTCTGGTGCTACAGTATCGGGAAGTATGGGGGACGTGACTGATGCTGTGATCCCTCGGAGTCCGGCTCCGATGATACACTTAAAGTGGGTGATGAATGACATGGTACTGTAATAATCCATATATGGTAAAATAAGTAATTACTAACATCAAGTGGTGTAATGTAAGCATAAAATGATCTAGTTGTGCACAGTAACTATCAAGTATGCAGAGGCTTATATAAGATAATCCTAATGTGTAACATACCGATCGCGGCAGCAAGCAGGCATGGAGGGCTTAAGGTAACATGGTGTATAATTAATTTGTTTGAAAAATGTAGTTATAGTCCAACGTTTAAAACATTTGGTTCTCTATAACCTGTTTCTGATGCCAATCTGTAACACCCCCAAATTTTAAATATAGCAGCGGAAGATTTATTTGGGTGTTACTGTGAGGATCGAAAACAAAATCATAGAAAAACAGCCTGAGACGGCATTTTTAATTTACATAGGTCCATAATACAAATTCAGTTACAAAGCGTTACATCAGAGTGCTAAGGTTTCTCCAAAGAAACATCAATTTAACTGAATTACAATTTTATTTTACACCATTTATTTAAGATAGGGTACGCCTGCTCCATGCCTTGCCTTGCTCCTCTAGTTTCCTGAGATACATGCTTAAAAGTCAACATAATGTTGAGTGAAATCATGGAGTTTGTAATTTAAATATCAGTTCGATTCACAAGTAAGATTGTATTGAAGATACAATCAGTTTAAAAGTTGATATCGCAGTTCATATATTGCCCTAAGTCTCATGACACGCAAACGTTAACAAAGTACCGCATAAACGGAGGTGTCCATCAAATTAATGATGAAGGTTTTGCCCTCGTGTAATAGGTGATTTGCCAATTCCTATTTCTCTCAAATATAATGCATCGCGACTAATACGACTAGCAAAAAGCATTCCGTCACAGTATTAGTGGGATAGGTCATCAGCCTCTAATAGATCTATTCATTATATTCGCGTTCACCGCAGTGATTAATGGCTCATGATAAAAGGGTCTTGTGGCAATATGGTAACTTAGGCATATATCAAGTCAGGTAGCATACAGAAAAATACTTGTGATCTGTTTATAGCATGTATCCCCCTCACGGAGTTTAAAAAGTATAAAGAGTTTAAAAAGTGAGGCCATGACTCACCTTAAGCGTTACTGGTGATGGTGAAAATAACTCAGAGGTGATTATAATAACTTCGATATGGAACCTGGTAAATATATAAATAACTGAGAATCTGACTAATTTCTGGTGGTGTGTGTGTATGAATGGTGGATGATGATTAACTAATATATACAATGATTTAATCGTTGAAGGTGAAGGTGTTATTATATATGATTATGGTGCTCGTGCTCTCGTAAGATCATATCTTCAAAGAGTAAATGAATTGATATGAAATATTAACATGAAATATCTCTAACGTTACTAAATATCGAAAATTAACTAATATGCAAATAGAATGCGTAAGAATGCATATGAGATATAAGTGTGGTGCCAAAAATGAAAAATGAAATAAGAATGTCAAGTTATAACAGTTGGTACTTGTTCTTTCCAGATTTTACATCCTTTACCCTAACTGTGGCTCGCGTTACATCGTTAGTCCTCGGTTAAGTCCATAGTCCAATAATAGTCCGAATCTTGTCCATATGTCCATACAAAGCTTGGAGTTCAATGGTATGTCAATTTAAGTCCTATACAAACTGTTTTCACAGCTTCGGTCCATATGTTTCAATGTTTGGCAGTTTTAGTCCTTTTGGTTAAGTCGCGTTACATTTTTAGTCCAAAAATGACAAAAAGGTAAAGAAAATTATGGCGATTCTTTCTAAGGCTTATTTAAGTAGTTTTTAACTTATTTTAACTGCTTATTCGATTTATTGCTTATTGTTAATGTAATTGGGCCTTTAACGATTCATTTAAGCGGCCCATTAAAAATCTAGAGGAGGGGGCATGTAAACTGTTTTGGGCTTAAACTTGGGCTATTTTTAGGATTCTGAAAATATATTACATGGGCCTGTTGGGCTTATCTATCGCAAATCCTTGTTGGGCTTTGATTCGGCCCAACCGAATGGTTATATTTAATTTTCTGAAATTGAAAGTTTAGACACTAGCGTGGGTCGCATGGAATGCTCTAATTCGAATGTGTAAAGGGGTTTGTAAGGTCGAAGTTGAAACACGAAAAATCTAGTTTTCCAGGTGTACTATCGAGAGAAATAAAAATATATACGTGTTACCTTCATAATTTCGAAGTAAAAGGTTTGTGAGTTGGACCATGTCGGGGTGTCTTTTCCGGTTGTAATACTTAGCTAATTTTTTTACTTGTTTCTAAAATGTCCGATCGAGTAGTACTTAAACTGGCTCGTTTTAAAGGTCGAAACTTGAGTGTGATTAAGAGTTATTTAAATGAAAAGTGTAGTTAGCCATGCCATTTAACAAGTTGTGTAAGGAAATGAAGTAGTCATTTAGCAATTTCGTGAGTTGTGGGCTCGTGTTCTAGGCGGCTTGGGTCGATTAGTATACAAAACCTCTTAAATATTTTCTAAGTATTCTTCACATATAGTGTATACGTGTGAGATGAAGGTTTTTACAAGTTCCATAATGCATTGAGATGAAATGTTTAACTGTGAGTGTAGGGTGAGAGGTGGCTTTTAATGCTTACCAAGGTGGAGGCTCGTCACCTTAAGGAGTGACATGAGCTAACGAATGCGACTACGTGACACTATGTATGGTCGAATGAAATGAGAAAATAATGCATGGAGTGTCATCTTTATATTATGTTAACGTGGCTTTGTACAATGAATAATATATATGTGAGGTGTTCGACTAAGTATATATGTGATACCTTCAAGTGAAAATAAAGCATGCATGTGACTTATGTACGTGAGATGTGTATTAGAGAGGATGCGAGAAGACTTACTACACCTTTGAAAAGGTGGTGGAGACTCAGTAGTAACCGGGTGGAACACGAAGGGATGACAACCCACTTGCTTCGAACTCTCCCAAATCAAAACTAGCGAGGTTCTCTGTTGTGAGGGAGAGGGTTTGGGTGAAAGTATAGAAGGAGTGGGATAAAATAGTGATAGTGAAATGGGTGGTGAAGGAAGTTGTGTAGTTCGAATGAAACACAAGAAGAGGCAGTGAACTCGAAGAGTTTTATATGCCTTGACTCCAACTGGTTCTTGCTTCCCACGACAGAAAGTTTTTATGCTATTTAAGGAATGTTTGAGGGTGATAGAAAAGGATAGTTAGGTAGGGTAGAAGGGGAAGATTTGATAGGCTTTTTATAGATGAAATATCCCACATTTCACATTGACCAATTGACCCAATCATTGAGGATACTGTAACTAAGGGACACTTGTATCTTGCTTTCCTAGATTGAGTGTGAAGTTGATGTTGGTAGCTGAAACTTTGTACTCTAGTTCTTGGAGTTTTTATTCATTCGTTTTTCTACTACATTGGCACAAGATTGAGCATATCGAGCTAGAAGTCGTGGTTGTAGTTCATTTTTCATTTGGAGTATCAAATTTAGTTGGTAATATAGTTGGGAGATTATAGGAACTATTGGAGTATGATATAATTTCGTGTCGATGTTTTTAGTTATATGCTTGTGTCGAAAATGGGACAACAAAATGAGTTTTGTTATCGTGTTAATACTCGACCATTATATTTGTGAATTTGTACAAAAGGAGTTTGCTAGGTGGTGATTTAAATGGTGTAAAAATATATATAGGTTACTGTCGGTATTTTTGAAATATTAGTGCGTTTTGTGGAGGGTGCACACGATCGAGTTTATAAGTGACCAAGAAAAGAAAAGAGTGAAAATGGGCTGGTGATAATTGGGTTGTGTGGTGGGCTGAAACAGTAATGGCCCGGTTGGTTTTTGTAATATAGAGTTAGTATTAGTATTAGTGTTTTAGTTAAGTATAATTAAGTGATATTAATTTTAGTTAAGTGTAGTGAAATAAATAGGTGAATATAATCACTTGTCGTTGATCATGAAAATGTGTTGTTGCAAAGGAAGTGTTATCTCGTGTTTGTGTATACAATATGTATATAGAATGCATCGTGAAGTTAATAACAATAATCAAAAAGTTTAAATTTTTCCGTAAAAATGGTCTTTATTAAATGACAATACAAGGTTATCACTAATCATTAAGATTAACTACGAGGGTTTTTCGTAGAATCCTAATTGGTGGTATCCTGATCTTAGATCGATTTTTGAGTAAACACTCGATCCTTGCAGTTGGTCAAATAGATCGTCAATTCTTGGTAATGGGTATCGATTTTTCACTGTGAGTTTGTTCAACTCTCTATAATCGATGCACATTCGGAATGTTCCGTCTTTCTTTTTGACAAACAGGACTGGTGCTCCCCAAGGGGATGAGCTGGGTTGGATGAATCCTTTATCTGACAGTTCTTTCAACTGCTCAGATAATTCTTTCATTTCGGAAGGGGCTAATCGATATGGTGCTTTTGCAACGGGTGCTGCTCCAGGCACTAACTCGATTCGAAATTCTACTTGCCGGATTGGTGGAATACCTGGCAAGTCTTCAGGGAATACTTCTGCAAACTCATTTACAACTGGCACTTCTTCTAGTCGTTTTTATTTTTCTTTCGGTTTATCTTCCGTTACTTGGACTAAAAAGACGTGACATCCTTTGTTTATGTATTTCACCGTTTTGATGTACGAGATGATATTGAGTTGAGTTTTATAGTGGTCACAACGAACGGTGAGCGTTTCATTGTTTATGGGGATTTGGATAACTTTTTCGTCGCAGATGATTCGGGCACGATGTTTGGATAACCAATCCATGCCCACAATTGCGTCAAAGCTTCCAAGTTGGATGGGCATGAGATCGATTGGAAATGATTTGTTTTGGAGGGTTAAGGTGCAGTTTTCGAGTACAGTGTTGGTGTTTAACAATTTTCCGTCGGCTATTTCAATTTCGTATGAGGTATCTAATTCTACAGGCGCGATATTAAGCAATAAAGCAAATGAAGTAGATACAAAGCTTCTATCGGCTCCAGAATCAAATAATATTTTAGCACTATGTTGATTCAGTAAGAAAGTACCCGTGGTGACATTGGGATTCTGTGGCACGTTTCCATTTCCCAGTAAGTAGGCCCTCCCGCGGGTAACATTGTTGGAGTTCTTCGGGCAATGACTCTTGTAATGACCCGTCTCACCACAACCGTGGCACTTCACTGCTATTGGGTGTGCGTTTGCCCCCGTGGCCCTGCAGTCCTTGGTTACATGGCCTATTCTTCGGCAATTTCCGCAAACAGCGATGCAAGGTCCGACATGATGCATCTTACACTTGTTACACTGGGGTTTTGTCCCAGCATACATTTTTCCTTCAGTAGGTGCAGCCACATAAGCCCTGGCGGCTTCTTGTCGGCGGTTTTGTTGTTGATGTCTATCGTTTTGGCTTTGTTGGTAGTCTCTGTTGCGGTTGCTTCGGTCATTGTTGTGGTAGCTCCTGTTGTGATTGTAATAACTGTTGCTGTTCCGGTTGCTGCTGCCATGGTTATCATAGTCTCTCTTTTGCCCAATGACTGTGGAGTTAGAACCTCGTTTAAGCGCTCGACTCATCATTCGCTGAGCAAACACGAATGCGGCTTTGAGGGTTTTTGGGTTTGATGCGGTAACGTCTCCCTCAATACTTGAAGGTAGTCCTTCCACATATTTTTCCAACGTCTTTTCCAAGTCAGGTACCATGTGTGGACACAAAAGAGATAACTCTTGAAATTTTCGGTTGTACGTACTGACGTCATTGTTTTTCACCACTAACTGGTGAAATTCATCTTCAAGCTTTCTGACCTCTGTACGGGGACAGTACTTTTTCAGCATTTTATTCTTCAGTTCGGTCCAGGAGATTTGAAATGCTGCTTCGGTACCCATTATTTTGACAGTAGCATTCCACCAAGATAGTGCATCTCCCCTTAAGGTTCCAGTAGCAAAAGTGACTTTGTTGTTTTCTGCGCAGTTGCTTCTCATGAATACTGTCTCAATGCATTCAAACCACTGGGCTAACTCTGTCACTCCTTCTACGCCTCTGTAGGTGGTTGGTTGGCAACTTACGAATTCCTTGTAAGTGCATTTACGTGGTGTAGATGCCTCACTTTCAGTTGTTGCTCCCATGGTATTGCTTGAGCGGTTTGCTGCATCGGCCTCGCGTGCTGCGGCGATGCCGGCATCAATCATCCTTCGAACCACCTCAAGCGTTAGTGCTACGGTAGGGTTGGTAGTTTCGTGTTCGCTATGTTCCATTTTCTATTAATGTCACAATAATACAGATTTAGAATTTGGATAGAATGGCTGAGTATATGCACAATGTAATCATGGTGTGAAATGGTGATTAAATTGAATATTTTCCACAATTACGATGCCTCTTTAATTTATCCATTTACGGATATGAGATTGTTAAGGAACAATCGATTTAATCATACAAACTGGAGTTCATCAATTTTCCTTACATATCACCATATTATATGTGTTCAAGTTTTTACAATATTTACACGTTTAGAGAATCATAATAATAACAGATAACATCACGACATGTCTGGATACAATTACAATACATACGAACAACCATAATACATAAGTTAACAGATATATAGTACATTACTACCAACATTACAACATTAATAACTTGATCAGTTGAGTTATACAACAAAACGATACAAGAGTCTTTATTAATCGCCACATGCGGTAGACTACAATGTCTCAAACTATACAACATGCTAACTATGTCTACTGATCAGGTCTATCCGTACGCCTCGTGAGCTCTGAGATCTGGTCTCTGAGTCTCTGTATCTCAGCCTGATGCTCCATCTGTATGTCTCCCATGAGTCTCTCCAATGTGTCAGCTCTACGCTGTGCCAGGTGAGCCTCCCAAGCTAAGTCCTGTCCCTCTCTACGTATGGATATCGCGTGGGAACGGGTATCTGCCAAGTCTGTCTGCATCTGTCTCAAGCACTGCTGTACCACTGCTCTGTTGGAAGCCAACTATGCAGAGTGTCACTGATAGTTCCCGGGGAATCCAATGGTACATGGTCGATCATCCGAAGAAGTGAATCAATCTGCTCTCCGTGACTCTCGATTCGTGTCACCACTGTAGATGGTACAAGGTTGTGGGTGACTACTGGTCTAAATCCTTCCCAAGCATCATGTGTCTGAGCTGGGGGAGTGAAACCAGGAGGGTAAGGCAGTGATGGTGAGGATGGGTGTATCTGGTCTGAGATGCGGGGTCGACTCGATGAGGGAATATCCTCCGCAGGAATAGGGTCCTGCTGACAAGGTGGCAGTGGGTATGTCTGAGTACATATATCAAATAGATGGTCGGGAGTGGGGATGGTTCATTATGGTGGAACTCTAATGGTGTATCGTCTGCAGGGAGCCATTGCTGACTCTCATAGTACAAGTCGTCAGGGGGTGGTATATAGAAAGGAGAGTATGTGTCATAAACAAAATGTGGTGGTAACGTAGGTGCTGGCAAAGCTGGCACATGAGGGTCCTCCAATAAAGGTATGGCGGCGGCTCCACCTTCCACAAAGGGCTCGATCGCGTCAGGCACGACCTCTGGTGCTACAGTATCGGGAAGTATGGGGGACGTGACTGATGCTAGTGATCCCTCGGAGTCCGGCTCCGATGATACACTAAAGTGGGTGATGAATGACATGGTACTGTAATAATCCATATATGGTAAAATAAGTAATTACTAACATCAAGTGGTGTAATGTAAGTATAAAATGATCTAGTTGTGCACAGTAACTATCAAGTATGCAGAGGCTTATATAAGATAATCCTAATGTGTAACATACCGATCACGGCAGCAAGCAGGCATGGAGGGCTTAAGGTAACATGGTGTATAATTAATTTGTTTGAAAAATGTAGTTATAGTCCAACGTTTAAAACATTTGGTTCTCTATAATCTGTCTCTGATGCCAATCTGTAACACCCCCAAATTTTAAATATAGCAGCGGAAGATTTATTTGGGTGTTACTGTGAGGATCGAAAACAAAATCATAGAAAAACAGCCTGAGACGGCATTTTTAATTTACATAGGTCCATAATACAAATTCAGTTATAAAGCGTTACATTAGAGTGCTAAGGTTTCTCCAAAGAAACATCAATTTAACTGAATTACAACTTTATTTTACACCATTTATTTAAGATAGGGTACGCCTGCTCCATGCCTTGCCTTGCTCCTCTAGTTTCCTAAGATACATGCTTAAAAGTCAACATAATGTTGAGTGAAATCATGGAGTTTGTAATTTAAATATCAGTTCGATTCACAAGTAAGATTGTATTGAAGATACAATCAGTTTAAAAGTTGATATCGCAGTTCATATATTGCCCTAAGTCTCATGACACGCAAACGTTAACAAAGTACCGCATAAACGGAGGTGTCCATCAAATTAATGATGAAGGTTTTGCCCTCGTGTAATAGGTGATTTGCCAATTCCTATTTCTCTCAAATATAATGCATCGCGACTAATACGACTAGCAAAAAGCATTCCGTCACAGTATTAGTGGGATAGGTCGTCAGCCTCTAATAGATCTATTCATTATATTCGCGTTCACCGCAGTGATTAATGGCTCATGATAAAAGGGTCTTGTGGCAATATGGTAACTTAGGCATATATCAAGTCAGGTAGCATACAGAAAAATACTTGTGATCTGTTTATAGCATGTATCCCCCTCACGGAGTTTAAAAAGTATAAAGAGTTTAAAAAGTGAGGCCATGACTCACCTTAAGCGTTACTGGTGATGGTGAAAATAACTCAGAGGTGATTATAATAACTTCGATATGGAACCTGGTAAATATATAAATAACTGAGAATCTGACTAATTTCTGGTGGTGTGTGTGTATGAATGGTGGATGATGATTAACTAATGATATACAATGATTTAATCGTTGAAGGTGAAGGTGTTATTATATATGATTATGGTGCTCGTGCTCTCGTAAGATCATATCTTCAAAGAGTAAATGAATTGATATGAAATATTAACATGAAATATCTCTAACGTTACTAAATATCGAAAATTAACTAATATGCAAATAGAATGCGTAAGGATGCATATGAGATATAAGTGTGGTGCCAAAAATGAAAAATGAAATAAGAATGTCAAGTTATAACAGTTGGTACTTGTTCTTTCCAGATTTTACATCCTTTACCCTAACTGTGGCTCGCGTTACATCGTTAGTCCTCGGTTAAGTCCATAGTCCAATAATAGTCCGAATCTTGTCCATATGTCCATACAAAGCTTGGAGTTCAATGGTATGTCAATTTAAGTCCTATACAAACTGTTTTCACAGCTTCGGTCCATATGTTTCAATGTTTGGCAGTTTTAGTCCTTTTGGTTAAGTCGCGTTACATTTTTAGTCCAAAAATGACAAAAAGGTAAAGAAAATTATGACGATTCTTTCTAAGGCTTATTTAAGTAGTTTTTAACTTATTTTAACTACTTATTCGATTTATTGCTTATTGTTAATGTAATTGGGCCTTTAACGATTCATTTAAGCGGCCCATTAAAAATCTAGAGGAGGGGGCATGTAAACTGTTTTGGGCTTAAACTTGGGCTATTTTTAGGATTCTGAAAATATATTACATGGGCCTGTTGGGCTTATCTATCGCAAATCCTTGTTGAGCTTTGATTCGGCCCAACCGAATGGTTATATTTAATTTTCTGAAATTGAAAGTTTAGACACTAGCGTGGGTCGCATGGAATGCTCTAATTCGAATGTTTAAAGGGGTTTGTAAGGTCGAAGTTGAAACACGAAAAATCTAGTTTTCCAGGTGTACTATCGAGAGAAATAAAAATATATACGTGTTACTTTCATAATTTCGAAGTAAAAGGTTTGTGAGTTGGACCATGTCGGGGTGTCTTTTCCGGTTGTAATACTTAGCTAATTTTTTTACTTGTTTCTAAAATGTCCGATCGAGTAGTACTTAAACTGGCTCGTTTTAAAGGTCGAAACTTGAGTGTGATTAAGAATTATTTAAATGAAAAGTGTAGTTAGCCATGCCATTTAACAAGTTGTGTAAGGAAATGAAGTAGTCGTTTAGCAATTTCGTGAGTTGTGGGCTCGTGTTCTAGGCGGCTTGGGTCGATTAGTATACAAAACCTCTTAAATATTTTCTAAGTATTCTTCACATATAGTGTATACGTGTGAGATGAAGGTTTTTACAAGTTCCATAATGCATTGAGATGAAATGTTTAACTGTGAGTGTAGGGTGAGAGGTGGCTTTTAATGCTTACCAAGGTGGAGGCTCGTCACCTTAAGGGGTGACATGAGCTAACGAATGCGACTACGTGACACTATGTATGGTCGAATGAAATGAGAAAATAATGCATGGAGTGTCATCTTTATATTATGTTAACGTGGCTTTGTACAATGAATAATATAATATGTGAGGTGTTCGACTAAGTATATATGTGATACCTTCAAGTGAAAATAAAGCATGCATGTGACTTATGTACGTGAGATGTGTATTAGAGAGGATGCGAGAAGACTTACTACACCTTTGAAAAGGTGGTGGAGACTCAGTAGTAACCGGGTGGAACACGAAGGGATGACAACCCACTTGCTTCGAACTCTCCCAAATCAAAACTAGCGAGGTTCTCTGTTGTGAGGGAGAGGGTTTGGGTGAAAGTATAGAAGGAGTGGGATAAAATAGTGATAGTGAAATGGGTGGTGAAGGAAGTTGTGTAGTTCGAATGAAACACAAGAAGAGGCAGTGAACTCGAAGAGTTTTATATGCCTTGACTCCAACTGGTTTTTGCTTCCCACGACAGAAAGTTTTTATGCTATTTAAGGAATGTTTGAGGGTGATAGAAAATGATAGTTAGGTAGGGTAGAAGGGGAAGATTTGATAGGCTTTTTATAGATGAAATATCCCACATTTCACATTGACCAATTGACCCAATCATTGAGGATACTGTAACTAGGGGACACTTATATCTTGCTTTCCTAGATTGAGTGTGAAGTTGATGTTGGTAGCTGAAACTTTGTACTCTAGTTCTTGGAGTTTTTATTCATTCGTTTTTCTACTACATTGGCACAAGATTGAGCATATCGAGCTAGAAGTCGTGGTTGTAGTTCATTTTTCATTTGGAGTATCAAATTTAGTTGGTAATATAGTTGGGAGATTATAGGAACTATTGGAGTATGATATAATTTCGTGTCGATGTTTTTAGTTATATGCTTGTGTCGAAAATGGGACAACAAAATGAGTTTTGTTATCGTGTTAATACTCGACCATTATATTTGTGAATTTGTACAAAAGGAGTTTGCTAGGTGGTGATTTAAATGGTGTAAAAATATATATAGGTTACTGTCGGTATTTTTGAAATATTAGTGCGTTTTGTGGAGGGTGCACACGATCGAGTTTATAAGTGACCAAGAAAAGAAAAGAGTGAAAATGGGCTGGTGATAACTGGGTTGTGTGGTGGGCTGAAACAGTAATGGCCCGGCTGGTTTTTGTAATATAGAGTTAGGATTAGTATTAGGTGTTGTTTATTTTTCTCCCTCCACTAAGGATACATGGGGCCCACCTCTGTTGTTTCATCTGAATGGAGAGGAGCTCCTTTTTTACACCCTCCGAATACAGAGGAATTAAGGGAAAAATGAGTAGGTCCCACAGCAAAAAAAATATTAAATTATGTTTTGTGGGTCCCAATTCCTCCACTAATAGAAAAAAAACACAACCTTAGTGTTTTAGTTAAGTATAATTAAGTGATATTAATTTTAGTTAAGTGTAGTGAAATAAATAGGTGAATATAATCACTTGTCGTTGATCATGAAAATGTTTGTTGCAAAGGAAGTGTTATCTCGTGTTTGTGTATACAATATGTAATAGAATGCATCGTGAAGTTAATAACAATAATCAAAAAGTTTAAATTTTTCCGTAAAAATGGTCTTTATTAAATGACAATAAAGGTTATCACTAATCATTAAGATTAACTACGAGGGTTTTTCGTAGAATCCTACAGGTGTCATTGATAGTCCCCGGGTGGTCTAGTGGTACGTGATCGATCATCCGAAGAAGCGAGTCAATCGACTTTAAAACATGAACAATCGACTTTAAAACATTTTTAACTAATTAATTACATAAAGAAAAGAAGATTTAACAAACACACATGATAAATCGAAGAGCAAGCTATTCACTAAAAATGACCTAAAGCAAATCGGATATTACTTCCTTGGTGGATTTAGAGCTCAAAGCTATACATAAAACAGATGAAACACATGATTAATGCAAACAAAATCCTAGAAAGCAAAACATTGCAGTTAACACAATAAATGCATATATAAGAACTATGCAAAAGATAAAAGTCATAAAGTAACATTTTAGTGTCTTGCTCGACATGAAAAAAGTACAACTAGAGATAAAATGTTACGAGTAACTTGTTAAATAAATCCTCACTAAACAAGTGCAACTAACGACAAACACTGTAGAGAAAAGTAGATATTTGCCACAAACACATGTTGCCAAAAACCAAAACCACTCTCAGAATACATAAAGATACACAAAAGCAACCAGTTCAAATTAGATTCTAAACATCTTTTAACTAGACGTACATGCAAAAAACTTGCAATTCTACCTATTTCTCCGTATAGCAAATATCATGGTGAGGCTAATATGTTCCAGAAAAAAATTACTTTGTTTAATTATATAAATTACTTTGTTTAATTATATTAACAACTATGATAATATTCACAAACAAAAGGAATAACTAACCTGTGAAACTTATGAAGGTAGTCTAAGCCACCGGTAACACTTTTGTCGAGACGAAAAAAACTGCATTCTAAAATAGTTGGTGGCAAATTGTCGTAGTCGATATAGTACATAACCATGTTTATGTTACCTATCGAGCTGAATCTGTCTAATTAAAATGTTGGTAGTTGTTAAGAGTTAGTGGTGTGTTGCTTGTATTTTTGAGTCGGTATATAAAAGAAGATAAAAATTTTGACCGATAGTTGATTGTGTTTGATTGTGGATATTTGTCTTTGTTTAAAAGTGATCTCGACCCTCTATTTTGAATGTATGAATCTGAGTGGAGGAAGTGGAGGGCAGAGAATCAAAGACAGAACTTGAAAAGAGTCTCATAAAAGAAAAGGTGGTAAAGTATAAATTTTTACTGTTAATCTCCATTACATGACATGTCTGTTACTGTGTTTGGTTGTGTGTTTGGTTGCGTGAGTCAAAAAGGGAAACAAGAAAAAGCACATAAGTTGTCCTGTCAGCCAAAAGTTGTGGTGAATATTCATTTAACGTGGGCTGTTCTTTTAAGGGTTGAACCGGTTGTATCGGGTCTGGAAGAGGCTCCGGTTTAATATTTGGTTTTCAAAACTTGGTTAGTACTTGCTATCATTATAACCACTTGTGTAATAATAAGTTGAATGCTAAGGCTATGCATAGTTGTAACCCGAGTTATCCCTTGTCACATCAGATTTTTTTTTTTTATTATTAGACACGATCAAGTTGCCACAGTCGATGACCAAATTTTTTTTTTCTTTTTTTTTTTAAAATATTCAAATATTTTAAATAACAAATTTAAAATTCATTAAAAACAAAAACATTACAATACTAAATTCAAATAAACATTAACATTAAATTATTAAAATAAAATTAAAAACATTACAAGAATTCTTCATCGTCTTCCTCATCGTCATCGTCACTACCGTTTTCGTGAAACTTTTGGCTGTGATGCTTAGTAAGCATTCCAAGCAAACTCCGTAAACTCACTAATAACTTCATCATCGTCGGAAGACGAATAACCAAAAAATAGCTCGTACGACATAATTAAAAGAATGTGTTTGAAGGTATTGATAGAAATGTTGTTTGAAATTGTGTGTTTAAAAGTGTGTTTGAGGTTGGTATTTATAAGGTTGTAAAATGGTAAAGTTTTTAATTTTTTTTAATTTTTTTTTTTTTTAAATACGCGAACGGTAAGATTTTTTGGACTTTTGTGATGTGCAAAGCCGGTCGATATTTAGACCGATTGTTTCATTTTTTGCAACTCGACCGATATTTGCTTTCATGCCCACAAAGGGCTCGACCGATTTGAATATCGGTCGACTGCTTTGCTCGACCGACTTTTTTCAGCCCAGTGTGCACAGCCTAATGGTGACCATAAGTATTGTAGTAATCCCTTATCACATCAGCGCCCTCTCTCCAAAATTACACTCAACCGCAATTTGTTAATAGCTACCACAATGACGATCGTAACTTTTTTTTTAAAAGTTAAAATTTCATTTATAATTAAATAAACATTATAATAATAATTCAACTAGTCGATCTAAATACAATTGAATTCTACCGTCTAGTCGACCTAATTATAGTTATATGAACCAAATACAAAAAAAGAAGCATGCTATATTGAAAGAACATGTCAATATGGGTTGCAGTGCATAAGGCTGGACACAGTCGGTGACCCAAGCGACCTGGGTCACCGGCTGCCACGTCAGCATTCTTTCTCCGCCGACCAGAAGCGATCGACCTGCCACAGTCGATGACCGATTTTTTTTTTAATCAAACATAAAAAAAAAAACTTAAAATTCATTAAAAAAAAAAAAAAAAAAAAACATTACAATAAGAAAATATATGTTTTAGCTTTTGAAAAAACATTACAATAAGAAAATAAATGAAGCAATATATGCTACTTCTCTCCCCTTCTTCTTCGTCTCTTCCGATCTTCAATCCACAGGTATTGTTTTCATCTAATTTTTATAAATTCAATCTTGATATAATAAGAAAATATATGTTTTATTAGCTTTTCAATGCACAAGTGTGTTTGCAAGTGATTTAAACTCGGTCGGTGAAGCGATCGATATTCAATTTCATGGACAAGCGACCGGTTGTGCACATCCCAAGCGACCGATTGATGTATCGGTCGGTTTGGTGAATTTGAAGCGATCGACCGATTGTGCACGGTAGACTGTGTTCAGCCTAAGTCATTCTTCTATGTTTGCAAATTACCTTTTTAAGTTTTCCATACCACTACATCTTTTACAAATGGTTAAAACAGGCTCTCTGATGCTTGTAACTTGAGGAATTTTTGTTGGCCATTTCTAAGTTGGAATATGGTTAATATATTAACAAGTAAATGTCTAGTTTCGAACCGAGACCTCGGGATTGCACACAATACAAACGAGAATAAAAGTATAATAATTATATATATGTTAAATGTTGTGTATATATAATTATTTAAACACTTAACGGAGTTAACGGTCGTTAGTACTTAACCGTATGGACTAACTATCGTTAAAAGTAAACGAGAAGGACTAATACGAAAATAGATGCCAAGAAGGATTCGGAAGATCCTCTTGGATCCATAGGCCGGTCGACTTAGGGTTGGGGAAACCCAATCCTAGTCCAACTTGTCCTACAAGATTCTATTAGTATATAAACAAACTCAAGGGTTATTGTTTGGCTAATCTTTTGTGCACACACAATAACCCTAAAGCTTTGGTTTTCTTCTTTTCCTCCTTGCCGATCGTACAACCTTAATCCCTTAGGGTTGTCGATTTTTTGTGATCAAAATTAAGTGTTTTCTTAGATCTTGCAATCTCTTTTATTCGTTATAGTTTGTGTGTACAAGAACGAGGTAACAACACACTATTGTTGTTATCAAGAGATCGATAAACAAAACGGTAAGGGGTTTATCATTGATCTAGTTTTATTAATAATCAAGATTTATTGAAGTGCATCGGGTACGTTTTCTATTTATGTTTAAGTTAATAATTATGTGTTATACTTATTTGTTTACACGCTTCCGCATACTTGTGTACTTTGATTATGGAGTTTATATGATTGTCATGGTTTTCTAATTCCAACAGTGGCATCACGAGCCATGTATAACATGTAATTGATTACTTAAACAATAAAAAACATATCTTTAAATTGTTTTGAATATACATGTTTTATTTTCTAGGGTTTTATTATTAAAAATTTGTTTTTTTTAATAAAAGTCGAAACCCTAACCCTAATTTAGGGGGGGTGTCGATTTGATCCATAAACCCTAATTAGGGTTTGTGGTTTTCGTAATTAATTGTGATTAATTAGAAACCCTGGGTCTTTAACAATTGTTGTATTATGTGTCTTGTGACCTAATTGTTGTATGATATGCATGAATCCGTGACTATACATGCATAATTAGTCACGGATAAATTACTTGAATTAAATTGTTTAGATGTTTGCTACATGTTTAGATAAATCTATAATTAGGGAAGACCTAATATATTAAATTAATGAATCGGTTATGTGCAACGTGGTATATTATCATTAAAACTTACGCGGCCAATTGTTGGCGACTGTAGTCCATTGGGTACAATGAGCTCGAAAACCAATGGGAGTTTTATTGACTCTATACATAATAATTCACATATAGATTATTAATAGGATTTGTTTAAAAGGTTGCATGTGGCTAGATGTTTCACTTACAATTAATTGTTTTATTATTAGTTGATTGTTTGTTTTCTTTTAATTACTTGTTTATTGTTTTTTTTTTATATGTGATATGTTAAAGTAAGCAATAAAAAGGGTAATTTTCAAAAAAATTAAATTGGACTAATAATGGTGAAACATAAAGTAATAAAGTAAGGATCTTGCAAAGTTTTATGTGCCGACAGTGGTTCGCTTCGCACGGTAATTTGCTCCCAGGCGAGACTAGCAAGATCTAAACTTTGTCACTTAATTTTTTAAGACTAAGATCATAAACTTTTGCTTGATTGATGTTTTTGTACAATAGTGTGTGGAAGGCGGACCAAAGTTGACAAACTGTGTGGTGGGTTTATCTGGAGAGGGGTTTTTTAAGAGATTCGCTCCTACCGGCTCTCCGGGCCCGCTTGTGCGTCAACTGCGACTTACCTATATCACTATTTACGTACACTATCATCTTAAGGGTGATTTACCTCAATTCCACGCGCCACTTTTGTGGCAAATATCCGAATAACATGTAAGAGTAGGATATGTGGGCGATAATTGTTGGTACTTCTTTAATTGGTGAACCCAATACCTCAAGTAAATAGTTTTTTGGTTTACTCTTAAACTAATTGGTAAATTAAAATTGTTTTGAAAACTAATGATACAAAGATGAGTGCATGCATCTTTGTACATGTTTTTGTCACATCAAAAACTAAATACCCTAAAATTTAAGTTACATGCCATCTAACTATAAGGAACACTTGAAGTTAATTTTGGGTATGCGTGAGACCTGGACCAAAATTAATGACAAGGTAAATTCCCGAGTGTGCGTGAGACCATACATGGATTAATTTGCAGTTTCTAAGTTAGACAACTTAATTAAGCTGATGCGTGAGACCTAGAGCTTAAGGCATGAGATGGGATAAACATGCTTACGTGACATATTGATGAATCAATATGTAGTAAATCCCATAAATTATCTAGGAATTGGAAAACTTGTTTGCCAATTATTGTATGACAGATTACCATCTTTTGTACTTCCACTACTAGCAGATCAACTGATGTAGTGAAATTATGTAAAGTTGGATCCTAGATTTTCAAGGAAATTAAGTTGGTTATATGAATATATCCATGGGTATTATATTTTCTTGAGAATAAGTATTATCGAAAATACTAATGTTTGAACTTTTCTATTTTCTGTAGAATGGCTCAACCCGATAACTCCGTGTTCGCTGCTTTCAAGAGTCATCTTGAAAGAGCCAAATTGACTGGGAAAAATTTCAATGATTGGCACAGATCGCTCAGAATTGTCTTGAGGGCGACTGGTAAGCTCAATTACTTGAATACTCCTTGCCCTGATGAGCCTGCTGCGACCGCTACTGACGAGGTCAAAGCAGCATGGAGAGCTGAGTATGCTAAGTACAATGAGATTGGGTGCTTAATGCTTCAAAGTATGGATCCAATGATGCAAAAGAAGTTTGAGTATTATTTTCCATATAACATGCTCGAGCAGCTCAAGAAGTCTTATGAAAAGACTCCTGAAATTGAAATGTATGAGTCTCTTGACAAACTACACAGCTGCAAACATGGTGATGGTAAACCAGTTGAAGACTATGTGAATGAGATGAGAGATTTCTTTGATCAACTTCATAGAGTCGGATTTGGTTATCCCGAGAATGTTCAAGTTAACCTAATCAACAGGTCCCTTAACAAGGATTTTGCTGGTTTTGTACAGAACTTCAACATGCATTGCTCGGGGAAGACAGTTTCTGAGTTACTCGCATTGCTTGTTGACTACGAGAAACACTTACCACCCAAGGGCAAGGCTCCTACTCCGCAAGTGTTGGCAATTCAAGGAGGTAGGATCCAGAAAAAATCGCATGTGAACAAGGGTAAGGGTAAAGGTGATAAAGGCAAGCAGGTCATGGCCTATCAACCAAATCCTAAGGTGAATCAACACCAGCCCAAGAAGAACAAGGTGAGTCCTCCAGGAAAGAAGGATCAGGCTTGTCACCACTGTCATGAAGTAGGGCACTGGAAGAGGAACTGTCCGCTCTACATCAATGACTTGCGACAGAAGAAGCAAAAGAGTGAAGCTGGTAAACCCAGCTCTTCAGGTGCGTTCTTTGTAATCGAATTATTTACTCTAACTCGTAAGATTAATTCCTGGGTATATGATACGGGATGTGGTATTCATATTTGCAATACTATGCAGGGGTTTAGAGTTGAGAGAAAGCTGGCCTATGGACAACAATTCTTGCACGTGGGTAATGGAGCACATGCAGCAGTTGAAGCTATAGGCGTATTTGATTTAGTGTTGCCTTCGGGCTTAGTACTATCTTTAAATAATTGTCATTATGCACCGTCAATTGTTAGAGGTGTTATTTCATTTTCATGTTTGTTGAACCTTGGTTTTGAACATACTATTAATAGCAATGGAATTTCTGTTTCTTTAAATGGTGTATTTTATTTTAATGTTATTGCGGTGAATGGTATTTTTGAACTTGATATGAATGATAATGGTAATGCTTGTGTTAAAAATAATTCGATGTATAGCATCAACAATAAGAGAATCAAGAAAAAGTCTGGATTCGTCGTATCTTTGGCATTGTCGACTTGCTCACATAAGCAAGGATCGCATGAAAAAGCTGCAACATGATGGGCTTTTAGAAAAGATCAATGATGAATCATTTGATAAATGCGAGTCTTGTATTAGTGGGAAGATGACAAAGAAACCCTTTAATGATAGGATTGAAAGGGCTACTGATCTACTTGGTCTTATTCATACAGATGTGTGTGGACCACTTAAACATGTGTCAAGGAGAGGTGCTAGCTACTTCTTAACATTTACGGATGATTTCAGCCGTTATGGTTATGTTTATTTACTTAAACATAAACATGAGGTATTTGAAACATTCAAAGTGTTTAAAGCTGAAGTAGAGTTGCAACTTGGAAAGAAGATTAAAGCTCTTCGATCCGATAGAGGTGGTGAATACCTGAGTCAAGAGTTTGTGGATTATCTAGCTAAGGAAGGAATTGTCCAGCACCTTACTTCTCCATATACACCACAACAAAACGGTGTATCTGAGAGAAGAAATCGTACATTGCAAGACATGATACGATCTATGTTTAATCTAACAACTCTTCCCTTCTCATTCTGGGATTATGCCTTGGAGTCTGCTGTTCGCATTCTTAATATGGTTCCCACAAAGAAGGTTGATAAGACACCATATGAGTTATGGACTGGAAATGCTCCTAACTTGTCTTATCTTAAGGTCTGGGGTTGCGAGGCGTACGTTAAACGTGACTCGGGCGACAAGCTCCAACAAAGATCTGTAAAATGTATCTTCGTAGGATACCCAAAGGAAACAATGGGTTACTACTTTTATTATCCTCCTGAGAACAAAGTATTCGTTGCAAGGTATGGAGATTTCTTAGAAAAGGATCTCATATCTCAAGAATTAAGTGGGAGGATATATGATCTGGAAGAAGATCAAGATGATGCATTACCTTCTGAAAACACTAGCCAACTTCCTGAAGAACCAGAAAGTCTGGGTCCTCTACCAGAAGTTGAAGTGGTTCCCATTCGCAGATCCGTAAGGACTGTAAAAGCTCCTGAACGTCTATGTCTTAGCGTAGAATGTGAGGAATATATACAAGGGGATCTTGATGAACCGCCTAGTTATAAAGCTGCCATTAATAGTCCTGAAAAGGAAAAATGGTTAGTTGCTATGAATGGGGAAATGCAATCCATGAGAGACAATGAAGTCTGGATTGAAGTAGACCTTCCTCCTAATGCCAAGGTAGTTGGGAGTAAATGGCTCTTCAAAAAGAAAACAGACATGGATGGCAATGTACACACCTATAAAGCCCGTTTGGTAGCTAAAGGCTTTACTCAAACGTATAGTGTTGACTACGAGGAGACATTTTCTCTTGTAGCTGACATTAGGGCTATTAGGATTCTCATAGCCATAGCTGCATACGATGACTATGAGATTTGGCAGATGGATGTCAAAACCGCCTTCTTAAATGGTCGCCTAGATGAAGACATCTATATGGCGCAGCCTGAGGGGTTTGTGAATCCAAAGTTTCCAAATCGTGTATGCAAACTTCAAAGATCCATTTATGGATTGAAGCAAGCATCACGACAATGGAACAAGAGGTTTGATAGTGAAATAAAAAAGTTTGGTTTTACTCAAAATCTTGATGAGCCATGTGTATACCACAAAGCTAGTGAGAGTGAAGTAATTTTCCTTATATTATATGTCGATGACATATTGATCATGGGGAAAGACATTCTAAGTTTGCATGAAGTTAAGGCATATCTTGGAAAGTATTTTTCTATGAAAGATTTAGGGGAAGCTGCTTTCATTCTGGGAATTAAGATATATAGAGATAGATCTCAGCGATTAATTGGATTAAGCCAAAGTGCTTACATCGATAAAATATTGAAGAGATTCAATATGCAAAATTCCAAGAAGGGATATTTGCCGATGCAAGAACAACATGGCTTGAGCAAGAAAGTTTGTGCTTCAACACCTGAAGAGGTGAAACGCATGGCAAAAGTTCCTTATGCTTCGGCTGTGGGATCTATTATGTATGCGGTTAAAAGCACAAGGCCTGATGTGGCGTTTGCTCAGAACTTAACCAGTCGATATCAGCAGAATCCAGGTGAAGCTCACTGGACTGCTGTTAAGAATATTCTTAAGTACCTTAGGGCTATTAAAGATATGTTCTTAGTTTATGGGGGTGATCCACAAGCAGAACTTGATGTTACAGGTTACTGCGATGCTTCATGGAAAGGTGATAAGGATGATATGAAGTCTCAGACTGGATACGTCTTTGTCATTAATGGAGGAGCTGTGGATTGGAGGAGCAAGAAGCAGAGTACATTAGCGATGTCTGCAGCAGAAAGTGAGTACATAGCTGCATCAGATGCTGCAATGGAAACCGTCTGGATTAGGAAGTTTGTATCAAGGCTTGGAGTTATGCCTTCGATTCGACAACCTATAAAAATGTATTGTGACAATTCAGCTGCAATTACATTTGCCAATGAACCTGGAATCATGAAAGGCACCAGACATTATCCGATCAAATATCACTATGTGCGAGAGCAAGTAGAGATTGGGCAGATCGAAGTACTCAAAGTTCACACAGATGATAACTTGTCAGATCAATTGACGAAAGCTCTTCCTGGCACTAAGCTTTATAAGTTAGCTGAAGGAATAGGTCTTCGTAAGGCTGAAAGTTTCATGCCCATTTGTGATTAGTATTTGGATAAAGGATGTAATAGACAATTATTGATTTTTATGAAATAAAGTATTGTTTATGTTTATTTATATTGTCTTGTTGAAATATACATATATCCTGTTTTTGCATGTTTATATCCTTTAATAAATTTATTATTCTAAATGTGTCCATTGTCGGTTAATGATATGGGAATATCATTAAATTAAGACAAATGTGAAGATTGGTGAGAATATACTTGAAAGTATATTGATGCGTAGACATACCAATTTCACATGATATTCTATGAATAGAGTATAGGACTTATCCCAACTAAGCATGAGATTACTTATGGATCTTGTCATCAAGTAATTCATGAAATAGTTATCCTCAGACTTGAGATACCAGATAAGAGTCATGGATGTAGTGCATTTTTGTAAAGCAATCTACCGCTTACCGTAACTGGAAGTTATAAGGATTGTTTTCAGAAGTGTTGCAAAGTCCATGGGTTATTCTTGTAGTCAAGAAAGAATTTGTTCCTTCAAATTTTGTTTTGAAGTATAATACTGCTGGGCCCCTCGTAGGGTTGACAAAATGTTTGCGTGGCCACGCCCAAAGTCTATCTGGAATACGTTCAGATGTTTTGGTAATTTTGTTCAATCATTAACAACGAGAAACAGAAACATTAATAAAGTGTGACTTAGATCCATATCTTTATTAATAGAGTATTAGTATCAAAAGGATAATAATAATGATGAATCATTAAAGATTTTCCAGGAAATCTAGCTCGAGTCGAACTGGGGGCATTGGAGTGTTGCAAGACGCCAACCAATGTCATTTTACTATTAATAGTTAACCAAGTGGGAGTTGTTGGAATATGGTTAATATATTAACAAGTAAATGTCTAGTTTCGAACCCGAGACCTCGGGATTGCACACAATACAAACGAGAATAAAAGTATAATAATTATATATATGTTAAATGTTGTGTATATAATTATTTAAACACTTAACGGAGTTAACGGTCGTTAGTACTTAACCGTATGGACTAACTATCATTAAAAGTAAACGAGAAGGACTAATACGAAAATAGATGCCAAGAAGGATCCGGAAGATCCTCTTGGATCCATAGGCCGGTCGACTTAGGGTTGGGGAAACCCAATCCTAGTCCAACTTGTCCTCCAAGATTCTATTAGTATATAAACAAACTCAAGGGTTATTGTTTGGCTAATCTTTTGTGCACACACACATAACCCTAAAGCTTTGGTTTTCTTCTTTTCCTCCTTGCCGATCGTACAACCTTAATCCCTTAGGGTTGTCGATTTTTTGTGATCAAAATTAAGTGTTTTCTTAGATCTTGCAATCTCTTTTATTCGTTATAGTTTGTGTGTACAAGAACGAGGTAACAACACACTATTGTTGTTATCAAGAGATCGATAAACAAAACGGTAAGGGGTTTATCATTGATCTAGTTTAAATCATAATCAAGATTTATTGAAGTGCATCGGGTACATTTTCTATTTATGTTTAAGTTAATAATTATGTGTTATACTTATTTGTTTACACGCTTCCGCATACTTGTGTACTTTGATTATGGAGTTTATATGATTGTCATGGTTTTCTAATTCCAACAATTTTTGTTGGCCATTTCAAAGTCCACTTCCATCTACTAGCAATTCTGCTACTGTGTACAAGTTTGAATATATTTTCTATGCTAGATATAGTTGTGCAAAGCTCGGATAGTAGTCACTTATCATGCCCACTTTAAAGTGCGGTACCGTTGTAATTATTTTTCTAGCTTCTTGCTGGAAGCTAGTATATCTTTTTGCAGTAAATAAAAACCTTTAAAGTGCGGTACCCATTCCCAAATTTATAAACAATTTGACTTCATTTTATCTCTCATCTCCAACAAATTCTTGCATCCCCAACTATCGAAATTCACATGTTTAACTTCCTAATACTTCTGCCTTTAAACTTCATTATCTGAATCCATTAACCTATATAGTATCTTTCTTAGCAGCAATATTCTTTACATACTCGATGTTTAGAGCTTCATTCCATTTAAGTCAGCTGATGCAAATACGGTTTTTTTTAACCTACGGCCGGTATGCCAAAGCATACCTTGCTTTGGTGTGTCACGCCATGGAAATTTTCCATTGACCAATACCACTCACCTTAATATTTTGACTGTTTAAAGCTAGCATGTGTTTCGACAAATCGTTCAGTTTATCTGTAATGAATGAGAAAGCACTTATAGATCCTTTCCTTTTTATGAAAAATCTAGCAAGTCCACCTGTTAATAAATAATAAACATAAACACATACATTAGTTGGTTTCTACTACATGTAACCGTAAACACTTTCCCAATCTATTACATATAAGATGAGTTTCTTTGTTTATGCAGATTTGGATAAGTGCGTGTAATAACTGCTAGCAGAGAATTTAAACTTGTGAGTGAAATAAATCCCACACTGTTATCACCTGATACAACATATGTATGTTACTTTGTCTACAAATTACCACAGAAGCAATACACATTTAAGCCTCCTCTCAAAGTGAGCAATGGAAGTGGTGAAGACTATGATCAGTATATATATAGCTATTTAGTAAGCCCTCCAAACACACCAGTTATCGGACAAAAGTTTGATGAAAACAATTACAACCCACTAAACAGGCACAATCTAAGTGCTCTTCCAAGACAAAGGAGTGATGGTTGTGGAAGTAGATTTATGATTAAATTGGTAAAAAAATAGTGTGAAGTAGATGGAAAGATAAAAAGACATAATTACCCTTACCTAAAAGAGATAACTGCCACGTGGCCAAGTTAACGACACAATGTTTGCACCGTTTGTCCTCGTGGATGTATTGTGTTTGACTTTTACTAACGGAGGGATGTATATGTTGCAAAAAAAAGTTTTGGATGTATGGTGCGAAATTGGGCAAACCACAGGGATGTATTTTGGAGTTTACTCTTTAATATAAGAGTAAACTGCAAAATATTTACAGTTTTTGAGACCTTACATCCCTGTCAGAAACTATTTGCATGTTATATCATTCGTTAGCCAAACGTTTACCACCCTACACCCCTCGTTTACAATGAGGACTAACGGTGCAAATAATTTCTCCGTTATCTCTTAACGAGATAGATAATATTACAACCGTTAGCCTTCAGGGCTAATGGTATTTGCACTGTTAGTCCATTTTTTACGTTTTCTCCCTTGTTTTGTACGTTTCCTTTTTTTTTTTACGTTTTTATCCGTTTTTTGAATGTTTTTATCCGTTTTTTTTTTTTTATGTTTTTTTACCGTTTTACAATTTTTTTACGTTATCCCTTTTTTTACATTTTTTGTACGTTTTATCCGTTTTTTTAACATTTTTTGTACGTTTTATCCGTTTTTTAATCCATTTTTTGTACGTTTTATCCGTTTTTAATATTTTTATCCGTTTTTTTTACGTTTTATCTGTTTTGTACGTTTTTATCCATTTTTGTACGTTTTAATCATTATTTTACGTTTTTTGTACGTTTTATCCATTTTTAACGTTTTATATCCGTTTTTTTACGTTTTTTTACTTTTTTATTATATCAGTTTTTTGTACGTTTTATCCTTTTTTACGTTTTATAATCGTTTTTTCCCCTTTTTGAACGTTTTTATTAATCCGTTTTTTTACGTTTTATCCATTTTTTTTAACTTTTTTGTAGTTTTATCCATTTTTGTACGTTTTTTCCGTTTTTTTTTACGTTTTATCCGTTTTTTAAAAGTTTATATCGTCATTCCTTTTTTGTGCTTTTTTTACGTTTTTATCCATTTTTTAGGTTTTATCTGTTTTTTTTCTGTTTTATCTCTCTTTTTTTTTTTTATCTTTTATATTTTCCGTTTTTCCGTTTTTGTACGTTTTATCCCTTTTTTTATGTTTTATCTGTTTTTTTTACGGATAAAAACGTATAACAAATGGTTAAAACGTAAAAAAGGGATAAAACGGATAGAAACGTAAAAAACAGACAAAAGCATACAAAAAACATTAAAAAAAACGGATAAAACGTACAAAAAATGGATAAAAAACGGATAAAAATGGATAAAACGTACAAGAAACGTAAAAACGGATAAAACGGATAAAAACGTATAAATAATGTAAAAGAACGGATAAAACATAC
This sequence comes from Artemisia tridentata subsp. tridentata, assembly GCA_021014915.2. Lineage (NCBI taxonomy): Eukaryota > Viridiplantae > Streptophyta > Magnoliopsida > Asterales > Asteraceae > Artemisia > Artemisia tridentata. Next base: position 368,557,710 of record CP139504.1, on the reverse strand, counting down.
AAAAAAGGGATAAAAACGTACAAAAACGGATAAAAACGTAAAAAAAACGGATTAAAACTTACAAAAACGGATAAAAACCGTAAAAATAACGGGTAAAACGTACAAAAAACGGATAAACCGTACAAAAAATGGATAAAAACATAAAAAACGGATAAAAAAAACGTAAAAGAAAGGGTAAAACGTACAAAAAACGGATAAAACATACATAAAACGGATAAAAATGAACAAAAAAGAATAAAAAACATAAAAAAGACGGGTAAAACGCACAAAAAAAACGGATAAAACGTTCAAAAAGGATAAAAACTTAAAAAACGGATAAAAAAGGTAAAAAAAAAAGAGGGTAAAACGTACAAAAAAAAGGATAGAAACGGATAAAACGTACAAAAAACAGAAAAGAACGTATAAAACGTACAAAAAAACGGATAAAAACGTACAAAAACCGGAGAAAACGTACAAAAAACTAAGAAACGTACAAAAAACAGAGATAACGTAAAAAAAAAAGACTAACGGTGTAAATAGCGTTAGTCCTGAAGGATAACGGTGTAATATTATCTATCTCGTTAAGAGATAACGGATAAATAATTTGCACCGTTAGTCCTCATTGTAAACGAGGGATGTAGGGTGGCAAACGTTTGGCTAACGAATGATGTAACATGCCAATAGTTTCTGACAGGGATGTAAGGTCTCAAAAAATATAAACCACAGGGATGTATTTTGCAGTTTACTCTTAATATAATTTCTGTATGATCGCTTAAGTTTGTCATCTGTCTACTTTTCTGCAATTAATGGATAACTTATTCATTGAGAATATAGTTTGCATGGATTTATGAAAAACTTGGTTTAGGGATATATTTGTTAGAATAGAAATCTAATTTTTGCAAAACGATAACGGGTCAAGAACCAGGTCTGGGTGAAGAAGATTTACTTGAACTTCTTTGACCGTTTTAAATAAAATGATGTTGTCAAAGTATAATTTAGATTATCAGGATTGGCAACTCTAACACAATAGTGAATACATCCTTGGTCTGGAAATGATAAAGTTAATAGCAATTGCATTTGTTAACGGTTTTGGTGTACTTATTAGGATAATTAGACCTTTTCACCTGTTTATAGTTGTTTGTTGTTTCACCTATGGTTAACTGAGAAAAGTTCAAATGCTTACTGTTGGGTCCGTCAGTACCCAAGGATCCTGAAAACAAGATTTGAATACAAATTACGCTAAGTGTTAATCAACCGAAAACATACTTAAGTCACTGAGTGAACAGTCACTCAGTGAGTTACCTTCAAGATGCTCAGGACGAGTCTAAGAAGAAAGACTCACCACTCAGTGAGGCGGAACTCCCTGATTGTTACTTGAGACAAAGAAGAAGGTAATGGGTTCAGTGAGTGTTGGACAAATGTACTCTGGATGAAAAGTTAACTCAGTGACTATGGAATCCAGTATAAGATGGTTCCCATCTTTTGTGATAACAAAAGTGCAATTGCCATCTCAAACAACCCTGTTCTTCATCAGAGAACAAAACACATTGATATTAGATATCACTTCATCAGGGACCATGTCATGAATGGTGACATTGAATTACACTTCATTCCTACTGAATATTAGCTAGCTGATATATTCACCAAACCATTGGATGAACCAACTTTCACAAGACTGAAAGCTGAATTAGGAATGTTGGATATTGAAAATCAGTCCACTGATTGAATCCATCCAACTAAGTGTAAATTCTGAAAACCTCAGGTCCCTGACTCAATGTGTTCCTCAGTGAAAAATATCACTGAATCACCTTCCCTGAACCCCTCACTGAATGAAAAGTCATTCAGGTCCCTCAAAATGACATTCAATGCTAACTTAAATGCTCTAAGTATCTAGTTAGTAAATGTCCGAGCTTGGTAACTGAATTCTTATTTAATATAAGAATATTTGTTCTTTTGCCTTCTGGCATCCACCTCTGGGCCCCCACTTACCCACTTAGCATTTAATGCCTCTTCTCTCACATAAAAAATATGTGATGATGAAATCTCTGCAAATCACACCTTTTGCAAACGGCACAACTTTTCACCTCGACTGTTGCGCAAAATCGGGAAAGTGGAGTGGTTGCACATTAAATGCGGATCCCAAACGTTTTATACAAAACAGTTTTTAAAAATATCTTTTGAGAAAATAAACCGCTTAATGCCCAAAACACCCCTCATCTTCACTTCCCTATAAATACTCCCTCACAAATTAAACACACACACGTTTTTTAGAAAATCTTAAGAAAATTCTTGCCCTTTTTTCTTCCAAAAACTTTTGTGTGTGTGTTTACCATCTTTAGAAACCCAGACCATTTTGTTCTTGCAAACCCAAGACCTCCCAACAAAAATGGCTACTTCTAAGGCTATTACCTACGCCCCAAATGTGGAATTCACAATGGAGGGCGTAGACATGACCAAAAATAACGTTGTAGGAAATTTTGCCTACCCCGAACAATTTTGGGCATACAAGAATGTGGTTAAATACCTTCAAAACTGCTTTCTTGCTACGGCGTTTACAAAAACCCCCTCAGTCATATATCATGACTATCTGAGAGAATTCTGGTGTACTGCAGTGGCAACAAGCCCTGAGGACACCAAAGACTCAATAATCACTTTCTCAGTGATGAATGGGAGAAGGACCCTCTCCCTTGATTACCCAACCTTCATCAAGGTCACAGGCCTTGATTTCGCTGAGAACTTTGAGCCTCAGCCCACTGACCAAGAAGTAAAAGCCGAATTGCTTTTACTAGAGCCACATGACCCAAAACAACCTTATGTGGCCCCAGGAACATTATTGGCCAAGGCACCAATAATTAAGACTTGGTTTCCCCCAGCCTGGAGGATCCTGATGACCTTTGTCATTCAGGTCCTTGGAGGCAATAAATCCTCCACGGAGCAATTGAACACATCACAACAAATGATTGTGTTCAGCCTCCTGGAGGGTAAAAAGATAGACATCGGAGGAATAATCTTCCGTGACCTCGTAGCCAAGCTCTCAGGAAAATCAAGGCAAAAACGCTTGTCTTACCCTAGGTTCATTTCCTGTGCGCTTCAGGCCTTACTAGGCTCTGATTATGTTAGGCCTGACGTTGAGGGATCTAAACCTGACGTCCTTCATAAAGCCAACTATTCCAGAGACCTCACTGAGGTACAACCAGTCTCCCTGACCACATATATGCTGTTGGTCATTCAGGGAGCAAATGCTGTCTCACCTGTTCCTTCTCCTACAAAGCAGGAGAAGAAGAAAAAGAAGGCAGGGTCCAAGAAGGTGGTTAAACCCAAATCACTCATCCTTGAGACTTCTGCCTCAGAGCCCAAAGAATGGAAAACAATGGCCAAGACCTCAGAGACACCCATCATTGAGACCCTCTTGACCTTAAAACAAACGCCAACAGAGGGTACTGAGAAATCATCCTCAGTATCCTCGGGCAAAACCCTTCCTCATGGCTCTACTGACATACACAAGTTAGTAGGGTCAGGAACCTTCACCCTCTCACATCCCGATGAAGGCATTAGTCAATCCCAACCTTTTCCTGAGGGAGTACAGGGTCCTGAATCCTCGGTAGAGCAGCACTACTCTACTGAGAAGGGGACCCACACCCAATCACATCCTGCTTACGGTCCTGAAAAATCACAATCAGGATCTCAGGGAGTAAAGGACCCCAAATCCTCAGAAGGGCAGTACAACCCTGATAGGAAGGGGGTCCACCAACAATCACAATCAGTGCCTCATGATAGCACTCGAGAACACCCGCCAGTCCTTGAAGGCACTCAGGGGGACAAAGACTAAGAGGGATTAAAACCACCCGCTGATACGGAACCCAAAACCCCTCATGGCGAATTCAGTCACTCAGGAACTGACTCCAAGGTCCAGGCTGAGCAAACCTACTCAGTGCACTTTGAGGGGTCAGAACCTGGCCACAACAAAGGTGAGCCCTCTTCTGAGGGGGAGCCGGATTCCCACAGGGTTCCTAATCTGGCAGATCTTGAAAGGCTGCTGAATGATGGGTCAGAGGAGGAAATGGTCGAATTTGGCGATGAAGACGTTTTGGGTGCTGAGGAGGAAATGGAGACTGAAACATACAACTCTCCCCAGCACTCTGAACAACAACAATCATCTCCTCCTCCCGAGGATCAACAACCCCTCACCCTAACTAACGCAACAACATCATCATCATCATCAGGTGCTTCTTCTGCTCCCGCTACTCCTCAGTGGTTGCAGAAATATGACAATGTTCTACCCCTTACTGAAAGACAGATTGTTAAGTTTCTTCGAAAAGCCAACCAAGCTCTCTTCAATGAGCTTACTGAAGAACAATGGAACCAGCATACTGAAGCAGCAGTCTCCTATGCTGACTTCAGGGCTACTGTTGAAGAGACATAGGGTAAAGTGCTTCAGGTCGCCAAACTCACTGACAAACAACTCGGTGACCTGAGGGAGTCTCTAGATTGTATGGGCACTGAACAAGACAAGCAGCTCACAAACATCTTGAAGGCTCTTGATCATATTCAGGAAGAACTAGGAGATGATCCCACTTTCCTCACAAAGCTGAAGGAGTATATGGATACTCAAAGACCACCTCCACCAACATTACTGAGCTTTTTAAGCTTCTTCAGGGGGTGGATCTCACAACCATCAGATCTCAGCAAGCTTCTCTTCATCAGTCAGTCGCTGATTCCAAGGAGCACCTAAACAAAATATCCTCAGCCTTTGATCAGCTCTCAACAAAACATAATGAGCTGATCAACCACTACACCACCAAGGTCACTGAACTCACCTCCACTCAGAATGCAATGGCTGCCGAAATGACCACACTAAAGAATGAGACCTCTGAAACAAAGCAAATGGTCTCCAGTATCCTCTCTATTCTTCAGGCCTCTCAGGTTACCCCACCTCCTCAGTCAACCGGTGCATCCACTGAAGTTCCAGCACCTGTTGAGGGGGAGAAAATTGATGATCCAACTCCTCAACCTCAGTCTTCTGCACTTATTGTTGCTGCAAACCCTGAACAACCTGAAGCAGTAGCAACAGAAGTCCCTGAAACCACCACCAGTCAACCCCCTCCCATTGACAAAGGGAAGGGAATCATGGTGACTGAAGATCCTCCTCAAAAGCAACTGGTGCCAGCATCAACTATAGTGCGTCCAGACCCTGATGCACCATTTACAGTTGAATTGGATGGTGGAAAGACATTCTTTGGGACTCCAACAGAAGTGGCCGTAGTCTTGCATGAACAGGACTTAAGAAGGGCCAAAGAAAAAGCTGAGCAACTCAATAGACCAATAATCTATGAGGTTGCCAAGGAGGTTATTAAGGAGACTGACAAGGACATCAAGTGGGAAGAATTCCTCAAGCTTCAGGCTGACATCATTAAGGAAGCCAATGAGCAGGCAAAGCTCAGAGAATAAAGGAGGAACAAAACCTACGAGAGGTATATGTGGCATATGACAAAGACCAAGAGAGAAGGCACAATCACTGACATGACCATTCACCTCACCAACCCAATAAGCGTTACGGTTCATAGGGGACCAAGAAAGTCTGAAGTTAATAAACCCTTCAGATTCTCAGAATATGGGTTAAGGGAATGGGACATGATGATGCCCATCCTCAGGAAGAAGCATGGCAAGATCGTTCCAAGCCTTCTCAAGACACTGAACGCCAAATATGAGGAACTTGAAAAAGTGGCTAAGAGTCTTGGAATAGATCATGAGAAAGCGCTTGCTTCTCATGGACTGTCAATCCCTGAGCCTACTCAGAAGACCGGGAGGAAAAGAAAAGTTGTGGGTCAAGAGCCTGAACAATTCATAGCTGCTCTTCACTGCAACAGGACTCCTCCTCAGGGAGTTAAGTTTGTTCCCAACCTGGTCATCAAGGAGCCTGAGTATGGCATATTCTTTGTCGATGAGTTCAACCAGCCAGTATTCCAACGAGTCAGTGATATCAAGCTAGTGGAAACGACAACTCTTTTGGCGTACAAGCTAATGGCACTTCAAGTGAAGGGTTGTGAAAATGAAAAGTTTGTCAAGCTATTGGATAGGATGATGAAAGAGCGACCTGACAATGAAGTGTTAGTGTCGAAGAAAGCTAAACTGGAACTCTTGGGTATCTTGGAAAGCTGAGTACGAGAACCCTGAGTATTATGTTAGATATTAGGACTTTGTAATGATATTAATAAAATTGATGGCCCATGTTTTTGTTATTTCAGTGTCCTTAATAGCTTTCTAGTTTATTCAGTATGAGAAGAAGTCATTAGCTCACTCATAACTGATCAAAACACTTAGACATAATTTATATCCAAATTGGGGGAGATTGTTGGGTCCGTCAGTACCCAAGGATCCTGAAAACAGGATTTGAATACAAATTACGCTAAGTGTTAATCAACCGAAAACATACTTAAGTCACTGAGTGAACAGTCACTCAGTGAGTTACCTTCAAGATGCTCAGGACGAGTCTAATAAGAAAGACTCACCACTCAGTGAGGCGGAACTCCCTGATTGTTACTTGAGACAAAGAAGAAGGTAATGGGTTCAGTGAGTGTTGGACAAGAACTCACTGAACCCCAGTCTCCTCAACAACAATAAGTGATTAAAGAATGAAGACTGAAGGCGAAGACTGAAGAACCTGAAGCCTGAAAGAAAGGCGGGATTGAGCGGGAAGAGTTTGAAGAGATAAGGATAAGTCTTATCGGGCCAGAAACAAACCTTCCCTAAAGCGGCTAAAAGTCAAGAAGTGTCAGAACTGACACTCAAAGACTTTTTGGCCCATTCCTATTGGTTCTTAGAAATGACAAATACTATTGTAGTTGTCAGACACGCTTTCTTATTCTTTTTGTATTTTAATCTTCAGTACTCTTTGATACTTGTGTATAAATAGGTTCAGGTAGAGAAAAGTAGGATAAGTTTTGTGTATTAAAAGCTTAGACTTTCACAAAACCAATTTTTTCCTACAAAGAGTAACTACATCCCTGAGATAGCTCAGTGGGTCAACATTGTTACCACTCAAGCATAGCTTGAGTTTAAATAGGAGACACACCATACCTTGTCTATTCAATCCCAAGTGTTTGTTCCACAAAACACTTGGGTAATAGATTCTTTGATTGATTTCTAATAAGAATTTAAACGTTGAAAATTTTTGTGTTTTTATATTTACGTTTTACTTATCTGTGTTAATTAATCATTACATTAATCTCAGTCAAAAACACGATTAGATTAACTCTATAGTTACTTCTAAGTGTGTTGAGGGAACAACACTTACTCTTATTTTGGTGCTTACTGATGAAGCGAAAAGTGTACCGCTTTTAGGGGGTCATTTAAGCCCTAAATCGTATTTATTTGATCAAATATTGCCCTAAATCGTTCCTTTTGTCATTTTAGGTACTTTGGAGAAGAAATCTGGAAAAGGAAGCATTTTGGACGTTTTTGGAGCATAAAAGTGAAGAAAACGACAAAGTCTCAAAATCGGCTGGAAAAGTACCTTTGACGGCGTCAGGGATTGTTCTAGACGGCGTCAAGGCTTGGCAAAAGAGGTGGATATGAAAAATACACGAGACGCGCCAGAGAGTTTTGCAATGTAAAGTCTGACGGCGTCACCCTTTAAGGTGATCAAGGCCATCACGGTTTAAGTTAAAGAGAGACGGCGTCAAGCTTATTTCTGACGGCGTCAAGCCTTGATAAGCCAGGGAGGATTTTGGAGGACTAAAGAGGGACGGCGTCAGGAAGGCCATCCGGGAACCCTAGACACGGCGAGGTGACGGCGTCAAGATCTATAACGTGACGCCGTCAGCCCTTAAACTCTATATATAGTTTTGCAATTTTTTGTTATTAGTGTGCAACTTTGTGAGGAGAAACCCTAAGACGAATTTCTGCCATTTTTAAGGGTTTTCATACCCTTGGATCTCCCATGTTTAATTGAAGATAAGTATTCATTTAATCAATCAATATGTCTATGTGTTGTTTGATTATATCTTGTTCTTGTCTTTTAATTAACATGCTAGGCTAGATTTATCTTGTGTTTGCTTAGATCTAATGAAACCTAGCTATTGATTATTGGTTATTAGTGTGTTATTAATTGTATTGGATGATTGTTTATCGATGTTAGGCTTAAGAAAACTGGCTAACCTCCTATTCGGTAACTTGCTTGAACGTCTTAAGAAACATGAACCAATGCGTACTAAGGTTTTTATGGTTGTATTTAATGCATGAGCGAATTCTAGTGATCCCATGTTAGGAGCTTCTTAGCCGGCTCAACATAGGAGTGAAGTAGGAGCTTGTAGAGTTGGGGAACTACGTACGCCACCCCACGATTGGTATTAAGGAATACACCCGTCATTCACGCAATTAATACACACTAATCAACCGGTAAAAGATAGTTAGGGAGTAAGGAAATCTAAGTAAACACATTTCTCTCCACATAAGTTTCACAACCTTTTCAGTTTCAGTTATTTTATTTTATTTGCATTTGTAGTCATTTGGGTTAGTTGACTAGCAACTAATTCCGCCCACTCTTTCAAACCTGAGATTTTAATTGCTTTCATAAAATATAAAAATACAAAAAAGAATCTTCTCTCACCCTTAGACCTATTAGAGTAGTTTTTCAATCCTAACGACACTATTACCTGTGGAGAACGATCAATCCCCCGTACTTACCACTACACTATACTACATCGGTCAGGTACACTGCCTGGTGGGGTTGTAAGCCTCTTGAGATCCCTCGAGAGGTAAAACCTGTTGTAAGGTCGCAAAACCACGCATCAAGTTTTTGGCGCCGCTGCCGGGGAATAGTTATTGTTTTGGTTGAATTTTTATTTTATTAGGTCTACTCACTAGATTCCTTTCTAGTGAGATTTTTATTTTATTTTTCTAGGATTTCTTTAGTCTATCTATTTTCTTCGTGTTTTTGTTCGTATAAGATTTTCATTGACTATTCAGTTTACCATTATGGAAAACGCGAATCCATCCCTTACACCTGGCGAAGTAGCTTTGTTGCGTAGCCAACTTGAGAATGAGATTAGTGAGCTCAGAGAGCTCAATAGAATGATTGATATAGAGCTTGATTATGCCTTGAACAACTTAGAGACCACCATATACTCAGATAATTACTTAGAACGTAATAATCTTACGGTTGAGAAGTTGATTGAGAAAATTGATGAAGTAAAGGTAGATCCTAGGTTGGATGATTATTTCAATGAATACCCCACTAAGGAGGAGATTGCTTACTATAACAACCTAGTTGATAACCCTCGACCACCTTTTGTTAGAATTGACCCAAAGATTAAGAGGGGTGATCCCGGGAATGTGAAGATACCGTGTATGATTGGGTACCTATACGTTGAGCATGCTTACATTGACTGTGAATCCCCAACCAACGTGATGTCCTCAGGCCTTTATAGCCAGATCATAAACACACCACTTGAGCCTAGGAAAGACCCCAAGTGCCCCGGCGGAGTTTGCAACTTCGTTGGAAGGGTTAAGGACATGCATATCCTTGTTGGGAATTTTACCTTTGTCACCGACTTCATGATCTTAGAAGATTTGGCAAGTGTTGTTGACTGCCGCCTATCTCACGTGGTGTTAGGTAAGCCGTTTATTGAAGCATCCAATTTAAAGTATGATCGTTTAAGAGGCACGGTTCAGTTTTCTAATCACATAGATAGGATCACATATAGGATGCCTTATCGGGTAAATGAATTTCGTTTTGTGCCTCGATTTGACAAGGACAACATTAGTGCGATTGAGGACATCAATGATGAGGATAAAGAGAAAGGCATGGACTATGTTTGGAATAAGAGAAGCCTTTATTATAAAGATTGCTTGAACCTGGGACCTAAATACAAAGTTGATATGGAGGTTGTTAGGATGATTAGAGGGGCAATTGAGAAGCAAAACGGAAAAACGTAGAACCCGTGACTTTGAGTCTAGCTACAAGACTCGTTAATAAAGAAAAGCACTTCTTGGGAGGCAACCCAAGCTTTATTTGCTTTGTGTGTTTATTTATTTGTTTGTTTGATTTTATTTGTTTCCGTATGTGTGTTTAATTTTTATTATTATTGATTCATGCTCAAAAACTAAATTGTGAAAATGCTTTATCTTGTTTTTAACTTAGTCTTAACTACATATAAAGGTATTTTGCAAAAGTTAAGTGTAAGGGAAATCCAAATCGGTTTATTAGAACAAATGAACATGAATCATAATAATATTAAATTAACATACATATTAGTAATTGTTTGAGTCAAATGCTTGTATCGAGTCATAATGATGTTTTGCAGGAATTCCAGGAAGTAAGGTATAGGTTTTTTCAGAAATTTTCCAGAAACTTAACATGAGAATTCTGTCAGATCATTTCTGACGGCGTCAGGCATTACAACCTGACGGCGTCAGGATTTAATTTTCTGAAATTTTTGAAAGTTTTGTTTTCATAAAAAGTTTTTATTAAATCTCTAACTTATAATCTCCAGGAATCTGCAAAATAATCATTCCACAAGCATTATATCCTTATATATAGAATTTATCCCGCCGATGTTATGCAGGTTTTCGTGTTTGTTTTCTCAGGTTTAACAGGTTATTTTGGACAAGGAGATGTATTTGGAATCAAGCTTTTGGCGATGCATTAGTCTTGGAGCTTCTACATTCTCTTGGAAGAAGATCTAACCATGTTGCCACATTATCCACCGAGCGAATCAGGGGAGTATTTGATTTCATTCGTTTACCTTATTTACTTTTACATCTTGTTATTTGAACATTGGGGACAATGTTCATCTTAAGTGTAAGGGGGGTAAAGTACGATACTTTAGAGAATACAATTGCACTTGATTTTTGTTTGTTTAATAGTAGATGTGTAATAAAACTGAGAGAAATACCTGTTAGGGAAATTTTAGTGCCAAATTTAAATTTTTTTACAACATATAGGAGTGAAACTTTGATCTTAATGAGCGTCTCACGGATAGGAGTTATATGACTAGCACAAAACCGTACCACTAAAAAATTTTTCACCCCCAAATATGTGAGGTTCGCCCCTAGAATTGGTAGGAAAAGCACTTATGCTATGATGTGTGTACCGGTAGCATTTAGATTCTAGAACTTGCGTTAGGACCATTCCGAGGCCACAAGTGAGACTACATTCGTGTAGTTAGATTTACTACATGATAAGAGGCATTAGGATTAACCCATTGTTTTACACCTGTGTTTTTGTTATAATTACGTTGGCTACATTGGTCAAGTAATTCTCCCACACCCTTTGCGTTGTACTCATTTTTAGTACAACGATACCCCTAGTACACCCCTCAGAGCCTATCTTTTCGTTTCGACCTTTAAGCATTTTACTTAAAGGAAGAATTTGTTTACACCCCACTTAAATGTACACCCAAATCGCCTTAGCCTACCTTGTATGCACTCATCTTTAGTGCATTATTGTGACAACATTTGTTTAAACCCCAAGTTAATTATCTAATTGATTACATGGTTGCTAAGTCGAGTCATATCCTTGTACATATTGTTTTGGGACGATTGGGATTCATGGGTAAAGTACTAGTGTAATGGAGTAATGGGGAAGAACATTATTACCCTCATATGTGCTAAATATTTTAAAAGTACTCCAAGTTTTTCGATTATCTTAATTCGAGTCATTAGAATAGTTATTTGTAAAGTTATGTAAAAGTTCAAGTGTAAGGGGAATGCAACGCCCCTATGATGTATTATTTTGGATGGTAGGGCAAGAGTGTATGGAAAAAAAAAATCAAGAAAAATACAAAAAAATGAGAAAAAGAAAAGTAGAAAAAACATACGGACTACCATCCCGTTTCATTTTATGTTTTTGTTATTTTGTTTTTAGCTTAAGTCGAGTCTAGTCTTGGCTTAGCAACGCCATATTGTACATGTAATTAATCAAGATCTTTAACTCGCCACCAGTAAAATATCCCTTATCCAACAAATCCGTGTTTATCATATCCCTACACCTCATGTTATAACCCGTTTAAAAAGCCCTCTTTGATAGTTTATCTTAGGTGCTTACGCCTAGTGGAGAAGGTTTTTGATCCTTTCCCAAGCCTATGGTAATCTATTTGCTATGACAGGTAGTGAGAGATATTATCCGTTTTCATTTATGAGATTTATTTTGATGACACCTGAGAGATGTGAGTATCTAAACACTACTTGTGAGGTGCTAGTTTATAATCTCCGTGCTTATTATGATTAAAGTGGAATGATTATTTATTGTAATTACTTTTATATTAGCATTAAATGACCCCTAACTTGTATTTTGATTAGAATAAAAGCGCATTTGCTTGAGGACAAGCAAATCTCAAGTGTAAGGGTATTTGATGAAGCGAAAAGTGTACCGCTTTTAGGGGGTCATTTAAGCCCTAAATCGTATTTATTTAATCAAATATTGCCCTAAATCGTTCCTTTTGTCATTTTAGGTACTTTGGAGAAGAAATCTGGAAAAGGAAGCATTTTGGACGTTTTTTGGAGCATAAAAGTGAAGAAAAGACAAAGTCTCAAAATCGGCTGGAAAAGTTACCTTTGACGGCGTCAGGGATTGTTCTAGACGGCGTCAAGGCTTGGCAAAAGAGGTGGATATGAAAAATACACGAGACGCGCCAGAGAATTTTGCAATGTAAAGTCTGACGGCGTCACCCTTTAAGGTGATCAAGGCCATCACGGTTTAAGTTAAAGAGAGACGGCGTCAAGCTTATTTCTGACGGCGTCAAGCCTTGATAAGCCAGGGAGGATTTTGGAGGACTAAAGAGGGACGGCGTCAGGAAGGCCATCCGGGAACCCTAGACACGGCGAGGTGACGGCGTCAAGATCTATAACGTGACGCCGTCGCCCTTAAACTCTATATATAGTTTTGCAATTTTTTGTTATTAGTGTGCAACTTTGTGAGGAGAAACCCTAAGACGAATTTCTGCCATTTTTAAGGGTTTTCATACCCTTGGATCTCCCATGTTTAATTGAAGATAAGTATTCATTTAATCAATCAATATGTCTATGTGTTGTTTGATTATATCTTGTTTTTGTCTTTTAATTAACATGCTAGGCCAGATTTATCTTGTGTTTGCTTAGATCTAATGAAACCTAGCTATTGATTATTGGTTATTAGTGTGTTATTAATTGTATTGGATGATTGTTTATCGATGTTAGGCTTAAGAAAACTGGCTAACCTCCTATTCGGTAACTTGCTTGAACGTCTTAAGAAACATGAACCAATGCGTACTAAGGTTTTTATGGTTGTATTTAATGCATGAGCGAATTCTAGTGATCCCATGTTAGGAGCTTCTTAGCCGGCTCGACATAGGAGTGAAGTAGGAGCTTGTAGAGTTGGGGAAGTACGTACGCCACCCCACGATTGGTATTAAGGAATACACCCGTCATCCACACAATTAATACACACTAATCAACCGGTAAAAGATAGTTAGGGAGTAAGGAAATCTAAGTAAACACATTTCTCTCCACATAAGTTTTACAACCTTTTCAGTTTCAGTTATTTTATTTTATTTGCATTTGTAGTAATTTGGGTTAGTTGACTAGCAACTAATTCCGCCCACTCTTTCAAACCCGAGATTTTACTTGCTTTCATAAAATATAAAAATACAAAAAGAATCTTCTCCACCCTTAGACCTATTAGAGTAGTTTTTCAATCCTAACGACACTATTCCCTATGGAGAACGATCAATCCCCCGTACTTACCACTACACTATACTACATCGGTCAGGTACACTGCCTGGTGGGGTTGTAAGCCTCTTGAGATCCATCGAGAGGTAAAACCTGTTGTAAGGTCGCAAAACCACGCATCACTTACCAAGGGATAAATCCCCACCATCCATCTAGTTTAATCTAATTGTGGTGATTAACCTAAAATTAAATATAAAAACCTAAGTCCATTTTTTTTTTTTTTTTTTTTTTTTTTTTTTGTCTTTTTTTTTATTATTATTATTCTTATTTTTTTTTGTCTTTTTTTTCTAATTCACATTTTTTTTAATTCAATTTTTTTCGCTTTCATACGTTTTCGTCTGTTTTCATACGTTTTCGTCTGCTTTCATACGTTTTTGTCTGTTTTTCTACGTTTTCCTTTATTTTCAAACGTTTTCATCTGTTTTCGTCCTTTTTTATACGTTTTCATCCGTTTTCAAACGTTTTCGTCCGTTTTTATACGTTTTCGTCCGTTTTCAGATTTTTTTGTCCGTTTTCATACGTTTTCATCCCTTTTTTACTTTTTCGTCTGTTTTCAGACGTTTTTCGTCTGTTTTCAGACGTTTTCGTCCGTTTTCTTACGTTTTCCGTCCGTTTACGTCTTCGTTTTTCATACGTTTGCATCTGTTTTCTTATGTTTTCGTTCGTTTTCATACGTTTTCGTCCGTCTTCGTTCGTTTTAATATGTTTTCCTTCGTTTTCTTTCGTTTTTGTCCTTTTTCATACGTTTTCGTCCATTTTCCGACGTTTTTTACGCTTTCATACATTTTCGTCTGTTTTCTTACGTTTTTGTCCATTTTCTTACGTTTTTGCCCATTTTTGTCCATTTTCATACGTTTTCATCCTATTTTTACGTTTTCGTTCATTTTCATACGTTTTCGTCCGTTTTCATCCGTTTTTTTCTTTTCGTCCATTTTTCATATGTTTTTGTCTGTTTTCATACGTGTTTTTTCGCTTTCATATGTTTTTGTCCGTTTTCATACGTATTCATCCGTTTTCTTACGTTTTTGTCTGTTTTTTTAATATTTTTGAATGTTACAAGTGATATCAGAATATCACTTGTAATTTTCTTATGTTTTTGTCCGTTTTCATACGTATTCATCCATTTTCTTACGTTTTCGTCCATTTTCTTACGTTTTCGTCCGCTTCTGAATATCACAATTGATATTCAAAATATCACTTGTGATTTTCTAAATATCACTGGTGATATTCTGAATATCACTTGTGATTTTTGAATATCTATCATTTGTGATATTCTGAGTGATATTCAGATCATCACTTGTGATATTCGGAATATCACAGAATATCACTTTGTGATATTCAGAATATCACTTGTGATATTCTGAATATCACAGAATATCACTTGTGATATTTAGAAACGTATGAAAACGGCAAAAAATATTTGAAAACGGACGAAAATGAATGAAAACCGACGAAAATGTAAGAAAACGGATGAATATGTAAGAAAACGAACAAAAACGTATGAAAGCGTAAAAACACGTATGAAAAAGGATGAAAACTTATGAAAAATGGATGAAAGCGAAAAAACAGATGAAAACATATGAAAAACGTAAGAAAACGGACGAAAACGTATGAAAACGGATGAAAGCGTAAGAAAACGGATGAAAACGTAAGAAACGGACGAATATGTATGAAAACGGAGAAAACGTATGAAAGCGTAAACACACGTCTGAAAACGGACGAAAACGTATGAAAGCGTAAACACACGTCTGAAAACGGACGAAAATGTATGAAAAATGGACGAAAACGAAAGAAAACGGATGAAAACGGACGAAAACGTATGAAAACGTATATAAACAGACGAAAACATAAGAAAACAGATGAAAACGTATGAAAACAGACGTAAACGGGCGAAAACGTAAGAAAACGGATGAAAACGTATGAAAACGGACAAAAGCGTAT
Organism: Artemisia tridentata subsp. tridentata; assembly: GCA_021014915.2. Classification (NCBI taxonomy): domain Eukaryota; kingdom Viridiplantae; phylum Streptophyta; class Magnoliopsida; order Asterales; family Asteraceae; genus Artemisia; species Artemisia tridentata. The sequence goes on along the minus strand of CP139504.1, from coordinate 368,542,083 downwards.
GAAAACGGATGAAAACGGGCGAAAATGTAAGAAAACGAATGAAAACGTAAGAAAACGTACGAATATGTATGAAAACGGACGAAAATGTATGAAAGCGTAAAAACACGTCTAAAAACGGATGAAAACGTATGAAAAATGCACGAAAACGAAAGAAAACAGATGAAAACGTATTAAAACGAACGAAAACGGACGAAAACATATGAAAACGGACGAAAACGTATGAAAACGAACGGAAACGTATGAAAACGGACGTAAACGGGCGAGAGAAAACGGACGAAAACGGACAAAAACGTATGAAAACGGGCGAAAACGTAAGAAAACCGGCGAAAAAGTATGAGAACGTGCGAAAACGGACAAAAATGTATGAAAACGGACGAAAACGTATGAAAGCGGGAAAAAAATGAATTAAAAAGAAATGTTAATTAAAAAAAAATTGAATAATAGGAAAGACAAAAAAAAAAAAAAAAAAAAAAAAAAAAAAAAATGGACATGAACTTAGGCTTCCATATTTAATCTTAGGTTAATCCACACCATTAGATCAAACTAGATAGATGGTGAGGATTTGTCTTTTGGTAAGCACAAAAATAAGAGTATGCAAAATAAAGTGACTCTGGTTAACTCGCAAACTGACCTACCATTCTAAGTTTCTAACAAGGACACTCAAGCATCTTTCACCCCCTTTATTTTATGTCACCAGTGTGTAAATGTTTTCTTGGAAAGCTTTTGCTACAAAAAAAATAGTTGACTCTACGCACTTTTATTTTCATACTTTTTAAAAGTGTGTAAAATTTATATTAGTTTATTAACATTTAATGATGTATAAAAATTGATTACATTAATAAGTGTGGAAAAAAAATTGTAAAATAATAGATTTTCCACAATCATAGTTGTGTCAAAAAAAGTTCACACTTTTAAATGTCAAAAATTATAAGATTTCTTCACACTTTTATTTGTAACACCCAAATTCTGCATACTTTGAAGAAGTGCGGAGAATTTAGGTGTTACAAAAACCTCCACTTTTTTTTTTTTTTTTTTTTTTTTTTTTTTTTTTTTTTTTTTTTTGACACAACTATAAGTGTGAAAAATCTATTATTTTACAATTTTTTTCACACTTATTAATATAACCAATTTTTATACATCATTAAGTGTTACTGCGTAATAAACTAATAAAATTTTACACACTCTTGAAAAGTGTGAAAATAAAAGTGTGTAGAATCAGCTATTTTTTGTAACATTTACATTTGATCAAGGGTGACATTTTCACACTAATCTAATTAGGTTATAATCTTCGGTCTTAAAATAATATGGTAAAGTAAATGGAGTATAGAAAGCAAAAAAGTGTTAATTACCCATACCAAGTTTTAATCATTTGTTACTATTATTAAGTTGTAACATAGTGAAAACTCAATGTACACTGTTAGAATATTAATGTGTAATAGTCGGTGTTTAATATTAGGAGAACACTTAGTATTAGGGGTTTAAATGTAAATTGTAATTTAGATTAGGACTAGACTATCACTAGGATTAGTTAAGCTTGCTCTGCAAGGCAAGGAAGGCCCATGCAATTAGGGGTGTCATAAAAGCCAACCCGACTCGAACCCGAATATGGCTATTCGGGTCGGGTCAATCGGATTCAAATTTATATTTGGGTCAATCGGGTCAACCCGAATTGACCCGAGTTCTAAATAAGGTCGGATTCGGGTTTAATATATGTATCTTACTCGGGTTCGGGTCAACCCTAAAGACCTGAGTTTGATTTTTTTTTTCTTTATGATTTTTATGTATTTCATGTTTGAACACCAAAATTGTATCATTTTTAAACGGCCTAGACCCGAACCCGAGTTGACCCGACTTGAATTGTCCTAAACCCGAATTGACCCGACCCGAGTGAACCGAGTTCTAAACAAGTTCGGGTTTGGGTATGTTTTTTAGCCTTGACCCGACTTGACCCGAACCCGACCGGGCCAACCCGAATAACACCCCTATATGCAGTGGCGGAGCCAGAAAAAGTTATTACAGGGGGGCATCGAGTAACAAGAGCGTAGTAAAACTAAAGGGCTTGTGTCCAATGGTACCCCTTGTTGTGTAAGAAGCTCCCCAACCAAATGGTTGTGGGTTCAAGCCCTGCTTATAACATGTGAGATAGTATGTGTTGTTTATTTCGTGAGATATTAAGTTGTCATTCTAATAATAATAATAATAATTAATATAATAATAAAAAAAAAAAAAAAAAGCAGTAAAATGTTAAGAAGTGCATTGTTTAAGTGTAATTTGAAGTCGGGTCGGGTTTTAAGAAACAACTCTATTTCATTGAAACTAACACTAAATTATAGGTTTAGATGTCAAATATATTTCGATTGGTATTTTTCATGTGTGTCCTTTATTAACTCATCTTATAATTAACGAGTGGGCTTGCCCGCACGTTGCTGCAGGGCATTTTCCGTAATATTATTATGCATTATGTATATAGGCTATGCAAAGCAAACTAAAGGACCGAAGCATTTTTTTGCAAATTTGTATTTGCACTTTTAGATACATAATTGTGATCTGCTGAACAACACAGCAGTTTTTTGAATCCATAAGGTATTTGTGCAGGCGGGGCACAAATATTGTACACAAAATGCAGTTTCGCAACCTGTAGGCTGCTAGTTTAGTGATACAGAAGGTAATATAGGACCATAGCTGGCATAGATCTATGTTTTGACACATATTTGTGCAGCTGGAACACAAATATTTTGCAAAACATAATGTTTTCTAAGAACGGTAGTAAACCGTTTAAATATTTACATCGGATGTAGTTGATAACAAAAGGTAGTTGACTTCGGCTGTTTTGATGTCGACTTCAGATTTAGTTTTGCCTCTTCTTTTAAGTGGCTCTGGTTTCCATCTTCTCAGTTGATGAGGCTTGGGTTGCTACTGCATAAGTGAAAAAAAGAATGGCATTAGTGACTAATAAAATGCTAATTAGGCTTAGCAAAAGTAATTATAAATATCTAAGCTTGCTTCTATCATTCAACATAAATAGGTAACAATTATTTTTTGAAAACTGTGTATGTAAGTGCATTATTTGTGACTGTATAATTAGAAGAAGCCAATGAAGTGGTGACTGTTGTCAATCTATCAAACAGTAAATTTCTGTGGCTATATAACAATGTTTCTTGTGTATCATTTCTTATTCATCACTTATTATAAGCACCTAGCTTACATGTAAGTAGAATGGCTGGAAGACCAAATATTGAGCAACTAAAAGAGGCTTGTGGTTCTAATGAGCTTCAACATTGTTTTAAATTTCTCTTTGTGCAAGAATGGACAGAAAATGAGAGTCTTATCATGTACATTAGATAGAAATGTGATGATCTCCAAACAAAGATTGAGAGGAGAGATGAGATGATTCAAGACGCTCAATCTTTTGGTCCTTTTCATGATGTGGCTACTGATGGGGTTGATTGTATGATTGAGACGCAGCAGAGGGATCGAGAGATTTTAGCTGGGCTTATTGCTATTTTGGATTTAGCTAATGAAGGGAGAACTGAAAAGCAGCGCCATGTGGGTTTGATGGAGCTAGGGGTGTTATCGGGTCGGGTTTGAGTCGGGTTCTGTGATCTTTTTTTTTTAAAACTCACCCGCAACCCGACCCGATAAGGAATCGGGTTATCTCGTGGTATCGGGTCGGGTTATGTCGGGTCGGGTGATTCGGGTTATCGGGTGACCTGATAGTAAATGTCATAAACATAGCTTTTACTATGAGAAAAGAAACCTCGATGCAAAAGTTCATAAAACTTTTATTTTTCTTTTGGGAAATGCGAGCGCATTATAAGTTTAGAGTTCGCTACACGCTCTATTGTGTTTAATATTCCTGGGAAAGTGTTATGCTTGAACTAGTTTCTGCTGTACTCATGTAATAGTTGTAACTTGTAACACAAGCTTACAAGGAGGTTCACTTGCCATTCTCAACCTAATCTAGTGGAGTTCTACTAGTAGAGTTCAACTTTTTTTTATCACTTCAATTTCTTTTTATTGTCCTTATTCTTTGCGCTGATGGTGATTGTTTCTTACTTTGGTGGCTTGATAAATGGCGTGCCTCCATATTAACTTGGTAAATTTAAGTTATTAGCCAATTCTGCATATATACTTTCTATGTTTTAAGCCTGCACATGTAAAGTTTGTGTACACTACTAAAGTATATAAAACACTGGTTAGCTAGAAATTCATGTTCAATCTCACTGCATATATTTATGGTAAACCTGTACATTTGTTTGTAATCTTTAGATCCAGTTTTTTAAAGTTTACTAAGTTAACTGTTGACAAGACAAATTTGCATCTATTTGTACTGAGCAGATGTGGAGCTTCATCCTGATGGCAAGCAATTCTGGGATGCTCAAATATGGCCAAAAAGTAATAATTAAAAAAGCAATATAGGATTGTCGGGTCTTATCGGGTTGACCCGATAACCCTATAACATTTTTTATTTAACCCGAACCCGACCCGATAACGCTATCGGGTTATCGGGTCGGGTCAAAACAACCCGACTAAATTTTTGGACCCGATTAGACCCGACCCGATTAGCCTTATTTGGGTTCGGGTCGTAACCCGACCCTACTGACACCCCTAGATGGAGCTGAAGGATTAGGTTGCTTTGTTTTAGCAGTTGATGTTGTTAAGTGTGTTGGTAGTAAGGTTGGTTAAATTTTCAGTTTCGTGTATTGTTATGTTTTTTTTTTCGTTAATGATGATGATGTTGGTCATCTTCATCTGATCTTTGTAAACGAATGGTTATTATGAATAAAACCTTGATGCAGCTGTAATAAAGAAGCATTTGGAGTTGTGTTTGAATGGTACCAATGGTTTAAAGTTGAATCAAGGCATATATTCATTTGAATAAAGCCATATGTTCATTGCTACCATTTCCAGTTTGCAAATGAACAAAGGAACATTGGTATAAAAGGTTTATTGAGATGAAAAAGTATGTACAAATCAACAAAATAGCTATTGCTTTTGGCATTGCAAACTGGAAATGGTAGCAATAATATGTTAAGATGTTAATTAGGCATACTAAAAGCAATAATAAAGCAATTTAATAAGCAATAAATTCTAAACTTCCAGATCATAGCTAAGCTAATATTTCTTGTCTGTTTTTTATGTTTGTATGATTCAAGAGAAACAGTTAACAATGCATTATTTGTGCGCACTTTCAATGGCTGCAAGTTAATAATTTTTGTTTGGTTTGGATGTTTGTATGAGTGGCCAATTTCAATGGCTGTATGATAAGGTCAGAGACTGCATAAGTGGAATCCAAAGTGAATCTAGAAAACAGTATAGCCTTTTGCACAGATAAGGTTTTTGTGCATCTGAGGCACAAATAGTGTACAAAAAAGCATTTTTTTTGGGAATGTGTGTATATAAATAGTATAATATCTGGCTATTTTGTTTTGTTGTCAATGAACATATGCCTGTATTCAACTTTAAATCATCATGTGTGCATACTTTTTTTTTGTTTGAGTGTCAACATTAAATCATGGTCTGTGTGAGAGTTGGTTTGTTACAGCTGATGCCAATTCTAGTAATTGGTCAGAGATGCTAGCTTTCTATTGCCGTGAAGCCTCAATTGAATACATTCAGATGGTGCGACAAATGAAATGTCAAAAAACCAAAAGAGAGACTGCGTAATTGCAAGAAGCAACTCAGTGGCAATTGGTGGTGGAAATTTAAAAGGAATCCAAAAATAGTATAATATCTGGCTATTTTGTTTTGTTATCGGGTGAATCAATTTTGTTATCGGTGAATCAATGCTTTCATTTAACTTTAAATTATGGTCTATGGTGAATCCAAAGTGAATCCACACAACAGTAGTGCATCTGGCTATTTTGTTTTGATGCAAATGAATAAATCATGGTCAGTGTATAGCTATATTTTAGACCCTTTTTTTGGCTCAATACATCTGCCTAATTTGTTTTTATGTGTGCAAAAGATAGGCATGTGAAAAACAATTTTGGGTTTGGTTAGCCTATTTAAGAGAGTTTAGTTGCAGTTTTTTTTTTTTTTTTTTTTTTTTTTTTTTTTTTTTTTTCCAGAAATCAGCTCTTTACTTGTGCAAAACAATTAAGAAAACACAATGCCAAGGCGTCCTAAATGTGATAAGCTTAGAGATGATGCCAATTCTAGTAATTGGTTAGAGATGCTAGCTTTCTATTGACGTCAAGCCTCAATTGAAGACATTCAAATGGCGCGAAAAATGAATGAGCTGTGTGTAAGATTGGTTAGTGTCATTACTAAAAGGGCTCGTTTCATTGAGGAGTTGGAAACTGTTGAGAATATCTATGCGCAGAAAATGGCAGAGCATTTAAGAGAGGTTCAAGAAAAAGATGATCAAAAGGTTATGCATATGCAGATAATGACAGATGAATTGGATCTAAATGCTCGTGATAAGGATGTGTTTATTCTGAGGCTTAAGGGGTTGATGGATTTCTAAGTTTTGGCCTACAATGTGATATGACTTCCGTTTGCTTAATAAAGATGGTGCCTATATTTGTGTAATATGTATTTGTAAGATATTCTATCGAATAAAAGTAATAATAAAGCCTGTGAATGGATTATTTGTGCTTTCTTTTCAAAGTAATGAAGTGGCAATTGGTGTAGGAAAAATCTAGATACTTTGAAGGTAAATCCAAAGTGAACCCACAAAATAGTAGTGCATCTGGCTATTTTGTTTTGATGCAAATGAGGCAATGGTTTATTCAACATTAAATTATGGCATGTGTATAACTATTTTGTTGACTGTTTTTTGACTCAATACATGTGGACAATTTGTTTTTACATGTGCAAAAGATAGGCATGTGACTTCCTTTTTGGGTTTGGTTTCCCTATTTAAGACAGTCTAGTTGCAAGTTTATTTTCACAACTCTTGTTAACTTGTGAAAAAGGATTAAAAAACATAATGTCAAGGAGTCCTAAGTGTGATCAGCTTAGAGCTGAGGCTAATTCTAACAACTGGTCAGAGATGTTAGTTCTGTATTTTCGTCAAGCTACGGGTGAAGACATTCAAATGGCGCAACAGATGAGTGCGCTCTGTGGAAGATTGCTTGGTGTCACCCGTTAAAGGCTTAGTTTCATTCAAGAGCTAGAAACTGTTCGGAATACCTATGCGCAGAAAACGGCAGAGTATCTAAGAGAGGTCCAGGAAAAAGATGATCAAAAAGTTATGCAGATGCGGATAATGACAGCTGAATTGGAGCTAAATGCTCGTAATAAGGATGTGTTTATTCAGAAGCTTAAGGGCTTGATGGATTTCTAAGTGTGGGCCTAGAATGGGAGAAACCTGTTGTTGCTTATGATGTGTGATTTATGTTGGTGTTTGCATTTGCAATCATCTGTGTGTGTTTAATTTTAGTATGAGTGTTTGTTGTAACGTTTGTGCCAAGCCTATGTCAGTTGGTTGTAAGATCTTCGATTCAATAAAACTGACCGTTTATGTTAAATAAATTTGCGCCAGTTACCTTTTTGCTTCTTTGGATCTGTTGGCTGTTCTTGAAACAATGGCCTTTTGACTGTTTTGCTCCTACTCTCTTCATCTGTCTTTTGTTGCAGATCCTCTTGGTTTGTTAGTGCGAGAGTTGTTGGTGGTGTTCCTAGTTTTTATAAACAAACAGTTAATATTTGCATGTGCAGATCTTACCTTTAAATAAGAGAAACCGTTAAGTTAAATGGTGTTACCTGGGTTTGTTTCTATTGCTGTGCTTGTTCCTTCATCTCGTTTTTTCTTGTCGAAAACCTGATCTAGAATGAAATCTGTTGTTCTGCCTGTTGGGTTGAAATGGTTTGGAAAACATTTTTTTGGCCTTCAATTGTAAAAATCTCGGCTGGTATTTCCTGTGGGTCTGCTGCTTTGTGCTTTGCAATTAATTCTAAACATGAATACCCTATGACATCATCTGCTGCGGGGGTAAAGAAAGTGATCGGAGCTGTTGCGGATGGATCTGTGATGAAACCTTTGAAATTGTACCTGTGTATTATTGAGCAAGTGAAAGGATTATTATTTTATTATTATTATTATTATTATTATTATTATTATTATTATTATTATTATTATTATTATTATTATTATTATTATTATTATTATTATTATTATTATTATTATTATTATTATTTTCTAACTTCATATAAAGCTGGGTTAGAATATCATGTACCTGTAGCATGGTTGTGGCTTTTTTCCATGGTCCAGACAACGGTAGGTTCCATTTTCTTCTTTCGCTTTTGAATTACACTCGTTGCAAGATATGTAATACCAGTCTCTTTTTATGTTGATGCTGCTTATTGTTGCTTCAGTGGTGAATCTTATTCCCTGCAAATGTTTCTGCAAATGATTAGCTATGGATAAAATTTTCTATTACAGTTTGCTATTAGCTTGTTTGTTTACTCTTAATTTATTTGTTCATGCGTTATACAAAATTTACCCTGTAGGTCTCTGGACTTTGTTTTAAAAGTGTGTTGATATAAATAATGCCTAAACACGTTATTAATATTTTTCGATATCTCTACGTTTTGATAATCACAAAATGTAAAATCATTAATCGGAAAATTATGACGTAAACAAGTATTTAGTTGTAAATATCTATTTCTACAACTCAAATCACTTAAGGTTTGAATGAACTAATGCTTAATGCATTATATGATCAAAGGAACATTTTCTTAATAACTAGATTTTTTATAAAACATCAAAAACATTTTATATATTTTTGAAAAACATTTTTGGTATTAAATAAAAATGTTTAATGTTTTATAAAAATATGAATTCAAATTTTTAACCAAAATCAGTTAAAATGTTCCAGAAAAACCTTCCCCACAAAAGGACAAAATTGGCCAACGTTCAGTAGGGGCGGCCCCCTTAATTTTGCTAGGCGGCCCCCTTAATAATTAAGGGGACCGCCCCCGCTCCAGTAGGCCTCCAGCTGTCCAGTTTTTCTCCTATAAATACCAGCCTTCTCCTGGATTTTTACTCACCTTTTGCACACTAAAACTTTCTGTTCTAAATCCTTTCTAAAACATTGTAAATCCTTTGATCATACTTTCTTAAGCATTGGTTTCTAAGTGATCCAAGCTTCCACCACCAAAAGTGCAAAAGAAGAACTCTACTTCAACTAGTGAAGAAGTGTTATTACTTACCTCATTCAATTGTGTTGTTGTGTAAAGTGTTGTGTAGTTGTGATAAGTAGATCTAAGTGTAATTACGTAGTGGTGTTGTAAATTAGTTGTGAAGTAGTTGTGAATAAGTAGTTGTGAAGTAGTTGTGAAGAAATAGTCGTGAAGTAGTCGTGAAGAAGTCGTGAAGCCGTTGTGAAGCTGTCGTGAAGAAGTCGTGATTAAGTCGTGTAGAAGTTGTGTATAAGTTGTGAGATTGGTTCTAGCTACGATTAGGACTCGACATCTAGCTTTGTGTCGTTAAGCCGGTGTAAGCTAAAGTTGTGTAAGGTTTCTCCGCCATAAGGGAGTTTGTTGACATAGTGAAGAAAACTCTCGAGTAGGTGACTCGAGGAGTGGAGTAGGGCAAGGAAGGTGTCCTTGTAGCCGAACCACTATAAATCTCCGTGTTGTGGTTTGATCTTTCCATCTCTCTCTCTTATTTCATTATATTTACCTTACTTGCATTACTTATCTATATTTGTTTATATATGTTCATATTGATCAAGAGTTGAATTCACATAAGATAGAATCGAAGTTTTAAAAAGTAAACAAAAGTTTTCATAAATTAAAAAGACGTAAAACTATTCAACCCCCCTTCTAGTTTTCCACAAAGTGTCTTCAAAGGGAATATGTTTCGGAAATTTTCTTTTTCAACATCTTCATATGAGATCTTGCAAATGCGTAGTGGTGGAGTCATTTCGTGTCTTGCTCTATATTTGTTTCATATCCAAAAGTTAGAATTGATTTGTTTTTATAAACTTTCATGTGGATATGCTGTGATTCTGAATTTTCGGTTTCAAGGTTCTTACTGTGCTCTTGATTGATCAGCCTCTGGTATTTTCGGGTTTAGGTAATAGTATGTAGCAGATGTTGCTGTTAATTGGTAATCTGGCAAAACAGTATTGCACAATGTCATAAGAATTTTGTGTTTGTACAGAAAGTTTGTTTAAAGTATTAATGTAATACCTCTGTATTTTGATACACGGCAAGAGCTGAATGCAATTATAACTGGCTGCTCCATTGTTTCAAGCCTCGCGTCTCCAAATTTTCTGGCCATGTCATCCCACATCGTGAACTCCACGACATTACCGCTGTCAACATGAGTTAGTTATTAGAGAGATGAGAAAGGGTGCAAACTATTTTTTTGTAACAGAAGTGTTTGGTATAAGCTTACGGACTTTAAATTTTCGATATCCAGCTTCCTGTAGACAGTCTCATCTTGGTTGGCACCTCCTTTTCTTTTCAGTTCACCAGCTGACCTTAGACATCCTATGTAATCTGTAAGTAGATAGGTATTAGAATTTTAATATTTTGCTGGATTTCAAAAACCTAACAACTAAAACATGACCTGTGAGTATCTGGTACTGCATTTTCGCTGTTGCATCTTCTTTAGGGACCCTGGATTGAAGCTGGTTGTATGAAACAAATATAAAGTAGTGGTGTGGGATGCCTGTTGCTGTTATAGCGTCAAACTTTGTGATTTTTCCAAACCTTAGGCTTGTTTTGTTGTCAATGGTTTGTTGGTAAGGGTTGGTGGGCTCACACATGAATTCGGAGATCTTGTATACTGATCCAAGGTTGATTTTTGGGCTGAAGTAGTCAATATCTTTCACGTTCATGTTGCCCTTTATCGCGTTCCCCTGTTCATGTTCATTTGATGTTATACAAACTTCAATATTTAATATATTTTGTTTATGGTACATGAACTGTTACATACCTCTCGATCTATCAAGATGCAGCAGAATCCAGTTTCAATTTTTTTTCCACTTTTCTGGTAACTTACTGCAACCCATTTTATGTAAACTCTAGCTTCAAGTATTTTGTCATGAGATGTGGGGTGTAGCTCAACAATTGTTGCCTCCTCCATTGCACTGGTAGTTTCAAGTGTTTTGTCATGAGATGTGGCTTGTAGCTCAGTAACTGTAGTTTCCTCCATTTCACTGCTAAGGCATAAGAAACCGAAGTGAGTTATAAAAAAAACTGAAAAGTAATAATGATGCAGGGACAAAGCATTTAAATAATAAGATGATGGCAGAGGTTAAATAGTAAGCTTTTGTAGTAAATTTATCTGCATCTGGTCATTTTTATCATAGTTTCATGAAAACATAAGATGGTAAAAGCAAAAACTATATACATATAAAGCAAACAGTTATATTTAGAGTTGGTTTGGCCATATTCTTTTAAGAAAGTCTCTGTAAACTATGTTTTTGGTGAAATTTGGTGCCTGATTTTCTTACTGTTTCATAAGAACCTTGAGCCCGTAGGGAGAAGTTGCTCTAGACAGAGCCACGTACAACTGGCCGTGGCCCACATTTGTATGAAAGTCAAAACACAATAATACCTCCAGAATATCTAGCTTTATTGGATAAAGCATTCCAATTTGATGAAAAACAGTTTAATGACCCCTTGTCATACACCATAAGAAGGAGTCCCATCTACCAGCGTCTTGCACGCCACCCAATTGATGTCAAAACATTTCCTAAGCCGATTCTCTACATGGTGGGAATAGTTGACCATTGGGAAGGGTCTCCGTTGAAGCCTGAGATAATATGTGAAGGAAAAAGTATGTACATTCCCATTTATATAAAATAAATAACTTATCTGCTGATATTTATCTTTCGTTTCTCTTTTTGTAGCAGAGATGGCGTTCAGGAACTTTGTCATGTCTGGTGGTGCCAAGGAGGTCAGTTTCATCCCGAAGGACCCAAAGGATTTGAGTTATGGAGTAGGGTCTCCATCTGTGTCTGTCAACAACAATGATGTAGATGCTCAAACAGTTGAGCCCATTGCAATAGTCCAACCTTCCAAACCTGTGAACACCGAGGAAGCTCCACAACTTGTTGAAAATGTAGCAGATTCTGACGATCCCCTCTCCGAGGGTGATCAAGTGATGGTCGTAGGGTCTTCTGGTATCGCAGACAGAGTGCGAAATAGAAAAGGAACCAGTGCAAAGTCTGTGAAAGCTCCTCCTAAGAGGAAGCTAACCCTACCAACCCCTCCGTCAAGGACCACAAGACAAAAGACTTCTCATGGTAAGGCGGTCATGCATTCGACTGTGGAGAGTGCAGAGGATGATGACATCCATGGTAAGTAAAGTTCTTCGTGACACAATTATCCTTAATATGCCGCATATCTGACTGATGTATTTGATGCAGGGCTGCCTAACACTAAGGAGCTTCCGAACTCCCTCACCTGTCATCTATTGGTTGAAAATGTTACCCCTGACTAGTTGGAGGAGAACTCTGGACGAGATGTCCATTGAGCGGCTCTGCGACTTGCATGATAAGAGCTATACAAGACAGGCTATTCTAGATAACCATCTCAACACCCGAACAAGGGAGTTGATTCGAACAGTGAAGGATGCTAAAGAGGAGATTGATGTGATTGTGGCCAGAGAGAAGAACAGGGAACTTCAATATGCTGAGCTGGAGGCCAAATGTGATGAGGCCATGTTGGATTTCGAAAAGAATCCCCGTTATGAAGTCCTTCGAGCCAAAATTGACAGTCTCGAAGGGCAATTGAAGGAGGCCCAAGCAGAATGTGGGAGGTTGAGAATGGAGGAGGCAAAGGTAGCTGGATATAAATCGCAGGTTACCATACTTGAGTCTCAAAGGTTGTTCCATACATAGCAATGGAGTTATACCACAGTGATGAGGTGGGAGAGATAGTGGGAAAGCTAGTGAACGCTGCCATCTTTTACGGAAAGTGTACGACGTTGGAAGAGATTACCAAGACCAAGAAGCCTGTGGTCTTGTCGGAAGTGCCCTACTACCGTCCAACGTCGGAGCAAGAATACAACGATGCTGGCAATGCATACACTTCAGCAGAGTACCCTTTTCTCGCCGAAGCAACCAAGGACCCATCAGCATCCATTGAAGATCTCCTTTCGAAGAAGCCTCGAAAGATTTAGCCTCCGTCTCCCACCAAAAAGACTGCATCTGTGAAGCCTTCATCTCCACCACATCAAGAGGATCCAATATCTTCAAAGAATGCTTGAAGACTGCCATGTTGGCAGGAATTTGGCCCCAAGGGTGGCATGTACCCTTTAGACAATTTCTCATGATGCTTAATAGGCTGGTGCCTATTTGTTGAACAATTTACTTCTTTCTTGTCGGGCTTCAGCTCGTATCTCAAACAATGTTTGAACCTTTATGTTGGCTTTGACCATATTTTGTCTATGAATGCCAGGTAGGGGACAATGCCCTACTTTTAATATCATGCTTTTCTTCCCTTACGTTACTTATAAACGTAAATATACAACCTAAGGTTATAACCTTATTGTGTGTATTTTGGACCAAGATTTTAGCAATCGTATAGTTTGACTGCTGACAGAGGGTCGCGACCCACTCCGTCTTTATCCTTAAGATACAGAGGGCTTAGAATACCCTAAGACTTGTAGGAAAGTTAATGTGAATTGTAATGGATGTTATGTGTATACAAGACATGTGTCCTGAATCATCCTTCGACATTGAAACTTGTAAATTACTTGGCTGAACAAATCTTTGTTGTATAGAACGAAACAAGAGATTTGAGGGAAATCGTTATATCATTAATTGGGTAGGGAGGATTACATCATTTTAAGAAATGAAAACTAAGACACCAACCATTAATGCTTCTTTCCCCAAATGAGAAGAATGCGATAAATGAATTTAAAAACAAGCTAAGTGTTTTAAAAGTAGTAAGTTTTATATGTAAAACTTACGAAGGTTAGTACCATTCCAAGTCTTATCCATTACATCTCCGTCCAGCGTTTCGAGCTTGTAGGCTCCGTTGTCGTAGGCTTCAGATATGACGTAGGGTCCTTCCCATGTGGGCCCTAGCTTCCCTTCATACTCAGCCTTGCTTGCGCTGTTTAGCCAAAGGACATATTCACCTGGCTTGAACGTGGAGGATCGAACTCGGCTGTTGTAGTACTTTTCAAACTTTTGTTTGTAGATAGCCTCTCTGATTGAGGCTATTTCCCTTCGTTCTTCAAGTAGATCAAGGTTTTCCCGAAGCCTTTCTTCGTTTTTTTTCTTTCTCAAAGTTCACAATACGCTCTGTTTCAATGCTTATCTCTGAGGGTATATCAACCTCCGTTCCATAAGTGAGGCTAAAAGGAGTCTCCACATGGCTTGACTTGGGGTGCGTCCTATGTGCCCACAGAACTTGGGGTAGTTCATCTACCCAACCATGATGGCTTCGTCCTAACCTCTTCTCGATTCCATTGACAATATCCCTGTTGGTGACTTCTACTTGTCCATTACCCTGAGGATGGTACACGGAAGTGAACGACTGTTTGATCTTTAGGCGTTCGCAGAAAGTTGGGAACACCCCTTCGGCGAATTGTTTCCCATTGTCGAAAATGATGATGTGAGGGACTCCAAATCGGCAGATTATGTGTTCCCACACAAACTTTTCCATATGCCTTCTTGTTACTGATGCCAAAGGTTTGGCTTCGACCCATTTAGTGAAGTAGTCTATGGCTACGACCAAGAACTTTACCCCTCCTGGAGCTACTGGTAGGGGTCCGACTATATCGATTCCCCACTGGTAGAAAGGCCATGCAGACGTTACAGAGGTCATGTCTTGCTTTGGCAGTCTTGAAACTTTGGAGTGGATCTGACATGCTTCACACTTTTGTATTATTTCAGCTGCGTCTCTATGCATTAACGGCCAATAATATCCTAGCCTCGTTATTTTTGAAACAACGGAGCGAGGACCTGCATGTAAGCCGCAGGATCCTTCATGGACTTCGTAGATGATGTTCGAAGCCTGCTTTGGCCCCACACAACGAAGCCATGGAGATAAGAAGGACCTCCTGTAGAGATTATCCCCAATGAATCTATATTGGGGAGCCTTGATCCTGACCTTTCGTGCTAGCTTTGGATCTTCTGGCAGAATACCACTTATCAAGTATTCTCTTATCGGAGTCATCCAATTGGATCCTTCTTCAAGTATGATGTCAGACACTTCACTTTGTTTGATTGACCTTTCGGCCAACACTTCGACCAAGACCTCCTTTGTTAGGTGAGCAAATGCCATCGAGGCTAGCTTGCTTAATGCATCTGCTTTCTTGTTTTGGTTCATGCGAACATGTTCTATACCATAGGACTCGAATCCTCAAAGGAGTTCTTTAGCTTTTTCCAAATACTGCTTGATGGTGGGCTGCCTAGCCTCATAAGAGCCTTTGATTTGGTTTGCTACTAACTGTGAATCAACAAAAACGGAGAGATCACGAACCTCCATGTCCTTTGCAAGTTGGAGGCCAGCTAACAAAGCTTCATACTCAGCTTCATTGTTTGTAGCCTCAAACTCAAAGCGTAATGCATAAGTGTATTCCTTTCCCTCCGGACTGACCAGCATTAGACCTGCTCCCGAACCATCAGAACTTGAGGCTCCGTCTATGTACAATTTTCACCCCTCCTTCATCTTTGGGGGCTTTTCCTTTGGAATTTCTTTGTCTTGACTGGGCCCGGAGGGTGTTTCAGCAAGAAAGTCTGCAAGTATCTGACCTTTGACGGAGTTTCGACCTTTGTACTCTATCTCGTGTTCTCCCAGTTCAATAGCCCATTTGGCCACTCTACCTGATTTCTCAGGCTTTGACAGTATCTATTTAATTGGCTTGTCAGTCAATACCGTGATGGGATGAGCTTGAAAGTACCTTCGAAGGCGCCTTGCAGCATAAACCAAGGCTAGGATTAGCTTTTCCAACTCCGGGTAGTTCAATTCAGCTCCTTGCAGGACTCTGCTAACAAAGTAGATTGGGGCTTGCTTCTTTTCCCTTTCCACTAAGAGCACAGCACTGATGCTTTCGAAGGATGCCGCAATGTACATGAATAACACTTCGCCTTTGATTGGGGCTGTAAGTGTTGGTAATATTTCCATGAACTCTTTCAGCTTTTGGAAAGCGGCTTTTGCCTCACAACTCCATTGAAAAGTCTTCTTATCTGCACACCCTTTGAGTGTCTTGAAAAATGGCAAAGATCGATCCGCACCTTTCGACAGGAACCTGCTAAGTGCTGCAAGCTTCCCATTTAGGCTTTGTACCTCTTTCAATGACTTCGGAGCTTTTAGATCAGTGATGGCTTTGACCTTCGAAGGGTTAGCTTTAATCCATAGCTTTGTAGTCAAATGTCCCAAAAATTGTCCTTCTTCCATACCAAAAGAACATTTCTTCGGGTTGAGCTTCATGTTGATTGCCCTTAATTGACCGAAGGTTTCTTGAATGTCATAGAGTAAGTCCTCCTCGGTCTTGCTTTTGATTACCATATCATCAACGTAGGCTTCCAAGTTCCTTCCTATCTGCTTGTTAAAGGCTTTGTCTACCAATCATTGATAGGTTGCCCCTGCGTTCTTCAGACCGAAGGGCATTTTCTTGTAACAATAGACCCCCTTTCCTATGTAAAAAGCTGTCTTCTCTTCATCTTCCTCCGCCATTTGTATATGATGATACCCTTTGTAGGCATCCAAAGAGCATTTCAAATGGAACCCCGAGAGGGATTCGACCTTCTAATCAATCTCTGGCAAAGGGTAGCAGTCCTTTGGGCAAGCTTTGTTGATGTTGGTGAAGTCGACACACATACGCCACCCTCCGTCACTCTTTTTTACCATAACTGGATTCGCTACCCAGGTTTGGTATTTCACTTATCTAAGTATTCCTGCTCGTACAAGTTCATCCACCTCTTTGCAAGCGGCTGCGTTCCTTTCAGGTGCTAGGCTTCGTCGCTTTTGCTTAATTGGTTCAATGTGTTTGAACTCATTAAGCTTATGCTATGTGCCGAAGGGCTTGCCATCGATCATAAGTGTCCTAGGAACCCCTGTCATGTCTGAGTACGTCCATACAAAGACATCCTTGTTGGCTTTGAGTAGCTTTTCCAAGTCTGCCTTGAAGTTAGCAGGGAGTTGCTTCCCGACTACCACCATTTGCTCTGGATAGAGCTCATTTACCACAATGCGCTCTTCAACATCTGCACAACTTAGAATGACTTTCGGAGGCTCCTTGGGACGTTCTGTGATCTTCTTGCCAATGTCTCCTGCCTTTCCCTGGTTGTCGCTGGAAAATACGGTTCCTATTCCATATGGTGTATGGAATTTTACCGCTGCGTGTATGGTGGAGACTACGATACCCATCTTCTGCATGGCGGTCCTTCCTATCAACAAATTGTAGGGAGAGTCAGACCTTACGATAGCGAAGGTGAGGGTTTCTGTCCTTGCGAGCTTGCCTTCTCCGATTGTTATCTCTAACGACACTTCTCCCAGAGGCCACGAATACTCGCCTTAGAATCCTACCAAAGGTATCTTTGAATCAACCCGCTGCGACCTGATCTAAGGCTTGAGCTTTAGGGAACAGTGCTCATATATGATCTCACAGGAGCTTCCGCAGTCCATGTAGGCTCTATTCACTTCCCGGTTGGAAATTAAGACTTTGATGACCACTGGGTCGTTCGAAGGGACTTGGCCTGTAATGGAGGGAAACGTTACTTCCCCTACCTCGTTTATCTCCTTCTCTGTTACCTTTCTTTTTAAGCTGGCTTTGCCCCAATGAACCATGAGTATTGGGGCTTCGGGAGGAGTAGTATCTTTAGCCAATTGAGTGTCGGAGATTTTTTCCTTGCCCTTCTTTATGCCCTTCACCAAATGTGCCAATTTCCCGGACTTTACGGCTTCTTCTATCTGCTTCTTTAGTTCTCTGCAACTGTTCGAATCATGGCCATAATCTTCGTGGAAGTGACAATACTTAGTTGTATCTCTGTTTTTACCCTTGCTTGTCATGCGAGGGGGTGGTTCGAAAGCCTTAGCAGCCCTCTCCGTTGCAAGTATTTCCTTCGGAGATTTAGTCAGGCTTCCTAGCAAACCGTGGTTAGGACCTTTGTTGTATGGAGAGAACCTGTCCCTATTCTTGTTCTTGTTCTTTGATCCTTCCCACACAGAGTGCTTTAAGAACTTGTTGTGGTTTTCTCTGTCGATCGGAGCACCATTAGTAGATACTTCCTTTGCTTCAATCCAAGTATATGTCTTTTCCATTAACCTATTGTAAGTTGTCGGAAGGTCGGTGGACAAGAATTCCACCAAGCTTCAATTTCATAGGCCATGTACGAAGCCAGAGATGCGCTGATCTTCATGTAGACCCAAGATCTGTAGAGTCTCATCGGTGCACCTTGTGACGAAAGCCCTTGTGCTTTCGTTCTCCTTTTGTTTAATGTTGTGCACCGTTAGATGGGTCCTTGTAAACTTCTTTTGCTGACTGAAGTATGATCAGAACTTAGCCTTTAGATCATCGAGGTTGACAATGCTACCAGGCTTTTGTCCATTCCACCAAATACGGGCAGAATCCCGTAGGGTGTATGTAAACATGTGACAGGCTACAGGCATGACCCACTTTTGCATCTTAATGGCCCCTTCGAACAAATGTAGGAAATTATCCGGATCCCCCTTCCCATCATAAGTTCCAATGTGTGCAGGCATTTTCGACCCATCAGGAAAAGGGTAGTCTTCTATCCACCTAACGAAGGGTGTGGCCGAACCCATAGGGTCCGAATATAGGCAGTTATAAGGTGGTGCATACATGGGGACAACATTATATGGATTATGGTTTTGGGGGTATTCCCATAGGAGTTTGACTAGGGTAAGATTGGTAGGATGTGTTCATGCCAAAATGATAACCGTTTCCCATGGTGTACGGACTGTTTCCCATGGTGTACGGAGGGTACACCACAGGATGTCCGAAGGGTATGTTTCCATAATGTTGAGGGAGGCCCTGGTTGTTGGACTGTCCAGCTACTGGGGGATACAAACCCTGAGGGTAAGACTGAGTTTGGAATGAGGGGTACATACCATTGGGAGGAAGGCTTCCTCCCATATTAATCAGAGGCGGATTGCCTTCTACGCCTGATGCGTGAGAAGGCTGCAACGGAACCCCTGCTTCAGTCCTTCCAAGATGAGCTGCTAACAACGGAGGCAGATTCACCTCCGTTTCCTCCCTTCGCTGACTTCTCCCATTCGAAACTTCGGTTACCGCCCCTTCTCTCCTGGTCGGAGCCCGCTCCGGGACTCCTTCGAACCCAACAGACTTTCTGCCTGGCCTTCGACCAACTGGTGACCCTATCCTTAAGGCCGAGTGCATTGTTCCCTGTGTCGGAGGCCTAGGCTCCATTTCCATCTCTTCATCATAATCGTCACTTGAGTATTCCAACTCCCTTCGCATTTTAGCATTCCGAACTTGTCTTTTGCGTGCCCTTAAGAGAGACTCCAATGCTTCGTAGTTAGCTTCGACGAAGGCTGGGCTAATGACAGGTTCCGGATTGGCTGATTTCGAAGCATGATGGTTAGGTGTTACTTCTCGGTGAGATCGTGTTGTGAACGTGGAAGCAGTAATTGGGGGGAGGTTATTAGGGTCGTTGATTGGTATTGGCGTCAAGGTCGAGAAACCCGGTGGGGGAGTAACTTCTCTCCCTTGATCCATGCCGGATATATAGTGAATGTAGTTGGTTGGTTATAAGCTTGAAAATAACGAGACCAATTGTAGCGGTCCCACGTAAAACCTTGATCTACTTGAGGAACGAAGGGAAATAGCCTCAATCAGAGAGGCTATCTACAAACAAAAGTTTGAGAAGTACTACAATAGCCGAGTTCGACCCTCCACGTTCAATCTAGGTGAATATGTCCTTCGGCTAAACAGCGCAAGCAAGGCTGAGTATGAAGGGAAGCTAGGGCCCACATGGGAAGGACCCTACGTCATATCTGAAGCCTATGGCAACGGAGCCTAGAAGCTCGAAACGCTGGACGAAGATGTCATGGATAGGACTTGGAATGGTACTAACCTTCGTAAGTTTTACATACAAAACTTACTACTTTTAAAACACTTAGCTTGTTTTTAAATTCATGTATCGCATTCTTCTCATTTGGGGAAAGAAGCATTATTGGTAGGTGTCTTAGTTTTCATTTCTTAAAATGATGTAATCCTCCCTACCCAATTAATGATATAACGATTTCCCTCAAATCTCATGTTTCGTTCTATACAACAAAGATTTGTTCTGCCAAGTAATTTACAAGTTTCAATGTCGAAGGATGATTCAAGACACATGTCTTGTATACACATAACATCCATTACAATTCACATTAAGTTTTCTACAAGTCTTAGGGTATTCTAAGCCCTCTGTATCTTAAGGATAAAGACGGAGTGGGTCGCGACCCTTTGTCAGCAGTCAAACTATACGATTGCTAAAATCTTGGTCTAAAATACACACAATAAAGTTATAACCTTAGGCTGTATATTTATGTTTATAAGTAACGTAAGGGAAGAAAAGCATGATAATAAAAGTGGGACATTGTCCCCTACCTGACATTCATAGACAAAATATGGCCAAAGCCAACACAAAGGTTCAAACATTGTTTGAGATACGGGCCGAAGCCCAGCAAGCAAAGAAGTAAATTGTTCAACAAATAGGCACCAGCCTATTAAGCATCATGAGAAATTGTCTAAAGGGTACATGCCACCCTTGGGGCCAAATTCCTGCCAACATGGCAGTCTTCAAGCATTCTTTGAGGACATTGGATCCTCTTGATGTGGTGGAGATGAAGGCTTCACAGATGCAGTCTTTTTGGTTGGAGACGGAGGCTGAATCTTTCGAGGCTTCTTCGAAAGGAGATCTTCAATGGATTATGATGGGTCCTTGGTTGCTTCGGTGAGAAAAGGGTACTCTGCTGAAGTGTATGCGTTGCCAGCATCGTTGTATTCATGCTCCTACGTTGGACGGTAGTAGGGCACTTCCGACAAGACCACAGGCTTCTTGGTCTCGGCAATCTCATCCAACGTCGTACACTTTCCGTAAAAGATGGCAGCATTCACCAGCTTTCCCACTATCTCTCCCACCTCATCACTGTGGTATAACTCCATTGCTATGTATGGAACAACCTTTGAGACCACATCAGCTCTGTCCTTCTTCAAATTCTTGCATCGGAGGTTCAAACCATCTACCTCCTCGCGTAGCTTGATCTCCTGTTCTCCTAGTCTAGCTCTCTCGGCTTCCAGACCTGCACATTTAGACTCAAGTATGGTAACCTGCGATTTATATCCAGCTACCCTTGCCTCCTCCATTCTCAACCTCCCACATTCTGCTTGGGCCTCCTTCAATTGCCCTTCGAGACTGTCAATTTTGGCTCGAAGGACTTCATAACGGGGATTCTTTCGAAATCCAACATGGCCTCATCACATTTGGCCTCCAGCTCAGCATATTGAAGTTCCCTGTTTGATGAACTCAAATAAGTACATTTTATTATCATCATTTATCCTATTTATTTGACTTGTTTTATTATATTATACATGAGAATCGATACATTAATGTTTACTTTAGTAATTCTCAGGTAAAAACAAGCATTATGTGAAACTTGGCGATTTTGGACTAATTATGGAGCAAAACAAGCAAGATGTCAAAAGTCTACTGAAATCCAGAAGATGCGCCGTATCTCACTCAACAGATACGATGCAATATCATACTTAGAAGAATTCGAAGACCATTGCCTGACTTTGAAGAATGTGCCGCATGCAATTCTGTCATGCGCCGCATATGAAACTTTGGTCAAAGAAGAAGATCAAGCTCGTTCTACTCCAGATACGCCGCAATATACTTCTAACATACGGCGTATCACTATCAAGATTTCACAAGTTACAATCCAAGTACATGCGCCGCATACATAGACCAAGTTACGGCAAATCTGAAGATGGTGTACGAATATTCCAGAATATATTAATCTTGGACCCCACGCGAAGTTAAGTCAATGCGCCGCATCTATCAACTCAATGCGCCACATCTATCCCTCAGACAGAAACTATAAATACCCCAAGGCCAGACGAATTTTGGAGACTCTTAGCTCTCTCAGACATATAGAGACCGAAGACCATATAACCCTAGAGCCGAATTCAGACGACCAAGCAGCACAAGACACACCTCAAACAAAGATACACGAGCTGTAAGAAGGTCCTGCATGTATTCAATTCATTAAGTAGTTTTGTTTTATTGTATTAGTACACTTTAATTCATCAGGATTGATGGGCTTGTGTCATGTGACTACGGAAGATCATGCACTCCCCTTAATATTGCTTTCCCATTAATTAAAGTTTATATGTTGATGTCTTTGGTGACTTTTATTAGTGCATTGATAACCTCTGTGTCTAGCTGAGTCTTGCTTGAGTCGCCATGCCCCTTCCTCGCCTATTTGTTTTAGCGTCTCTTAAATAAATAGGATAGACATAAGTAATCATTAAGGGTTTACTCGCCGATAAGATTAGAGCCAACGAGAAAGGTTTAATTATATACACTTCATATAAAACTAGCAATAAAACAAGTGACAAGCTACTTAATTATCAGGACAGGTCTTCTTATTGTCTCGAGTATCTATCTGTGTACGTGTGTGCTAATCGCTGATTCGTGCTCATTAGTTTAGTTTTCCACTTAATTATAACCAAACTGTGCCAGTCTCTCAGGCTGAACCCCCCTTGCGTTAGATTAGGTTGTATAGCTAACTTAGGATATTAAAATACTGATTAGAATAACTAGATAATACATTCCACTCTTAGTGATCGACACTCTACTTACTATTATATTCATACTGACCGGGTACACTACTCGTTAAGTGTGTGTGTTATTGATAAGTCGGCTAAATATAAATTTAAAACTTGAGTAGGCATTAATACTGCTAAACCGCAACGACACATAACGCACCCATCAAGTTTTTGGCGCCGCTGCCGGGGAGTGAATTGTTATTATCTGTTAATTTAATTTAGTATTTTAATTAGGTTTTTCTTTTATTTTTTTATTTTTTTATTTTAGATTCTAACCACTAACCCTGTTATATATTAGATAGATTGCATTCATTGTATAATTTGCATATTTTTTGTTTTTTTTTTTTTTTTTTTTTTGTTTTCTGTAATTTTTGTTTCTTTTTGTTTGATTTTATTTTTGTTTTTCTTTTTTCTGTATTTTTCTGCATTCTGCTATCATTGTATTGTGCTGATACAAACGATACGGCGCATCTGTTTTCACAGATACGGCGTATTGCGTTTAATTTTTATAAAATACAACGCGTTTAATAAATTCGAGTACGACATATCTTTCCCCAAGATACGGCGTATTCTGTTTTTAATAAGAAATTTTTCTAAACCCTAACGCCATACGACGCATCTGTTTTAACAGATACGGCGTATTTTCTATTTAAATTAAAAACAGTTTTTCGAATTATTAAACAGAAGCGACGCATCGATCTTTATCGATACGGCGCATCTACTAAATCAAAAATCTTGTATTTTGAAACGTAACGAAAATACGGCGCATTAGCTTTTGTTAATACGACGCATTTAATTTTAATAAATATAATTGATTTTTGATATTCACTTTGATCGTTTCACTACTCTCGTGCAAGTTAGTTTATTTTAAAAAACAAGATGCCAAAACAAGATACCTAGCTCAACTGAAACTAACCCAAGAGATCATGTCAAGGCCATATGCACTACTGAAGAAGTCACGCCTAACATACCTTTTCCTAGAAGATTGATGAATGGTAATGATGCTGCAAAGCCCGAATTTTTCTTTAATTCTTCAATCAGTTTAAGGAGGTTACTCAACGAGAAGGCAAAGATTGAAGAGGAGATCAAGGCTACAATGAAAGAAGAGAGCTCTGCAACCGACTCACGTGCCTTGCCTCATAAAGAAAAAGACCCAGAAAGTTTTACTTTACCTTGTTCAATTAATGACTTATCTTTCAATAATGCATTAGCTGAATTAGGAGCTAGCGTTAGTGTTATGCCCCTTAAGACATTCACTACCCTAGGACTAGGAAAATTAGCACCAACTAAGCTGCTTATTGAATTGGCTGATAAAACGGTAAAACGACCTGAAGGGGTTGCTGAAAATGTGCTAGTTAAGATTGAGAAGTTTGTTTTCCCCGTAGACTTTGTTATATTAGATATGCCCGAGGATGTTAAGATTCCTTTAATCCTTGGAAGACCTTTCTTGTCTACCGCCCATGCTAAGATTAATGTGTTTAAAAGAAAAATCTCATTAAAGGTAGGGAATAATAAACTAGTCTATAAGTGCCAAAATCCTGCTAAAAGCATAATTAGAGGCGTCTATGTGCTAGGATTAAGAGAACGTATGGACCTCGATCTAGAAGCTAGGTTTATGGGAGAAACCTTGGTAAATAATGAATCACTTGAGACCTATAGTGGAGACTACATTGAATTAAATGATCTTAATTTACCAATAGGAATCAATGATCAATTTATGGAAGATTTTGAACCCGATATTGAAGAAGGAGAAATTATGGATGTACCTAGAATCAATATGATCAACACTAAGAATTATGATGAATTTGAAGGATATCCTAGTTTCTGTGATTATGGTAGAAAGATCCATGTAGATTGTGCTTATAATTTATAATTTCTTTGCATGATAGGATTTAAACAGGTTAGTGCCAACTTTTTCCCTATTTTACCAATTAATGTAATGTCAAAAGATTTTTATAATTCTATAATGAAAAACAAAATTGAGTATAGAGGGAAAAACGTAGTTGGAATATTCATGAATGTACCTATTTTTGTCGGGAATTTAACTATTGTTACAGATTTCACCGTGGTGGAAAACATGGATGCTTATCATGATGTTGAGATGGGTGACGTGATCGTTGGGAAACCATTTTGTAAGGAGGTCGAAATTAACGCTAAAAGATTTGAAGGAAAGATCACCTTTAAAAGTGGAAGCAACGTCATCACTTACATGATGCCTCGTGCTCACCCAAGGTTTGAACATGCCCCTAACAAATTTTGTTACAAATTTACACCATTTCTTTTTGTAGATGAAAATGACGCTGAGAAAGGGATCGAGTATCCGTACCAAAAGATGAAAGGATTCTACAAAGGTGTACTTGAATTAGGGCCGGAATATGTTCGTGACGAAGTAATTCACAACTACATCGTGCACGGACATGTGGGGATCAATAGAGCAAAATAAGGAGCTGAACGTGAGTCTAACTTGAAGACTCTGGAATAAAGACAAGTGCTGACCGGGAGACAACCCGGAAGAAAATTTTTTACTTTTCTGTTCTTTGTCGAGTCTGTCAGACCTGCAGAAGATGCGGCGCATCTCCATCATAAGATGCGATGCATCACCTGCACTGGTCATATCTTATTTCATTTTCTGCATTTTTATTTTTGACTTTAAAACTTTTGTCAGTTTATTTAATGCGGCGCATCCCTGGTTAAGGATGCGACGCGTCTTTTATTCTGATTCGTATTTATTCCAGGCTCGATACGGCGTATCTTCTTCCATAAGATACGGTGTATCGACTGACCTGATGATTTACAGTTTAATTTTTTAGGTTTTATTTTTACTAACTACTAATGTATTATGCAAGTTTGAACCTTCTTAACTCAGGTGTGTTAAAGTCTAAATGGTATTATAGATTCCTGAATTTTTGTGGATACATCATTTATGAAGCTTAAACGTTCTCATCCACAAGAAAGTTGATTTTTGCTCTTATACGAATACTGGAGGATCATACCGAGCAAATCTCAGGGGAGTTTTTCTGTTCTAATTCTTTTATTTTCCAGTTTTTAACCTTTGACACAAACAACGAGGACGTTGTTTAACTTAAGCGGGGGGATGGAGAATTAGAACACTTACTTGTCCTAAACTTTTTCAAAATATGCTTTAAATGCGCTTAATATATCAAAATTTAAAATTTTTTAGCATGTTTTTGTTTAAAGTCTAAATTACATAACCGCACACATAACTCTATTCTTTCAAAAATATTAAAACTTTAGTGTGCCGGTGACTTGTAAACTTTAGAACTTGGCTTGTATACTATTCGAGACCACCATAATGAGTATTATCTATATAATTGGAGTGACTTGTCTAAATTGGTAAATTTCTAGGATTACACCCAAATAGCCTTTATATGTTATGTGATATTAACTAACTATACTGGTTAGTTAACCCCCGTATAAACCCTTTGTTTACTCTCACTTTTAAGAGTAAGATACCCCTAGAAAAACCCTCAGAGCCATTCCTTTCGTTTCTTACACATTTGTTATAATGTTCCGATACACCCTTACACCTTAGCTTACCCTGTAGATTAAAATCCGTGGTTAATTGCTTTAGGCAAAGTGTGTTTCCTTACATTAACTGTGTTCGCGTGCGTAATTCATTATCTTTGGTTAGGTCGGGAAATTGCACAATGCATTTGGTGTGAAAGTAAATATTGTATAACTTTTAGTTTATTTTTCGTGTGTTTGCTACTTTCACTATTACAGTTATTTCTGAAAGTATGAAGAGTATGGAAAAATTATCCGGAAAAATAGTGATAGAAAAGTTGTGAAATTTTACACATATAAAGTTTCAAAAAAAAAAAAAAATCGAAAAAAAAATAGAAAAGAAAAAGAAAAAGGAAAAGGAAAAGTTTGAAGTTTGTTTTAACCAACTTATGTAAAGTTTTGTATTAAGTGGGAGATATCACCATTATTTGTTGTATATTATATTTATGGATTGAATGGGAGTTGGCCGTTATGGGAACGCCAACTAAGGTTATTATTTGATTGAGATTTTGTTGAGTATAATTCGTGTCTACCTAAAGCGTGTGTTTCAAGTGTTAAAGCGTGAGTTATTCAATGATATGAGTCTTATTCATGGGATGGTTGGGAAAGTGATTAACCACACTTAGGATTTTAATTTATCTGTTTTGTTTATTTTTCATTTTACACCAATTTGTATCCCAAATATTATCCATACCCTATATCATTCTTCATCCAAACCTTTGATTTATTGAGATTAGGGATTTGAGCAATCTTAAGTATCGTAGTCGTGGATTCGGCTATGTATTTATGATTTTGTCGCCCTTTTTGATATAATATTATTGGTGAAGATTACTTGGTCCTATCTTTAGCCTATTCGAGTTAAGGATTTGAGCAATTGCAAGTATCGTGGTCGTGGATTAGATCATGTATTTGTAGTTTTGTCGCCTTTTCTGGAATATGAGATCGATAGAGATTAAAAAGGATGATCAACCCTTAACCAACAAACCCTTTTTACTGCTTTAGACTTGTTACTCCTTGGCTTTAGTGGGGGAGATGCGTATACTTGCCAAGCCTATGTTAGAATATTCGTCACGACTAAGCAACTAAACGATTTAGAATTGTTTTACATTAAAAATTATTTTGGTTTCTACTTCGTTAAGTGTTTGGTTGTGTGATTATGACAAAACGAATACGTGCTTAAATATAAAAATAAATCCTAATATCTTTTAGGATAGATTTTCATATGATTAATTCTAAGGTTTACTTGGGGACAAGTAAAGTTCAAGTGGGGGGATATTTGATGAACTCAAATAAGTACATTTTATTATCATCATTTATCCTATTTATTTGACTTGTTTTATTATATTATACATGAGAATCGATACATTAATGTTTACTTTAGTAATTCTCAGGTAAAAACAAGCATTATGTGAAACTTGGCGATTTTAGACTAATTATGGAGCAAAACAAGCGAGATGTCAAAAGTCTACTGAAATCCAGAAGATGCGCCGTATCTCACTCAACAGATACGACGCAATATCATACTTAGAAGAATTCGAAGACCATTGCCTGACTTTGAAGAATGCGCCGCATGCAATTCTGTCATGTGCCGCATATGAAACTTTGGTCAAAAAAGAAGATCAAGCTCGTTCTACTCCAGATACGCCGCAATATACTTCTAACATACGGCGTATCACTATCAAGATTTCACAAGTTACAATCCAAGTACATGCGCCGCATACAAAGACCAAGTTACGCCGCATCTGAAGACGGTGTACGAATATTCCAGAATATATTAATCTTGGACCCCACGCGAAGTTAAGTCAATGCGCCGCATCTATCAACTCAATGCGCCGCATCTATCCCTCAGACAGAAACTATAAATACCCCAAGGCCAGACGAATTTTGGAGACTCTTAGCTCTCTCAGACATATAGAGACCGAAGACCATATAACCCTAGAGCCGAATTCAGACGACCAAGCAGCACAAGACACACCTCAACCAAAGATACAAGAGCTGTAAGAAGGTCCTGCATGTATTCAATTCATTAAGTAGTTTTGTTTTATTGTATTAGTACACTTTAATTCATCAGGATTGATGGGCTTGTGTCATGTGACTACGGAAGATCATGCACTCCCCTTAATATTGCTTTCCCATTAATTAAAGTTTATATGTTGATGTCTTTGGTGACTTTTATTAGTGCATTGATAACCTCTGTGTCTAGCTGAGTCTTGCTTGGGTCGCCATGCCCCTTCCTCTCCTATTTGTTTTAGCGTCTCTTAAATAAATAGGATAGACATAAGTAATCATTAAGGGTTTACTCGCCGATAAGATTAGAGCCAACGAGAAAGGTTTAATTATATACACTTCATATAAAACTAGCAATAAAACAAGTGACAAGCTACTTAATTATCAGGACAGGTCTTTTTATTGTCTCGAGTATCTATCTGTGTACGTGTGTGCTAATCGCTGATTCGTGATCATTAGTTTAGTTTTCCACTTAATTATAACCAAACCGTGCCAGTCTCTCAGGCTGAACCCCCTTGCGTTAGATTAGGTTGTATAGCTAACTTAGGATATTAAAATACTGATTAGAATAACTAGATAATACGTTCCACTCTTAGTGATCGACACTTTACTTACCATTATATTCATACTGACCGAGTACACTGCTCGTTAAGTGTGTGTGTTATTGATAAGTTGGCTAAATATAAATTTAAAACTTGAGTAGGCATTAATACTGCTAAACCGCAACGACACATAACGCTCCATCACTGTTCTTCTCTCTAGCCATAATCACAGCAATCTCCTCTTTAGCATCCTTCACTATTCGAATCAACTCCCTTGTTCGGGTGTTGAGATGGTTATCCAGAATAGCCTGTCTTGTATAGCTCTAATCATGCAAGTCGCAGAGCCGCTCAATGGACATCTCGTCCAGAGTTCTCCTCCAACTAGTAGGGGTAATATTTTCAACCAATAGATGACAGGTGAGGGAGTTCGGAAGCTCTTTAGTGTTAGGCAGCCCTGCATCAAATACACCAGTCAGATATTTAGCATATTAAGGATAATTGTGTCACGAAGAACTTTACTTACCATGGATGTCATCATCCTCTGCACTCTCCACAGTCGAATGCATGACCGCCTTACCATGAGAAGTCTTTTGTCTTGTGGTCCTTGACGGAAGGGTTGGTAGGGTTAGCTTCCTCTTGGGAGGAGCTTTCACAGACTTTGCACTGGTTCCTTTTCTATTTCGCACTCTGTCTGCGATACCAAAAGACCCTACGACCATCACTTGATCACCCTCGGAGAGGGGATCATCAGAATCTGCTACATTTTCCAAAAGCTGTGGAGCTTCCTCGGTGTTCACAGGTTTGGAAGGTTGGACTATTGCAATGGGCTCAACTGTTTGAGCATCTACATCATTGTTGTTGACAGACACAGATGGAGACCCTACTCCATAACTCAAATCCTTTGGGTCCTTCGGGATGAAACTGACCTCCTTGGCACCACCAGACACGACAAAGTTCCTGAACGCCATCTCTGCAACAAAAAGAGAAAAGAAAGATAAATATCAGCAGATAAGTTATTTATTTTATTTAAATGGGAATGTACATACTTTTTCCTTCACATATTATCTCAGGCTTCAACGGAGACCCTTCCCAATGGTCAACTATACCCGCTATGTAGAGAATCGGCTCAGGAAACGTTTGGACATCAATTGGGTGGCGTGCAAGACGCTGATAGATGGGACTCCTTCTTATGGTGTATGGCAAGGGGTCATTAAACCGTTTTTCATCAAATTGGAATGCTTCATCCAATAAAGCTGGATATTCTGGAGGTATTATTGTGTTTTGAACATAGAAAAACTGCCCTTTCCAATTTCTTATGTTTGAAAAAGGTTTTGTCACCAAGTAAGGCACATCATGCTCACATCTTTTGGCCAAGGTTATCTAATCACCACCAGGATAAAGGTTAATAAAGCCTCTGAGCACAGTCAATGTAGGCTCATAACCGTAAGCCTTGCACATCATAATGTAGGTGGTAAGTTTGGCTAAGCCAAACGGATTTAACCTAGAGATGTTTACTTGGTAATACTGTAAAAACTCCAAAATTAAAGGGTGGATTGAAATCCTAAAATTGGATTGGGTGAAAGCATGAACATAAAGCCCAACATACCCTTCGGAGGCATCAAAGATGTTTTGGGTTTTGCTCGGAAGCATCACCTTAAACTCCTTAGGGATGGGGTATTCATCAAGAAAATCCGATAAGGTTCTTTTAGTTAACGTGCATTTCTGTTGCCTGATTATGCGCTTAGTAGCCATACTTATGTTGTATTCAAACAATTAAAACAAGAAAGTAAAGATTTAGGAAGCAAGGTTATCTTTCGAGTCAAATGAATCACGAAGCACAGTGATGTGTGTGTATTTTGGGGTATTCATCGAGAAAATCCGATAAGGCTCTTTTAGTTAACGTGCATTTCTGTTGCCTGATTATGCCCCTTGTAGTTAAAGGGTTTATATACCCCTTGTAGTTTTTATCCTAGCCATCCACGTGTCCATCCAAATTTGACACATATACGGACTTCAAATGGTTTCTAAATTTTGAATGGACGTTTAGTGTTTACCGAAGTTCTAGCCATTATGGCCTAGGTTGCAAGTGGGTGGATTATCATTAAGCGCATTTATTGCGCAGTTAGTTTTAAGCACTCATTTCTTTTCGTACGACTTTGTGACGGAAGGGATAGGGTGTAGGCAGATACTAGAGTCGTAAGCAATATATCCTTGGACGTATATATCACTTTCGACTGGGGGGCTTGATGATGTAACCTCCGAACGGGTCGAAGGACACCCCTTCGAGCCTGTACGAAGCCTTCTCCTCGAAGGCCCAGGTCAAACTCCTAACATCTTCATTGGCGTAAAACCATTCATCTATGACATGGTTACCAGTTGGGAAGCCGCCAATCGAAGCCTTAAGCCCTTCGGGGTACATCCTTCAAAGAGACTAGAAAGGGAACACCTTGACTTGGTCATACCCATGTCCCCTTTTCCTTGAGCTTTCCCGCCAAGAAAGAGATCGTGGGTCACAAAGCCCTAGCGGTTACCATAAATCATGGGACGCCCTCCATGATCTCCGAATTATGTGCAAGAGCTCTCTAAGGCCTATTTCCTCCCCTATAAATAGCTTAGACGGGCTGAGAACCATGGTATGCAAAATTGACCCTCTCATTTCACTACCAACTTATCATATCACATTCTTACTCACACGCCAGAGGTGGTTCACAAGGTCCAACCCCTGCGCAATCACTTAACGTAGTGTCGTAGTATTTCTTATTTCAGGTTAAAGGCAAGCTTGGCGCAACCTCAACACCTCCTATATCCTTTTATCATCATCGAAGGCCTGGTCGTGCAATTTATTGTACAATCAGCGGATATACACCAATCTTGTTTAGGGACTGTCCTTGGCTTTTGTTGATTTTCATGGCGTAGCAAAGTTTTATTAGGAATTGGTTTCTTTTGGAAATGAAAGGAAGGTTGGGATCTTTATTTATCAAAAGGATTCTGTGTATAAAAACCTTTTCACCGACTCTTGTACCAGTGATAATCTGTGCTTTAATAAGCTTTGACATCAATTACGTAACTATCATCCGTGTACCATTGCATAGACCGCCTGCCAAGTTTACATTACTTAGTAGCATAACTGGTGCTCCCACTTTGAGCTCAAGTTGATGTGGAGGAAAGCCAGAGGGTTTAAACATATTTAGATATTCAGGTAAGTATAACATTTCTGTTTCAGCCCCAGTGTTCCCAGATGGGACAACCACATCATAACTTGCATAAGTTGTTGCCTCACCTTCAACCATTGAGAGAACTTTTGAGTTAATGATGTCTGCGGTCTCGTTCTTTGGACATACAATGGCTTTTTGTTGAAGAGTTGTTGCTGAAGGTGTGTGCAGTGTGCTCTGGTCATAAATGAATTCTATAAGGTTTGATAAACCCTGCTCATCAATGCAGTACCTTGTTGGAATATCAATCCATGATGTATCTTCTGCACCTTCTACAGTGTAACCACTGTAAGAATTCCACAACTATCTTATATTCTAATAAAGAATACTTATCCTTTTTCTACGTATATTTTTTTTTATCTGATCATAACTATTATCTAATGTGACGTAGCTCACATCCTCGATAAACGTGCTCACACAACCTTAACTTATTTGATGTTTATTCATATAAACATTTTCGGTCTAAAACCTTATGATATCTCATTTACCACTTTACGTTAATTCGTTAACGTACGTTTAAAACTAAACGTTTCTTAATAGATAAAATACCAAGAAACCCTAAATAATTATAACAACATATATGAATAACAAAAACCCTAAAAATACTAAAATACAACTTATTTGAGTAAAGTACAAGTCACTAAAGCACAAAAACCCTAATTCCACTTTAACTCCCGATACAAACCCTAATTTCACAAAACTATGATTTTATGTAATAAAATCACAAACCCTAATTTATTTTTACAAAATATAAATGTACAAGTCCTCCAAGACAATGTACAAGTCATTTATGCATAAAAACTATATATTAATAAACATCTTATTAAAACCCTAAATAATAATATTTATTTTAAAGCACAAATTACAAGTCTTTCATACACAAGTCTTAAAAATAAATTTTCCTAAACTCACTAATTATAAGTACAAGCCTCTAAACTTAATGTACAAGTGCCTAATGCATGAAAACTAAAAATTTCATTTATATATATTTAACTTAATAAAAATCAACAAATAATTAATATAATTTAACCAAACCCTAAAATATATTTTTTTCCTATTTCTTAAATCTTAGTACCACTTTATTAAGCTCATGGTACAACTCCCTTAAGCACAAAATCAATCCCTTTCTATTTTAATTAAAATTCGACACAAGCATATATAAAATAAAACCTAACTATTTTCCTACTTAATAAATACTTACTCTAAACCCTAAACTAACTTAGTTACATCTTAAACCCTAGAGTACAACACGACAAAGCCATATGTACCACACCCTAAAGCTCTATTCGAATCCAATTTCCAAACCCTAGTTCGAATCTAACAAAAACCAAACCAAACCAATTTCTTTTCAAACCCTAAGTGAACTCCACCACATATTGCCTCCCCTAGTCCCTCCAATATCCACATCATCAAGTCCCAAAATATCTAACCTAAGTAGGAAACTTGTATGGCTAGGGAAATTCCACATCACTTTCCCTCCCCCTCCTTCCATGTGGTGCCTAAACAACATAGACACATCTCCTTGTCTCCTTTACACCTCACAAGAAGCTCTAGGAAACCCAAGAAAACCCTAATCTCCTTGCCTATAAATAAATCGACCCATGTAATCTTCATTTCTCATCATCACTATTCGACACAACCAAAACAGTCCCTTACTCAATCACTACAGATCCTATAGCCTAAGATAAGTCTAAGGAAGAACCTTGAGAGAGCCAAGAAGGAAGAAAACCCTTAGCTCTTCAAAACCAAAGCCATACGCCCTATATATCCTTATTCGAGTAAATAACAAAGTAAGTGTCTTAACCCTTTTTCATTTCTCTTTATATACTCTAAACATTCTTAAAAACACTACTAAATAAATCTCTAATAGCTATATAAGCCAAGTTGCATGTTTCTTTTTCCTTTTTCTTCTTGTCGACCCAAACCAAACAAGCCCTAGGTCATTATTTATTATTTTTTTTAACCAAGAAAACATAGGACACATTAGAGATAGTTTTAATACACTTATAATCATGTTAATATATGGTAAAAACTAGCTTGAACCTTAAAAATCCAAAAACAAAATTCTTTCTTTCTTTTTCTTCCTTATCGAACAAACCAAACGCACCCTAATATATATAAAATATTGCTTTACAAATCAAAAGATTATAAATTGGGTTAGATATAGATTAAACATGTTTATAATAACGTTAGCATGCAATAAAAACAAGGACACAAACTTAAAAACCAAAACCGAACACTTTTTCCTCATATTTCTTTCTGTCGCAACTCGATCAAACCCCAACCTTTGGACCCCAAATTCGACCAACAAACGAACTCTAAAAATTCTGAATTTTGGTAAACATTAAGATCACATAGCTAACTAATTTTAGGAAAAAGAACGTTGTAAAAAGATTAAGTATTCACAAAGTTATTCGTGTTTGATTTCTGCCCCTTTTCTGTCACTCGAACGCATACAAATTAATTTACTCGAGCTTGATAAGCTCGAATCACAAGCCTATAATCTGTAAATAAGCTGTCCATAAGTTGAAAATAAAGTGTGTAAAAGAGTCGTAAAAAGTCTCGCATTTTCCCGTAACTTATAACGCATTTTATAAAAATAAGGACGTCGGGTGTAACGACTTGGGAGTCTCAAGGGTATTTTCTGTCAAAACTCTAAATAGATTTATAACTAGGACTTAACTTGCTGTCGATTTACAACTCAGGGGTAAAAAGTGTCAATTTTGAAACTATAGGGTAGAAACTGTCATTTGACCAAAGTTGAGGGGTAAAAATTGTAATTTTATAAAAGTTCAGGGGTAAAAATTGTCATTTTATGAAAGTTCAGGGGTATAAACTGTCAATATATGAAACTATAGGGTGATAAGCGTAACTTATATATAATAATTATTATTAATATATTTTAAATATATTTGTAATAAAAATTAATAAAAACTAACTTACGTATATCTCGATAACGAACGAACGGAAACATAAAATGAACAATAAGATAAAATCTTATCCAACTTTTGAAAAGACTTCACGTTGTCTCGTTTAAATATTTATCTATCAACCAGAACGTTACGAAACCAATATTAAAACTTATTCAGAAACGATTACTGAAACTTGACATAACGAACCAGGTTGCGTGC
Organism: Artemisia tridentata subsp. tridentata; assembly: GCA_021014915.2. Classification (NCBI taxonomy): domain Eukaryota; kingdom Viridiplantae; phylum Streptophyta; class Magnoliopsida; order Asterales; family Asteraceae; genus Artemisia; species Artemisia tridentata. Next base: position 368,506,946 of record CP139504.1, on the reverse strand, counting down.
CGGAGACGTTTATCAACTGTGTTTAACTTTGTTTTCCATCCAGACTATCAAGGTGAGTTTGTAGTCCCACTTTTTATTACGTTTTCCAAACTTGTGGGGAGATACATGCTACTAAACCGAACACAAGTATTTTCCTGATTGTTATTGCACTAAGTTAACGTTTGCCTATCTGTATTTATATTTATTTTAAAAGTCCCTCGTATCATGCACCATTAGTCACCTGCTGGGTGAGCGCGAATATAGTGAATAGATCTATTGGCCTGACAACCCATTTGTACTAGTCGGATGGATATCTTTGTGGTAGCCGGTTAGACAAATGCATTATATTTGAAATCTATGAGGAGTCTTTGGCAAGCTCTCTCACTTTTAATATGTTAGTGAGACTGAAAACTGTCAACACATTGCGTGTCATGAGGTTTAGTGCAATATACCGAACTGTGATATAACTGAATTCCTTTTTATTTAGCTTGTGTTCAACTGATTATAACTTTAAACGCTATGGATTCACTCAACCTTTGTGTTGACTTTTTAGCATGTTTATCTCAGGTAATTAAAAGACTGAACTTGGCACGGAGTGGCGGTGGACTTTCTTCTTATAAAGAGAGTGTCCATTTTGTTATCATTCAACTGAATAATGTAACTTTTATAACGTATTTCCGAATTACCCTCTGGGACCTATATTATGTACTCTGATTTAAATAATGAATGATAACAATTTTATTTAAAACGTCTCTTTTTGAGTCGTTTCTATTTCTCATGACTGTGATACTTGAAGTAACACCCCAAACTTATATTCCGCTGCGTATATCGAAAACGGGGGTGTTACATACAGCAGCTTGTCCAACATTACCATCACCAACATCAAGAAGCCATGAAGCAAAGGAATTAGCTAGGCTCTTCTCTTCTTGAGTTAAATCTGATCGTAACAATCTCATGTTTTGTTTAAGTTTCAGAAGGCGAAAATGTGGCCAAAGGTATGAGTGGGCAATAGATGATGCTATCACTTCCATTTTTGGTGCCCCTTTCTTTACAGGGAGTGTTTGCCTAAAATCGCCGCCCAGAATAACTGATTTGCCTCCAAATAACACACCTAATGCGCCGAGTAGGTCTCTCAAACTTCTGTCTAATGCTTCAAAACACCTCCGATCATTCATAGGTGCTTCATCCCAGATAATAAGGTCTGTCTCCACCATCAGTTTTCCCAAGTGATGTTTTTTTTAACTTTACACAATGTCTCATCTGTCAACTCAAGCGGCAATTTGAATCTGGAGTAGGCTGTTCGTCCTGCTGGAAGAAGTAAAGAAGCAATGCCTGAAGAAGCTACCGCTAGCACTATCTTGCCTTCAGAGCGTAGACTGCTAATGATGGTCTTCCAAAGGAAAGTTTTACCAGTTCCGCCATGGCCATAGACAAATATTAGTTCTTGCTTATTTGCTACAGAAGCGCCCATGATAAGATCATATATTTCTCTCTGATCACTATTTAATTTTGGCACATTCTCATTCTTTTCTTGTGTTAAGGCTTCTCGATTTAATTCTTCTCTTCCATTAAAAGTCTGTTTCCAAACTCATCAAGTACTTCTCTTGGAGGTGTTGGTAAACCAAATCCTTGTAATGATTTGCCTAAACCGCTTAATATTACTTCCAGCTCAAACAATATGTAACCTTTTAATTCAGGGTCATTGACATGATACTTTGGAATTTCAACACTTTCTGAGACAATTCTTGGTATGTCGTGGCCCATCTCTGACCAGTATTTCTCCCATAGTTGTATTGGGTTTGCTACCTCACAATAAGTTAGAATATGGGCGAAGACACACCGTAGTTCTGATGATGATGCTGAGAAACATGCCTCTTCAAGTGCTTTGTCCCATTATTTATCGTCACCAAGAAGTCCTAATGCTTCACATGCGGCTCAGTATGTGGGATACAACACTTGGTTTACTTTTCGTACTTCTGTAAACCCTCTGCATCCTTTTTGGTGGCAAAACAACATTCTAAAGTAAAAGAGCTCACCCAAACTTGGATGTATGTATGTCAACCGCCCAACAGATGATTGGCTTGTCTTTCTAGGCTGCCAAATTTTCTTGTCTGGATACCAAACAAACTCCGAAGGAAACTCCAAGTAGGTTAAATGGCACCCATCTACATTGTCAGCGTTGTAAGCAAACCATTATGTCAATGTTGTTACCTTACGGTTGCGCCAATTAACAACTGATTCTAAGTCATCGTTGTCCCGAAAGGTGATACGTTGCATGTTTTCTAGATGGACAGAAAGTATTTGTACTCCGGGTTCTCTGCTATGTATCACGAATTTCATAATCCTCCAGCATGCTTCATGAGGACATATAAAGCGACCATCAAGAAAATTCTGTATTTCATCAATCTGTGGCTGTGAATGAGTTGAAGAAGTGGATGCCTCACCAATGGATCTAGTGACTCTTGCAAATATTTGGTTTGTCCCTTTTGAAATATACTTAAACAGATATTTTATCAGCATGCTCCAACCGTAGTATTCTACATTTATGTAAGCTTGGAATGCTAGGCAAAGACTCCGGTTATACGGTACTATGTAGCTGTTGTCCAACTTCATCTGGCGTTTAGTTGTGTATATCTTTGTCTGCCTTCTTCGATAGTGTACATGAACATTGCTGTAAAAAAAGGTTTTGTCATTGTATTTTTTTGGTGCAGACTGTGCCTTCCATACAGGGTGCGCTCAAATTAGCTGATCCACAGGGTCCATGAACCATCATCTCTGAAAATATTTTGTATCCCTGAGGGTCAACCACTGGGTCGGGTAGTTCTACGGAGATATACTGATCAACGTCTTGCGCATTTTGTATCTTGCTGGTTGAGCTAACCCAAAGCAGTGTATGACAATGTGGTAAGCCACGCTTTTGAAATTCAACCGTATACAACGCTGTTTCAACAAAACATAGGTACCACAGTTAGAACAACATAGGAAGTCATTATTGCTGATCATTTTGCTTTGTTAAATTCTAAATAAGCATTAGATTATTGTTCATGGTTTTGCTTTCTTAAGTTCTAAGCAACCATGCATATTGTAAGCTTGTATAACTTTAGATTATTTAAAATATGTTCAAAATAATTATAAATTATAAAAAAAATGATCCATACCTCCTGTGACAAATCCAAATGGGCGTTGATTTTTTAGAAATCTGATAAAGGCTTTAATCTTTTGCTCAAAAACTCGACATATTGTATCTGCTCTGTCTGAAGCGTTCAACTGTGGATATTCTGCCATATATCTTTGGATTTCAGGCCAATTCATGTTGCACGTGAATGTTATGAAGAACTGCGGATTACCAAGTCTTTGGCAAATTGCAAGTGCATCCAAGTAATGGCTATACATATACCGTGGACCACCCATGAAAGATGAAGGAAGAATAATTCTTGAACCGGCTTCAGAACCATCATGATCTCCTCTTGAAATAGCTCATACAGCCCTGATAGATACTCACCTCGAATATCATTCTGATGCTTCCTATAAAAGTCCATCCTGTTTTGTTCTATACAACAGTAAACCCCTACTACGTATTGCTGAAAAAGTCGCCCTGTCTGGAAAAGCAAATCATAAGTTTCAGGTCTTGGATATAACTGGTACGTGTAAAAGGCGTTCATTGACACATGTTTTGGTCTTTCATTTGGATTTGCAGACCTTAACTTTAATTTGGTGTGAAACCTGGGCTGGCCATAGATGAAGATTAGCGGAAACTGCAACGACATATAAGATTGATGTAGCTGGTTGATTCTCTGAGGTTGACTACCTTTGTATTGAATAATTACGTCGTAGTCTGCCTCGGTTGTAGGACCACTGTCAAAAACTATCGCTCCAAGAGTGTTAGACGTTGGTAGCTCATAACCGCGAGCTCCTTCAGCATTGTAAAGCCTTATTTTAAAATCTGGTATGGTTGTTTCGGCACATATGTCTCTTGCAGTTCTGAATATTTGCACCAGCTCATTGTGAGTATCTAAGAAGTGAATGAGCCATTGAACTATTTCTGGATCTAAGCTAGCCCGTTCAGAACTTGAGAAATGGCTCAGTCTATTTTGCACTTCATTCTGTGTATCGTAAATATACAGCTGCAAGAATCTAGGTGTATCATCGCCAAGAGGACAGAGTGATCCGATCCAGTGATATATCTGACCTGAAACTTTGAACACAATGGGCCTTGTCCAGTGTTGACTGACTTGTCAATATTGGCACCGAATGAAGTCATTGCAAACATTCGATTGTAAGCGCGGATATTTTCCATAAAAGTGGCGTCTGAAAGAAGATGTTTGATGTACTCAGGTGGATCTAGTTGAGGCTCCATGACGATTCTTCCATCTCCACAACACAAATAGTATTCAACTCTGCTATTGGTAGAGCTTCTTTTAACATGCTCTTCATACCAAAAAGCTGCTCCACAGTGACAGCACCGTTCATTACAATCTCCTAAATCCTCATATGAAGGAGTTGTATCTGGATAAAGTAATTTCTACATATCAGTTAGGCTGTTGATAGAAAATACTTGTTATGAAAAAGCTTTGGTGATTTAGAACTGTGAATCTTGAGAAAGAAAGGTAAATGTTTACTTTCATTTACCGAAACAATTGGGCCTTCACCAGAGGGGCCTGCACCGTGCTCTGAACCAGCATGCGAATTCTGTGAGGAAACACGCTGGCCTGCATTATGTGCACACCTCGAGCCTTTCTCTGACCTCCTCGTCTGCTCTATTGTGCTGATCTTGTTCGCCTTCTATGTTCAGAACCTTCGTTAGAATGTGCAACATTGGTTGCTGAATTTGGAGCTTGATTTTTTTGCATAAAGACAATTATAAAATATTGTAAGCTGTTTTTTTTTTTTTTTTTTTTTTTTTTTTTTTTTTTTTAAGTTGGGTGATTGACAATTCTAAATCATGAGAAACAAAGCTAAATGTTTACCTTCATTTTCCAGAAAACTAGGGCCTTCACCAAAGGGGCCTGCATTATGTGCTCTGCACCGATCTGCGAATTGTGTGGCGGAACACGCTGGCCTACATTATGTGCACCACCTTGAGCCTTTTTCTAAGCTCCTTGGCTACTCTGTTGCACTGATCTTTTTCTCTTTCTACATTCGGAACCTTCGTTAGAATGTGCAACATTGATTGCTGAACTTGGAGCTTGATTTCCTGCACGAAGAAAGTTACAAAATCTTGTAGGTTTTTTTATTTTTTTTTTATTATTATTTTTTTTAAAGTTGGGTGTTTCACAATTCTAAATCATGAGAAACAAAGGTAAATGTTTACCTTCATTTTTTGGAAAACTGGGGCCTTCACCAGTGGGGCCTGGACCGTGCTCTGAACCGGCCTGTGAATTCTGTGGGGGAACACGCTGGCCTACATTATGTGCACCACCTCGAGCTTTTCTCTGACCTCCTCGGCTGCTCTGCTGCGCTGATCTTGCTGGCCTTCTACGTTCAAAACCTTGAATAGAAGTTGCAATAGCGGTTGCTGAACTGGGATCTTCATTGGCTGCATAAAGACAGTTATAAATTTTTTAGCAATTTTTTTTAAGTAACTTTCCATATTTATATAAAACCCATTGTATAAAGTTAATTACCGTGCTCTGAATTAGCTTGTGAAGTATGGCCAGCGACACGGCGCCTGACATTACGTGTAAAACCTTCATTTTCTCTTACTCTTATCTATTGACTGTGTTGCATTGCTATTCCGTCATTTGTGTAATCAAAATCTTTACTCTAAGGTGCATTGTTGATGACTAAGTTAGGCCGTGAATTACCTGCACAAACATAGGTTTATCTATATTCTTTGTTACTCTTGTTTATTAAAAATTGCAAAAATCATTGTGCAAAACTTTACATATTTACCTTTAGTCTGCTGAAGAGTGGGCGATTCTGCAGATGTGCAACTATCGTTTCCTAAACTGTGTTGTGGACTTGTGTCCCAACCGTTGCCTGACATTACGGGTAACATGTTCAATTTGTTGTTCCTCATTTCGTCTAATACTGTTCAACCATCTTTTGTGCCAGTTAATTCTTGATTGCAGAAAAGAATTCTCATGAGGCAAAGCCGGCTGAGAAGATTGGCCTGCATAAAATAAATAGTAAACATGAGATCTGAAATGTATGTATGTTACTAATAATTGTATAACCAATTCAGATTAAAGTAACCTTGAGTAGGAAGAGCAGCTTTTGTTGAAAGATTTGCATCAGCAACATTGTAAACAGACGGTGGTGTTTGCATATTGGTGCATAAATTCTGAACCCTGGCATTTTGCGGATCATAGATAAAAGGCAACCATGCACTTTGACGATTGTTTAATGTTTGTTTATAAGGAGATTGAGTATTAATATTGCGACAATCATTGGTTGATTTCGGTCGCATAGTTCAAAACAGCAAAATACATACGTTTGTCACCAAAAACATAAAAGTAAAATGTGGCAGCTAATACTATTTTAGTAATAAGCATTAACAACAGATGCATTGTCGAACAATAGTTTGCAACAGTTGAGAACAAAAAAAAATGTCAGAACCTGATATGAAGTAAACCAAAAGTTTTAAAGTAAATGGCTTTTACACTATTTTTAAACATCCAACTTTAAACAATACTCATAATTTCAAGTAAATCTAAATGCCTAGGCTGCGAACTTTGCATATTCTTCTATGTAGCTACATCTTACATAATTTACCCTAGCATACACATATTAAGACACATAAGAGGAAAGCCACAATTCCTGATTTAAGGTATGATATTCGCATAAAACTAATAAAAACAGGTAAAATTATGTAAAACCCTAAAGTGACAGACGGTAAACCTGCGAAACCTAAGACTATAGGTAGTAAACATGAAATTCAAACATTAGAAACGTAATTAAAAAAACCTTAAGGATTCCAGACCTAGTAATAACGATTATTTGATGAAACACAGCAGATGTAGATGGTGAAAAAAACTTACCTAACTCAATGATCTAAAACATACTTTAAAACATAAGAAATAAGCAACTTGTGGCTAGGAAAAAAGGGATATCTGTACTTGATAATAAATGGCGATCATACCACCACAAACCATGGTTCCTCTCACCAAAATACTGTACCCCTATTAGAATAATAATTTCCTGTAGATGCTACTGTGCTTTCACTCACAAAGTTACTATAGATCTTTCGGTTTCGGAGGCGGATCGGTTCGCCGGACGGTTTTTTTGTGGCTGCCGGACAAATGGTGAATGAGAGAGGAGCGTGAGAGAAGATATGTCGGATCCGGACAGGGCCTAATTCTTTTTTCCAAGTTTGGGCTTACCAAAAGAAACTAGCCACAAAGATTTTGGCTATTAAGCCCACGCCAAATGTAATGTATATGTAATTAACGTAGATCTTATATCATATCCATAGACCAAATACAAATACTTAACGAAATACTAAACATATGTTTGCGCAAACAGTATTAAAGCATTTGGGGTTTTCCTAAAAATGTACTTAAAAAGGAATGTGATCATTATAAATAGGGTTTGTCTAACAAGTGCCCTCAGGGCACTAGTTTAAATAATTAAATAAAGAAATTTTAAGTTTATTAATTATAAAATCATAACTAATTAAGGTAAATTATAAGATCAATTAATGTGTTTAAATGCATTTTTCATTCATTCTAAAAGAAAAGTTCGGAATGAATTAATGCACCTTAAGCGATGCTTTGAGAGCACTCTTAAGACAATCCCTTATAAATAACATACTTTTAACATTTACAAATTACTATTAAAAAAGCATGCGACGTTAGAGAAATTATATTACAATTGAATATATTAAAATCTTAAATCCTGAAAATACTAATCCTTAAAACCTTAATTTCAATAGTTATTTTAACATCAAACATTGATATATTACACATAAACATCGTAAATTTACATTGAAAAAATATGTTAGTAAGTCAAAACAGAAAAAATATTTAAATATTATTTAAATCAAATGAAACTTTTTTGTACCCTCTCCCAACCCAACTCCCAAAGTCTAATTACTACTGACGCACTTCCCCACTTTCACTCTTCACCTTCCATACTTGTTCTTTCTTGTTTTCCAACCAAACAAAACCATCAAAAAAAGGTTATGAAATTAGTTGACACTTTGATTGTTAATTCTTAGTGAAGGACGAGGGCACTCAGATTATCAAGCTGAGGGCACTGGAATTTTTTACTACCATTTTGATATTTTTACTACATGATTTTGTGTGTCTATGAGATGTTTGTTGGGGCAACTCCCCCAGTACACATAAAGTGGCTCCGCCCCTAGGCCCATGTGGATGGTTTCATGGTGAGATCGGTTGGGGAAACTCCTTAGCCGACCATTGCATGATTTCCTACGTACCCCTTCATCTCTATAAATAGAAGTGAAGGGTATGCTAGTTAAACATTCTTCTTACTTTAATTATAAGCTTTATTGATTATAATAAAGAGGTGTTCGAGGGTAATATCGTGTGCATATAATCGTAAACTTGTGTGTTCTTTTCTTGTTTCTCTCGTGTTCTTCAACGGGTTGAGTTGAACGTTGCTACTTGTGCTCGACGAACGACCTACAATCTAGTGTTTCCGTGTATTGTACTTCAGGTTGTTTTCGTAACCGTCCGACAAGTGGTATCAGAGCGAGGTTAGTCGTTGTTTCGAAGTTTGAGTGCTAGTTCGAGGTTTCAAGGTTCTGGTTCTGTGGAAGTAGCTGGTTGACGAAAGGTTTTATCGGTGTAGAAGAAGCATGGGGTATTCATCTAGTATTTGAAATATTAGATCATGTGGTACGGCCAAAAGTGGCACCATTCCTATGTGGACACCAAATCGCCTCCCCTGCCTTTGTCTAAGCCATTGAACTGGCGTACATCAACTCTTCACTTTTTTTAATTGGGTTTTTTTATTGGGTCTCAAAAGAAGTGTTTTGGCTTGAGTAATGAGTGAAAGGGTATTTTGGTGTGTGAATATGAAAAGGAGCATGCCGAGATAACAAAACGGCTTGAGCCATGATACCTTACGTTCTTAGAAAAAAAATATTACGGGAATGATTTATTTTTTTAATCTTTTTCGTTGAAGAAAATGAGATTTTGATAACTTTTATATAACAAGAGAAGATACAAAATAAAAATAAAAAGTTCTTCTAATAATCAATGGGAGAGCTCAATTTGAAATTGAGTCTTTTGATTAACTAATAAAAGTCGAAATTAGCTTCAATTTAGTCATACGCGTCCAAATTTCATCCAGTAAAATAAATATTTATAAAAATACATGTGTCGATTTTATAAAGAAAAAAATTAAAAATATATATAATATATATATATATATATATTATATATATATATATATATATAATATATACGAGGTAATTGATAAAGTTTTTGTTGTTAAGTTTTAAATAAATTAAAAAGACTTAAATAAACTTATCAGTCTTCATATTATTTAATAAATTTATAAATTTAATAAATACAACCTAGACTTTATAATAATTAAAAAAAAACATATACGCTATTGTTATTAATAGATATTATTATCATTATATATTAAATAAATATATATGCACGGAATTATTAATATAACAATTATAGCACGAGTTACTGTGATATGCAAATGAATACACGAGATGACATATATACGAACGACTTATGTTATTTCTATTTATAAGATTAAGTAAGAAGATTCTCATTTTTTATATTTAAATTTTATTATTATTTATTATTATTATTATTATTATTATTATTATTATTTTTTTTTTAATATGTCTTTTAATAATGACACATGTTATTCCTCTTTGTAAGTTTAACCCACGCGTAAACGGATTTATAAGATTATTATTTTTTAATTTTATTATACAGTTGAAATTATTATTAACATGAATATAAATATCAAAATGAAAGCACGACCTCACGATTATTGTGAGATTAGAAAAATATACTAGACTGTACATATAGTAACAACGCATATAATTCATCTTTATAGTTTTAATAAGTATATTTTGAAAAGCATTTTTCAAAGGTCATTACGTGCTCATAACACGCTTAATGTCTAAAACAGTATATCGATAGTTAAATAAATCAAACTCAACATCATTTCAGTTAAACAAAGTGAGACAAAAAAAATACATAATGTACGATATTAACACATAATGAAAAATCTGTGTAAAAACCCACGCGTGCACAAGTATTGTAAATATATAAATATAAAATGTTTTACATAATTTAATAAAAAAAAATCTTATTTAACAGCCTCATGTATGCTCGAGTTAAAAACTAGTTTCAAAATAAATGAATTTAAGGATTTAATGTTTGACGAAATATAGCAACTAGCGTTTACACTTGATATTTGATAAAGTGTTTACTAATAAAGTTTTAAAGTAATAATTATCAAGTGTAAATGCTAAAAAAATTAAAGTAGTAATTTCTAGTAAATGCTACTAGAAATATCGTATTGATTTAGAATGCTTAAAAAATTTAAAAATAATAGTTGATTGTTTTCAAACAAGCATTTTCTACGCTAAACGCTAATTGTTATTAGCTTCAAAACAATCCTAAAATGCTTGCAGGCTTGCAGCCAAATGTGTGTTACATCACTTCTTTTCTATAATGTTGTTCGATATAACTTTCCTTTTGTTATCTTTTTATCGTAATTAATAGCCGAATGGGTAGACAACCGACTACAAGCAACAACAAAACATCCCTCAAAATGTATGGTGTGCTCTAAGGCTCCAATGTTCTACTTTAATTAGGAGTAAAATGTCAATTTCATATATACCCGAAACAAATACTATAATTTCACAGTTTTTCAATACTTGTTTAAAAACATTGTATTTATGCATTGAAAACTTATCATTTGTGTAAATATGAAGATTAAAGATCATTTGAGGACAAAAGTTTATTTGGATACGAAGGGATCAATCACCACTTCCATCTTATTTGATCTAATGGTTGAGATTAAATACATACTTTACACTAGAAGGGTATAATTGTCAACTATATAAACACAAAATTAAAAAAACTCCACTTTAATTCTCTCATAAAAAACACACACAAATGTGTGTTTTCTCTCATCCCCAATTCAACATCAACTTCCACACCATTCAATCATCTTATCAAACAAACATCCAATTTCAGTTCATTCAATTAAACACGATAGAATCTTTGTTCATCATAATCATTCCTTCTCATTAAACATCACATTAGCTATCATTAGATTCATCTGATTTTCTTTAGATCGTTCATCATCTAAATGAAATCACGTGAAAGCATTCGAGCATAAAAACACCTAATAATTAGAAACTGGATTTAATAACGAGTAAGTTTATGTTTTTTACATCTTCATTTATTTATTTATTTTTAATTATTTAGTTTAATTGAACTGCACGATTAGTGTAAAGTTGTACATTCTGAGTTTAGGTAATATTGCGAGCTTATTAGATCTATCGTAATGCGGTATTCTTATTTATTTTAATTAGTTTAATTGAACTGCACTAGGACTGATTAGTGTAAAGTTGTTGTACATTATGATTAGTTAATAATGCGAGTGTATTAGATCTATCATAACGCGGTATTGTTAAAGTTTGTTATAATGTGTTTTGTTAGTTAGGTTTAACTCCAGTAGTTTATTATACTTTAGTTGATTTGAAAGGATGTTAGGTTTATTTCGTGATCTGTAATGCTGATGCACTGATTTATATTGTGTATTATGTATATCGGCGTATTAGGATTAGTTTGTTAGTTGAGAGTTTAGTTGATATTGCTAGAGTATTGGATCTGTTTTAACGAGCTAAAATCGTGAGGTCGATTGCGTATGCTCGGCTATAATTAAATGGAGTTGAAATGCTAATGCATTGATTTAATATGTGTGTGGATGTATTGTGTTATAGGTTTGATATTAGATCAGTATGTGATGTTGTGCATTAGGATTAGTTTATGTGAAAACAGGGCTTTTTAAGAGGAAGTACGTGTTCCATCTTTAATCAGTTTTTCATAGGAGTGAGGTAGTATATCAGGATATTAGCAGTTTGCATTATGTTCTTAGTGTGTTAACTAAGGATATTAATGGACTATAAGTTAGCGTTTTTGGGATAAAAGTCATAATTTATCTGCTATCAAGTCTCCACACCTACAGACTTGATATAAATCACACTATAACTGGCCTCATCACTGAATGCCTCTCCCATCCAGTCTCACAAATCTCATAGTCCAGCCCAGATTGACCATATTTGTGATCATATAAGATTCCAGCACTGCAAGATAGTTTGTGTTGCACGACACGCACCAAAACTACATGGAACTAGCTTATTAAGGAACACTGAGATATTATTTTTATACATATTTTCCTTAAACCCCCAAGAACAGGAAAACTAGGGACATAACAACTACGTTTCTCTTAACTGATGTTAAATACCAATTTATCAGTCCTCTAAAAGACTCAGTACCCCTAATAAAATGTATATAACATATAAATGCTTCATTGTCTCCACTAGACCTCTGGTCTTTTAGATCTCATATTTCAACTTCTTTGCCCTATAATGGATTGAATCACTTGTGTATAGACTTTCTATTGCAGACCCTTTTCAAACATACAAACACAGCGGCATCAAGCATTCAACACTTCGACCCAAAGTGTTACGCCTGATGGACAGGCCGTTTTTAATGGGTCTGATACATGCTAGCATTTCAGTGGCTTTCATAAAACACCAAGCATTTAAATTTAAAACATGTCTTTAGATACCAACACAACAGTGGCAGTGTTATAGATATATTCTATCTTTACAAAAAGTAAAGTCACCAAAAACAGCAGAAGAAAACACTGGAGGTAGAAAATTCATGACAGCTGGTACATATGGGTATGAACCACAAAATTCAGGTTAAATCCACATAACATAGGAAAGCAAACATAAAATGTGTCATGGCTTCACACCGCTCTCAGTTGTACTACTTAGTCACATGTGATATTCTTAATATCACAGAAAATCACTTTCGATATTAAGAATATCACAAGTGATATTCTGAATATCACAAACTTGTGATATTCTTAATATCACACAGATAAAAATTCAAGATATATGAAATGGGGAATAAAATCGAAGCGACACACTAGGTCCACGTTTTATATAGGATAAAAAATGTTAGTATTGTTGCTTATTGCAAAGTCTTCGAAGATTATCCAAACTGCTACTAAACTGCACACTGGCACTATGACATTGCTTTAAAGTGTAATTGAATTTAATCATGAAAAGATATATGTGAGAAAGAGAGATAAAAATCTTAGAGGAAATGAAATTGTCAAAAGAATATTAATAATGTAACAGGATTTTTTTTTCTTTTTCACGGAGCTTTGACCATCATTACCTACATACTTTCTTTATATTCTTATACTGATACTAAATCGCATCTGATTGTAATATCTGTCAGGTTGTGACCAAACCTGTACAGAACCACTCACATCAACTCCCATTGGTTCACCTTGCGGTTGTGTTTTTCCAATGAAAGTCAGACTCCTTTTACAAGTATCTGTCTATGTTGTATTTCCTGTTGTGAATGAGTTAGAGATTGAGATTGCAACATGCACATACCTAACACAAAGTCAAGTGGTTATAACTGGTGCCAGTGCCGACAGCCAAGATCAGGAAAAAAAGCAGTTGATATAAATTTGGTCCCACTGGGAGAGAAATTTGATAATACTACAGCCTTACTCACTTATGATAGATTTTGGCGGAAAAAACTCCCTTTAAACCGAACCCTTTTTGGAGATTATGAGATGGTATCTATTACTTATCCAGGTAAAACCCACAACCTCTTTTATCCTATATATTTTATTGTTTTTATCTACTAGTATATGATTTCTAATTATGGAAAGTTGCTATTAGGGCTTCCTTCTTCACCACCATATGGAGATCACTCTGCGAGTGGACCAAATGGAAGTCCTGGAGATAGACAATATCCTATCACTGCAGACTTTGTAGGAAAAAGTCAGAAGATGAACCCTAAAACTATCTTCGTAATTATTTTGTCTGCAGTAGTACTCTTGGTTGTTTTCTGTGCAGCAATTTCTGTTTTTGTTAAGTACAGGAAGATTGGTAGATCATCAAATGCTGTTGGACCTGCATTCACAACACCAACTAGCAAGAGGCGTGGTAAGTCTATATGTGTTTGCAGTCACTAGAAATTGTTTTCACTATATAGTTTGACTTCTATTGTTCAAGTTACCTTATTTAGCTTTGAATTTTATGATCAATTTGAAAACCATAAGCTAAACTATTTTATCTGTTATTGACAAATATTTTCAGTCAATAATCGTGACAATACTATACAGGTTTTGAGGCAGAAAGGCAGCAAATATGGAGCAGCGAGGTGTGTGCAATGGAGGTGGAGGTGCATCGGCTTTTGTAGTTGAGCTTGTTTAATATTGAGGACTTTTTGACCGAAACAAAATGTTGTGCTAGTATTTTTTTTTTCTTTTCTTTGTTTTGGTTGTTTAATTTTTTTTTCCTTAAGTTATCTCTACCAATAAAACTACGTGTACTTAGAATCTTTAGATAAACAAACTTCAGTTGCTTATTAATCAATCGTGCATTGCGCTTTTTGCCATTTGTGAAGAACAATAAAATAAAAGTGATGTACGAAAATAATGGACAAAAAAATTATCTAATATCTTATTTTGTATCACAGGTGATACCTAATATTTGGTATGTATCACAGGTGATACCTAATATCTTATTTTAATAGGTATCAAAAGTGCGCATGAAAACATCATTTTGTTAGATTAAAATCCAACAAAATCTTTCCATCTAGTTTAAGTTCTACAGTAAATTACAACGAAAAAGATTTTGTTGGTACCAAAACTTCCCCCCCGCACGTGCAGATGTATATAATAAAAATCCATCTAAAAAAGAAATGAACATTTGAGGTATCACCTGTGATATATTTTGTATCACAGGTGATACCTAATAATTTGCAAAATTGATATTAGGTATCACCGGTGATATATACCAAATATTGTGACCGGGTTGTCGAAAATGCTAATTAGGAAAGAGATTGATGAAAACGCGACAACGTATATAGATGCAGACATGAACGAGGAAGAATTGCCTTACAGGGTGGAAATGAATGGTGGACTCGTGAACGCTGCGACGGGTGAGAAGTCTGATATTCTGATTGAAGTTCCTCTGTCATGTATATATATGTTCAACAAAATTACAAATGGCCCAATTTCCCATCACAAGCTAATTGTTAGGAGTACTGATTTTAGCCAACAAAATTCGATTTAACTATGCCATTAATAAACTAGCAGTTTTATGTATGTAATATGACCTTCACAAGATTTACGTGTTAATTATGCTTCTAGCCTATTGATTTCATCTCTTTTACAACTTCAGGTAAAAAACCTGCTCAGAAAAACGAGGATAACTGACATTGAGGACCCAAACCTCACTGTTTATGATGCAAAGGAAGTTGAAAGTATTCTTCAAGTCACATTGTTATGCACTCAGGGTTCTCCCGAATAGTGTCCAAAAATGGGAGAGGTCATTCGTATGCTACGGGGACAAGATTTGGCCGAGCGATGGGCAGAATGGGAACAAGTTGAAGAAGTCAGGAAACAAGAATTCTCTCGTATGTCTCACCGATTTGCTTGGGGAGAAGACTCGACAAAGGATCAAGAAGCTATACAGTTATCACAAGCCCGATAAAACGGACTCAAGTTATAGAACTTGGAGATAAAATTATATCCATACAAACTTACATAGAATTGTAATAAAGTTTCCAGCATATTCGGGTTTGTATGTTTTAAACTTGACTATTTTTGTTATGTATTGTTTTTATTAATATATTAAGAATTTGATAAGCTATTTTCATGTTGCTTATTGTGTAGACTTTTAAGTTTATTTATTTTGCTAAATACTTGTTGTTACCTACTTACATTATGAGGTATCACCTGTGATACAAAATAACTTATTAGGTATCACCAGTGATACAAAATAACATATTAGGTATCACATGTGATACAAAATAATATATTAGGTATCACCTGTAATAGTTAGACTGTAGTTAGCTACTTGTTTTTGTAGATACAAAATATAAGGTATCACCTGTGATACATACAAAATCATAGGTGATACAAAAGAACATATTAGGTATCACCTGTGATACAAAATAAGTAAGTAAAGTACAAATAAGCAAAAACGCAAATTAAACTGAAAAACGAGTTCTTACGGGAATTAAACGAGCCTAATAGAAACTAAAAATCAAAAATTACCCCTAGATGTGTAAATTTGCATTTTATTTTATTTTTAATGAGTTAAAAACAGTTTTGGACTAAGAATAATATTAAAAATATTAAATTAATACGAAAAATTATGAAAAAATCTGGAAAACTACTTTTAGCTATATTGAACCGGTGATATCTTACCAAAATATGCAATTTGTAACCATTCAATGCAACAAATTGTGTAAATGGTTACTATCTGACATTTAATGATTCAAAATAGTACTTTTCATAACGATTATTACATTACATTTTCCTGCAGTTTGGGAAATAGTTATGCCTAGACGTTATACTTTATTAGGTATCACCTGTAATACAAAATAACTTATTAGGTATCACCTATGATATCACCGGTGATATCCCATGTGAAGAAGCTCAAACACCTGTGATATCACATGTGATACAAAATAGTTTATTATGAGGTATCACCTGTGATACAAAATAATTTATTAGGTATCACCTATGATACAAAATAACTTATTAGGTATCACCAGTGATATCCCATGTGAAGAAGCTCAAACACCTGTGATACAAAATAACTTATTAGGTATCACATGTGATATCACCGGTGATATCCCATGTGAAGAAGCTCAAACACCTGTGATATCACATGTGATATCACCGGTGATATCTATCACGATATCACATGTGATATCACCTGTGATGTGATATCACACATATACACTCCATAACTGTAATACATGTGATATCACCGGTGATATCCCATTTGAAGAAGCTCAAACACCTGTGATATCACATGTGATATGATATCACCAGTGATATCACAGGTGATATCACCAGTGATATCATGATATCACATGTGATATCACCAGTGATATCACGATATCACATGTGATATCACAGGTGATATGTGATATCACATGGTGATAGCACCTGTCACATGTAATAAATCTATGTGCTCACTGTTTTTTTTTTGTTGCTAATGTGTTTCAAAGATTTAGTGGCGCATACTTTGTGTCATTAATCAATACCATGGCATGACCATATGCTGGTTTTAATGGCAAATATTTTGTACCATAAAAACGTTTCACAACATAAATTTTGTGCCACAGTAACAACAATTTTGTATTTCTAGCAAGGTTTATTCGAATAGCAAATTACTTTAAACAAAGAGAAATGATAAGAACAATTCTATTAACTCGAATAGAAGTAATACATTTATGTTCTTCAATATATACAAGATAGAAATATCTAAAAAAGTTCACAAGTCGACTAACGTTATTCTTGGAACGTGTCCAAGGCTGAACCTATATACCTAATAAGACATCTAAAGCTACCAAATATCCGCTAGTTTCATCCAAGGCTGAACCTATATCCTTATCCGTCGAATCCAACAAATCTGCTGGATGGGTCGACTCCGTCGTCGACGTCCTCGTCTCAAACGCACCATTATGCACACCACCACCATTCACCCCAACTCCCGACCCACTAACATTATGCCGAAAAGTTAATAACTTAATGATACAATCGACTTGGCGAATTTCTCAGCCACGATCTTTGGTGCCTCAGCCCTATTTCTCTTTTGCCTTTTCGTTAATTTATCCATTGATTGCAAGTTGATGCTACAAGTAGACTTATTGAGGCAACACAGAAGTAGAAATTGACACTGCCGCTGATTCCTTTGAATTAAAAGTGGTATCTTTCTTGTTCCCTTTAGAGAGACTTTTCACCCTGTTGTTCAATAATGATACAATCGTCTGTCAGTCGAGGTGGCAGTTCAAGTTTTCAACCCACATATTCAGATTTTATAATAAAAGGGGTCAAATGGGTTGAAAGTCCAATGTGTCATTTAAACATTTCAACCTTTAAAACAGACTTATTCAAACAAAATTACATATTTTATCCATATGATGGTATTTGTGATCATATTTTGGTCCCCATTACATATTATACCTGCATTAATTCTACAGGTTGTCAGGTTTTGACCCATTACCCAACTTTAATGACCCATGCTATTTTCCACCTCTATTAGTTGGGGTTGAAGACGATTCAAATGAGTAAAGATTAAGTAAGGCTCAAATATTAAATCACAGTGATAAATTTTACCTGTCAGCGTATCGCAAGGTATTAAGTGTATGCTCGCATGATCCAGCATTTGGTGAAATGCAAGAAATCATGACAGTTCGTGAATTTCCAACAAACGAATCCCTTAAAACTTCTGTCAATTTACTGCCTCGAAAAGGAATATGACCCTGGTCATTATCAAGAGCTCTAATGCATTCTTTCAAAGCAAGCAAACTTTTATTAATCTCAGCACCTTCCATTCTGCAAAACATATGTCAATCTCACATTAAAAAATTAAATTTTCTGAATCCACAAGTATCAGATGTAATGTAAATTTACGTTTTTCGAAGTTACCTTGTCTGCTTATCATTGTCTGTAGTGTCTGCACCACGTTCACTTCCAACAAGATCTATGAACGATAATTTGCCAACAACACGAGGAGGTTTAGATTCACTTCCATCAACAGATCTTTTGACAACAAGTTGAAGTATGGCATGTGATCGGGAAGATTCCTCATTGGCACCAGTTGTGCCAGTACTTCTTGTCGCATTTCCTCTCTCAATCAGCTCCTTTATAGTTTCCACATCTGATACTCTGTATTCTTGCAAACCAACAATGCATACCTGCTTACTACCATCTTCTCTCATGCACAATTTTCTGCAATAGAATCAAATCGGTTGTCTTAAAACTAGATGTTCCTCGATTACTTAGGGTGTTCGGACGAACACTTTGAAACAGAACATGTGATGTCAGTCAATATATGAAAAATTAAACTTTAACAAATACTAAAGTTGTTTTTTTAGACTAAAAAAGTTCATCCAAACGACCAAACCTATCCCCTAGTCTCTCTCACACTGACCCCCCCCCCCCCTCTTTTTTTCCCCATCAAGGATAATGTGAGACATGACCCTCTCTCATCTCTCTCACACCTACCACCCCCTCCTCCTCCCAACCCCCCACCACCTCTCTTAAATGACACAAACTTTTTTCGCCGTACAACTGGAAGCCTTGGCTGCGATAGGTATGTCACAGTCCTTGCAACCCCAAATCCCAACAGCCTTTCTCTTCACCGCATAATGTGTTTTCAGAAATTATACCTTGCCGCAGAATTCACAGAAGTACTTGCTGTGCTGGCTGACTTCCATTTTCTTGATCTGCTTTTGCAAACTAGCACCATAACGGGTACCTGGCAAGAGTCAAAAGCATTGGAACATTGTAAGAAACTTGTAACATTAGCAAACATGATACTCTAATAGTTTTGAGCTACTATATAATAAAACGCTATCCTACACCCAATGTTTATGTGATGCGGCCGTGGACATATATCAGCATAATAATACAGTAGCATTTATATTACTAGCCTATATCGACAATCAGCAAAAAACAACGATAACGAAAAAGAGAAAGGAAAGACGACGCTTACCGTACTTTCCAACTATACCAGCCTACTTCGTCCTCTTTGTCTGCAATTCACATTTTAAGAGGTAACCATTAAACCATAAGCATAAGCTAAAGAATGTTTTTTTTAGCTTATAGTTTATGTGGTTTTCGGCTTATGTGACATGTGATATCACATGTGACATGTGATATCACATGTGATATGTGATATCATCGGTGATATCACAGGTGATAATATCACCTGTGATATCACAGGTGATATGTGATATATCACCATGTGATATCAAATGTGATATGTGATATCACCGGTGATATCACGATATCACCGGTGACACACAATACGAGCTAACAAAGTTAATTACACATGTAGTCCGCAAAACATATGACAGGTGATATCACCCGTGATATCACAGGTGATAGTGATATCACCTGTGATATCACAGTGATATGTGATATATCACCATGTGATATCACATGTGATATGTGATATCACATGTGATATCACGATATCACCGGTGACACACAATACGAGCTAACAAAGTTAATTACACATGTAGTCCGCAAAACTCAACTTGCAGTTATCATAATTTCAGTGCACCAACATAATTTGTGCTTACAAATAGGCTGCTTAAACATAAGTACTCGAATAAAAAGCGTCTTATTCTGTTTATAAAGCACTCTATATCTTTTTGTTTCCATTGTATGTGTATATCTTCACCTAATTTAACTCGCCTCCGATACCATCACTTCAAAAATCTAAAGCATTGCAGGTTATAGGGGTGAAACTGGCACATTCTTCCACCTGAAAAGAAGTGGCTTATTAAGACCACAGAATAAAACTGATGCCAGATATGAAACGTGACAACATGTAGAACAAGTCACTTTCTAGTATGGATCAGGTCAGGTTGGACAGACCTACAGACCTTTTTTGTTATCTTTCTAAGTTTACTAAATAATTTATAGCTAACATCTAGTATTACAAAAACCACATGTAAAACTATTTATCCATATATACCAGACCAGCACATGTACCCATAAATGGCTAGAAACTACCACCTCTACGAAAAATTTAAGCCAAAGAAGATAGATTACCAATGAGCCATCCATGATCCCCGTATTCTTTGCATCAAACTGTGTGTTTGGTTAGGGGTTTCTAGAATCAACCCGTCCATAGCAGCGGAAGAACCCATATCAGTGACTGATTTAAGTGATTCCGAAAGCCGGTTGAGCAGATTAATCAGTGCAATCACTTCATTCCTTTGCAACTGCAGCTGCAAACCAGTAAAAACAAAGTTACAAAAGCACACAATGAGACTTTAATTCTTGAGAACCATTAAACGTAGAATTGTTATATTTTAAAAATGAAAAACCTGTAGCATATGATACTTACAGGCTGCTCTGGCTGGTTCTGACCATCAACAGAGAATAGGATTTTTAATGCAGTTCCGAGGCCGAGGACCTGAAGTTTCCCCCATAGAAGACACTTTTCACACCCTACACAGTCCATAAGGGCACTGCAATACGTCTAAGTAAAAGTTACAAATAGGAATTTTACAGCATCACAATTCGCAAGATATATACATGAAAAAAAAAATCACATCAAGTATCTTGAAACTCTTCGTACGCACAACTCTATCCAAAAAAGAGCCCACTCCTAAGTTGAATTTAATACTTTACAACCACTTCTTATTTTGTAACTAGAAGAATATCTCTTCCAAAAATTTTGACTAGTTTAGAGCCTCATGCACTTAATTAGTTAATTAAGGTGGCAAAACGGTCAGGACCGGTGGCTAACGGGTTCAACTAAAAACTGGGTAATTATTGTACTGATCAGAACAGTCCGGGCTAGGTTAATTTGATCCGAGACACTTACCGTGAATGTTTCACATTTTTGTATAAAGTTTGGGGTAAACGTTGATCACAAAAACAATATAATTTTAAGGTACATAAAGAAATAAAATGGCTTAAAGTGGTTTCATGGCTTTATGCATTTGAAATACTCTTTGGGTGACTTTCATATTTTTAAGACCTGGATACCCTACTAGAGAAGTACAGTAAAAAAATAACTCAAACAACCCATTTTTAAGTAGATAGAAAATTTGTCACCTCTGATATTTATGTTAAAAACATTCAACGCTCAAAATCCAGCAAAACAACTACATTTTGTTTGGCTATAAGGCATACCACAGATAAGATTTAAAAATGAACCTGATGTTTCTAAACTGCTTCTGGATCTGTTGCTTCAACTCGGGTCCACTTTGGCCTTGCCATAGTTTAGCCTCATCAAAGGGAAGAGGGCATGCAGCTTGCAATTTGGGATTATGTACTAATTTTCGAATCAAGGAATGGGCTTTCAGGTCCTCCAAATGGTTACCAGTGTCATACTCGGCCTCTTCCAAGTAAGGGGCTGCCTGTAATACATACAAGACACACAAACAATCATTTGTGGGAAAAAAAAAACTTATGAGATAAATATTGATGATGTTTTCAAGGGTTGTGATTGTACTCACTTTCGTCATGGCTCTAAGAACGAAGAGAAAAGTAAAGTACAAGTTTTGTACACGCTCATGATGCTTCAAGACACGATCATGCATCAACTGAAGATTTGCACCCAACTGAAATGCAAACAAAGAATACTTAGTTTAGGGTCCTGATTTAACTTTTACAATGCGATATACAATTTCTAGAGGTGGCCTTGCTTATTATGATTGGGACGCTTCAGGTTATGTTTCATCTCCAATGGGTACAACGGGTAAAAAAAATATAGGTTAGAAAGAAACAGTTCGAACGGATCCATAGTGTATTTCTAATGCATAAATCCTCCCATCTCATTTCATTCATTAGATTATCAGAAGTTCGAAAATTTTGGACAAAAACTATCGATCTACTCAATACAACCTGTTCTGACTCGTGCAAAATTTTATCCGTTAAAACCCCAAACGTATTGGCATGTTCCCCAACCAGCTCAATCCGCCACCTTTGCCACCTCTAACAATTTATGTGACATGTGATATCACATGTGACATGTGATATCACAATATCACATGTGATATCACCGGTGATATCACGATATGACATGTGATATTACAATATCACATGTGATATCACATGTCACATAAGCCGAAAACCACATAAACTATAAGCTAAAATTCGGGTGTTGGTGTAATGAACCCGGAATTCCCAACAACTGGTTCGAGAATAACAGCAGCAATTTCACCTTTGTGGGTTTTGAAAAGCTCTTCAACAGCGGAGATATCGTTGTAGGGTGCTGTTAGGGTATTTGAAGTGGCTGCTGAAGGAACACCAGGGGAATCGGGAAGTCCTAGGGTTGCGACTCCACTACCTGCTTTAACAAGATAAGCGTCTGCATGACCGTGGTAACATCCCTCGAATTTTATGAGTTTTGATTTTCCAGTGAAAGCACGAGCTAACCTAAGTACACCCATGCATGCTTCGGTTCCTGAGTTTACAAACCTGACCATTTCTATATTGGGAACAGCTGAGATGACCATTTCAGCGAGTACATTTTCTAGAAGACAAGGTGCACCAAAACTTGTTCCTTTCTTCATTGTTTCGGCTAAGGCTGCAAGTACCTGTAGAGCGGTTGTTATAGAAAAGTGGATTTACAAAAGCAAGAGACATGGAGGCAGAAAGTACATATATGAAATCAAGTATTTACATGTATTATTTTGGCAGTTTATAGAAGGCGTGGAAGAACTACCAAACTAGCTTTAACCACAGCTAAGGTGTTCCGATGTGCATTTGTGAATGAGATAATTGTGATGAAATGGATTTTAAAAAGTAGTGTTTGGATGTGCTTCTGCTATATAAATTAGCAATAATCAGATGTTTGAGTGTTGAGCAAACTTTAATTATCAAATAACAAAAATACATTGAGCGAAAAGAACATGTTTTCTGATAAAGGTGAATGTTTCTGGAATGAAAATAAAAGTCTTTCAAATCAGGTTTTAAAAAAGGGAAAATAATCAATTTTCTTGCAGCTAGTATGAAACTCGCTATTAATAAACAGATAATCAGAAGCAGAATTTGTTTATCAGATTATTGCGTCTTGGATTACTAATGTCAAAATGCACATCCAAACACTAAGAAGATTTTGATTGGATAAACAAATTGATAAAAACATATGGATGATTATGCGATTTAGATGTAATGAGTCAATATATGACCACTAACTCCAAATATCACAGGTGATATGTGATATATCACACGTGATATGTGATATCACAGGTGATATGTGATATCACACGTGATATGTGATATCACACATTACTTCTTCAATAACTCCAAAGATCACATGTGATATAACTCCAAAATTTTAACGATCACACATTACTTCTGTGTAGATTTAATACGGTGCAATGAACTAGTCTATAACACTAATTACAGCTTGATCCAGTATCCGAACTAGCTGAAGATCAATTAGTCTATAACACTAGTAAGTAGGCAGCCAAAGACTTAGCCGCATATAACTTCTTCAATAAATGCTTCTAATGAACAGTTATTCAATCTAAACATCACTATAAATGCTTCTAATGAACATCAATTATTCAATCTGTGGCTTAGTTGCAGTCAACGCCTTCGGCGAAGCCGAAGGCGTCTTCTGTGGCTTAGCCGCATATAACTTCTTCAATAAATGCTTCTAATGAACAGTTATTCAATCTAAACATCACTATAACTCTGAAAACCTAATTTCTAGTCACGTTTTTCTTCACAAAATCACTATAACTTCTATAAACATCAATTATTCAATCTAAAATCATAATATCTTCAATATAATCTCAATAAACAGTGAGTATCATTATATACGCATTCTAGGGTTTCGGTATACCTGAAATTGGATTTTTTTCTAGTGTTTCCTTCATTCTTTTCGCCGGAGATTCTATTTTTTCTGATTGAGTGGTGAAATGCGTATAGATCCGGCGTTTTTTACGGTAATTTTGATCGGTTTTTGTTGAGAGTACTGTGTGTTTTTAGTGTGTGTTGGTAGGTAGAAATTATGAGATGAAAATGAGCGGTTAGTGTTTGTGTTTTGTTGTAAATTTACGAAATTACCCCTCTGTGTATTTTTTTAATAGCAATTGGTATGATCTCAGCCATTGATTAAATTTAAATCAAAGGTTGAGATTTGTCCCTTGGTATGTGAGTGTTTTATTGTATGTAGAATAACTCCACTCAAATATGAAATTATGAAGTTTGTTTTGCGTATATATGGAATTTTCTCTTAATTAAATATTTTGAAAATTATCAAAAGTTCGTATTTTAGTTATGGAAATTGCCACACAACGCTATGTTTATAGGTTATAGTATTTTAGACTTGCATTAATTGTTTGCACTTTCAATAATAATCGCTTATACTTTAAATCTAACATATTTCAACCGACTTAATGTACCTTTAATTGTGCATGTTTTTGTTTTATAAACATAGCACTAAGGGCTTATAAAAGGGCTAATTATCAAAATGGTACTTGAAAAAAAAAATTTTTCAAAAAATGGTAGGAAAATAATGGTCTTTCCCAAAAGAGTTATGTGCGAATGATGAGCGAACGTGCGAATGTGCAAATGTGCGAATGTGCGACTCCATTAAATGTGCGACACGTGTCACATTGGTAGGTGGTTTTGTCTTATTATTAAAGGTGTTAAAAGACCAAAATACCCTCTTTTAAAAATCTCATCAGATCTAACAATTGAAGATCTGCTACTGCAAACTTTATTACAAAATAAATAAAGTTTGAAGATCTGCTATTGCACCAATCATACCCCAACACACACAAAACCCAGAACTACAAATCAAAACCCAGAACTACAATTCTAAACCCAGAACTACAAACTCTCCACAAATCATTTATCTACACAAACCTCATCGATCTACACATATTTGAGCAAACATCAAAACACCAAATCCCAAACATCAAAACAAATAATTATCACACAAACATCATCGATCTACTCTTTTTGAAGCATAGCTAATCATACATAATCCTTATACCTTATACAAATTACAAGTTTATAAATATACAAATTAGATTACGGTAATCTATAAGTTATGAATTCAAAACCTTATGAAAATTCAAAGGCACAAGTCTTGGCATAGACTATGAAATAAGACAAAAGTAGAAAAATCGAATTGATATTCCAAGTCAATTAATATTCCACCGAACTCTTGTTTGACCTGCATCCCAGTAGATCCATCTTCTGACCACGGACAACTCAATTAATATTCCAAGTCTCCACTATCATTTATAAATATACCTTAGATCCATCATCTATGTTGCACGGGAACTGGTACGGGAACGAGAAACGGGTACGGGTACGGGTACGGGAACGGGAAACGGCAAAACTCAAAAAATCAAGAAACGGGTACGGCACAGGTACGGAAATAAATACATAAAAAAATATATAAATATGTATAAAAACATACATATATTAATAATATCTACTTTTTTTTAATTGATTTTCATTTTATATTATTTTTTAAGCTACAGATTAGACATTTATTTATTTATGTACTAATAAATTTAGTGATTTACTATGTTAAAAAGTTTTTGTGACAAATTTAATACTAATATTCTTCTATTAATATTACTGCGTATCATTTAAAAAATAGAAAAAATGGTTATAGTGGACCAAGTTCCAAGACTCATCAGCATCCATATATGAGTATTATCCTTCTTACTTTTTTACAATAATTAATACATATATAATATACACCTTCCATATCTTATCTTTCATCTTTCTCATCATAACTACATCTACTTTTTTTTGAACGGCAACTAAATCTACTTCTTCTTCTTTTTTCTTCTTTATATCTATCAAAGCATATATTATTATCGAAGAAACGGTACAAGAAACGTCCCCAAACGAGTTGACTTATTGAAGCGGTCAAGGAACGGCCAAGAAACGTTTCCAGGCGTCCCCGTACAAGTTTCCGTCCCCGGCGAGTTTCTGGTACGGGGGACGGTGCCTCCACCACGTTTCCGTGCATCAGAGTCCATCATCCCAGTAGATCCATCATTTTTTTACCATCATCATTCCGGCAACACCCAATTAACTTCTTGATTCGGATTAATGAAGTTATGCGTGTGTTTGTGTTTGTGTTTGATTCGGATTAATGAAGTTATGCGTGTGTTTGTGTTTGATTCGGATTAATGAAGTTATGATGATGGAGATGAGATGAGTTTTAGTTTTGGATTGATTGATGAAGGAGATGAGATTGATTGATGATAATTATTTGAGTGAGTTTGGGAGATGAGATGAGTTTTAGTTTTAGATCTGAGTTTGGGAGATGAGTTTTTAGATATGATATTGATAGATCTATGTCATTTTTTTTAATGATAATTATTTAAGTGAGTTTGGGAGATGAGATGACTTTTTTTTTAAAAGAGGGTATTTTAGTCTTTTAACACCTTTAATAATAATATAAAACCATCTACCAATGTGACACGTGTCGCACAATTAATGGAGTTGCACATTCGCTCATCATTCACACATTCGCACATGACTCTTTTAGGAAAGACCATTATTTTCCTACCATTTTTTGAAAAAAGTTTTTTTCTAGTACCATTTTGGTAATTAGCACTTATAAAATTTCGTTACTTCATGTTTATGCGAGACATCCAAAATTTGAAGCTTGAAAGTTGAAACAGCCACATTGGGCAAGGGTCATGGCGTCCAAAACTATATCAGGCCTCATATTTCTATCGAATAATGAAACAAAAGTAGCCCAATGCAAATACAGCACATTGTAAATTCTATCAGCCCAATGTCAAAAAGCCCATACCACAGTTGTTTGTAACGTTTGTTTGGTCTTCTAGTAATTAGAACTTATCATGAAAATACCTTGCATCTACACTAAGTTTAACAAAAACTCATCATATAAAATGAGCAATATGGTGATATAAACAACAAAACAGCAAACATTTGATATAAAGTTTACACCTCTAAATCTGCTTGCAGTTTGCTCCAGTTTGTAATTTGCTCTGGTTGACAAAATAAAATGTCATGACAAATGTACATCATCTAACAATAGAATCTACATGTCCAGTTCATTCTTAGGACTGACTATCAAATCTCACCATACCATCAAAGTTTCTTACATAATTACAATCATCGGATCATCAGACGTCTATGCGGTCATTTCAATCTCAGGAATTAACTACAAGTTCAAAACACGAGTCTACAAAAACGAAGGAGAAGGTTTAAAATCCATCTCGAAGTTCCTCATGCAGTTCACCAATGAAGAACTACAGAACAACGACCTTAGGCTAGTAATTATGATTAAGGCGACAAGGAGGATGTTTTTCGACAAGATTTTGGGTCATGTACATGTCCCGATCAAAGAGTTAGTGAAAAGTGTCAACGATGATGGGTCTGTTTGTTACAACGTCACCTGAGTCCAATAAGCAACGAGATTTCCTAGTTGTTGTTATGGGTTTGCCCGAGTTGTTTATTGCTGACATTATGTCCCTTGATAGCGGTGTTAGTGGCGATTAAGGTAGCTGGGATTGCCGTTGAGTTTAGAATTTTGTTACGGACGTCTATCGATTGTTGTTGAAAATACTTTCCTTGGTGCAAGTTTATAACATTAATTTGGTATTCATATCATAGTTATTATTCTTCGTTTATGCTAATCAATTATGTTCGGAATGTTTCAGTTAATTTCAATTCTTTCCATCCAAAATTTAAATCAAAAAAATTGCTAATATGTTTGTTCTTGTATCAATGATTTGCATCTACGATCCACATATTTTTATCTTTGAATAAACAAAGATGATAGGAAGCGCTTTAGGCCGTGTTAAACACGGCCCATTGAGTTTATATTTGAGATTTTCGAGAGTGGATACTTGTTAGTTTAAAAGAAGCTTTTAAGCAAATCGATTGAAAGAATGTTACACAATTATTTATATAGCAAAAGTAACGCAACTAATTTAGTTATAATGTGGTAGTCACTTTTTTCATAGATGCATGGACAAATCATGTATACAACTAGGTGGTCCCGCGAGTTGCCGCGGGATTTTTTTTATTCAAGTTTCTAAAATTAAAAAAAAAAAAAAAAAAAAAAAAAAAAAAAAAAAAAAAAAAAAAAAAAAAAACTGTAGCTACAGTACACTGTGGTACTGTTCATCCAATCCACGACCCGACCCGACCCGACCCGCCCAAACCCGACCCGTCCTAAATGGTTTCTACAGTGGCCATGGGAGGGAGGCAAAAAAGATCCCAACAAATGTAAGTACAAATCATGTATACAACTAGGGTTACCCGCGAGTTGCGGTGATATATTGTCTGATAAAACTTATATTATATAATCACTACAAATCATTTTATTACTTTACTATCACAAAAAATATTGCGCATCTATATAATTTGATATTCATGTGTTTTCGTATGACTAAATTATACAATATAATGCAATTCATATTCTTTATCTGTTAAACTAACGTAATTAAAAAACATAAAAGTTCAATTAGTATACCACTAATTTATTTTTTAAAAATAAGAAGTTCATACGTAGGTTAAAAGTATTGCAATATTGGGCTTATGTTATTCGAAATTTAAAAACGTTTTCAGAGGTATATTTTTTATAAGAAATTTTCTGAATATTTATTAGATATTTGATAAATAAAGTTTGCTATGTAACAAAAAGTTATAAAAAGTAAAAGTTTAAGGTAACTTTCGTAACTTGTTATATAGTTTAAGGATGTGTTAGAGTTTTTTTTTTATTTTTTATTATTTTTTTATTTTTTATTTTTTATTTTTTATTTTATAAAATTCATATGTAAACAATTTTAAATGTATGTTTTGAAACTTTCATTTTTATTGGAAAAAAACATTTAATTTTAAAAATAAACTTCAACATTTTTATTATAAAATCGTACATATGTCAAATGTGTTGTAATATTGGGCTCATTTTGTTTGCAGTTTAAAGACTTTTTCATCATTTTTTTTTTAAAATCGTCAGATATTTAACAAATAAAGTTTGTTATATATAAAAACTGTAAATAGTTAAAAATACATGATAGATTTCGTAACTCGCCACATACCTCGGTCGGCCGTGAGCGATTAAAAGTAAATAGTTTTAACGGACCGGCCTTTTGACCGTTAGATCGATTTTTCAACTTTTTTTCAACTTTCGTCTTTTAACTTTAATAATTAAAGTTAAAAGACGTAAGGAGTGCATGAGTGTTCCACAACCGAATATATCAGCACAATATCTCTTAAAACCAAAACAAAAACATATCTAAACTCAAAAATGGGGTCAGTCGATTTGCAATGGCATTAGCCAACTAGTAACTGACGACTAGTATACAAGTAGTTACTGTCTTCACATTGTCGCGACAGAATTTGAGAACCATGTTTGCTATACAAATGTCAACTGAACCAATTACCATATATTGTTTGGTCAATCACACATCATTGCACACAAGCTTCTGCTCATTTGAATATCTTTTATGATCATGTATGCTAACAAAAGTTGATCGCAAGCATATCATCAAAATGAATACCTATGTTTTCTGTTGGTTATTCGATAACAGGGGAATACCAATCAGGTCTGGTATGTAACAACATCTCGCTCACAATGAAAACACATACTACCAAATTTACGGCAGCAGAAAAAATGCTTCTTAAGCAAAAAGGATAAATCTAGCAGTTACTTCAAAGTGAAAAAAACCACAAGTCAAGTGTATACCATACCAAACCAGTACAAACCATAAAAAAAGACGATAACAGAACAAAAACCAAACCAGCATGAACAAGTCCAACAACGATTGTCTAAAACAAAACCAGAAACATACTGCCGAGTCTTAAACTGAGAATTCAATCAGGCTTCAGTTGTTCAATATCATCTACAAAAAGAAAGACGATTATGATCAATACATGATATTGAGTATATAAACAGCATAATAAATACTAAGTAATAAAATTCATGCTAATTCAAGTTAAATTACCTTTTGCAGAAGAGCCAGAGATGCCAAGATAAGGGAAATAATCATCCACTTTCATTTTCCTGTTTTGACTCGCGAATCCAGTCTTGGGTACAAACTAAAGCTTCAACCATCGAATGTGATAAAGAACTTCTAAATTCATTTAACACATTACCATCAGTGGTAAAACCAGACTCCAGTCCTACAGCTGCAATTGGAAGAGCCAGAACATCCTTAGCAATTTTTGACAAAATTGGAAATCGTCGACTATTGCTCTTCCACCATTTTAGCAAGTCCAAACCATCAGCATTCTCTAAACTTTCCTCATTAAGGTATTTATCCAGTTCTGTCAGTCCTTTTACATTTCTTCCAAGAAGCGGCTTACCCTTCATTAACCTTGATGTACAATCACCCTGTTCTTCATCCAAATACTTATCCATAAAAATACGACTTTGAGCATTTGCATTTCCTTGTGGGCCCCCAATCTTACCTTTGTAGTCATCAAATACATCATAAAGTGAAGTAAGCACCATCCTCATCTTATGTTTCCACATTTTTTCTCCTTCATCGGTGTAATCATGTTTGAAGATGTTCTCAAAATAGAATTCAATGTATCCCAACTTCTGACGAGGATCAAGTATATTTGCAACATATATTGGCATATTTGATTTTTCGACATCTCCCCAGTAATTATAAAACTTTCCTTTCATGTCAAGTGCCATCATAAATAATTTCTCCTTATTGGCACATCTTCCCCAATTATCCAAATGAAAATCAATACCGCCCATTTCAACCAAAAATTTGTTAGACGTTAGAAACATCTCTGATAAATTTTCACTTGACTTATAAAAACCCTCCAAGAAATTTTCAACCTTTAATACCTTTTCCCAATCATTATATTTCGGAACCCCACAACTTTCTTCCATCTGGCGCTTATACATACGATCCTTCACCTCAAACAACTCAAAAGCTTCCTTAAATGTTTTAGCCACCATTAACATCTCATAAGTAGAGGTCCATTTAGTTGGACAATCAAGAAACAAAAAAGTTTCGGATTTCATCCAATATTCTCTATCACGATCTCTAAACTCTCCACTCCTATCGAATTCTTTCCAATATTCTCTAGAACATTCTTTTATCATTTTAATCCTAGCGGGTGATTCTCTCACATATCTAATAGCCTCACGCACACGTGCAACCGACTCAGGATACAAGTTTAACCCATCTTTTACCAGATCATTGATGAAGTCAATGATACATTTGAGGTGAAGAAACTTACCATCCAATACAGTATTACCGAGCCGTGTTCTCAAATAATGAATAGCAGCGTCATACAAACTTGCACTACCAGTAGAGATGGTCAGAACGTTACTAATTTCCCAATCATGCAGGCACTTTTCAACAACCCTTCCTATCTCCTCTCCATCATCGCTTTTTAGTGGGCTAAAACCGATGATTTTCTTGTGTAATTCCCAATTGTTATCAATAAAATGAGCACTGATGCATAAGTATTTCACAGACTGTTTCGACGTCCATATATTCAAGGTTAAGCAAACCCTTTGATCTGTTTTCTTAATCAAACTTTTCAACTTTGCTTTTTCTTCCATGAAAACTTGGACACAATCTCTAGCAATCGTTTCATAAGACGGAATCTGAAAACCACGATAATATCTTGCTTCCATATATTCTTTGAATCCCTCTTGGTCGACAACAGAGAACGGAAGTTCATCGATTATTATCTCTTTAATTAGAGCACTGTGACCATCCTCTTGTTCATTATTCTGAGCTAGCGCTCGCTTACCTCGTGGTGCCATATCTTGACTAGCAAAGAAGGGACCAACATGTTGTGAGAATCACGTGTTAGAATCTTATTAAAGAAAATTATCAGCGTCATCTTGATATAACAAGTTACAGGCAACATAATAAAGCTCACATGATAAAATTCTGTATGGTCAGCATGATTGTATAATCGATGTTGTCGTGTTTGACAAAGGCGTTGTTGCGATTAAATTGGTCAGTTTTGATAAAGCAAAAGTTGTGTACCTATGTCTATCTCTAGAATAACTATCTAATGATGAATAATAATATCACAACAATCACTCCATCAGTTTGAAAACACACTTCCAAACATCCCCTGAACACAAGTAACTCAGCAGGTGTTTCGATATTGCTATTAAAACTGCTTATATGAAAAGCAGTTTACAGTCCGGCCCATACTGAGATTTACAGAAACAACTACTGTAATTTCTCAATCAAATAATCCTATATGCGGTTTGGATAAGCATAAACACCCTAAAACAGCTTAATCAAACTTCAAATAATCACAATCAATCCGAAAGACCTTATAAAGGTGCTTCTCTGTTATATTAAAACAGTTCTAAGGGATGTTTGGGACTACTTATTACAACTCTTTTTTTAACAGTAGTAAGATGTTTGGAGCAAGCAATTCCAAACCCAGATACATAAAACTTCTTATTTCACATGAAAATATTGAGACAGTAGTTTCAAGATTTAGGAT
Source organism: Artemisia tridentata subsp. tridentata (assembly GCA_021014915.2). Lineage (NCBI taxonomy): Eukaryota > Viridiplantae > Streptophyta > Magnoliopsida > Asterales > Asteraceae > Artemisia > Artemisia tridentata. The sequence goes on along the minus strand of CP139504.1, from coordinate 368,473,808 downwards.
AATGTGAAAACACTATACGATAAGGCTTTTACACATTTAAAACATGTTTCCAAAGTAAAATAATGCGCCATTAAGACATTTTGTCTAGGTGTTATCACTTTATCCCAACCCTTAGTTTGGTTACGCAATCAAAATCGCCCTCAAACTGCATACATGCTACTCAACAAGCACATAGATAAACTTAGATTGCTGATATTCCAAACCTCATTTATCTAAAGCTACTCATAACACTGTCAATATAATCTTAACTGCAGCTTGTATAAGTAATCCCAAACACCCTAAAAACGGCTTAATTCACATGCAAATGATCACAAGCAGTCGCAGACACCCTGAAATTTGCATACTATTAGATGTTAGAACACCATAAACAGTTTTAAGGGGTGTTTGGGACTACTTGTTAACATGGCGTATAATTTTTTCAGGTAAACTTTTTGGAGTATTCAATCCCAAACCTGACTACTGCACACTGTTCATTTTAAAATAAGCACATAAGCAAATTGAAATTGCTTACCAAACGTTATCATATATAACTACTTATTACGCTTTCAAATTAGTCTAACAAGCAGCATTCTCTATAACCAATGCCAAACACCCTAAAAAATGAAGACCTCTTGTAATAAGTAATGAACAATACCAAACACCCACTTATGTATTCGGCATTTTGTTTTTCTTAAACGCCACTCGAATAAGCGTTTAGCGTTAGTTTTAGCTTTTGCGTCATTTTACACTTTATAATCACAAATACAACTATGTTACCAAACGTTTTTATAAAACAGACAGCTATTGCCTCACATCTAGGATATGTTTGACAAAACTAGCGGTAACGTAGATGTACGTGCGATTATAAAGTGTAAAATGACGTAAAAGCTAAACGTTTCTTCGAACAATGTTTTAAAAAAAAATAAACAAAATGCTAAATGCTCGATCATTGTCAAACAAGCTTTGAATTCTAAACAATAAATTCTAACCAAACACATTTTGTGTAGCGAATAGTGGTTAACAACTTGCACATGAAATATAAAAATAACGCATCTCATTAATATGCATGGAATCAGAAACTAAATATGCCGTGGTGCATTTTGTACAAACTAATCATGATTATAAACAACTTTTTTCTTTTTCTTTTTTTCTTTTTTTTTAATGCTATACGAGAGTTAACAACAAGTAACAAAAATAGTAGATGCATTTTATAACAAATGATTGACTGTGACTATATATAAAAGAATAGAAAGAATATACCAGTTGACGAGATGGAAAATGAAATCCTTTGACGACGATCAAACGGTTCTACGGTTTTTCGCCATCTTTTTATTTTGTTTTGTTTTGTGTTTTTTCTATCTATGGGTTTGTTCCTTTTCTTATGGCGTAACGTGGGCCCGATAATTTTGGGATTGTGGGATTCGTTTTTAATTTCATATAATGTAAAATGTTTTTAATGAGTATATATGAAATTTTCAACTAAAATGAGTGGAAATATGAAATTACCCCTTATTTTTTTTACCTCTAGATCTTAATGTTGATATTTTGAATTTTAAAATAAGCTAATATTAAGGGAAATGATTTTGTTTTTAGAGTTAATATCAAAAATCGTCCCTATACTCGACCGGGTTTAACGAATTTCGTCCCTGTATGAAAATTTTAACGGATCTCGTCCCTATACTTGCGACCCATCTCGGGTTTAGTCCCTTGACCAGAATTTTCCCTACTTTGACTTTAACCTAGGTTAAGTTAGCAAATATTGAGGGGTAATTTGGTCCTTTTATGTTTAGTCCATTGTGTCTTCTAGTTATAATCACTTCCAGTGATCTGCTATCACTTTAAACACCCCAATCTCATCGCATCAAACATCCAACACAAACATGAATCGCCTCATTCGGTGCAATAGGTGTGGAGCAAGATCTACCATTGTTACCTCTTGGACAACAATAAACCCTGGAAGAAGATTCTATTGTTGTGGGAAAAAAGTAAGTAATATTAATTTGGTTAAAAAACCCCTAATTTGATGTTTAACCTAATTTTTTTTTTCGTTTCTTTTTGTAATAGCCAATCAATTGTGGGATAATCGATTGGTATGATCCCCCAATGTGTGAACGAGCTGTACAAATTATTCCAGGTTTGTTGCGTTCAATGAATGAGTTAGAAAGGGTAGCAGAAGAAAAGAAAGATGAAGCTAAGAAGATGAAGAAGATGGTTATTCTCAGTTGGATCTTTTTTCTTGTTGTTTTTGCTTTGAAGTAGTTAATGTATTGTACATTTTGTTTGAAGGTAGTTTTAGGAAGTTAGCTTATGTTTAGAATGGAAAAAGCAGTTTGAAGTTGTATTTTTGGATTTTGATCAATGGAAAAACATCAGTTTCAACTTCAAGAAATTGACTTTAAGAAGTCAAATTACCATGTACCAAATATGGTAATAACTGAAGCTTAAATAGCAATAAGAAATTGACTTTTACAAGTCAAATGACAATGTACCAAATATGCTAATAACTGAAGCTTAAATGGCAATAAGAATTTGACTTTTACAAGTCAAATGACAATGTACCAAATATGCTAATAAGCTTAAATAGCAATAAGAATTTGACTTTTACAAGTCAAATGACAATGTACCAAATATGCTAATAACTGAAGCTTAAATACCAACAAGAATTTGACTTTTACAAGTCAAATGACAATGTACCATAATGAAATTACAAACTACCAGAAAGACACATAAGTTGTTCTTACAAACATACACAACAGTGTAATTCAATGATATAAAAGTCTGCAAACATGAAATTAAATTGTTCCAAATCATTCAGGACTCATCATTCTTTTTGCTGTTCCCTTTGTCATCTTGGTTGGAGAGGCATGAAGCATTACATGAATTGGTGGACTCTGTGTGTCTTGAGTGGCTGGTGGACCTTGTGATGAAAGGGGAATCTCTGAAGCTTGTGCAGAACTTGTGTCCCTTGCAGCATCTGGTTCTTGTGCATACTGTGTGGCCCTTGCGGCATCTGGAGTATGTGTAGCTTGTGCAGAACTTGCAGAAGTCACATTTGGGCAAGCCTTCTTGTTATGACCATATACGTTACAGATGCTACAAGTAATACTCCTACCAGCTCTACACAACTTGTTTCCCTTTACAAGTCCTTCACACAATTCACCTGCACTCTTTTTTCTCTTTTTTTGTGGCCTACCAATCTGTGGCTTAGGATCTGGTGGGATTATTGTGTTCAGGTTATTGGATTTTTGCCAAAAATCATGACCATTTATGGGATTTATTTTAAACCTGTACATCTCTTTCCAAGTATCAAGCCAATATGTTTCATGACAGTAAGACTCAGGTATACCAGTTTCTTCCCCATTGCTTGCCATGTTCCAAATGGCAGCCACTGCATGCTTGCAGGGTATACCTGTTAACTCCCATCTCCTACAACTACATTGCCTAATCCTCATATTGACTACACACTGAAGGCCATCAGGATCATTGGCTTGGTATAAGTCTCCACCATTCCATTCAATCTACATATCATACATAACCTAGTTACAAACTCCAAACAGGTATACAGAAATGTTAAAAAAAGGCATGAAAGAGCATGTCAATGTACCTTTATCTGAGCTGCATCTTTGACAGTTGTTTGGAAAATTCTACTAGCAGTAGGTGTAAGTGGACCATCAGATTTGGCAATACCTTTTTGGACATTCACAATTCTTTTCATGAGATAAACTCTAATGAATTCCAAGCATGTGACGATAGGTTTGTCCCTACCATCTACAAGCTGTCTGTTTAGAACTTCACACATGTTACTCAACAACACATCACAGTGTGCCCTTCCTGCAAGTTTATTAAAAGTACTAGTTAAATTTTGTTAAAAGAAGTTAAATATTTGTGAATACAGTTTTAAAGTAAGTATACCTGAAAAGTGAGACCTACTCCAGTGCTGGGGTGGGATCTTTTTCAACCATTCATGATATGGGTCTGCTTTTGATCCAGGCATACGAACCCTCCATTCAAAAACCATTGGTTATATAACACCCTAAATTAAATACGACTTATAAAATACGCTATAAATTAAAACTTGAGTTATATAACATCTTATGACTCAAAAACATATAATATGAACACATAATCAAAAGTATTATATGAAAGTATGTATGAACATTATGATATAAATTATGGCACGTTTAATATGTCACATATAGGCCAAATTAATTAAAAAACTATGTACAAAATATTTATGTAAGATATACAAGAATTTTGGCTAACTTGGAAAGTGCCTATCATCCCAAACTTACACCCAAATTTCGGCCCATCTCTTCCCATAATTCTTCAAAACCGTATATCCCATATACCCTCTCCAAAACAAACCCTAAATCCCTCCTCCCTACTTCATTTGTACGGCAAAAAAAAAGAAAACCACAAGAAACCCTAAAAACTTGTTCTAGTCGACACAAAGAGAAGAGAAGGAGAAGCAATAATTTGATCTTGATCTTATTCAATTCGTATCACAACAAAGGTAATCGAATACACATCATTTTAATCCATTTGAATTTGTTGAATAAAAACATAACCGATCCATATCCTATTTTCTTGCATTCGATCTTGATCAAAAGGAGAAGAGAAGTGTTGGTGATTTGATCATCTTGGAAATCTTTGTGTTCTCATTCTATTCGATCCATATAAGAGGTAACCATGTGAACTTCGATCTATAACAACATATTCGGATCAATATGTGTCAATATAATTATTTATGTTATTGAAATCGGACCTATGTATAAAAAAACTAAGCTGTCAGAAATTTTATGCTACCTAAGTGAATTTTAAACCGATGATGCGAACATGAATTTTAGTGGTTCTTTAGTCTAAAACTGAATTCAGTGATATGGCATTCGAATAAAATTTGTTTGGTGATTTTTAGAGGTCTAGAAGGCAACCGTTTGATTTTTAGAAATTCATGTGTCAAAACTGTATTTCGGGTTATGAAAATTCAGTCGTGGTTCATGATTTTTAATTTAATATATATAACGAATTAAGACCTGAAATTTTGGCATAATGATATTTAGTATATGAGTTAAGTTGTGTAATTTTTGTAGATTTTTCTGAGATGTCTAACTGGGGTAAATAATTACATATTTTCGGGGTGTTCCAGCAGATCCGATTCGGGAAGATGTTGTGAATGTCGATTTTTAGTTTATACTTGTACTACTTAATAAAATCTGGAAAAATTATGTAAAATACTTAAGACGTGTAGGTATATCTGTGTAAAATTGTAGAATTTTATAAGCTGGTTTAAGTCGTTTTAAAAATGGCTAAAGTCAGACCTGTTTTCAATCCTAATTCTGAATTTAAGTAGTTATTTGTTTAGAACACTTATAAGCTTATTTGCTTCACCCTTAAAACCTAAATAAGCTATGTTGTTTTTTTATGCTTGGATTAGATGATGATATATTAGATGAATTTAGAGAAGAAAATGAAGAAGAAGATGGGAAGCTTTTAGAGAGAGAGAGAGAGTTGGGAGAAAAACAAAGAAAGATTAGATTAAAATATATGAGAAGCTCCAACCCTCTCCTTGTGTGGAGAGGGCAATATATAGTTCCTAATACTTGTGCCCCTAGTGGGCTGTGGAGTGAGCTGACAGTGGGGAAAGCCCCGACCCACTCCACAAATATAAATACGACTAAACTAATAATACTAATAATACTAATATTACTAAGCTAATATTAATAAGCCTACGAGCTATGTGAATGCTAAATAGATGCTCGGGGTGACCGAGCCTTCATCTGAATATTTATATTCCTAACAATCTCCCCCTAAGGGAGGTCACCCCAGAAATAATAATTTGAATTCTAGCATTCTTTCTTCTGAACTTGTCTTTATAGCTCGTAGTCTTTGATTCTTCAAAGTCTTGTATCTTTGTGCATTGTGTATCCAGCAGTAATCATTTGATGACTGTTTGATTGTCTTGGATGATCTTTGAGTATTCTTCGACTTTATCATCCAACATTTGTTTCCAAGTCATCTTACAGCAGTATGTCACCACGTGATGTGATATTCTTCGAGCCGACATGCTCACACTATTTGATGTCATGATCTTTAGCATCAGAGTTTGCAGAAGCCGTGTTGAAGGTCTTTTTGGTTGATCATGACTTCTTTGATTAAGATGATGATGTAGTGTGAACATGTGGTAGAGGAGTGGCATCTTTTCTGCAACCAGCTACAACCGCATTCAGCTACAACCTCAATCAGCTACAACCGCAAACATCTGCAACAGCAATCAGCTTCAACTGCCAGATGTTCCTGCATACGACAGTTAGCAATAAAACGTCCGGTACTTACAGGTTCGGACTTCGAGATTGTTAACAGCATAGTGTGAAAACTCTCTCTAATCCTTACCAAGACCGTTCCTAATCAAAAACCCACAGAGGGCTTTTTAAGATCGTACCGTAGTATATCAAAGATTAGGTGAGTCGCTGGAGATCACTCCACGACTGTAGACCGTTTGAAACCGCCGTGACCACTAAGCGTAATCCACGAGGAATTACCGAAGTGACCTGCTTTCAGGGCTGTTTGATGTTGACCCTGGCAGGAATTTCCATTCAATCATTGAGAATTACATTCGTAAATTCTCTCATAGATGTTCTGGCAGATTGCTAAGATCTGCGTAGGACTCTTAAGTTTACAACTGGTGTCCTTAATGTTGACCAACCAGTGTAGAAGTAGCATGTGTTCCTATGAGATCTTTTTATGCATCTCGTGGCTCTAGACTCTATTGTGTGTTTTGATTTAGTGAGCGGAGGCTGGAGAGGACTGCCACCTTTTCAATATCATCTAACTCGGAGTGAGAGAGATGATAGAAATGTATTGAACTCCGTGACAATTGAAACAAGAATCCTTTGAGGGACCTTGAGTGGCTAGGGAGGGTTGTGCAGCGTATCACTGGGTCCATGATACTTTGTCTTCAATGCCAGCAATCATCTAAGTGATTCTGACAGCATATGAATTGACCCGGTTTCTGCCTAAGTTGTAAGGAGGGCTTCTTTCTTTTCACCCTTTATCTTTACAATTCTTTTTCATTCTTCAACCCCTTCAGTGCTTACCGAGACTTCATTACTAGAACCTTGTTGGGTTTGTTCCAGTACTAGCTCCATCTCAGTCGGCACTTTTCCCTTATCCACTTTACTCCTTTTTTAATCATACCTAAGGACTTCTACACTAACTAGTGGATTGTCCCTGGGTAGATCCTTCCGGCTCTGGCGGGATCGTGGGAACTTGAGCCTAACCTAACCATCCTTATAACTCCATACATTCATTAAAATGGTCGGTCTTTGGTGTACTTCCACAATTGCCATAAACCAAATCTTTGAAAAATCTCTCAAAGTGTTCATGATTCTGAAACACATTTTTGCAAAAACTTGAGAGTTTTATATTTTTCAAATGCTCCCCCTCAACATGTGCTCAAATGATTGTTTTATAAATCTGCACATGTCAGGTGAAGCATGCACTTTTGAATTGATTGATTTTCCAAGAACATGATCATCGCGAGACACGCTTACATCACTAGTAAACTAGCTTGAAATTATTACCCGTCCAGATCACATTCAAGGAAAATCGCTCAAAATCGGTACATTCTACTCAGACACGTCCTTTGCGAGACACGCTTACATCACCAGATAAACTGGCTTGAAATTATTACCCGTCCAGGACATGTCCTTTCGACTACTGACTTTAGCTATTGTCAATTCATTTGTCAAGTCTGAGTCACGATCTCTTGCGATGCCAAATCCTTTAATGGGGTATTAGTTGAAGAGGATCTTGCTAAAATTTTATATCAAATGATCAAATGTGTGAATTGCTAGAAAGTTTAGGTCATTATGTGCAATGTGCTTATAGTTTCCTAGCTTTATATATCTAGAAGGTTCATTTGTGTTACTTTGGAATCCTCGTGTAATCCCCTAAATACTTTAAGACTCAAAACCTAAAAGAAGTAAGAAAACCAGTTGCAGTTGATGTTTTTGAATACTCCTATGACATGTGTATGATCTAAGTGAATGAGTCTCAAATGTTGCTTGTCGATTGCTGCTTAATTGTTGTTGATATTGTGCATATGTTCTCAGGATTCGCTTAGGTATATTGCTATCATGTTAGAATCATGTTCCTAAGATCCTGAGTTGAATATTGATATCTGTGTGAATTGCCATGTGCATGATTGCTAATTGCTCTTCATGCTAGATAGTAGTTTGACGTATTTCCTGACTGTGGTTTGATTAAATGAATTTGGTATTATAATGTGGCAAGCTGCTGAAGGGTAGCTGTTAAGGAATAGTGTATCTGTATGTATGTATATCTGTGTTGATATTATTATGCAGATTCCATAGCCAAAATGAATGTGCCAGTTCCCATTCTAACCATTTGATCAGACGATCAAACTCTATTGATTGGCTCGAAATTCACCTCAACAACAACGTCGGCAACAGCAACAACAACAACACTTTCACCACCGCCACCACCATTCATCTATTTTGGTCTCGCCAAGTGGGGATCAACGACATTTGCGAAAGATTTGTTGGTGGATGGATAATTGATGTTGACTGACTCACTCAGAAAAGCGGATGATTACATCGTCTGCGCAAAAAGGTCAATATCATTTGTGTCATAATAATCACTTTGTGCATAATAAGCAGTGAATCTCCCTCTTAGATTAAGGGGGAGCATAGTATGTTCCATCATCAGACTACATTAAATCGGACACATTTTCTCCCACATTTTCTAACTTATTTAAATCAATTGGGATCACAAATCTCAATTGGTTTGAAATTTTTGATCGGGGGAGAGAATGTGATTTAAATATGAAATCTGATAAAATGTGATGTTTTGGACATGAATGTAAGCTCTCTCATATGTGCTAAACTCTTTCGTATATCGATGCACATATTGAGGGGGAGCAAATGTTTTATGGAAACAAAAAGGATTTGGCATCGCAAGAGATCATGACTCAGACTTGACAAATGAACCTTCTAGATATATAAAGCTAGGAAACTATAAGCACATTGCACATAATGACCTAAACTTTCTAGCAATTCACACATTTGGTCATTTGATATAAAATTTTAGCAAGATCCTCTTCAACTAATACCCCATTAACTGCAAAACCATTTCAACAAGTATGATTTAACCAAGAAACCCGTTTGATGATATAAAATTTGAATTCACTCTCCCCCTCAATCAATGACCCGTATTAAAGATTTGTAGTCATTGATTGAGTGACACATTTTATGCATAATCCAAGTTTAAACAAATTTCATACAACACATATTCACCAAGTGTCTCACAAATAATTTTCAGAAGAATCATAGAATGAAAACTATTTGTATACAAAGAAGACTTCTCTTCTTTTTCAAGAAATGATGCACTGAAACGTACATCAGATCGAAGAAACATGGATATAAAGTAATCCATGCCCAGGTGAACATCACCCAGTTGGAGGAACAACCGTCTTTTTGGCGACGTGCTTTCCCCATTTTGAAGCGCGGGTTGCTATCTGAAGTAATAGCAAGCCATTTAGACATGTTTTAACCATTCATTTTAACTTCTGCTCGAGCTTCATTTAAAGACCCGTGCCATTATTGAATGACATTTCTAAGTCCGTAAATGTTATCGATAAACAGAAGACATGCCTAGGTGAAACTATTTTTGGCCTTTTCTAATTTTTTAATTTTTATGGTTTTTCTGATTTTACGTTTCTCTATTTACAATTAGCATGATTTTTTATATTTTTCTATTTACAGTTTGGTATAAGATATGTACAAAATATGTTACTCAGTTTAAGACGATGATGACATGAATACCGAAATGAGGATACGTTTAGCATGTGGTAGAAATCTGAAGTCAACATCTCTTAAACTTTCACCACAAAAGCTTTCAAGGCTCCAAAATAATCGTCTGAGCTCGAGCCTTCTCAATGTGAAGCTTTGATAGCTTCCCCCCAGACCAACAATCTTCCTTTTGAGCAGTTTCAAAGCTCTCTTTCAAGCTTACGAAAGGTAAGTGTACAGCGAAAACCGTAGCAAACCCCATTAAATATTGCTGCTCCTTTTAAGAATAACCGTCGAGATTCTTCGATCGGGGGATCCTCAAATAAATCAGCCACGAATCATCTCACGCTTGAATGATACTTCTCACATTTCTTCCAGCTGAAGTCTGAAGCAACGCATACCAACAGTATCCAGAGACCACTTCCCCCAAGTGATTGAAGAGATGCAGACAGTCTCGATATATAAAGCCCAAAAACCTGAAGTACACACTCAATCCCATTAATGAAGTCGACAAAGCAATATCAAGATCAATTAAGACCCGAATATCCCCTTATCTCCTTTCAGGAAATTGCCGATGAGAATTGTTACACCAAATTCAGCTAAGTCCTGAGTGTAAGCAATTTATCCCATATGTAGTCGACATGATAACACCAAGACAGTACCATAACAGCTACTGAGTACCGGATGTACACATTTCCTTCAGTAGGATACCGACTAACCATAGGAACCATCATACAATTGTGTACGTCTTTTATCATCAGAAACTGACATTCTCTTCCCACACGTAGTTGGAATGATACACCAGAAGGAACGACTTAGAACACTGATTTTCTCTGCGGTTATGACATTTGTCTTCCCGGAATAATCTTCAATTGAGAAGAAGTATAAAGCTCATCATGTGTACTCATTGTGCATTCAGATGTATGTCTCCTTCCCCCTTGCTGGTTTTGATACCTCAGAATCAGCAACACATTTTACGAACATATACTTGAAATCTTGTGAGAAGAACAACTTAGGCTCAAGTAGATCAAGTGAGAATTAATCGCTGCCGAAACCGTCTCTAACTACCTTTATCAACCCTTAAGTAGGCTATTCGAAGTGATAACTGATGAAGCAAACCCGATATACCAAACTTGAACCTGAAGATAGAATTCCCCATTCTTGTGACTTACGCTTGCACTAATGTTGGAAGAACGGTGTAGAGAATTAGTGCTCCAAGCAAATCTCTAAGTACTCAATACCCAACCAAGGTATGAGACATTAACACCTCTTACGATTATCCACAACGTCATCGGCGTGTGACACTGAGTACTACAACGTGACTCCTTTAAGTGATAATTACCCCGACTGCTGGTAACTAGATAACCTAAGTCTTCAACTTAAATCTTAAGCATGAGCAAGTTATCATTGAAGGTCATGCATCCAACCAACCCCGACTTTAAGATAGAGTAAGATCACGCCTTTGAGAAAGTCAACTTCAACCCCAAATAAGTGATACCTGATCAATTCCGTAGTCACACTTAGATGCCCAACAAGTGATTGTTAGTTCGCTCACTTGTTCACACTTCTCCCCCTCAAAAATTGCATATGAGAATACCATTTTTGATTGAACAAGTGCATATGAGGTTGATCCACTGTTCACACTTCTCCCCCTCAAAAATTGCATTCGAAATCGCATCTGATGGAAGTAGATCCACTTGATGTCTGAATGCGCATGGAGCAAGTATGAAGCCTTTAGATAAGAGTAGTTAGAAACAAGAATATTCGTATGACCATTTCTCAACTCTCAATCACCATGTAGATTATTCACCCTTCTCCCCCTCAAAAATTGCATATGACGACCAATTGCCATTTTTGATAGACCAGGTGAATAAGAATATACTCCAATGTACGTTTATCCCCTTTGGTGACTGAATGAGCATATGAAGAACATGAAGCTTGATGAGAATGGTCATAAATAAGAAGATTCCTCTTCTTCCGAAGATAAAGCGCACTCAAGCGTACGCCTTTCTTTTCTTTGATGAACGGGGCCTGAAGAGATGTCAGCAGACGCCATAATGATGACATTGAGACACGAGGCTTGAACTGCGGCGTTCAAACGTCATAGTGATGAAGAACAAGGCCTGCACTGATGTGTACAGACGTCATTGTCGTTGATGTTCATCAAGCTTGAATTGTTTGAACCCCTTCATCATGAGATATCACTCTTTTTGGCACCCAAACTTTGAGACTTTCCTTAATACGAGGCCTGAACGATGTACCTGCACTTAAGTAAAGACTTCCTGCATTGACATTACGAGTTTGTTTGCATTTATATGGGTTAGTGATATCAGCATTTAGACCATTTGGGGTTTCACTGTCAACCTTGGTTTCGTCCTTAGAGAACATCTTTCGAATAGGTAACCAAACACTCCTAGATCTTGCCTTCGGTATCCACCTAATGCAAGATCTAGGAGTGTTTGGTTTCTCATGTACAGTGGAAGACTTGTTTAGAGAAGACCTTTGTTCTGCATCAATCTGCCTACCAGGTTTCTGAGTATAACCCTTTGGTTTTACGGGCTTATTGTTGTTTCTAGTCTTAGATGATTGAACCTTAGCACGTGCATTCACTTCCTTCAGGAGTTTTGTTATACACTCATCATGGGTTGCATTAAAAACACATTTCTGACAATTTGAGCAAACAAAGTGTTTGGAGTCAGAGAAAGATCTAGGTTTCTTAGAGTGATCTGATACAGGAATTGCCTTAATTGGCACGCAACTACTCTTAGAAACAGGCAAATTCCTAGTCTTTTCATGTGTGGTTTTCTTAGCATCCACTAGGATTTGATTCTGAACAATGTCTTTACGTCTAACATGTTCCTTTGGTGTCACAAGTGACACACGCGTTGAACTAATCCTAGAAGAACTAAATGCACTCATGTGATGTGGTTTTGCAACAGCATATTCCTTTTCACTAGGTCTAGACTGTGAAGTGACTGGTTTTGACAAAACTTTTTCCGCATCAACTTGGGAGGCAAACCGTGTGTTTGAAACTTTTGGTCGTTCAGATCTAAACGCAGTCAGTTGTCTAACAACTGATTGGTTCCTAAGTGGTGGTTTCCCCAAGATTGATGGTTTTGCAAACTTAGTGTTCACACCATTTTCGTTCAATTTTCTCAACTCGTTTTTCAACGATGCAATCACAAAACCCTTTTCCTGAAGTTGAGCTTTGAATTCATCATTTTTGGCAATCAAAGAGGTTGTCTGTTCTACAATCTTAGATTTTGTTTCTTTGATTGAGTCACACAAGTTTTTACATTGCATTTTCAAAGCCTCATTTTCGGTAAGTAATTCAGCCACATTAGTGTCATGTTTAGTCTTAACTTCATTGCACATGTCATGCATATCAGCCAATCTGTTTTTCAGGTTTTTGATTGTTAAGTTTTTGGCTTCTAGCTGAGTTTTCAAATCGTTTATCATAAAAAATTCACGGAAATCAGGAAATTCCGGATTTTTACATGGTAGTTTAGTTTGAAGACTTTCTTCCTTTTGTTGTATTGAGATTTCAAGATCAATACAATGTTTTTCAAGTTTTAAAAATCTGTTTGAAAGTTCATCATAAACTTCTTTTTCAACCATATCATTTGATTTGAAAGACTCAACCGTAAGCGAAGAACTTGACGCATCATTATTTTCAGCATCCTGATCAATTTCTCCCCCCTTATGATTCATATTTGTTGAATCAAAGGTGATATTGCTATCAGTCTTTTCTAATAGATATGAATCATAAGTTGGTATAATTTGATCAGTATGTTGTTGTTCATTAGAAAGAACATTATGTTGATCAGACAGATGTACCTCAGCAGACAGTACTTGATGATTTTCTGGTTTGAGAGCTGCATCCACACACAGTGAGATATCAACTCCTGAGCTGTTATTATCATCATGCTTGTCTGATTCTGTCCCATTTCCCATAAGTTGAGCCCTTTCATTAATGAACCCCTTAACATTACTCAGAAATTGTAGTAATGTCCTTCTGAACACGTCAACCTCGAATCCAGTGTGTTTAGCAAAACACCCTTTTGTCATTTGACTGTCATAATCATAGTCCGCAGTGTATTGCGAATCAATGAACACCTGGAGTTGGTTTTTGATCACACCCAAAGCAGCTCTGGATCTTGCTTCAGATAATTCTTCTTTGTCGAGTTGTTGTTCAAGTTGATCCAAATATAGAGTCATTTTGACTGTGAAATCATGAACATCTTGACCAAAGAGTGTACCGAAAGCCCGTGTGTAACCCATCACGTATTCAGGTTTTTTAAACACAACCTTGAGATGTGAATGAAGTAATCGAAAACATTCAATGCAGCTTTCCTTTGCATTAGGCGACATTAGTGACTGAATCAACTCTTTCACTTGCGAATTTTGGCTCGAAGATTCCACATTAGTAACATCAGAATCACACACGTTTATTTATTGTACAAGGTTGGAATTCATTTGTTTATCATACGTATCGTACAACTTGAGTACCTCAGATATGAAGGAATCTGAAGTAGTAGACATGATGTAAACGTGCACGGGATTTTACAATTCAATGATTTAAACCGAGAAATAGATTCTTTCGCGGGATTATACAAAAATCAAGAATAAACCGTGAAATGATAATGGTTACTTGAATGTGTTATGATAATGATTCGGGTCAGCTTGAAAGGGTTTAGGTGAATCCAAATGCCCACCGTAGTTATATCCAATAAACCCGAAAATATCTAATAACTAGCACGGTAGTTATATCAACGAGCCCGAAAAATCTTACCCAAAATTAAAATTAATCTCGGATAATTGAAGCACAATCAAAGACCGTGATCCATAGGTTATACCACAATACTTAAAAAAATAACCTCACAATGAGTACTTGTGATCACAAGCCAATACAATTCACCCCAGATAAAAACTTAAACCAAAACAAAAATTAAATCGTCCTTGAGATTGCACCCTAGAACTTCAGCCAAAACAACACAAAAGATAAAATTGTCCTTGTGATAACTGTCCACAGCCCAACTCAACAAACAAAATCGTCCAAATGTTTTATCAGCCCACACATTAAATCACACGGCCCAAAAAGAATACAATCCGAGCCCAAACCAAATCCGGTTAACACTTAAACCCAAATATTTATATGTATAATAACTACACAAATCACACTTATCCCCCACTTATCCCTAAATCATAAGAACCCTAATAAAAGAACACGCAGCCACCCACTAATAACCTCCTCAATCCTTTTTCATTTCTTAACCACAAATCGAACGCGGCAGAAGTATGAAGTGCAACCACAGATCGAACACCAAAGAAGTATTGGATGTAGAAAAGAAAAATTTGTCCTTTGTGATTGACTTTGTTGTTTGCACGAGCAAAGGCACCCACGACTTACCAATAACTTCCCGATCTAAATATGGTTCTCAGGTAGAGTTCTTGTTGTGCTCAGTTTATATCAAACCGAGAAAAAGAGAGGGCGAAACACACAAGTTTTTGTTCTTTTCTTTTATTTTCGGATGGAGTGATCTCGTTGATGTCCGGATGAGATGAGACAATGGTATGATTTAGGTTAGATGTTAAGTTGATAGTTGATATTGATGTTGAAAGAAAAAAACTTTGTTGTTGTAGTTAAGTTTATCTTTTGAAAGGATTTGTTGTTGAATCTAATGATTTGTTGTGATTTGATATTGTTATTGTTTAAAGTAGAATCGGACTGATATGGGTTTGTTTTATACTATGTTGTAACTTGTTGTTTGTTTAAGATCTACTGTACGATTAAGAGTTGTGTTCAAACCGTTACAATGAACAACCCGCTGCTATGAACCGACCAATCAAACTGCAACCACTAGATCACACAACCAAGCCGCTGGATTACAAAACCGATGTCACCTGTAAAAACCGCTAGCAATAAACCCGCTACTAATTAAAAAAATATATCAAGCCGCTAGCAATTCTTGAGTCAGACTAGTCAAACAGCCAGTCGCTTTCACCTTTTGTCCTGTTTACCAGTATAAGCAAAAAAAAACAAACCGCTGGTTCAAAATTCCTTTTGTCCAGTTTACCCGTTTAAGTAAAAACCAACAAACAACTGGCAACGAATCAGGTCACAACAACAAAAAAAAAAAAAAACAACCAAACCGCTAGCAAGAAATGACTGTCACAGCTACCAAGAATAGACCCACCGCTTGACAAGAATGCACTTACAATTCACAAATAAGCCACAGAAAACTATGAGATGAGAAAAACAAAATGTTCTTGAGACAGTCAACACATAAACTAAAGCACACTCCAAAAGTTGAAGCCCAGTTGGATTTGTTTAAATCAGTGACTCATAAACGAAGAAAGAGAAAGAAAAAAATTGTTCTTGAAAACTAGCAAGCCAAACCGAGGACAATAAGCTAGCAAAGGGTTCTTGACTTGTGAACATGCAAGAAATGGAACGAGCACAAGATTAGCCTCAAATCGTTATATGAGGTATAAACTACACCACACCTTACAGTCAAAGCATTTAATCTTTATCAAACCTTCAAACCTTTTGGATGCAACAACAGTCAAAGCCCAAAATGAGTGTAACTGTCAAAGCCCAATGTGATTCGAACCATGAACTACCTAACAGTTTTTCCTGGAGTGGTGTTCGAATAGAAAAAAAATAAAAGCAAGAAAAATATAGACCACAAATCCAAGCACACACAATCAATAGAACCTAACCATGGATCTTGATACCAATTGTTGTTTTTGTATGCTTGGATTAGATGATGAGATATTAGATGAATTTAGAGAAGAAAATGAAGAAGAAGATGGGAAGCTTTTAGAGAGAGAGAGAGTTGGGAGAAAAACAAAGAAAGATTAGATTAGAAAATATGAGAAGCTCCAACCCTCTCCTTGTGTGGAGAGGGCAATATATAGTTCCTAATACTTGTGCCCCTAGTGGGCTGTGGAGTGAGCTGACAGTGGGGAAAGCCCCGACCCACTCCACAAATATAAATACGACTAAACTAATAATACTAATAATACTAATATTACTAAGCTAATATTAATAAGCCTACGAGCTATGTGAATGCTAAATAGATGCTCGGGGTGACCGAGCCTTCATCTGAATATTTATATTCCTAACAAGCTATATTGTCATCTTAAAAGTATTTAACTTATGTTTTAACTAATTTTCATATTAACCTTGAACTTTGGCATAATTACAATAGTAACCCTAATCTGTGAATAATGATAATATGAAACCCAAATTATATGAATTAAACCCTAAAACTGCTAATTCGGGAAATATGATTTAATTATGACCTAATTGAATGTATGAAACCCTAATTGGAGTTTAATCACTTTAAATGATCAACTAAAATGACTTGTGTAATTAGAAACCCTAATCTCACATTTACTTAATTTGGAAACCCTATTTTGACTTATAAAACTTTAAATTGTGAAATGACATCATTTTATAAGTATATTAATATATGAAACTCAATTTCGACATTAATAACTATTTAAACATTTTTAAATACTATTTACTATTTTAGAAACCCTAAATTGCTTTTAAACCTAAATATGGAAACTTACTATTTTTGAAAAGTTACTAAATATGGAAAGTTACTATTTTTGGAAAGTTACTAATTATATAAACCTGCTAAATATGGAAAGTTACCTAAAATGGAAAGAAAACTAAAATGAAACCTTTATGATTATGAAACTATGAAACTTATAAATAAACTTATGATTAATGTAGATCGGTTGAAGAAGGAGTGATCATCTGCTTCCATTCATCTATTTGCTTTGATTTGTGTGCTTTGATAAGGTACAGATATTCTTTCCCTTTTCAGTAGGGATATTTCTATTGATCCTATGCCTGATATGATTCCCTCATTTGACTCATGACATTCATTGTATGATTGTCATTTTTATTGATTCATTCTGACATTTATTTAAATGTCTCTGCTATGCTATGCTTATGCTTTGCCATGCTTATTGAGTTACTATCTTGTTTCTCTTGTCATGCTAGATTATTATTGTTGTATGCTATGATAGATCTGTGCCTGAGCTAACCTAGTTGTGGAGGTACCATGACCATGTCTTTGATGGCACCCTAGGCATGACACTCCCGTAGAGGTGTGATAGATCTACGGCGTTCCCCCTTATGTTATGATTTTGTGTGCACCATTGGCCAACTTTATATATGTGTGACCAGTCTAGTACTGGCATCCATATTTTGTTAGGGAGCGTATGGATATATCCTAGGTTTATGTATTTGTATGATATGGTGACCAGGTGGTGTGTGCCTTACACTCCTTCTCACACTTTTATTACTTAGAGGTCTCCCCTCTTCGTATACTTGTATTGCTTTAGTATGATTTGACGGATTATGTATGTAGTTCCTATGGCACATCCTTATATGAACTTTTCCCTTATTTCATTATTCTCTTGATTCATTTTCTATTCAGTTCTCATGCATTCTTGATTCTTAGTTCTCTTTAAAATTCGTATGACTTTCATGATTATACTTTTCGTTTTGTATTCTTATTCCTTCGTTGCTTATGCTTATTTACCGTTATGTTATGTTATATATATCTGTTCACTGGGCTTTTTAAGCTCAGCCGCATGTTTTCTTTTCTTATGCGGCAGGTAATAAGCGGGGCGACGGGCTTGGGAATGAGAGAGCGTAGGACTTAGAGACCTATTTATTTATCATTTCGTTGTCCATTGTTTCGGACTTTCATTTCTTTCAGTACTTTGAATATTATTTTACCTTGGTTTTGTTTGGTTAACCCACTATGCATTTGGGATTATCTTTTGATACTAGTCTTGATGTTCGAGACTTGGTTATTTATTTAAGACTCCCGCTTGTGCAATGTATGCTTTGTATGACACCATAATGTGATATCTTGGCCTTGTCGGGTCAGGGTGTTACAGGTTAGGCTGCGTCTGATTAGAATTCGGGGATGAAAAAGTTTGGTGAAGAACAAGTTTGGGGATGAAAAGGGTTATGATTCACCCTAATTAGTCAAAGTGATAAAAAGCCTGGTCAATTATCCCGCCAAACATAAAAGGACCAAATTACCCCTCAATATTTGCTAACTTAACCCAGGTTAAAGTCAAAGTAGGGAAAATTCTGGTCAAGGGACTAAACCCGAGATGGGTCGCAAGTATAGGGACGAGATCCGTTAAAATTTTCATATTGGGACGAAATTCGTTAAACCCGGTCGAGTATAGGGACGATTTTTGATATTAACTTTTGTTTTTATTTATAGAAGGAAAGGATATGGTATGTTGAAATTTTCAAAAAAAGCTAACATATTGTATGCTCTAACAGAATTTTTGGTGTGAAGTGGTGTTAAGCTTTTTTGGTGCGGTGAGCAATGAGTATTTTAATTTTTAATGGTTGTTTTACAGAAAAACAATGAGCTATGTTTACATTTTTAGGAAGACTAATTCATTAATGATTGTTTAAAAAGCGGTGAGTTGTGGTTATTTTCTCGCGACTACTGCTCACTGCTACTTTTAACAAATACACCCTAAATATTCGATGTGCCGTGTTAATTATAATTTGAAAATTTTCAAAATTTCATTTTTGGTTATTATAATCATTAATAAACTTTGAGATATATATTTACGCAAACTAAACATCAAAGATTCATATTTTCACAATGCATTAGTTTTTAATGCATAAATACAATGTCTTTGTTAAAAAAAATATTAAATTATGATGCTTAACTTGGTATATATGAAATTGCCCAATAAATTTTTATTGACACGAGATGACCAAAATGTGAAGCTTACGAGCCACATTTGGCAAGACGCATGGCTTAGTAGCGTACAGCCGTACAAACGTGAGAGCGTCCATTGTCCAAACCTATATTGGTCCTCATATTTCAGTCCAATTATAAAGAAAATTTAGCCCAATGTAAAAGAACACGTTGTAAGTTGTTTTCAGCCTAATGTAAAATAGCCCATCCCGCAATTGTTTGTTTCCTTTTCACCTTTTGAAGTCTCGACTGTAAAAAAGTAAAAAGAGAATATCTTTTATGCCGGACAACGGGTTTTTCGAAGCTCCCGTCCACTGGAGCTTTTATGTTTAAAACTTTGTAAAAAACATCATTATAATTAACAACATTTAAAAATCCACAATATCATAACAGCATTTAAACTTGAATGATTATTTTAGCTAAAATAAAGTTTTGATTGATTTTATTGAAACAATAATAAAATTTGAGTGATTTTTATAAGTAAAACAAAGTTTGAATAACCCTCGCCCTTGTTTAGGTTATGTTTGGCGTGGGTTTATAGGGGCTTATGAGGGCTTGAGCTTTTTAAAATAAACTAGCTTATAAAAGAAGCGTTATTTGTCACGCAGATTTATGAAAGCTTTATAAGCCATAAATCTCTATAAACCCAAGCAAATTGAAACGGACTTATGAAGTATTAAAGTCAATGATACATTTGAGGTGAAGAAACTTACCATCCAATACAGTATTACCTAGCCGTGTTCTCAAATAATCAATAGCAGCGTCATACAAACTTGCACTACTAGTAGAGATGGTCAGAACGTTACTAATTTCCCAATCATGCAGGCACTTT
Source organism: Artemisia tridentata subsp. tridentata (assembly GCA_021014915.2). NCBI lineage: Eukaryota > Viridiplantae > Streptophyta > Magnoliopsida > Asterales > Asteraceae > Artemisia > Artemisia tridentata. Next base: position 368,453,427 of record CP139504.1, on the reverse strand, counting down.
TCAACAACCCTTCTTATCTCCTCTCCATTATCGCTAATTAGTGGACTAAAACCGATGATTTTCTTGTGTAATTCCCAATTGTTATCAATAAAATGAGCACTGATGCATAAGTATTTCACTGACTGTTTAGCGTTAGTTTTAGCTTTTGCGTCATTTTACAATTTGTAATCACAAATTCAACTACGTTACCAAACATTTTAATAAAACAAACAGCTATTGCCCACATCTAGGGTACGTTGATTTGACAAAACTTGCAGTAACGTAGATGTATGTGCGATTATAAAGCGTAAAATGACGTAAAAGCTACACGCTTCTTCGAGTAACGCTTAAAAAAAATGCTAAACGCATGCTCCTTGTCAAACAAGCTTTCAGTTCTAAACAATAAATGCTAAACACACCCCTACTTGCGGCTATTGCTAGTTTTGCTAAACATAACCAAACACGACATAAAAAGCATCAAACACATTTTGTGTAGCGAATAAATAAGGCATCTCATTAATACGTTTTACTACCAAAAATTTTATATATATTTCATAACAACAAGTAACAAGCTATTTTATCTAATAAATAAGGTTTTTCACAAGTGCTCTAAAGCACGAGCATTAAAAAAGTGATTAATGTCCTTCCTAATTTAGCATGAATGTACAACACCTTGAAACACAAATTTTAGTACGATAGTTTCTCATGGTCAACATATACACGTCAACCTAAATTAGGAAGTCAGTAAACAGTATTCATTGTATACGTTCTCATTGTCAACCTAATTTTGTAAAGAATTAAACATCATTTAATTTTATACGCTCCTCTTCTAATTTGATAAACGTATTCCAAAAGTCATCAAAGAAAACCCATAATCTCAAAAAAATATACGCTCCTCCTCCTCTTCGGTTTTGAAATCAAGCTCCAATTTATAACCTTTCCAAAAGTCCGAGGGACACAATTAATATGACTTCTTATTGAAGGAGCGTATTGAGTTATTTTTGTAAAGGGATCATGATCATTGATGGTTTTCCAATCGGTTTTGAAATGGTTGTTAGCTGTTGGCATCATTTTGATCTTTTTGGATATAGACCTGAACATATGAGCGCATAAGATAATATTTAAGTCTGTTAATTTTATAAAAAATATATTGGTTTTTATATTTTCTTTGATCTATTATAATGTTAGAAAAGTTAATTTTGTGGGTATTATGAAATTGAAATTGAGATAAACCCGAAAGTCACAATTTTGGGAATTATGATTTTTTTTATTAACCCTAAAATTCTAATTTGGGGAATTATTTTGAAAATGGTGAATTAATTGATTGCCTTTTTAAAATTGTGAAATAGTCAAATTATGATACGGTTTTGCTCCTATATAATGGCCATAGTGTATGTGTTAGCTGCACACATCAAACTTTTCGAATTTCATTGTCCCATAACAATTGACAAGCTATGGCTATCTTTGTTTCAGGTTATATCAAAGATCTATCCGCTGTCAAAGACAACATTATGGATGAAAATGTAAGCACAAATATTCTTATGTGGTTATTTTCGTTAAGCCATTTGTTAGTCGTAGGTTGCATATGTAGTTGATCAAATGGTACATGTTTTTGTATACAGAATACGAAAATGCAGGCCACATGCAGGATGGCCTTGGTGAATCAATTCAAGCACAAGTTGGTTGAAGGCGCAGCTGTGACGCTGGAAAGATACTCACTTGGGGAAATACAGCCCAAGTATAGGATGGTCAACAATGCTCTGCGTCTCAGCTTCTTGAGCAACACAGTGGTTGAACCCTGTCCTGATTTTACTGGGTCGCTTTATGGATTTGATTTTAGAAACTACAGATCCATAACGGATTTGCAGATAGAAGAAGATGGTCAGTTTGGTATGTACTTTAATCCATGCTTTTATAATGTCTTAAATGGCATTTGAATACTTTTTTGGATATAGGATGATTGCTTGAAATGTATTCTATAAAAATTGTTACCGTCTTTTTTTACGTGACCAGATGTTGTTGGACATGTCACTGCCTGTGAAGAGTTGGATAATTATGATAAGAATGGGAGCAAGGGCAAAAAGAAACCGTTGACTCTTATTGATGCTGAGTGAACACCATAAGTCTATTTGATTTGGTTTGATTAACGACGCAATGCATTCATCTATGTTATTCCATCATTATGATCTGCATGTATTTTGTAGGGGGAATGAGCTTAAGTGTACGTTGTGGGGCGTATATGCACAACAATTTAATGAATTTTTGAAAGCGAATGTTGATCATAATAATATCATGATTGTTCTGCAATTGGTGATGATGAAAGCTTGGGACGGTAACATCTTATCACCTGTGCTACTCAAATTGTTTCAATATCGTATAACCGATTGCACGTTATGATTCACATTTTTTTATAGGCAAGATGTGTGTCCAAAACGGTTATCATGGAACAAAACTGTTTCTTTTCAATGCCACTGAAATCATTGAGAAAGATGAATTCAGAGATGTTGAAGCGTATCGGTTAAGGTAATTGAAATACAATGTTCTATAAATTCATATAATACACATGTATAGAGTATGCACAAGTGATCTTTTGAATTTTTGTAGGTTGTTTTCAAGACAAGATGCTGAACCATCTCAAAACACAGCATCGCGTATTTCTGCTGGCTCAAAATTCTCAACGAAGGATGATTTTCTGAATAAATATCCTGTAAAAAGCATTGTCGAGCTTTTGGATGTTGAAAAGGTACACCATAATCCATACACAACTAAATAGTTAAATTTCAGAATCTGAATCATATGTATTTGCATTATTTACAGAACATCGCGATACAGGAAGAGGAGGGATGGTGGTATCTGGGATGCAGGAAGTGTAGCAAGAAAGTGGTGAAAGACAGCGAGTTTGTTGATCTCGATGCTGATACAACAAGTAATTCAACAAACATGCCTGATCAGTGGAGATGCACCAAGTGCAATGAAATTGTTAAAGGCATAAAATCAATGTACGTTTCCACACTTAGTAATAACCAAATCATTTAAAAAGCTGTCAAGTTACTTCATTCTATCAGCATCTAACAAAGCATTTCAACATCCACCTTTTGTAGATTTCGGCTTCAAGTGCGCGTTCAAGATGAATCTGGCACAATGTCGCTCTCTCTGTTCAATGACGAAGTGCAGTCGTTGGTTGGTAGATCAACATACCAACTTTGCGAAAAGTATTGCTTGAAGGTAAAGATTATGTACTATGTTTTATAACACTAAAAAACTGTATGTTTGTTGACTACAAATCCTTTTACTAATACTGTATAAATTGGTATGTAGAGTGCTGATCAACAAGTGTTCCTAGCTGAAATCACTGGATTGGTTGGTAAAAGGCTTGCCTTTAAAGTATCTATTGATGAATACAATCTGAAAAAGATGGTGCCTGTATTCACTGTCTTGCGTCTCTCGGATGATCCTGATATTTTGAGATCTCTCACCGCATCAGCTACACCTCTTAAGGTAATCATTGTATTGCAGTATAAATTGTCAATAACGTGATCTTCAACGACTTATTTACACATTCTTTTATTTCATTTTTAATTAATAGGATAGTAAGGCTACAAGTTCAAAGGTTGTTGAGATATCTTCGTTGGTAAGTCCTGAAGCCTTTTCATCTTCAATAAGATAATAAGTTTTTATAAAACAACTAAATGCATTTTGTGGAAAACTAGAAAGGGGGGGTTGAATAGTTTTACCAGTTTTTAAGTTCTTTTAGTTCTTTTAACGTTTCTTAAAAACTTTGCTATTGGAAACCTTTGATTCGATTCTTATGTGCAATCAATCAACACCAATATGAACTACACACTAAACTAACTAATAATAACTAATGAAAGTAAAGAGTAGAGATGGAAAGATCAAACCGGGATAAAAGGATTTATAGTGGTTCGGCTACGAAGCTCTTCTTCGCCCTACTCCACTCCCCGAGTACCACACTCGAGAGTTTCAAGCACTATGTCAACAACCTCGCTTAAGGCGGAGAAAACCGTACACGTCGCTTAACTTGTTTTCCGACACTAAGCTAGATGTCGAGTGCTAATCTTAGCTAGCACCAATCTACCACGATCCACTTGATCCTTTACAACTTCACACAAGACTCGATCTACCCGATCTACTTATGATCACACTTGATCAAACACACAAGCCCAATGGCTTCAAGAGATCTCCAAGATCTCGACACGATCACAATGATCAACTCTCACTTCTCTCAACCTATTCTATCTATCTATGATCCTCTTGATCAATCACACAAGCCCAATGGCTTCAAGAGATAATCAATATCTCTATAAGATCACAATGATCTTGACTCACTCTCTCACAAAATAAAAATGATCTTGATGTATGCTATGATACAACAAGTGTGTAACAAATGTTACAAGACCTAACAACTACAACTCTTGTATCTTCTTGGATACCTTGAGTTCTTCTCTTGCAAATGAAGAGGAATGAAAACACTTTGTATCTACTTGGATACTTTGTGTTCTTCTCTTGCTAATGAAGAGGAATGAAGAGGATCACTTGAATGGATGATTGGATCACTCTTAAACAAAAGAAAACCTAACTAAATGATCAAGAAGAGAGAGTGGTGTGGGAGTATTAAACTCAGAAGTTTCTGTGTGAAAAAGGATGCCCAAAATCTGTGAAGTGGGCTGGTATTTATAGGCAGAAAAAATTTGGCCGTTACAGAGGGACGGCTCCACTAAATCACCGACGGCTCCACTAAATTTAGTGGAACCGTGGAGCCATGTCAGACAAAGACGCTCCATTTTTTGTCTTTTCTGTTGAAAAATTATTTGGGGAAGTTTGGAGCTGATTTTTTTTTGGGGGGGGGGGGGGGAAATAGCTGTTATGTATTTTAAACTTATTTTTCCATTAAAACATTTCTTAGTTATTCAATAATAATTTGTAAAGTATATTTTTGAAGAAAATGTTTTGTCACATAAAAATGTGAAGTCTTAAGCACAAATTCACTTCTTTGATCATTAGTCAAGTTGTAAATTTGTTCTAGAGTGATTTGTGTAAAAACGGGATCTTCCGATTAAAAACTTGTTTACGTTAATTTTAACGTAACGTGATTTCACATTTTGTCATCCTCAAAACATGAAGTTATCGAAAGATAGAAATAACGTTTTTAGAACATTATTTGCATCAACAATCTCCCCCTTTTTGATGATGACAAAACATAAACTCATTTTAGGTTAAAATTAATTTTAACAAGTTTTTAATGAGTTTACTCCCATTTCTCCCCCTTTTTGTCGAAACAAAAAGGTTGCTAAGGCTCCCCCTTGATGTATACTCCCCCTCGTTCGGAGGACACCAAGGAATCGAGCAATGATTCGTGCTACAAAACAAGGTTAGATAACACATATACAAAATCTAACATGTAGCACTTATGACAAATATCCAACCACAAAAATGACTAAAGAGCCAAGCCCCAAACACAATAAAATAACCACATAAAAGAAAACATTCATTCATAAAATAAATGTCATACATAAGTATGACTACATGATAGAAGCAAATTAAACAATAAGAAAGCACATAAACATCAATAGTTGTATGAGACTTCAAGATTTGCTTCAAACTCCAAAAGGGTTCCTAGACTTTTATTGTAGAAACTAAACATAACCATGTTTAGTTGGTTGGGCTATTTGGTGGTGGAGGAGGTAGTATGATGGGTCCTTGTGGTGGTGTGAGGAGGTGCTCAAGATAGGAGAATTGAAGACTCAACTCATCTCTAAGGCACATGATGAGGTGTTGGTTGTGGTGACAACAAGGACAACTTAGGGTATGTGGTTGTAGGGGATAAAGAATGGGATGACCCATTAGTGGTTGTGGTGATGGTGAGAGTGATGAGGATGATGTGTTGGTGCCAAGTTCAAAGGGAGTTGATGGTGATAAGGTGAGTGTTAAGGCTAGTGGATGAATGGGACTTGGTTGAGACAAGGGTGTAGTAATTCTTGTGGTGGAGGTGGATGATGATGTTGGCCTTGTTGAGTTGGCCTTTGATGGAGTTTGGGGTGTTGAGATTGAGGAGGTTGATTTGGTTAAGGTTTGTGGTGTGAGGGTTTCTTCATCATCATCCAAAGTTAAATCAATGAGAATTATCACATTGGAAGGTTTGGTTGAGGTTTGTGGTGTGTTGACATTCTTGATCTATTGATCAATAAGAATTGTCTCATTGGTTGGTTTGAGGTTAAATCTTGGCTTTTTAGCTTTGTGTGAAGTGGTAGCCATGGTTGAAGTTATGATAATTGTATGGTGAATGTGAAGTGGTGAGGATGAGAAATGTATGATGTTAGCTTATATAGCCAAATCAAAACATGTAAGGTTGGATATGATGGTGAATTTGGGGATTTGGGTGTATTGGAATCAGGTTGTGTTTGCATATTTCTAGGAAAAGAGAGTCAAAAAGTGGAAGAGAACAGTTAAATTCGACTTCCCAGGGCACGGTACCACTAAAGGTACCACGGCACCACTAAATTTAGTGGAGCCGTGCTCTATTTAGTGGAGTCGTGGCCTGCAGTTGACTCTTTTTCCGGTTCTGCAGGTTCTAGGCTGCCTAAGATGGGTAAATTTGGGTGAACTATATTGCAGCAAATCCTAAAGCCTCAATTCACTAAAGATCAATCACCTTGTTTTCCTAACACTAGTCTCAACTAGCAACTAACAATATCATGTAATCATCTATTGTTTAGGCAACTATTAAGCATGCATCATTCTAGGCAATTTTATCATCTAGTGCATGTAATAAAATAAAATAAAATTTATGAACTAGACAAAGCTCATAATAAAACATAAAGATTGATTAACTAATTAAAGTAGCCAATGTCAAGTAAAAATTGTTAAGACAATTTACACTTTTTAGTGTTAGATGGACATTGCCATGACCCCATTGATAATAGCTTAAGTTAGTAATACTACTTAAGTTAGTCCTATCTAATCTCTTCTCTTCCGCACACCTTCATTCATCATAACTTGATGAAACATCGTAGCACGATACCGAATCATCATCATGATTCTCTCGAGATAATGTACATTCCCAATATAGAGATGTGTAGGTGTTTTGGGTTAAAGGAGCCATGGTGGGATTGACAAAGAAATATCGATTGTTTTGGAGGTGAGGGAAAGAGGTTATGACAAAACGATATAGACGAGTCAACAACATGCCATAGGGTATCGCCTTATTTAGTCGACCCCTGACACCGAAAATTCTCCTTGCTACGAAGTAAGCGAGATTGTAGGGTTGCTCGATGACTAGACAATACAACATATGAGCACAACACGCCGGAAGTTGCTCACGGTTGTGAGGAAGACAAAAGACATTTTCACGGATGACTTCTATCCATCTACGTAGATGTGGGTGAATTTCATCAACATAGATTTTGAGTGGATCTAAGTCATACTCGTGAGACTCACGAAACTCAATGTCACCGTTCTTTTTAAGAGAACCATGAACTTTTTGAAGAAGACGAATATGAGCTTTTATCTCACATGGAGTGGGAATTTGGGTATGGTAAGGACCGGACTCAGTTTGGTGACTCGTGAGGGTTTTTAGGGACCAACCTTCCGTGTAGGAGCATTGTCCATGGTTTGGAAGTCCAAGAATATTGGCAAATTGGTCAAGAGTGATTGAGATATTTTGGTTTTGAATCATAAACTGGATAGACAAAGTTTGATCCTCGTTATGTACGAGTTTAACTTGTCGGTAGAATTCGAGAACGAATCGAGGATAAATTTGATCATTGATCCGAAACAAGCAATCGAATCCGATTTCTTGAAACATGATTTGGATGTGATCATGGTTGAGAAAGGATGATTCGACAATTAGTCCTTCATGAAAAAGACGAGACTCTAGGTGTTGGAAACTTTGTATGTGAGAAAGTGGGGTGTCAGGTTCAGTTGATGGTTTGGGAATGTAATCATCTATTAGTTCATGATCATAATCAAACATGTGATATCTCTTGTTACCTATGAAAAAAAATTTATCACAGATTAAAATTGAAATTATGTCATTTCAAAGGCATGTGCCTAGTGTGTGCCTATATGCAAACTGTGTGAAGGTGCGGTAATCTCGACTCTAAAACAAAACTAATGGGATTACCCAAACGCTCCTAACTTCAATTTTGCTCAAGCAAATATGTCGAAGAATACATATTAGTTATGTAATTCGATCCATATTTGTGAGATCATGTATGCATGCAAAAACGTTTTTGGTTTGCATCAACAATGCACGAAAAAGGTTTCATGATCCTAGATACGTGAAATTTTTCGAAAATGTTGGAATCGGGGTGTTTGGCAAATGCCTCAACTTGGCGCCAAAATTCTCAAAATTGAAAAGCCTCATTGTTAATGATTCCTAATCCAATTTTAAGTATCCTAGACATGATTCCACTAGAAATAATTTATCTTAATCCGATTTAAGTGGTTAAATTCGGACCAGATAGTCCAATATTAGTGGGTTTATGAAAATCCTAGGTTTAGGGAATCATGTAAGTACTACATTATCTAATCTTAGTCTTAATTGCATAAAAATTTAACTAAAATTGAAAAACCCCAATTCAATTTTATGCATAAGAACAAACTCTAGACTCAAGATTAAAGAAAAATAGAGTAAAAAGACTTACAAGTCATGTTGAAAAGGTGAGATTAGTTGGTAATCTTGAGAATCAATGTCTTAAGTATGATCTTGAAAGGGTGTAATTGAAGTTTTGGTTGTGAGGTTTGGTTTTGACAGTAGTTGCAGGAGTTGGGAAGATTTGAAATGAGTATGCAGAGGGAAAATAGAAGAAAAACGGGTTCTCTCAAATATACGGTACCACGGTACCGCTAAACATTAGTGGTGCCGTGCCACTTTAGTGGAGCCGTTTGTCTGTGAGACCCATTTTTGTTCTGTTTCGACTCTTGACTGATTAATCTTATTTATTTAGTAAGACTTTTTGACGCGAGAAAAAAGTTTACACCTAATAAACTCTTTGACGAAAGCGATTAGGCGAAATGAAAAGGAATGACCTTAGTATGCCTAAGTTGTCATTGAAGGAGAATGAGGATTGACTTTTAATATTTCCCGTGAAATAAGTAGAAGTCATGAGTCAAGATTTGGAGGATGACTACAATATCTCCAATGAAATATTTAATTAGTCATGAGCGGAATGAGACGAATATAGAGTTATAGAGAAAGTCGAGAAACATGACTTAGTATTTCCAGTGAAATACCTGAGAAGTCATGAGATGGATTTAGAGGGATGACTTGTAAAGTCATGAGGCGATACGTGATGAATGAATTCAATATTTCCAGTGAAATATTGAGCAAGTCGCGCGATAGGAGGCAAGGGATGACTTTAATATTTCCAGTGAAATATTGAAATAGTCATGAGTGGGATGAGAAGGATGACTTAAGAAGTCATAAGGCGAGACGCAAGAGATGACTTCATTATTTAGAAAGTCATGAGACGAGATATCGTGACGGAGGAGGTGACGTACTTCGACGAGCTTCGTACATGAGCAAATCAAGGGGTTCTCGGTCAAGTCTATTTGTACTTTGGTTGCCGCATTTCATGGGGAAATGTCTCATTCATAGTGCTTGTTGTCATGCCTTTCCGGCGCTTGCGTATTCGGCTTCGGTCGTGGAGATAGCAAGAGTAGTTTGTTTCTTGGAGAACCAAGAAGTTTGACAACAACCTATGAGGGTACAAACATCATTCTCTCTTTATCAATCCACATTATCTCTCGTGTCATCAGAGTTGATATAGACAACAGTTTCTACACCAATCTCCTTGAGATATCAAAATCTCAAGTGTATAGTGCCATTAATACATCGGAAGATATATTAAACGCTTTATGTCAAGAAGTTTTGAGATCCATCTTACAAGCGGGCACAAAGCCAGACACTAGACACGATGTCGGGCCTACTTGCCGTTAGGTAAATTAAATTACTTGTCATGCCCCTAACCTAGTAATATCCGCGCACTCACCTTCATCGTCTCTTGTGAGATTGGTTTCCGCGGACATGGGCGTTAGTATCAATTAAGATCTTTCTAGGCTACGTATCTTATACATATATAGAATACTTAGGTTTATGAGGATACTTTCTTCAATTAATATTATATACGGGCAAGGGAAGAAACTTGATTCACTCACCATTGCTCATCTCAAACTTGTCACGCATGATCTTTGAGCGATCATTGTACATTTCTGGAAAAGTTGAGGTTGTCACAATAGTCTATGACAAATATTTGAGAAATGAAGAAATGTGAATTTTTGTTTCTTAGTGATAGTGCCTACTATGTTAGATTCTAACGACACTACATGTTTAGCATTTCTACCAACAAAGGATGTTTTAAGAAAGCGTACCTAAGCCTAAGATGTTTCCCTTAAAACTTGACGACTAGACCAACTTTGTTGAAGGCTAAACATATGAGACACGACTTGACTTTGCGTCATCAGATTAGTGCAATCACTAATCACACTCCATTTGTTGGACTTCAAGTTTATTTACAACAATGTTTATCTAGCAAAACAGAAGTTCAAACATCTGGTCCCCAATATCTCATGGGTCCAAAGTTGTTAGTGGCAAACATCCTACACATTTGTTGCATTAGTTTAGGATGTGAGAATGGATGACACATTTCCCATGGCAAGTAACTTTGTGATTGACGGTTATTCCAAGTTACGGGGAAGTTACTTGGATAACTTTGTCTTCTAAAGTTACCTCTCGGTAGAGGAGTTCTTTACCGAGGTTTGGGAGAATTTGTTTTTCTAGGTGGAGGAGTCTTCGACCTAGTGTCGGGCTTTACAAATCCAAGTTCGGGAGTTGACAAGGGTTTGTAAAATCTTTTAACTTCCTCTATGCTAGCAATAGGTACTTTAGTACCATTTACAACTGTGTGACTTGGTTTAGGACTTAAGTTATTTTTCAAAATTGACCCTGATCTGACTTCAGCACCAGACGGTACCACGGTACCATTAAATTTAATGGTACCGTCTGTACCTTTAGTGGTGCCGTCTCCTTCAGACTCAGACACTTCAGGCTTTACAAATTTTACTTGTTTAGTACTACTTGTTGAAGCCTGATTTGGGCCAAATCCTAAACCCGTACGGTCATGTTCATTATATCTAATGTTTTCAAGCATATCATTAAGTACTTTTGTTCCTTCTTCGAACTTAATGATTCTCAAAGCATTTTCTTTGAGTTTCTCATTTTCTACTTGAAAACTTATGCATGACCCACATCCTAAGTTTACTTCTTTATTTTTCTCAAGTCTTTTGACTTGATCCTTTAGTTCTAGAATTAGCATTTCAAGTTCATGCAATTTTAATTTTAGTTTTCTGTTTTTACCTAAAATTTTAGAACTAACCTCGCATAATTTATTATACTCGTCATGCAATCTATTGTCATCTATTGACGAGTTATCATCACTATAATAAGAAGAGTCGGAATGTACCTCATTAGAAGCTTGAGCCATTAGGCACGTTTCATCGTTGGGCTTCTTCTCTTCTTCTTCACCACTATCACTCCAAGAGCGTCCTATGAAAGCTCGTTGGTTGTTGGTTTTCGATGGTGTGGGACATTCTCCTATGAGGTGATTAGGATCTCCGCATCTAAAGCATTTCCTATCACTTGTCCCTTTCCTATCATCTTGGTTCTTTTGGAATGACCTCTTTTCATCACGAGGTTGTCTAGGAAATCTACCTTTCCTCCTAAAGAACTTTCTAAAGTTTCTAATGGCTAGTGCATACTCTTCATCTTCACTATCGGAACTCGAATATTCCTTATCACTAGACTCCTTCTTGGCTCTCAATGCTAGAGATCTAACTCTCTCGCTTTTGCCTTTGGCTATATCGGAGTCCTTCTTGATTATCATCTTATGAACTTTCAAGTTTCCTATTAGTTCATCGAGTGATAATGTCGCCAAGTCCTTTGACTCTTCAATGGCGGTGACCTGTGCTCTCCATTTAGGATGTAGAGCTCTAAGAAACTTCCTAACATAATTCTTGCTAGAGTAACCTTCATCAAGAGCTTTAAGACAAGTGATAATAGTATTAAATCTAGCAAAAGCATTATCTATTGACTCATCTTCTGAAATGGAAAATTGTTCAGATTGTTGAACAAGAAGATCTATCTTGTTCTCTTTGACTTGGTTATTACCTTGGTGAGTGACTAACAAAGTTTTCCAAATATCTTTTGCCGTATTACACATGAAAATTCTTTCAAATTCCTTTTTAGGCAAAGCATTGTAAATCATCATTTTAGCCTCATAATTTTTGGCTAGTTTTCTTTTAAGTTCATCACTTTGTTTATCATAAGAAACTATTTCATCCTTTTTAGTTTCCGGATTCATTTGAATCGGTTGAAAGTCACCCTCGGTAATAACATGCCAAAGATCAATGTCTTTTGATTTCACATACGTTTCGAATCTTGTTTTCCAATAGATAAAGCAATCGGTTTCAAAAAATGGTGGTCTTTGCATAGATTGCCCTTCTAGATATTTGTCGGAATCCATTGATCGATTCAAGTTTTAAAATACAATATACTTTAAAAGCTTGACTAACCTGGCTCTGATACCAATTGTGGAAAACTAGAAGGGGGGTTGAATAGTTTTACCGGTTTTTAAGTTCTTTTAACGTTTCTTAAAAACTTTGCTATTGGAAACCTTTGATTCGATTCTTATGTGCAATCAAACAACACCAATATGAACTACACACTAAACTAACTAATAATAAGTAATGAAAGTAAAGAGTAGAGATGGAAAGATCAAACCGGGACAAAAGGATTTATAGTGGTTCGGCTACGAAGCTCTTCTTCGCCCTACTCCACTCCCCGAGTACCACACTCGAGAGTTTCAAGCACTATGTCAACAACCTCCCTTAAGGCGGAGAAAACCGTACACGTCGCTTAACTTGTTTTCCGACACTAAGCTAGATGTCGAGTGCTAATCTTAGCTAGCACCAATCTACCATGATCCACTTGATCCTTTACAACTTCACACAAGACTCGATCTACCCGATCTACTTATGATCACACTTGATCAAACACACAAGCCCAATGGCTTCAAGAGATCTCCAAGATCTTGACACGATCACAATGATCAACTCTCACTTCTCTCAACCTATTCTATCTATCTATGATCCTCTTGATCAATCACACAAGCCCAATGGCTTCAAGAGATAATCAATATCTCTATAAGATCACAATGATCTTGACTCACTCTCTCACAAAATAAAAATGATCTTGATGTATGCTATGATACAACAAGTGTGTAACAAATGTTACAAGACCTAACAACTACAACTCTTGTATCTTCTTGGATACCTTGAGTTCTTCTCTTTCAAATGAAGAGGAATGACAACACTTTGTATCTACTTGGATACTTTGTGTTCTTCTCTTGCTAATGAAGAGGAATGAAGAGGATCACTTGAATGGATGATTGGATCACTCTTGAACAAAAGAAAACCTAACTAAATGATCAAGAAGAGAGAGTGGTGTGGGAGTATTAAACTCAGAAGTTTCTGTGTGAAAAAGGATGCCCAAAATCTGTGAAGTGGGCTTGTTATAGGCAAAAAAATTTGGCCATTACAGAGGGACGGCTCCACTAAATCACCGACGGCTCCACTAAATTTAGTAGAACCGTGGAGCCATGTCAGACAAAGAGCTCCATTTTTTGTCTTTTCTGGTGAAAACTTATTTGGGGAAGTTTGGAGCTAATTTTGGGGGGGGGGGGTGGGGAAATAGCTGTTATGTATTTTAAACTTATTTTTCCATTAAAACATTTCTTAATTATTCAAAAATAGTTTTTAAAGTGTATTTTTGAAGAAAATGTTTTGTCATATAAAAATGTGAAGTATTGAGCACAAATTCACTTCTTTGATCATTAGTCAAGTTGTAAATTTGTTCTAGAGTGATTTGTGTAAAAACGGGATCTTCCTATTAAAAACTTGTTTACATGAATTTTAACGTAACGTGATTTCACATTTTGTCATCCTCAAAACGTGAAGTTATCGAAAGATAGAAATAACGCTTTTAGAACATTATTTGCATCAACACATTTGACTCATTACTTGCCGGATCTTGAATCCCAAACCGATGAGAATGTTACACCATTTGTTGAAAAGTACTGCCACAAGTCCTCCTTCAAAAATCAGCATCGGTAAATGACCTTCTGATGCGGAGCCAAGCAGTGAGTGTTCAAAGACCAAAAGACAGATTCTTCATATAAAAATTGAGAAAAATCCTTAAAGATGGTGCATGCTCTCCATATTGGTGGTGGAAAATAAATTGATGCAACAAAATTGCATTTACGGGCATTTTTACAAACAGTCTTCAGTTGCAATATGCATTTAGACGTTGTTGGTTGATCGTTTGTGATTCGGGAGTCCCAATCACTTTTTAAGCAATTGTTTGCAGTATTTTTATTATGCTTTAAGACATTTTGGTTTGTGTTTGTGAATGGGGAGTCCCATTCAATTGTTTAGATTGTTTGATTTTATGGACTTTTCAATCTTTTCCAGTTTATATACTAACCTTTCATAAATTAGATATTGTCGTTGTTTTTTTGATTCCTCATTCAACAGGTACTTACACTTCGAGTTTAAAGATGTTCAATAACGCAAGTTAAATGAAGGTATGGTCTTTGGCGCATTATTGGTGAATACATGGCTGTGAATGCATAGGAGATGGTGCATTGTGTTCAGAATAAGAAAAAACTTATTGGTCCTCTGCTGAGATTGTAACATATGTAGTACTTTTGTGTTGTCCGATAGAGTATAAATTTTAATCTATTTGTATCAGTAGTAAAAAAATGATTGGGGCTGTCCAATTCATTTGATGATCTCTTATATATTGTTTGTAATAGTTTTTGATAAGTAATAAGTAATACTTTATGATAACATGGTTTGCATATACGTAACATAGCAGTTCGTTTTTGACCTAATGTAAGATAGATGTTTCCTAAAAATTTAATTACCATTTGTTTTAGTTTTGTATATCATTCGGAATAATCCTTTACACAACTGCAAATTATAAAAGAAGTTAGTGTTTGTGATTCGGGAGTCTTAATCACTTTTCATTAAAACGTTTTATTTAACCAACTATTTATACACATTTTTATAAAATTGTTTGTGAGTTTATTTTTTATATGAATGCTCGATGAATCCAGATACAATTGGTTGATTGTTATTTTATTTTGGTCTTAGGCAATGCAAAATTCAATAGTACAATCATGCAACTATTCATGTATTACCTTAAATCAAGCTTATTAATCAAATAAATTATTTTGCATAATTAAAATACATATCATATTATTTTTTTTGGGGTTCAAAGTCACTTAACAAATCATTAATAACCAATTACTACTCATTTTAAATGTCCAAAAAGCCTGGCCCAAGAAAACGAGTCCAGTAAAAACAGGATTTGCCTAAGGGTAAGTGGGCTATTGGTACAAAATGAAGAAACTTATAATGACAAGCAATCAATAAAAAGAAGCCCACGCAATCAATAAAGTTAGCCCATATCCAGCCACCTTTTAAAACCATAAATTATAATGGGCCAAAAGAATGTAATCTGTTATATAAGAAAAAAACCAGAATTGGACAATAAAATTAACTGTATCCTATCACAAATACAACATGAAAATAAAGGCATAACAGTGTAACCTGCAGTTCAAAATTAATATAGACAATAAAGTTAACTGTATCATATCACAAAACAAAAAAACCATTCAAAATATTGTTACAAACCATAACTTACTTGCAGTTACCATTACTGCAGTTACCATTACTTTCATATCATATCGTTAGATAATAATGTTCATTGCCATCTAAGGACAGCCATTGGCACAGTTTTCTGCTGGTAGGCGGTACATAACACAAAATATAAAACATAATGTCAACATTCCAACTACAAATACTTAAGGATGTCTAACCATAATAGCTGAATACATGAACAAAGACACAAAGTTTGCTGCATCACGGGGTACGTCTTAACACATGTGAAAGACTGGAATTAGAACTGGCTTACGGGAAGGCACTGAAACTCGGACGTCTGGAACAGTGTCAACAAGCTTGAACCTAACCATTTTGTTAGGTTCCCACTGACATAACATAACAATGTCCCTCTATCTGCAATTTATTGTCACGTGGTTCTTGCTGTTAGGCCTGTCACTGTGGTGTTCCAGATCAACATCCACATAGAACTCCTGTTCTCCAGTGTATCGCAGAAGTGCATTATGGTACTTCCACATCTCACATGGCTTCACAAAGTCATGAGGTATGTTATGCATTTATATTCATTTTATTATAAGCAACAGAATAAGACAATATAGTCAACAGAGTAAATATGTCCATGTATTCAAACTCAAATAGTCCAACATGTCATCTCAGTGAAAGTTGCAACAAAAAACACAATATGTGAACCTTTACCATAAATTTTACTAGATAATATCACCAAAATAACATACTAAATTGTGAAAACTAAAATTATCTCACTGAAAGGCAAGAGGAAAAAGTGACTAAACGCTAACTTCCTCGGCAAAAACAATCAATAACACAGTATTAGCATGTCGTGAAACACACAGTTTGTAGATTTGATAAGTTATATATTATCAATAAGTGGTCTATAGTTATCGTAACCGTTTCATCATCATAAAATTTCAGTATATTTCATACGGTAAGACAATAAACTCAACGTATAACATTCAAAGAACTCAACAAAATAAATATGTCCATGTATTGACGTACATAGTAACATCAATCAAGTTCATAATGACTGAAATGAAAATCTGAATGGACTACTTACCAAACGACCTCTGTCGGTCACATACGCCAGAATTGGAGCGTAAAAACAATCCACCTCATTGTCATGCTCTGTGTGGCCATCCCAGTCGCACATGTGTTCCATTCTTTTATCTACATTTCAAGTAAACAAATAGAAAATTAAAATTATCATATCTAATGGTTTTTATTTTCCCGGAATAACTACATGTATTATGCCTACAGTTTCATTAACATACCTTTGTCTATCTTGCTTTTCACGAATGTCTTTCTCCAGTTCAGTACCATACGTTCTACCCTATCATGACGCATCTCCAAACCATTGGCACCAAACGACATCAGGGAAACAGAATTGTTTAGCAAGTTTGTGAAAACCAATCTTGTGCCAACAACGAGGTTTTCAACTTGAACTAATATATCCCATCCCTGACCTGCGAACACATGCACATGCCTCTGTTCATCCAGTAGCTCAATCTCACGGTGAGTGACAGTTGCTACCAGCACGCCACTCACATAAACACGGAATTGAGGATTCTCAGTGTTGGTCAGGAAACCGCAAGGAATGGGCTACGTAACAATTATTTTGAAGAAAAAAATTTGTCAAGTAAGGGATTGGTTTTCATCACATTTCCAATAAAGTTATACAATTTAATGATTACAAGTAGGGAAATTACCGGCGATTCTTCAAGCTGTTCCAAAGTAGCCAAGCATCTACGCTGTCTATAACCTACCAGATTGAGGTTGTATCCACTCAGTTCATATCCATCATTGTTATATGCTGTTACGTAGTACATGTCCTCTTCTTGACGAATAAAATGGAATGTGGCCACGTCAGTGTATTTGCTGTCATCTAAAAAAGCCCGCCACTCAGCTTCATACAACTTTAAACAATTCCCCCCAGCCATCTTTACGTACACCTTATGCTTAGTCCCCCGATTGTGGATTAAGTAAACCCATCCTTTCTTAGGGTACAGTGTTTCCGTAAACAGAGTAGGAAGAAGCTGAAATTAACAAACGTAGTGCGTGTATTAATTTTAACAATCTTGAATAAACAGTTGCATAACGCGATCTTCCTTAACTACTTAACCAAGTCGTATTAAATCACAACTAACCTAAGTCATACATGTCTTTAAAAGTACTAAGTTCACTTTAGGATATCTTTCATTAGGATTAACTACTATTACATCTTTCATTAAACATGTTTTTTATAAAACAATCCTACCATCAACCAAAATATCATTTACTTTTATAACTAAAATCAGCATACATGTACATTAAACATAAAACATCAAAACTAATCTATTGATCGCGCATATTAATACTAAAACCCATGTTTTCTTATGATCAGAGGATGCAATATCATAATTAACTTCTTTAACTTTACAATACTACTACACATGCATTTTGAATCGGTTATTTAATGGTAAACCGAAACGTTTTTCGCGGTTATATTTGTTCTAACAATAAACACTATCATACAAATAATGAACATGCATTTGCAATCGGTAGATTAACCAAGAGAATTAAAAAGAAAAAAGAAAAAAAAATACCTGGCGTTGATGATACTAACAGTTTTTTAGGGAGAGAGTGTTCGAGAAGATGAGCCAAGTAATGGTAAGAGTGGAAGTCAATTATGGTGAGATCATCTCAATTAAGTCACAGCCGTATTTTCTCACACATAACAAGATACAAGTTGCTTAGACAATGATGATATGTGGTATGTGCTTAAACACATACCTTTATTTGACCAAAAATAGACCAAAACGACCAAAAAACTAACCAAAATGCCAAAGATATTTGTGTTTTTGTGTTTGTTTATGTGCAGGTACGGATATCGAGAAATATAGACAAAATCAAGTCAAAACCAAGAGAACAAGCACGAGATTTGGAAAAGGTCAAAAGCCGAAGCTGGGGAAGCAAAAGATCAAAGAATGAACTCAAAATGTCACCAAAGATCCTTGAAGAATAAAAGAATTACAAGAATGGCCCTTGGATAATTTTATAAAGTTTGGCAGGAAAGGTCCCTTGAATTTCAGAATTTACAACTTTGGTCCTTGAAAGTTAAAATCATTTCAAAATAAAAACTAAATATTATCCCTTATCACAAATACAAGTCCAATCCATTCCACAAAAATACCCACCAAGCCCAATCCATATCCTCATCCCACTCCCGTTTATTATTAAAACAATACCCGGATCCCCAACCAACCCGAATATCCCTTATAACCCAAGGTCAACCAAGAAATAAATACCCGGTCAAACCATCCCTTACCCGCCATTCTTTTACTGTTCATCCATCATCCTTCTCTTTTACCCTGCTCCCTCAACGATTTCACCTTCCTTAAAAACTTCTAAAAGCTCTATCATTGGATATGACAGCACCAATTATGATCCAACGGCTGAAGTTTATGGATTGGTGATCAAGAGAAGATCAAGGGCTATGAATTGAAGATCTTGAAGCTTCTAAGGGAAACCCTAGCACCTCAGCCGGCTATAAAAGGAGCCCCTCACTCACAAAGAAGCTGTTAGATTTTTTTTAGGTTAGCTGTTAGGTTAGATTTTAGGGTTAGAATAGGAGTAGTATAATGATAGAGTAGTTATTATTCAGCTTAATGTAGTTTTATGTCTTGGGTTATTGTAATTTCATTTTCAGCTTTCAAGGATTGTACTAAATTTGAGTTTTTGATAAAAGTCAAATAGTCAACACTGCTTATTTCTGATCCGTAAGTGCTTATTCTGATTGTGTACATCTTATTTGTCCTTACAATTGATTTTTGATAGTAGTTTATATGCACTGTTTACTGTTTTTAGTTAAAATCCTCAAAAAGCCAAAAATAGCTTAATTATAGATCAGCTTATTTAGAGTTACTTCCTGTTAGAAGCTAGTTCATAGTTGCTTAAATCACTTAGGTAAACAGTTTTATTTCGAAATTTGAGCTTGTTGTGGCCTGTTATGGTGTTAAACTCAAATTTAGTCCATTAATGGTGTGTTTGGTTTAAGCTTATTTGAGGTCAAATAGTTTAGTTACTGTTCATTTGCCATTTAATCTAGTTTAAATCAGCCTAGGTAAGCTATTTTTAGTTTGCTTCAAGCTGTTTAGAAGGTTTTGGTAGCTTTAAGTTGGTTAGAATAAGAATTGAGGTTTTTTCCTGTTAAGTTAGTTTAATAGGGGGTTAATACACAAATATGTTACTAAACTTTCCATAAAAGTTCGCCTAAGTTACTGAACTTTCATTTTGTTCACTTAGGTTACTGAACTTATAAACCATGACATTTGGGGTCACTGAACTTATAAAAAATATTCATAAACAACACTGAACTTGTAAAAACATGACATTTATGTTACTTAACATATCAAAAAATATACGATTAAGTCACTCCTACCAACACTAATAAATTAGGCGAACTTTTTTGGAAAGTTTAGTAACCTAAGTGAACAAAATGAAAGTTTAGTAACTTAGGCGAACTTTTATGGAAAGTTTAGTAACATATTTGTGTATTAACCCTTTAATAGGAGATAAGCAGTTTTAAAGTTTTGTTTATATTATTTCTGAGCTACAATTGTTGATTTAAGGTGAATTTTGAGAATAGGATAAGTTTCATTAGGTTTTGGTTATATTTTGGTTAAGCTCAGTCAAAAGCTGGCACCAATATGTCATTTCCATTTCAGTTCAGATAAGCAGTCTCTAGGTCTGATTCAAGTGCCAATTTGAGGTGGTTATAGCTTAATTTTTATAATCTTAGTAATTTGCTTATTGTAGTTTACTATTTCACTAATCTCAGCCTTGATATGAACTATTTAGTGCTTAAAAAAGTAGCTTAATAGTGGGCTTTTTAGCCAAATGTGTACTGACTCAGTACATACTTGAACTAAATACCCCACTGTTCAGCTTATTTATAAGCTCCTAAAAAGCTCAAACAAGGCTGAATTTTCTCCCACTTGCTTATTAGTAATCAAACTTCATTTATCTTCTTACTTTGTAGCTTTAGCTTATCTTTTAAGCACTTATTTTTAAGCCAGAACCTGACTCAGTAAGCCATTCAGAAGCTGCACATCAGTCCCTAGTTTAAGCCTGCACCAGTTTTCCTTATTGCTTATTTTTAATATCTAGTGCTTATTTACTTTTAATCTTTGCTTATTCTGAGGTTATTGGATCATTTAGACTATGTTTTGCTTAAAATAGTTTTTTCTAAAACCCACTTAGTTTACATTAGCTCATCAGTTCTTAGCTATTTGCCTTTTTCTTAAATTTAAGCCTACTGTTCTCTTTTCAAGCTTATTCTGAGCTTATCTCAGGTTTTAAAAATTATTCATTTTATAAATCTTGCTTATTTTCAAGTGCTTATCAAGTTTTCAAAAAGAAAAAAAAATAATAAATATGTTTTGCAAAAAGTGCAAGACCAGGCGTTCGAACCCTGTTCTGTACACTCACAAAACACACACCCTCACCATCTGCCCTTGGGTCTTTTTCAATATACACTTTGCATTGTTTTTCACTTAAACCCTTTTTGTTCTATTTAGCCTATTTAGCTTATTCAGCTTATAACTGCTTATTGGATTTCGTTTTTTCTGTCAATTTATTTTTCTTATAAACTTTATTACAGAAGTTAGTTTTTATAAAATTTTTAGAATTTTCCAAATAGTTTTAATATTTTTAAACATTTAATCTCTTTAAATTAGATTTTAATTCATAATAAATTAAATAAAAATCAAAAAAATATAATTCTTTTTTTTTTAAATTTTCTTTTATTAATTAGAACTTAGGAAAAATATAATTTCATACCTAGGGTTAGTTTTCCATAGATTTCACTTTTGAACTCGGGATTAGCCCGGGTTTTATGCGTTTTTAGATTTAATTTTGCGTTTGCCTTAGTTTAGTTTTCTCCCTCGCGTTATTAATTGTTTCTAGTTTAAATTTCACTATTTTTAGTTTAAAACCCATATCTCACTCTTATTCCCATTCACTACACGTTTCACGATCCCGATTTCACATATTCCATTCAATCTTCATCGGGACAACGAATCGGGGTTTTTGCATATTTCCTTTGCAATTCCCTTTGGATATAATTGAATACACCAATTTTTGGCGCCGCTGCCGGGGAGGGTTGACGTGAATTCGTGATTCAGTTTTTCGATTCGTGTTTTGAAGACCCTTCCTCGTGAAGTTATCGTTTTCATTTGTAAATATTTTCTTATTATAAAAACCCAAAAAGATTTTCTTTTCAAATTTATTTTCCTTTTACTTTGGTGATTTTCCATGTTTCTAAAATTTAAAAATCCAAAAATATTCTTCTTAATCCTCTTATTCGTTTAATTCTTATCTCCTTATCCCTCTATCCGTTTAATTCTTCTCTATGTCTTCATCGTACCATTATGGTTGTGAATACTGTGGGGGTCCTCCAAATGGTGGAAACTGCCCCGGTTGTAACATTATGGATTCGGGAAACGGGTTTGTCTATGACCAAAATCCCTATTTCTACAATGAAACACCCGACTTTTTCAACCAGCCCCCACAACATCAGATGGAGACATACTTGTGTGAATTTTGTGGGGGTTGTCCTCATCCGGAATTTGATTGTCGAACGGGAAACATGCTTGTCTATGAGCAGAACCCTTATAACAATCAGACATCATCCGGATTTGAAACATCTTCATATTATACATCAAGTTCACCACAACAACAATATCACTGTTGTGAGTATTGTGGAGGTCCCCATTATGGTTCTGATTGTCAAACCGAGAACATGCACTATGAGCAAATTCCTTATAACAATCATGACTCATCCGGTTTTGACCAACCTTCACAATACACAACCCCTCAGCACCTTCTTCTTCAAAGGTTGTTAACTACTAGAGCTGAATTGATGACTAAACAGATGATTGCTCAAAATGAAGTCAACATGTACATTCAAACTGAAATAAACAATCTTAAGGAGTTGATTCGAAGAAAACAAAATCCTCCCATTGACTTGTCATACTCTGAGGAGAGTGATGAGGAGGAAGAAGAGAATTCAGAGATCAATCCACTTATTGAAGACCCTTCAGATACCTTTTTAATGGGGGACAAGGAAATCGAAATCAATCCTCTTAAGGATGTTGATGACCTTGTTCCAATCCCAAGGGTATCCGAGGAACCCTTCGATCTTTCTGATTCTACTTCACAAACTTTCAGTATGACTATCACTAATCCTTTGTTTGATTTTGATTACGAATTTACTCTAATTTCAGACAATCAAATCTTTGATATTCATAACAAGGAGAGTGATGAGTCAGATACGGAGACAATAATGGACGAGGTGCAAACTTATAGCATACAAAGTACAGCACATGTCCCACCTCCGTATATCCTTCCTGAGCCCAAGCTCAATGACGTACTTCATAAGAATCATATCATATCTCCACCAGAGTATGATTACTATGATTTTAAGGAAGATCATGACCCGGGGGGAGGTGTACTCCATCCTAAGAGTTTGTTTATCGATGATATCATCCCGACCCTCCCGCCCGAGGTTTTTATTGCTGATAACCATAAGAGCTTCCATGATGACATTCATAATAAGGAAAATGGTAGTTTTAAGGATGAAGAATGGATCTTAATAGTGATTAAAATCTTTCTTCCATTCGTCACATATGATGTGACTTATCCTCTCCTTCACTCCTTCGGGAGTGAGGACACCATCTTTGACCCCGGCATCTCTCATTCTTTTAAGCCGTGGGTATCTCGTCGGAGTGGAACTTTCATGTGCTTCAATGTTTCTCCAAACATCTTGAATGAAAGTCCGATTGAAAGTATCTTTTCCACATGCTCCCCCAAGAACAATTAAATTCGGGGCGAGTCTAAGCTATACGACTCGTTAAAAAAACAAGCGCTTTGTGGGAGGCACCCTATGCTTATCCTTCTATCTTCTATCTATTTTCTTAATAAAAGTGGGGCGGGGGGGGGGGGGGGGGGGGCACCTCTTCCATATCTTGTGTTTCGTGGTTATTTGTGTATGTCTAGGATTTGCCCGAATAATGAAGATTCTCGTGCTCGTGGTTTGCTTCTCTCCACTCGAGTTTCATCATTCGTTGCTCATCCGATATCCTAAATCTTATCGTCTAACGTTTATCTTTGGCATAATTAATAAACGGCCTTAGATTTATGTAGGAGATCCCTTACCTTTAAGACATTGGGGACAATGTCTTGTTTTAGTCGGGGGGGGGGTCATCTTTCGATTTGATTTTTGCCTTGCATTTTTTGCCGTTTACTCATGCAACCCCGTTTTTTCCTCCAAAAAATGAAAAAAGTCCAAAAAATGGGAAAATTAAAATTTTTTTTGTAAAAATATAATAAATTTTGACATTTTGTTGACTTTTCGCTGGTGAGAGTAGGAATAAAATTTTGACTTGACCGGGCGTGTTGAGCCCTAGCTTGTCCCCTTAACCATTCGGCTAAGCATTCGCGGATCTTATTATTTAAGATTTTAAATTTGCGAAGAATGAGAAATGATAGAGTTTATTTAGAAGTTAGATGCTAAGCGTGGAGTAGTTGGTTCTCTTTAGAGCTCATCGAAGCTACTTGTGGCCTTTTGCTCCCACAAAATTGTTTCACCATATATAACCGTAAGAATAATTAAAGATGTTAGGTTTTGCCGATGATTAGTTCTTGGTCTTCTTAAAAGAATCCTTGCTTTAAAAATTGGGTACACATCAAGGTTACTTAATAAATACGTTTAATAATAATAAGTTAAGTGCTCTAAGCTACGGATTCGAGATCGGGCCTTGGATCCTTATTTCCGAAAGGCGTTTAGGTCTTGGTTACCCTCTTGCACCGGACCTTGGACCTCTAGTTCAGGAATGTGTGAGGTCTTTGTCTAACCACCTTGGATCCTCATTTCAGGAATGTCTAGAGTCTTGGAACACTTCGTTGTAACGGCCCTTGGATCCTTTATTCCGAAAGGTGTAAGGTCTTGGAACTAAACCGTGAAGCTCCGTCGTTTAGGGTACGCAAGTAAAGGTTAAAATAAATAAATAAATAAATAATAATAATAATACAAAAGTCAAAAATATAAATAAAAATCTTGATGTGGACCTCATTTTCAAAGCAACGGTTCTCGAGAGAAGCAAAAATTGGTGTATTCAATTATATCCAAAGGGAATTGCAAAGGAAATATGCAAAAACCCCGATTCGTTGTCCCGATGAAGATTCAATGGAATATGTGAAATCGGGATCGTGAAACGTGTAGTGAATGGGAATAAGAGTGAGATATGGGTTTTAAACAAAAAATAGTGAAATTTAAACTAGAAACAATTAATAACGCGAGGGAAAAAACTAAACTAAGGCAAACGCAAAATTAAATCTAAAAACGCATAAAACCCGGGCTAATCCCGAGTTCAAAAGTGAAATCTATGGAAAACTAACCCTAGGTATGAAATTATATTTTTCCTAAGTTCTAATTAATAAAATAAAACTTAAAAAAAAAAGAATTATATTTTTTTGATTTTTATTTAATTTATTATGAATTAAAATCTAATTTAAAGAGATTAAATGTTTAAAAATATTAAAACTATTTGGAAAATTCTGAAAATTTTATAAAAACTAACTTCTGTAATAAAGTTTATAAGAAAAATAAATTGACAGAAAAAACGAAATCTAATAAGCAGTTATAAGCTGAATAAGCTAAATAGGCTAAATAGAACAAAAAGGGTTTAAGTGAAAAACAATGCAAAGTGTATATTGAAAAAGACCCAAGGGCAGATGGTGAGGGTGTGTGTGTTGTGAGTGTGCAGACCAGGGTTACAATCCTTGGTCTTGCACTTTTTGCAAAACATATTTATTATTATTTTTTCTTTTTGAAAACTTGATAAGCACTTGAAAATAAGCAAGATTTATAAAATGAATAATTTTTAAAACCTGAGATAAGCTCAGAATAAGCTTGAAAAGAGAACAGTAGGCTTAAATTTAAGAAAAAGGCGAATAGCTAATAACTGATGAGCTAATGTAAACTAAGTGGGTTTTAGAAAAAAACTATTTTAAGCAAATCATAATCTATATGATCAAATAACCTCAGAATAAGCAAAGTGTGGAAAACTAGAAGGGGGGGGGGGGTTGAATAGTTTTACGTCTTTTTAATTTTATTTTGAAAACTTTGTTTACTTTTAAAAACTTAAATTCGAATTTATGTGAACTCAACTCTTGAACAATATGAACAAATATAAGTAAATCTAAATAAACAATGCAAGTAAAGTAATGAAATGAAATGAAAGATAGAGATGGAAAGATCTAACCGCGAGACAAAAGATTTATAGTGGTTCGGCTACAAGGACACCTTCCTTGCCCTACTCCACTCCCCGAGCACCTAACTCGAGAGTTTTCTTCACTATGTCAACAAGCTCCCTTATGGTGGAGAAAACCTTACACAACTTTTGCTTACACCGGTTTAACGACACAAAGCTAGATGTCGGGTTCTAATCGTAGCTAGAACCAATCTCACAACTTCTACACAACTTCTTCACAACTTATTCACAACGGCTTCACGACTTCTTCACAACTTCTTCACAACTTCTTCACAACGGCTTCACGACTTCTTCACAACTTCTTCACGACTTCTTCACAACTTCTTCACACCGGCTTCACAACTACTTCACAACCTAGCACTAATTATGTACTCTTCTACTTCTTTACACCTTCACTACTTACACACCTTAACTTCTTCACAACTTCACTACTTACACACTAATCTAGCCTAAGCAATTATGCTCACACCTATCTAACAAATATACACAACTTATACAAAAATGAATGAATGATTATACAAACAACTTAGGTAGCAAGATGATACTAAGTTGCAATACTTCTTCTCTAGTTGTTGAAGGAGTATTCTTCTTTTGCACTTGAATGGTAGAAGCTTGGATCACTTGGAAACCAATGCTTAAGAATATATGATCAAAGGATTTAGAAAGGATTTGGAAGGATAAAAAGAGATTTAGAACAGAAGGTTTGGGGTGCAAAAGGTGAGGAAAAAGTCCAGAGATAAACCAGTATTTATAGGCAAATCTGAGGAGCTAGAGGAGCGGGGCGGTCCCCTTAAATAGGTGGCCAGCCCCCTTAAAATTAAGGGGACCGCCTAGTAAAATTAAGGGGGCCGCCCATCTGAACGTTGCTCAGATTTGTCTTTTTGTGGGGAAGGTTTTTCTCGAACATTTTTGCCATTTTTTGTTGAAAATTTAAATTCATAAATTTATAATGGATTAAACATTTTTATTTAATACCAAAAATGATTTTCTAAAAGATATAAAATGTTTGTGTTATTTTATAAAAAATCAAGTGATTAAGAAAATGTTCCTTTGATCATATAATGCATTAGGCATTTGTTTATTCATACCTTAAGTGATTGAGTTGTAGAAATGAATATTTACAACTAAATACTTGTTTATTTAATAAGTTTATGTTTAATGAGTTTACATTTTGTGATTATCAAAATATAGAGATATCAAGAAGTATTAATAATGTTTTTAGGCATTATTTATATCAACAATCTCCCCCTTTTTGATGATTACAAAACTTAAACTCATTAAATCCAAAAATTTATTTTTGAACAAGTATTTAGTGAGTTTATATTCACTTCTCCCCCTTTTTGTAGAATCAAAAAGGTTATGCCGACAAGTTTTAGATATGAAATTTGTCGGGACGAGAACTCCCCCTTGATGTGTGCTCCCCCTCATTTGAGGGCATCAAAGAATCGAGATATGGAATACTTGCAAGAAAAATATTAGAAGCACAAGCATATATAGCAAAGTATGGAATATAAGAATAACAAACATGGCAAACAACAATTATGGCAAACAAATATTAAGACATTCATTAATTTAAAGGTCCTAAATTGCCAAAGAGAGCTTTCTGACTTGCTTACGACACGAAAGCTTGGAAAATGAGAAACATAAGCATATAGTATGCTTAGATGGTTGATGGTAGAGTGTTTGGGATGGAATTGGTTGAGTGAGGGTAAGAATGTTGGATTAATAGAGGTATATTTTTGGAGGTGGAGAGTTTGGAGGTAGAGAGTTTGGAGCGAAGTGGGTTGATTGAGGGTTAGAGTGTTGTGCAAGTGGAGGTGTTGTGCTAGAGTTTGGAGTGGAGGTACGACAAGGACAATAGTTGACATGATTATCAACTTGATTCAAGTTGTGTGGGTAAGGTAAGCAATTTGAGTTGAGTGAGGATGGAGGATCGAGGTTGGCCCTTGTTGTGTTGTGCGAGGTGTATAGCAAGGAGATCACAAAGGTCATGGATTTGGTTTATATCTTCACGGAACCTTTCCTTTTCCGTGAGAATGTGGATTTGATCATTTGGTGGAAGTGGATGAAATTGAGGTGTGTGGTTTGAGGTAAAGTTGGATGTTTGACCAATATGATGAGGGTTTTGAAAGGTTTCATTGAGATTAGTTTGAGGTTGAGATGTGTAGTTTGGAACGAAGGTGGAGGTTGAGGTTATTTTGTGATGAAGGAGGGCTAGAAGGGAGTTGATCCAATCTTGCGTTGAGCAAGGTGTAAGGCAAGAAGAGCACAAAGCTCATGGGCTTCTTTAAGTTCTTCAATGAACTTCAAGTGTTTGGAAGAAGTTTATGATGGTGGAGTGTGGTTGTTATTTGGGATGGATGTTTAGATATGCAACATAGAAGAAGCATGTGAGTTGGTGGGAGATGGTGGTGATACTCTTGGTGGTGGAGTCATTTGTGAGCTTAGGTAATCATGAGTGAATGAGGATGGAGATATGGAAGAAGAGGATATTCCAAGAGTGATGAGTGTTTTGGATGGTTTATTGGTATGTTGAATAAGATGAGAGGTGTTGTGAATGAGATTGGGATTGTTGTTTTGGGGTTGATCATGCTCTTCATATGAATCATATGAGTGAGATGAAGGTGTATTTTTGGGGTAAAGATGGATGGTTGGTTATTATGATGAGGTTTGTGAAAGGGTTCATTGGAATGAGCTTGAGGATTGGGAGTATAATTGAGAACAAATGTGGGTGGAGGTGTTGGTTGTTTAGCCACATCATTTGTTGTGATGGACTTGTTTCGGGGGTTTGGTTTTCTTCTCCAAACGAGTTTTTCGGTTATCCTTGCTAACCTTGAGGATTTTGGCTTTGGTTTGATGGGAGATAGCATGATGAGATGATGGAAGATTATGAGGAATGGGAGTGATTATAGTGTAGGATTGATGGGATTAAGGAATGGATAAAATTTGTTGGATGGATTGGAAGTGAATTTTGGGAAGTGTAGGATGAAATGGGCTAAAAATTAGAAAAGGATACAGCACTTTCGACCATCAGATGGTCGGTCCCCTTAAATAGGGGCCGGTCCCCTTAAACATTAAGGGGACCGCCTTATGATTTAAGGGGGCCGCCCATCTGTAGGTTCCCAGATTACTGGAAATGGGTTTTTGGCAGAAAATTGTAGAAAGGGTTGTGTTTTTGGGTTTAGTTTCAAGCAAGTCCAACTCTTTGAGGCAATTAAGCATGTAATAGATATCTATGCAAAACATGTTAATTAAAGAGATTAAGCAAACAAGTAATTTCATCTAGCATGTAAACATTCTCATCAAGCAAGTAATTTATATGGACTAGGAAACAATAAACTACACCAAGTATTTTCTAAATTATATGTAAGTGGGAAGATTAATGAACTATTTGAGGGATCCTAATGTGTGCCTATGTGCAATAAATGAGAACTTAAGATAGCATGGACTTCTAGACTTGTTACAAACAAAATCTTAATAGACAAACCATGGTCCGCTTGATTTGACTTAGTTCACTTATAAATGTCATGTACATAAATATAGATGACAAATATGAGATCATCATGCATGATTTAAAGAAATGTTTTTAGCATTATTCAACAATGTTTGAAAGTGGGTTTTTATGTAGATGTGAAAGTTATTTGAATAAAATAGATTGGGTTTTATTTCAAAAAATGTGTTTATGAAAAATGGGTAAAAAGAAATTCCCAATCTTTGACTTTGATCAAAATAGAATTATGGACATAGATAAAGAAGAAAAATGAGATAGTAAAACATGTTAATAGAAAAGTGAAATAGTCATTTAAAAAATCATTTTTCCAAAATGTGAAGTTTTTGTATATTTTTAAATATACTAGATTTTTGACAACAAATACCATTAATCCTAGATTTTTTTTTTTTTTTTTTTTTTTTTTTTTTTTTTTTTTTTTTTAAATGGTTGTTAAAGATCTCATGCTCAAGGGAATTGGTTAAGGCTATTGTCACATGCTACCCTTTTCTACATATCCTATGGTCATAAGGAAGTGATGACGAAATTCTATATGTTTGACGCGAGAGTGTTGAATGGGATATAACCTAACATCTATAGCTCCTTTGTTGTCGCACACTTATCTAACTTGATGCCATATTCTACGAGAGCTTGTTTCATCCATAGTTTTCTAACGCGAGAAATCTAATCTTACTTCTATGTTAATGATTAATCCACTTAACTCATTTCACTTCATCACCATGAGTTTTCTAATAGTGGACATAGAAGATTTCCATTTTAAATTTGAGAAGGCTAAATGAGTTCGACAGTGAATACTTCATTTAATACTTAGGGGGCTAACTAAAGGGTTTCTAGTTTATTAAATCATAAAACGGATATAACTAAAAGTGTGAATGCAATGCAACCTATCAAACTAAGCATATCCTAAGGCAATGATTAATAAGACTATATGTATGAAGTAACTACTCATGAAATTTAAAGAGAGAACGTACCTTATGTCCAGCTTTTCTTCAAATACTTCAAGGTGATATATTGACTTATAGAAGCCAATCATAGATGAGTTTCCGAATTATTCAATGAGTGACGATTTAGCCACTTGGTCCCCATTGTCTCATTTGTCCAAAATTGTTTGAACCAAACATGGTTTGCATTTGCATGTATGGTGAAAGTATTCCCCAAGGGTTGAAACTTGGTTGAAGTGAATAATTCCACATTGGGTGATTATTATTATTAGGAAAGTTTTGTCTACCTTGATTTCTTCTAGATTGAGGGGTTTTAGACCGAGGATGAGGATTATTTGGTCTATTTGGGGGTGGAGTTTTAGATCTTAATTTCGGTT
Source organism: Artemisia tridentata subsp. tridentata (assembly GCA_021014915.2). Classification (NCBI taxonomy): domain Eukaryota; kingdom Viridiplantae; phylum Streptophyta; class Magnoliopsida; order Asterales; family Asteraceae; genus Artemisia; species Artemisia tridentata. Next base: position 368,422,541 of record CP139504.1, on the reverse strand, counting down.
TAGAAAATCCGGTTTTGGCTTTTAATGATGGTTTATAAAAACTTTTTACTTCCTCATCACTCGCAATAGGTATTTTTCTATCTTTTATAAGTATATACTTAGGTTTTGACTCTAATGGTTTTTGTTTACTAGATTGACATTCAAACTTTACATTTATATTTTCACTAGTTGAAACATTATTTGAGTTGAATCCTAGACCGGTTTTATCTCCCGAAGTTCCTTGACCACTTATTATTTTCTTAAGTGAGTTACTACTATTTTTAAACTTGTCAAGTTTGGAAATTTCATCTTTAAGTTTTTCGTTTTCATTTTTGACCTCTAGACATGTTTTACATTCTATAAAAACTTCTTTTCCTTTTTCTAAATGTTGTAGTTTAATTTTTAATTCGAGTACTTCATTTTCTAATCGATTATTAATATGTTTTAGTGATTTATTTTTAGCCATGACTTTTTGACCTAATTTGCATAACCTATTATATTCATTATCTAGGTCTTTTTCGTCTAATGATTGATTTTTTTTCACTAAAGTATTTGGTTTCGGAAAGTACCTCATTTGATGTCTTTGCCATAAGACATTTTTCGTCGTTTGCTTTGTCCGCTTCACCTTTGTCGCTATCACTCCATGCTCCACTAACAAAGGCGTTTTGGTAATCATAACCCGGTGGCTTTGGACATTCGCCAATGAGATGGTTTGGGCTTCCATATCTAAAGCACTTTCTTTTCCCGTAGTTATCATTCCTATTTCTTTGAAGCGATCTTCTTTCATCTCGTGGTTGTCTTGTGAATCTTCCTCGTCTCTTTAGAAATTTCTTGAACTCTTTTACGGCCATTGCATATTCTTCGTTATCACTCTCGGAGGTTGAGCTATCCTCTTCACTAGATTCCTTCCTAGCTTTCAATGCAATTGACTTGCTTTCCTCTCTTTTTCCTTTGACCATCTCGGAGTCTTTCTTAATTATTGCTTCGTAGACTTTCAAGTTGCCGATCAACTCGTCAAGTTGAAGAGTTGACAAGTTCTTCGATTCTTCAATCGCCGTAACCTTAGCCCGCCATTTTGGATGAAGAGCCCTAAGAAATTTCCTAACAAAACTCTTACTAGAAAAATTCTCATCAAGTGCTTTTAAACTTGTGAGGATAGTGTTAAACCTAGCAAAAGCATTATCTATTGATTCCTCTTCCGGAATCGTAAATTGTTCATATTGTTGAACAAGAAGATCTATTTTATTATCATTGACTTAACTATTACCTTGGTGAGTTATTAGTAAGGAGTTCCAAATTTCTTTTGCGGTTTCACACATAAAGATCCTTTCGTATTCTTTACGTGGTAACGCATTATAAATAACCATTTTTGCCTCATTATTTTTAGCTACTTTCTTTTTCAAATCATCATTTTGTTTTTCAAAAGGTACAATTTCATCTCTTTTAGTTAAAGAATTATTTTGAATAGGGGGAAAATCACCATAGGTAATAACATGCCAAAGATCAAGATCTTTTGATTTCACATAAGTTTCGAATCTATTTTTACAATAAAGAAAACCATTACTTTCAAATAGCGGTGGTCTTTGCATAGATTGCCCTTCTAAATATTTTTCCGATTCCATAGATCGATTCAAGTTTTAAAATACAGTTTATTTTAAAAATCTTGTTTGACGTGGCTCTTGATACCAATTGTGGAAAACTAGAAGGGGGGGGGTTGAATAGTTTTACGTCTTTTTAATTTTATTTTGAAAACTTTGTTTACTTTTAAAAACTTAGATTCGAATTTATGTGAACTCAACTCTTGAACAATATGAACAAATATAAGTAAATCTAAATAAACAATGCAAGTAAAGTAATGAAATGAAATGAAAGATAGAGATGGAAAGATCTAACCGCGAGACAAAAGATTTATAGTGGTTCGGCTACAAGGACACCTTCCTTGCCCTACTCCACTCCTCGAGCACCTAACTCGAGAGTTTTCTTCACTATGTCAACAAGCTCCCTTATGGCGGAGAAAACCTTACACAACTTTTGCTTACACCGGTTTAACGACACAAAGCTAGATGTCGGGTTCTAATCGTAGCTAGAACCAATCTCACAACTTCTACACAACTTCTTCACAACTTATTCACAACGGCTTCACGACTTCTTCACAACTTATTCACAACTTATTCACAACGGCTTCACGACTTCTTCACAACTTCTTCACGACTTCTTCACAACTTCTTCACACCGGCTTCACTAGCACTACTTATGTACTCTTCTACTTCTTCACACCTTCACTACTTACACACCTTAACTTCTTCACAACTTCACTACCTACACACTAATCTAGCCTAAGCAATTATGCTCACACCTATCTAACAAATATACACAACTTATACAAAAATGAATGAATGATTATACAAACAACTTAGGTAGCAAGATGATACTAAGTTGCAATACTTCTTCTCTAGTTGTTGAAGGAGTATTCTTCTTTTGCACTTGAATGGTAGAAGCTTGGATCACTTGGAAACCAATGCTTAAGAATATATGATCAAAGGATTTAGAAAGGATTTGGAAGGATAAGAAGAGATTTAGAACAGAAGGTTTGGGGTGCAAAAGGTAGGAAAAAGTCCAGAGATGAACCAGTATTTATAGGAAAATCTGAGGAGCTAAAGAAGCGGGGCAGTCCCCTTAAATTGGTGGCCGGCCCCATTAAAATTAAGGGGACCGCCTAGTAAAATTAAGGGGGCCGCCCATCTGAATGTTGCTCAGATTTGTCTTTTTGCGGGGAAGGTTTTTCTGGAACATTTTTGTCATTTTTGGTTGAAAATTTGAATTCATAAATTTATAATGGATTAAACATTTTTATTTAATACCAAAAATGATTTTCTAAAAGATATAAAATGTTTTTGTCATTTTATAAAAAATCAAGTGATTAAGAAAATGTTCATTTGATCATATAATGTATTAGGCATTTGTTTATTCATACCTTAAGTGATTGAGTTGTAGAAATAAATATTTACAACTAAATACTTGTTTATTTAATAAGTTTATGTTTAATGAGTTTACATTTTGTGATTATCAAAACATAGAGATATCAAGAAGTATTAATAATGTTTTTAGGCATTATTTATATCAACACAAAGATTAAAAGTAAATAAGCACTAGATATTGAAAATAAGCAATAAGGAAAATTGGTGCAGGCTTAAACTAGGGAATGATTTGCATCTTCTGAATGGCCTATTGAGTCAGGTTCTGGCTTAAAAATAAGTGCTTAAAAGATAAGCTAAAGCTACAAAGTAAGAAGATATATGAAGTTTGGTTACTAATAAGCAAGTGGGAGAAAATTCAGCCTTGTTTGAGCTTTTTAGGAGCTTATAAATAAGCTGAACAGTGGGGTATTTAGTTCAAGTATGTACTGAGTCAGTACACATTTAGCTAAAAAGCCCACATTTAAGCTACTTTTTTAAGCACTAAATAGTTCAGATCAAGGCTGAGATTAGTGAAATAGTAAACTACAATAAGCAAATTACTAAGATTATAAAAATTAAGCTATAACCACCTCAAATTGGCACTTGAATCAGACCTAGAGACTGCTTATCTGAACTGAAATGGAAATGACATATTGGTGCCAGCTTTTGACTGAGCTTAACCAAAATATAACCAAAACCTAATGAAACTTATCCTATTCTCAAAATTCACCTTAAATCAACAATTGTAGCTCAGAAATAATATAAACGAAACTTTAAAACTGCTTATCTCCTATTAAACTAACTTAACAGGCAAAAACCTTAATTCTTATTCTAACCAACTTAAAGCTACCAAAACCTTCTAAACAGCTTGAAGCAAACTAAAAATAGCTTACCTAGGCTGATTTAAACTAGATTAAATGGCAAATGAACAGTAACTAAACTATTTGACCTCAAATAAGCTTAAACCAAACACACCATTAATGGACTGAATTTGAGTTTAACACCATAACAGGCCACAACAAGCTCAAATTTCAAAATAAAACTGTTTACCTAAGTGATTTAAGCAACTATGAACTAGCTTCTAACATGAAGTAACTCTAAATAAGCTTATCTATAATTAAGCTATTTTTGGCTTTTTGAGGATTTTAACTAAAAACAGTAAACAGTGCATATAAACTACTATCAAAAATCAATTTTAAGGACAAATAAGAAGTACACAATCAGAATAAGCACTTACGGATCAGAAATAAGCAGTGTTGACTATTTGACTTTTATCAAAAACTCGAATTTAGTACAATCCTTGAAAGCTGAAAATGAAATTACAATAACCCAGGACATAAAACTACATTAAGCTGAATAATAACTACTCTATCATTATACTACTCCTATTCTAACCCTAAAATCTAACCTAACAGCTAACCTAAAAAAAATCTAACAGCTTCTTTGTGAGTGAGGGGCTCCTTTTTTAGCCGGCTGAGGTGCTAGGGTTTCCCTTAGAAGCTTCAAGATCTTCAATTCATAGCCCTTGATCTTCTCTTGATCACCAATCCATAAACTTCAGCCGTTGGATCATAATTGGTGCTGTCATATCCAATGATAGAGCTGGGAAATGCCAACGTGTCATTCCCTTTGTCTTGTCAGCTTCTAGAAGTTTTTAAGGAAGGTAAAATCGTTGAGGGAGCAGGGTAAAAGAGAAGGATGATGGATGAACAGTAAAAGAATGGCGGGTAAGGGATGGTTTGACTAGGTATTTATTTCTTGGTTGACCTTGGGTTATAAGGGATATTCGGGTTGGTTGGGGATCTGGGTATTGTTTTAATAATAAACGGGAGTGGGATGAGGATATGGATTGGGCTTGGTGGGTATTTTTGTGGAATGGATTGGACTTGTTTTTGTGATAAGGGATAATATTTAGGTTTTATTTTGAAATGATTTTAACTTTCAAGGACCAAAGTTGTAAATTCTAAAATTCAAGGGACCTTTCCTGCCAAACTTTAATTATCCAAGGGCCATTCTTGTAATTCTTTGATTCTTCAAGGATCTTTGGTGACATTTTGAGTTCATTCTTTGATCTTTTGCTTCCCCGGCTTCGGCTTTCGACCTTTTCCAAATCTCGTGCTCGTTCTCTTGGTTTTGACTTGATTTTGTCCATATTTCTCGATATCCGTACCTGCACATAAACAAACACAAAAACACAAATATCTTTGGCATTTTGGTTAGTTTTTTTGTCGTTTTGGTCTGTTTTTGGTCAAATAAAGGTATGTGTTTAAGCACATACCAAAATCCCCCAGACTAAGATATTGCAGTGTCCTCACGCAATGTTATAAAAACACGTTTTTGAAACTAAGGATTTCTAACCTCTTTTTACTAACTTTGAAAAGTAGCAAAATTTTCAAAAGAGATTAAGAAATCTTCTGTTCTAAAAACTCCCCATTTTTCCTTTTATTCCATTTTTGTATATTTTTTTTCTTTTTTTACGTGACGGTTTTGTTGACAATCATTATCTATCAATAACTTTTAGGGTCAACGAGTAGGAAGCACGACTCATAAAGACGTGACCATATGGATAAAATTCGTCATACCTGATTTTTCACGAGCCCCCAAACTAAGCTTAAAAACGAAATCATCGTTATTAACAAGTTAGATGCCAACACTACCCATGGAAGTTACTTGTGTAATTACCTCTTGCTCCCATTTTCTTAATTTGCCTCTATTTATTTTATTTTTGGTGAGAAATGAATTGCTTCATATTTTCTCGTTTCGATAATTTTTAGTCCGATAAAGATACTAAATTAAGACGCTAAGTAGTTTTCAATATGCAAAAAGTTATTGATACTAATTAAATATTTTTTTGATATTATGTATGTTTTGGTGAAAAAACAAGTAACTTTTAATAACACAAAAGTAAAATCTATCTAATCAAAAAAGTAAGTAAAACGTTTTTATTATGTTGACAAGGTTTTGTTATCTATTTTAAGTAATTACATTTTACTTAACAACATTGATTTATAAAAAAACAAATATTTCATATAATCAACTCTCAAATAATGTGTAATCTACAAATAAATTAAAATATGTTACAAATAAATTCCTAATATATTGTGACCTTCATTTCTATAAAAACTAAACTATCTTCATTCACAAATCATTGAAACAAATTTCTTAACATCACATTATGGTGAACACTAAATCATCAAAGGTAAACATGTATCTTTATAAATGTCAAGAAATCACTAAACTTATCTTTACTTTTGAATTCATTTGTAAGTCGAATGTTTATACTTTACTTTTAAATTTTTATGTTTGTTTCAATGTAGACAAGGAAACAAGAAGAAGACGCTAAAGCATCCAATTCTATCGATGTGCCCTGTAAAGATATACATGTTATCGATATATTGGATGATGACGTGGTAAGAATTACAACTATATATTGCACCGAACACTTTTCATCACATATTTCTTACATAAAAAGATATACAGTTTATTATAGATTTAACTTATTTTTAAATTGTGCAGGCTGTTCCCGTCCCGCGCAAACGTGGAAGATTGATGAAAAATGGTGATGTTGTGACAAACAATGTTGTTGATATTCCATCTTCTGACGATGAAGCTGTAGAAGCATTATCACAAAAAAAAATTGGTCAATGATGACATTGAAAATAATGCTAAAGTGGTATTAATTTAGCCAAATGAGATATTATTTTTTAAAGTGTTATAGTTAAAATCTATATATGTAAAACATACTATTAATGTCATATTACTGTACTCTTTGTCATAGGAACTTGATGAGGATGCACCTATCAGTTTTAGTCGTTCGAACAAGAAACGAAGGACGTCGTCATCCAATCCGTTTAGCCTTATTGACGAAGACACGGATGATGAGCTTGATGACATTATTGAAGATAATGCCATTCACTTTAGCGATACCGTTGAAGAAGGTACCGATGAGGAAGATGGAATTGGTTTAAGTGATCTTGAAACTAATAGTGACGAATCTACGGATGAGGCAGACGATGGAGCTGACTTAGCCGATTTCATTGACGATAAAGATGCACCTTTCAATGATACGGATGATGAAAACGACGATGACGATTTTTGATATTCAAAATATCGTAATTGCAAGTGGTCAGCCTTTTCTAAATAATGACATGCTTTGGTTTTGTTTTATTTATATTTTACTATGTTTTTTAGAAACTTTATTTATGTTTTGCCTTATTTTTGTTAAACATTTTATGCATTCTTTTATGTTAATTTTAATTGAGATGATTTGCATTACTACATTATAACGTGTGATACATACACTTTGTATATATACTTTCTTTACCAACTTTATAGTATAGCATAGATGTAAAACCATACTAAACATCTTGGTAATAATCAAGGAGCATATGTGTAAATATTGTAACCAAAAAAAAAAAAAAAAAAAAAAAAAAAAAAAAAAAAAAAAAACCTAAACCATGAATGACCACCTACACCTACGTATATATATACACCTCATCCTAATTGATGATATCTCCTTATACCTACAATTAAATATGTTTTATCCATGGCATCATCAAACCCTAAAAGCATTGAAGATACAAAATCATCCGTTCCTGACAATAACTCCAAATTGAGAGACCCAACGTTTGCTGCTGACAAACCCACAATCCAACCAAACACTCAACATAGGGTATATGAACAACACACTAAACAACCAGATTCTAAAGTTGACGAAGCATTGAGGTTTCTTGCATCAGTATTTGAAGAAGGTGATTCTTCTGGGAATAACAAAGGTATCGAATATAATTTGTTTACTAAAGTTAAATACATATGTGTTTTGATAGTAACTATATATTTATCCATGTTGTTTTGCATCAATCTTTGAAGAAGGTGGACCTTCTCAAAATAATAAAGGTATCGCATATAAGTTTTGTAATATGTTTTAAATAAATTTATGCTTGCATATTAATTTTATTAGTCCATGTACTTTTGCTGTGACAGATGAGTTAAATGAATCCATTATTCTCGACTGGCTTAAACTAAATGTTGGAGATCGTGAAGACTGTCAACAGGTTCTCAACGGCGTTAAGTCGAAGGTCCTAAAAGCATAAGCCATGATTAATGAAATACGCACAATGGGTCATGAGTTAACTGATGACTACGTTGTGAATTTAAACTTCTTCAGCATGAAGATTGAAATTTCTTCATCACAGTATCGTTCACAAGTTTCTTTGCTTTCAGTTTCACTAATAAATGTATTCGGCTTCGAAATTAGTTTCATTGGTTACTTTGATATTACACGATTTGAATGATATTTGGTTTAATGATATATGAAACGTTTATGATATAAAATATTTTTCGGTTATTATCAAATCTTTAATTATTGTCAATCAATATTACCATTAATAAAAATGAATCGGTTATTTTGAAATCAATTATAACTGCCAATCAATATTACTATTAATACAAAAAGATTTGACATCAATTATAAAATTGTGTATATCCCTTAATAAACGCTTTGACTACACAAACGAATTTCAAAAAATACATTTACACATCATATCATTTATAACTAATTAAAGAATATCATGTGTTTTAAGAAACAATGATCATTACCCGTTTTTTGAAATTTTGTTACATAAATTGCTAACATCACACATCTAAACTGTATTTCTCTTCTATTATTCACAAAATTGTTACAACGCTGTTACCATGGATGAAAAAAATCAAAGACATTCGAGAAAACGTAAGAAAGAGGTGTCGAGCGGTAACAAACCTCAACCTTCAAACCAAATACTCCCTTTGTCAGGAATAGTCACGCCAACTTCTAACACAAGAGTTTCTTTGGCAGAGATACTAACAAGTATGTGTGTCTATGTATAAAGAATATCCTACTATAACTTCGTTTCATATGGTGTTTTAACTTTTTATGTTTCTATCGATTAGATGATCCTCTCACTGGAACGTTGCCTACATCACAGTTATCCAATACATCTTTAACACAAGCAGCAAAGCTTAAAGGTTTAATCACAATTTTAACTGCATTAAAATGTAGAAGCTATAAACGTTCTTTTATTAACTGAAAATACAAACTGATATGCCATATCTTTTGCTATTCATAGTATTTTTTTAAAATTTTTGTAGGTTCATTTGCGCAGTCTACACGGCCGCAACCAAGAGCTCCTAATAGACTACCGCTTGCAGACGTTACTAACTGTGAGTTACTTAGATAGTCAGATAATACAAAATTACTTATTTACTGAATTCTTATGACTATTAGTACTTTCTCACCTTTTAAAAATTCTCATTATATAATGTTACACAGATTTTCCTCAAAGTTTAAATGTCGTATCAAATATTGGTAACTCAACAAGAGTTTCAAGTTCACCCTTCTTTTAAGGTATCAACTTTCAAGATTATTTAAATAATATTGTGCTTTGAAGGTTTAAACTTTCAAGATTATATGCCTATTTCTTTCTACTTAGATGAACATTCCTAAACTTTTGTATATATATTTAGGATCAAATTCACAGACAACAAACCCCATATTGGCCACAAATACTCTTGGCACGTTTCCAACTCGATTATCACCATTGACTCGCAATGTAACTACACATGTTAGGCAAAGTACAACTCCAGATTTTCAATCACAATTAGGTGACGTATCTTTCCTTATTGCTTCATATCTATACATTTTCTATACGATCTTCCATCTTGCATTTTCAGTAAATTAACTTTATATGTCTAACATGTTTTTCTTTTGTTTGTATTATATTAGCAACAAACTTACCGGTACTTCAGAGTAATTCAATGCAACCAGCAAATGTTTCCACAAAATCTACAGGTCGCGTTTCACTTATGCCACAACAACCAACAACTTTTGCTACATCTTCTTCTGCTATTGGGCTTATACAAAGTCCAAATTCAGGAAATTCAATTGGTTAGACACATATACATATGTACTATACTTCTTATATACGTAACATATATATTCTTTCTAACACGTTTATGTTATTCTTCTATAGTATCTCAAAGGTCCGTTGTTTGCAACACTATTACCAATGAAAATCTTGGTTCACTTTCACCTAATTCTTTTCCTACAACTGGTAACCAACCAGCTTCAGTTGCTGCAACACGCAAACAACAATCTCCCTTGAATGATATCTCAAATGGTATTTTTATAACTCTCATCTTTGATTAAACCTGCTACGTCAAAATTGTTTGTTTTTTACTATTTATGAATATTGGTAAGCAAGGTTATTGGATAACACCATCTTTTACACATATCCGCAGGTCCTGTTTCACTTACGCCGCAGCAACCTAAAAACGTTTCAACAACTCCTTCATCTAATGCATTCAACAGAACTCCGACTTCTGGAATCTCAATTTGTAAGAAACATATACCTCTGCATTATACGTACGCTTTCTAACAAAAATACTCTTTGTAACTACGTTCATTTTTTATTTATAGTATCACAAACTCCACTTCCTCTCAACACGGTTAACAGTGTTAATCATAGTAGAGCCACACGTAATTCTGTGGCAACAATTACTACCCAATCAACTCCAGTTGGCGCGACACGTCAACGACAATCTCCCCTGACTGATGTTTCAAACGGTAAAATTTGAAACAAAACTTATTATTTTGGAACAACATGCTTATATGTCAATGTGTTTTCATTATTCTCTTAATGCTGTTTTCAGTTTGTTTCCAAACTCCCGAGGTTTGCTAGGTTAATCAACGCACTAGGGATGAGCATTTGGACCCGAATCACGGTACCGTACCGGTACCGTACCAAAATGGTACCGACTCCCAATACACGGTACGGTACCGGTACCATGAATTGAGCCAAAAAAAATCGGTACCACTAATACGGTACCGGTACCAAAGCGGGAAGTACCAAAAAAAAATCCCGAAAATTGAGTAGTCATATTTTTGAATTAAATAACTTATCCAAACACCTATTTGGCCCGTTCCATGTCAAACAATAGTCATGTAAAACATATGAAAAGAAACCAAACATTCAAAAAACTTATTGTGGCAACTATAGATCCTTCATAAACGCTCCCAAAAATTAAACCCGAACCTATTTTATAAGTTTTTGAACGTTTGTATGTTACGAATATCTTGGTGATGTATTTATTTAAGTGTTGGTTGCGTTTTGTGCCACGTCGTGGTTTGAAATCACTTGAAAATGCATGTTTTTTCCTATTTTTTGTTGCATTTTCTTGAAATCCTATTTGGTTTAACAAAAAACGGGAAGAACCGTATAGGTACCGATTTCCCGGTACCGAGTACCGGTACCGGATCCGGTACCCGAATCCCGTCCAGTACGGTACCGGTACCCACTTTCATGCTCGGGAAAATATCGGTACCAACAATTAGGTACGGGTTCGGTACCATTCTGGTACCGTGCTCATCCCTACAACACACCAACAAAACATCAACGTCTGGTGTTAAAACAACCATTCCCGCTATAATCACACAAAATTCAGCATACGAAGTCTGTGAGTCATCAAGACGAACAAAATGGTCTAAGAGACCTGCTTTACAAACTCGAACGCCAGTTAGGTTTAATCTTGATGATGAGGATGCAAATGTTAGAAAAGTTTACGACAAGTACGTTGGTATATCCGAAGGTAATTCTATATCTTCTTTTACATTCAATGAAAAAGGCTAATAATAATTTAATCGCACATTAAAGAAGCATATTTTTAATTTGCAGACTACTACGACCATGGTGATCCTACATTTGAGTGCAAAGAATGTCATGCTTTGCTATGGGAAGCGGAAGCCAGAAAAGGAAACCATGGTAATCCAACAAACAAAGCGTATAGTATATGCTTTAGCAAGGGAAAAGTTTCTATTAAACAACCGGCTCCTGCTCCAAAGCCCTTACACGATTTATTTTTTAATGACGATGCAAAGAGTCAGAATTTCAAAAACAACATTAGAACATACAATAGCATGTTTGCTTTTACTTCAATGGGTGGAAAGGTTGACGATTCAATCAACAGACGAGGCCGTGCTCCATATGTTTTCCGCTTGCATGGACAAACATACCATAGTATTGGTAGTTTGCTTCCGGAACCAGGTGCTCCTCCGAAATTTGCACAGCTGTATATATATGACACATCAAACGAAAATGAGAATAGAGCAAGAGCATTAAGGTAATTTGCGTTGCGTTTATTTCCATTTATGTATAAACATGTTGTTTAAAACGAGTTGTGCAGCATTATGAATTTTTGTTTAATCAATTCAAATTACTAATATGCAGCAATTCTTCGTCATCCTCCGGTCCTTCGAATTCAAAGCATCCTATCGATCAAAACATTATCAATCAAGTAAAAGATGTTTTAGACACTTCGAGTGATTTGGTACAAACATTTAGAAGGGCGCGTGACCGATACACAGAAGACACCGAGCAGAATATTAAAATAAAGCTCATTGAAAAGCGAGGAAAAGATGGACGAAATTACAATCTTCCCACTGCCAACGAGGTTGTTGGTCTTATTATAGGCGACTTTGATTAATTTGCAGAACAAAGAGATATTGTGATAGACAAGTATCGTGAAGGTTTGCAACGTATCAATATTTTCCATCCTATGTACCTCCCCTTGTAGTACCCTTTGTTGATGTCCTGTGCGCAAGATGGGTATCATTTGGATATACCACTAAGAAAGAAAGCTGGCCAAATGGCCACAGATCAGACGGCCACAGATAAGAAGGACAAAACAGTTACTATGCGGCAGTGGTTTTCTTATCAAATACAGGACCGTCCTAATCAAGAAAATTTATTTACGTGTGGAGGTCGTTTGTTTCAGCAGTTTCTTGTGGATGGTTACACTATGTTTGAAACTGAGCGTTTGTATTTCCATCGATCAAAACAGTCAAAACTTAGGTGTGATACGTACTCAAATATCCGTCAGAGCATTGCATCTGGTAACACAGACCCCACCGCCCTTGGAAAGCCGGTGGTCTTGCCTTCTACATTTACCGGTGGGCCAAGGTACATGAAGCAAAACTATATGGATGCGATGGCGTTATGTAGATGGTACGGTTGTCCGGATTTGTTCATAACAGTCACGTGCAATCCTAACTTGCCGGAGATTGCAAGATATATACGAGAGCATAACCTTTCATCTTCAGATCGCCCCGATGTGCTTACAAGAGTTTTTAAAATGAAACTGGACCAATTGATGAAGGATTTGAAAGAGTTGTGTTTATTTGGACGTGTTCAAGCAAGTACTATACATAAACCTTTACTTATGTATATTCTTCTGTAACAAATTGTATGCACAGACATTAATAAATTTTGAAGTAACTTTTGTTTATAATATTTTGCAGTTGTATATACGGTTGAGTTTCAAAAAAGAGGCCTTCCGCACGCACATGTATGTTTATTCTTGCATAAGGATGACAAGGTTCCAAACGCTGAACAGATTGACAAATACATATCTGCCGAGATACCGGATAAAGATAACGATCCCGATTTGTACAAGTTAGTTTCTGATTTCATGTTGCATGGTCCTTGCGGTGCGGATGACCCAAACCAGGCTTGCATGTCCGACGGTAAGTGTACCAAACACTTCCCAAAAAAATTCACCCAACGCAGTTCAGTAGACGCGGATGGCTACCCTGTTTATAGAAGATATGTGGAAAAGAGTGGACATAAGTTACATAACGGTTATGTCATCCCGTATAATGCTCAGCTTCTAAAACGTTACCAATGCCACATTAACGTTGAGTGGTGCAACCAGACGGGGTCAATCAAATATTTGTTTAAGTATATAAACAAAGGTCCGGATAGAGTGTCGGCACAGTTGTATGAACCGGTTACCACGGCTGACGGTCAACAAATTGATAAACCTATTGACGAGATAAAGGCTTTCTTAGATTGCAGATACCTATCTGCTTGCGAGGCGGCGTGGAGGCTATTTGGTTTTGAGATTCATTATAGAACACCATCTGTTGAGAGGATGTCCTTTCATCTTGAAGGCGAGCAGCAAGTTGTGTATGACGAAGACGCTGATCTCGAAACAGCTGTTCAAAAGTAAACAGTTGGTGCTGATATGTTCGAAGGTTGGATGAAAATGAATGAACAATTCCCGACGGCAAGGGAGCTAACGTATGCTGAGTTTCCTACAAAGTATGTCTGGAACGCTCCAAAAAGAATTTGGACGCTTAGGAAGCAAGGAAGATCGATTGGAAGAATTCACAGCGTTCCTATATCAACAGGAGACGCTTACTATTGTAGAATGCTGCTAAACAGTGCAAAAGGATGTCGGTCACAGGATGAGATTAAAAAGGTTAATGGTATAGTGTATCCAACTTATAAAGAGGCTTGCTACGCAGCGGGCCTTTTAGAGGATGACAAGGAGTATGTTGAGAGTATTAAAGACAAAGCCCATTGGGCACACCCTGAATATGTTCGTGACCTATTTGTCACATTGCTTTCGCAAAAGGAACTTACCACGCCTTTGAGTGTTTGGTTACAAACATGGCATTTGCTTGCGCAAGATGTTCAATATAAGAGAAGGCAAATTTTACAAATTCCAGGTAATACCTACAAAATGTCTATGTTAATATAATCTGTTATGCATTTTTCTTAGGACATGTTTGCCTGAAATTGTTATATTATTCAACACTGATCAAATGTCTGTTATGTTTGCTGAGACCTTTTTGCAACAGATTATGTGTAATGTTTTAATAACGCTGTCGTTAATTAAGTACTGACATTATCTTTATTTATTGCAGATTTGATTCTTAGTGACGACGAAAAAAAGAATGTGGCTTTGTACTATACTGAACAACTTATGAGATCAAGAGGTGCAACTTTGCGGCATTGGCCTGAGATGCCTTATCCTGATGATACACACATATCTGACTTTGGTAATCGACTTATACACGATGAGACAGATTATAACCCGGTCGAGTTACAATCTGAATACGAACTGTGAAAACGTAGAGGGGGGTGAATACGTTCCCGTTTTAAAAACTTAAAACTTATTGTATCAAATTTCCAGTTTGGCTTGTTCTAATATGAAAGATGTTTGTTGTAGTTTATGACTAGCATAAACTAAAGCATGTTGTCACACAAGTATTATCAACTAATCACAACACAAGCAATCATATAATGCAAACATAAAAGTAAATAGATAAGTAAAAGAAAGCGCAAACCGAACACGATGATTTATAGTGGTTCGGTCACGGAGCTCCTCTCCGCCCTAATCCACTCCCCGAGTACCCAACTCGAGAGTTACTTCACTAGATCAACAAGCTCCCTTCTCGGCGGAGAAAACCTTACACACGTCGCTTACACTTTTTCCGGTACAAAGCTAAATACCGGGTTCTAGTTCGAGGTAGAACCAACCTAACGTCGCCTATACAATTTCCGACACTAAGCTAGATGTCGAGTTCTTTTACATGGGTACAACCACTCCCGTCGTCGCTTAACCTTTTTCCGGTACTAAGCTAGATACCGAGTTCTTTACAAGGGTACAACCACTCCCGCTATGTTTTATGGCCCAACATAGAAACCTTGTGTTTTATGGCACAAACACATAAACCACCTAATCTAGTATGAATAGATTACAATGATGATCCATGACATAAATAGGTCATGGACATGAATGGCTAATCTAAATGAACTTCCATTGATAGGAAGCCTTCAATGGATGAAGATTGCAAGCTCCCTAAACTTGTTGTGATGGATCTTCATATATGCATGTGGAATCTACATGAACTTCTTGAATAAGAAGTCTTCAAACATTGATGATGTCAAGTGCCCTTGAATCTTCATATGTTGGTATGCTATGGTGGATAATGACTTCAAGATCTTCTAACCTTCTTGGTGGATCAGGAAGTATGCTATGATGATGACTTACGATCTCTGAGCTAGCTTCACAGGATCATTACGAGTATATGCTTACAACATAATGAAAGTTAGTAACATTATGATCATTATGTAAAGGGTGATTAATGTGTGTTTCTACATGATTTACTAATGATCTAAATGTATGCAAAGGGTAGGAGGAATGTGTGTTCAAAATGGGATAAACAATGGGTAAACAATGGGCTGCTATTTATAGCCAACAGGAATTTTACCCCGACGGATTTGGCGGATCCAAATAAAGGGATCCGTCCTTTATACCATTTGGATTCGCGGGTGTCTGACAAAAAAATCTCCAAATATCTTTCCATATCTAACCAAGATCTTGCAAAGTCAACTACATTGCTTCAAGATCTTTCCAAAATATCTTTCTAAATCTACAAGATTTCTAAATGATGTGTGCCATGATGTCATGTATATATTTCCATTTTAAGATTTAAAATGTAAATAATGTAAATATATATATGTATGTAACATGTATCCTAGTGATCATGTAGCATGTATATACTAGCTTAACTAATATATGTTTACCAAGATGTATCATGTTAGTTTGACATCTAAAGTGTACTTATCCTATTAAACTTAGGAAACATGATGTACAAGTAAAAATACTTGTTTATGCAAAGGTGTAAAATGAGGTTCTAAGTAGAATGATTAACCTTTTAAAATACTTAATGACCTAACTGTATTTTAAACATTCTAAATGGTTTGTTAAGGGTTTGATCATAATGCCACATAACAAACATGTACGAACCTGTGTTGTATCATACGAGGACTCGAGAAGTCGAGAGGTGTTGGATGTATGTTGAGACAAAATAAGATTACAAGTAACTTGTATATTTTACGTTATGTATCAAGTTACATGTTTGTCATCAATCAAAACAAACGAGATTGCTTGCACTAACAATCTCCCCAACGAGACTGCTTGCACTAACAATCTCCCCCTTTTTGATGATGACAAAATATGTAAACGTGATAGAAAGTAAAATGCAAAAAGTTACTTGTGTCCGTACTACCTTTACATTACCTTCTCCATTTATACTCTTCTCCCCTATTACTTTCTCCGTTTACACCTTTCTCCCCCTTTTGTCGAAACAAAAAGGGTGTGTCCTTGGAGTTAACTTGATTTCTCCCCAAAATGGCGAGCTTGCATCATCCCTAGTGAAGTTAAATAGACTACTCCAATCTCCTATGGTTGTTGCGTCCCCTAGGTTGTTAGCGGATCCATGGATCAAATTTAGATCCTTAACCTACATCAAGGTTAGTGGTGTGCAACATAAAAAGATAAATGAAAAATGCATGATGAATGAAATGCATATAGCCAACGATACACATGGATAAGCCATGTTGGACTATCTTCTCCTTTTTGTCGAAACACAAAAGTGTGTCGAAGAATGAGAATTCTTAAGAATGCAAGCATGCTCCCCCTTGACTGTAGCTCCCCCTTAATCAATACTCCCCGTTGCTAGGGTACCAACGTATATGATCCAAGGATGAAGAATCCTACAAAATAAAGGTTAGTGTATGTGATATACAACAATGCGTGTATATGATGTATTCTATAAATGCTTGACGAAAGCTCCCCCTTGCTTTAGAGCGTCAAGATAAACCTACAAAACAAAAATTAGCACAATAGAGACTATGTCTTAAGACATATGTGTCATATACGACCAAGTGTATAGACGATGCAATAATAGTGCTTGATAGATATTCCTCCTGGTTTGAGGACGTTAAGAAGCACCTACAATAAAAGACGACATTTAATCGATGCAAACTTCATCCTTAGATGAGTATGCTATATACGATCGAGCGTATATGTTGATGAACCTACAATGAAATGGTTAGTGCAATATATTTTATCTCAAAGAAAAATATGATGCAACATATCAATAATCTAATCACAAGCAACTTAAGTCAGAGAACTTATAATTATTTGGCAAACCATGTCATACCAATTGTGATATTGTGATTATCTAGTAAACCATGTTATAAAGTGTGTAATCTTCTAATAAGAATTACAATCACATGAATATAATATGATAAAATTCTACAAAACAATGCCTATGAGGAGGATATGAAGTGGAGTAAAAGTGAGTGATGCTAGTGTTGGTGTTGGTTTACTAGTGATAACTAAAGGTTGATGCAAGCAGGTTTTTCGCTAATCCATGGGGTTGATGATTAGTGAAAGAGGTGATGGAAGATGGTGGTTATAATGAATGCAATGAATTCAGAAGCTCTAATGTATAGAAAATGCTATAAGAGTACTTGAAGACGGTTACGATCATGATATTATCATCTACCAAAAATGATGAATCGTGCCATAATAAATGCTCGAAAATGAAATTAAGAGAGAGTGAAGACAATGATCACTTAGGAATAGAAATTCCATATGCAACAATTAAAAATACTAGATACCTATATGCAGATGAAAATGACATCATATGATGAGAGTGTTGGTTGAACTAACGTGTTGAGAATGATGGTTCTGTTTGCACTGACAATGACGTGCTTGATATGTATCAAGAATGAAAAGGATGTGATCCTATGATGGTGTTCTTAGACAATGAAGATGTGAAGTTAAATCCTAGACTCGTTGGTTGTGAGGGGTTTATTTGTTATGAATAATTAAATCTGAACCAGGTACCCACGGATTGGGTGGAACCAAATCTTTGGTTCCGTCCGTCTTATCCTAGGGTGCCGTGGGACCAGAATTGATTTGGTCACGTTTTGTCATTTTTGATCAAACGAAGGTTCAAGCTAAGGTCTATTCACTTATAACTACTGATTTGGTTTCACTAATCCTAGTCAAAGTCTAAGGAGACTTAATGCTTCTCGTTTAAGAGGTTTGTCAAACACATGATGTGTTTTTCACTTGACAAGATATTGGTGCAAAGCTGTGATGTTGGGTAGCATACAAAGAACTTCTTCCTTGAAGTTTCATAGCTCTTCTTTATCAATGCGAGATGATCGCATGATGAGGCATGTGGTTTTCCTTATGAGAGGTGTATTGTTTTAACTAAAAGATGATGAAGATGTTGTTAGGAAAGCGGAAGCAACAATACGATTTGGAGAGAGGTATATTGAAAGATACCCAAACACAAATTTCAAACCTCTAAAGCTTAATCCTAGTATCTTCAAAAAGCTATATGCAAGAAAATGGATCCCATAAACATATTACTAATCTAAGTAACAACAAAGGGACAACAATTACACAAGATATGCATAACAAAGAGAAATAACAAATAATTTGTTATCAACCTACAAGACAAGAGTTTTAATAACAAAAGATGTGAATATCATAAGGCAACATCTTACAAAAACAAATAATCGACTACTAGATAAAAAGCTACCACATAGCATAAAGACAAATAATCATATTGCAAGATAGCATGACATTGTTTTAGATGCTACATTGTGAAATTGTTTTGAGGTTAGGCTTAATCACTTAAGCATACTTATCCATTAATAAAAAAAATGACTTCTAAATGTTCATCATACCAAAACCACTTTGACAAAGTGCACACATGGCAAACAAATATTGTGACAAAGAAGTGAGACTACAGATTCATGCAAATCATTATGACATTTAGGAAGCATGCATCATTTAGACTATCTTACGAAAAAGCTCAATGAATGTGGACTAAAGATAAGAGCTATCTAACACCATGACATATCCTAAGTTAACAAGAATCATGTTAATCTTGTGAAATATCATATAACAAGTATCATGCGAATCATGTTAACATCTAGTAGCATGAAACATATATGAGCATGCAGACAAAACCTTTCGAAGGTTTACACATTTGACTATCAATCAAATAATTATCATGATAACGTCAAGACATTTAAACATATCAAACACATAACATGTAATCAACACATATATATGTAATGCAAGTGATTTTACTAAGAAAAATCACATCTACTACTTGATTGATTAATATTCCTAAGACAAGATAAATTATCTTATTTTAATACTTACTTTAGGCAAGTATAGGAATACAGATTTTTCAAGTTGGAGAATGAATATGAGACTATTACTAGCGGTGCTCAATTCAGGCTAAACACGACCATTTTTACGGGTGATTCCACATACCCAACTTCTCTGTTGGAAGCAATTTAACCGTTAGGTTAAATTGAGTTTCTAGTGCAATAGGTTCTCCAGTAGTCATTCTCATGTCTGAAAGATAGGAATTCCTATTTTTGCTTATTGAAGTATAAAAGAGGATAATTCACCAATACATGACTTAATGAAACTCAACTATTTCTATTAAAACTAAGGTGATGAAGATGTCATGTAATACACGGAAATATGTGTCAACAGATTTTAATCTTTGTGTTTGGAATCTTAAGTTTGAATTATCTAAAGGGTGACATCTTTTATGTTGAGTTTAAGTATGTGTTATGCAAGTGATTTGATAATCTAAGACCAAGAGGTGTGTTCGTTCTTAAGAAGGTTCTTTGAAACAAGTATCTAAATAAAGTTACCAACTTTTATAGATCTTATGTATGCTCTAGAGATATGTAAGATATGCACAAGGTTTGAACTAGATTTGGTTAAGATGCCCGCTTGAAAGGAAATAGATACATATAGTATCTTTCAACAAGTAAGATTATCTCATGGGATAAAGTCATCATGCTTATGAAAATAAGTATGACAATATGAGGGGGAAGCTCTTGTTCATAAAACTTGTAGATGTTTATTTAAGATCATTTACCCAATGAGGTGTAATGAAATCTCTTGTAACACAACCGTTCATGTTGCAAGGAGAGAATGATGCATAGGATATACATTATCCTTTTTACAAGATGAAAACTAAACGCATGATCTCTTAGGCATAATGTTTTCCGAAACATCATGTTTTCCTAATTGAAGATATGAACCCAAAGTGTTTGAATTGGATAGATTTATCCTAAATAACTTGGTTTCAAGATTATGATAACTAAATGATGACAAGAGGAACTCACTCGAGTTTCTTATGTATACTCCTCAAAAGTCATTGTCACTTTGGGGTGCATGAGGTTGGCTTTGAGATTTTAACATATGCTGTTAAAATGTTGATTTAAGGTTTAATGAAACTTACGCAGAAGTTTAACGATAAAGTATTACTAATACTTTGATAACTTGTGAAAGTTGTACTACTTAAACCTAGTGAACAATGATAAACATTGAATGTGAGCATCATGCTCATTTGATGGTGAAGGTTCTAATCCTATAGGTGATAAAGTATGGTTGAATTTGTTTAACGCACACTTGATTTGATACGAGTGTTTGGACAAAGGGCTTTTTGAGCAATACACTCAATGGATTATGGAGTTGAGGGTTTTGTTGTGCTATGGGAGTACTTAGGTTTCATGGATGTTGAAGACAACAAAGACTAATTCTTGTGATCCTTTGGTTGGTACGACTAGTGGGTGATGTGATTTGAGGCTTAGGACCTGAGACATATCACAGATGTGAATGTGCTTGGATAATGGTGAAAGTACAAGTGTACTTAGGTGATAGGATAAGTGTTTTAACATAAGTTGTTAAAAATACTTGGGTGTTGATTCTTTCGGATGTGACTTTTAATGACTACAATCGTAAGTCAAATTCACTTGAATATTTCGGATGAAATACTTAAGTTGTCAATCCTGCTTTGAGAAAAAGGATAACAAGACTTGATAATTACATCTATAACCTAATTGTTAGTTATGACTTGATGTAAATCGTCTTGAAGAATGACATGTTAACCATATGTGGATGCTAGACAATATCTATAGTTATCAGTTGGATCTATGATATTTTTACCAACAGTGAGTCTGGATTGATTAGGAAATTGTTAATTTACAAATCAAGCTAATGGATGAGTAAAAGACAAGTGGATGCATTGAATGTATGTAATGATCATAAATGATCAGTGGTCTACGGACTGCAAGAAACAAATTTCCAGATTCTTTTACAGAGAAAGGTATCTTGGATCCTTTTTATGAAATTTCAAAGTATGGTTAGAGATGATTATCCTATAGTTGCAAGTGAGATGTCCTAATCCTAATTTGAGTGAACATCAGTGAACATAATCCTAGTGATACAAGTGAGTGATCTCAAGTGAGGGATTAAACGAAATTTTGAAAAACTAGCTGTTAGTTCTAGCGGAACCAAATGATAACAAAGGCGGAGCCCAGTTTTTGGTACCGCGGAATCCGTGAGTTGATTTTAGGCGGAGCCAAAGATCTCAACAGACGGAACCATAAATTTGGTTCCGCTATTTCCGCCAAATGGAAGTTCTTAACAGAGGACATGTCAAAGTTCCCGATACCCGTTCAATTCCCGAAGATTGTCCTAAAACATATGCAACTACTTATTTGTGATTGATTAAAACCAAAAACACAGGTTCTAACACACGTTTGCACATAGATCAATCTGATGATAATAACTTACCATAAATGGATGTTAAGCCAAATAGTGGCTTAAACACGAAAACTTGATAACATCAAAATGTTATCGTCCTGCATTGTCACGGTTAGTTCACATGATCATTCAAAGATAAGTTTCTATCCTATGACAAGACAAATACATTAAACATCATGATTAAAAGCAAATGAACCAAACACCTTTTTCAAAGATACTACATGTTTACACATTTTAATACTTGAGCTAAAGTTTGTGTAAGACAATACTTTTCAAGACACTAAACTAGTTTCACTTAGTTCTCATTCCTAAGTAAGTTATGCAAGGTTTTCACATAACATATGCAAACAAAAATATCTAAGTCTATAAGTGAAACAAACACAGTTTATCAACTTATTGCACAATATCTAGCAAATGTCCTATTATGCATAAAACAAGCAATTGATAAACAAGCTGTTGTTCCCTTAACACGCTTAGAGTTAACTAAAGGTTAATCTATTTGTGTTTATGACTAATACAACGTATTGATTAATTCTAACAGTTAATGAAACGTAAATATAAAAACACATAAGTATTTTCAACGTTTAAATTCTTATTAGAAATGAACCAAAGAATCTATTACCCAAGTGTTTTGCGGAACAAACACTTGGGATTGAATAGACAAGGTATGGTGTCTCCTATCTAAACTTAATCTATGCTTAAGTGGTAACAAGTCGACCCACTGAGCTATCTCAGGGATACGTTACTCTTTGTAGGAGAAAAATGGTATTTGTGAAAGTCTAAGCTTTAATTGCACAAGAATACCTTACCTCCTTTTCTCCTATCTGTTTGCTATTTATAGGCAAACATGTTAAGAGTACTGAAGATTAAAACTAGATAAACAAATAGGAAGCGTGTCTAACAACTACAATAGTAGTTGTCATTTCCAAGAACCAATGAGATTGCGCCAAAAAGTCTTCGAGTGTCAGACCTTACACTTCTTCGACTTTTAGCAACTTGAGGGATGGTTTGTCTGACCCCGATAAGACTTGTTCTTATCTTCTTAAAACCTTCCCTCATTATCCCGCCTTTTATTCAGGCTTTAGGTTCTTCAGACATTTGTCTTCAGTCTTCAGTTATTGTTGTTGAGGAGACTTGGGGTTCAGTGAGCTCTTGTCTAACGCTCACTGATCCATTACCTTCTTCTTCGTCTCAAGTAACACTTCAGTGAGTACCGCCTCACTGTGTGGTGAATCTTTCTTCTTAGACTCGTCCTGAGCATCTTGAAGGTAACTCACTGAGTGACTGTTCACTCGGTGACTTAGAATGTTTTCGTTTTAATTTACACTTAGCTTAATTTGTATTCAAATCTTGTGTTAACGACTCTTGGGTACTGAAGGACCCAACAATCTCCCCCTATTTGGATATAAATTATGCTTAAGTGTTTTTGATTAGTTATGAGTGAGCTAATGACTTCTGCTCATACTGAATGTACTAGAAAGTAAATAAGGACACTGAAATGATAAAAACATCATCTTATTAATATTATTACAAGTCCTAACAAAACCATACATAGTACGAGGACAGTGGTGGTGTTGGCAGATTCATTCAGTCGAACTTATAACTTAGGGCTTCAAGCTTTGGCTTCTTGGACTCTAGCTCATGTTGATCAGGATGCTCTTGAATCTTTGTTCTCAGGTATTGGCAGAACCTCACATTTTCAGGAGTCTTGATTGGTGAGGCCATCATGAGGAAACCCAGCATTGCCTTGATTTCTGATTGGTCAATATCACTCCATCTTTGGAAGGCTGGGTCTCCAAACTCATCAGTGAAGAACAAACCTCTTTCAGGTTGTTCGATGACCAATTTGTTTCTGAATGGAACTCCTTCTGGGAGGGCTCTGTTGCAATCCAGACCAGGGACCTTGATCTCAGGCTTAGCTTCAATCTTCTTTCTCTTTCTTGAGGAAGACTGAGATGGAGCAGGTTGTTCGGCTGAAGCAGGAAGAAGAGAGGGAATACCAAGTTCCTGAGGTGTTGCTGCCAGTTTTTCATACCTCAGACTCAGGGATTTCAACAGACCAGGGACCACAACATTTGACTTTTTCGCTATCATTGGACCCAATTCATCCAATTCAGTGATCCCGAAGTCTGCGAATCTGAAGGGGTTATGAACCTCAAAGATTCTTTTGTCAGCACTCCTGTAGACAGTTACAATGGCAGGCTTGGTGTTTCGGTGAATCTTGACATCAAGGATGGGTTCTGGCTTCAACCTGCTTGTCATGACCCACTGATATCTCTCAATCCTGTTCTGCCTAATCTCTTCAGCCCTCTTTAACCTTTCTTCCCTTTTCTCCCTGAGAGCAATCATCTCAGCAGTCTGAGCTTTCACAAAGGCAACCCAATCTTTTTGGCCTCTTCGTTTACCACCTGAATAAGAGCAGCCTTGCTCGCCCTTTCTTCTTCAGCTGCCTTCTTCATTGCCTCCTCTTTCTCCATATGAGCCTGAATTTCCTCATTTGTGAGAAGTTGTATTTTTCCATTTACCTCATAAGGGACCCTGACTGGCTCATCAGGGTCTTGCCTTCTTTCAGAGGAAGCAGGCACCAAGATTGTAGACTCAGGCTCAGTGGTTGTGAGAATGCCCTTGCCTTTGTCTTGGTGGGATGAAGATGGGTTTGTCTCAGGAATCTCCCCCTCAGTGTGAGAAGGAGGTTGTTCAGGTTGTTCTTCAGTGACATTCTCCCCCTCAACTGTTGCTTGACCCATGGTGAGAGCAAGAGTTGGTGCGCTCACTGAAGTTGAGGGAGCATCCTGACCTTTGAAAGCCTGATAAATCTCAGTCATCATTGACTTGATGTCTGAGGTGTCCTTCTGAAGAGTTGAGACCTTAGCCTCAAGAGAAGCCTGAGAAGCCTCTATTGCTGTCATCCTTGGCCCAAGGTTCCAAGCCAAGGAAGAAGAAGATGTAGCCCAAGATGCCAAGTGTGACTCCATAAGACCCAGGGAAGACTTGATGGAGTCCACTATAGAGCTGAGTCCCTGAAGATTTGAGGATTTTAGCATGTTTATCAGCTCAGTCAACTGAGTAGACTGTTGATGGTAGTCCTCAGAAGCCTGAAGAATTTTCTTGTTAAGCTCAGGGTCATCTTTCACCGACTCTTGAATAGTTGCAACGCTCTTGTGTATGTTGGTGAGAGCTTCGTTGAACAGTTTAAGATTCTCATCAAGATTTGTCAGGGAGAAGGAGATAGATGACTTGTGCTCATTAACATCATCATGATAGGATTCCACTGATTCCTTCAGGTTGACATAATGAACAGCAGCTTCACAGTGTTGGTCAAAAATTTCTTCAGTTAGCCCAGTAAAGAGAGCATTGTTGGCCTTTTGTAGGAACTTGACCAATTGCCTTTCAGTAAGAGGAAGAATGTTGTCATACTTTCTGAGTTTGGGAGGGCAGGATGATTCAGAATCTGAAGAATGATCAGCCTGAGATTCAGATTCTTCACCATGTGGAGAAGACTGATGCGATTGTTCAGTAGGTTGTGTATCAGTGTCCATGTCATCACCTGCCTCAAAAACTTCCTCCTCACTCTCTTCCTTGAGCTCATCTTCAGAATCAAGAAGAGCCTGACTATCCACCATTGAATGAATCTCTAAAAGGTTATCTGGCTCCTCTTCATAAGAAGACTTGCCTTGGTTTTGGCCAGGTCCTGACCCCGCCATAAAAACTGAGTGGGTTTGCTCAACCTGGCTAACCATAATAACTGAGGGGGTTTTCTCAGCCTGGCTTTTGAGGTCAATTCCCAAGAGAAGGGATCCGCCTGAGGGGGTTATGGGTTCCGTATCAGCGGGTGGTTTTAATCCCTCTGAGTCTTTGTCCCCCTTAGCGCCTTCAAGTCCTGATGGGTGTTTTTCAGAACTATCACGAGGCACTGTTTGTGATGATTGATGGACCCCCTTCCCATCAGGGTTGTACTGCCCTTTTGGAGATTCAGGGTCCTTGACTCCCTGAGACACTGAGTGTAATTTCTCAGGGACGTTAACGGGATGTGATTGGGTGTGGGTCCTCTTCCCAGTTGAGTAGTGCTGCCCAACCGAGGATTCAGGACCCTTTTCTCCCTCAGGCCCTGATTGTGATTTGTCAGTGCCTTCATCGGGATGTGAATGGGTGGAGGTTCCTAACTCCAATGACTTGTTTTTGTCAGTGGAATCATGAGGAAAGGGTTTTCCCGAGGATACTGAGGATGATTTCTCAGTGCCCTCTGTTGGCGTTTGTTTTTGGGTCAAGAGGGTCTCAGTGACGGGTGTCTCAGAGGTCTCGGCCATAATTAACCCTTGTTTAGGGTTGTTTGAGGCATCAGTCTCGGTGGCGAGTGGTTTGGGTCTAACCACCTTACTGGACTGACCCTTCTTTGTCTTCTTCACCTTCTTTGTAGGTGAAGGTACTGGAGAAACAGCGTTCTTCCCCTGATTAACCACCAGCATGTAGTTGGTCAGGGCAATGGGTTGTACCTCAGTAATGCCACTCGTATAATTGGTCTTATGTAGGACGTCAGGTTTTGTACCTTCAACGTCAGACCTAACATAGTCAGGGCCTAATAGGTCCTGAAGCACGCAGGAAATAAACCTAGGATAAGACATAAGTATTTGCCTAGATTTCC
Source organism: Artemisia tridentata subsp. tridentata (assembly GCA_021014915.2). NCBI lineage: Eukaryota > Viridiplantae > Streptophyta > Magnoliopsida > Asterales > Asteraceae > Artemisia > Artemisia tridentata. Next base: position 368,395,697 of record CP139504.1, on the reverse strand, counting down.
CTGAGAGCTTGGCAACGAGGTCACGGAAGATTATTCCTCCGATATCTATTTTCTACCCTCTAGGAGACTGAACAACATCAATTGTTGTGATGAGTTCAACTGCTCCGTGGAGGATTTATTCCCTCCAAGGACCTGAATGATGAAGGTCATCAGGATCCTCCAGATAGGGTGGAACCAGGTTTTAACTATTGGAGCCTTCTCCAATAAGGCTCCTGCGGCCATTTACTAATGAGCTACACTGAAGATAGGGTGGAAACCCCTCTTGAAGCTACTTATAAGGAATTCAAGCGCTTATGCAATATTGAAGATGGGATATTCTCGTATGATTTACTAATGAGCTACACTGAAGATGAATTGGTACTCTTATGGCCCATCATTGAATCTAAAGGATTGACTTGGACTACTATCAAAGAGAATGATGGGAAATTCAAAATTGAATTCATGAACTCAAGTAATAAAAGCTGTGGTGGAGGCAATACCCAACCTATGCAAATTTCTTACAAGCCTTATTCCGAACAGTACTGGGGATTAAATGAGAATTATCTGGACGATGAAAGAATTTATGCTATGGCGGAGTTACTATTTCATGGCAGGTTGGTAAGATTGATGGACCTCTCCCTCGAAGAATGGCTTGAACTTAAATATGGTAGTCCGAAATTTGCCCCTGCGAATGAAGTCAAGCGGATTATGACTTCATGGTTGACACAGAGTTTTAGGGAGCAATTTAACGAGTTCATGGAGATAAGGAGGAAAATGATTGGTAAAGCTTGCTTTGACGTTGACCACGATCCTAACAATGTTGATTTTTCAGATTGGTTGGCTAGTAAGTTCAATAACCATAAGAGCATGGATCGAGCTACTAAAGATGCATTATGGGTATATTGGATGAGAGGTGAAGACGAAGAAGTAGAGAGCGACTATGGGTCGTCACTTCATGATTCAACAATCAATGAGGGCATTGAAGAATTATTCAGAATAGACATTGACGTGTTCGATTATGAGACACCCTTGTGCAAACAATTCAAAGAATTTAATTACCTTCTTCAAGTCGACGATGATGTGCTAACTGGAGATCTACCAGGATTCAAGACTTATGATGATTTCAAAAACACCTGGTACTACGAATGGAATGACCAAATACCATGGGTTTGGGATAAACCATGGGAATTTGAGCACATTAATCACACCTGTACACCTTTCGTTTTCAAGGATGGGAGTAGTGTTTGGCCGACCTGTGATTATAAGAGTGACGGAACCTGTAATGGGGGAAGTATAATTGGGATGAAACGGGTTGGAAACGATGTAACCTTTGAAGACTATGAGTGGTATGATAATGTTGAAGACTGCCCACAAAAAGCGGAGGCTTTGCAAGAAAAGGGTAGAATTGAATACTTGAAAGAGCTAAAGGGAACATCGAATACTACTTTTTGAGAATGGGTGCATGCACAATTTGATGATTACACGAAGCTTAGTCGACAGTTACAATGGGAATTGGAAAGAGAGTGGGAGGCAATTCAAGATGATGATAACAATAAGTCATTAATCGATGAACTTGATGACTATTTGATTAAGGATCCTTATTTTAAGTTTGTTGATAAAGACGAAGAAGAATTCACCAAAAGAAAGTGTCAACTACTTGGAATCCCTTATAATGAGCCACCCATGATTATTTCTGAAAAATTTAAAATCATCAAATATTCTTTGGGACCTGATGAGGAATATGTTGCGACAAAGACCAAGAGTTATACTAGATTAAGTCGAACGGAAGAAAACGTCGCAAAGCTATACGGGAACATATTTCGGATGAAGGAAGAAGGATGGACCGTGACAAGAACTAAATGAAGAGCTGAACGTGAGTCTAACTTGAAGACTCTGGAATAAAGACAAGTGCTGACCGGGAGACAACCCGGAAAATTTTTATTATTCTGTTCTGTGTCGAGTCAGTCAGGCCCGCAGAGGATACGGCGCATCTCAATTCTAAGATGCGACGCATCTCCTGCACTGGTCATATCTTACTTTATTTTTTCTGCATTTTTTACTTTTCGACTTTAAAACTTTTTATCAGTTTATTTTAAGGCGGCGCATCCCTGGTTAAGGATAAGGCGCATCTTCTATTCTGATTCGTAATTATTCCAGGCTCGATACGGCGTATCTTCTTCCATAAGATACGGCGCATCGACTGACCTGACGATTTTCATTTTAATTTTTATGTTTTATTTTTCCTAACTACTAATGTATTATGCAAGTTTGAACCTTTCTTAACTTAGGTGTGTTTAAAGCCTTGGTGGTATTATAGATTCCTGCATTTCCTGTGGATACATCAAATATGAAGCTTAAACGTTCTAATCCACAAGAAGATGATTTTTGCTCTTATACTAATGGAGGATCATACCGAGCAAATCTCAGGGGAGTTTTTCTGTTCTAATTCTTTTATTTTCCAGTTTTTAACCTTTTATACAAACAACGAGGACGTTGTTTAACTTAAGTGGGGGGATTGGAGAATTAGAACACTTAACACTTACTTGTCCTAAACTTTTCAAAATATGCTTAAAATGTGCTTATATATCAAAATTTAAAAATTTTTAGCATGTTTTTGTTTAAGATCTAAGTTGCATAGCTGCACACATGACGTTATTTTCAAAAATTTTGATTTTTCAAAATTCACAAATCTATGAGTGTGCCGGTGACTTGTAAACTTTAGAACTTGGCTTGTATACTATTCGAGACCACCATAATAAGTATTATTTTTATAATTGGAATGACTTGTCTAAATTGGTAAATTTCTAGGATTACACCCAAATAGCCTTTATATGTTATGTGTTATTAGCTAACTACACTGGTTAGTTAACCCCCGTATAAACCCTTTTGTTACTCTCACTTTTAGAGTAAGATACCCCTAGAAAAACCCTCAGAGCCATTCCTTTCGTTTCTTACACCTTCGTTAAAATGTTTCGTTACACCCTTACACCTTAGCCTACCCTGTAGATTAGAATCCGTGGTTGGTTAATTGCTTTAGGCAAAGTGTGTTTCCTTACATTACCTGTGTTCGCGTGCGTAATTCATTATCTTTGGTTAGGTCGGGAAATTGCACAATGCAATTGGAGTGAAAGTAAATATTGTATATCTTTGAGTTTATTTTTTCGTCTGTTTACTACTTTCACTATTACCGTTATTTCTGAAGTCATGAAAAGTATGGAAAAATTATCCAGAGTTATCATTATAGTGATGTGGTGAAATTTTACACATCTATGTTTATGTAATAAAAATAAATAAATAAAAAAAAAAAAAAATCCGAAAAAATAAGAAAAGAAAAAGAAAAAGGAAGAGTTGGATGTTTGTTTTAACCAACTTATGTAAAGTTTTGTATTAAGTGGTCGATATCACCACTAGTTGTTGTATATTATATCTATGGATTGAATGGGAGTTGGCAGTTATGGGAACACCAACTAAGGTTTATTCTTTGATTGAGATCTTGTTGAGTATAATTCGTGTCTACCTAAAGCGTGTGTTTCAAGTGTTAAAGCGTGAGTTATTCTATGATTTGAGTCTTATTCATGGGATGGTTGGGATAGTGATTAACCACACTTAGGATTTTAATTTATTTGTTTTGTTTATTTTTCATTTTTACACCGATTTATATCCCAAATATTATCCATACCCTATATTATTCTTTATCCAAACCTTTGATTTATTGAGATTAGGGATTTGAGCAATCTTAAGTATCGTAGTCGTGGATTCGGCTATGTATTTATGATTTTGTCGCCCTTTTTGATATAATATTATTGGTGAAGATTACTTGATCCTATCTTTAGCCTATTCGAGTTAAGGATTTGAGCAATTGCAAGTATCGTGTTCGTGGATTCGATCATGTATTTGTGATTTTGTCGCCTTGTCTGGAATTTGAGATCGATAGAGATTAAGGAGAATGATTAACCCTTAAACCTCAAAACCCTTTTTACCGCTTTAGACTTGTTATTCCTTGGCTTTAGTGGGGGAGATGTGTATACTTGCCAAGCTTATGATAGAATATTCGTCACGACTGGACAGTTAAACGATTAGATTTGCTTTTATCAAATTATTTTATTTTACTTCTAATTCGTTAAGTGTTTGGTTGTGTGATTATGGCAAAAACGAATACATGCTTAAATATAAAAATAAATCCTAATATCTTTTAGGATACATTTTCATAAGATTAATTCTAAGGTTTACTTGGGGACAAGTAAAGTTCAAGTGGGGGGATATTTGATGAACTCAAATAAGTACATTTTATTACTATCATTTATCCTATTTATTTGACTTGTTTTATTATATTATGTATGAGAATTAATACTTAATCATTTACTTTTGTAATTCTCAGTTAAAAATAAGCATTTGGTGAAACTTGGCGATTTTGGACTAATTATGGAGCAAAACAAGCAAGAAGTCAAGAGTCTACTGAAATGTACAAGATCAAGACTATTCTGCTCCAGATGCGCCGCATTATACTTCTTACATACGGCGCATCGCTATCAAGATTTCACAAGATATTATCCAAGACGGCAAAGGACATGCGCCGCATCTGAGAATGAAGATACGCCGCATCTTCTGGCGGTGTACGAATATTCCTGAATATATTAATCTTGGACCCCACGCGAAGTTAAGTCAATGCGCCGCATCTGCTTTCTAGATACGCCGCATCTTACCCTCAGACAGAAACTATAAATACCCCAAGACCAGACGAATTCGAGAGACATAATATATACGAAGTACGAAGACCACAGAAACCTAAGGCCGAATTCAGACGATTAGGCAGCACAAGACACACCCGAACGAAGATACAAGAGCTGTAAGAAGGTCCTGCATGTATTTAATTCATTAAGTAGTTTTGTTTTATTGTGTTAGTAAACTTTAATTCATCAGGATTGGTGGCTTGTGTAATGTGAGGAGAAAGATTGCACTCCCTTAAAACTTCTTTCCCATCAATTAAAGTTTATATGTTGATGTCTTTGGTTACTACTTATTAGTGCATTGATAACCTCTGTGTTTATTAGTGGCCTGCGCATTTGACTACGGAAGAGAATGTGGCTCCCACGGTTGTTACTAAATTGATCATGTAAGACCCTGTGAAAAATCCTTGTAAGTAATCTTAGTGATTAATAATAATAATCTCGAATTACTATTTCCTAATGCCTATTTTTGCTAGAAAATTGAAACTTTTCGTGATCATTGTTAATGGCCATGCATTATATATACACGTATATATATTTAAACCACCAATGCTAGAGATTATATCTTTCCGACACAACACCACTTTCTTATAAACAAAGACAAGTAATCCTAATCATTTTATTATTTCACTACACTTAATAAAACTCAATATTACCTAATCCTATCTAATTAAAACACAAACAATATCAACAAACTCAAATTCTAATCCTAACCTATCACTACAACCCAACCGGACCCCTAATCTTCTCGGCCCAACAACAACCCCTTAGCCTTATTATCCAAAGGCTCATCAAAATGGCCAATTGCCAATCCAATTAAACACCATAGCCCATCCGACCACTTATTAAGAATTGTTGCATATTTCGTGTTTTCTTATTCTCACCCGTTCGATGCCCCACTTAATCAAAGACTCTCATGAAAAACTTAAAACTCGACAATTAACAAGTTAACCAACAAAAACTCCACTCCAACATCACAACCCATCATCACCTCGACAACAAGAATATGTCAGTAACCCATTTACATTTTCTTCTTCCTTTGCTCTTAATACCGCTCGCTACCCACTTTATAAACTCGACATTATTAATAAGACTAATCACGATCTCCATTCAACCTTACACGTTCGAAAGAATCAAGTAACTAACTAATGTAATATCCAAAACCCAACTAACATTTCTAATGCTTAGTACAATAATGACACATGATTTAATTATCTCCATTCGAACTAAGCATTAACATACATTCAATTGTAAAATTCGAACCAAACATATCTTGACCCAAACCATAATCAAGCTACGCTAAAATCCACAACCCACTAGACACCTAACTTATCATTATAGACATTCCAAAATGCAAAAGTGAACTAGAAGTGCAACTTGTGGTCAGAAAGCATATACACGTATAAGAACAAAGAAAACAAGAACACTACAATAGCTAAGATACAAAAGGCACAACTACTCTTACACTCAAACTCATATAACATCACACAAGTGTCCTTCAACCACAGTACTCTTCAATCATTAGTCACATAGTCAAGAAAATTGAGATATTTTCTCTATATAAACTCGTCCATTCGTTCATTTCCAATCCTCTATCACCATCACCTTTTATCACTATCAAAACATTTCTTAAACTTATACCTACTTTCTGTCGAGTAATTTGGAAACAAAAGCAAGATCATTTAACGTCAATTCGAAGCCCACTACTTTCCTTGAACCTCATTCGATCAAGCCAGATTTTCTCACCACCTTTCCAAAAGGGTGAAGTAAGTCTTCATTTTCTTTCTTAGTTATACATATCATGTATCCATGCATGTATATCTATCATTCTATTCGAACGTCCAACACACTGTCATCAACTTATCTTATACCTTAACATATAAGCACACCGCACCATGCACCATTTGGTTTAATTCATATATAGTAACACTTTCATTAGTTGCATGCATATGCTATTCGAATATTTTGACATTTGATCTCAACCGGATTAACAAAATATAGAGAAAACACATCGCAACTTAAGTGATCGAACCCCCCCAAGTCACGTTTAAATATGGCCATCTCATAAATGGCACTCTAACTTAAACTGGAATAATAAACTCCCTCGCTAACCGGATGTAAAGAAATAGATAAATAACCAAGACTATACTAGTTAAAGAAACCACTCGAATAAGCCTTTTCACGATGTATTTAAAACGAATCCTTTCATGCAACACCCAAATATTTTTAACCATCTCGATAGCCCACCTGGTAAACTAAATATTTCGTGTTGTGAGATCCCTCTCATAACCCCATTTCGACACCTTAATTAACTCCTTTTAACGCCACTCGACTAGACCCAAGCCCTTAGAAAATTCCATAGAGTATTTCACAGAATTATTAGGCTCGACCAGCCCATAAACCCTTATCATATTTTCGAAATCTCATATATAACCTAACTATATTTTTATACCACTCGAATGACAAGCTAGCCAACTACATTTTTCCAGTTTTGAGTTCGACTTCATGAGTTCGTTAACACGCCCAAAATAATCCCTTTGATCGATCCTCGCTAGGAGTTAGCTAGCCAAATGTTTTCATAAAATTAATAAAGCCTTCGGTTTGGGCCAAAAACCGAGCCCAACAAGGATTAACGATAACATGGCCCATCAGGCCCATATGATATATTTTTGGAATCCTAAAAATAGCCTAAATCCAAGCCCGAAATTATTTTCATGCCCTCGCCTCTAAAATTCTTAACGGGCTATGCTACCATTCGTACATGGCCCATTAATGCAAAACTAATTTATTTTCTGAAATAATAAATTGAAATAAGTTAAAATAAACTTAATAAAGTTATAAAAATTTTCAGAATATTTTTCCCGTCATTTTTATGCAAAAAGGACTAAAAATGTAACGCGACTTAACCGTAAAGGACTAAAACTGCCAAACCTGGAAACTAAGGGACTGAAGCTGTAAAAACAGTTGTAGAGGACTGAAATTGACTTATTATTGAACTTCAAGCTTTATATGGACTATTGGACAAGTATTGGACTGATATTGGACTACGGACTGAATAAGGACTAACGACGTAACGCGAACCACGGTTAGGGTAGAAAATGTAAAATCTGGAAAGACCAAGGAACAACTATTATAACTTGTCATTCTCATCTTATTTTTCATTTTTGCACCATAGCTTTACTTTATATGCACATTTGCACTATATTTGCATATTAGCTAATAGCGATAGAAATATTGGATAGTAATATTTTATGTACTTGTTGAAACTATAATCTTACGAGGATACGAGCATCATAAGCATATAACATCTTCATTAGATCGTTCAATAATCATCATCCATCACTCATACTCATACACACTAGAAATTAGTAAGATTCTCAGATATTTATATATTTACCAGGTTTTATATCGAAGTTGTTATAATCACCTCTGAATTATTTTTACCATCACCAGGAACGCATAAGGTGAGTCATGGCCTCACTTTTTAACTCTTTATACTTTTTAAACTCCGTGAGGGGGATACATGCTATAAATAAATCGCAAGTATTTTTCTGTATGCTACCTGAATTGATATATGCCTAAGTACACATGTTGCCACAAGACCCTTTATCATGAGCCATTAATCACTGCGGTGAACGCGAATATAATGAATAGATCTATTAGAGGTTGACGACCTATCCCACTAATACTGTGACGGAATGCTTTTTGCTAGTCGTATTAGTCGCGATGCATTATATTTGAGAAAAATAGGAATTGGCAAAATCACCTATTACTCGAGGGCAAATTCTCATCATTAATTTGGTGTGCACCTTCGTTTAGGCGATACTTTGTTAACGTTTGCGTGTCATGAGACTTAGGGCGATATATGAACTGCAATATCAATATTTTAAACTGATTGTATCTCCAATACAATCTTACTTGTGATTGAACTGATATTTAAACTATAAACTCCATGATTTCACTCAACATTATGTTGACTTTTAAGCATGTATCTCAGGGAATTAATGGAGCACGGCAAGGCATGGAGCAGGCATACCCTATCTTCAATAAATGGTGTAAAATAAGTTGTAATCCAGTTGAAATAATGTTTATTTAAATAAAACCTTAGCACTCTGATGTAATATTTTATAACTGGATTTGTATTATGGACCTATGTATATTAAAAATGCCATCTTAGGCTGTTTTCTTAAAATTTTGTTTTCGATCCTCACCGTAACACCCAGATTAATCTTCCGCTGCCACAAATCAAATTTGGGGGTGTTACAGTTTGGTATCAGAGCCTCGGTTATAGGGAACCAAATGTTTTTAAACGTTGGACTATAACTACATTTTTCAAACAAATTAACTATACACCATGTTACCTTAAATTCTCCATGCCTGCTTGCTGCCGTGCTCGGTATGTTATTCGTTAAATTGTCATATATAAGCCCTGCATACTTGATAGTTACTGTGCATAACTAGATCACCTTATGCTTATAATACACCACTTGATGTTAGTAAGTTACTTATACTACGATATATGGATTATTACAGTAACATGTCTTCTCTACCAGTTGATATCACTAAGACTACCACTTCTACCACTCATGTAGCACCTAGCTATCATATTACACCAAATACTGAAGATCCTTACGTACAAATGTCACAACCCCGACCTAACATAGAACTTACTCAAAACTCATCTTCATCATCACCTACTCACTCACCTCCACGCCAGAAACTTAGAAGAGCAACTGAATCCTATTCAGATCCGATTGGTGGTCAACCAACGTTTGAAATTGGACAAAGTTCACGTCAAGAAATGACTTGGGAAAATATCAACCTAAATTCTCCTTTACCCAATACCTCAGATTTCTCTATGCCAGATGCCCCAAACAATGTATCCTCACCCAAATCTCCCAACTACAATGTAAACACCCGAGACTCCATATGGATTCGCCTTCACCAACACGCCAGCATACTAAACGCTCACTCTGAACAGTTAAAAGAGTTACATCCATTGCGATTTGAATGGTTCGACCGTAACATTGATACTCTGTTCAAGAGGACCGATGCTGAGAGACGAGAAGTGTTTGGTTTAGGAGTGAATATTGGTAATATGAAGGACAACTATGAACAAGAACTTAGAAACTTGGATGCTAGAACCCGCTGTTTAGGAAGAGGCCATACTCAAACCCACATTAGGATTGAAGACATTGAAAGAGTATTATGGATAGCTAGAGACACAGCAAGAACCCAAAGCCAAAAGATTGCGGCCTTGGAAAACATGTTAGCTAATCAGATGAATGCATGCCAAGAACGTTTCTCGGCCATGGAAGCTGCGCAACTGGATCTTGAGGCAGAAGTTAGACGTCTACGTCAGAGACGTAACTGATCTTAAGTATCGTTGTTGTACTAAATAAACCAAATAGTTTTGGTTAGTAGTTTATGTACTTCCAATAAATCTGTAACTCTCAGAGCTTGTAATCGACTTTGATGTATAATAGCTATCCTTCTGTTATACTTTTCTGTTGTAAACAAATTCTTCTCACCAAACCATACTATGATGCTGTAAGAGCATAGCGCCATGCAAAACCTCACCCTTTGTTAATCTCTAGGTAAACAAATAACCCACATGAATCAATGAGGCATTAATAAAAGATCTTGTACTGGTTGTTTTGCAAAAATCAATCGAACAAGTTATTAGAGATATGTCAATTTTGATAGTTGTATTCCAACTTATTATGACGTTATTTGTGACTATACATTTAATATATCACGACTAAACAATAAAATATATAATTCTAAGAATGAATAATTAGAAAAGAACTTGAGGAACGAAGAGGAAGTTGTTAAACTTCAACTGTTGTGAATAAATTTAACTGTTCCTTAACGATCACATGTCAAGAGTTGATTATTATTTTACGATGCTACCTAGACACATCGTATTTTATGATCCTCAGTTGATTTGATTTCACATTAAGACTACATTGTTAGCATTAATATACAAATATCTTGCTATTTGAATTATTCTAACGATAAAGTGAACACTAAATCAACGTTTCGTGTAATGTTCATAGGAAATGGACGACATGAACAATGTGGTGCCCACCACAATCATGACCCCTAAAACCATCGAGGAATTGATAAACAAAATCGTCGCAGTAGTCATAGAGATAACCTCAACAGTTCGCCCAAACGACAATGACATGACAAGAAAAGAGAGAAAGAAGATTATACCTTGCAAGCATAACCATGAACGTTTCATGGGATGTAGGCCAACTAGCCTGAAGAATTCAAGGAAAATAACCAAGCCCATCCGCACATGTACCCAAAGAATTAGGCAAGATGTCGCACTTAAGAAAAATAACCAAAAGCAAAGGCCCTTTACCCTCAACGAATGTGAGTTTCACAATGATGGTTGCACCCGCAATCATCTACAAGACCGCATTGACTACCTTCGCCAGCAAAGGCTCGACCCAGAAACTGAAGGAAACTACGTCACCACCACCCTACCAACCGAAACAACTACCGTGGAAATAAACCTCTGTGCCTAAAATGTAAGATGCATCACACCGGAGATTGCACTGCAATATGCGGGAGGTGCAGAAAGACAGGCCACAAGACAAGTGACTGCAAAACTATGGAAAGAAAGGAACAGCAGTCATCCATAAAATGCCACGGATGTGGTGGGATAGGGCACTACCAGAGTCATTGCCCAAACTACAATGCTCACTGGAAGGCCAAGATGGATGCAAAAGAATGAAGACTCGTTAAAAGAGCCCAGTAGTACCAAAGAATGACCTCTAGGTTAAGCAGATGTATGGATTCCTGCTGTAAAATAAATAAACTCTAGTTAGGACTATCTAAGTTGTATTTCCGTTTGTATTTACCTTAGGTACGATGGATGTAACCTAAGTGTAAAAGTTATCTTTCTATGGTGTGAAAAATCTACCTTGTAGTGTTTCCATGATAATAAAAACCTACGTCTATTTCCATTTCCATTACACCTCTCTACCATTAATCATTATGTAACCAATACACTAATGGTATCTTCGGAATTTAATTAATACTTTCATGATCAAATACTAAGTTGTTACCATATTGCAATGGAATCCCCCTTAAAACCCAAGTATATATCCAGGATGCCCAAATGTTATCTTAGAAAATTTTGATTTATCCTCGAAAAATGAATAAAAATCTATATTATTATTTTTATCAGAAACTGCCTGACCTTGTGGCAAAATTATTATAACTGAACCAGATAAAACTCTTTGAAGAAACATAAATGCTGAACCAAAAGTTACATCATTTGGTCCTAAATTATACATAGCCTAGCTACCTATGTATAATTTAGGAAGAATCATGTCATAAATGGGACAGTTATCCTTTCGAAATTTTAATAACAATTTTCATTCCAACAACAGAATCTTGAAATAAAACAATTTGTTCATAAACCTTACTTATTTTTTTAACCAACCCCAGTAAGATCTACACTCATCCCTCATTTCACTATTATATGAAGACAAGGAAATTACAAACATTAGAAACTTTAAAAAAAAAAAAAAAAAAAAAAAAAAAAAAATTTCACAACAATCTACGACAAACACAAACAACATAGAATTTTATTAGAAACCTTGGAGGTTAATACATAACGAGATGATTAACATCAAAAGTGCTAACAGTACATAAAACACAACATAAAACATACAACCTTCAATCGGTTGGCCTACTACAGAAACAGAAACCACCACCAACCCAACAATAACAAGACTCGCCATAGGATGAAGTACCCTAATTATTTTGAAGACACAAAAGCGAACCATTAAACATAACAACTTAACATAAACCTAAACAAGAAGTTATTCCGCATTACGTCGACACACAACAAAGCTACATTCTAAGCCCCTACGCTCGACCTTCACTTCCAAAATTTATCCGCAAAAATCGCTAGGATTGTGAGGGGTACGATAACCAACAAGTATCCAATCCAGCCACGGGTATCTTCGCCGGGAAGAAGAACCAAACCGGCAACGACGAAAATGATGAACATGGTTGCAAGGATTACGGCAATCGGAGGCATATTTTTTCGGATGAGAGATGGAGTGGAAAAGATGAAATTTGAATGATGAGAATAATTGAAAAGGGTGAAAAGATGAAAAGGGAATAAAGTGGAAGAAAAAGGAGAGAGTAAAGAGAAAAAGTAGGTAAAAATAATACCCGCTATTTTACTATTCACTATCATTAAATTTCAAACTGCTACCATTAAAAATCCTCTAGTCTCGACCGTTAGATCACTAGACATTCAGTAATAAATACTTCCTACTCTTGACCGTTATTTTTACTATTCGTCGGCTATGAATTCAAATGTTGACCAAACCTTTGAATTTAATTCACTTGGTATGAATAAATATAGTGAGAATCTCGCTTCTGGGATGTCCAGATAAGAAATATCTCTACAATCTATCCCCGTAAATCACTCTTAGAAGCCATTTTAGACTTGAATTCCGGGACGGAATTCGAATGAGGAGAGGAGTACTGTAAGACCCTGTGAAAAATCCTTGTAAGTAATCTTAGTGATTAATAATAATAATCTCGAATTACTATTTCCTAATGCCTATTTTTGCTAGAAAATTGAAACTTTTCGTGATCATTGTTAATGGCCATGCATTATATATACACGTATATATATTTAAACCACCAATGCTAGAGATTATATCTTTCCGACACAACACCACTTTCTTATAAACAAAGACAAGTAATCCTAATCATTTTATTATTTCACTACACTTAATAAAACTCAATATTACCTAATCCTATCTAATTAAAACACAAACAATATCAACAAACTCAAATTCTAATCCTAACCTATCACTACAACCCAACCGGACCCCTAATCTTCTCGGCCCAACAACAACCCCTTAGCCTTATTATCCAAAGGCTCATCAAAATGGCCAATTGCCAATCCAATTAAACACCATAGCCCATCCGACCACTTATTAAGAATTGTTGCATATTTCGTGTTTTCTTATTCTCACCCGTTCGATGCCCCACTTAATCAAAGACTCTCATGAAAAACTTAAAACTCGACAATTAACAAGTTAACCAACAAAAACTCCACTCCAACATCACAACCCATCATCACCTCGACAACAAGAATATGTCAGTAACCCATTTACATTTTCTTCTTCCTTTGCTCTTAATACCGCTCGCTACCCACTTTTATAAACTCGACATTATTAATAAGACTAATCACGATCTCCATTCAACCTTACACGTTCGAAAGAATCAAGTAACTAACTAATGTAATATCCAAAACCCAACTAACATTTCTAATGCTTAGTACAATAATGACACATGATTTAATTATCTCCATTCGAACTAAGCATTAACATACATTCAATTGTAAAATTCGAACCAAACATATCTTGACCCAAACCATAATCAAGCTACGCTAAAATCCACAACCCACTAGACACCTAACTTATCATTATAGACATTCCAAAATGCAAAAGTGAACTAGAAGTGCAACTTGTGGTCAGAAAGCATATACACGTATAAGAACAAAGAAAACAAGAACACTACAATAGCTAAGATACAAAAGGCACAACTACTCTTACACTCAAACTCATATAACATCACACAAGTGTCCTTCAACCACAGTACTCTTCAATCATTAGTCACATAGTCAAGAAAATTGAGATATTTTCTCTATATAAACTCGTCCATTCGTTCATTTCCAATCCTCTATCACCATCACCTTTTATCACTATCAAAACATTTCTTAAACTTATACCTACTTTCTGTCGAGTAATTTGGAAACAAAAGCAAGATCATTTAACGTCAATTCGAAGCCCACTACTTTCCTTGAACCTCATTCGATCAAGCCAGATTTTCTCACCACCTTTCCAAAAGGGTGAAGTAAGTCTTCATTTTCTTTCTTAGTTATACATATCATGTATCCATGCATGTATATCTATCATTCTATTCGAACGTCCAACACACTGTCATCAACTTATCTTATACCTTAACATATAAGCACACCGCACCATGCACCATTTGGTTTAATTCATATATAGTAACACTTTCATTAGTTGCATGCATATGCTATTCGAATATTTTGACATTTGATCTCAACCGGATTAACAAAATATAGAGAAAACACATCGCAACTTAAGTGATCGAACCACCCCAAGTCACGTTTAAATATGGCCATCTCATAAATGGCACTCTAACTTAAACTGGAATAATAAACTCCCTCGCTAACCGGATGTAAAGAAATAGATAAATAACCAAGACTATACTAGTTAAAGAAACCACTCGAATAAGCCTTTTCACGATGTATTTAAAACGAATCCTTTCATGCAACACCCAAATATTTTTAACCATCTCGATAGCCCACCTGGTAAACTAAATATTTCGTGTTGTGAGATCCCTCTCATAACCCCATTTCGACACCTTAATTAACTCCTTTTAACGCCACTCGACTAGACCCAAGCCCTTAGAAAATTCCATAGAGTATTTCACAGAATTATTAGGCTCGACCAGCCCATAAACCCTTATCATATTTTCGAAATCTCATATATAACCTAACTATATTTTTATACCACTCGAATGACAAGCTAGCCAACTACATTTTTCCAGTTTTGAGTTCGACTTCATGAGTTCGTTAACACGCCCAAAATAATCCCTTTGATCGATCCTCGCTAGGAGTTAGCTAGCCAAATGTTTTCATAAAATTAATAAAGCCTTCGGTTTGGGCCAAAAACCGAGCCCAACAAGGATTAACGATAACATGGCCCATCAGGCCCATATGATATATTTTTGGAATCCTAAAAATAGCCTAATTCCAAGCCCGAAATTATTTTCATGCCCTCGCCTCTAAAACTCTTAACGGGCTATGCTACCATTCGTACATGGCCCATTAATGCAAAACTAATTTATTTTCTGAAATAATAAATTGAAATAAGTTAAAATAAACTTAATAAAGTTATAAAAATTTTCAGAATATTTTTCCCGTCATTTTTATGCAAAAAGGACTAAAAATGTAACGCGACTTAATCGTAAAGGACTAAAACTGCCAAACCTGGAAACTAAGGGACTGAAGCTGTAAAAACAGTTGTAGAGGACTGAAATTGACTTATTATTGAACTTCAAGCTTTATATGGACTATTGGACAAGTATTGGACTGATATTGGACTACGGACTGAATAAGGACTAGCGACGTAACGCGAACCACGGTTAGGGTAGAAAATGTAAAATCTGGAAAGACCAAGGAACAACTATTATAACTTGTCATTCTCATCTTATTTTTCATTTTTGCACCATAGCTTTACTTTATATGCACATTTGCACTATATTTGCATATTAGCTAATAGCGATAGAAATATTGGATAGTAATATTTTATGTACTTGTTGAAACTATAATCTTACGAGGATACGAGCATCATAAGCATATAACATCTTCATTAGATCGTTCAATAATCATCATCCATCACTCATACTCATACACACTAGAAATTAGTAAGATTCTCAGATATTTATATATTTACCAGGTTTTATATCGAAGTTGTTATAATCACCTCTGAATTATTTTTACCATCACCAGGAACGCATAAGGTGAGTCATGGCCTCACTTTTTAACTCTTTATACTTTTTAAACTCCGTGAGGGGGATACATGCTATAAATAAATCGCAAGTATTTTTCTGTATGCTACCTGAATTGATATATGCCTAAGTACACATGTTGCCACAAGACCCTTTATCATGAGCCATTAATCACTGCGGTGAACGCGAATATAATGAATAGATCTATTAGAGGTTGACGACCTATCCCACTAATACTGTGACGGAATGCTTTTTGCTAGTCGTATTAGTCGCGATGCATTATATTTGAGAAAAATAGGAATTGGCAAAATCACCTATTACTCGAGGGCAAATTCTCATCATTAATTTGGTGTGCACCTTCGTTTAGGCGATACTTTGTTAACGTTTGCGTGTCATGAGACTTAGGGCGATATATGAACTGCAATATCAATATTTTAAACTGATTGTATCTCCAATACAATCTTACTTGTGATTGAACTGATATTTAAACTATAAACTCCATGATTTCACTCAACATTATGTTGACTTTTAAGCATGTATCTCAGGGAATTAATGGAGCACGGCAAGGCATGGAGCAGGCATACCCTATCTTCAATAAATGGTGTAAAATAAGTTGTAATCCAGTTGAAATAATGTTTATTTAAATAAAACCTTAGCACTCTGATGTAATATTTTATAACTGGATTTGTATTATGGACCTATGTATATTAAAAATGCCATCTTAGGCTGTTTTCTTAAAATTTTGTTTTCGATCCTCACCGTAACACCCAGATTAATCTTCCGCTGCCACAAATCAAATTTGGGGGTGTTACAGATCACTTAGGAATAACTTTTAGACATAAGTAATCATTAAGGGATTTCTCGCCGATAAGATTAGGACCAACGAGAAAGGGTTAATTACATACACTTCATATAAAACTATCAATAAAACAAGTGACAATCTACTTAATCATCAGGACAGGTCTTCTTATTGTCTCGAGTATTTATCTGTGTACGTGCATGCCTATCGCTGATTCGTGCTCATTAGTTTAGTTTATTATTTAATTGCAACCAAAACGTGCCAGTCTCTCAGGCTGAACCCCCTTGCGTTAAATTAGGTTGTATAGCTAACTTAAGATATTAAAATATTGATTAGAATAACTAGATAATACGTTCCACTCTTAGTGATCGACACTCTACTTACCATTATATACATACTGACCGGGTACACTGCTCGTTAAAGTGTGTGTGTTATTGATAAGTCGGCTAAATATAAATTTAAAACTTGAATACTGCTAAAACCACAACGACATACCGTGGGTATAAATTAGAGCACTCGCACGCACGCATCAAGTTTTTGGCGCCGCTGCCGGGGAGTGAATTGTTATTATCTGTTAATTTGATTAGTATTTTAATTAGGTTTTTAATTTTTATTCTAACCGCTAACTGTGTTGTACATTAGGTTAATTTGCATTCATTGTATTATTTTGCATATTTTTTTTGTTTTGTGTGTTATTTGTTTGCTTTTATTTGTGTTTATTTTGGTTTGTTTTTATTTGTTTTTATTTTTCGTATTTTCTGTGTTCTGCTATCGTTGTACTGAGTTTATTCAAACGATACGGCGCATCTATTTTCATAGATACGGCGTATTGAGTTTAATTTTTATAAAATACAAAGCGTTTAATTAATTCGATACGACGCATCTTTTCCCCAAGATACGGCGTATCTGTTTTTGATAAAAAAAAATTTCTAAACGTTAACGCCATACGACGCATCTGCTTTAGCAGATACGGCGTATCTATTATTTTAATTAAAAACAGTTTTCGAATTATTAAACAGATACGACGCATCGATCTCTGTCGATACGGCGTATCTTCTGAATCAAAAATCTTGTATTTTGAAACGTAACGAAAATACGGCGCATTAACTTTTGTTAATACGACGCATTTAGTTTTAAATAAATATCGATTTTTGATAATTAAAATTGATACGGCGCATTCTAATTTCTAAGCGGCGTATCTATTTTCTGAAAAAAAGTCTGATTTAATTTTAACGATTATAAGATACGGCGTATCCAACTTTTTGGATACGGCGCATCGTCTGCAGATATCAGCTATATTTATTCTTATATCCGTTTCTAAATTCATTAATTTCTCTTCTAGCGAACAAATCCTACTGATGATTTTACCTATGATGACAGGTTCTGCTATGGAAGACATGTCAGTGAACGGATATCTTCCTAAGGAACTCTTGCTTTCGGATTCCTTTGAAGTGAAAGTTTTTGATGATGTCAACTTCAATTTGCTCATGATTGATGCAGATTTATTTTCTTGGGAAACCCCTCTTGAAGCTACTTATAAGGAATTCAAGCGCTTATGCAATATTGAAGTTGGGATATTCTCGTATGATTTACTAATGAGCTACACTGAAGATGAATTGGTACTCTTATGGCCCATCATTGAATCTAAAGGATTGACTTGGACTACTATCAAAGAGAATGATGGGAAATTCAAAATTGAATTCATGAACTCAAGCAATAAAAGCTGTGGTGGAGGCAATACCCAACCTATGCAAATTTCTTACATGCCTTATTCCGAACAGTACTGGGGATTAAATGAGAATTATCTGGACGATGAAAGAATTTATGCTGTGGCGGAGTTACTATTTCATGGCAGGTTGGTAAGATTGATGGACCTCTCCCTCGAAGAATGGCTTGAACTTAAATATGGTAGTCCGAAATTTGCCCCTGCGAATGAAGTCAAGCGGATTATGACTTCATGGTTGACACAGAGTTTTAGGGAGCAATTTAACGAGTTCATGGAGATAAGGAGGAAAATGATTGGTAAAGCTTGCTTTGACGTTGACCACGATCCTAACAATGTTGATTTTTCAGATTGGTTGGCTAGTAAGTTCAATAACCATAAGAGCATGGATCGAGCTACTAAAGATGCATTATGGGTATATTGGATGAGAGGTGAAGACGAAGAAGTAGAGAGCGACTATGGGTCGTCACTTCATGATTCAACAATCAATGAGGGCATTGAAGAATTATTCAGAATAGACATTGACGTGTTCGATTATGAGACACCCTTGTGCAAACAATTCAAAGAATTTAATTACTTTCTTCAAGTCGACGATGATTTGCTAACTAGAGATCTACCAGGATTCAAGACTTATGATGATTTCAAAAACACCTGGTACTACGAATGGAATGACCAAATACCATGGGTTTGGGATAAACCATGGGAATTTGAGCACATTAATCACACCTGTACACCTTTCGTTTTCAAGGATGGGAGTAGTGTTTGGTCGACCTGTGATTATAAGAGTGACGGAACCTGTAATGGGGGAAGTATAATTGGGATGAAACGGGTTGGAAACGATGTAACCTTTGAAGACTATGAGTGGTATGATAATGTTGAAGACTGCCCACAAAAAGCGGAGGCTTAGCAAGAAAAGGGTAGAATTGAATACTTGAAAGAGCTAAAGGGAACATCGAATACTACTTTTTGGGAATGGGTGCATGCACAATTTGATGATTACACGAAGCTTAGTCGACAGTTACAATGGGAATTGGAAAGAGAGTGGGAGGCAATTCAAGATGATGATAACAATAAGTCATTAATCGATGAACTTGATGACTATTTGATTAAGGATCCTTATTTTAAGTTTGTTGATAAAGACGAAGAAGAATTCACCAAAAGAAAGTGTCAACTACTTGGAATTGCTTATAATGAGCCACCCATGATTATTTCTGAAAAATTTAAAATCATCAAATATTCTTTGGGACCTGATGAGGAATATGTTGCGACGAAGACCAAGAGTTATACTAGATTAAGTCGAACAGAAGAAAACGTCGCAAAGCTATACGGGAACATATTTCGGATGAAGGAAGAAGGATGGACCGTGACAAGAACTAAATGAAGAGCTGAACGTGAGTCTAACTTGAAGACTCTGGAATAAAGACAAGTGCTGACCGGGAGACAACCCGGAAAATTTTTATTATTCTGTTCTGTGTCGAGTCAGTCAGGCCCGCAGAGGATACGGCGCATCTCAATTCTAAGATGCGACGCATCTCCTGCACTGGTCATATCTTACTTTATTTTTTCTGCATTTTTTACTTTTCGACTTTAAAACTTTTTATCAGTTTATTTTAATGCGGCGCATCCCTGGTTAAGGATGCGGCGCATCTTCTATTCTGATTCGTAATTATTCCAGGCTCGATACGGCGTATCTTCTTCTATAAGATATGGCGCATCGACTGACCTGACGATTTTCATTTTAATTTTTATGTTTTATTTTTCCTAACTACTAATGCATTATGCAAGTTTGAACCTTTCTTAACTTAGGTGTGTTTAAAGTCTTGGTGGTATTATAGATTCCTGCATTTCCTGTGGATACATCGATTATGAAGCTTAAACGTTCTAATCCACAAGAAGATGATTTTTGCTCTTATACTAATGGAGGATCATACCGAGCAAATCTCAGGGGAGTTTTTCTGTTCTAATTCTTTTATTTTCCAGTTTTTAACCTTTTATACAAACAACGAGGACGTTGTTTAACTTAAGTGGGGGGATTGGAGAATTAGAACACCGTCCTAAACTTTTCAAAATATGCTTAAAATGTGCTTAATATATCAAAATTTAAAAAATTTTAGCATGTTTTTGTTTAAGATCTAAGTTGCATAGCTGCACACATGACGTTATTTTCAAAAATTGTGATTTTTCAAAATTCACAAATCTATGAGTGTGCCGGTGACTTGTAAACTTTAGAACTTGGCTTGTATACTATTCGAGACCACCATAATAAGTATTATTTTTATAATTGGAATGACTTGTCTAAATTGGTAAATTTCTAGGATTACACCCAAATAGCCTTTATATGTTATGTGTTATTAGCTAACTACACTGGTTAGTTAACCCCCGCATAAACCCTTTTGTTACTCTCACTTTTAGAGTAAGATACCCCTAGAAAAACCCTCAGAGCCATTCCTTTCATTTCTTAGTCCTTCGTTAAAATGTTTCGTTACACCCTTACACCTTAGCCTACCCTGTAGATTAGAATCCGTGGTTGGTTAATTGCTTTAGGCAAAGTGTGTTTCCTTACATTACCTGTGTTCGCGTGCGTAATTCATTATCTTTGGTTAGGTCGGGAAATTGCACAATGCAATTGGAGTGAAAGTAAATATTGTATATCTTTGAGTTTATTTTTTCGTGTGTTTACTACTTTCACTATTACCGTTATTTCTGAAGTCATGAAAAGTATGGAAAAATTATCCAGAGTTATCATTATAGTGATGTGGTGAAATTTTACACATCTATGTTTATGTAATATAAAAAAAAAAAAAAAAAAAAAAAAAAAAAAAAATCGAAAAAATAAGAAAAGAAAAAGAAAAAGGAAGAGTTGGATGTTTGTTTTAACCAACTTATGTAAAGTTTTGTATTAAGTGGTCGATATCACCACTAGTTGTTGTATATTATATCTATGGATTGAATGGGAGTTGGCAGTTATAGGAACACCAACTAAGGTTTATTCTTTGATTGAGATCTTGTTGAGTATAATTCGTGTCTACCTAAAGCGTGTGTTTCAAGTGTTAAAGCGTGAGTTATTCTATGATATGAGTCTTATTCATGGGATGGTTGAGATAGTGATTAACCACACTTAGGATTTTAATTTATTTGTTTTGTTTATTTTTCATTTTTACACCGATTTATATCCCAAATATTATCCATACCCTATATTATTCTTTATCCAAACCTTTGATTTATTGAGATTAGGGATTTGAGCAATCTTAAGTATCGTAGTCGTGGATTCGGCTATGTATTTATGATTTTGTCGCCCTTTTTGATATAATATTATTGGTGAAGATTACTTGATCCTATCTTTAGCCTATTCGAGTTAAGGATTTGAGCAATTGCAAGTATCGTGTTCGTGGATTCGATCATGTATTTGTGATTTTGTCGCCTTTTCTGGAATTTGAGATCGATAGAGATTAAGGAGAATGATTAACCTTAAACCTCAAAACCCTTTTTACCGCTTTAGACTTGTTATTCCTTGGCTTTAGTGGGGGAGATGTGTATACTTGCCAAACTTATGATAGAATATTCGTCACGACTGGACAGTTAAACGATTAGATTTGCTTTTATCAAATTATTTTATTTTACTTCTAATTCGTTAAGTGTTTGGTTGTGTGATTATGACAAAAACGAATACATGCTTAAATATAAAAATAAATCCTAATATCTTTTAGGATACATTTTCATAAGATTAATTCTAAGGTTTACTTGGGGACAAGTAAAGTTCAAGTGGGGGGATATTTGATGAACTCAAATAAGTACATTTTATTACTATCATTTATCCTATTTATTTGACTTGTTTTATTATATTATGTATGAGAATTGATACTTAATCGTTTACTTTTGTAATTCTCAGGTAAAAACAAGCATTTGGTGAAACTTGGCGATTTTGGACTAATTATGGAGCAAAACAAGCAAGAAGTCAAGAGTCTACTGAAATGTACAAGATCAAGACTATTCTGCTCCAGATGCGCCGCATTATACTTCTTACATACGGCGCATCGGTATCAAGATTTCACAAGATATTATCCAAGACGGCAAAGGACATGCGCCGCATCTGAGAATGAAGATACGCCGCATCTTCTGGCGGTGTACGAATATTCCTGAATATATTAATCTTGGACCCCACGCGAAGTTAAGTCAATGCGCCGCATCTACTTTTTAGATGCGCCGCATCTTACCCTCAGACAGAAACTATAAATACCCCAAGACCAGACGAATTCGAGAGACATAATATATACGAAGTACGAAGACCACAGAAACCTAAGGCAGAATTCAGACGATTAGGCAGCACAAGACACACCCGAACGAAGATACAAGAGCTGTAAGAAGGTCCTGCATGTATTTAATTCATTAAGTAGTTTTGTTTTATTGTGTTAGTAAACTTTAATTCATCAGGATTGGTGGCTTGTGTAATGTGAGGAGAAAGATTGCACTCCCTTAAAACTTCTTTCCCATCAATTAAAGTTTATATGTTGATGTCTTTGGTTACTACTTATTAGTGCATTGATAACCTCTATGTTTATTAGTGTCCTGCGCATTTGACTACGGAAGAGAATGTGGCTCCCACGATTGTTACTAAATTGATCACTTAGGAATAACTTTTAGACATAAGTAATCATTAAGGGATTTCTCGCCGATAAGATTAGGGCCAACGAGAAAGGGTTAATTACATACACTTCATATAAAACTATCAATAAAACAAGTGACAATCTACTTAATCATCAGGACAGGTCTTCTTATTGTCTCGAGTATTTATCTGTGTACGTGCATGCCTATCGCTGATTCGTGCTCATTAGTTTAGTTTATTATTTAATTGCAACCAAAACGTGCCAGTCTCTCAGGCTGAACCCCCTTGCGTTAAATTAGGTTGTATAGCTAACTTAAGATATTAAAATACTGATTAGAATAACTAGATAATACGTTCCACTCTTAGTGATCGACACTCTACTTACCATTATATACATACTGACCGGGTACACTGCTCGTTAAAGTGTGTGTGTTATTGATAAGTCGGCAAAATATAAATTTAAAACTTGAATACTGCTAAAACCACAACGACATACCGTGGGTATAAATTAGAGCACTCGCACGCACGCATCGAAAGGGCAAAAATTTGCTTAAGATTTCTAAAAAACGTGTGTGTGTCTTTTTGTATGGGGGTATTTATAGGGAAGTGAAGTGGAGGGTAATATGGGCATTAAGTGGATTTTATTTATCAAAAAGAATTTTTGAAAATCGTTTTGAATAAAACGTTTTGGGATCCGCATTTAATGCCACCACTCCACTTTCCCTGGTTTGGCGCAACAGTCGAGGTGAACAGTTGAGCAGTTCTGCAAAAGTGTTATTTGCAGAGTTGAGTCATCACATATCTGTTATGTGATTGGAGAGGCATTTAATGCCAAGTGGGAATGTGGGGGCCCAGAGGTGGAAGCCAGAAAGGCAAAAGAACAAATATTCTTATATTAAATAAGAATTCAGTTACCAACCTCGAACATTTACTAACTAGATACTTAGAGCATTTAAGTTAGTATTGAATGTCTCTTGAGGGCCCTGAATGACTTTTCATTCAGTGAACCTGTTTGTCAGGACTTGGGTTTAGTCACTGATGGTTCTAGAGTTCAGGAATTTGGGTTTAATTCCTGAAGTTCAAGGGTTCAGGGACTTGGGTCTAGTTCCTGAGGACCAAGATTTCAGGAACTTGGGTTTAGTTCCTGAGGTTCAGTGATTCATTTCACTGAAGAGCATATTGAGTCAGGGACCTGGGTTTTCAGAATTTACACTTATTTTGATGGAATCAATCAGTGGTCTGATTCTCAATATCCAACATTCCTAGTTCAGCTTTCAGTCTTGTGAAAGTTGGTTCATCCAATGGCTTGGTGAATATATCAGCTAGCTGATATTCAGTAGAATGAAGTGTAATTCTATGTCACCATTCATGACATGGTCCCTGATGAAATGATATCTAATATCAATGTGTTTTTTTCTCTGATGAAGAACAGGGTTGTTTGAGATGGCAATTGCACTTGTGTTATCACAAAATATGGGAACCATCTTGTACTGAATTCCATAGTCACTGAGTTGACTTTTCATCCAGAGTACATTTGCACAACAACTTGCTGCTGCAACATATTCAGCTTCAGCTGAGGACATGGCAACTGACTGTTGCTTCTTAGCACTCCAACAGACTAGTTTTCCACCAAGAATTTGGCAGGAGCCTGAGGTGCTTTTTCTGTCCATGTTGCATCCAGCATAGTCAGAGTCTGAGTATCCTTTAAGATCAAGGCCTGAACATTTTGGATAGTATAATCCAAGGCTTGGAGTACCTTTCAGGTACCTGAATATCCTTTTCACAGCAGTGATATGAGATTCTCTTGGGTCAGATTGATATCTGGCACACAAACAGACTGAGAATTAGATATCAGGCCTTGATTCAAGTAGATACATCAGTGATCGTATCATTCCTCTAAAAAGAGTTTAATTCACTAGTTTTCCAGTAAGATCAGGACCAATGTTATTTGGGGGTACCATGGGAGTCTTGACTGAGGCACAGTCACTGAGCTCATACTTCTTCAGTAGGCTTCTGACATACTTCTCTTGACTGATAGAGGTTCCTTTATCAGTCTGCTTGATTTGCAGACCAAGGAAGTAGGTCAGTTCTCCCATCATACTCATTTCAAATTTCTTTGCCATAAGTTTTTCAAACTGTTTGCAAAGTTTAAAACTTGTTGAGCCAAAGATGATGTCATCAACATACACTTGTACAAGTATGACATCATTATTTGTCTTGTAGATAAACAGTGTGTTGTCTATCTTGCCTCTGACAAATTTATTTTGGATCAGGAAGGCTGAAAGAGTTTCATACCATGCCCTGGGAGCTTGTTTCAGTCCATAAAGGGCTTTGTTAAGCTTGCAGACATAGTCAGGAAACTCATAGCTTTCAAATCCAGGAGGTTGCTTGATGTGCCCGGTTCAGTGCAAGTTTTAAATTTATAAGGGGTGAATTACCGAATCTAATAACAACACATACGAGCAAGTATACTCGTCCGTTGTAGCAAGATTTTGATGGTAAGTCGGGATCGTTCGCAGGGATTTGTGTAGTGAATCGAATTGTAAGTTAAAAGCAACTTTCTCAAACAAGTAGTAATGATATAATGAAAATTCAAATGATTAAAAACTACACTTGCTTAGACTATGTACTACAATTGACTAATATGATTGTGATAACTTTGGATACATGTTGGTTGTGATAATTAGTTTTGACACTAATCTATTGTTTCTACAAATTAAACCTTCGTCAAGATTTTGGTTTATAAAAACAAGCATTACGTTTAACCAATCAATTCAAGATCAATTCAAGGTTCATGAGTTGGTGTTCCTCAAACACAAAAACAATCTTTTGTCTAATCAAACAAGCTTAGGAAATGGTCAATACAAAAGGTAACCGATTATAGACAAAAGGTCACAATTGAAAGCAAACTATTAATCTCTCGACCTTTAAAGTGGTTTACAATCAATCCGTTTTGATAGACAAAAGCATTTTCATTACAATCACAATTAAGTTCCTTTGTTTAATCAAGAATAGTGGAAGACAACAATCATTCATAGACAAATGATTATAACTAGTGGAATAACAATAGTTCTTTCGACCCTTAAGATTACTAGCACTAGTTAAACTTGATTACCCAAATGTCACTATGAAACTTTATCACAATTGGTTCTTAGAAGTGACTTGAAATTGAATTAAAACATGTTATCACAATCATATGCCAATCAATGAATAATACACATCATCTAAGCAAGTGCACAAAGGCACTAGCCGCTCATAGCAAACATAAATGTAAACTCAATACTTTGAACATTAGAAACCATGATTGAAAGTCTTACAATGATTGGAAATAAGATTACAAGTGAAAGATAATGATTCCACAAGCAATGAAAATGGTGTAATCGACTTTCTCCCTTCTCCTGGACTTATGGACGAATTTCTGAGTATTTTCTGTGAATGGTTCTCTCTCTCACAAGCAAGCACTCTCCTAGCACACATCTATCTCTCTAGATTGATTGGTATTATAAATACCCCACAAATGATTCAATAAATTGCTCTAACCAAGGGTCTAAGTGCATAAATGCTTCTCTTGCTCTCCAAGTAGTATTGAATGGTTAGAATACTGAAAAGAAGGACCTAGAACCGGATTTATAAAGTCACAATCCTTAATAAAGAAGTCTTGGGTCAAACAGCGACTTCCAACCGATCGGATAGAATGGTCTACCGATCGGTTGGTCTTCTCGGTAAATCCAAATCTCTCCATCCGATTCGGTTGCGGGCGGCGACCGATCGGATGGTTGCTGCTGGTGGACCTTTTTCTTGGACTTTTCCGCATGACTTGTTTCTCGGTCGTAGCTCTTGATTCTTTGATCTTTCCCTTCATCCTTAAGCTTATTAACTCGACTACTTGGACTTTAACTCATTGAAGTACCTTACGGTGCAGAACTTGACACAAGATTCACATGCAATCTCAAATATTTCCTTTTTCCTCATTTTTGCATCTTTTCCATCCATTTTCCTGTCTTTGGCTACAAATGCTTTGCAAACACACTTTGGTACGATTTAGTAACAAAAGCATATAAATATAACCACAAAACATATATAAAACTACCAATAACGCTACTAAA
Source organism: Artemisia tridentata subsp. tridentata (assembly GCA_021014915.2). Classification (NCBI taxonomy): domain Eukaryota; kingdom Viridiplantae; phylum Streptophyta; class Magnoliopsida; order Asterales; family Asteraceae; genus Artemisia; species Artemisia tridentata. The sequence goes on along the minus strand of CP139504.1, from coordinate 368,368,174 downwards.
AACATGTTAGATTTAGGCGTTATCAAATCCCCCACACTTGAACTTTGCTTGCCCTCAAGCAAATCTAGAAATAAAAACAATTATCCACATGGTATACACAAATGATTAGGAAAATGTGATGCAAATCTATCAAGCACGAGTACAAGCTAGATTCATCGTTTTAAGCTTTTATGGTTGAATCATCGAGATGTTTGACAATACCCAAATGATTTTCTTGCATGATACACATTACTAAACACCTCACGAAAGGAAAATGAAATATAATTCACTCAAACACTCATTTGTATGATTGGTGGAGTATATAAGAGGAATGACACTCATTTGCTCAGTCATGATCTAAATATTACCATAGGCTTGTACAAGAAACAAAACTACACCGAAATGGTGTGAGCGCCAAGTATACATATCAAAGAGGGCTTTTATTCGGGTTTAAGGCTTAAAGGGTTATAAAAGACTAATGCGCCACTATCTCATGCAAAACATAATAGCTCGCTAACAATGAATTCTTGCATTACCAAATAACAGATGGTCACTAGATTGTACCTTGGTTCACTAACGACGTTACTTGCATAACGGATGGTCACCAAAATACGCCCTAGATCGCTAACAACGTTAGTCAATTCCTCAAGAAATCGGATGGTCACTACATGTCCATACACTTAATAATTTCACAAAGTCAAAAAGGGTAGGATAAGGCATGGGATATGTTTATGAAATTGGTTGATCATAAAAACAAAATTAGTCAAAGTCTACGAACCAAATGTTACTAGCTATTTCAAACCACTATCATGCCATTTTGCGAAAAACTCCATACTTCCTTTATTCATACTTGATTCACTTAGCCCATTGGCTTATTCTTGTCACCTTATAGTTGCAATGACTTTTCTTGTTTTTCTCTTCTTTTTTTTTTTTTTTTTTTTTTTTTTTTTTTTTTTTTTGACTTGTCATCTTATAGTTGCGATGACCTTACTTGGATAACAACTTTCGGAGCTTACGCTTTCTTTGAACTTTCATGATTTCCACATAACATCCATCTTGCCAAATAGCTAGCAACCAACCAAGACTTGACTATGAATAAGGCTAGGCTAAAAAGGTGTAAAATCTTTTTGAATTTTTCTGGACTGTATCAAAAGAAAAGATAGGCTCGGCGGGTGTAACTAGGGGTATCTAGCATTAAAGACAAATGCTAACAAATGGGTCCATATGAGTGGTTAACTAGCCAATGTAGCTAGCTAATATAGCATTATATGAAAATGGAAGGTGATGCGTGGTTTTGCAACCTTACAACAGGTTTTACCTCTCGAGGGATCTCAAGAGGCTTACAACCCCACCAGGCAGTGTACCTGACCGATGTAGTATAGTGTAGTGGTAAGTATGGGGGATTGATCGTTCTCCACAGGGAATAGTGTTCGTTTGGTATGAAAAATTACTCTAATAGGTCTAAGGGTGAGAGAAGATTCTTTTTATGTTTTTATATTTTTATGAAAGCAAGTAAAATCTCGGGTTTGAAAGAGTGGGCGGAATTAGTTGCTAGTCAACTAACCCAAATTACTACGAATGCAAATAAAATAAAATAACAGAAAATGAAAAGGTTGGTGAAAACTTATGTGGAGGGAAATGTGTTTACTTAGATTTCCTTACTCCCTAACTATCTTTTACCGGTTGATTAGTGTGTATTAGTCGCGTGGATGACGGGTGTATTCCTTAATACCATTCGTGGGGTGGCGTACATACTTCCCCAACTCTACAAGCTCCTACTTCACTCCTATGTCGAGCCGGCTAGGAAGCTCCTAACATGGGATCACTAGAATTCGCTTGTGCATTAAATACAACCATAAAAACCTTTAGTACGCATTGGTTCATGTTTCTTAAGACGTTCAAGCAAGTTACCGATTAGGAAGTTAGCCAGTTTTCTTAAGCCTAACATAGATAAACAATCATCCAATACAACTAATAACACACTAATAACCAATAATCAATAGCTAGGTTTCATTAGATCTAAGCAAACACAAGATAAATCTAGCCTAGCATGTTAAACAAAAGACAAGAACAAGATAGAATCAAACAACACATAGACATATTGAATGATTAATTGATAACTTATCTTCAATGTAACATGGAAGATCTCAAGGCAAAAAGCCTTGAAAGAGCTGCCAAATTCGTCCTAGGGTTTTCACACACAAAGTTCCCCAATAAGTTCCACACTAATGACAAAAAATTAGAAAACTATATATAGACTTTCAGATCTGACGGCGTCACGTTATGGAGTGTGACGCCGTCACCTCGCCGCTTTTAGGGTTCCCGGATGACCTTCTTGACGCCGTCCCTCTTTAGCTCTCCAAAATCCGTTCTGGCCTATCAAGGCTTGACGCCCTCAGACTATGAACGTGACGCCGTCCCTCTTTAAATTATAACGTGACGACCTTGATCAAATTAAAGGGTGACGCCGTCAGAATTCCCATGCAATTTTCACTGGCTTATCATGAGTAAATTTCACATCCACCACTTTTGCCAAGCCATGACGCCGTCTGGAGAGGATCCTGACGCCGTCAAAGGTAACTTTTAGCCGATTTTTGAGACTTTGTCGTTTTCTTCACTTTTATGCTCCAAAAACGTCCAAAATGCCTCTTTTTCCAGATTTCTTCTCAAAAGTACCTAAAATGACAAAAGGAACGATTTAGGGCAATATTTGATCAAATAAATACGATTTAGGTCTTAAATGACCCCTTAAAAGCGGTACACTTTTTGCTTCATCAAATACCCTTACACTTGAGATTTGCTTGTCCTCAAGAAAATGTGCTTTTATTCAAATCAAAATACAAGTTAGGGGTCATTTAATGCTAACATAAAAGTAATTACAACAAATAATCGTTCCACTTTAATCATAATAAGCACGGAGATTACAAACTAGCACCTCACAAGTAGTGTTTAGATACTCACATCTCTCAAGTGTCATCAAAATAAATCTCATAAATGAAAACGGATAATATCTCTCACTACCTGTCATAGCAAATAGATTACCATAGGCTTGGGAAAGGATCGAAAACCTCCTCCACTAGGCGTAAGCACCTAAGATAAACTATCAAAGAGGGCTTTTAAATGGGTTATAACGTTAGGTGTAGGGAAAAGGAAAACACGGTTTTGTTGGATAAAGGATATTTTACTGGTGGCGAGTTAAAGATCTTGATCAATTACATGTACTATACAATGTTGCTAAGCCAAGACTCGACTCAATCTTAAGCTAATGAAAGAAAATAACAAAAACATAAAACAAACATAAAATAAACGGGATGGTAGTCCGTATGTTTTTTCTACTTTTCTTTTTCTCATTTTTTTGTATTTTTCTTGTTTTTTTTCGATTTTTTTTTTTTTTTTTTTTTTTTTTTTTTTTTTTTGCATACACTTTTGCCCTACCATCCAAAATAATACATCATAGGGGCGTTGCATCCCCTTACACTTGAACTTTTACATAACTTTACAAATTACTATTCTAATGACTCGAATTAAGATAATCAAAACACTTGGAGTACTTTTAAAATATTTAGCACATATGGGGGTAATAAATGATGTTCTTCCCCATTACTTCATTACACTAGTACTTTACCCATGAGTCCCAATCGTCCCAAAACAATATGTACAAGGATATGACTCGACTTAGCAACCATGTAATCAACTAGATAATTAACTTGGGTTTAAACAAATGTTGTAACAATAATGCACTAAAAATGAGTGCATACAAGGTAGGCTATGGCGATTTGGGTGTACATTTAAGTGGGGTGTAAACAAATTCTTCCTTCAAGTAAAATGCTTAAAGGTCGAAACGAAAAGATAGGCTCTGAGGGGTGTACTAGGGGTATCGTGTACTAAAAATGAGTACAACACAAAGGGTGTGGGAGAATTACTTGACCAATGTAGCCAAAGTAATTATAACAAAAACACAGGCATAAAACAATGGGTTAATCCTAATGCCTCTTATCATGTAGTAAATCTAACTACACGAATGTAGTCTCACTTGTGGCCTCGGAATGGTCCTAACGCAAGTTCTAGAATCTAAGTGCTACCGGTACACACATCATAGCATAAATGCTTTTCCTACCAATTCTAGGGGCGAACCTCACATATTTGGGGGTGGAAAATTTTTTAGTGGTACGGTTTTTGTGCTAGTTATATAACTCCTATCCGTGAGACGCTCATTAAGACCAAAGTTTCACTCCTATATGTTGTAAAAAATTTTAAATTTGGCACTAAAATTGCCCTAACAAGTATTTATCTCAGTTTTATTACACATATACCATCAAACAAACAAAAATCAAGTGCAATTGTATTCTCTAAGGTATCATCATTTACCCTCCCCTTACACTTAAGCTGAACATTGTCCCCAATGTTCATTCAAAGGATGTAAAAGTAAATAAGGTAAAAGAATGAAAATAAATACTCCCCTGATTCGTTCGATGTGGATAATCCGGTAACATGGTTAAATCCTCCTCCAAGAAAATGAACGTTGAAAGCTTCCCTTCCAAATATATAAATCATCTTCTTGTCCAATATAACCTGTTAAACCTGAGAAAACAAACACAAAAAAACCCAAAGCATCAACCTGAACAAAGAAAACTCACAACTAGATGTAATTCCAGACTTAGAAATAAAAACAAAACGATTAAAGATATAATGCTTGTAGAATGAATATTTGCAGATTTCCTGGAGTTTATAAAACTAAAGATTTAACAAAAACTTTATGACTCCGGTAGAAAAACAAAACTTGCAAAATTTCCAGAATTTTACACTTGACGCCGTCAGGTGTTAACCTTGACGCCGTCAGAAGTGACCTGCAGAAATTTTATGGTTAGTTTCCGGAAAATTTCTGGAAAAACTTATGCCTCACTTCCTGGAAATCCTGCAAAATATTCATTATGACTCGATACAAGCATTTGACTCTAACAATTACTAGTATGCATGCTCATTTAATATTGTTGTGATTCATGTTCAATCTTGTTCTTGTAAACAAATTTGGATTCCCTTACACTTATCTTTTGCAAAATACCTTTATATGTAGTTAAGACGAAGTTAAAAACAAAATAAAGCATTTTCACAATTTACTTTGAAACATGAGCACAAACAATAACAATTAAACTTGCATACGGAAACAAATAAAATCAAACAAACAAACAAACAAACAAATAAAGCTTGGGTTGCCTCCCAAGAAGCGCTTGTTTTTGTTCGAGTCACGAGCCTGACTCTACCCTTATTTAACGGAAATAGGGGAGGTTTTCCCTACACTTAGGATTAAGTGCGGGTGGAAGTAGCGATACACACCCTTAGGGTGGAAATATGCCACGTGAGGTGAAGGGGGTGAGTGAATGGCTTCCTTCATCCTAAAACTACCCGGATAATATTGGTTTATGGGTGGGTCGGTTCCTCTTTTGTCTCCTAGATGTAAATCTAAGGATGAAAAGTTTTGTAAAGGTTGAGGTTCCGGCTCATCAACACTAGGAAATTCCCTAGAACTAAGGGTAAGGTCATCACTAAAAGTGTTCAAACCTATATCCTCTAGTTGTGCTTGGTCCAAGGGTTCTACCTCCATCGGGATTCCTAAAGTCTCTTCTACTTCTTCCGGGTAAGTCACGGGCGGTGTGGGTGCCTCAAATGATGGTTGAGTATTTTGTGGGCTTATGGTGTTTACCTCATCATTCCACGTGTCAAGATCACCTATATCCTCATCAATTGTTTTCTTAGGTAGTGATGATAACAAACCTAGCGCTTCATCCAACTTATGGTTTATTGCTTCGGCTCTATCCACAATTCCTTGGCAAACTAGGTCGCTTTTCCTATTGGCCTCACTAAGATGAGATCCTAAACATGGAGGTTGTTCATAAGAATCTATCCTAGGTGAAGGCTCATATGATTCATAGGTGTCTATAAATGAGGTATTTTGAACTCCTTGGTGTTCTAGCCACTCAACCATATCTTGCAATCTTAGAAGTCTAAGTGAAAAGTCCATTTGAAGCAAATTACAAACAAAATCACGAAGAAAAGATAGACTACGAGAAAGCTACAAAATAAAAAGAAAAAATCTCACATGATAGGAATCTTGTGAGTAGACCTAATAAAAATAAAATTTCAACCTAAGCAATAACTACTCCCCGGCAGCGGCGCCAAAAACTTGATGCGTGGTTTTGCAACCTTACAACAGGTTTTACCTCTCGAGGGATCTCAAGAGGCTTACAACCCCACCAGGCAGTGTACCTGACCGATGTAGTATAGTGTAGTGGTAAGTACGGGGGATTGATCGTTCTCCACAGGGAATAGTGTTCGTTAGGTATGAAAAATTACTCTAATAGGTCTAAGGGTGAGAGAAGATTCTTTTTATGTTTTTATATTTTTATGAAAGCAAGTAAAATCTCGGGTTTGAAAGAGTGGGCGGAATTAGTTGCTAGTCAACTAACCCAAATTACTACGAATGCAAATAAAATAAAATAACAGAAAATGAAAAGGTTGGTGAAAACTTATGTGGAGGGAAATGTGTTTACTTAGATTTCCTTACTCCCTAACTATCTTTTACCGGTTGATTAGTGTGTATTAGTCGCGTGGATGACGGGTGTATTCCTTAATACCATTCGTGGGGTGGCGTACGTACTTCCCCAACTCTACAAGCTCCTACTTCACTCCTATGTCGAGCCGGCTAGGAAGCTCCTAACATGGGATCACTAGAATTTGCTTGTGCATTAAATACAACCATAAAAACCTTTTATTACGCATTGGTTCATGTTTCTTAAGACGTTCAAGCAAGTTACCGATTAGGAAGTTAGCCAGTTTTCTTAAGCCTAACATAGATAAACAATCATCCAATACAACTAATAACACACTAATAACCAATAATCAATAGCTAGGTTTCATTAGATCTAAGCAAACACAAGATAAATCTAGCCTAGCATGTTAAACAAAAGACAAGAACAAGATAGAATCAAACAACACATAGACATATTGAATGATTAATTGATAACTTATCTTCAATGTAACATGGAAGATCTCAAGGCAAAAAGCCTTGAAAGAGCTGCCAAATTCGTCCTAGGGTTTTCACACACAAAGTTCCCCAATAAGTTCCACACTAATGACAAAAAAATTAGAAAACTATATATAGACTTTCAGATCTGACGGCGTCACGTTATGGAGTGTGACGCCGTCACCTCGCCGCTTTTAGGGTTCCCGGATGACCTTCTTGATGCCGTCCCTCTTTAGCTCTCCAAAATCCGTTCTGGCCTATCAAGGCTTGACGCCCTCAGACTATGAACGTGACGCCGTCCCTCTTTAAATTATAACGTGACGACCTTGATCAAATTAAAGGGTGACGCCGTCAGAATTCCCATGCAATTTTCACTGGCTTATCATGAGTAAATTTCACATCCACCACTTTTACCAAGCCATGACGCCGGCTGGAGAGGATCCTGACGCCGTCAAAGGTAACTTTTAGCCGATTTTTGAGACTTTGTCGTTGTCTTCACTTTTATGCTCCAAAAACGTCCAAAATGCTTCCTTTTCCAGATTTCTTCTCAAAAGTACCTAAAATGACAAAAGGAACGATTTAGGGCAATATTTGATCAAATAAATACGATTTAGGGCTTAAATGACCCCTTAAAAGCGGTACACTTTTCGCTTCATCAGAAGGCCATTTGGGATAAAACCTAAGGTTGCCTCTTATCACGCATATACACTTATATCACAAATGAAATGTGATCTCACAACGGTCTCGTAATGATTTACAAGTACAAGTTCTAGAATAAATAAAATCACCGGCACACTCATAGCAAAAGATCTAAGCATAAAAGATGTATGCTATATATAGAACAGGCTCAAATCCTCACACTTTAGTGGAAAGGGCTATAATCTGTGCTAGCTAATGTTATCGATCCCAGAATGGATTGCAATATTAATCAGGACACATCTCGAATTTTCAAAATTACAGATTTCACCAGTGGATAAATCCAGTTATTCTAGAATATGATCTTTAAAATGACAAAAGACTAGATTACAAGGGCAAACAAAATTTTAAAATTCAGCTCGAAACTACAATCTATTCTTATTTTCCTATTCACCCCCCCCCCCCACACTTAAGTTAAGCATTGTCTTCAATGTGATAAACGACAAAGAATGAAATAGGGAAATAAGAGAATAAACCATATTTTCTGCTCACGAGGAGTCTTGATCCTAGCGTCCAAGCTTCGAAATCATTATCTGCAGTAATCTAAAAACAAAAGAGACACACATACGAAATATTTCTTCGCTTTATTCAAAAGACAGTGATACACCCCCACACTTAAGTTCAACTAAGCAATTTAGAAAAACTTTGGGGTTTAATCACTAGAAAATAGAAATGAAAAATAATCATAGCAAACACACGGGTTGCCTCCCGAGAAGCGCTTGTTTTATTAACGAGTCATCAGCCGGACTCGAACTTCTCTCTCTTCATGTTGGTACACTTGCTGACTTCCTCTTTGGAAATTTTGGAACGTACAACACATTTCCAATCACTATTCCTTCTCCAGTTTCATCTATGTATTCCAGCTTAACTTTCTCCCACGGTCTTGGTAGAACATCATAGATATAACCAGAATCTTCGGCCCACGGAGTGTTTTTCTTGAAATCGGCCGGGAAGGGTAACATAAAGGTTATAGCTTCATATTCTGATTCAGGCGGAATCTCTTGAATAGAAACTTCATTCATCTGCTCCTTGTCATAGTATAACTTAATTCGGTGCCCATTAACAATGAAACTTCCACCATGTTTGTCATGCAATTCAACATATCCGGATGGAAATCCATGTTTCACTGTATACGGTCCGAACCATTTTGGTTTCAGCTTGGGAGCTTTGAACTTATACTTCATGTTAAAAAGCAGAACTTTGTCTCCAGCTTTGAATTCTTTTCTGATTCTTAGCTTTCTGTCATGATAAGCTTTTGTTCTTGCTTTGTAAAGTTTGGAGTTCTCATAAGCTTGTAGTCTAAGCTCATCGAGTTCATGCAATTGAAAAAATCTCTTTTCTCCAGCTACTTTGAGGTCTGGGTTACAGTTTCTTAATGCCCAGTAAGCGCGATGTTCGATTTCGAACGGCAAATGACAAGTTTTTCCATACAACAATCTGTATGGTGTTGTACCAATTGGTGTTTTGTAAGCAGTGCGAAATGCCCACAGAGCATCATCTAGTTTTCTCGACCAAACGGCGGGATTGTCTTTAACCGTTTTTTCGAGTATCCTTTTTAAGGCTCTGTTGGTATTTTCGACTTGACCACTGGTCTGTGGGTGATAAGCTGTAGCGAAACGATGATGAATTCCGTATCACTTCATAATTTTCTCCATTTGTTTGTTACAGAAATGGGTTCCACGATCACTTATCAAAGCTTTAGGAATTCCATAACGAGCGAAAAGCTTTTTGAGAAAATTAACAACTACTCGTGCATCATTTGTGGGTAGAGCTTCCGCTTCAGCCCATTTGGAAACGTAATCAATAGCAACGAGAATGTATTCGTATTTGTGTGATTTAGGAAACGATCCCATGAAATCAATTCCCCAAATATCGAATAATTCACAGACTTGAATGCTCTTTTGTGGCATTTCATCTCTTCGAGAAAGACTACCGGATTTTTGGCAAGCATCACAATTCTTAACAAGAGTATGGGCTTCTTTAAAAATAGTCGGCCAATAGAATCCAGCATCAAAGACTTTTTTAGCGGTGGTAGAAGGACCATAATGTCCCCCAGTTGGGCCATGATGACATTCATCGAGAATTCTTCTTGTTTCAGAACCATAAACACATCTTCTAATCATCCCATCGGGACACATTTTGAAAAGATAAGGTTCTTCCCAATAATAATGTTTAAGATCCGAAAAGAATTTACTTCGTTGGGCATGAGTTAATCCTTTCTTTAGAATTCCTCCAACGAGATAATTTGCATAATCGGCAAACCATGGAATTTCGTTCTCATCATCTGTATCAACAGTCATGAGTGTTTCATCCGGAAAATAATCGTCAATCTCATCTTCTTTTAACTCTTCCAGATTTGGATTTTCTAAACGAGATAGATGATCAGCGGCTAGATTTTCTGCTCCTTTCTTATCTTTGATTTCGATATCGAATTCTTGGAGTAGTAAAATCCATCGGATTAGACGCGGTTTGGCATCTTGCTTCTTAAACAGATATTTTAACGCTGAATGATCGGTGAACACGATTGTTTTCAAAAGTACAAGGTATGATCTGAATTTATCGAAAGCGAAAACAACGGCTAACAATTCTTTCTCTGTAACTGTGTAATTCTGTTGAGCATTGTTGAGTGTTTTGCTGGCAAAATATATAGGACGAAAATGTTTCTCTTCTCGTTGTCCTAATACAGCTCCAACAGCAAAATCGCTTGCATAGCACATAAGCTCGAATGGTAGTAACCAATCAGGGGAAACCATAATGGGTGCACTAGTCAGTTGTGTTTTCAATGCTTCGAATGCTTTCATGCAGTCTGCATTAAAATCGAAAACAGAATCTTTTTCAAGAAGTTTCGTCATTGGACGAGATATTTTGGAAAAATCCTTAATGAAACGACGGTAAAAACCTGCATGTCCTAGGAAACTTCTAACGGCTTTAACGTTAGTTGGGGGTGGTAATTTTGGTAATGACATCGATCTTTGCTTTATCAACCTCCATTCCTGCGCTGGAAATTTTGTGTCCTAACACAATTCCTTCAGTTACCATGAAATGACACTTCTCCCAGTTGAGAACAAGATGTGCAGCTTTACATCTTTCAAGCATTTTATCGAGGTTAGAAAGGCAAGCTTCGAATGAGCTTCCGAAAACTGAAAAGTCATCCATGAAAACTTCCATAGACGTTTCAAGCATATCTTGGAATATGGCAATCATACATCTTTGAAAAGTCGCGGGAGCATTACATAATCCAAAGGAGTGCGTTGTCTTCCAAGTAAGCATACTCAAGATTTTCTGGAAGTGGTTTCAACTCAAGATCAGTCGGTGGTTCTTGAAGTGATGTTTTGATCCTCATTTGATCATTAAAACTGATTTCCTCAAAATCTTCTTCTATTATCTCTCCTTCTTCAACTTCTTCTTCTTCTTCATCAATCTTAACTTCCATAAAATCAACGAATTCTTTATCAAAAGTTGTTTCACTAATCTTCTCTGAAATAGTCATGAATGGATCAGAATCTTCAAGTAATGCATCCAATTCTTCCTCAGTGACTTCATCGATTACATCAATGTTAAAGCAAGTGTCATCACTGGAATGTGGATATTGCATTGCTTTGTCGATTAAAAAGGTGATTCTATCTTCTCCAACTCCAAGATTGAGTTCTTTTCCTTTTACTTTAATGATCGCATCAGCGGTGTTTAGAAAAGGTCTTCCTAAAATAAGGGGTACTCTACTATCTTCCTCCATTTCTAGAATCACAAAATCCACGGGAAAAATGAATTTACCTACTTGGACAAGCATATTCTCAGCAATACCAACAGGATATTGGTAAGTATGATTAGCTAATCGGATACTCATCCTTGTGGGTTTCAAGGTATTGATTGAAAGTTTCGTATACAGCGAATAGGGCATCAAATTGATACTCGCACCTAAGTCGGCTAAAGCATCGCATGTGATGTTGTTTCCTAATATGCATGGAATCAGAAAACTTCCGGGATCTCCGAGTTTTTGTGGAATTTTGTTTTGAACAATAGCTGAACATTCTTCATTGAGAAAGGTAGCGGATATTTGCTCCAACTTGTTCTTGTTGTTAAGAAGTTCTTTCAAAAATTTCCCGTAATTGGGCATTCCGGCTAAAACATCAATGAGAGGTACATTGAGTCTAACTTCTTTGATTATTTCAACAAACTTCTTATAACGCTCCTCCATTCTTTCTTTCTTAAGGCTCTGAGGATATGGAATTTTTGGAGTGTAAGCCTTAACTGGTGGTTTGGGTTTGGGTTTGGGTGGTGTTTTTGGTGTATTTTCCTTCTTGGATTCTTCATCTTCATCCTCACTATCGTAATTGATAGTTGTGGTGTTGTTTGGGTTGGGTGGTGGATCATAAGACAGGCCACTTCTTGTGAATACAGCATTGATATGCTCATTTCTGGTTTGTGGTGGACGATAAGTCTTATCATTCGATGATGATGATGGTTTTGGGTTGGTTTGGGTGTTACTAGGCAACGAACCTGATGGTCGGGAAGAAATTTGATCAGAGAGTCTACCAAATTTGTTTTCAAGATCTTGGATAGACGCTTGATGATTTTTCTGACCTTGCTCAACTTTGGTCTTGAGATTGAAAAATTGATTCTTGACGAACTCGTTGGTTGATTTTTGAGCGGTGACGAATTCTCTCATCATTTTTTCAAAATCTGTTTCTTCAGGTTTCTTGTCGGAATTTTGTGAAGTTTGGTTCTCTACTTTTGGTTGGGACTCATGGTTGTTATCCCTTTGTCGGCGATCTTGCCAACTAGCAAAGTTTCGTTCGTAATAATTTCCACGATATCCTCCTCCTCGGTATCCTCCTTGGATGTAATTAGCTTCTCCTTCTTTTGGTTGATCCATAGGTTGATCATCGCATTCTGATGATGGGTGGTTACCTCCACAGTTGTTACAACCATCTCGCATTTCTTTCATCTCTCCTCTAAGATCTTTGTATTGCGAATCGATTTTGGAAACCAAGGTTTCCATTTTCTCCATGAGTTTAGATGAATCAGAACTTTCGGCAAAGGCAACGGTTTTTCTTAAGGGTTTTGTCTTGGCATCTTTTGACCAGTCGAGTTTGAGAAGAACTCGGTCTTCAAGCAATTGGTATGCCTGGTTAGGATTCTTATAAAGAAATATTCCTCCAGCATCAAGAATTCCTTGAGATGTTTCATCAAGTCCATGGCAAAAGATTTGGATAATGGTTCCTCGTCCTAAACCATGTCCATGACAACTTCGAAGTAAATCCTTCATACGAAGCCAAGCTTCGACGAGTGATTCGTTAGGATTTTGTGTGAAAGCACGAATTTCTCCCATGAGTCAATCAAACATTGCAGGTGGAAAGAATCGGCTTACAAAAGCTTGCCTCATCTCCTCCCAAGTAGTGATGATTCCTGGTGTTAATTCGTTATACCACACTTTTGCATCTCCAGCAAGTGATGACGGAAAAAGTTTGAGTTTAATGGCATCTACATTTGTATCACCGTATCGGAACATGCCACAAATTTCAATGAATTCGGCAACGTGTTTGTGAGGATCGGCCCTCGAACGGCCATCGAATTGACGGTCTTTGATCATAGAAAGATGGTGACCTTTCACGGTGAAATTGTCACCTAAGTTGACAGCAACAATAGCAGCTCCAGGAGTGGGTGCTACGGCTCGGTTTGCTTCCCACATGGGTCTATCGTCAGCCATGGGAAAAGGTTGATCAGTGAATGGGTTATAAACGACTTTGGCTTCAAAAAGGTTATCAAAAGTTGGGTTTGGTACTCTTGGTACACGATTGGATAATGGAACAAAGGGTGTTCTTCTTCTTCTTCTAGATCTTATTCGAATCAAACTTTCGGGATCGAAAAGTGGTGGAATTGGTTCTACTCCAGTTGATCGAGTGTTCATACAATTCCCCAACGAATCGAGGCAATGTCTAAACAAACGAACAAAGAATGAAAACAATTTGAAAAGATCAGAATCGTCCAACCGATCGGATAGATCAGTCTACCGATCGGATAGATCTCTCGGTAAATTTGGTTTGAAGGATCCGGTCGGATGGAAGTGTCTGCCGATCGGATGGTTCTCTCGGTAAATAAAAATTTTGGAAAACCGATCGGATGGATGAACAACCGATCGGATGGGCAGCTCGGTAAAACTTTTTTTTTTTTTTTTTTTTTTTTTTTACGAAAACTAACTATATGAGAATTGGACTAAAACTTACAGAAACACGATCAAAATCCCCGGCAGCGGCGCCAAAAACTTGATGTGCCCGGTTCGGTGCAAGTTTTAAATTTATAAGGGGTGAATTACCGAATCTAATAACAACACATACGAGCAAGTATACTCGTCCGTTGTAGCAAGATTTTGATGGTAAGTCGGGATCGTTCGCAGGGATTTGTGTAGTGAATCAAATTGTAAGTTAAAAGCAACTTTCTCAAACAAGTAGTAATGATATAATGAAAATTCAAATGATTAAAAACTACACTTGCTTAGACTAGTGTACTACAATTGACTAATATGATTGTGATAACTTTGGATACATGTTGGTTGTGATAATTAGTTTTGACACTAATCTATTGTTTCTACAAATTAAACCTTCGTCAAGATTTTGGTTTATAAAAACAAGCATTACGTTTAACCAATCAATTCAAGATCAATTCAAGGTTCATGAGTTGGTGTTCCTCAAACACAAAAACAATCTTTTGTCTAATCAAACAAGCTTAGGAAATGGTCAATACAAAAGGTAACCGATTATAGACAAAAGGTCACAATTGAAAGCAAACTATTAATCTCTCGACCTTTAAAGTGGTTTACAATCAATCCGTTTTGATAGACAAAAGCATTTTCATTACAATCACAATTAAGTTCCTTTGTTTAATCAAGAATAGTGGAAGACAACAATCATTCATAGACAAATGATTATAACTAGTGGAATAACAATAGTTCTTTCGACCCTTAAGATTACTAGCACTAGTTAAACTTGATTACCCAAATGTCACTATGAAACTTTATCACAATTGGTTCTTAGAATTGACTTGAAATTGAATTAAAACATGTTATCACAATCATATGCCAATCAATGAATAATACACATCATCTAAGCAAGTGCACAAAGGCACTAGCCGCTCATAGCAAACATAAATGTAAACTCAATACTTTGAACATTAGAAACCATGATTGAAAGTCTTACAATGATTGGAAATAAGATTACAAGTGAAAGACAATGATTCCACAAGCAATGAAAATGGTGTAATCAACTTTCTCCCTTCTCCTGGACTTATGGACGAATTTCTGAGTATTTTCTGTGAATGGTTCTCTCTCTCACAAGCAAGCACTCTCCTCGCACACATATATCTCTCTAGATTGATTGGTATTATAAATACCCCACAAATGATTCAATAAATTGCTCTAACCAAGGGTATAAGTGCATAAATGCTTCTCTTGCTCTCCAAGTAGTATTGAATGGTTAGAATACTGAAAAGAAGGACCTAGAACCGGATTTATAAAGTCACAATCCTTAATAAAGAAGTCTTGGGTCAAACAGCGACTTCCAACCGATCGGATAGAATGGTCTACCGATCGGTTGGTCTTCTCGGTAAATCCAAATCTCTCCATCCGATTCAGTTGCGGGCGGCGACCGATCGGATGGTTGCTGCTGGTGGACCTTTTTCTTGGACTTTTCCGCATGACTTGTTTCTCGGTCGTAGCTCTTGATTCTTTGATCTTTCCCTTCATCCTTAAGCTTATTAACTCGACTACTTGGACTTTAACTCATTGAAGTACCTTACGGTGCAGAACTTGATACAAGATTCACATGCAATCTCAAATATTTCCTTTTTTCTCATTTTTGCATCTTTTCCATCCATTTTCCTGTCTTTGGCTACAAATGCTTTGCAAACACACTTTGGTACAATTTAGTAACAAAAGCATATAAATATAACCATAAAACATATATAAAACTCCCAATAACGCTACTAAAAACATGTTAGATTTAGGCGTTATCATTGCTAAACATAAACTTCTTCTTTTAGTGAACCATTTAAGAATGCACTTTTAACATCCATTTGGTACACCTTGAAGTTCATGTATGTAGCAAAAGCAAGGAAGATCCTGATAGCTTCCATCCTTGCTACTGGTGCAAATGTTTCTTCATAGTCAATGCCTTCTTGTTGATTATAGCCTTTGGCTACAAGTCTGGCTTTGTTTTTAATGACTATGCCATTTTCATCAGATTTTTTTTGAATACCCATTTCATGCCAATGACTGAAACATCTTCAGGACACTTGACCAAGGTCATTACCTTGTTTCTGTCAAATTGTTCCAGTTCATCATGCATGGCCTGAACCCAACTTGGGTGATTAAGTGCTTCCTTGACACTTTTGGGTTCAATTGTGGAGATGAAGTCCACAAATAGGCATTCATTGTCTGAGGCTGCTCTCAGTTGTGTAGCCGTGCTTCTTGTGAGCATCCCTTCAGTAGGCTCGCCAATTATATTGACAAGTTCTATATCCTGAGACCTAGTCCAGCTGTCCTGAGGTCTAGGATACTGACTAGAACTTGAGGCCTGATGGGTAGGATCAGGATCAGACACATGATGATCTTCAGCATCTTGAGTGTCTGAGTGGGTAGACTCATCACTGTGATTGTTTGGTTCCTGAGTATTTTGTTCAGTCTGAATGATTTCATCAGTACTTCTTTGTGCCTCAACAAACTCAATGATGGTTGGGTAAGGAAGGTTGTGGGGAATGATGTAATAGGAGATGTCAGCATTTGCTTGGTACTGAGTGGAAGGACCATTTTCAGGATGATGTTCATCAGGAGGATATCTTGATGATTCATCAATACCTATCTCTTCCACTGAGTTGTTAGAGACACTGATAGCATCAGTGCTCTCATCAAAGGTAACATGAAATGTTTCCTCAGTATGTTATCTCCTAGTGTTGAACACCCTGAAGGCCTTTGAGATAAGGGAGTATCCAAGGAACTATCCATCATCAGCTTTGGCATCAAATTTTCCTAAGTGATCCTTGTGATTATGAATAAACACAGGACACCCAAAGACATGAAAGTAGCTGATGTCAGGGATCCTTCCCTTGAATAATTCATAAGGACTTTTGCTATGTCTCTTAACAATGATGGATATGTTTTGTGTGTAACAGGCAGTCTTTACTGCTTCAGTCCAGAAGTGTTTGGAAAGGACTGATCCATTTAGCATTGTCCTGGCTGCTTCAATGAGGGTTCTATTCTTCCTTTCAGCCACCCCATTTTGTTCAGGTGTGTAGGGTGAGGAAAATTTTTGGGAAATTCCTTTCTCATCACAGAAACATTCAAGTTCATAATTTTTGAACTCTGTTCCATTGTCAGTCATAATCTGTTTGACCTTGATGTCATTTTGATTTTCAATGTTCCTGACAAAGGACATAATTGTTTCAACTGCCTGACTCTTTTTGATCAGGAAGTATACCCAAGTGTATCTTGAGTACTCATCCATAATGACCAGAGTATACTTCTCATGGTTAATGGATCTAGGACTAATTGGTCCAAATAGATCCATATGGAGAAGATGTAGGCAGTTCCTGATGGAAAAGTTGGTTTTGGTTTTAAAGGATGCTCTGTGATGTTTACCTTTTTCACAAGCTGAGCATGGTTTATCCTTTGAAAACACAAGAGATGGTAGGCCAAGGACCTTGTTTTGTTTTACAAGGTTGTTTATGTTTTTTAAGTTTAGGTGGGAGAGTCTCTTATGCCAAAGCCAGTTGAGAGTGTCAGTGGCCTTGGTAAAGAGACAAGTTCCATTCTGAGTTAGACTGGACATGTCTAACACATAAACATCATGTCTTCTTGGTGCAATAAGGACAACTTCCTTATTAGCATTGAAGATGATTCCTTGCTTATCATCAAACTGAACTATGTATTTAGCATCACATAGTTGACTGACACTTATCAAATTGTATTTAAGACCATTTACATAAGCTATCCTAGTAAAGACTATACCATTACAGTTTACTGAACCATAACCTTCAGTGAGACATGATGAGTTATCAGCAAATATCACTTTGGGTCCTGATTCATCAACATACTTGTGCAGATACTCCTTCACACCAGTCATGCTTCTTGAACATCCACTATCTAGATGCCAAACAGGATCCCTGGCATGTTTCTGCACAAATAGTAAACTAGGTTAGTTCTTTCTAGGACTCCACTTCTTGGAGGGCTTAGCTTTGGGGGTCTTTTTAACATTTACAATTGATTTATGGTCAGTGGTGGAGTGGACTGAGCTACCACAAATTATGCATTTAATTGCAGATGTAGACTCAGTAGACTGAGAGGCTGACTTTGTCATACCTCTTCTGGCCTTGTCACGTCCTGAGGTGTCATGAGTGGAACTTCCACTATTTTCACAACAATTGTCAATTTGACAATCCTTAGGATGGTGGTCATTGAACCCACAGTAAGGGCAAGGTGCAAAAGGTTTTGCCTTTTGTTTCTGTTTCTGTTTAGAATCAGAAGGGTAGTTTAAAGACTGAGCTTTAAGGCTTGCCATCTTTGATGTGACTGAGTGTGTTTTATGATCAGAGGTCCTGTGATCATCCTTTTTGCAAATCATGCAGTAAAAATTCTATAGCAATCATCAGTGATATGATTGGTATAGTTACACAGTTCACATCTTTTCAGGGGTTTTGAGGGTTTGGGTTTGGTTCTTGAGGAAGCTGGTTTTTGTTCCTTCTTGGATTGAGAAGGTTTCTCAGAAGATGCAATCTTCTCACCCAGCTTCCTGACCATTTCAGCCAACTGATCAAATTTTGAGTCAGGGCTTTGGGTTATTACTTCAGAAGGGACTGAAGATGATGAGTCATCAGTATTTACTGAGACTTCAAGTGTTGGTCTTTTCAGGATTGTTTTTCCCATTCCTGACCTCTCCTTTGGAGAGTGTTAAGAGTAGACCATTGGTGGTATGCCTAATTTTGGTGTAGCACCCTGAAGGGTATTCAGTGGTGGGAGTGGTGGATATATTCTGATTCAGACTCATTCACTGACTCAGTATTACTGAGTTGTTCATTGAGTTCAAGCTTACTGAGTTGTTCAGTAAGTCCAAGCATATTTTTCAAATCCTGACTTTCAGGAAGCAAGATCTTTCCAGTCTCAAAGTTTGGGAACTTACTGACTGGGTTGTCCCTGATAATCCAGTCATTTGACTTGGGAAGCATTTCTTGCTCAAATGATATGCCAGCTGGAACAAAGGTCAATTCACTGGGACTCACATAGGGGTTAACCATGTGATGGTCAATTCCTATTGTTTTTCTAGGGATTAAACCCACAGTATCAAAGACCTTGGGGTTCTTTTTGGTCCAGCCTTGGATAACAGCCTTTTCTTTGTTAAGTTCAGTTTGTAGGGCTTGGTTTTGTTTCAAAATTTCAGTGTTCTGAATTTGTAGAGTAATTGTTTCTAATTTGGCTTGCTTCAGTACAAGCAATTCATCTCTACATTTATTCAATTCTGACACTATGTTGTTATATTATGAAAACAGGTTAAGCCTTTATTCCTCAACAAATTTAAGATCTACACAAATATAATTCATGTAAGACTGCCAATCAGAATCATCATCCATAGAAAGTAAAGTGTTTACCTTCTTCATGGTGATGTTTACCCACTCTCCATTCCTTGCATGGCTTTTCCCAACAGCCACCTGATCACCTTCAGAGAGTGCCATCAGTGCACTCACTCTAATTTCCTCATCTGAGGAGACCTCTTCTTCATCCCAGTCATAAGCTTCAGCAACTAAAACCTTGTTCTTTGCCTGAACAGGTTTGGATGTTTGAGCAGCCTGAGACATAGATGGATTAGTTTCAAGAATTGAAAGCTTAGCCTTAGCTTTCCTATATTTTGCTTCAAAGTCTTTTTGACCCTTGTTTTGAAATTGTTGGGTCAACTGAAACATTCTAGGTTGAAACTTGCTAGTTCCTGAGGAACTATTTCCTAAAAATTTGTAAGAGGGTTCTGAGATGGTTTTAGAATAACAGTCCCTAGCAAAATGACCTTTTTTACCACAATTAAAACATTCAGTGGTTTCATTTGCTTTTCCTTTAGAAAAGTTGGACTGGTTTCTTTTGATGAAATGTTTTGAACTAGCAAGGAGTGCCCTCTCTTAGAATTCCAAGTTTAAATCTTTTAGGTACTCATCACTAGTCCTTTCATCAATTTCATCCTCAGAATCCTCTTGGAAATCCTGCACAACACCATTAGTATAAAAAGCAGTTGATATGGGTGTGGAGGTCAAGGCCTTTTTGGACTCAAGAGCTTTTGAGTCAGGGTATCTCCTTGAGATTAAGTTGTCTTCATAGACAAACTTCCCATAGATCTCAGGGAGCTCAAGAGTCTGAATGTGATTAGCATTCCTTAGGCCTTGTGAGAAGTTTAGCCACTTCTCAGGGAAACTGTTGACAAAGCCAACATTTGTCTCATGCTTAGACAACACTACACCATCATTTGATAGTTCGTTTATCAAAGTCTTGTATCTGGTATAAGTCTGAGAGAGACTTTCAGAGTCTTTTGCCCTGAAAGTATTATACTCAAGTTTTAGGTCCATGACCCTGTTTTCCTTGGTATCTGAGGGACCCTCAAAGCTATTGACCAAGTCATCCCAAGTTTGCTTGGCTGTTGAACAGTTGATGACTGATTCCATTATATCGTCAGGAAGACAAGATATAATGATTCTTTTCAGGCGTTGGTCTTGATTGACCACCCTCCTCTCGTCAATGGTCCATTGAGCCTCAGGCTTGTTTAGCCCTTTAGCGGTCTTTGGGACATAGGGACCATCTTTGACACAAGTGATGTAGTATGGTTCCATACCAGTCAAGTAGCAAAGCATTCGCTTTTTCCACTTGCCAAATTTACCAGCTTCAAGTCGTGGGGCAACAACTGAAAAGCTTCCACCCTTTTTGTCGACTAGCTGGGGCACATTTGCATCAGTCATAGTAGGATCTTGGTTTTAAAAAACCTTGAGCACTCTTGGTTATTTTGAAAGATTTTATAAACCAGAGGCTCTGATACCACTTGTTGTTCCCTTAACACGCTTAGAGTTAACTAAAAGTTAATCTATTTGTGTTTATGACTAATACAACGTATTGATTAATTCTAACAGTTAATGAAACGTAAATATAAAAACACACAAGTATTTTCAACATTTAAATTCTTATTAGAAATGAATCAAAGAATCTATTACCCAAGTGTTTTGCAGAACAAACACTTGGGATTGAATAGACAAGGTATGGTGTCTCCTATCTAAACTTAAGCTATGCTTAAGTGGTAACAAGTAGACCCACTGAGCTATCTCAGGGATACATTACTCTTTGTAGGAGAAAAGGGGTATTTGTGAAAGTCTAAGCTTTAATTGCACAAGAATACCTTACCTCCTTTTCTCTTATCTGTTTGCTATTTATAGGCAAACATGTTAAGAGTACTGAAGATTAAAAGTAGATAAACAAATAGGAAGCGTGTCTGACAACTACAATAGTAGTTGTCATTTCCAAGAACCAATGGGATTGCGCCAAAAAGTCTTCGAGTGTCAGACCTTACACTTCTTCTACTTTTAGCAACTTAAGGGATGGTTTGTCTGACCCCGATAAGACTTGTTCTTATCTTCTTAAAACCTTCCCTCATTATCCCGCCTTTTATTCAGGCTTTAGGTTCTTCAGACATTTGTCTTCAGTCTTCAGTTATTGTTGTTGAGGAGACTTGGGGATCAGTGAGCTCTTGTCTAACACTCACTGATCCATTACCTTCTTCTTCGTCTCAAGTAACACTTCAGTGAGTACCGCCTCACTGTGTGGTGAATCTTTCTTCTTAGACTCGTCCTGAGCATCTTGAAGGTAACTCACTGAGTGACTGTTCACTCAGTAACTTAGAATGTTTTCGTTTTAATTTACACTTAGCTTAATTTGTATTCAAATCTTGTTTTAACGACTGTTGGGTACTGAAGGACCCAACACAAGCAAATAAGTATCATGGCAAGACACTTATGTATTACAAATAAACAAGTACAATCACACCTATCAACAAGCAAACAACATGTATGTAAACATCTAGAACAAGTAGTCACATAGCATAAAAAATATACTTTTTGTCACTTTGTGTTTAAATATGACGATGTATACCAAGCTTGATTTGTTTCCTTTATACAAACCAAATTCTTTAGTTTCAAAAGAAATCATATCAATGTTCAAAGGATGCCAACTTACATTACCCGACTCAAAAGTTTAAGTTACTGTGTCAAAATGAAACTTAATATTTTGAACAGGTTGTAGTATTTGATTTGTTTTTCCTACTTCAATTTAGATTTAGGACATAAGATTATTTTTAAATGAAAGTAGACTTAATTCCCTTCAAAATGATAGGTGGCGCGACTCCTACGGACTTAAGGTTAATTAGTTATGAATTTTTGAAGTTGGACAAAAACTGCATACTATACAGACGGATTTGGCGGAACCAAATCAAGGGGTTCGTCCTTTATGTGATTTGGTTCCGCGGGTCTCTGTACCAGATTCAATAAAACTCGTATTTTGACATAGCGAAAGTGTGTGGGACTTACTAGATTAGATAGTAAACTTACAATATATTTATTTAACATTATTTCTACTAATGTGACTTATCTAAACATTTACGAAGAGATTTTTCAACTAGATTAATAGTTATCCCAAACGCTCCTTTAAAACCCGTGTTTTTCGTAAATTATCTTTACGCACACAATTTGACATTCAATTCCTTTAAGAAATCTTTTCTTTTATTTTTCAAGGATATCTTCAAGCTTGGATACAAAGTAACATCTAACAACAAAATTTCTAAGTATACTTAGCGAAACATTTTTCATATTATATTCCGCTTCAATGGTAATTTGATACATGGATCGTACTCCATTTTAAAAACCATTTGTTTTGAAAATAAGAGCCACGAGGCTCTGATACCAATTGTGAAAACGTAAGAGGGGGGGGGGGGGTGAATACGTTCCCGTTTTAAAAACTTAAAACTTGTTGTATCAAATTTCCAATTTGGCTTGTTCTAATATGAAAGATATTTGTTGTAGTTTATGACTAACATAAACTAAAGCATGTTGTTACACAAGTATTATCAACTAATCACAACATAAGCAATCATATTATGCAAACATAAAAGTAAATAGATAAGTAAAAGAAAGCGCAAACCGAACACGATGATTTATAGTGGTTCGGTCACGGAGCTCCTCTTCGCCCTACTCCACTCCCCGAGTACCCTGAAGGATCGTGTTTTGGATGATATATTGTGGATCGGGAGGTCGGGGATGATGGAAATACATCATCTCCATGGCAAAGGTTAGAGAGAGAAAGTGTAGAGAGAGAGAGATGGAAAACCTGGATGTTTTATTGATAGTAATAAAAGTGAAATGAACACACAAGCTCCACCCTCCTAGTGAAGTCTAGGAGGGTATAAATAGGCAAACAAACACAAGACTTTACATTAATGACGCTTCTAGTCCTTGTGTTTGTGCCATACATAATAACTAATATAATCCCAAATATGTTGTCACATTTTAGTGCGAGAAGCATTCCCAACAATCTTCCCCCAATGTGGCAACATATGGGATTACTTACATCATTTCCTACAAGTACAAATACAAATAAAGAAAGGTCTTCATAAGGTCTTCACTTGTAGTCAAACGATGTAATATGCATGAACTGGATTAACTTCCCCCCAATTCATGCTGCATGTCTTTAACGGCTTCTTCATCTACTTCTTTTTGGTGAAGTTTCTGAATCAGCTTCCCCCCAAACTGACAACCGTCTTCAGTAGATTCGAAACTTTGATGTAGTTAACATGTCTTCTATCTTTTGAAGGTTGTAAGTACGCAGCGGAATTTGTAGATGACATCGTAAACCACACCAAGCAAATCTGACTAGTACTCAGTAACGATTATGCTTAATGCGGAAACTCCGTTCGGGGGTAACATGCAAGAAATCAGCAAGATCTTCTCACATAAGTAGGCTACTTCACACTTCACAACCTGCGAAAGTTGAAACAAGTACACCAAAATCACAAAACTGAACCACTAATCATCTCTGCGGATGTCTCTCCGATAGTACTAAAGTTGTAAGCTCGATCACGTGAGTCTGTTATGCGTCCCCGATGTGCACATTTCTTCCCCCTGAATGCAGATCCATCTGGAAAAAGAGTGTTTTTGCAAAGAATGCAAGAAAAGTCAAAGAACATCCACTCTCTCTTCCTCCATGATGTCTTCACGAAATCGGAAGCATACACACTATGGTTACGATGGAAACGGAGGCAGCGTACACCCTGTATGTCCAATTTGTCGAAGATGTGTGAAGTACCATAAATAGCCCGTGAGAATCAACTGCAGATAAAATCTCTACTCTGTAATACTCTTCACTGCTAACTCTTTACCGACCCCATTATCATTCTGACGGCTTTGTGTAGTGACCACTGATGGAGAAAACCCAGTATTACGAACTTGAGACTGAAGTAAAATAACCCGAACTTGTGACTTAAACTTGCACTATTGTCTGACTAAGAACCTATACTGAGCACTACAACGTAACTCCTTAAAGCATAGGTCGTTTCATATACCCATCCAACCTTCCTTAACTATATATGAACTCATCTCGAATAATCCACATCTTTGTGTGACACTTGAGCACTACAACATAACTCCTTTAAAATGATAGCTATACTCTGTGAGCACAACAACATAACTCCTTACATCAGGTATAACTAGATAACTCAAGTCTTAATCATTTTGAAGGTTATAAGCTCAAACAAGGATCTCGAAGAATTATGCATCCAACCAACCCCGATATCTTCAAGATACTAAGTACACGCACCCGTGATATTCCACTTCAACCTCAAATAAATAATAAAGAATTAACCCCGTAGTCACATCTTGCGGTTAAATTACACAACACTAGCCTTTTGACGGTTTAAGTGAACTATGATAATGGTTTTATCCCGATCTTGTCAAAATTGTATCCCCGTGAAATTAGTCATTTTGTCACTTAAATCCCAACAATTACATCAATAATCTACCAAAAATTAATATAGCCAAAAAAAAATTTTTGCTAAATTTTTCGTATAGCATATATTAAATCCAGTAGTTGATACAAGTTACGCAACCTAACTTCACTATTTATGCAGCCCATGACATAAACCCAGTCCGAATCAAACCTATTAAACCATTAAGCCAACTGAAACCCGGGCCCAATGTGAGGAAAACATAAGCCCGATCCAACACCAACTCTTGATAACAGGTTATAATAGGTGTTAACCCTAATCTCACTTCATATAATTATCGCCTACCACATCTTCACATAAACACAAACCCTAATCTCATTTTACATCCGCCCCCATTGTTCCTTTTACTCTCCATATACAGTAAAACAAATCCATACGCCCCCTTATTACTCCTCTTCAAATTGATTTAAGCACTGATCTCATCATCTTCATTCATCATATCAATCCACCCACATCACTTCATTTCACTCACAACAAATCAACACAACCAGGCCTCTTTCTTTAATTTTTTTGCTCAGTTTCGAATCAATAAGGTGTTAAAGCTTCAAGATCATTGAGTGGTCTCTGGTAGGTGATATTTGTTATGTGATTAATTTAGCGAATCAAAGAAAGTTTATAACAGATTTGTTATATAACTTACTTTATTTTCAGATATTGAAAAGAAGCAAAGCTTCTATAAGATCTATGATGGTATTAAGTTTCATCCGAAAATCTTTAAAAGATTGTTATAAGTGATGAAAAACGACTAAGATCTTTTGTATTAAATTAGTGTCTTTTTATTTGTTGTTATGTCGCGGTTGTGATTAAGGGATGGGTTTAGGATTAGTTATGGATTGTTGTGACAGTTTGTGTGTTGTTGGCAGTATGATGGTAATAACGGACTGATGTTGTAACACTGAGGTCACCGAGTCAGTGGTGTATGGTTTAGTTGTTTGCTGGTCTTGGTCTGTTTCACTGCTTCATCTCCATTCTATTCTTTTTTTTTTCTTTGCGATAAACTTTGACCGTTGACTGTTGACCAGTTAAATCGTTTGCGATAAAAAAGGGTTCATCGCAAATGCTTTACAAGCATTTGCGACATCAGTCCGGATTTGCGATAAAAAAGGGTTTATCGCAAATGCTTTACAAGCAATTGCGATAAAAACCTTCTGATGACTTTTTCGATGAATTTTCCGATTACTTTTCCGACCATCTCATTTTTTACCAGTTTTCCGACCACTTTTCATCAGTACATCGAGCACAAGTTTACCACTGATGAGTGTCTAAATACTCATCATTTTTACCTAATCTGAGCTGCCAAAACTCTCAAAAACACTCAGAAATGTATTAAAATACTGAAATTATCACAAAATTGTGTTTTATATGTTTCAGATGCAAAATGTTTAAAAACAGTTGAAAAACGAACAAAGTTTGCATAATTGGCAGTTTCAGTCCCTCAACTTTCAAAAGTTGTCAAAACTAGTCCCTGAAGGTTTTAAATAAGCAAAAAGTCAACTTAAGTCCTTGGGAAACCAAAAATGTTCACAAATAGTCCCTGGATAAAAGTTTACACAACTTGGCAAGTTTAGCCCCTCAAGTATCAAAATTGGCAAAAATGGTCCCTGGGTATTATAAAACTTGAAATTTCACAAAATACCCTTGTACTATGCATGAACTTACAATTTGGAACAATTTTGATAACTTTTGGGAATTTACAAAACAAGTCCCTCTAAAATCCAAATTTACATTCTAGGTCCCTAAAGTTTTAAAATAATAAAAATATACAACTTTGGTCCTTGTGTAATTATTTTGTGGCAGGTTTAATCCTTTGAAGATATTTTGGAAAGATACCAACTCAGCCCATCAACAATTCAATAATTACAAGATTGGTCCCTATGATTATTTAGTTAAACTAAAACCGGATCAAACAAACCCATTAAATCCAAATAGCCAACCCATCCTATTAACTAAACCCAGCCTAAACATTAACCCAGTCCAATACCCATACCCAAGCCCAATCAAAACAAGCCCAATGTTTGTCTGAGTTAAACACTAGGTCAAACAAACGTTGACCCGTCTTCCCAAAACCACCATTCCCGCCAATACCAGTTAGTCACCCCCCAGCTCACCCAAAACCACCATCCACCTCATCCCCCCTCCTCAACACTCCACCTAACATGCCAAAACCAATTAATGCATCCCTCCCACTCCCCACTAGCAAAATCAGAGTTAATCACCAAAATCCACTTTTCCCGCCAAAATGCCAAATGGACTGTGGAGATTAAATCAGAGCAATTCAATGGTGTGGATGCATTCAGGATGTCGACAATAGATTATCCCAGCTTAAAGTTAGTATATATAGTGTGTAATGTAGCTAGAAATAAAAAAAGTGGAAAAAGTAGTGTAATCGTAATTTTCCATTTCAGTAGTTTAAATTGTAATCCCAAGCTTCAATCAATCAATAAAAAGTATCTTTAGTGTATTTATTGTTGTTTCTTTGATTAGTTGATAATTATACCAATGTTCTGATTTTCATTGACACTGAGAATTAGATTATTGATAAGTAGAATATAAAATAGCTTCTTAGCTGTTTTTAATAGCTTATATAAGCTTCTTATAGCTTATTGTAAGTTATTTGTAGTGTAAACATGTTCCAAATTCAAGATTTGAAAAAAGTCAAGAAAAGTCAACTTGGATGTCAATAAGCTAATTCTGGGTGGATAAGCTAGTTCAAGAAGCTTCTCTGGGTTATCTAGCTTGTTTCTAACAAGTTAGATTGGTCCTTGGTTCCTTGTTCTCATTTCCATAGCAAAATCAGTTGTGAGCTTTTCTTGGATTTTTCCATAATTTGCATAGTACTGTGGATCTGCTTATAAGTAGCCTATTGTTGTTGTTTTGTGCTTATTAATAGTTTGTAATCACACTTGATCAATAAAATCAGTAGCTTTATAATTTGTTTTCCACTTTGCTTAAAAATCATAGAATAGACCAAAAATAGTCAATAGTAGTGTAACTAACCATAGTGCTTATTTCTGTGATTTAAGTTGCTTATTAGTATTCATATAAGTTAATAAGTCAGTAAAATCAAGGCTCTTAGTTTAAAATTTGGAAGTTCCTTTGTAAAATCATATCAGTCAACCCTTAAAGGGGTGTTTGTTTTAGTTCAGTCAAGGGGTGAAACCCTTGGTTACTGTAGATTGGTCATTAAGCTAAGTTTGCATAAGCTTATCTAAGTCCCTAGAAGCTCTTGTGAACCCCTGATCAGCCACTTAGTTTGATTTAGCCATTTTGAACCATTTGTGATCATATTGGACTGCCAAGAGATCAAATAAGCTCATACAAGCTCTAAACTTGTTTTGGCCACTTCCTTGGTAGTTTTGAGTCCCATTTGGTCTACTTAGTGCATTCACAAAAGACTAGAACCCTTGCACCAATTCTGTGCATCCCTGCACAGAACAGACAAAATCAGCAGACTCAGTTATCTGAGTTGCTGATCTAAGCATCAATTGGACATCAATTGGGATGATCATGATGGGGCTTTTGTGATTTTTAGATAGCTCATAAGCCAAGCTAACTTTTGCCCCCATAAAATGGCATCTCAGTAGCTTATTGGATAGCTTAAATTGCCCTTCAAATTGGCCACTTTTCTGAGTTTCTGTTTTGAATTCCACTAGCAGCCAAGTGTTCATTTGCTTAATCCTTTGTGCTTATTTGTAGTATTCAGTTGTTTTAAGCTTATAATTGTGTATTAAGCCTGTCCTAATCAGTTGGTTAATTTTAGTGCTTATTTGCTTATTTTTGGGCTTATTGTTAACTGCTTATTAGCCCAAATCTGCTTTTTAGGCTTAGTAAGCTTTTCATTTTATTTTTCTTATCTTTATAATATTATTTTAGAATTATCTGTAAATTTTCATAATTTTCTGAATAGTTTTAATATTTTTAATCATTTTAATTAGTTTATAATAGTAGTTAAATCATAATAAATAGAAAAAGAATCAGAAAAATACAAATCCAATTTTCATAATTTTCTTTTGTCATTTTTAATCTAGGAAAAATATAAAAATATTTTTAGGTCTTAAGAAAATCAAAAATAGAAATAAAGTGATAGCTTCTATTTAATAGAATTTATCTTTTTAAATTTTAATTAAGTAATTTTCATTTTTATAATTTTCTTAGTTTCTAATTACTTAGTAATATTTTTAGAAAAAGTTTTAGATTTTTCTTTGTCCATTTAGTATTTTTTATAATTTAAATTAGTTTAATAAGTTATTAAATAATAAATAATTAGTAATAATTAAATAAAAAGTATAAAAAAAATATAATTTAAGTTTTTAAACAAGTTTTTAGTAGTTTTACATTTTTAGGTTTTAAATTTCATAAATTTTAATTTTTGTCCCAATTTAGCTTTTTCGTTACGCGTTTGTAATTTATTTATTCACGTTTAATTTTATTGTGCATATTTGTCTTTAAATTGTTCATTAGTATAAATAAAGCAAAATCCAAAAATATCTGAATCATCAATCACTTTAATCCTAGCTTTGCACAGTTTTCCATTCACACCTCGTTGGGAAACGACCCAGGTGATCACTTGTCTGGTTTCACACACTACACACGAGCATCCTGTTCTGAGACTGCATTTGTTTAATTATTAGTGTTGTTTCGGGACGGATCAACCACAGATTCTGACCAGTAACCAAGCTTAAACTCTTCACGGGATTGATATGAACAGTCACAAAAGAATTGATAAAGATGAATAAGGACTGAAAATGGACCAGATACACCAACAAACTGATTACCACCATAAAAACATATATAGTATATAAAAGATTTGACCACTAAAAAATAGTGATAATAACCAGCTTTGAAACAGTCTAGATCCATAAATAAAAATACAGTTTTGACAAGATAAATCACAAAAACTCAACCAAAACTAAAACCTTGTCTCCGATACCAATTGAAGGATCGTGTTTTGGATGATATATTGTGGATCGGGAGGTCGGGGATGATGGAAATACATCATCTCCATGGCAAAGGTTAGAGAGAGAAAGTGTAGAGAGAGAGAGATGGAAAACCTGGATGTTTTATTGATAGTAATAAAAGTGAAATGAACACACAAGCTCCACCCTCCTAGTGAAGTCTAGGAGGGTATAAATAGGCAAACAAACACAAGACTTTACATTAATGACGCTTCTAGTCCTTGTGTTTGTGCCATACATAATAACTAATATAATCCCAAATATGTTGTCACATTTTAGTGCGAGAAGCATTCCCAACATACCCAACTCGAGAGTTACTTCACTAGATCAACAAGCTCCCTTCTCGGATGAGAAAACCTTACACACGTCGCTTACATTTTTTCTAGTACAAAGCTAAATACTGGGTTCTAGTTCGAGGTAGAACCAACCTAACGTCGCCTATACAATTTCCGACACTAAGCTAGATTTCGAGTTCTTTTACATGGGTACAACCACTCCCGTCGTCACTTAACCTTTTTCCGGTACTAAGCTAGATACCGAGTTCTTTACAAGGGTACAACCACTCCCGCTATGTTTTATGGCCCAACATAGAAACCTTGTGTTTTATGGCACAAACACATAAACCACCTAATCTAGTATGAATAGATTACAATGATGATCCATGACATAAATAGGTCATGGACATGAATGGATAATCTAAATGAACTTCCATTGATAGGAAGCCTTCAATGGATGAAGATCACAAGCTTCCTAAACTTGTTGTGATGGATCTTCATATATGCATGTGGAATCTACATGAACTTCTTGAATAAGAAGTCTTCAAACATTGACGATGTCAAGTGCCCTTGAATCTTCATATGTTGGTATGCTATGGTGGATAATGACTTCAAGATCTTCTAACCTTCTTGGTGGATCAGGAAGTATGCTATGATGATGACTCACGATCTCTGAGCTAGCTTCACAGGATCATTACGAGTATATGCTTACAACATAATGAAAGTTAGTAACATTATGATCATTATGTAAAGGGTGATTAATGTGTGTTTCTACATGATTTACTAATGATCTAAATGTATGCAAAGGGTAGGAGGAATGTGTGTTCAAAATGGGATAAACAATGGGTAAACAATGGGCTGCTATTTATAGCCAACATGAATTTTACCCCGCGGATTTGGCGGATCCAAATAAAGGGATCCGTCCTTTATACCATTTGGATTCGCGGGTGTCTGACAAAAAAATCTCCAAATATCTTTCCATATCTAACCAAGATCTTGCAAAGTCAACTACATTGCTTCAAGATCTTTCCAAAATATCTTTCTAAATCTACAAGATTTCTAAATGATGTGTGCCATGATGTCATGTATATATTTCCATTTTAAGATTTAAAATGTAAATAATGTAAATGTATATATGTATGTAACATGTATCCTAGTGATCATGTAGCATGTATATACTAGCTTAACTAATATATGTTTACCAAGATGTATCATGTTAGTTTGACATCTAAAGTGTACTTATCCTATTAAACTTAGAAAACATGATGTACAAGTAAAAATACTTGTTTATGCAAAGGTGTAAAATGAGGTTCTAAGTAGAATGATTAACCTTTTTAAAATACTTAATGACCTAACTGTATTTTAAACATTCTAAATGGGTTGTTAAGGGTTTGATCATAATGCCACATAACAAACATGTACGAACCTATGTTGTATCATACAAGGACTCGAGAAGTCAAGAGGTGTTGGATGTATGTTGAGACAAAATAAGATTACAAGTAACTTGTACATTTTACGTTATGTATCAAGTTACATGTTTGTCATCAATAAAAACAAACAAGATTGATTGCACTAACAATCTCCCCAACGAGACTGCTTGCATTAACACGAACGTCTGTACGCTTGTTTGACCACATAACAGAAGGGTGTGTATGACACCATGATACACTTAGTTGACACGGGAACATGGGGTGTACTTTGTTTATGGGTACGAAGGTACGGGGAAGACCTTCTTATGGAAGACGCTTGCTGCCGGCATTAGAAGAAAAGGTGATATAGTTTTAAATGTGGCATCCAGCGGTATTGCATCTTTATTAATGTCGGGAGGCCGAACTGCTCATTCAATATTTCATATTCTTATCAACGTGGATGAGACTTCTACTTGCTCTATAAGTGCTCAAAGCGATGTTGGAAAATTATTAAAGAAATCTAAGCTTATTATCTGGGATGAAGCGCCCATGGCAAATAAGCTTTGTTTTGAAGCATTAGATCGGTCTTTGAGAGACATACTTCGTAGGAGCAGGTATGAAACGTGCGATCAGCCTTTTGGAAACATGACCATGGTTTTTGGCGGTGACTTTAGGCAGGTTCTACATGTTATTCCAAAAGGATCCCGGGAAGACATTATTACTGCTTCTTTGAGGAAATCTTACTTGTGGGACTACTGCAAAGTTCTGAAGTTGACCGCGAACATGAGGCTAACTGTGGGATCACGCCCTGAAGATGTCAACGAGATACGGGAATTTGCAGATTGGATATTGAGAGTCGGAGACGGGGACCTTGGAGAATCGAATGACGGAGAGGTTTCTATAGATGTGCCACATGATATTTTAATAGATATGGCTGATGACCCGGTTCAATCTGTTATTGACTTCACTTATCCAAACATTTTGGATAACATACATGATCCCACGTACTTTCAAGAAAAGGCAATCCTTGCTCCCACAAATGAAGTCGTCGACAGCATAAATGACCATATGTTGGACAAATTTCCAGGAAAAGAAATGGTTTTCCTAAGTTGTGATAGTGTTGACAAAAGTGAACGTGGTGGCATCATTGATCAATCCGTTTTCTCGCCAGAATTTATCAATTGATTGAAGTTCTCAGGTGTTCCAAACCACAGAATTGCTTTAAAAGTGGGAGTCCCGATTATGTTGTTGCGAAACATTGATCAAGCCAATGGTTTGTGCAATGGAACAAGACTCCAAGTTCTTAAATTAACGAGAACTTCTATTCACGCACAAATCATTAACGGAACCAACTTTGGAAAAACGGTAATCATACCAAGGTTGAGAGTTACTCCGTCTGATAAGCGTTTACCGCTTAAGATTGTCAGGAAACAATTTCCTATTTCACTTTCATTTGCAATGACAATTAACAAAAGCCATGGTCAATCGTTATCAAAAGTTGGTTTGTACCTCCTCCGACCTGTTTTCACACATGGATAACTATACGTTGCTGTCTCAAGAGTTAAAAGCAAACGTGGTTTGAAGGTTGTCGTTTGTGATCAAGATGGAAATATGTCTAAAACTACTACAAATGTCGTGTACAAAGAAGTACTTGAAGGCCTATGAACAAGGTTCAAGAGGTATGTGCAATATACATATTATAAGTGTTTTTTTTTTTTTTTTTTTTTTTTTTTTTTTTTTTTTTTAATTATAATGCATTATGAATCATGAACTACTTTTACTTATATTTTCTAAGGAATGATAGCTGTGCATGGAATTGGCATTTGGTACGAAATTGGTGTTTGCTCACATACGTCATTTGCTATTCAAGACCTTCAAGTTTGTAGACGACAGCGGCATCGATGTTTATTATTTTAATTGTTAGTAACTCAATTGATTGTCGAATAATTCATATATTATCTCATTATTTTTCTCATATATTAATGGAACATGTTTACTTTCGTCGTTTTCTTATTATCTCATTTTTATATTTATTAAAAAACCCCGTGAATCCACAGGTCTTTAAGCTATAACTACATATATATAAAAAAGGTAGTACGTTAACCCAAATATTTTATAACAAAAAATGAATGACGATATATAAAAAAGAAAAAGAAAAAAATAGAAGGAAGACGATCAAACGGTTGTAATGTGGGCCCGCTAATTTTATGATTTTGGGATTTGTTTTTATCTTTTTTACCTCTGTATTTTAATGCCATGTTTTATAAAAACATCAAACTTTCATTTATCGCTAAACATGCATAAAATTCATTGCACAATATGCATTATTCACTTGCAAATTGGGTAAATATGACATTTTGAGATTTATATTGGGTAAATATGAAATTATCATTTTATAAAAAGCTAACATCAAGGGAAATGATTTTGTTTTTATTAGATATTCAAGCATTGGGGTAAATGGTATGTTAAAATGACTATTGTTTTATATATGTCACATTACTTTTTCATCTATGTTATTTGTCATTTTTTATGTACCATTTTTTCATCATGACTACTGATCCTTTTTTTTCAATGTATCACATACACATTACACTTAAAAAATGAAAATTTGCCCAAAATTGTCAAGTTGGAATGACAACTTGTCAGCGGAATGTGCTGACAAACGACAACGGCCATTGAGAACTGACGATCCTCCATAACATATTGTATGCTCTGAGTATTCGATGTGCTAGTTAATTATAATTTCAAAATTTTGGAAATTTTATTTTTGGTAGTTATAATTATTAATAAACTTTGAGATATATATTTACGCAACCTAAACATCAAAGATTAATGCACAAGTTTTAGTGCATAACTACAATGTCTTTAAAGCATTTGTTAAAAAAATATTGAATTATAATATTACATTTGGTATATGTGAAGGGAATATATATTAGCTACAATTTTTTGTAGCTAATTGACTACAATTTTATGCTATAAATGTGGGTACTCAATTTTTTTTGTGGGCTTCTGATTCTTTTATGTGTCTCTCTGATTCGTTGGTTGTGTATTTATTATGAAGAATTGTAGCTAATTAGCTAAAAAAATTGTAGCTAAGCTATCCCCATATATGAATTGCCCCATAAATTTTTATTGACACGAGAATACGAGATGACCAAAATTTGAAGCTTACCAACCACATTAGGCAAGACACATGTCCAAAGCTATATCGGGCTTCATATTTCTGTCCAATTATAAAGGAAATTTAGCCCAATGTAAAAGAGCACGTTGTAAAATCTTGGCCAAATTGAATATATATCCCTCCCAAAATGAATAATTATATATATATCATATATATAAGTTTTTGATACACATAGTCTAAAATCTTTTCAGCCCATGTAAAAGAGCACATTGTATATTCTTTTCAGCCCAATATAAAATAGCCCATCCCACAGTTTGTTTCTTCTTTAAGTCTCGACTGTAAAAATAAAAAGCGACAAACGTGATTGAATGAGCTACATCTTAAATTTCCTTTAGACAAAGTTTTAGACATAAAACTAAAACTTTGTCAAAAAACACCATTATATTAAAATGTACATTGTCATGATTTTTTGTGTTACATGTTTCTTTAGTTTTAACAAAATGCACTTTATAACTTTTGTTGCTGAATGAGCTACATCTTAAGTTTTCTTGAGAAGTGATTGAATTTTTGGCGCCTAATATTTCACCATCTACTAGAATTATGACTCATGAATTCATGTGGTGAGTATGTTTGTGCAATGATATTTCAGTGTACAATATTCTATCAGACCAATATGAAAAACTAAATCGAGTCGGTCCCAAATCAATCAAGTTTCCAAACTCAATTTGTTTTCCTATGGTTTAGACCATAAAATAGTCATATGCTAATATGAACTCTAGACTTTTTTGGCTTGTCACAAACAACGTAAATATGACAATATGTTATCGAAATGAAATTTGAAAGTAGATACTGTTGGAAAATTGGTTGGCAAAAGTGACTTTTGACCAACTTTGGACACAATTATTTATATGTATGTGTCATATATATAAGTAATAGTTTGTAGGTTTGCGTTCTCCTCGAAGAGAGCTTCGCAATAAGCCTTTATGTGTCCAAAATAGAGTTGATGTGAATGAGATATCGGGTCTCAAAGTTAGTCATTCGGTACCATGACTAAAGAGGAAAAATAGTTTATTTTCAATCCCACATCGGTGGGATGGGTAAACTTAGAGGGAGTCTATTGTGTATAAATAGAGACCCTAATTTCACAAGTTTACACACATCAAATCAATAAGTATTATTGATTTCCAACATAAGGAATACGCATCTCTTAAGATGAAATTCCTCGGCTTTGTAGTGCTTCGTTGCTGATCTCCGTTGGTGATCTAGTAAGTCTTTTTATTAGTTTATTGTTTTATTTAATTATCGTTTATTTGCTTACATTCTGTTTGTATTTAATTTTCTGTTAGTTATATACTGTTAATTTTATTTATTGTAAGTTAGATTTTATTAATAAAGTGTAACCGTTTCCCTACAATCTTAAAACAGATTCTGTGTAACAGAATTAAAACACTTTTATTAAAATCGGATTAATTTAATTAACAGATTTTATACAAACTGTTTTTCTGCTGAAACCAAGATTGTGTTTCTTTGAAAATCAGTTTTATAACTAAACAGAATTTTAATTAACAGATTTATAAACGATTTTTAAAACAGTTTATTGAATCAGTTTATATTGAAACCATGATGAGTTTCTTTTCAAACTGATTTCTTTTAGTTTGTTTATTACGTATTTT
Organism: Artemisia tridentata subsp. tridentata; assembly: GCA_021014915.2. Lineage (NCBI taxonomy): Eukaryota > Viridiplantae > Streptophyta > Magnoliopsida > Asterales > Asteraceae > Artemisia > Artemisia tridentata. Next base: position 368,331,985 of record CP139504.1, on the reverse strand, counting down.
ATTGTTTAAATCTGGATTTATTGAAACCAATTTTGTGTTTCTTTGAATCATGTTTGGTACAAGTTACATAAACCATGTCGAGTTTATTAGATACCATATTGTTTTAACTGTTTTTGTGTTTAAATATTCACAAGTTAACTGATGAGAACATAATTTGTGACCCTAGTGAATCTTGTGAATATAATTGGTGCGCTGATTACTAACATGGTTGCAAATCATGATGAAATCAGATTCATTGAAACCAAGTGGAGTTTCTTTGAAACAAATCTCATAAAATACAAGTTGCTATTTTATTAGATTACTAGAACCCAAGATGAGTCTGTTTGAAACAAAATCTGATAATATATAAGCTGTTATCATATTTTGGTGGATAAGTTTCTTTGACTTGTTTAGCTTATTTAAACCAGGTTGAGTTTAATTATAAACTAAATATAGTTCTTGAAACTTTATGCATATGAAAGTAGATCTATAGAAACCTTGTTGAGTTTCTTTGAAAGAGTAAATCTATTTTGAAACCTTGTCGAGTTTCATTGTAGAATTAGACCATGTGTTACAGATCTATTAAAATATTCTTAAAGAAGATTGACAAAATCATATTACAAATTTGTTTTTGTTTAAAACATTATGTAATATGCCATATTGTTTAATTGTTTTAATAGAAAGACTTCTTTAAAAGCGGTTTTGTATAATGGATCTTACAAAACAGTAGTGTTTTAAACAAAATTCGATGTAATCATTTTGTTAAAAAACACTTTGTGATATATCAAGTTGTTAATTATTCCAAATTTAGTTTTAGACTAATAACAGAATCTCGTATTAACAGAATGTTTGGAATGTCACGAGTGACATCTAAAGGATCTGCTCCCGAACTTGATGAAAGGGAGACCGATACTCGAGTTATGTGTACGGTAGATGCTTTAAAACATTCAGATTTTATGTGTCATAACTATGGGTTAAATGGCCTGAATGACATGAAAATTGTTGCCAAGGCGGGATCCGACATGGTGGATTAACACTTGGGCATCATGCCATGATTATGTTGATAAGAGTTTGGTTAACTCTTTCAAAGCAGCAGAAAATGGAGAGATGCAATTTATGGGCAACTCTACAACTGCTAATAGCAAGGGAAAAAGAAATGTGATGTTGAAATTCACATGTGGAAAAGAGCTTAAGTGAACCAGCATGTTGTATGTGCCAGAGATTCGTAGGAATCTTGTGTCTGGATGGTTGCTTAATAAATTTGGCTTTCTTTTATTTAATCAAATAAACTTGAGTTAACATTGAACAAAATTTGGTCGGTACGGGTTATGCCCTTCATTAAATGTTTAAGCTGAATTCATTTTTTTTTAATGGTTGTTTTAATAAAATGAGTATGAATTCAGCTTATTTGATTCTTTAAATGTATAGTATGGCCAACTCGGACATGTAAATTTTAACTCAATACGTTGTTTAATTAAATGAACGAACACGGATTATAAAAGTAAAACTTGTGTTGAAGCCAAATTGACAAGATTGTCTTTTCACTCGGTTGACCGGAAATTAACTGAACCCTTGATTCACGTGGTTTTATGTGATTTGGAATCGATACCTACTAAGGTAGTAATTAGCGGGTACTTCATCGTAATTGTTGATGGTAGTACAAAATATTGCTATTTATACTTACTTGAGAGTAAGGATATAGACAAGATTGATCTATACAAATATGTGTCTCAACTTATTATCGAAAACAAGGCGGTTCGAAGTGATAACGGAGGTGAATATGTGTCTCCATTTCCAAATGTATGTGATAAACATTGGAATAAGACACAAATTTATTGCTCCTTATACGCCTCAACAGAATTGTTGGATGAAAAGAATCGTGCCTTAAAAGATATGGTTATGCCATGTTATTAAAGTCTTGGTTTAAACCATGGCATGTGGGGGAAAGCGATTCTATCGGCTACTTATCTTTTAGATAAGATCCCTTGTAAGGAAAAGAAGATAGTTCTATGAACTATGGATGGGATGATAACCATCCTATAAGTACTTACGAATGTGGGGGGTGTCTATCTGTCCCGACACCCAAGGTTCAAAATATTGGACCTAAAACTGTAGATTGCATATTTTTGTGATATGCTCATTACAGTAGTGCTTATCATTTATTTGTATATGATTCAGAAAATCTGAATATATACAAAGATACGATAATGGAATCAAGGAAAACTTTCATTGTTTGAAACTGTGTTTCCTTATTTATCTGAGAAAAATGGATGTTCATCTAGACTAGACGATACAGTTGTCCATGATGAGAGGCAACTAAATGATGATGTCCTTCATGATGAGAGACATTAAGATGATAATGTTGTTCATGATAAGTGACAACACGGGATTGATTATGATCTCCATGATGTGAGACAAGATCAACCCAGAAGAATAGGTTGAACCTAGAAGAAGCAAATAGGCAAGAACCGAAAAATTGTTTGGATCTAATTTGTTTCTTTTATGGTAGAAAATGAACCTACTTCTTACAAAGAAATGGTAACTTCCTCAAGAGGGGCTCAATGGAAAGAAGCCATCAAATGTGAAATAGATTATATTTTACAAAAATGATACATTATAGCTCGTGGATTTACCTCCTGGTGGTAAACCACTAGGCTACAAATGGTTTATACCTAACAACTACAAAAGGTTGTCGATAAAACCATTGAGAAGTATAAAGCAAGATTGATAATTAAAGGGTTTAGACAACGAGAAGGTCTAGCTTACTTTGATACATATTCGTCAGTTACACGAATAACCTCTATTAGGATGGTACTTGCTATTGCTGCTTTAAGAAATTTGGAAGTCTGCCAAAATGTATGTGAGAATGGCTTTCTAAACAGGGATTTAGAAGAAGAAATCTACATGAACCAACCTGAGGGTTTCATGGCTCCTAGACAAGAGAGCAAAGTTTGTAGGCTTGTTAAGTCACTATACGACTTAGGAAAAGCTCCCAAACAATGATATCCAAATTCTCTACCACGTCATGTCAGAACATGGATTCAAAATTAATGGATGTATGTGGGAAAAATAAATCACTGGTATATATGTAGTCGTGTGTTTATACATAGATGGTATACTTATCACTCGAAGTGATATCAAGATGAACAAATCCACTAATGAAATGTTGGAGTCAAGATTTGACAAGAACTACATTGGTTGATTGATATGGTTCTTGGAACTAAGATCATATGAAACTAGATGGATGTGTTTTGAAGTTAAAAACACTATAAGGACAATATTCTTGAGAGGTTCAATGTGGGGATTCCGGCCTAGCTAGAGCTCCAATGACGTCTTTAGAAATCTATTTAAAATAGAGGTAGATGTGTTGCCTATTTTGAATACTCAAAGAATATAGGGCGTCTTGTGTGTCTATAACTTGTGTGAGACCTGATCTATAAATTATGACAAGGTTTAGTAAATATACCAGTAATTCAAGTGATGACCACTTGAATAGTATTACACGAGTACTATGATACTTATGATATTGCATTTTGGAAGATATCCAACTGCTATATAATGGTAGAGTAATGCAAATATGGATTCTTACATAAAAGAATCTAGATCCACTAGAGCGGATGTATGGACTCTACGTAGGAAGCCATGTCTTGGAAATCTTGAAAGTATTTCAAACAGACTTTTATAGCGAAATCTATGATGAATTTTAAATTTATTTTTTGAGATAAATTTATAGAATCTTCGGGATATCTACGTTTATTCGTAGAGGACATACCAAGATGGTGTAAACCGGTAACGACCATCTGTAATAAGTGTGATAGTCAATTGGAAATTGACAGAGCTCATATCACAATGTAAAACGGTAAGTCGAGACATATCCATCATAGACATTGATTAGTGCGACAACTACTCTCAACTAGAGTTATCACAATTGACTATGTAAAGTCAATAGATAACGTCGCGGATCCGCTTGCGAAAGGCTTAAGCAGAGAGTTAGTTAGTAAGTCGTCTAAAGGAATGGGACTAAAGCCCTTAAAGGAATGAGTTTATATGAAGGAAAACCTAACTCAGTTGACTGGAGATCCCAAGATCTGGGTTCAATAGGACAACCTAATCATCTAAATGTGGGGGAAGTCACGTCAATATGGGGGAGTTACTTAACATTGTAACATCCTAGTCCATTCCAATAATAAATGTGACTTGTTGAGAGGTTAAACATATGGCTTTTATGATTCAAGATGAAATCATAAAGCATAATGATTCAAGATGAAATCACAAGCATATGTTTTTAATGATTCAAGATGAAATCACCTATGTGAGAGAGAAGTGGGGTCGCTTCGAAGGGAATTGCGGGGGGCGCAAATCCTAAGAGCACTTGCAGAACCAGGCAAATGTTCAGGACCATAATGAACATGACTATGAGGACTTAACAATGTTAGGGAGAGTCTTGTGTGAAGTGTATTGTCGTCTACATAAACAGCAGCTCAGTTCAAAGACATCGCGTCTACTGACAGCTAGGAGGCTAAGTGCATTTCACAAGGGAATGTTCAAAGGGTCACACCTACCTATCCTTTGCAAGATTCAACTATTGGAATTTCATCGTAATTTTTGTATTACGACCGATCTCCATTCATGTGGGGGATTGTTGGAAAATTGGTTAGCAAAAGTGACTTTTGACCAACTTTGGACACAATTATTTATATGTATGTGTCATATATATAAGTAATAGTTTGTAGGTTTGCGTTCTCCTCGAAGAGAGCTTCGCAATAAGCCTTTATGTGTCCAAAATAGAGTTGATGTGAATGAGATATCGGGTCTCAAAGTTAGTCATTCGGTACCATGATTAAAGAGGAAAAACAGTTTATTTTCAATCCTACATTGGTCTGATGGGTAAACTTAGAGGGAGTCTATTGTGTATAAATAGAGACCCTAATTTCACAAGTTTACACACATCAAATCAATAAGTATTATTGATTTCCAACATAAGGAATACACATATTTTAAGATGAAATTCCTGGCAGTTTAGTTAAGTCCGACAGTACAACTTACTGTTTTGGCTGTTGTACCCTGGGAAACAGACGGCGAATCTGTTTTAAGGGAAGCGTGTCAAACACGTGCCTCGGCTTTGTAGTGCTTCGTTGCTGATCTCCGTTGGTGATTAGTAAGTCTTTTTATTAGTTTATTGTTTTATTTAATTATCGTTTATTTGCTTACATTTTGTTTGTATTTAATTTTCTGTTAATTATATACTGTTAATTTTATTTATTGTAAGTTAGATTTTATTAATAAAGTGTAACCGTTTCCCAACAGATACAGTTTATTGGCATAATCTTGAGTTCAAATATCTACTCGGAACATTGATACATTGTTGAAAGTCCATGAGTACTTTGAGTTCAAACAGACCTGTTTTTTAGCCTAATTCTTCATAAACTAAAGAGTAAACTACAAAATACATCCCTGTGGTTTGGTCAAATTCACACGATACATCCCTCCCAAAAAAATTGCGCCATACACATCCCTCCGTTAGTAAAAGTTAAACACCATACATCCACGAGGACGAACGGTGCAAACATTGTGTCGTTAAGTTGGACACGTGGCAGTTATCTTTTTTTAGGCAAGGGTAATTTAGTCCTTTCACCCCTCTTCTTCTACAAATCCACATCCAGTAACACAAATCCACAAACACAAACACAAATCCAGAAACACAAACACAAATCACAAATCCAGAAACACAAATCCAACTGACTAATTTGTACCGTTAATGAGAAATTAACAATAATTTCTAATAGCCTAAATATTGATTCAGATCATGTATAACTCATGCCAACACATCCCTATGAACGTACTAATCATTACTGGAAAACATCAAACAATTTCCACACATGTTCATGACTATTCGAAAACTCAAGAACACCTCAAAATCGAATTGCATGCAAATCACAGTATTAATCCAATTAATTTACAAGAAATGCACATATAATGATCCTAAACAAAACCCCTTTACTTAATTAGACTCAAATAAGCACAATCAAAATTCCCCAAACCGACCTTAAACCCTAAAATTCAAAAAATCATTCAATCGTGTTTCTGGTTACAATTGGTGATTGGGAACATGTTAGGAACATATAAATGAACAAAACCCACCAAAAAAATCCACCATAAACACCCTCAATCGTGGGTTGTAAAGAAGTAGTAGCAGATTTTGGTGTTGGATTAGATGGAGGGATAAGGGAGATGTTGGTGTGTGTGTGACTGTGTTGGTGGTGTTGGATTAGATGGAGGGATAAGGGAGGTGTTGGTGTGTGTGTGACTGGTTTGATTCGTGGGTTGTAAAGAAGTAGTAGCAGATTTTGGTGTTGGATTAGATGGAGGGATAAGGGAGGTTTAGATGGAGGGATAAGGGAGATGGAGGGATAAAGCTATGACAACATGGCTGCTTCGTTTCATAAACAAAAACTCAACGAGATTTGAATGTATCATTAGAGGGTCGAATGTATTTGTGTTTATGATTTGGGTTTGAGTTTTTGATTTGGGTTTGAGTTTATGATTTGGGTTTAAGTGATTTGTGTTTGTGTTTGTGTTTTTGAAAAAGTGGGTTTTTGATCTTGGATCTGGATTTGTGTTTGTGTTTATGATAAAAGGACTAAATTACCCTTGCCTAAAAAAAGATAACTGCCACGTGTCCAACTTAACGACACAATGTTTGCACCGTTCGTCCTCGTGGATGTATGGTGTTTAACTTTTACTAACGGAGGGATGTGTATGGCGCAATTTTTTTGGGAGGGATGTATCGTGTGAATTTGACCAAACCACAGGGATGTATTTTGTAGTTTACTCTAAACTAAACGACTATATTTCATTAAAAAAAAAAAAAAACAAATTTATGTTTTGAATCCAATCCTACCGCAATCAATTTGAAATGATACGAATTGAATGAGAGCCAATAACAAGGTCAATCTTATATCATGGATCAATAAATTGAAGTGTAACGTGAGATCTCTTAAATTTGAAAACCATCAAATTTGCCACGTCAACCTTCTCGACAAAGAAATACGGAGTACTTTTCAAAAAAAAATTTGATTCTTTATGACACTTGACTAAAACCTGATAGAGTTAATGTCGCCATTTAACTGCGCTTCCATTCAAAGCTTATAACACTTCTCCTTCCGACTTTCCAACACCGAACAAGTATGAGACTTTATACATCGTGTTAGCACCTAGCAAAGTATATGTTTTTAATAAACATCGCTACCTCGTGGTATGTGTCACTTTCCTAATCAAAAGATAAAAGAGCACCCTTTTTCCGTGAAATGTTGAGATTGTTTTGCCGAGTTCCTTCAACATGGTTCTCTCAAGCACTTTAGCATACTTTACTTGTTACTGTGTTGGTTTGGTAAAAAAGATAATCAAAAATCTCAATTTGAAAAACAATAAGATTTATGACAACTTCATAATTTTATAAGTTACTCCCTCCGTCCCAAAGATATAATTTAATATAGCGTTTTGCTAATCTCTGCCCATTGAGCAAAGGATTGTGCGCAATTAACGAAGACAAAATTTCTTTTAAATCAAAAAATGCATTTAATGAACATTTATTCATCTCTAAAATTACCGTAATTGATCATCATTTTGATATTAATTAACTCAAACATTCCTCTTATATATATATATATAGCTAATTATTTGTCTAGTCGGCGGAGATTTTTACTTCTTTTTAACAATGTCAATTTTTTTACTTTTTTTCTGTTTTATTTCACAATCTTGAAAAACACACACAAACAACATTAAAAAAAGAAAAGAAAAAGTCCACTCTCCGGCCGTCAATTTCCGGTCACTTGTTCGCCGGTGATATCTTTTTTCACACCCAACTGGTAATTTCCTCTTTAAATTTCTATATATCTTGTCACAATCAACTATGCTCTTAAAGTGTGCTTATGTATTAGGGGTGTTACTCAATTAGCTCAAACCAATTGTTTAGGTTAAAAAACACCCAATAAGGCAAATGGCCCTTAAAACCCACAAATTTAGACCTTTTTTACTATGCATGAGATTTTCAGGTTAATTTTACCCCCTTAAAGTGCTTAAAGTTTAATGCTTCTAGAGCAAAATAAGCTAACTAATTGGTTTTCCAGCGTTCTCGAAAATGCTCATAGTGCTTAATAAGTAATCGCATACACCCTCTTCAAGACTTTTTTTCTTCCCAACCTTTTGGCTGACTAATCCACAGGGTTTGAGTCCATCACCACACATAATCAAATCGGGTAAAGCCCTCCTTTTCAGGAGGTTGGCGTGGCTAATTCAGGTTTGTTTGTATATCAGGAATTGAACTCGACACCTCACACGTTTTACCGTGATAGTCACAAGCCTTTTTGCCGCTAGGGCACCCCTGAGTGTTTACTACATGTTTTATGTTTATGCAGTATCTTATAGTTCATGTAGGTTATTAACAAGTATTTGCAACACAACACCCTTTGCGGCTTCTTGCAATTTCAGGACTTAGAATTATATATATCAGGGGCAATGTGTTTAAGTAGAGATTTATTTGTCTCGGTGTTTAACAATTGTAGTCATAATTTTTATATTCCGGATTGGTTATGATATTAAACTTGTAGACTTGTAGTAATACCAAACATTTTTTTTGGGTGAAAAGGTGAATTATATTAGCTTCAAAACATATATACAAGTAACTTGCAAGGACATGTAGTGCCTATGACATACCATAGCACGCAAGCCTGCAAAACTAAATACAGAAAATTAAGAATTCAAACATACAATACTACTAATGCAAACAACACTAAAATACATTCACCTATTCACCAAAGGACTACATTTCCTTTTCAAAGAAAGTAATTTCTAACCAAAGTGTAGCTTACATCCTCACACTTAAGAAAGAAATTACATTCAAAGGAAGGCTTCATCCCTCCTACTACCATCCAAACCTCCTGTTAGTACATTTCCAAACAAGGCTACATTTCCACTTTCCAGAAATATTTATCAAAACCAGAAAATTGACTGATACTTGAGAAACAATCTGGCCTCACCTTGCTTGAAAACGATATTACTCCTCCATTAAATGTACACCACTGTACCTGACTACATTTTCTAAAGAAGGATATCTTTCCAGTTTCCACATCCTCTATGCAGCTACATTCTCACATAAAAGATATGGAAAAGACAGTCTTAAAGGCATCATCAGATATATAACATACATTCATGGGAAAACACAATATAATCCATACCCAAACACACATAACCACTGCAGGGAACCTACCTTATGTTTACAAAACTTCCAAAGAAGAAATGTAAACAAGTTACAAGGCCATCTGCACTTTAACATGCAAAAACAGCATTCCTTCGAGTACAAATAGCAAACATACGAGTACAACAGCAATCACATAAATGTTATTTGGTGGTGGTAGAGAAATGGTGATCTCATCTAGCAATTGTGGCCGTGCTATTCAGGAAACGGTGAACTTTTTCAACAAGGAAATTTAAGTAATGATGAACTCATCCGGCATTTTTGTTTGTGACACATTGTAAAAATCTGATTAGAAAGAGAGTTATGTTTATATCATAGGTAAATAGTCGAAGAACCAAACTTCTTTTTTGGGTGTCAAAGAAAGCAATGACTATGGTGGTGGTGGGTCTGAAACGACACTGTTAGATAGTGTAAACCTTGGATGCTTATGTTATCACCGTCGCTTTAGACCCACTTACTGTGTCATTGGTTTCTTTGGCATCCAAGAAGCAAATTGGGGTTTGATTTTCCACCCAAAATTTGAACATAATTCTTTTCATTCTTAGATTCTAAGGACGTGTTCACACTCTGATCTGTCATATACCTTCATAATTACTTGGAATTCTCTCCTCGAAAGGTTCATCGTTTCTGGACACATTTTGATATGATTGCTATTTATAACTGTGTGTAGTGATCCTTCAGGAATACTAACATTTCAATTATAAAATTTTATGCCAAACGTTTATGTTGATCCTGCTTACCTCGCTTTTTTGCATTTTCATGACTATTTAATACAAATTGTTTGTAGTATCCATATAAATTAGTAAAACAATTTGTGTGGTATTGTATTTTCATATGCTTCATGTAGATATTGAATAGTAAGTATGTGCTAGACAAAATGCATTGTTGGTTTTATGCTTTCATTAGTTGTTGGTTTGGTTAGTGATTGAACACTTAAGCTACCCGTGTTTGAGTGTTGTTTGGATGCGCACTTTCAAAGTTTTTGTTCTGATTTAAGAATTATGGATTCATATTAAGGTGTTGTTTGGGATAGCTTGAAGAAATAACTATGCATTTTGAAGGAAAAAAAACACAATGCATGAGATATTGTTTGGATTTGTTACTTTGATATCGCGATAATTCACTGATTAGTTGTACGAATGTTTAAAATTCTCATTATCTGAGCTTTGAGGATTTAAGAGGTAAGACAGTGAGAATCAGATCACCAGTTTAAGTAATCCAGTCCCAATCTGATCTTCCTATCTATTTGCCTCCATCCAAAATTCATAACTGGTTATGCTAGCATTGGAAACACATAATTAATTATGTCGGGTATGACTAATTATATTCCATTAAGATTTATTTAAGCTGTATGGAAAGTAGATGTCATTTATTTATTACCTGTAAACAGAAAAACTAACATAGTATGACACCATGATTTTCTATTAGAATCTAACATTGCATACTTAATATACAGTGCAGGTCTTTTCTTTGCTAATAAAGTAGTATTTTCTAGGTACTCTTTTGGAATATAAACGATGTATCAAGCGCATGTTCGAAAATCTCTAGTACAAAAGATAATAAAAAATGATCTTCCGTTATCTTCTTTTGACAAAGAGGGACTTAAAGAATTTATGAAAGTCGCATGTCCTTGTTTTGATATTCCATCTCATGAAATGATTTCTGAGGATTGTGTCCAACTTTTCTTGGCCGAGAAGTTGAGGATGAAAAGTTTTATCAAGAGCAAAAATCAACGGGTTTGTTTGGCCTTGGATACATGGACTCCTAACAATAATGTGAGTTATTTGTGTATTAGTGCTCATTTTATAGATGAAGATTGGAAATTACACAAGAAAATCCTCAGTTTCACTCCAATTTATAGTGATAAAGGAGAGGATATAGGAAGGATGGTTGAAAAGTGTTTGAATGATTGGGAAATTAAGGATGTTTTGACCATTTCTGCCGGTAAGTCAAGTTCAAACGATATTGCTATTACCTATATAAAAGGAAAATTAACAAATCATGTCATGGATGGTAAGTTTTTCAACTCTAGATGTCTTATAGATGTTACACAACATATAGCGAAGGTTGTGTTGGATGAGTATGATGACTCTATCACACGCATACATACGGCAATTCTATATACGAGACAGTCATCAGCTAGGACTACTAATTTTAAAAACTGTGCTAAAGAAAGTGGGATAGATGTCAAGTATACTATGCATCTAGATTGTCCAAATAAATGTATAAAGATATTTGGGATGTTATTTACAGCTGAAAAATATGAGGAAGCTTTCAATTTATATGAGACTAAAGATCCTAAATATAAACATGAGTTAGAAGAAACTTGTGGGATTCCGGTTCATGATGATTGGGAAAATGCAAGGAAGGTTGAAATTATCTTGGCAAAAATTTTTGGTCAATATAAAGACATGTTTACCTTAAATGCGACATCTGATATGTATTTTGATAAAATTTCTATGATGGATTTAAAATTTTGTAAATGTGAAAAGAGTGACAATGATAGGACTTACAATATGGCTCTTAAAATAAGAGAAGAGTTTTATAAGTATTGGGGAAATATTGAAGAATTGAATATGTTAACTTGTATTGCTAGTGTACTTGACCCTACTTCTAAATTGGTTCCGATTAGATATTATTTTAAGTTCCTCTACAATCAAGACACCTATGTTGAACCCGATGGAGATCACTTTGAAATTGTTGACAATCCTGAAGATTGTTTAGGGTCTAAGATGGCCACATTGGTGCTTAATACGTTATATGATTTGATTGATGAATACAAAGGTAAGATTGGGGTACAAAAAAAATGTGAGAACTTTTATAAAAGTTTGAAAAGGCGGAAGTTGTATTTTGAAGATTTTGGAGAAAGCGAGACAGAATTGGATGATTCTGAATATAGTGAAGAAATCGAGACAGAGTGGGATGATTCTGAAGACGATGAAGAAAGCGAGACTGACTTGGATAGATATCTGAACGAGGAAGTTCTAAATAAAGATGATGAAGGTGAATTTGACACTTTACTTTGGTGGAAGAACAACTGTGAAAGATTTCCAATTCTTTCTAAAATTGCAAAGGATGTTCTGGCTATTCCAATGTCAGCCGTTGTTTCGCATTCCGCCTTGATAGCCAAATATGGTCCTTTTACAGAAGATTTTCGAAGTTCTTTGCCACCTTCAATAGTTGAAGCATTAGTTTGCAGCGAGAATTGGAGATATGAGGATTGGAGAAATAATCCAAAAGAAGCAAAGTAGAAGTGCAAGAACATGCTGTATGTAATCTTGATATCTTTGCAGAAGGTAAATGTAACTAATTTAATAATTTTGATGTTCTTTATGTAGTTATTTCTCAAAGTGCATCTTTAATCAAAATTATGCTCTTTATATACGTGCTAATTGATTTTAATCGTGATAATCTATTTTTCAGATATTTTTGAAGTTGATGATGCTATGATTGAATGGGGATAAAGAGTACTTGAACTTTGATTACTAAAAAGGTCCAACTTGAATTAATATGCCTTGCTTTGTCTTTGAACATGTAGTTATGTACTTCTAGTCATGTACAATATACAGTGCCTAAAATGTTGATGCCTAGAGATCAAATTGTAGCATAAAACTGAAGTGGTTTATGATTTAGTTCGAGACCAAACCATTATTGGACTGGTAATTGGTAAGTTTTTGTTTATGTTAGTCATTTTTGGGTTCAGCCGTTCAGGCTGGTTCAGTTCAGTACTGCTAGCTTTTGTCTGATATATCATGATGAGAGTTTGTTTTGTGTGTTATTCTGGTAACACACGATTATTATAGGTAATAATGTGTCCCGATGAAAGGGGTTGATATTTTATTTTGCGTTTTTATTTGGTTTGTATCGAACCAACGAGTATATGATAATTGGATTTGAATAGGAGGATGCTGCATGCGGTACGTTACTTTCTTGATAATGAAATCTAACAGATGAAGACTTCATGAATTTTTGATGAACTGTTGAACAAGGCCAAAATGATTCTTGTGGTTTTCAAAGTAATGTTTCAAGACCTCCGTCTTTCATAGGAAACGGGCTTGTGTTCGTTCAAATCTTGGCCATGTATCTCTTTAATCTTGTCATTATGTGTTTATCTCACATGTTAGTCGTGATTTGACTCGTGTCTCTTTAATAATGTTCTTATGTGATTTAATTCACATGTTAGTCGTGAGACCAGCTGGTGAGGCCGTTAGCGGCCGTTACCCCTTTCTTTATAGTAGTTGGGTGGGTGTTGTTTCATTCTTATATATGAAAGTAACAAAATGTACCTTATTCCATGAAAAAATGTGGGGTTGATAGATTCGTGTTGCAGCAATTTATCAAACAAAGAAAATGAGCTTATAGTTCAATTTGAACCCACCTAAAAAAGGTTACTTTTGTATTTATTCAAAATGACAGTCCTTTCGTTTCTAACGCATTTTCGAAAATCTCTTGTAGAACAGATAATAAGTAATGAACTTCCTTTATCTTCTATTGAACAAAAGGGACTTCAAGAATTTATGAAAGCCATATGTCCTAGTGTTCATATCCCATCTCATGAAGTGATTTCTGCGGATTGTGTCCAACTGTTCATGGACAAGAAGTTAAAGTTAAAAAGTTTCATTAAGAGCACAAATCCAAGGGTTTGTTTAACCTTATGGACTCCAAACCAATATGTGAATTACTTATGCATTAGTGCTCATTTTATAGATGACAATTGGGATAAACACAAGAAAATACTGAGTTTCACTCCGTTGTATGGTGATGAAGGAGAGGAGATAGGAAAGATGGTTGAAAAATGTTTAGATGATTGGGAAATTCACAATGTTCTGGCCAGCCGGTGAGGCAAGTTCATATGAAGTTGCTATTGGTTTTATAAGAGAAGGATTAATGAATACAGTGTTGGATGGTGAGTTTCTTCACTCTCGATGTCTTGTTGACGTGATAAAAAATTTGGTGAAAGTTGCGTTAGACGAGTGTGATGACTCAATCACACGTGTACGTGCGGCAGTTCTATATGTGAGACAATCATCGGCTAGGACTACTGCTTTCAAAGAATGTGCCAAAAAGAGTGGGATAGATTTCAAATATTTTATGTGTCTTGATTGCCCAACTAAATGGATTCGTACCTTTATGATGTTATTTACGTCTGGAAATTATGAAGAAGCTTTCAATTTGTTTGAGATCAAAGATCCTTCATATAAGCATTACATGGAAGACACTTGCGGGGTTCTGAATCGTGATGATTGGGAAAATGTACGGAAGGTCTCGGGTATCTTGGGTGACTTTTATCATTTAACCGAAAGTACGTTTGGGTTAAACGCGACATGTGATAAGTATATTCTTACAATTTCCCGTTTCGATAACCAATTATGTGACTGGGCAAAAGGTGCCGATACCAAGACTAATACAATGGTACTAAAAATGAGAGAAAAATATTCTAAGCATTGGGAAAATGCAGACGAGTTAAATATGTTGATCTGTGTTGCTAGTGTACTTGACCCTAGTTCCAAAACTGCGAATATAAGAGTTTATTATAAGCACGTGTACGATCAAGAAGACATCTGTGATTTGGATGAAGATGAAGTTGAAGACGACGAATCTGATAATAGTTTGTGGAAAACGATAGTTAGATCGGTACTTGATATTGTATCTGATTTGTTTTATGAATACAAAGATAATATTGGGACCCCACAACAGAGTGAGAACTTTCAAGAATGCTTAAAAAAGCGTAAGTTGGACGATGAAGGTAATGTACCAACCGAGACCGAATTGCATAGATACCTGAACGAGGATACTGTAAAGTATGATGATGATGATTTTGACATATTACTTTGGTGGAAGAACAATACTGATTAGAAGTATCTTTTTTGCAGGTAAAGACTACTTGAATCTTCACTGCTATGTAATATATATCAGTTTCTTGAAATGTCAAGAAGCCTAGAAATCAGGTAGCATGATTCAGTAGTTTCTGTACAACTTACTTTTGTTTCTGTGTTTTTCTGGCAATACACAAACATCAAAACAGGTTAATTTTGAATGTTGTCATTTAATTTTTATTTGGTTTTTGTATTGAGCAAAAGGGTATATAAGAATCTCTGGTGTCGTTACAATTTTTGATTAGTTTTAGATTTTGATGAACTATCAAACAATGGCAGAATGGTCATTAGTTTATTAAGTTACAACTTTTAACATTCAAATAACATTAAACGTACACACAATGACACAATTACTAAGGTTGCTCCAAATGGTGGCTCGTGAGAGCCCGAGAAGTCGAGAACCAATTGTCACGTGCCACCCCATTGGGAGGGGGTGGCTCACGCGTGAGACCAAGAAAAAATGGGGACGAATCTTCTCACCACTTGCTTTGTGTGCAATTATTTTTTGGGTAATCATGGTTTCCTACTTTTTGGCCGACTAATCCACGGTGTTTGAACTCACCGCCACACAAACTCAAACCAGGTAAATTCCATTTGTGAGCCTCGTATGTGTTTTTATTATTTATTATTTAATTTGTGAGTAATTAAGTATGTGTGAGGTATATTGTGGTATGTTTGTATAAGAATGGGTATTTTAGTAAAAGGCGAGGGAGGTGACAATTGGGGGTGAAAAGTGAGTCTGAGTGAGGAGAGTTAAATGGAGAAAGAAATTAAAGCTGATGTGGCGCTGAGGTGGGAGCTGAAGCGGTGTGACGATTCGAAGTAGCCTAAACAAAACAAAATGTAGCAAATTGATTATATATAACAAGATTTGTTGTTCGAAAAAAAAAAAAAAAAAAAAAAAAAAAAAAAAAAAAAAAAAAAAAAGGATTTGTTGGCATATGTTATCCTTAGTAATTTAGCTATGAAATTATAAAGGATTATGAGAGAGAGCCTCATAATCATATGAGGGTGTATGGAACAAGGAAACATTTAGGGTGCGTTTAGTTGGAGGAAAACACCATTGTTTTCCACAAAATGTTTTGTAGAAAACAAGGAAAACAGAGATCACGTTCAAATTAGCGTTTTCCAACAAAATGTTTTCCAAAACACAAAATTTCTATTTCCAACCCTAATAAAGAAAACAAGAAAACATTTTTTTTTTTTTTGTTTTCCCCGTTTTCCTATTTCTTATTTCCTATTTCTACTCTATTTCCCTGACAACATAATCAGACACTCCAGCCATACCCTAACGCCAAACACCACCCTCCCACAGCCCACATCAGCCATCACCACCCTCGACGGCGTCGCTCCAGTCGTTTTTTACGTTTTCGTCCGATTCTTTACGTTTTCGTCCGATTCTTTACATTTTCATCTGCCACATAATATCAAAATTTTTTTACGTTTTCGTCTGAATTTTTACGTTTTCGTCCGATTCTTTACGTTTTCGTCCGATTCTTTACGTTTTTATCAGATTTTTTACGTTTTCGTCAGATTCTTTACGTTTTCGTCCGACTTTTTACGTTTTCGTCAGATTCTTTACGTTTTCGTCTGTTTTTTTACGTTTTCGTCTGAATTTTTACGTTTTCGTCAGATTCTTTACGTTTTCGTCCGATTCTTTACGTTTTCGTTCGATTCTTTATGTTTTCGTCCGATTCTTTACGTTTTCGTCTGTTTTTTTACGTTTTCGTCCGACTTTTTACGTTTTCATCCGATTCTTTACGTTTTCGTCTGTTTTTTTTACGTTTTCTTCTAAATTTTTACATTTTCGTCTGATTTTTTACGTTATCGTCCGATTCTTTACGTTTTCGTCTGATTTTTTACGTTTTCATCCGATTCTTTACGTTTTCTTCCGATTCTTTACGTTTTCGTCCGATTCTTTACCTTTTCATCCGATTTTTTACGTTTTCGTCCGATTCTTTACGTTTTCGTCTGATTCTTTACGTTTTCGTCTGATTTTTTACGTTTTCGTCCGATTCTTTACGTTTTCATCTGTTTTTTTAAGTTTTCGTCTGAATTTTTACGTTTTCGTCCGATTCTTTACGTTTTCGTCCGGTTCTTTACGTTTTCGTCAGATTCTTTACGTTTTCGTCTGACTTTTTACATTTTTGTCCGATTCCTTACGTTTTCGTCTTTTTTTTACGTTTTCTTCGGAATTTTAACGTTTTCGTCCAATTCTTGACGTTTTCGTCTGATTTTTTGCGTTTTCGTCTGATTCTTTACGTTTTCGTCTGTCACCTTACGTTTTCGTCTGATTTTTTACGTTTTCGTCCGATTCTTTATGTTTTAGTCTTTTTTTTACGTTCTCGCCTAAATTTTTACCTTTTCGTCCGTCTCCTAATATTTTCGTACGATTCTTTACGTTTTCGTCTGATTCTTTATGTTTTCGTCTATTTTTACATTTTTTTAGGGTTCGTGTGGCGAAAACGTAAAAAATGGACGAAAACATAAAAAACAGAATAAAACGTAAAAATGTGAGCGAAAACGTAAAAAAACATATGAAAACGTAAAAAAAACAGACGAAAACGTAAAAAAATGATGAAAACGTAAAAAAAATGGACGAAAACGTAAAAAAACATAAAAGAGAGGACGAAAACATAATAAAACGGGCTAAAACGGGCGAAAACGTAAAAAAAAACAAATGAAAATATAAAAAACAAACGAAATCGTAAAAATATTGATGAAAACCTTAAAAAACAGACGAAAACGTAAAATTGATGAAAGCCTTAAAAAACAGACGAAAACGTAAAAAAACGGACGTAAACGTAAAAAGACATACGAAAACGTAAAAATTCAGACCAAAACGTAAAAAAACAGACGGAAACGTAAAGTATCGGATGAAAACATAAAGAATCGGACGAAAACCTAAAGAATCGGACGAAAACGTAAAGAATCGGACGAAAACGTAAAGAATCGGTCGAAAACGTAAAAATTCAGACGAAAACGTAAAGAATCGGACGAAAACATAAAGAATCGGACGAAAACGTAAAGAATCGGACGAAAACGTAAAGAATCGGACGAAAACGTAAAAAATCAGACGAAAACGTAAAAAAACGGACGAAAACGTAAAAAAACGGACGAAAACGTAAAAACGGACGAAAACGTAAAAAACAGACGAAAAAGTAAAGAAAAAAAAACATTTTTTAGTTATTTTAAGTTTTCGAATTATAGTCGCTTGAAGATTTTTTCATGTTATTTGACGTTATATTTTACTTTTTTAATTCCTTATTTTCTCGTATTAGATTTTTTTAGTTATTTTGTAATTTAGTTGGTTAGTTTATAACATTTGTTTTTGTGTTTGAAGATGTTTTTATAATATTACAAAGGTGAATAGAGAATTAAGATAGAAAACAACAACACTTAAACATGTTTTCTAGTTTTGCAAAATGGAAAACACAAACACATGTTTCTCAAACTAAACGCGTTTTCTAAATTTTCCATTGTTTTGTGGAAATAAAACTCCCCTCTCTTTTTCTACAAAACAAGAAATAGGAAATGAAAGAAAATGTTTTCCAACTAAACGCCACCTTATTATTTATTTTGGTTTTTATTTGTTTAATTTTGTTAATTAATTTGGATGTTGTGCCGGTTCGTCTTGACCTTGACTATGATGAAATGCAGGTATTGGGTTGTTAAAGTTATGGCTCATTTATGATGAAATGCAATTGAACTACTAGAAATTTATGCTTTGTAATTTGTATCCTCTTAATTATTTTATTAACTTAAGAATCTTATCATTTTCTTATCAAGGTTGATGCTTAGTTTATGTAAAAAATTTAAAAAATGTACAGTTTAGTCCCTCCAGTAAGTCCATGTTACCTTTTACTTTTTATTAAGTCTCTAAAATAGGTTATATAAACATCTTAAATGAGCTTACCTTTAGCTTATCTTAAACCAGACTAGAATTTATTTTTTATTCAGAAAAAGATTTTTTTTATAAAATCAAGAGCTTGTATAAATTGATGGTGTGATGTTCCAGCTGAGGTTATTTTTGGCTTTAACCACAACTGATAATACACACCAACAACATAATACTAATCTCAATTTATCTGACTTGTATACACCACGCTATATAACTAAGCACAAGTTCTTTTGTTTGCTCAATGTGGGACAGAAGTTATAAAAACTTTCACACAAATAACCACTCCTTTTATTAACATTTGCCTAAGATACAATAATACGTGTTAGAATCATGATTAAAATATTTGCTGCCTGCTAGTGAATTACTAGTATTTGGAACGAGACTGCCTTGTGCTTTTGTAACCAGCATGCATTTTGCATTCTTACTGATGGATGGCCTTAATAAAAATAGGACTAAAGGCCAAGTTGAAAGATTAATAATGAAGTCATGAAGATATATGGTTCCTATACTGCAAGACTTACTTATCAGGTAACATACTAAATAATACTAAAGATGGTAGATAAGATAATACCTCCAAAGGTGTAAACAGTGTCTCGAACCGGTGAGACTGCTTTCTTGTATTCCGATATCACATTAACAACTTCAGTTTCACTAAGCCTATATACGATGGTGGTTGTTTGGGATTGCTTTTTTAAATTGCTTTAGCGTTTTGAAATGATCAGATAAGCAGTTTATTATAGGCAACCTCCATACTGATAACTATAATTGCTTATTTTACTTTCAGATAATATCATATAAGCAGTTCAGGTAAGCTATCCCAAACACCCTCAAACTGATTATATGATGCATCAAAACGTAAATAGTCCAATAAGTAAAATCCCAGGAACTGCATAAAATCTCATGATATACGCAAGGTAAACAATGAGCTTAAAATTCCAGCGTCTCACACATAAGTCTCATAAATCTGTGCAACCTAATGACCACACGGGTTTGTGATCCTATTTATTAGCCTGATTCAAATTCATGGTTCAACTTTGAGCGCGATTTATGGTTGGTTTGAGACCAAAAGGTTGTTGGACTGATTCATGTTTGTTGAGTTCTGTATAACTTACCATTGCTTGTCTCCTAGTTAGTAAATCACATTCTGTTTGTGTGTTAACCTGACAATACACAAACAGTTGAAGTAAAAACGAGTTAATTTTGGATGTTATCGTTTTTATTTGGTTTTGTACCGAACCAAGAGTATATTAGAATTTCTGGTTTAGTAGTTTTTTTATTAGTTTTAGATTACAAGAGCCGAAGGTTGAAGAGGGTGATGAAGCAGTAACACTCTTGATTGTGAAGTTGTTGCGGGTGGGAAATTTATGTGATTTTGATGAATATTAAACAAGGGCAGAATGGTCACTAGCTTCTGAAGTCACTAAGTTGCAATCTTTTAACATTTAAACAGCATTAAACATACACACAACTCCTAAACAAAACAAGATATAGCATTGAAAATATTCAAGATAACGAGAGAGAACTTGATAATCATATGAGGGTGTCTGAAATAAGAAACTATTTCTTATTCTTTTGCTTTTTATTAGTTTTATTTTTGTGTGTTTTAATTTGGGTTTGACCCGTTTCGTCTTGACCTGAGGCGATTATTGGGTTGTTAAAGTTATGGCACCTTAGTTCGTTGATAGCTTCAATTGAAATTGTAGAAAGCGTCTAAAATTAGCTCATATAAACACCTCAAATGAGCTTACCTTTGGCTTATATAAACACCTTAAATATAATGAGTTTTCCTTTAGCTTATATTTGCTATATACAAGTTAATACGTAATTTAAATAAGCTTACATCAGCCCCCCTAATCAAATTAAAGTCATACTCCTCAATCTTTTACCTTATCAAGATTTATTTTTAATATAATATAAATTTGTATAAAAAGAGTTCAAAAAAAGTAAAGAATTTGTATCTACTGATGGAAGGGACCAACCAGTATAGTTACTTTTTGTTTTAACTAAAAGGATAATCCACCCCAACAACATAATACTTTTCTCAACTTAAGTGAGTTGTATACATCACACTATATAAGTAAGCACAAGTTCTTTTGTTTGCCCTATGTGGGAAATAAAAGTTATAATCAAGTTTTCACATAAATAACCACCCCATACAGGAAGTTGCTCTAGAGTCATAATAACCCTTTTTATTACTCCATTTTGCCTATGATGGATTTATACGAGTCAGAATAAAGATTAAAAATCTTTGTTATATATGTGCTATTGAATTATACGGAAGAAGCTGCCTTGTGCTTTTGTAACCAACTTGCATTTGCGTTCCTACTGATTGCCTGAATGAAAATAGGACAAAAGGCTCACACAAAAGAGAAATAATGAAGTCATGAGGATACTTCTTATAGGGTAAGACATACTTATCGGGTAAGATACTAAATAATACGATGGTAGAATAAAATACTGAAATAGTACTTCCAAAGGTGCAATCAGTGATGTCTGGGCAAGCCATGTTATGTCTTGATCCAACAAAGGACACGAGTTCGAATCCTTTCCGTAGCATGGTTGGGTATTGGGTGAAGGTATTTTACAGGCATCAAACCTTTGCTGGGTAGGGTTGATGGGTACCATTATGATACACAGGGTTGAGGTGTCCCTGCCAATCTACACTTTTTTTTTATCCAAGGTGCAAACAGTGTCTCAAAGAAGTGAGACTAGCCGTTTTACATGTATTCTGATACTAACATACCATGAGTTACCTATATAAGCGATGTGTAATAGCAACTGCCACACTTATCATTGTAATTGCTTATTTCACTTTCAGATAATCATATAAGTGTAACATATTATCAGATTCAACAAACAATGAAGAGTACAAGACAATAAATTGTGAATAAACCTAAACAAAACCTAACCCTAAACTAAACGGGCCTAAACAACAGGCCGGGCCTAAAGGCCTTATTAGCTAACATCCCCTCTCAAACTCATAATGCTACATTGAGAGTTTGACAAGAAAACTCCGAAATTAGACGGCAGACAGACAGATACAGATTCAGCGGCTGAGAGATCCTAACAGAGATAAATGAAGAGCAGCAACAGACAAATACAAATTCAGCGGCAGAGAGATCCGAACAAAGGTAAACGAAGAGCAGACAGCAGCAGACATATACAAATTCAGCGGCAGAGAGATCCGAACAGAGGTAGACGAAGAGCAGAAGATTCAGCAGCAGACATACAGATTCAGATAAAACCAGGCGGAACCAAAAAAAACTTGAATTAGATTGAAATTACACAGCAAGCTGGAAGCTTGGTACTAATAGCCTCTAGAGTATAGAGGGGCTATGGAGAGGCGCACAACTTTGCTTCCTCGCTTCGCCAAGAAAAGCACTTCTTCCTGGTTGAAGGGCGCGCTACAGGCCTACGCTTGTTTCTGCGCGAGAATTTCCGGCGGCTGTATCTTGCTCCTTTCTTTCGCCTCAGTAACGACTCGTAAAATTTCCTATCTACTTTACAGAATTATTATCCTTTTTCCACGGATAATTTTTTTTTATTTGAATGTATCTCCTATCTTATGTGACGTAGCTCACATCCTTGATGAACGTGCTCCCACAAGACCTGTCTAACAAACCTAATGTTTATTTTATAAACATATTGATATGAAAACATAACAGAATACCATTTACCACTTTACGATAAATCCTTAACAAATATATCAACAAAACATTCATTATCTGAATAGAGTTTCTATGAAACCCTTAAATCATCACAATACCAAATATGAACAACTAAATTTCAGAACATAAAAAAATACAACTCATCTGATGTAATGTACAAGTCACCAAAGCACCAGAAACCCTAATTCCATTTCAGCTCCCGATAAAACCTTAATTTCACATAACTGTGATTTTATGTATTCATTTCACAAACCCTAATTTATTTATACAATATTCTTACAAAATATTAAGTTTACAAGTTATTTAAGCTAGAGTACAAGTCTTTTATGCATGAAATCATTTATTTACAAAATCTTTATAAAAATCCCATTTATACTTATTTTAAAGCACAAGTTACAAACCATACATGCATAACTTTTATAAATTATTTTTCCTAAACTCCTTAATTATTTTTACAAGTCTTTTAACACAAAGTACAAGTGCCTAATGCACAAAAACTATAAATTCCATTTAATTACCTTTTAAACATAATAAAGTTTAACAAATAATTTTTATAAACTAAATAAATGTTAAAACTATATTTTTCTAAAATCCTAAATTATTGTACAACTCATTTAAGCATAAACTACAACTCTCAGGAGCCTAAATCATTTCCTTTTCTATTTCACTAATATTTCGAATTACATATATATGTAATATCCATAAATATTTTTCTAAGTAACAAAACCACTTAAACTAAATTAGTTACCTTCTCTAAACCTTAAATACTACCCTCTAAAGCATAATGTACCACACTCCAAAGCCATTCGATTTCCCCCTCCTGGAAACTGGTTCGATCACAACTACACAACCAAACTAAATTTTACATCTTGATAATACATTGAACCTAGCCTAAACATGTCCTCCCCTCTCCTCTCCATCCTCTTCAAACAAGCCATCCACATGTACACCTTCATTAGCAAGAATGCACCTCATTGGTAGTTAAAACTCTAGGCAACCATTTAGCCACATCATCCTCTTTTTTCCTTCCCCCTCCTCCTATCCAAGTGGCATATCTCACCAATTCTGTCAGCCCTTGTCTCAAGACTTTGTCTCCTTATCTCTTTCCTACAAAACCCTAATCAAATCTTCTGTAAATAGCAGCCAACTTCACCCTTTATTCCCTCATCAATTCGACAAACACAAAACAACTTCTATATCTATTTCCTTCTGATCACAACCTCACAATACTCTCAACCCAAACCTAGGAAGTCCTGAAGAAGAGGAGGAACACTGGGAAAACAAGGGTCGAACCTAATCTATTCCAAAACCCTAGCGAGCCAAAACCATAAGTAAGTATGCTATCCCTTCTAAATTCAGTTTTAATTACTTTATATTATCTAAAAGTATTAGTATATAATCCATAACAACAAACATAATCAAAAACATCAAACTTTCATTTCATTGTTTTGCTTCTATTTGACCAGTAAACATCAACACTCAATATATTCGAATATTTGTGTCAATAAATCAAAGATCACTGAAACATGTTAAAATACATCAAGTAATATCATATCTTATGTAAAAAGTTAGTTTCAAGACGTTTAAAACCCTAAAACCCTATCGAGTTGTTTTTCTGTGTTTTATATCGAGTAAGAAACACCCCAGAGACCCAACTTTTGAGCTGAAAACCAACACCCAAACGTTTATTATAAATTCTGGTTTTTGGCATGATTGAAGTCCACCCAGCTACCTTTATTTAGAAACAAGAATCATTAAAAATGATCAAGTTTTCGCTAAGATATCGAATTTCTAAAATCTGTCTAAGTCGCTAAAATAGGAAGTTGGATTTTCAGATTAACTAGTTTTCTATTTTACTCGACTAGTTACCCAACTTCTGACCTATAAATCGACCACTTAAGGACCTTTATAAAAGCTAATTTTTAGCATGTTTAAAGTCCACCTGGCTAAGTTAAATTCGGAGAAGGAAGCTTGTAAAAATATCAAACGAGTCAAAAGTTATTTAAGCCTAAAGTTTGATTGACATCGCTAAAATGGAAAACCAAGAAATCCAGTTATTAATTTTCCTTTTATTCGATCCAACCTACTGATTTTAAATCCAGTTTTCGACCTTTAGATGATAAGCAAAAATTCTAAACTTTCAATATGTTAAACTTCATATAGTGAACTTGTTTTAGAAAGAAAAATCACTTAAAATAGTTGGTCGAGTAAAAAGTTACTCATGTTCAAAGTTTACTCTATTGTCGAGACTAAAATTTATTTCCAGTTTTTATTAAAACTTGTTCGATCGCCCGACTTTTGAAATGTTTTTCAACCATCAACTGATTTCCATAAAATACGAAAATTGGTTCATTCTAAAGTCAACCTGGCTAACTTTTCATAGAAACTAAGAGCACGTAAAATCATTTAGTTTTCATTAAATTATTTAATCCCAAAACTCTAGCCAAGTCTCTATTTTTATGTATCTTATTTTTGAATAATTAGAGTTATTTTGGGCTAATTTTGTAAATATTTATTATCAAGGGTCATTTTTGCAAATAACAAATGAACAGGGATGAAAGTGTTATTTTTGAAACTTAAGGGTAGAAACTGTCATTTTCCAAAAGCTCAGGGTATAAACTATCATTTGACCAAACCTTAGGGATTAAAGTGTAACCTTTCAAAACTATTATTTTATCCTATCTATTTTTACTTTCCGAACTGACATTAACGTAATACGTTTATTTCAATTAACGAATGAACGAACAAACGAAAGATATACATAATAAACAAACAACGAACAGAAACATAAGAACAAAAGATGTAAACAACAGAACGAAACGAAATGAACATATAATCATCAGAAATAATTACTAAATATTGACATATAACAACCCAGGTTACTTGCCCGGATACGTTTATCAACTTTCTGTCACTTTGTTTTCCATCCAGATTGTCAAGGTGAGTTCATAACCCCTACTTTTATATGTTTTGAATGAATTTTTGGGGGAGATACATGCTCATAACATTTACAAACATTGTTTGCTTTATATGATTTATAAATCACTAATAGACTTTTTCCCATATTAAACACAAGTAATTTCCCAACGTTACTCTTATTTTATTGCCTTAATCTAAGTTTATTTAAGCCAAAAGTCCTCCCATCATGAACCTCTAATCACCCGCGACTTAGGGTGAGCGCGAATATTGTGGATAGATCTATTGGGCTGACAACCCCTTTGCGTTACCGTAACGTAACCCAAAGCATTATATTTGAGATGAATAAAGAGATGTGGCTATCTCCTACTCGGGGGCAAGGTTACCTACATTTAATTATGGGGTAATTATTACATCATTAGCTCATGACTGTTGATGTTCTGTTAATGTTTTGCGTTTCATGAGACTTAGTGCAATAAAATACATCTTTCCCTGATAATAATTGTATGTGTGGCAATTATTATATTTAATCTTGTGTTTAAATGATTTCCAACTGAACTGAACAACGTATTTCTGATTAACTGGACAAACGTATTTCTTAGTAACTGAAACGGGCTTATTTCTGAATAACTGGAACCAACGTATTTCTGAATAGCTGAAACGGATTATTTACAATTACGAAACTTTATGAGCTCACCAGCTTTATGTTGACCCGTTTAGCATGTATTCTCAGGTTATTGGAAGCATGGATTGGCACGGGATTGGCTATGGACTGTCTATGTTATCATTCCATAAATAACATATTTTATTAATGTATTTTGGAAACTCCTACTGGGACCTGCATATTGTAACTCTGATATAAATGAATGATAACAATTTTATCTAAAACGTCTCATTTTCGAGTTGTTTTCTATCATCATGACTGTGAACTGTTTAGTAACACCCCAACTTATATTTCCGCTGCGAATATCGAAAACGGGGGCGTTACAGCCTCAGTAGTGAGCGCTGCTAGATCTGATTCAACTGAATATGGGACTTGATCCACATGTAAAATCAGACAGAACCGGGCGAAACCAAAACATGTTGTTGACGCCGAGATGCTACACATAACTACTCAAGACATAGTCGGATTAATTAAGATTATAACATCAATCACCAACACCAATTTCCAATTCAATACCGATACCGATATCAATACTAATACTTTTGAACTAATCAATAAACCTAATAGCCAATCAAAATATTATCAAACTTTTACCGAAATCCGAAACATGGCTTCCAAACTAAACCCAAATCGATACATAAATCAGACCAAATTATTTTTTAAATCTCTCCATCACCAAACAACCAATATTCATATATACAAACTTCAACAATTTCCTTTCCACGGAATACCATATACAAACAAAAGTAACCTACTCATCAATTCAACCATGGTAACCCAACAAAGTAATATTACTTATCAATATAATAACCAAACAAAAATTACCAATCAACGAGGTGGTAAACCCGCGCTCTGCTGCGGGTCGTTTGGCTAAAAATTCATTGAATTTCAAATACGTAATAAACTTATTGCCAAAAGGCTTTGTACAACCTCTCTCGGCAACATACATGACCATAAAAGAAAGAGCTACTAACCAAGGTAAAAGCTTAATTCGACCTGTGTACAATCTATAACTTAAATACAATAAAGGCAACTTAATTTCTCTATTCATGAACATTTTGCAGCAAGTCAGACTTCTATTACTTTTACATAAGTCGGATACATATATCTGGATACGTAAGTACATGGTTTTCAGCAAGTTTTTTTTCTTACAAAAGATGCGCCGTAGTGGTAGAAAGTAACCTGACTACATAATTTATAATAATTTTTTTTTCCATTACAAAAGATATCGCGTACAGGTAAGTGGTTTGTGAACAAAAGCATGATAGTCTGATAGATATTTGGAAGTTTTTTCTCTGTGGTTCCTTCATCCTGGAAAAGTGGTCGACGGCTTCTCCTGATGATGCAGCTTTTGCAGAAGATTCATTTGCAGTGTAGATTGTTGGTGATGGTGTGTCATCTGTTACAGGTAAGTAATGTGCGCTTAAGATTCTATTTTTTTGCATAGTGCTACTACAAAGTGGAGATTGAATGAAGTCATGTTACCTTCCGTTATATTGTTGGTTGAGTTTCTGCATCTGGTTCATCTAGTGGTGGCTGGTTTGATGATTCAGGTTTTGTGCGGGCTGCATGAAAAATGAGCAACATTTACTCTTCACTTTATATTTCTCCGATATCACCACTACTGTCTCAAAACATTGAAGCCATTTATATGTGTAAATTTTCACCCCGACCCGACAAGGGTAGAGATGACACAACAATGGTGACATATCAGTAACATACACAAGCATACATCTTCAATAATACAAAGGAATACAAAGGTTACAAGAAATTACAAGGAAATACAAAATTTACAGAGGAATAAATACTAAGTCTGAAAATATAAATTCTTCAAATCATCTCTATAACAAAATTACTATCACAATGTAGTCTTCTAAGTCCAATGGTACTCTCCACTCATACCCAGCTTCTACTAAAAACCTGCCGCATGAAAAGAAATGCGGCTGAGCTACGAGAGCTCAGTGAACAGATATAACGGTAACAAAGCAGTAATAAAGAATAGTACAGAGTGTCAGAAATATATGTCATGCAGATATAATCAGAATCAAATGATGAATAAAGGAGTAAGGATAAAGGATAGGGAATAATAAGTAGGTAAAGGTAAAAGGAAATAGTGCAAGGTATAATAATGGTCAAAGGTAAGTAATGTATATGGTAAAGGTAAACAGTAATCCACCACGAGCCCAGAAACAGAGATATAAATATATAACCATGCCATCATCATCAATCAGAGGGGTGTCCTCTCAGTAACCAGATAATATGAGGGGTGTCCTCATGTATCAAATGGAGTAGCTAGCTCCCAGAGGTTGTGAAAGACGTGTATCGCACACACCATCAGTCACCAGAGATACAACAGATAATATAAACAGATAACAGAAATCAGATCAGATCTAGGATGCATCCATACGCCCTAGGTGGCCAGAGTCTACCAATACACACCAGATAAAATAAAGTCAGGGACGGGACAGGTCATCACTCTCCTGCCCTAGAGTCATGCCATCGGTGCATCAATGACATGAACATGAAACCCTCATGCCTAGTGAGGTGGCTCGGGTATCAAACCGTGGGTCAAAGGTCAAGTATCATGTCATAAACAGAGGGTCATGTCAAAAGGTTCAGATTATAAGGTCCATGTCAGATGTTACAGAAGTGTATATCAGAGGTTCAGAAATCAGATAGGTTTATACCAGAGTTTATAACAATGTTCAAGTCCAGATTCAGAAATAGTATATCAGATTAATACTTATATCAAAGTTCAAATTAAGTTTCAAAACAAGAGTTTATAATCAGGTTTAGAATAAGGTTCAAATCAAGGTTCAATAGGTCATATCAAAGGCTCATAATCAAAGGTTTATAGGTTCATAGAAAAGATTTTAATTCAAAGGTTTCATATTAAACTTGTATTTAAAATAATCTTTCAGTGACTTTCATAAAATGATGTTTGGTAAAACCTTTTTATACAGATAGTCTTTAAAAGGAATTTTCATAAAACTTTTAGTGCAGTATCAATTCAAAATTGGTATAACATCGTACTCAAAAGCTCTTCAAAAACATTTTCATATCATTAAGGAAGGTTTTCAATTTAGTTATATTATCAAATGAAACTTCAGGGTATACAAGGATTTGAATATGCAGGTCACAAGGTAATGAGTCAAGTATCAAGGGAAATTCAGAGTCAGATATCATGTCAGAATCAGAGTGTTATAACAAGTTCATATTTCAAAGGGTTTATAACAGATGGCTCAGAATCAAGTTTCATAACAGAGTTCATATCAGGAATTATAACAAAGGGGATCATATGAAAGGTTCAAAGTAAGGGAATCATAGCAATGGCATCAATACAGAAACTGACAGATCAGAAAAATGAAAGAGATCATGAGAAACCTGTGAGAAGGTTCAGAATATCTGTACCTTAATCGGAACGCAAACAAAACGCAAAGATAGCAAAACTGACAAGAGTCAAACCACTCCATCTTCACACCTAAAGGAGTAGAAGACAAGATTACCAAAGGGTTCTTAATTTCCAATTTAGTTCGTCTTTCCATTTTAGGTAACTTCCTCTTTTTAGTAACTTTCCTCATTTAGAAATATTTGTTATTAACATTCCCGTTCATTAACTTAATGTATTAGAGATGACCATATTCAAAGTTAAATGTTCATAATGTCATTTACAGCAGTTTAAGGTTCATAATGTAGTTTTCATAATTTTTAGGGTTCAATATGTAGTTATCACAAATTTAGGGTTTAAAGTGTCATTATGATAAGATTAGGGTCTAAAGTGTAAATATATTCAAGTTACAGGTTTTGACAAGTTAAGTCCTTTAGTTTTAGTAAAAATAACCATTTACACCCTTTAGTTTATAAAATAAACACATAACACTCTTTTAATAACTTTTACACTTCTCACAGATTTTACACTTAATTTAGACCTGTTTTACACGATTTTTAATCCCTATAAGAACTCAGAATAAAAATTCTCAAAAATTCATAAAAGTGCCCAGATGTCTTAAGAATTTATCAAAATTTTTCCAGAATTTATTATTAAGTAAAACTATAGTTTAAAAATCCTTTGTTTCAAGTTGTCCAGATTTCTGAAAAATTTTAACATACGAAAAGTAAGCAGTTCAAAGCCCCAACAATAAAATTCATAAAAATCTGGAAAAATTCCAGAAATTCACCTATATCCCAAATATTAACCTGATAGAAGTTTAGGTCTCAACTCTTTATATATTTCAAATTAAAAATCATAAACTACAGGTGAATTTTCGTAACCCGAAATACAGTTTTGACACCCGATCTCATAAATTCAGAAAAAGTGCCTTCCCAAACTAAAAAAAATACAAGGTCAATTTCTACAGAAAGATATTTCAATGAACTTCATTATAGACTCAAAAACCACCTAAATATCTTTTATTATCATCAGAATTCCAACACTTAAATCGGATAAACTTTCTGAACAGAAAACTGCTGCATAAATTCATGTAATTCTTTTAGGGTTTTGACATTCCAACCATTAGTTCTTGCTACAAAACAATTATAATTGATTCCTACATATCATAAACATGTTCATAACATTTAGATCTCAGATTCATATGTATATTGATTCATAATTAGGTTTTCTTAATCATTACTTTATGTTAACACTTTATGATTTCATGTTATCTTTTATATTATCATGCGTATTTTAAATGACCAAACATCAAAGAAACAAAACATGATGAGAGTAAGATTACCTTGATGATATGAATATAACAAGAACAATGATCAAGATTCGTTTCTCCTTCTTCTTCCTTGAATGTGCCGACAAATTGGAGAGAGTGAAAAGGAGTTTAGGGTTTTTGTAAAAAAAAATAAATTTCGGTATATAGAAAAAAAAAAAGAAACCGATTTTTTTTTTTTTTTTTTTTTTTTTTTTTTTTGAGATGGGGAATGGGCCAAGTTTTGTTGAGTTAACTTCAAGGATTAAGGCCCAAGAACTAGTACTTGTGTTACAAGAATTTTTCGGCCCAAAACAATTATTCGTGTAGTGTAATTAATTCCTCGTATTATATTTTATGTTACATAGATATTTTGAGATTTAAATATCTTCAAAAATTTAATTGTGAAGTTTAGTTTTTAATTATTTGGATTTACGGTTTATTCGTTTAGTTGCTTTCGGTTTTATAACAAATCGTATCCATAACTTAGAAAAATTTCAAATTAGACGTAAAATTTGGTAGTCAGAATTTAGGGTTTTACAACTCTTCCCCTCTAAAAGAAAAATTTTCGTCCTCGAAAATTGAAGTGAAACGAAACGGAAAACATAACGGACAGTGAACGAAAATATGAATGACTAGTTTCTCATGACTCTATTTTGTTGATCAAGATAGCTTCAGTTTCTCAGAACAGACATAACATATTGAATCCAGATCAAAAGAATAATATGTCAAATGGAATAAATGATACTCGTATCTCCTTAGGAGAGAAACTAGGAAGACGTAGGGTTGACGGATATCTCATCCATGGACAAGAAAAGAAAGGACATAACAGATGAGATCGTATTGAATCGCGGAAGATATGAGAGTGATATAATGCTTAACTCTTCAGATTAAAGGTACCCTCATAAGCAGACAGAATCTTATTTTTTTCTCAGAACCCAAAATCTCACATCTTAGTTCATAGCAGGTCGTAACTGAACGGATCAACGAATGGGAAACGCACATATGGCAACGTATAGGCGTACTTCTTTACAATAGCAGATTGAATCCATACGGACTGAAAACAGATTGTTTGATAACATCAACCCGTAGAAAGCTCTACAACAGGACCTAAGATTCTTATCGGAAGTATAGAGGTCAGCAAACGCGTGTCGAGTATCCAAACGTATCAAATCGTATAACGGTGAAGGCAGATTAAGCGTATAGGTAGAATGAACCTAAAGTCTCAATCAGATATCAGAAATTCTAAGGCTTCTAAGGCACTCCTCGAAATATCCTATGATCACAATAAGTGCACGTTATATGGTGTAAGTATTATCACGTTGATCAGGCGTCATAATACTAGCACCACATAAATATGCCTTCATGATGATCATACTTTATCTCGAGTCGTGAGTATAACAACCTATCTTAATCCACCTAGTACTTCTACAGTCTCAGAGTCAACCAGATCAATTTCATAGTCAAGAGAGAAATAAGACTATTCGCAAGAGTATCGGAATTTCCAGATTGCCTAGCAGAGTAAGGCACGCCGTCACAAGCATCAGATTTTCCACAGTTCGCCAAAATTCCTCAGAACAAAACCATCATCGAACATACGAAAATAAGCACGGGGCTGAAATGCTTCTAGGAAACTTAAATCATTAGCGGATCTTATCATGATATAACGAAGCTTAAGGGAGTCAACGGAAATGAAAACTAATCGTCAAAACTTCGGTCTTCACAGAATCAATTCTTCCAAACATAAAAGGTCTGATTCAGAAATCCGTTCATTCAAAACATCTACTCTCTTCAAGTCCGGTTAATATGTCTTCGTTTTTTCCATCAATCTGGAAGTGAAGCAAAGTCGTCTGGTTCATCACGCCTCCTGCAGTTCTTCTTGGAACGTGATGGAGTAATGTGAATTTCTGGCAAGATCTTTAAGTTTCTTCATCATCCAGTCTGCTTCCTCCCTCAATTCATCTTAGTACAACCAAGATGAATAGGGAAGTGAGACTGTACGTCTTCATCAGCTCCAGGTTCGCCGTCTTTCTTCTGCATCGCCAACACTTCTGTCTTGTAAGGAATGTTTTCACTCTTCAGGGTAGTCACCGCTGTTGTCAACTCTAGGTCAGGTAGTGAAGTAATACTTCTGATGCGTTTCTAGTTTTCTTGATGTATACGCAAAACCTTCTGAGTCTCTTTCTGAAATGTCTCAAAATTTGTTCCGTCTGAAGGTATGGAAACAAATTTCTATTTCAGCTTTCCAAAACTCCGTTCTCAATCAGACTAAGCTGTTTCTCTCTGGTCACGAAATTTATCAAGGGTAACGCAAGTTGTAAACGTCTTCAGAATTCTGATGCAAGGTTCAAAAGATTTCAGTTTACCATTTTGTTATCGGTCTTGACCATTCGGTGATAGTTTCAAAATTTGCGGGATTTAAAAGGGATATTCTCAATCAAGAAAACCGTTTTCTCAACAGATATCAATCTCTCAGAATGCACAAGTGATCGTCAAATTTCTTACAAAGTGCAAAAATGATTTTCATGTTCTTCTTCGTCTCCGAATGTACTATTAAGTCATACAATGACCATTTGCCCAAGTACTCACGAGAACACATTCATTTATCAAATTTACAGAATAGTCAGAGCTTTAGCTAATACTATTAGCGTCACAAATCTTTATATCAGTCGTTACAAATGCGGACAGCGATCTCAAGAATAACCTCAATTCATATTTCCATCTGAAGGGAACTTCGCGCTCTGAAATTGAATAGACACAAAGTCCTTTCAGGGTGGAGAAATAAGGGTTCCAATAGCAATACGGTTCAGCTTCCAGAATCAATACATGTCTCCTGTCATCATTCTTCTTTATCGCGAACAAAACTGAAATACGCCAAGAAAATACACTTAAGCGAACTTACTTCTCACTCTGGTGGAAAATTTGGTGGTTCAATCAGAAATCGTGTTCAGAAAATTCAGGGTGCCAATTAATTTTCAAGATAAGGTTCATTCATTGTTGTACGAAATGGGTTCAAGGAAAACTTCATAATCGCGAACATAACACACGAGTCTTCTGAGTAATAATGATAGTCAAGAGTTTAACAATCGGTAATCATGGTAGGGAGTTCAAAATTGTTTCAAACGTCAAAGGTGAGACATAGGAGGATAGTTGTCAAACAACCAATCCTTTATCAGAATAACATTAAAGTTAACAGTCCACAGAAAGACAGATCAACAAGGCAAATCTTATCGTTCAAAAGGAGAGGGAAACATTCTTATACTCGTGGTTAAACACCACAAGACTTCTCATAGGGACAGAGATGGTTAAGACGAAATCAAATGGTGTCAGAAAATTTATAGATGCTTATCAAGAGACAAGAGACGATTAACAGAAGGTATCAAATGCTTATCAAAAGCAAAAGACAAATAACAGAAGGTGTCAAGTACGTCATCGCCAAGGAGATTTTTAGAATGCCCGAAGAGGCATCAAAATGATTAACAGAAGGATCAGAGGTCAGAGTCGGACTCTGCAGACAAGGATCAAATAGTGTCAGGCCATATTATACAGTTCTCAATGCCTTCCAGATTTATTTAATTCTCAAATCTTGGGTAGTGCAAAGCATAAGCTTTCAATTTCTAAAAGTGATCTTAACAGACTTAAATCAAATGCAGGGCACGAATCAGAGTGATGCGGAAGCAAAATACTTAAACAAACGCCTTATAGTCTACCCATTCCTCACTAGTCAAAACTTAAGTTCATATCAAGAAATCCTAAAGCAAGTTCTCAAGGTGTTCTCCTATGTTTTTACAGTGGATGCCTAATGGTCCAGAACTCACAGGTCAAGGGTAAATGTATTACGAGTCGCAGCCTGTCTCTCTGATACCATAAATTGTAACACCCCGACCCGACAAGGGTAGAGATGTCACAACAATGGTGACATATCAGTAACATACACAAGCATACATCTTCAATAATACAAAGGAATACAAAGGTTACAAGAAATTACAAGGAAATACAAAATTTACAGAGGAATAAATACTAAGTCTGAAAATATAAATTCTTCAAATCATCTCTATAACAAAATTACTATCACAATGTAGTCTTCTAAGTCCAATGGTACTCTCCACTCATACCCAGCTTCTACTAAAAACCTGCCGCATGAAAAGAAATGCGGCTGAGCTACGAGAGCTCAGTGAACAGATATAACGGTAACAAAGCAGTAATAAAGAATAGTACAGAGTGTCAGAAATATATGTCATGCAGATATAATCAGAATCAAATGATGAATAAAGGAGTAAGGATAAAGGATAGGGAATAATAAGTAGGTAAAGGTAAAAGGAAATAGTGCAAGGTATAATAATGGTCAAAGGTAAGTAATGTATATGGTAAAGGTAAACAGTAATCCACCACGAGCCCAGAAATAGAGATATAATATATATAACCATGCCATCATCATCAATCAGAGGGGTGTCCTCTCAGTAACCAGATAATATGAGGGGTGTCCTCATGTATCAAATGGAGTAGCTAGCTCCCAGAGGTTGTGAAAGACGTGTATCGCACACACCATCAGTCACCAGAGATACAACAGATAATATAAACAGATAACAGAAATCAGATCAGATCTAGGATGCATCCATACGCCCCAGGTGGCCAGAGTCTACCAATACACACCAGATAAAATAAAGTCAGGGACGGGACAG
Source organism: Artemisia tridentata subsp. tridentata (assembly GCA_021014915.2). Classification (NCBI taxonomy): domain Eukaryota; kingdom Viridiplantae; phylum Streptophyta; class Magnoliopsida; order Asterales; family Asteraceae; genus Artemisia; species Artemisia tridentata. The sequence goes on along the minus strand of CP139504.1, from coordinate 368,296,346 downwards.
GTCATCACTCTCCTGCCCTAGAGTCATGCCATCGGTGCATCAATGACATGAACATGAAACCCTCATGCCTAGTGAGGTGGCTCGGGTATCAAACCGTGGGTCAAAGGTCAAGTATCATGTCATAAACAGAGGGTCATGTCAAAAGGTTCAGATTATAAGGTCCATGTCAGATGTTACAGAAGTGTACATCAGAGGTTCAGAAATCAGATAGGTTTATACCAGAGTTTATAACAATGTTCAAGTCCAGATTCAGAAATAGTATATCAGATTAATACTTATATCAAAGTTCAAATTAAGTTTCAAAACAAGAGTTTATAATCAGGTTTAGAATAAGGTTCAAATCAAGGTTCAATAGGTCATATCAAAGGCTCATAATCAAAGGTTTATAGGTTCATAGAAAAGATTTTAATTCAAAGGTTTCATATTAAACTTGTATTTAAAATAATCTTTCAGTGACTTTCATAAAATGATGTTTGGTAAAACCTTTTTATACAGATAGTCTTTAAAAGGAATTTTCATAAAACTTTTAGTGCAGTATCAATTCAAAATTGGTATAACATCGTACTCAAAAGCTCTTCAAAAACATTTTCATATCATTAAGGAAGGTTTTCAATTTAGTTATATTATCAAATGAAACTTCAGGGTATACAAGGATTTGAATATGCAGGTCACAAGGTAATGAGTCAAGTATCAAGGGAAATTCAGAGTCAGATATCATGTCAGAATCAGAGTGTTATAACAAGTTCATATTTCAAAGGGTTTATAACAGATGGCTCAGAATCAAGTTTCATAACAGAGTTCATATCAGGAATTATAACAAAGGGGATCATATGAAAGGTTCAAAGTAAGGGAATCATAGCAATGGCATCAATACAGAAACTGACAGATCAGAAAAATGAAAGAGATCATGAGAAACCTGTGAGAAGGTTCAGAATATCTGTACCTTAATCGGAACGCAAACAAAACGCAAAGATAGCAAAACTGACAAGAGTCAAACCACTCCATCTTCACACCTAAAGGAGTAGAAGACAAGATTACCAAAGGGTTCTTAATTTCCAATTTAGTTCGTCTTTCCATTTTAGGTAACTTCCTCTTTTTAGTAACTTTCCTCATTTAGAAATATTTGTTATTAACATTCCCGTTCATTAACTTAATGTATTAGAGATGACCATATTCAAAGTTAAATGTTCATAATGTCATTTACAGCAGTTTAAGGTTCATAATGTAGTTTTCATAATTTTTAGGGTTCAATATGTAGTTATCACAAATTTAGGGTTTAAAGTGTCATTATGATAAGATTAGGGTCTAAAGTGTAAATATATTCAAGTTACAGGTTTTGACAAGTTAAGTCCTTTAGTTTTAGTAAAAATAACCATTTACACCCTTTAGTTTATAAAATAAACACATAACACTCTTTTAATAACTTTTACACTTCTCACAGATTTTACACTTAATTTAGACCTGTTTTACACGATTTTTAATCCCTATAAGAACTCAGAATAAAAATTCTCAAAAATTCATAAAAGTGCCCAGATGTCTTAAGAATTTATCAAAATTTTTCCAGAATTTATTATTAAGTAAAACTATAGTTTAAAAATCCTTTGTTTCAAGTTGTCCAGATTTCTGAAAAATTTTAACATACGAAAAGTAAGCAGTTCAAAGCCCCAACAATAAAATTCATAAAAATCTGGAAAAATTCCAGAAATTCACCTATATCCCAAATATTAACCTGATAGAAGTTTAGGTCTCAACTCTTTATATATTTCAAATTAAAAATCATAAACTACAGGTGAATTTTCGTAACCCGAAATACAGTTTTGACACCCGATCTCATAAATTCAGAAAAAGTGCCTTCCCAAACTAAAAAAAATACAAGGTCAATTTCTACAGAAAGATATTTCAATGAACTTCATTATAGACTCAAAAACCACCTAAATATCTTTTATTATCATCAGAATTCCAACACTTAAATCGGACAAACTTTCTGAACAGAAAACTGCTGCATAAATTCATGTAATTCTTTTAGGGTTTTGACATTCCAACCATTAGTTCTTGCTACAAAACAATTATAATTGATTCCTACATATCATAAACATGTTCATAACATTTAGATCTCAGATTCATATGTATATTGATTCATAATTAGGTTTTCTTAATCATTACTTTATGTTAACACTTTATGATTTCATGTTATCTTTTATATTATCATGCGTATTTTAAATGACCAAACATCAAAGAAACAAAACATGATGAGAGTAAGATTACCTTGATGATATGAATATAACAAGAACAATGATCAAGATTCGTTTCTCCTTCTTCTTCCTTGAATGTGCCGACAAATTGGAGAGAGTGAAAAGGAGTTTAGGGTTTTTGTAAAAAAAATAAATTTTGGTATATGGAAAAAAAAAAGAAACCGATTTTTTTTTTTTTTTTTTTTTTTTTTTGAGATGGGGAATGGGCCAAGTTTTGTTGAGTTAACTTCAAGGATTAAGGCCTAAGAACTAGTACTTGTGTTACAAGAATTTTTCGGCCCAAAACAATTATTCGTGTAGTGTAATTAATTCCTCGTATTATATTTTATGTTACATAGATATTTTGAGATTTAAATATCTTCAAAAATTTAATTGTGAAGTTTAGTTTTTAATTATTTGGATTTACGGTTTATTCGTTTAGTTGCTTTCGGTTTTATAACAAATCGTATCCATAACTTAGAAAAATTTCAAATTAGACGTAAAATTTGGTAGTCAGAATTTAGGGTTTTACAATATGGCTAAATTTTCAACCATTTACCTTATTTGTAAATCAGGCATCAACCGCAAGTTGTGACCCACATTTCCAATCTTCGCCATTAATTGTTCCATATCTTCGAGTTAAAACTAAGATGCTTTATTCCTTGCTTGTTAAACCAAAGTACTCAATAAGTTGTGCCACTTAAAAAAAGCTTCTAGTTTTAACTAACTAATTACCTAAATTCGGTGGCCTATAGTTACCAGTGCAACAGTAAAAAATTTAAGCAAAAATTTTGTATTTGCATTTGACACTAAATAGAGCACTACCATGTTAATAATACACCCTGACCTATCTTAATTTGTATTGTCATTGTAATTTAGTGGGACTATGAGGATCCCTACCGAAACGTGTTTTGGACTGAAAACGCATGAAATTCTATGAGAACTTACCCACATCTTGGACTTTAATAAAATCAAACACAAATTAAGCAAGGACTTCTAGACATGTGATCTATTTACTTCTTTACTAATCCTAACTACTGTACGTGATTAACTTCATAAAACTAAAGCATTCTCAAAAAATAACGCAATACCGATTCTCCTTTACCTAGCAGTGGCACAAAACTTCGACAGAATAGTATAAAACTTGCGCAATTTCAGTCACACTTTCATATACAAACTTTACACAATCACATTATAACAATCTAAATCAAGATACTTTCAGAAAATATCACAATGACAACAGTACATGTCACTGTATTTAAACGCATATAGGAAAATAACTTTTAATTAATTATCCTAGCCAGTAATCACATTTGTTACCTCTATGTTCGCATACCTTCACTAACACTTTTGTCGGCTCATGAGGTTGCTTTATATACACATTAGATGTAAATTCAGCTCTGGGAAGTCTGTAATTATACATGCTTTAATGATTTTTACTAATGACTAAAAGTACCATGCACTGATTCCCCCGATTTTTGAGTTTGATCATTTTTTGGATTTTGATTATGGCTTCAAGTATTATGTAACATATTCGAATGATAGCGTAAGTTATTACTATTGCAAGCTGCATACCGTGAATCGCAGACATGTCTCCTCAGCTGCAATTCTAAATGCAATCTCAAATGCATTTCGTTGAGCGGCTCCAAGCGTCATCAATGATAAAGTGTTGCACATTTCCCCAATCTGCTAAGGAGACAGTAGCTATGTTGCAAAATAACTGCAAAACCAGTCCCACCAAGATACTCAGATAATGCAGTACTATAACTTAAAGTAAAAAAAACAAACTTGCCAAGAAAAAGTTAACAATTTATTTACTGGAAAACGCTAATTTTCTTTTATAAACTTGAAATTTTTTGACCCAAGGTATTTTGATCCAGTAACCGATCAAAATGAAGTGTCGCGGCTGTGGCATCAGTAAGTTTTTACACGCTGAGCTGTTATTCCTGACATGGCACATTGGCGCCTAAAAACCTATTGTCTTAGGTAATTAGGCTAAATAAAAAATGTTAGACCCGTTTCCCGGATACAACTAGGCCCCACCCTAGATGAAATTGACTAAGACTTTTTGTGAATGACTAGTCAAACCCGATAGTCAATCTAGTAGTTAATGAATGTGTTAGATGGTTATGGAAGATATCATGTGAAATGAAAATAGACTTAAAGGGGCTAATGTTATAATGTGTTAAATATGTATTAAAGTTTAATGTGGCTAAAATAGGAAGAAGATAACTAAAGGGACTAAAGTTACCAACTAGGCAAACTTCCACCTAACCAATGTCTAGAGGGATCTCTAGACTTCTATTAGTTCATTTGGATAAGTGTTTTGTGTGGTGTGATGTGTAGAAAGAGAGCAGTTTGCTGTGTCAAGAATAAGGACGTAATATCAAGTGTTTTGCCAAGATGAATAGTGTTGAAAAGTTAGATTGGTTATTCAAGTGTTGTTTTGATAGACAGGTATATATGATGATGGTTGATGATTTTGATATGCTAGCTGGAGCTAAGGTAAGTAAAAATGATATTGGATGTTGTTATATGGATTTTCTTAACATTTATGATGTTGTTATATGTATGTGGATGTTGTGTTGTTAAGTAATATAGAGGACTAGTAAGAATGTGTGCTTAGTGTGTTGCATAATGTTTTTTTGTGTTTAGTATAGGATTTTGTGTTGTAAGAGTAAGTTTGATGTTTTGTGTTGTAAGATAATTGAATTGTAAATAGTTTGAGCCGCGAAGTAAGTGTTTGAATATATGTGATGCTTATATGTTTGATTGAAGTATGATGGTATGTTATTATCATTTTACTTACTAAGCGTTATCGCTTACCGTTATAGTTGACAGTGTTTTGTAGGTTTATGTGTTATGGAGATGCTATAGCTTGGATTATGGATTAAGGATTGGTTACGCGAATGTTAGAAGGATTTGGGTAAGAAAGTAGGAGCTTAGGTAGATACCGAGATCTATGTTGATGTTGTACCCCCAAGCGTCGAAATGGTTTGTTAAAGGTCGTTATTAAGTGTCAAACTATTTGTAAATGTGGAAGTTAAAGTATGTCAAGGTCATTTGTTATAGTATGTGTTATAGTGTATGCAAACGGGTCAAAACGGGTGTTTGGCAAAACACCCATGTTAGGAATTTTGTAAAAAGTCATTGCTGCTGTTAGCTTTAGCTGGTTCCTGCTGGTAGTATGCATTGCTGCTGTCGTTGGTTCCTGCTGGTAACATTGACTCATTCCTGCTGGTAGCTTTCAATGCTGCTGGTCATAGCGTATTTTTAGTATCTTGTTAGAGTTATTCTAGGAAGAGATTTATGTTTATCTCTTTACTCGTTTTCATAGAAGCTGTATTAGGGTTTCTTGGATATAAAAGAAACATACGGCTTAGAGTTTAAGATAAGTTTTGGTAATCGATTTCCAATAGAAAAATTAATAAAAGATCCATAGAGGATCATAGTTCATTAGTCATTGTCTTCTTTATATTCTTGTGTTTAGTTTCCGCATAGGCACAAGTCTTACACTTAGAGATTCTCCTAAGCTGTTTGTGTTTACATAAACGGTTTAACCAAGCTCACTCAAAGATATATCAATCAGGCACGATCCTACAAGTGGTATTAGAGCCTGGTGGGATCTCTGTCGAAGAAGAGTAGAAGCAGATCTGGTAAATTATTCGATTGGTTTTGAGGTAATCGTATTTTTTTTGTCTATCGTTAAGAGGAGATCTCACTTCTTACTCAAAATTAATTTGATTGCACGTGGATAGAATTTTATTGAATCTTCAAGTGGGTCGGTGATCCTACTATTTTATTCACGGTGTATAATTAGGAACGTGAGTGAGTGGTAATAATTGGTCGGATGAATATTTAATTGATCAAAGCAGCTATTGTTGACTGGTGGTATATGTGATTCGATTTGTCGTCTTTCGGGAAGAGAAGTGCAGATTTATATTGTACTGATTTTATTTGGTTGTGGGGTCAAGTGAATTGGTTGTCGTCATATGCTAGTGAATGCTAATTCATTGTCCTCGTACACAATAAATTCCGATCAGTCAATTCACATTAATTGGTCGGCTGTTGGTTTATTCATTAAGTCTGATTGTCGTATACTGCATTGGATATTGCTGCTGTTGTTGACTCGCTTGGGTCAGTGGTATATTAACTCTGGTCTGAGAAGTGGTGGATTAATTTTGGTCAGTGTAGAATTGATTCTGGTGTGTGAGCAGTTTTGGTGTTAGTATCAAAGAAGAAACCTCTTCAAACCATTCTCTTAAACCCTTTCACAATGTCTTTATCAGAGGATAAGTTTGCAACATTTGCCATGAAGGTTAAAGCCTTGACTAGTCATTTCATGGTTGACTGGTCACAAGATGAGGGAAATGATGAGGAAAGATGTGCCACTCAAGTTAAGAAAATGGTTGCTGTACATGAGACAGAAGGTGAGGCATTCAGTATGGTTGCTGAAGCACTGGATGATGTGAAAGACTTTGCTTTTCTGGGAGTCACTCCTCAGGTACAACATTGTCCTTTTGGTTGTCATGTTAAATATGCTAATCTTAAATATGATGATCTTAAATATGCTAACCTTAAGAAAGAGTTTGATGAAATGAAGCCTGAATATAATAAATTGTTTGTTGAAGTCCAAGCTTATAAGAATGCTGTTAAAACATTAGAAAAACAAAAAGTTTGGCACCAAAATAATCAATTAGCATATGAGGAAAAGGTTAGGGTTTTGCAGAGAGAATTAGAGATCACATCTAATGAGCTTAAATATTCTGAATCTCAAAATGCTAAGGTCAAATTAGAGAAACAGGATTTGCAGACTAAGTTAGACAATACCTTGGCTAGGTTTGATAAATGGAAAGAAACATCTAAAAACCTAAACAAGTTAATTGATAGTTCTATGCCTATAAAATCTAAACTTGGTTTAGGGTTTGGAGACTATATAGGGCCAGATCAAGTTTATGACCCTAATGAGTATAGTATTTTTGACCCTGAACCTGTAGACTATCAAATTCCTGTTAAGTTTGTAAAAGAAGGAGAGATGCATGCTGTTCCTCCTCCTATAAGAGGAGTTTTTATGCCTACCTCTATTCACTCTCTCTCTGACCTGGACTCAGATGAATCACACATGGTTTATGGCAAAAAGTCCAAAGACTTACCTGAACCTGATGACTTTGTCTCTTGTTCTACAAGTGTCAAGTCCTCAGAACCAGAGTCCAAAGACTTTGTTTCTTGTGATTCAAGTGATGAGTCACCCACACCCAAGTCCCATGAATTATCCTCAAAAGTGATTGATGATAAATCTAATTCTAAAACAGCTCCTCGTGACAATAGTTCACTTAATTTTGTTAAAATCAGTTAACCTTCCAGTACTGGTAGTGAGACTTTTGTGTGTAATAAAATAAGACATGGAAAGAACAAAAAGATTAAAAAGAAATCATGTTTTGTTTGTGGTAGTTACTCTCATCTCATTAAGGATTGTAATTATTATGAGAATAAGATGGGTATGTATTCTGGTCAAACAAGGCCTATGTGGAACAATGTTAATGGTATACCCCTATATGTTCCATAAGCAGCAAGAATTAACTCTTGTAGAGCTACTTTTCCTGCTGGTAAGCCAGTTCCATCTGGTAGAACTAATTCTGCTGGTTGGAAAAGGAATGCTGCTGGACCTTTTCATAGACCTACAAGTACTTTCTTTCAAAATGATTATAGGTTTGGTTACTATGGCCCAATGCATATGAGGGGGCAAAGATGGGAAACTGCTGTTCAATCTTTAGCAGATTGTTCTTGGAGATACAATGGCTGGAATTGAGGGGAGGCATAAGCCTAAGGGGAGGCTTATTGTTGTATATTTTGTGCTAACTAACATTTATTTTAATTTGTTTGTGTTCACTTTCTATAATAATGCTATTGCTGAATTTGTCGCTTCCTATTATTAAGTGAGTGGTTGCTGCTGCTGAATATTAATTCGGTCAATATCTAATTGTATGGGGATGATTGGTGTTGACTGGATTCATTAAAATCACATGGGTTGGTTTGTTGAAGTAATCAACTTCGTACAGCAAACTGTTTTGTCGCTGGTGAATTATTGGTGGAGTGTGGGTCAGATGATGCTATCTCGTATTATTCTTATGTTGTCGTTAGCTGCAAATGGTGGAAAAGGGTTTTAATGTAATCAATTGGTTTGGTGGCTACTGCATATGGTTGGCTTGCTCTATTAATTATCTGGTTATTGGCTTTCATTGATTTTGGAGGTTTAATTGATCGAATATTTTATTGAGGGTCAAGTGGATATGAAATCATTGATTGATATGTTGCTTATATGAGAACACTGTTTGAGTTTTTATAAGAAGCAGCTTTGGAAATTTGACGTCATACTCATGTGGGTGTCAGTGGTCAAACATGAAGTTTTAATTCTGCTGCTGCATTATTTTGATTCTGCTGCTGCATTCATTGCTGCTGGTAGTGACACCATTGCTGCTAGTGATCCTGCTGGTTGCTCATCCATTGCTGCTGATAACGCCATTTCTGCTGGTTGCTTCGGATTCTGCTGCTCTTGATTAAAAAAAAAAGTTATTATTATTTTTTTATTTTCTTTCTAGTTATTTGGTTTTGTTTTCTTTTCTATTTTATTAGTTAAAAAATAATAATAAAAAAATAAAAAATAAAAAAATCCTATGTATATTTTGTGTGCTAACTTGTATGGTTTTCAGTATCACCCTGCAGGTACAGTGTTGGTCTTTGACCACACAACAAATGCTAATCAACTCACCATGTCTCACAGACAAGAAAGAGTTGACTCACCATGAGGGTACGGCTCTGGTGTGATCCTCAAATCCGTTGATAGCTGTGATAGTTTGCTCAAAACTATTAGGGTACTTCAACTCACCCATGTTTCACAACTGAGAGATGAAATGGTTTTCAATTCACCATGGATTTCACCCTTTTGGGTTTCCAAAGAATTGACTAGCCCACATGTATATGGCTTGTGGTAAAGGCAGTTGGAAAACCATATTTGGTATTCAATTCACCAAGGTTTGCTATAACCCAAGAATTGGCTAGTCCTGAGCAAACGGCTACAGGTAAAGACAACTCAAATCCGTTTATAGTTGATGGTTTACTAAAAATCATATGGTTATCAATGTACCATGGTCTAACACACCAAAACATTGGCTACTCCAGTAGTGATGGCTATTGGTAAAAAGACATCAAATCCATTATTTTCAATGATTCAATAGAAAAATTATTTTCAATGATTCAATAGTTTTCATAAAAGCTGTATTAGGGTTTCTTGGATATAAAAGAAACATACGGCTTAGAGTTTAAGATAAGTTTTGGTAATCGATTTCCAATAGAAAAATTAATAAAAGATCCATAGAGGATCATAGTTCATTAGTCATTGTCTTCTTCACATTCTTATATTTAGTTTCCGCATAAGTATAAGTTTGCTATACAGAGATTCTTATTGGCTCAAAGATCAATCAAGCCCTCGATCCTACAACCCGTCGTCATGTAAAGTATATGTTTATGGGTCGTTGAGACCACGTATGATATGATAACGATGTCTTATGTAAAGTTAATGAAATCTGGAAGTTTTTGTGTATTGTTGAAGTGGAAAAAGTTGTTTTTCGGAAAATGGGTCAAAATATGTAAGTGCAGAAAATCTGAAGAAAAAGGGTGTATTTTAGATGCAAAAGGGTGCATTTTAGACTAATACCTGGGGTAATAGTGTGAGTTTAAAAGTGCAGAAAAAAGGGTGTATTTTAGATGCAAAAGGGTGCATTTTAGACTAATACCTGGGGTAATAGTGTCAGTTTAAAAGTGCCGGAAAAAGGGTGTATTTTAGACTGAAAATTGGTGCATTTTAGACTAATACCTATGGTATTAGTGTCTGTTTAAAAATCGGGTAACTTTTAATCCGTAAGTCGTCACGGGTCATGCCACCCGTCGTTCCGAAGGTAATTGAGTCTTGTTTCTTCTAAAAATAGTCTCAATGTCTATTTCGCAATAGATTTTAGTCTATTTATAAAAGAGTGATAGGAGGTCAGTAACGGGTCAAAGTGTTTCCGCGTAAAAGTTTTAAATTTTGGTCAAATCGGGCACGGGGTGTAACAAAAAAATTGCCACTTTTATGGTCTATTCAGGCATATAAAAGGGCGTTACCAAAAATATAAATCGGACCAAAGTTTTTCTCTTTTAATAAGAATTCAAATTTATATTAAAGCATGAGTTGTGCCTGCGCCTCAGCCGTTGTCAGAGTGTTTGCAATCTTATTCTCCCATCACCAGTATCTCTGTAAACACGAACCTGCACAATCAATTTAAAACATTTTGTTAGCCCAACCACGATATCTTGAGTTTTGCACTCTTAGCTATGACATGGAAAACTGATCATATATGGATGAATGGGTCTCTATATTATGGTTACCTAATTACATTGTTACACTGGTCTATTTTTGGCTTAAGTTCAACGCTATTTCTAGTCATTCAATTACTTCTACACAATTAGCTAGTCTAAAAAACCATAAGAAAGTTCATAATTTAGCCAACTGTTTATAGTACTTGTGAGGATAGCATCCAATTTTTGTGTTTGGATTAACTTATTTTCTGGGCTTATTTAAAGATAGGAAAATAAGTTGAAAAAAAGGTTCAGTTTGGAAAATAAGTTTTTATTACTTATTATTTGAGCTTATTCGAAGATTGGAAAAGTTACATAGGAACTCATATGAATATTAAAAAAAGAAGTGGGTTAATTGTGCGCTCATACAACCTTGCATAGTCCAAGGTAGAGTTACGTAGTATGTAGGTTAAGGATGACAATTTCTAGCCGGTAACTTATAAATGTTGTTTTTTTGGATATGCAAGTTTGCTGTAACGTAAAAGGAACTATAACCTTGAAAAATGGGCAATCTCTTCCAGCAGTTCCATTCTCAAGCATAGGCAATCGAGTTTCCTTATTTTCCTCCAACTGTTAAACACAAAACCACAAATTAATTAAGGCATTGTCCATTTAAACAGCTTGTACATCCCTATCAAATCACCTTTATGAGCTCAATAAGTTCTGCACCGGGGCCTGTATCTTCAACCACTTTTTTGAATTCATCCTCAGTACAAGGTTTCGACACATTACGAATAAAGAGTCGGTATTTAGTTTCAGAAAGTGAACACCTCAAGGTCCTACCCTGTAACCATATCCAAAGTGAGTACTAATCAGTAAAAGGACTAATAAAGTATTCTAGTAACAAAGAGTTTCAGCTTATGCCTACAGTTTATAAGCACGTTAAAATAAGAATCTAGCAATGTACTTATTTCAAAAGTGCGTATGTCACCAAAGTTAACACAAATAAGCAATAAGACCATAGCAATCCAAAAATTATATAAGGGCTTTTATTTACTTTTGAAGACGCAATAACCTAATAAGCCCTTTAAATATGAAATCCCTAAAACCCTTTACCTAACAACTATAAGGTTACAACTTATACCTTATATTCTTTGCTTTGTAGCTCTTTAATCTCTTTTTGAGCAACATCTGTAGTTTAAATGCTAAAAAAGCAAAACCTTTACTTTCATATGTATCCTTGTTTTTCACCAGCCTTACCTGCATATATATAATCACATAAATTAACTCCATTATGATTAAAATAGATTCCTTCATTCCAATACAATAAAAAAATAACTCAACGACATCCCCAAATGGTTCACGAAGCTCGCTCAAATCTTCCTCAATCACGTGCTTATTGAGTGCGATTAAGCTTCAAGAAGTTACCTTTGGTGATATTGAAATGTTGTAACTACTGATTTTTGCAGTAAGATTATCATCCAAAAACACCGTTGCAATATTTAAATCATTCCCGAAAATTCCATGTTCAGTTTCGGTGTGCAAGAACTGAATTCCTCTAGCAATTCCCATTTTCATTCCCATTCTGTGTGGCCATTTCAAGAAATCTTTTTTCCTCTGATCTATTACAAACCCAAAAGCAATATATAAATATTTGGATATTTAAACCATTGTTCAACTCTGAATTAATAATTAGTATACGATATTATACCTGTCAGGTGGACTCTCAACGACCCGTTTGAAACACAAAATAACATTTGATATTTTACACTAAACATTCTTCCCCATCTTCTTTGTAACAATCCGTAAAATTCTCTAGTCATTAGTAAATGTTAATCTAGTATTAACACATCATTACTATTCACTTAGCCATTTTTACGAGCAAATTTGAAATTTTGTTTATTACATTTCTATAATTCAAACGTTGTTATATTATTCATGATACTACGGAACGAGCTCACACGCGGACCATGACGGATCAAACATCACTAATAATAACCATACGGACCCTTAATTCTGTTTTTGGTCTGTTACTATTCTTGGCCTAACACATTTTCAGCCCAACTCCTTTTTATTCTTTATTTCCCATTCGACTGGTCCTCACTTACTTGGCCTTATTTACTTGAAATTTCGACACACAAGATATCATTTAATTTACATAACTCGAATCTTTATACTACAAGGATTCAGGATCAAAAAAGTTCATGGTTTGGTTCGAGCATTTGCACCTAAAACGAGACCAAAAGCTAGCCTCATTTGAACATAAAATTGACCCACACAAATAATTCAAAGTCGACCAAAAACTCTTTTTGTCTATTCTATTTATACTTAAACGTAACCAAAGAACGCTATAAACATTTTTACACCTTGTCTATATGTTTGGACACGTTTAAATGTAGTATGGACCTCTTAAAAATATCGAAGATATATAATATATGCCACACGACCTCTGCTTGATCAAATCGAATCACACCTCATTTGGACTAGTCTACTTAAGTTAACATCTAAAATTATATACTTTAAAAACTTATCCTACTGCAACAATGGAAATCAAATCACAGGTTGACTTTAAAAACTATATCTTCGAAGTTCATACGTATGAAATCACATGCATTCTTCTGAAACCATCGAATATTAGCTTTCAACTTGTCTTTAAAATACAATAGAATTGGCTAAGTGCATGCATGCATCTATATATATATATGCACGATACATAATACATGTAAACATACACTTTCACACTAAAATCTCACCCATCCATTTCCCTCTAGTCCTATATACACTGCCAGGATTATTCAGGAACAAGGAGATCATTTACTAGCCATTCAAACTCCTTCCCACTCGTCCAAGCACCATTCGAAGCTTTTGTGGTCATATTAACAAGAAAAGTCCATATTTCGCGAGTTCTAAACTTTCTTTCATGTTTAATCTCCACCATTAAGGTGTTGTAAGCCTTCTCCATCCCTTTTTCCTTATTGTTATACCACTTTTCATTTCACCATGCATTGTCCTAATTTCCTTTCGATCGTATATTACTTTTATGCATTTATTTCGAGTTCTTATCAATTATTTTATGTTTATATGCATTGACCTCCTTCATGGATGGCTAGAATAACGAGTTTTACATTTACTTACTTATTTATTTTATTACTTTTCGAGCATCATTTGATCATTCGTTTACGCATAATTCATATAACCATATATATATATGTCATTTTCTATTTAGTTAGAACCGTGTAAATATTGATGAGAAAAGGCCTCGTAAAAATGGAACCATATACACTATATATTGATTTTATTGCACACATTGATTCCCCACATATTCAAATAATAAGCTACTGATTAAGCTCTTAATATTAAGCTTGTATAACCCCTTTTCGAACACCAAACTAAACACCCATCGCAACTGTTTTTAAACAAACATATATCGATTGGGCTTTAAATAAGCCCAATAAGCACTTTTCATTAAGCAGTGTAATAAGCAATTGGGAAATACTTTTAGAACAATAAAATAAGCCCAAATCTAGGCCCAAACTCGTTTGAGACCCCTCGGTTCTAAATCTCCTATTGGGTTTTGTAATATTGCGAATTAAAGTCCATTTAGCCAAAAATAAGCCTTTTGGAAAAATAAGTAGTCTTTTTAAGTTAATATAAGCTTTATAAAGTTTTAAAAACTTTCAGAATACTTTTCACCGTATTTTTGTACATTTTGGACTAAAAATGTAACGCATTTTACTATTGGGGTTTAAATTGTAACTTTCGTATAATATTGTACTAAACTGTCGTTTTATTAAATTATGGGTAGGTAATGACAAAACAGTAACTACAAGTCTTAAAATGTCATATTTGAACCTTTAGGACATAAAATGTAATTATTTCTAACTAGGGACTAACGGTGCAAATATTTCACCGTTAGGGTTAAATATGTAAATTTCAGGAAACTACAAGGACCAAACAGTAACTAAATTCTATATACAAATTCATAAAGAGATTTATACATTTGTATTCCTAAAGTCCATTTTTCAATTCGTACGATTATTATAAGTAACGTTACGTTTATATTTATAAAACGTAACTCTTAACGAACATGCATAACTTATCATCCACCAACTTTTGAAGAACCGATATTTACTGATTCAAAGACATAAAAACATGATAATATTATGTATAATATTATTTTTGAACTTTAAGCATTTTAAGCATATCAAATCATTTTCATCATGATCCGATTCGTTATCTGATATTCTTTCACAATCATTATTCACATCAAGTCAATCTTAAACCATCGAAATCTCAGACTTCCCTATTATTCAGGTCGTGTGTTGGAGCCGTTCCCGTGATACTTTTTGACATAACATTACTTTGACCTTACAGCTAAGGTGAGTCATAGCCCCACTTTTACTCTTTTATTCATTTTAAACTATTTG